>CM036629.1:6537500-7795000 GCA_020746105.1 Trogon surrucura
GCCTCAGAAGAAGGGATGCACAGCTTCTTCCAGGAGCAGACTGAGCATGGGCCTCTCTTTTAATTCCCAGGTGAAGGCGTTTGGTGGAGCCATCTGGTTCTGGATTCCCTGAACACCTTCACAGGCTCCTTGTCAACAACACTGAGCTGCAGGAGGGAAAAGACATTTCTGAAAGCACAGGCTGGTGCTGCCATGCTGAATCCTTGCTCCCACCTCCCCGTACAGCCTTTCCAGGCAAGCATGTCTCCACGTTTGGAGGAAGGAGGAGTGTGGGATGAACCTTCTCCTTATACTTACAGATGCCTAAGTGGGAAAGAAAAGGGATGGAAGAGGAAGCACAGAGAAAGCATACAGCCTGGAGATGGCAATGGATGGTGCTGGAAGGTGCTAGAGAAAGAATTTGAAGAACAAAACATAGAACACCTGCAGGTCAGGAAAGGGAGAGCAGTTTGGGGAATGATGTGAGAACCTAATTTTTCTGGGCTACATGGGAGAAGCCTCAGGTGTTTTTCTTCCACAATCCCTGGTTAGCTCTCCGTATCTCATCCTCCTGTGATTGTCCCCACCACTGTCTTCTCTGTCCAAGCTGCTTTCTTCACCAAGCAGAGGTGTTACCTGCACCAGCTTCAGGAAAACCGTAAGAGAAGCAGGGTGGGAAGGCAAGAAGGCATCCTGGATACTGTCATACCTGATGCCACAGTGTCCCCAGCAGCTGGGAGAAGTAATTACAGGAGAAATCCTACTCGGTCTCTACAGCCCTCGGGAACGCATGAACAGGTGCCCAGCCTGAGCCACCCGGCGTGCCGCAAATGTGAACTCAGGACAGGAGAGAGAGAGGAGGTGAGGCTCACCTCCTGCCCTGGCCAAACTCTCAGGCTGTCAGAACTCTCACAGGTAAGGAATGCTAAACTAGCAAAAAACAGCTTTACTTTTCAGAAACTCTTTAAGGGTTCCTCCTTTGTACCACGTAGGAGGAACAGCAGACCTTATCTATGTAGCTGAAAACAAGCCAGCATGGACATAATCTAAAAGTTTTGCTTCCCAGCCCTGATGGCATGAGCAAGGGAAATGGGCCAAGGCAATGCATCACCGGCATGGCCAGACCTGCCAAGACAGTCAGGCCTGAGAAAAGCAGCTTCTTCGTAGTTTGTACACTGGACCCTCTGCTTACATGGTTGTTGAACGTAGGTGGAAAATAGTTCCTGCATTTCAGGATGCTTGGACAAGGTACATCACTGCCCAAAGCAGTGAAGCAGTAAGTCACTACTTTAAAAAATAACCAACTAGCAGAACTGGTAAGTCTGCTCTGCCACCCCTGCAGCTAAAAGCCATGAGGGATGTCTTAAAAGCTCACAAGATTGATGACAAATACATAACATAAAAAACGAATAAAAGTCAACTGGTTTCAGATCTAGACTCCTCTAATCCCATGTTTAAAAGGCCCAGGTGCCAATTGCGCTATTAAATCTCTGTAGTTGAGAAGGACAGTTTTGACCTGCTCATCAAGTACGGGGTAGGACGGGAACCCTGTTGCCAGAGATGGGTCTGACTGGTTGTGCCTCCTCCTCATCAGGAGGAGTCCTCTGGAGCAGAAAAGAGAGATGCTGGCTCTGGATATGGGAACTAGAAATGGTCCATACACCAAATGCTGACCACACTGAACAGAAGTATTTGCTCTCTTAGTACACAGACACGTGAGGTGAGCTCAGAGACATACCATCTGTGAAAGAAAATAAATCCCAGGCTTGCAAAGAATGGGAAAGAAATTTTGATTCTGGCCCACGGCAAGTTGCTATACAATACTAGTTATTCTGTATTCTGGTCCCCTTTGTTACTGTTTATTAAAATTCTTCTGTGAGATTCATCATCATCATTGAAATACATGGAAATCTGCTCAGCATGGTGAGCTCTGGTGAGCAGATAGGAACAAGATAAAAAGAAAGAAAATTCACGAATTATTTCCCTGTGGAAGTGGTCAACTTGCTCCTACTCAGCTTGATTAATCTGAGATGTGCACCACCACAGCCCTCAGAAGAGAAACCTTACAAATCTCCTTTCTCACAAAACAAAGGCTGCTCACTGAAGTGTTCAGGTACTCAGTTACATTCAACACAAGCTAATTCACTTATCTTCAACAAGTGGGCTATTGATTTTTTGCCTGATTTCTAAGCTGCCCGGGGCTTTCTGGACTACAACAATAGCATCCTGCATTAAAGGGTGGGGGGGGTGGGTGGAAGAAGGAAATTCAGTGGAAAATATCCCTTTGCTCATCAGTAATTAGGATGACTTCACGTTTTCTTAGTTCTGTCAGTATATTCAGTATAGTCACGGTTTAGGAAACTTTCACAGTCCTATTTCACTTGCTTCGGTGACATAACTTCATAAAATAAACTACATTCTACTTACTTCTGGGCAGAAAATATTGCAGATCACTTCTCTCCATCAAGAGAAATTGTCCAATTGTTATGAGTCATTTGCTAATTGTGCTACTTGCATCCTTTCAGAGCCATAGAAGCAGAGTCTCATGGTTTTTATGGTTACCACACATGGTCAGGAATGAAATGGCACAACTCATGCAATTGTGGTAAAAATATTAAAATTTAAGAATAGATTTAAACCCCAAAGACATATCTCCTGTTGTGATACAAGCATATTAATTGCACTACATTTGATAATTCAGCCTTTTAGAAGTTTATCTAAGAAAGGAGTATCATTGCTTTTACCCCTGTTAGTACATAAAAAGGCTGAAACACATATTCACAGTTTCAGGATTTAGATACAAATGAACCACAGGAAGACTCATAGTTTTTAAATGTGTCAAAGAGGTTTGTTATTTGCAAGGTGAAATATGCTTGTGTGAGTACTTTTTTACCATTTGCATCTAAACTTTGGGATACATTTAGCTCATGTTTTAGTACACTGTTGTCAGTGCAGGTCATGTACTGTTATTATAGAACCCATAATAGCAAAAGAAATTATTTTACAGAATAAAGCCTTATTAAAATGACTGGATATTGTATTGTTAAACTCAGATTTATACATAAAACTGGTCTAGTAAGCCAGTGCGCTGTAATTAAAGTAATTTTCCTGTAAGTAAAAATAATCTTAACAGTAGATTGTAGATTTGAGGGATGGGTTCCTACACAGGTGAAACAGAATTCTAATTTTACATACCAAAGAAGAAATCACAACCATAGTCCTTGGTGCTTAACCACAGTGGACTAACAGGTAAATAAACAGAAGTGTCAGGAATTTTTCAAGCCAGGCTTATCCTCATGCTTTCTCATAAAGGGAATATCTTACTTTCTCCATTTCTTCTCCCTGTTGTCGGCTACCCAAAGTACACCACTACCCTGTACCAATGGGGCCCCACTTGCTTATCTGTCAGAAAATTATTTCCCCCTCAGTTTTTATTTCTAACTATATGCTCCCAGTCTCCAAATTTGGAACCTCTTGATCTTTTTACTTCACCTCTAAATTGCAACTGAGAAAAAAAAATTTACCCTCCTGTCCCATCTTAGCAGAGAGGGATGGCGTTGCACTTCATTTGACAAAGACGGCGACAGTGACAGCTGTAGAAAGCCTGACTGCAGTAGCTCTACCAGTATCACACAGAGACTTTTCCACTGAAGAAGACCATATCCATGTCTCATCTCTGCTTCCAACTCTTCCCACTGCCTCTTAAAATGCACATTTTCCAAAGAAGAAGCACAAACTTGAAGTGTATATACCCAGCTGGTTCACGGGAGAAGATGACACTCTTACACACCAGCAGTGCCACGGCAAGGCCAGCCCGGAGCTGAACCAATTCACGCTCCCCCACGTGCTCAGTCGATACCTGAAGGTGGGGGGAGGAATCTGTCAGCTGTAATACAGTTCTAGTAAAGATATCTCCTCTGTTCTCTTTGTCAAATTGACACACACAGATATTTCAATCTATACTTCATGGTTAAAATTGATCCCAGTGAGAGGATATGTGGCTTGATCAAACTTGTGTAGGACTGAATCAAACGGGATTGATGACAAAAATACCTGCTTTAAAAAAGAAGGAAGTTTTTCTTGTGATAACAGGGAGATGAAGTCTTGCTGAGGGACAGGCAAGACAAAAAAGGCTCTAACATGACCAGTTCAGCATAAATAAGCTCAATATCACTAAAACCAGGTAATATAAAAACAACAAAAAAAAATAAATATCTCTCTATATAGTTCTGTGACTTTGAAAAAGGTGACCTTTTACGCTGTTTTTAAAATCTATGTATTTTCAGTTCCTGTCCTACTATGCCAACTGTTATTTCACAGCTCTGTGCCCTTGGAGGGATGTCAGAGTGTGAGAGTGTGTGTGTGTCTCTGCCTGCCCATGTGGAAGGGTGTGAGAGTGTGAGTGTGTGTGTGAGTGTGACAAATAGTGGTTCTGGAGTCATGATCTAAAATAATTGTGATTCAACGTCATTTATCAGAGATAAAAAAGTAAAATTCAATATCATATAAATACAACTACAGAAGCACTCTATTTAGATTAAATTTAATATAGAAAAATGACAGGTTTTATTTATCCCTGCGTAGTCATAACGTAATGTTAACTGGATCATAATTTTCACATTATAAAGGATCTGACCAGACAATTAGCATATTATTAGCTTGGCAAACAATCATAAATTTAGTGAATATTTCAGAGCCAGGATTCATATACACCTGCTAGGAAAGTCTTAGCTCCCTAAAAAACCTTTTTGGGTTATTGTACATCTGAGCTTCAAAAGATAAGTTTACGAATATATTCTATAATTAAGGTGTATTCTGAAAACAATTTGAATAATTGCCATAAGAGAACACCAGGGTTGCCAATCCAGTTTCAATATTCTTTCTGTCAGAAATTTGCTTGCCTCAGCTTCTTCCCCCACTAAACTGCACTTGGCTTTTCTTCGACGGTCGTTTTGTATTTTCATGCCAAAGAAAACAATTACTTTAAATAGGAAAAGCCCCAAAATGCTGGTGTAAAGAAGTCATTTCACATTGGTTCTGGACCTAGAATAAGACATGCTGGTTTCAGCTAAGACCCTGAAAGCAGCATATCATTATAGCACTACAGTGCAGATGTAGGAATCTCAGGCTTACCCAGAGAAATAGTAAGAAGAAGATGGGAGAATATAGTAAAGCTTCTGTTACAACCGATAGAACCAAATGGAAAACAAACCAAGAAGTAAAAAATACATATGATAATTCAGGTAATGTATAAGTTTAATACTAAATTTTGACCAGTGATAAAAATAACTGCCTTGATCTACAGGTATCATGAATTCCCTCCGTTGAAGACGGGGCTGGGATGCTCAACTACTGCTGCAAATCTGACATGATGAGAGCACTGGGACTAGTTCACTGTCTCCAAATACAGAGGGCTGATGGCCGAGCAGTGGCCAACTCTCACTTCCCTTTAGCAGGATTACAGATCTTCCTCTGTATTCTTCCCGTAGTCTTACAATCACTATCCCATTTCAGTCAGAAAACAGAGGAGCACATTAAATATTTGGTATAAATATGTTATAAAGCAATTTATTATTTGTCCTTCTGTAAGTATTTTTAGATAAGAACCTTTCAAGACGCAGTCATAGAAGTTTCAGTCTATTAATTGTCAGCAGCACTTCTAATGATAGTTACGAAAATGTGAATTATAGGCATATGTCTAACCAGTATAGATTTTGGCAAAATAAAAACCCCTAAGATGCTCTTCAATCCATTATTGCCTACAAATGCAGGAAAAGACAACTCAATGTCAACATTTGCCAACCATATACCACAGAAACTTCCTGTAATATATATAGAAAAAGTAGAGTAATCTGATATTCTAATCTCTATAACCCATTGAAAAATGCAGTTTTATTAACAGCATTTATAATGTGCCCAAAAAGGATTTAAAAATGGATAGGGAACAATGACCCTTGAAGGACTAAAAATGTTACACGGGGACAGTTTAGATAATCATTTAAGACCATACAGCTAAACTCAATGGGAAACCTTAGCACACCTAATGTATCATTCAAAAAACCCTGTCAAAACAATCTCATGCAAGAATATTTACTCCACTTACATATGCATGAACCAGGTTTCAACATTAGGCAGGTAAACTGTATGCACAATTTAGCTGAATAACTGATGTTTCAATTTGGGAAATCCAGAACAAGGAGTCCCTGTCCTCCCTCCTTGCTGTTCCCCTCAAGGGAAATGCAAGCCCAGGCTAAGAAGGTGTTACTAGAAAAATACGCAACTTAGCAGCATATATCTCATTTTCAAAAGTGACTCAGGCAGCTACAAGTGTGAAAACCACTGAAATTTGGTAAGATTTGGGAGCTTAATTTTTGAATCAGGAATTAGGTTTTTAACAGACTTAGGTTTTAGACGTCACTGACTGTATTTGCTGTATTTTCAAAAGAGTTAAGAAACTTCAAAAGGAAGCTATAGGCTGATTGTTTGGGGTTTTTTAAGTATGTGTGCAGTGCAGAGGCTTACCTTCCTGGCCTTCCTGAATTTTTTGAAAATCATGAGATGCTTCTCTGTAGCGCCAAGTGCCTAAACCACTTATCTGATAATATAGTATCTACTACTGTAGGTATACTGCTCTTTCTATTTTCCAAAGAATACTGCAAGCACCGTAAGGAAGTCAAAAACTAGGAGATGACGACTTTCTGAGTTCTTCACTGCAGTTGAAGTAACTATTGAACAGACCCTCATAACCTTTCCGTCTATGCTAACATGTTATTTGGGCAGATTTTAGAAATGGGTTATCAAGTTAATAACAAGTTTTACAAAACAGCAACAACTTTCATGGTACAATGTAAAACTAAAATTCTACATTTCCCAGTGTCTGAAAGACAGCCTCCTCACAGGGGCCTTCTCTATGTCTTAACTGATGTTTGGCTGACACTGCAACTTTATACGGCTAAGTGAAATATGGAATTTTTTTTCTAATGAAACAACTGAATGACATAGCAAAGCACAGCATGGCATTTTAAACACAGCAGTGTATCTGAGCTGAGATATGCATAGTCTAATACTCCTAATATTAATCTCACCTTTCTCAACTTTTCCACAGAGAAAATAATTTTAACAATCAGTTAATGTAACCGTGATTATATAGGCACCTCAATCTTTTGATCCTTCCAAAGGAACAATTCAGTTAGCAGTTTTCTGTACAATTTTTTCATCCTGCTCTTACTGGTTTATTAACTCATCCCCTTGCTTTACTTTTAAACTATTGCAGACTCCATCGCTAAAGTAAAGCCATCTCCTTCAGACAGAAAGGTTTCCATTTGCATCCAGATAAGTTACAACTGTCCTTTAATTCTTCCACGACTAAACATCACTGTTTATTAATTCTTAGTTTAATTTCAGTAGTAACTACAAGGTGCTAGACACTATCAACGCTCATTAGCATAGATCAATGCCAAAAATTATTGAAAGGTCACCTTCCCATTTGCTCCATAAGTAGTTGTTGCAAGCAATTTATCCACTGGGTAACAGCGCTGCAGTTTCCTAAGACAAGGATTACATTACAGTCTGGGAGAGATCTATGGAAACACTGAAAAGTTTGACTTACGTAGTTGCACTGGTTTTTTGCATTAAAAAAGTACCTCTGACTGAACTAATACTGCCTTTTTCTTTTAAAAAAAAAGCAGTATTAAAGTCAAGCTAGGCAGTATACCAACAGGTGACATTTCTCAGTGAGGCGAATATTGTTTGTAGTTCTCCCAAGTCTGAGTGAATGCTTACAGGTCTTCCTCACTACGACTAGCCCAAGATCCATCTTTGAGCTTATATTCATTTCACACACAAAAAAAAAAAAGAGAAAAAAAAAAGATGATAAGGCTTACCAAGAAACAAAATATAATTAAGGTCACAAGTGAATGCCTGGGGGTCAGGCTGGATGGCATTATGAATGCATATTTGTGTATTTTTCTGTATGATTTTGTTTAATTTGGACTTAGTCTTCAGTGAAAGCTAAAGCAGCAGGACAGAATGTAAACCCTGCTTGTATGTTCCAATTTACAACACCTCTACTTTCCCTATGTCAGATCTCACAACAGCAGGGTCTAACGGTACACAGGTAAAGCAGACGAATGTCCATCAGTGAGTAGGTTAATACCACTAAACCGATACAACTTTAGTGTGACTTGTTTTTTAACCCACGCTTCAGGAGGTGTCTACGTGGTTTCTAATATGTATGAGGCTCTATGCACTATCCAGCACTTACAGCGCATTTTAAAAAGCTACTCCTTTTATAAGTTAATACCTACAATACATTTTTAACCAGTTCTTGAGTATTCTAAAAGGAAATGTTTTCTGCTTCCAAGCCAGAACTGGTCATTTCTTCTACAGAATATGATGTTTGAAAATCAGTTCTTCCTATTATAGATTTCTCCCTCAGCTTGTAGAAAATCCATGATTCCCTAAACATTGGTCTTTGAAAGCACATTGACTAAAATCTTCATGCCTAATTCATGAAGTGTAGTCTGGAGATTAGTGGAGCTGGACATAGACCAGGAATACTTTATCATATTCTAATAAGCAGAGGCTGAAAATTGCATTTCTAAAGCTACAGTATTAAAGGGCACACTGCAAAACATGACCCAAACATAACTCAGTGGTTCTACACTGTCTGTAGAAGCTTTGATATGATAAAGTATGCTGACGAGGGGAATAAACACAACTAGAAATTTCTGTATTTAAGAAGAGGGGGAAAGCCAGCAAACATTACATGTATACATCAAGGCATATATTGTATATTATAAACTCATATAACGTGATCCCACTGGAACAACCCTTTTACTGTTATCGATTATTTGAACACACCAAGGAACATCATTGCAATAACATAAAATTAGGCTTATGTAGCAAATGTGACAGTAAAAAAGGCTAGTAAAAATAGTCTGTAAGTCTAATGTAATCATTACCATAAAATTCTTAATGACATCTTGCCATATAATAAACCAGAAAAATGTGAAAATTCAAATTACTAGAGGAGAAACATGAATATTTTTGACTTACGGTGTTTGTGTTATTTAAAAAGTAAATTGCTCACTACCCCTTTTTTTGTTAGGTTGGGTTTTTTTTGTTATAACATATCTAGATTGGAAAAGGAATTATATACACCAACATTTCTAATTCCCCCACAGCAGAATCTGTAGGTAGTAGAGGACCTCGGAAAAGGAACTTTCCATACAACAGATCTTTCTTTTCATGTAAAAGGGCGAAGACAGACATCTCTCCCATCTCCGGTCTCCATGGGAGCACGTTATAGTGTCAGGATCCGTTTTGGGAAGGAGACAGACACTGAACAGCCCCGGGTCAGGGAAGTACCACAAATTGTACTGGAAAGAAAGATAAAACCATAGAGCACTGCAGTATTTCTATGCATTTTTTCCACCTCTGCAAGTGCGGAGACAGCAGAGCATCTCCAGAAGAGGAGCCCCGGCTGAAAAGACAGGGCCGTGAGGGGGCAGAGGCATGGGGGGCACCCACAACGATTCCCACTCACCCAAGCACACACACGGCTCCTGAACATTACTCTGCCATCCATGCCTGAAAATTTATAATGTTTCCTGTCTCTACGCCTCTGCCATGTTTCTTCATACCTTAAAACCTCCAGAGAAGTCCAGCCCCATTTACAGTTGAAACACTGTCTGTAGATTCGGTACCTTGGTCTAGTCCTGGGAAATTTACAAATTGGGTAGAAGCAAGATGTTGCTAACCCAGGGAACTGGTGCCACGTTCTGTAACATTGGGTGGTTGCTCATTACAAAGGTAATTGGATTGGGTAAAGCATGAAAAGTAGCTCACACATTACAGATAAGCCCAAAGCAAGTAGTATAACCTGAGAAAACACTAAAATTATTAGTGCCTATGTTCATAGCAGTCACCTGTTGTTACTGATGTGATTACATCATGTTTTATCTGTATGTTTAAGACAGGATCTCAGTAAGCGAAGTACTGAATTTTCCCAGGAACAAAGATGAACTTTTTTAAAACCAAACATTCCTCTAGAGTCTAAGAAATTGCTACAAGGCTTTTATTTTCCACTTCAGCAGTGGTCATGGTAGACATAAAACTTGAACTGGCAGGGATGTTGTACTAAGAAAAAATTAAGAGGAAGAACAAAGGACTATTTGGTCACAGCTGCAAGATGTAGAATGAGTGAAAACCATCAGTCACAGTGACCAACAGACCCTGGCACTGTAAACAAGGTAGAAATGATAGTCAATAAAATCACAATTAGGTACACTGAGTGTCAGCGTTCCTGTGTGCTCACAATCAAGGAAATCAATAAGTAACGCTGAAAATTCTCCAGTACTTGCTTTTGGTTTATATTTTCCATTTACTTTTTTATTTGGCTTCCCCAGTTGATTCCACTAGGAGCATCTTTAATAAAAACCAGCTCCAATTGCTAGCTATGGTGCAATAGAAACCAAGTGCAAGAGAACTAGGGAGGCCTACTGGTTACTACTGAAGTTAAAGTGGAGGGAGTGAAAACAACAGTTTTACAAATAAGTTAAGAGACTGGACACTGTTCTTCACATCCAGTCAATTTATAGAAAGGAAGTTGTAGAAGCCAGCAGGTTTCAGTGCTCCAAAGCTCCTTGCCACTGAAGAGCCCTCAGTGTTAGAAGTGGTGCGTCTCCTGACAAAAACCAACAGAAATTCACAGTAAAAGCAACAGCTGTTGCAGCTTCCAGGAAACCATTTCTCACTTGGCTTACTGCAGGCAGCATACCACATCTTTCTGAGTACTTTCCAAAAACACATTTATCCAAAAGAATTCAAGCATCTCTGCAGTTTGCCAGGAATGAGCACAACTGCATTGGGTAGTTTATTGAAAAACGGCTCTTTTAATAATTCTTCAATATTACCTCTGGGAATTTTCAAATACACCTACACACAATTCACACCGATGATTTAGCCAGAGTAACAGTTTGCCAACAAACACAAGCTTTCTCACTGTGTCTTCTAAATTTATGGGTTTCATTCCTATACTGATATAGAGCACAAACTTCTTTAAGTCTTCTCATTCTGAGCATCCATCATTCAGAGGCATATCAAAGAACCCCTCTCCAAGTACACAAAGGTTTAAGTGTTGAAAATGGACAGCTTTAGAATGGGCCCTTAATTACCAAAGCAGTGAAAAATGTAAGCTGCTTTAGCATTTCTTCAGGTATATTTTTATCAGCTGTGTGCATGCACCACTGACCTATAAAACTCAGTTCACATCTTTTGGAAATAATAATTTCTAGACAGGAATTGTACCTTATTTAAGATAATGCAAGTAAATGTACATATAAGACAGAAACTAAACTATTTGACTGGATCCTGACATCAGTAAGTTCCTATCTTTTAGAATATTTTACACTTGCATGAGAAAAGCCTTGCCCAAAGTTTTGTAACATAGGATAGACCAAGTGCCCTGCCTTTTGTGTATATAGAAAATCCTGCATCTTAAACTGTGTAAAGATATCATCTATCAATGCTCTTCTCCATCTGTGACATTTTCCTCATGCTGTTTTCCATACATAATACGTACAAATCACACAATATATGAAAAGAAAAAATGTCATTTTGCCTGATCAGTGTCTGTTTACAATAGAGAAAAAAAGTGAATGACTCTTATAATGACATTTTATAGCTTGTTTCTAATCAATAAGACCGTTATTTTGAAAGATTCACATAAATTTAGAACCAATTATGAATGGAAAGGAAAATGAAAAAAGGTGAATATTACTGGCTTGAGATTTGTTCATTTGTGAGTTGTATTTTTTCGATCTTGCCGGGCTCTTCTAAGTGATGCAGCGTGGTTTAGCTCTGCAATAAATGCTTCTATAGAATTATTCACCCTCCTCAGGAATCAATCTGGTAACTTAAAATTCAGCGTATTTATTTCTAAAACATTTCTACTGCATTTTCTGTGAATACTAGATGCTAAGGATATTATATTTAAACTGCTTTATATGCTATACAACTGTGAAATACATCTCTTGCTATGAGGAATATTTCTTCTTTTATTTTATGTATCATCATCTGTCAATATGCTTAGTAATAAAATCAAAAAAAGGCAAATCAGTGTAAAATCTCAGTATCTCTTTTGAAGTCTTTCTATTTGAATACGGTACCTGAACTCTCTACCTGTTCAAGTTACAGGTAAGGGGGACCTTGATTTGCAATGAGAATTACCCCTAGCTGCACGGTGATGGGAGCTGTTGTTTAATAAAAATATCAAAAATCACAATACTCATAATGCAGCTTTAAGATTTAGCAAAATCAGAGTAATAAAACTTTGTCTGATCACAGACATTTGAACACATTGTTTATGCTCAGACTTCTTCCTCTCCACAATTGTTCGCAACCCCAGAGATAGACCGGGATAGAAAATTTCTGGCAGCTTAAGTCTCCTGACACATGTCTCTTCACTAAATTCTCTCCACATGCCTCTTAAAGGAACACATGAGCTATAATTCTAGTCTGAGTGGAAACATTTTGGTATTTTACTAGGAGGATTTATAACACATTAACAACGCAAACATGCAATATTTATACCTTTTCGGATTCCTTTTTGTGCAACTTCTCATGATCCTTTAGCTGCTTTGGCATTAACTACTAAAATGCCAGAATGGCAACTATGTCATGAAGCAACTTGGAAGAAGAAGAAATTGTCGTACAACGTGCAAATGCATCCCTGGCAGAATTTCCAGTGTGAACTGAGACCTCAAAGGACTTTCAACAATGTCAAAAGAGCACTTGTGTGGAGAAGACACAGAGCACCTCCTTGTTTGGTGATGAGACACTAACCAGCTTTAGTTCTGATAAGATGTTTTACCTGAGATATTCAATTACATCCCTACCAGACTGTGCTGAAGGAATATTTAAAGTCTGCTTTGCCCTTGACTCTTGATTCTGCATGTCAAAAACACTTAACTCAAACCCTTTTGGATTACCAATACTGCATTAAGTTCATTGACTCCTGTGCCAGATTATCCAGGCCCAGATGAACTGATATCACACACAGAGATATTGATGCTGTTTTAATAGTAGATGAAACCAGCACAGCTTTATAAACATTTTAATTTGGGGGGGAGGGTGGGTGAGATGGGAGAGAATAAACAGCTGTCTCACACAACCTGCAGTCCAGTCTGTTATGGGACCCTCCCTTGAAATTACTGTGAAAATTCAGAAATTTAGTGAAACAGATAGGTCCTCAAGAAATTGCCCTTACTTGAGGATTTCTGTTTTATGAAGCCACAGAACTGTCCACACTAATCTACAGCTCCCCTTACTGGGTCAGCTGCTGAATTGCATTCAAGCAGTGGCAAACAAATAAGGTATTTCAAACGTTTAGACTTATAAAATGTGCATCCTCCCCATGTGCTATTGTGCACAATGAGCCTCTGTGCTGCTGCACACATTGCCCAGAGATGGAGCTTCGCTGGTGCAAGGCACATTTCAGACCACACTTCAGTGCTGAAACCGAAAAGACACCTTAATCAAACCTAAAAATATATGCCAATCTCTCTCTGCCTTCTAGTTTCTACAGACTTCCTTGATTATCAGAGAATCCTCACTTTTTTCCTTATCCTGTCCCCCCTCTGAAAGATGTCAATGAATAGTCTGTTATTCGGAATGGTGATGAATAAGACTCAAAATCTGGGAACAGCTTGACTCAAAAGTATAACCAGTCCTTGCTCGCTTGCTAGAAATGAGTATGCAACAGCATATTTTTGTTCAGGCCACCTGCAAAGCTGGTGTTTTGTGTGTTGTCGTAGAACTAGGTACTGCTACCGTTTGCCAACTCTACAGGCCTTTTCACTTTCATAAAATTTAAGTACTTATCTCAGTAAATCTGATTAATAGGGGGTTTTTTTTGCAAAGGACACTCTATCTGCCATCAGTTTTTCAGATACACCCATAGACACATCACAAAGGTGTTTTTTTTTCCCTGAAATGTCTTGATGGTTTTCATAACAATGAATAAAATACACTCTATATCTCAGTCAAGGAATTTCTAACACAACACCAATTGCTTAGACAAATGATTCAACACAATTTCTCATTCCAAATACAAAGTACTCAGGTAGCGGCATCTAACGAACTTTGGATGGAATTCCATCCACAGAACTACTTTCTTTGCCACTGACCTTTCTGGCTGCAATTTGCATTTTCAGGTAACTCACAGTGTCTCTTATGCTTCTGTCTGGACAAGTTTATCTTCATTAGCTATCTTGACATCACTGTCGTGATATAACAGATAATAATACAAGTGGAGAGTAAATGATACTTGCAGTGGTTTTGACACAAACACGAGACTATCTTTCATATTGGCTTGGATATGAACACAGACACAGGTGTACAACACACATTGCTGTAGACATTTTGTAGGAAGAAAACAAAAACTATCCAGCAACTATAACTTCTAATGACAATTTTTATCTGAACCTCATGAAAATTTGGAAGCATGATACATTTTTCTGGTCAAAACCAGTGCATACAGATTAAGTGTAATTATGATTATTTGCTTGGATAAGAAGTATTCCTTTCTTTCTTTCTCTTTGGTGATTTCAGAATTAAAATAATTGTTACAGCTGACTTAAAAAATAATAGAAAAGCGAAAAGAAAACAAGCATATGTAAGCCAACAAACCTACAAATAAAAAATATAGATCTATTTTTGATATGCCTCTGACGCCCTCTTGACCATGTATTGACCATTTGTGACCATTTTGCTCATACTAAACTAATCAATAAGTTGTTCATCCAGAATGTAGAACAGAATTTTTTTACTTTTACAAAATTGATAATTCAGAATAAGATGGGAAGTTTTTACTGCTCTAACCTCACAGTATGCACATCAACAAAGCAGTGAGACCAAACCAAACTGGAATAACACCTACTAACCTAAGAACTATTACTGCTTCTAGCATATTAAATATTTTTTAGACGTTTTGATAGTCAAAGGTAAATTTGACATATTTGTCAATTTTCAAAGGAGTCTGGAGTGATTAGATTTAGGGGTCAGTCACTTTAAGGTCATTGTGAGACCACAGATTTTACTTTCAAATTAAGAGCAAGGAAAACAACAGCCAAAACTTCACATACACACACCTACACAATAAAAAAAAAAAAAAAAAAAAAAAAGAGAGAGAGAGAAAGGGGGAGAGAAAAGAGACTAGTTGGTATAGGGTTTCAGTTGTCACCCACTGAAACGAATCCCACTTACCAGGCATAATTTTTCTGACAAATAACCTTGATAGGTAAAGGTAAAGCACACAGACAATTTACTGCTATTACAAAGTTCTTCAAACTGTGTGCCAACACTCATCCTCTTCAAAATAAAGCAGGGAGCAGTAGGTCTCATGTTACCAAGTATCTACAATTACAGAACACTTTCCAAAATGCTAACAATAAATCTAAACCAAAAATCAATACTATTAATTTGTGAGATGGATGCTAAAAAAATCAGAGCTGCCACCATTCAAAAGCGTTAAAACATAAACACAATAGAAATCATAAATGCACTTTAAAACTCAATTTAAAAATACCAGTTACGAGTTTTTCTAATCTAAATTTAAGACCCATGTTACTTATTTATTTCAATGAAAAAGGATACAGCAGATGAATTGTGAATTACCTTAACAGACATTTTCCCAGACACAGAAACTGTTGGCCTAATGCCCAAGGAATACAATAGCCACATGTTCGCAATCTTTAATTATCCAATTAATGTTTAGCAATTAGTTCAGATGACCATATGTAACTTTTTACAAATAGCTCTTTCTTACTACGACCAGAATGCCAAATGAAGCAAGATGTGTTTATATTAAACGCCCAACCTGAACATTAGAAGGACTTGCATAACTATCTATGTTTAACACACTGTGCCTTTTGCTACTAAGACTCTTTCTAAAACTGATTTCGTTTCTTAAGTAATGGCTATTTTTGCAGACTTTTTCTTCTGAATCTGCAACCCAAACTCCGTATTTTTTCATCTCCCGTAGCAGCAAAACAACGTGATTGTGATGAGGTCAGAGCAGACGTGTCAAATCCCAGCTTGGTTCAGTTTTGGTGGTTTCTTCAGACAGAAATTGAAAGCCGGACACACATAATGGATGGGTCAACACTGCAAAACCTTCATCCCCACATTTCTGACAAAGCTCTACAGACTAACTACTCGCACGGGCCAGTGCACCAGGGCAGTGGGGTCCGTGGGCAGGGCGAAGGAACGGCACCTCCGCGTTCCGCGGCACTGCGCACGGGCTTGGTTCAGGGCCAGCGGCGGCTGACTGCCAGTGCCAGGTGGCTGCCCGGTCAGCTCGGCAAAGGCAATGAGCCGAGGCAAAGCCAGAGCATCGTGTCCCTTCATCGACCCGCAGCGGGCTGCAGGAGACAGGGGTAGGGTCTCACCAGCACAGGGAAACCTTGAGAGACACCATGTCTCCTTCCTGTAAAGCCATTACGCTTATCGAACATAACTGAGCTCAATTCTTACACTTAGTGTTATCTCGGGCTTTACAGCTTAAGTTACACTCCAGAAGAAATGAAGAGAAGGATGTAGGTTGCATTACACTCTCCTTTTTTGAGGCGTAAGGCAGCTGCCATGATTGGAGGGAAGAAATTGGCTTAAGTGGAACTCACATTAAAATTAGCTTCCCTAGAAAGTTTAGATTCAGTGTGTAAAAGTTTTTATTCCTTATATAAGGAATATTCCCCTATTCCCTGCAGTAAGAAGTTCTCCATACTCTCACTGATTTAGGATGTGGTCCCAAATACAACTTCTAACTGCTCTGCTGACACAAACAATATAGAAATACTAACAAAGAAAAGAGACTGGCAGAACTGATTCCTGAGTTCACTACAATGGAATACAACAGAAAGCTTAAGATGAAAGCAGAATGTCTGCTTGAAATTAATACAAAATACTCTATTTATTATCTGGCCACTACGGTATTAAGTATCAAACAAATTCATAAAAAAAATATTTTATGTCACAGCATTTCTTGGCAGAAAAGTTATGTTCTCCTTAGGATATTCAAATTATAATCACTAGTATACAAGCAATTGCTGAAGAAGGGAAGGAAAAAGCAACTGGTTCATAAATACCTTGAATTTCTATTCTTAATACAACTGCATTTAGATGAAAGTATACATACAGAAAGACACACAGGTCTTTATTTCTCCTTAATTGGCTTCATTTCTCTCTAAGGACTCTTTTAATATATAAAACTGTAAGCATTTTAATGTAAAATTCATATCAACCTAAATGAATAGGTTAGCATTACATTTCTCTGTCACTATAATTTATGAATACCAAAATGCTGAATTACAAGGCATACTGCTGTAGATCACTGTATTCATAATAAAGACATTATTTTTGCATCTTTGTTCTTCCTTTTGTTTTGACTACCTGTCCTCATTTCACAGGGCCTGTTTTACACTAAGGTTTTTAGGAAAACAAATAAAACTGGCTGACCTCTGGTCTCTGATACAAACTATAGCTTCTAAGAAATGTTTCACACCAGCCACAGATCTGCTATAATAGCAGAACATGCTCTTTAACAAGACTTGTTAAGGATCCTTCCACTTGCACGCCTACAGACTTGAAATACCGGAGGAGTTATACCCAATTTCAAGAAAAACCCACAGTGCTATCCTGAGGGAGAGAAACTTCTGGGCCTTAAAACAGCTTTTTAACTTGACTTCTACCATACATTCTCAGACAAAAAGTAATAAACCCTTTAAACGCTGGACCCATTTACCACCAGATTCACACTCTGATTAAAATCCGTCCCTCTGTTCTGATTTTGTTAGAGTAATGCCCTTAGGAGAATGAAAAAACATTTAGAAATGAGTGAGTTTATGTGTTTTGGCCACAGCAATGAACTCTTGCATGCAGATACACACTGGGGCAAGTGAAAAATACCTGAACATTTCCCTTGATGCTAAAATTTGCTATAGCCTGGTCTTTTCTGCAGAAGTTTGTTTGAAGAACGAAAGGATAGAGGAGGTGCATTTATAAGATTCTTCAAGATAACTCTGATTACTTCCTCCGTTTCAAATGCAGAGTATATTGAAGCCTCTTTAAAAAATTCATACAGTAGAATCATTCTATGCAACTGTAAGAAGAAAACTGTCAGACAACATTCCCAATTCAATATTACATTGTGCTTCAAGAAAAGATTTCCATATATTCTAGATTAAAAAAGTCTCATAAATAAATGATAATCCATTGCTTGCACTGAAAAATGAAAAATAATTTTCTGTTTGCATTTCACTCTGCAGAGTAAAATTTAATCTCTCTTTTAATAAAGTCCTTGTATATACAGAGAAGTAAAAAGATGTAACTTTATGAAAATTGATTTTTTTACATGGTTAAAAATATTTCTATCGGTGTTTATCTAGAAATCTTACTTTTATGAGTGCTACAATATATCACATACTGATAACTTAAACACATTATTTCAAACAAATTATGGTAATGTTCTTTTTTTAAAAAATAGAAGAAAACGTAGGTTCTTAACACTAAGCAGCATAGAGACAATGATGAAGAAAAGGGAAACTCCTAAGAGGTTGCTAAGTCTGGCCACAGTTCAACAGAAATCTGTTAGTAATTTTATAGAATTTATTGTAACAAGACTTTGATATAGTTTACATAAATCTAAAATAATATAAGCATATACTACATATGTATGCATATTTATAAATAAATTTACATTTTAAGTAATGTGATGTGTTAGTGTTGCACAGAATATAAATTATATAGTACAAACTACCTATACCTAAATTCACTAGCAAGATTAGAAGTATATCGAGCTTCTTTTAGCTGATACAAGAAAATCAAATAAAATGTCGGTTCTCATAAAATAACTTTTTTAAAACCTTGAAATTTTTTTCACCGATGAACTAAATTTCTCCGATAATATTAAATTTGTCAGGAAAAAAATCCCACTTACATAATTCACAACAAAACATTCTGGGGTTGGCTCTTGTATGGAAAAGCAGCAGAAAACAAGGTTAGATTCACAATTCTGTCAAAGAGGCATCTTCCTCTTACTTGTGATGTGGGAGTAACCTGGTTTAATTCCCTTCTCTGCCTGGGGGGATTGGAAGGCATCGCCTGTCTCTGGTTGACAGCTACGCTGTGGCTGAGGGCCGCTCACTCCTCTCCTTGATACAATTCCACTTTCTGTAAGTAATTAAAGTTTCACTGAAGCAGGTACTGAAACCCCAGTGGCCCACTTCCCAGGTAAAAGCCACCATCACCAGCCAAAAGGGTCATTCTCTCTTACTTTATTTCTCAATTAGCAGTTACTCCATACAAGATAAAACAGGACAAAACGCAGTCTTATAGCTAAAATGCTATTTTGGCACAGCCATCTAGAGACTTTTCTGGGAGAGACAGGCAGCAAGACAGAAATCGTGAACTTGAGATAGCAGCTAAGATGTCATCTTGTGTTCAGTTTTGTAGGGAATTACTGAACAGTCAGAGTGAGAGAACGAAAGCGATTCCCTGCCCTGCTAGTAACCTGGGAGTATTCATCTGACAACCTACCTCTCACGTGTGAACAGTTCTGGGGTCACTGAAAAATACTGTGGTTCCTTCCATTCTACGATAATTTAGGTTCTTTAAATATATTCACTTGCTGTAAAAGCCTTGCCATCAGCTAATTCCACCACTGGCAAAGGGAGGGGTTGTGCTGAGCTGTAGCTGTTTTTTATGGGAGCATGCACTGACATACTGTCCAGCCCAAGTACAGGCTGAGGAAGCTGCAAAGAGGTCCTGAAACCTTCAAATTCTACAATGACAATTTTCTAGTCTGAGACTTGGCCCTATAAATGACTTCCAGGAAACTACACAGATAACTGTGTGTATCTTTCAAACCCTGATTGAAAGATCAGCATTTACCTAACTTGGAACCACATCAGGAAAACATTATAAAACCTCCACGTAATTAACTCCTCACAGGCGCTGTCAGTCGGCAAATGGAACAGCCGCGTACTTCTGGGCAACTTGCACACAGCTACAAGAACATTTTCAGAAGTGTGAAAAAGTATTTCTAAAATGGCACAAAAGTACCACATTTTAAATGGGAATTCGCACTAAAGGAATTACTCTCATCACTTCAGGAAGTGCTAATTTTTCTGCCTGCTAGAGGCATAATAAAAGTGCTGTATTTTGTCCCTAATTGTGATTAATCAGCATGGCACTGAGAATGGCAGCAATTCCTTTTCAAACATGGCAATTTTCAAAATTTGGCAAAAGGTACGTGTTATGCAAATTACTTGATAATTGTACTCTGTGCTAAAAGAAACAAACAGATCTCCAGGCAGGGGAAAAAACCAAACAAACAAAAAAAAAGCCATTCTGCAGGAGAGGTAGCAGCATGTGCAATGCTGGACACAGGCAAACACCACACCCGCATGCGGCAGCTGCCAGCTGAGGACACCAAAACTTTATTTCTGCCACTGATATGCGGTACTGAAAAGCCAGACACCGTTATGGTTGACGCTGCATGAGGACATGGGGGGCAGAGGAACTTGGTGAAGTGACGGTGGATACACCGGGCAGGGAGACTCAGTGGAGACCCCAGCACATGGCAGTTGTTACCAACAGCTCCTCTCCCATCTCAATCCCAGATCAGCAGGAGCAAAGAGCCCAATTCAAGTCTCACCCGGGCGCTTCTCTCTGTACCTGCCTTTCACCACGGCAGAAGAAAAGGAGCTCACAACATCAGTTTTTGTGTGCAATATTGGGAGGCCTTGAGAAAGCTCTAACCAAAACTAAATGACCTTGGAAGCATTTCAGAAGTACTGCTGCCAGATCTACAACATGGCTAATTCTTTATGAAACTTGTATCAACACATACCTTGTCGATAAACAAAGTTTGCTGTAAAACAAAAGGCAAAAAGGAGAAAAATCACTGCATAAATAATGCATATACCAAAGGCAAATATGTCCTCTGCTTCTAATAAATAGACGAGATTTCTGTTTAATCTCACAAATTTCCAAAACTGCACAAGTCAAAAAAGCTGTAATGTCACCAGGTTATTAATTCTTTAAATAAAATAAAAAGATGCCTATATCCTTACTACTGTTAAAAAATAAAAGAGTATTCACAGATGTGATACATCTTCTGACTATCAAAAGCATCATCTTGCAATGGTTTCTCATCACTAGTGAAGCTGAATCTGTACAAAGATCCTGGTAAGTGTAATAGGCCATACATCCCTAAAACTAAGCACAAGAATCAGACTGCAATGGCATCTACAAGAGTACAGAAATATCCTAAGGCCCAGCTTGGATTACTCACTCCCTGGAGGCTAGGATTTTTCCTAACACAAATAACAGTTTTCCTTTTTTTTGCCCCCATCTAATAGAGAATGACAAGAACTAGATCACAAAGGTAAACAGAATATTGGTTTTGCCATAGCTTATCTGAAACTGTACCTTAAATTTTAAACATAAAAATAATAAAGTTTATGATATACTAATTGAAATCAGTATCTGACAATAACACCATTTATTTACCTACTCGTTGTCTACCTCTTTTCTGACAGTCTGAAAGTTCTCTTTCAGAAATAAGGAAACATTCATTTTGGGGTGCACTAAAATGTGGTTATCAAGCAACTCTTCCTTTTTTTTCGTAACAGTAAATTTCCAAGGGCTGCAGCATGTGCTGTCAGTGTTCCTCAAAAGGAGGTTTCTGATCATTACTTCAGGTTAAAATGACTTACCATGCAGCCATCTGGTCGCATGCACTATAACACACTTCAGAAATCCACAAACATTTTATAAACGCACCCTCCACTGGGCTCTAAGTGCAGCGATGGTAGCACGCACCCAAGTACAGTATGTAAATAAGACAAAGACTAATAATGCCTTCAATCCTCGGAGCGCAAAGGCTGCTGTAGTATGTAACATAGCAACACATTTTCCATTACACCCCAAGATTAATAAGCCTCACGGAGACCTGGAAAATCTGACAGAAAACAAGGGCAATACGATGTTCATTTCTGTTTCATTAAACACAGGATGAGCTGATGGATCTCTCCACACTTTGTCACTCCGCACTGTTAATGGCTCTTTGACATTATTATTCACCACGGGTGAGATTGTGTAACCTCTGCTCACATTGGTGAGCATTTACAAAAGTAGTCCCACTGGCAACTGCGTTAGAGAGGTTACCCGAAGCATATGGTACTTCTCAGCTCAAGTAAGAGTGCCTGAATCTGACCATAAAAAAGTGTTTGTGAAGGATTTTAGTAATGTGCAGATAGTTGGTGAAGGGCACTTTAGAGGATACAAAGGTTTAATGAAGCAGCTAAAACCTCTGTTTTCTAGCAGGCTAAATAGTTGACTTAAACTTCTCAATCCTGTTTATCTGCATATTTTCAGCTCTGACAGAACAGTTTTGCAATGTTACTTTGTCAAAGGAAGAAAATAAAATACCTGGAACAGGGACACTCAGAGGAACAGAAGCACAACACAGGCAGCCAAAAGGTGCCTGCAGATAAGACTCGTAATATGAAAAGCCCTGGGATAGCAAAAATAACTGAAACATAAAAAGTTCATTTAAAAAAAAATGTATTCAGGGTTTTACCTGTAGTGTAGTTATAGAACACAGTCATACTTTGCATTACCTTGCTTTTAGAACTAAGCATGTCATAGTGAATTGGAAAATAAACGGCAAGACTGAACACAGCTGTGTATGTCACAGCAACGAACCAGGAATGAACCATTTCTGTGTACCTTCCCTATTTTCATTTGAAATTAATGAATGACAATTCTTTCCTTTTACTCAGGGTGCTCTCCTTTGTGAAACTCTCAGCATTGCAGAAATGTTTGTAAACGCTACTGTCCTTGCTCTACAAATAGTCCAAATAGGCCCAAAGACATAGAACAGCTTCTATCTCCAGTTCACACTTTTCTTTCCATTTGAAAATCTGACCTGTGCACAGTTCATGCTGAACCAACTCTAATTCAGAGAAAGACACAAACAAAAGTATTTCTCACTACATATGTTCAAAGTGGGACTTGTGCACTGTCATATCTATTCTTGTCTGTGATCTGCTTCTTGGACCTGAAAAGTATTTATTCCACTGCTATACAATCACTACACTGAGCTGCTAGTCATTTTTAATTTGGTAAGCAATAAAGTAAAATACCAAACAGTACTTAAAAACAAGACACTAGGGAGGGAGACGTTGCAGTCATACAGAAGTTACAAAACTTCGTTAAGAGTGCAAATGTTCCTTGATTACAGTTTGCATGTGCAAACCCTGATGCTGGCATTCAGATGATCATGTGTCTTTTCTGTCCAACTGTAAGCAAAGAGCAAAGACTGAGAATTTCATGTAATAGAGATCAATACATAAGTTACAAAACAATAACAAAGGACATCCATCCAATAAATATAATTAATGAATCAGTTTGAGAAAATGACTATCTGCCTGTAGATATTACATAAATAGGAAAATGGAACATTATGTAAACATAAATCACTGTGGATTATGTGTTCTACCACAGTTTCAGGTTAAAAACCGAAAATTAATATCACCAATTGTTCCAATTCATATCAGAAAGCAGCTTTTAAAGAAAGCTTTGGAAAAGTGATATACAAATTCTGTGCTTAAAACTATAAATTACATTTCCCCAGACAGTTATGGTGATTCTGCAAATAGTTTCAGAACTAACTCTGGGTAAATGATTAGCTTTCTAAGGACTTAGCAGAGAACTCAAAACCATGAATTTTTACAAACAATATAATTCATTATATGAGGACTACTGCATGAGTTGCAATACAAATTCTACACTATTTCAAGCAGAATCCAGAAGCAAAGCAGACACTATAATCATTGTGGGAGATATAAACAACAGGCTTTTTCTACAGCACAGAGATGACTTTTAAGAAGCTGAGATGGAAACAAAACCTCAACAGTTAGCCTATGTCAGATGCTTGAAATCTGGAACACGAATGGCATCATGCCAGGAAATTAAAGTTATTATATTAAAATATGGCATACTCTAAGGACAGTCCATTCTGTGTGCACTGAAGATATCTGGGATTCCTTAGATGCATCTAAAACAACTTGATTTTGGTGAGGAACAGTACTGATCAAAGCACAAAAAATCGCAGGTCCGCTAAACAGAGTTGTCAGAAAACAAACACAACGTGCCTAAATACCTGGTTCGGAAATGTTTAGTCTTCCATCACACTGTTCTAGAAGAGTAATATATCTGCTGAAGACTGAGATAGAAGGGTAAACAGTCAGACACATCACAAATCTAAAGTAAATAAGCAAAGGCCTAATAAGCAATCAATTCAAGAAAAAAAACCCCTCCCATCCAGAGTTCTCAGCCATGAGACAAATTCCCACACTGAAAAATCAGAAAGTAGAAGATTTTCCTTGTGGGTCCTGAGTACAAACAGTGGATAATAACCAAATTTGGTGCTAGTCTAAGCTTTGTCACTCTGTTTCAGTGAGTAACATGTAAAAGATGGTCCATTAAAGCCAACTGAGCTAGCTCCAAATACTAGCTCTGTTCCTGAAAACAGAGCAATAAAATAATTACAAGCCTTCAGTGTGGAAGGATTTAGTTGAAAAATAAGAAGAAAAAAAAAAACACCCTTACAAAACAAATTAGCAACTGATTTCTTGTCAGAAATAATCTGAAAGGGACAATGCTGAAAATAGAATCTGAGTGCAGAACTAGAGCCTGAACGGTACAAGGAGGAGGTACTGTTCTGTTCACATGTAGGCAAAATGTTTCATCACATCATATTGTCACAGAGGAAAAGTGTGATGCAAGCCCTCCTCTCTTCTCTCTGTGTGTGTATATGTATTAAAGCACTTTACAGACTTGCACTCACACATCTATCTTTGTCTTCTGTCTTTGCAAACTTTTCCCTAGAGGATATGAACAAGGCTGCTGGTGTACCATAATATCCCAGAGAAAGAGAAAAAACATCTTTTACAAGTGTCTTTGTTACTAATGCTAGTTAAAGAAACATTCGTTTCAATGTCACTAATTTCACCGAAGCGCCACAACAGCAAACTTCTGGAGACAAAACAATATAAAAAATGTAGACTCAAGTGACAGGTGAAGAATTGGGATGATCTACAAGAAACAGCACAAACTGAGCAAAGAGAAAAGCGGGTGGATTAGTATCGCGTTCCTGTATGCTTGGGGTCACTAAGATGAATGTGCATGAGATTCTTTTGTCTATTTGTGCTATAATTTCACACAGCAAGAACAAAATTGTGGTCTCTGATATGCTCATAGAAGTCCCTCTGGAATCAGTGAGAATTACATGCCTGCATCTAAGGGCAGAATTTGGCCTTAAGTCATTAGTTAGAACTCTCTGCTGAAATCCTACAGAGAATAGGGGGTTTCAGAGGACGATGAGGATCAAACTGATGTAGCGCACTCAGAGATTTACTCTCACAGGAGACCATCAAATACTCAGACATTCCAAAAACCCCATCTGTAAAGATAAAAATCTTTACAAGACTAACATGTGGTATTTGTAGAGGCGGCTTTCAGTTAAAACAGACTTAAGCAGATTAAAAACAGTAGCAATGTAATCAAATGAAAGTTTAGAGGACAAAATAGCCCAAGATTTTCAGACCTATGTAGAAGAGGATGCCAACTACTAACAACGATTTCTCATGAAAAGACAAACTCATCAGAAGAAAAATAACTTAAATACAGCTGTTGTACCTATGGTGCAGATGTCCATAGGAGGCTTTAAACCTGCTGAAGAACTGTTCTGTCGTCAGCTAAAGGATAAGCTAGTGAAGTTATTTTACCAGAAGTTCCTGCTACTTCAGAAGAGTTTTGAGGTGTGTGCCCACACACATATTTAATATATGTGTTATTTAAACATACCTGTATACATATATTTTCGTTTCCTACTTTCTGTTCTGAAAGAACTGCCTATGCATTAATGAATGTCACTGTAGTTGTTTATATTAAGATCTCATTTCTATTTATTTTGAGCTTTAAGTGAATAGTTGATGAAAAAATAATTACAAACCCTATCCTGCATCAAATGTTTCCATATTTTTAATGGTAATATTTAGCAATATTATTTGTGGCCATTCTTACCTTCAGACAAATCATTCACTTCTATGCTAAGTACAGACTGCTTTACCCCAGATATTGCCTGGGCACTTGCAGTAGTCTGATGCTAAAAAACAAATCACTGCTTCTCATCAACTGTAGTGATAAATTTATTTCTTTTGTTTTGATCAGGGACTGATAATACTGCAGTTCATACTGCCTGCAAAGTAACGGCTGTAAAAAAAATAAAAATTCACACTACTTAATTCTAAACTCCACTGTATCTGTTGCAGGATAGGCTGGCATTTGCTGTTAAAGCAGAAAATTACAAGAAGGGCCTAATTGACCCTCTTGTGTCTTTGAAAAATCCTGTCTGTTGTCTCTAATTGACCCTCCAGATACCTTTATGGAACAATGAATGAATCCTCAGTAAATAATGGACGGTGATGATTAATAGCCATGGTTTGGCTGGACCTCTGACTCATGGAGTTATGCTACTGAACATTTTTTGTGTTTTTTACCATCACTGTTCTCTGTACCTCATAAGCAAACTGTTTGGAGATAACAAATATCCTGTTGTAAATAACATGAAAATCTAAATAAAATTAAACCCTTCCTCATATAATGGAGGAATGAAAAATAGAATTACTGGCCTTATTCAAAATGGTTTCCCAACACCATCACTGTTCATGTTTTGGTAACATGTCACCATATATTCCAACGCTTGATTTAGACAGACAAAAAACTTTACCATAATGGATCCCCCTCAGACGACATCGTTTGTTTCTTTACTATGCATTGTAGTCAATAATAACAACATCATATTTCTTTCTCTCGACTCTTTATTGCAATAAAAATCTATGATACTAAGATACTTCTGGATTTGGTTTCATTATAATCTTGTCAGAACACATTATGAAAACATTTCCAAATGTCTCTTCCCTTATTTAATAACCCCAATGTGTAATGTTTTCAGGCTTGTCAAATTATAAACACAAATATGTTAAGTTACACCATTAGTCTGAAATACCACAAAGTAATCTTGCTGTGTTTTGAAAATAACATTTACAACTTAGTACAACAACTGGCTCAATGCCAGTCCAAGAAATCAGATGCAGTAACGAACATTCACATACATCATCCTTCCTACAGCACGATGACATTTGGTGATGCCATTGAAAATCACTTTCTAAAATTCAGTAACCCATACTGAATATGTCAAGAAAACAGAGGACAAATCAACATGTTCTTGCAACGTACATTAGTAAAAAAAGCAGGAAGTTCAATCAAATTCACTTTTCCAGATTTAAGAAACATAATGAAGTTGAGCGTTCTTCTTTAAACGTGAAAAACAGAGGCGTGGATTGAGTAAGTTTATTTAGAACCTGACAAAGTAGTTAAGCTCAAGCTTTCAAAGTCAACCAATTAGGAAAGTTCCACAAGATCTCAAACAGAAAGAAGTACTCCAGGTCTCCCAGTGAAGAAATAGATCACATTTATCTAGTTTTCTACATCGTAAACTCTCCTGGATACAAGCTGGGACTTGTTGGCCTATTTATGAGCCTTTTATAACACTGAAGATAAATGTAGGACTTGAGGTTCATTAAGCAGCTTTGAACTCTTCTTAACAACACTCACAGAACTTAAGTAAATACCACCATAATTTTATCATGAGAAAACAGACTTGGCCAAGGTCACAGAGAATATCTGTAAATTTAGCCTTTAACCAATCCCTGATTACCCAAAAAAGCTGAATATTTCAAATCCAATAGCAACAGTTTTCACAGTAGATACCTCAAGCCATTACAACGAAATTGGAATATAAGAAATACTCCTTTTTAGGCTAAGATTAATACAATACATATGTAATCATGAAAACAAATTTTTGATTATTGAAACCTGCCCTTCTCTATAATTCAGTTTAGTTTCTTACAGGCATTTATCCTCCTAGGAGAAGACGTCTCTCACTGCTCATTCACTGACAGTTGCCCCCAGTAAAAACGTGACTGGTTTTAGAAAGATTGTACAATTTGGGCAAGTAAAGTTTGATGATGACTCTACTACACCGCCTGCAAAGAAGCAATAACTATAGGGAGAGGTTAACTGGGAAGCAAGAATATTTCATAAGTTCATCGATTTTGTGTAGATGCAGCATCCTTCAGAGAATGACCTAAATAAGCAGTTGAAGTCAACCTATTATTGGTGTTGCAATAGGCAGCAATGTGATACAATATTTAACATGTTTCTAAGTATTATATATATATATATCACCTCCCAAATCTCACAGTCACAGAAAAGCTGAGGTTGGAAGAGACCTTTGTAGATCATCTAGTCCACAGTGCTCACCGCAGGGTCACTTGTGCAGGTTGCTCAGGACGTCGTCCAGTTCTCCTAGGACAGAGATTCCACAACCTGCCCAAAAAACCTGTTCCAATGTTTTACCATCCTCAGAGTAAAAAGTTGGTCTTAACGTTTAAATGACATTTTGTGTTATTTGATTTTGCTTCCATTTCCTCTAGTCCTGCCATTAGACACCAGTAAGAAGAGTCAAGTTCTGTCTTATTTATTAACAACATCAGTTTTTTGCACAATTTAAATTTATCCAATAAAAATCTAACCAATCAGACATAAACACAAATGCTCACTATATTTGTACATGGTGCCATTGTAAATTATGCTCATTACCCACTATCAGCAGATGTAACTAATTGTGTTATGTGTGCTATGCACCTGGAACACAAAGCCTATCGGCTGTTACTAATGGTACTAAAACTAAGCTGAGAAGCAAATTTCCTTGTTTGACTAATAGTAAATATTTGATGTGAATTTATGTAATAATAAACTTGATCAAAATAGAATTATACAGATGTATTTACAACTACTTTAAAAGTTCTTATTCATTATGATTGAAATACAGTGGAAGATACATATTCTCTACGGAAACCTTTATGACAGTAGGCAGATTCATATAAATCATAAGACAATTTACAGTGGGAAGCTGTTTGTCTAAATAGTAGAAAACAGTAACCTTTGTACAACCGGGGTTAAACCACTTCTGCTTTAATGAAAAGCAAAATTTACATACAGCTTTGTTACCACAATAAATAGGGATCTTAGTCTCTTTCACAGTCATTCCCACTGTGCCTCCATAGCCTCATCTGCTTCCACTAAAATCATAGTATAAAGCACATATTTATTCTAATATCAGTGAGAATACATCAATTCAGCCATTAGGTCTGTTTCAGTGCATAAAGATCACAGAGTATAATAGAAGCTTATACTCCAAGTAATTTTTTGTTCTCAGTAGCATATAATGAGCCCCAACATTAGAAACTTGATTCAATTAGAAACCTGACTGCTAAAATACCACATATTGGTCTAGTTATAAGGCTGAGGACAGAAATGAACAGCAAGTATTTCTCTTCAGCTTTTAAAAACATACATATTTAGCTCCAACTATTCTCTCAGAAAAATAACATGATATATGGACAAATGTTTTCACAGTCGGTAGCCCAGAACACTTGTAAATGCACTTCCAGGACTGAAGACTCAATAACACAATTTTTATCCACCTCTTACATTAAAAGTTTTTCCTTATGATGATGATGGTGACAGAGTCTCTAGGTCAGGGTATCTGACGCTTCCCATTTCAAGGCTTCAGCACAGTTGCTCATACCTTTAGCAAGCTCTAATTGTTCTCACTGAAGTTTCCTATTACGGATGCCCACGTGGGGCACAACTTATGTGGGAAAGTGCAGCAAACATGCTTTCATAATTTCCAAAAAGCCAACGAGGGAAAAATACATTATTTTCAGAACTTTCAAAAAATTCTTACAAGTGTTTTCTGGGAAACCTCCAAACCTCTAAGGCAGAGAGGGACCTCGTAAGTCACAAATTCCAGTCCAGCATTGCAGGAACCAAACATGTAGCTACTTTCAAGATCCAGTTTGCTGAAGTGACTGTACAGACAGTGTGGGAAAGCCAGAAGCTTTCTCCCACTACTCTAATATTAAATGCAGGAAATTAGAGCTGTTGCTAAGCCAAGAAAGAAGCAGAGTAAAAGAAAACCAGAAGAGAAAGTTTTATGGGAAAGAAGAGTGTAACAAAATGCGTTAAAGACTGTAGCTGAAGGAGACAACTTGGGATGGGAAAGACACAAGGAGCTGAGAGAAGGGAGAACACAAGAAGGAAAGGTCAGAGTGGGTCTAAAAAAAGAATTCAGACTTTTGGGGGAAAAGCAGTCAAAACTGATAGAGAATGTCACTATTTCAAAATCTGGATGGAATACACAATTCAGCATCTGCACAATTTCAGAAATATTTTACAAATTAATTTTAATATGTATCTAATCACTCTTTGATGGCTTGTTGAGAAAAAGCAACCCATTATTATAGTTAAAAGTGATCAGTTCAAAGGAAAGAATACAACATCTACTAAGTCTGTAAGGTTTTAAACCCTTCTTTCCATCTTCCTACCATCAATTGAATATTAAAATTATGAAGGAATAAGACAAAGCCCTTAAACTTCAGAAAATACCAAATTTAGATTGGTTATGAAAACTTATTCAGTCCTGTGGTGTATGCACATGAATAGAAAATTTTTAATTACAAGAGAATACTTGACTACATCATTTTGTTTCATGGGTTTTCTTGTATTAGGTCAGGTGTTTTTAGCTAATTGTTTTACCAAACATATGTCATCATTCGATATACTTATCCAAACCTGTATTTCCAGTGGAAACACTAAGAGAATTGTATTTAATGTTACACTAATATTTCTATCACTTTCTTTTCAGCATGACACACATTACATAAATCCATACATACTCTAGCAGGAAACAAGTTTAATAAATAAGGCCTGTTCAGTCAAACATCTTGGACTATACCCAGATTTCTGCCACTGCCAAATGACTGATTTAAAAGATGGACAGAAGTAGACACACAAAAGTACAGATACTATCATTAATGGATGATCCAAACCCTCTGAACTGCATATCATGACCTAATGTGAAGCCCTGAGGAGACTGAAGGTAGGAATTACATTATCATGGATTATATAAAAAAGTGATATTCTGTTTAAAAGCTTTTGAGTGCAAGTGAGTTGAACAAATACATTAACACAGCTTCCAAAGATTCAATCAGGTTGAATTTTACCCAGAATTTATTGTGAAATAGGCTTTATATACCTCATATGTGAAGTACAAGTCTATTTGTGACTGGCACTAAAGCTATTAGCATGAAGATTTTAATTCTTTCTTCAGTTACATAGAGCTTACACTACCTGCATTGTCCTTCTTTTAATAATGGAAACTTCTCTGAATCACATACAAAGCACATCTCAAAGCTGCAGGTACGAGACACACAGACAGACCTATATACATATATACCTTGATCGTTATGCTTTCCTTTGATTGTAATTTGAAAAACTGTCTCCTTGTTATAGTGGCAGAATAACGTGGCTGTTGGATCTCATTTCTCAGTACTGAATTCATAAACAGGGGTTTGGAGGACATTTATTGTTTCGTATTATTTCAATCGTATCAGTTGAAAATTTGTATTGAAATTATTCAGGCAGTATGTAAAGCTCTTCTGTAAAAGATAGCTGTACATTAACTTACAATTAAATGATGGTTTTAATGAAATTATAGTGTGTGACAGGTTAACGGACTGATGCTGAAAGGCAAATGTCGAAATGAAGCCAAGACGTTTATTTTCAAACTGACAAATCTTAACTCAACCATAACGTATAGTTCCATTAACATTATAGTTATTACACAAAATAATTTGGTTGGAAAAAAATATGTAATAGACCAAGCTGCCAGACTGTCAGTAGAAACCCTAACCTCACGATGTTCCATGAAAGACAAACCAAGACAATGCCTAAGAGACACATGGGTTTTGTTTAAGACTTAGCAAAGGGCTACAAAATTAAAACCAACCAGTCAAACACCTGCTTTTCTCCTGAACAATTCTCTAATGTTTACTTTTATTTGCTACTATCAGTACTAAGGTCAAGCCAGCAGCCTCATCACTGCTTAAACACATCAAAAACTGTTAATGGGGTCCTGAGTCCTAACCTCTGCTTATTTTTACTACCTTGTATGGCACAAATTGGCAGAAAACTGTTAACATTTGAGTGAGATTTCTCTTTTGAAACAGCACCTCTGGATGGCATTAAAGACATCATTCCGACTGCTTCCAGCAAGTTAATATTTTAGACTGTCAAGATACGATCTTGGTGCTGTATACAATTTCACATAAGGGAGTGAGATGTTTAAAAGAGCAAAACCTTTCCCACAGAAAAAGTCCTTATGTCCAAACTGGGTATCAGCTAACCGGAAATGCGACAGAATGACTGGCAGGATACGCAGAAGTGAAACTGCAGATCTTTTTCTCAAAATTAATAATGGCACAGGATGTACTGATTTTTGACATGGCCAGGAAAACACAAAGAAACAGCAGAGGTGAGAAGAATACACTTATAGCAATATGAGTTTTTCTGTAACTGGAAACACAATGGCCCACTGTAAGGAGAAGTTAAATGCTGAGAAGTCTGCCTAAATACATTATTTCATTATCACCATCATAAAAGAAACAGCTCATGGAACCAGCCCTGGGACAGAGACCTCCTCCTGTTTGTTATTAGCTCGAATAGACTATGAGTGGCTAGTGACCAAAAGTGATTATCATACAGCAGATGTAATTTTGCTGCTGTGAAATGAGTTACAGTCTCAGTCCAGCTCCATCAGACAACTTTTCACATCACAGAAACCAGGCAGGCTCAGGCTGTTGGGGAAGCCGGGAAATGGGTATGGAGGCTTTACCCTTTCACCCCTTCAGGTCAGAATGAAATTGCAATGCTGGGAAGCCTGCACTATGCTTCAAAAATTTATAGCTGTTAAGGCCAAAAGGGGCTCTTTGTGACCATCTAATCTGACCTGCTGCTCACCTGAGACCGTAGAATTTCAGCTAGGTACTCCTATGCATATTGCACTTTCTTCTTTCCCCTCTCTACATCTCTTTCTCAGTCTCTTTTCTCTGTTTTGATTACTTTGGGGGAGGGGGGGTTAAGTACAAGGAAGCTTCAAATTTCCCAGCCGCCACTTTGTGACTTTTTAGAAAATTTACGTTGCTTTCTGAAGTCAAAGCAAAAGCGTGAAAGGAAGCAGCACATGCATTGGCCTCATTGCCCATGTTGTTACCAAATCAATGTCATAGACTGAGTAAAAGTAATAGAGATTATATGATCCAAAGCACACTTTAAGCATCTCAGTGTATGTAAGGCATTAAACACTAAAACACAATTTATTTTACAGATTACCTTGAAGAAATTTTTGGTCTGCTGCCACCTGGGCTCTAATAACTTCCTACACCTGTAACAACTGCAGTCACATTGTCTCTCAGTAGAGTCATCTAGAGGTGCATTTTCCAGGTTACTAATTGTCCACATATTTCTCAAAGGAAAGTTTGCATTTGTTCACTGAGCTGCTGAAAAAGTCTGTGAATATTCCTACTGGATATGCAGATGAACCTACCCATTTATGCTAGTCACGTCCGTAATATATGGGATATTAGATTTTAAAAAAAAACAAACCACAAAACAAAGCCACATAAGCTGCATTAGATGTTTGAGATTCTTGTTTTGGAGGAAAGAACTCCATGTATGTAATGACCTGGGTTTTTTTCCATTGAAACCAAGACACCAAATATGTCGACAGCTGTCCCCAGCAATGAAGAAAACGAAGGAATGCCAAGTGGTCAGGGAGGGAGCCAAGAAACCAGATCTCTTAATCCAAATCTAAATCTCTAGTACTGTACAGTCTAAGAAGTGAGCAGTACTCATCTCACTTTGTTTCACACCCTTAACTAAGGTATGTGAATCACAGATGTGCTGAATTGTCTTGTAGAGACTAAACAACCATAGAGGAAAACAAAGCCCTTAACTAAGGCACCTCACTTAAAATTCTAAAAATACATCGAATAAATCATCACCACAGTTTCCATAGGGGACAGCAGTAATTGTCTTGATTGGAAGAGTTTTGAACATCAGAGACCAGGGGGTGGCGGGGACCAAGGGTGTTGCAATACAATACTTGAAAAAAAAGATCATATTTGTTCTTTTTACTCATAGCCTTTTCCCTATTCTAATGCCGAACTTTCTACAAGGGAACCCGCAGAGAGTTCCCACATAATTTTCACATCAGTAGTTACTGCTCTTTAGGTAATGTATTTCTTTCCTTTTTTACAAAACATTAAGACAACTTCTCATATTTTAATGAGCAGTCATAAATGAAATCACAAAACACCGAGAAGCAACTCCGTGTGATTCTTTGCTACAAGGTGGAACTTGCAGGGCAGAACTAATGCATTCCTGACTAAAGGAGACATTTTCTTCATGTTCTTTTCAACTTCCTCCAACTCTGCCTTTGCTCTAGATGCAGCTTATCTTTTGAGGGAGTTGCTTAACCTTTTGCAAGTTGAGACAGGACCCTTATTAGCTCTGCTGCACTCCACTCCAGCCATGTGTTGTTTCATAAGACCGAGCAGAATGGGGCTTGCAAGAGTGAAGTGAAACCATAAATATAAAGCAGCATAATTCCAAAATGTATGAAGTATAATGATCCGTATAATGTTAAAATGTTAGTAATGTCTCTTGATATTATTTCATCACATGCTAGCTGCTATTTCCTGAAAACTCTTTGAAGGATGAAATAAAAACATATGCTGTGAACACCCACTGTGTGTTGTAACAAATCAAAACTAACTTCTGAGTTTGATGAAAGTTTCCACAGAGCTAAGTACCATAAATTAAAGTCACAGTGCTACACTGCTTTGGAAACAGTGAATGCTGCCCTGATGCCAGTTAGTTTCATGTTAGTAACAGGAGAAGTCTCTACAGTATTTAGAACTGAAACATAAGTGTTTTCTAAAGCTAGATTTTGAAAAATACAACCATAAAATGCTATCATCAGGTGGGCTGATGGAAAAGTGCAATAAGACAATTAAGAAGGTTATATATCAAAAACAAACATATCGTTTGCCCCTGGTGTAAACAAGCAGAAATAGAGATGGATAGGACCCCTCATAAGGATTTAACTAGTGAGTGGTCCACTATGAAATAAACAGTATTTCCTTTAAAAATGGCGACTTTTGGAAGCAGTATTCAGCTAAAGGACTGTTTTTCAAAAAGAAGTTTCAATAAATGTTTTGCGCTATTTGGTGTATTTTTGTTATTAATATTTAATTTACTAAATGCTTGGCCTTACATATGGCCATGAGTTCCACAAGCAGATAGATCTCTGGAGCTTCCCCCCCTCCCCCCTTTTAACAGTTTTAAATCTGTATTTCTCAATTTCTGTCTTTCCACCATTGTTTTGAAAATTAACCTAATGCCCCAATCAGCTGCTTCACAGATAAGCAATCCTACCATTTATAATCCTTCTCTGTACAACAATATCTCCTCTTCCATACATGTTCTACTGGTTTGTTATCTTCACTTTTCCTCCGCACTGTAAACCGACTCTTATTAAGCGCTGGCAAAAATTTATGATCATTTAAAAATGAAGTATCTAACATATCAGCAAGTAATATCTTTCTCCACCTTAACAGAGCATCAAATAGTCAGGGAGACAAAGTACAAAGTGCCATAGTCTTCAGCTCACACTTTCCCTCCTTGGAAGTACTGGCCTAGAATAAAGGCTGAAATAGGTTCCTAATCTACATGGGGCACTTTCTTAGCCCCACCTAGTCAGACTCCATTTGTTCTCTGCCTCATGTTCTCCTTTCATAGCTGCCAATACCGATTTCCTAAAGCAAACCTATGCCTTGCTATTGTTTCTAATAACTATGCATATGTACATTTGCATAAATATGTTATGAAAATTAATTATAATCTTCTACATGATGTGAAGTTTAACAAATTATAAGGTTCTGGGGTGGTTTTAAGTGGCGCTGAAGCAAGCAATCAGGCAATCAATCAGGCAGTAGAATAAACCAGGAGAAAATAAGCAAAATAACAGTCGAATACCATTAATGTTTTTCCAAAGGATTCACTAGAGACGGAGTCAGATAAACCTAGGAGCTTTTTTAGAGCATTACCCTCGATACTAGCTGACCATGATACTAGCTGACATGAACTACTTTTGAATGAAAGAAATAAATGTTTGAAATGCCTAGAGTAGAATGCGGGGGTTTATGACATCAGGATGAAGAATTACATGTCGCCATACTCAGTATCAGAGTTCATGTCATTGATGGAGTTTAGGGAAGGAGGGATCATAAAAGAGGTCAAAGAAGTTCTCAAGATTTTTCATCTTCTATAACCAGTTTGACAATTTTGAATCTTTTGCAGAACAAAGGCTAAAAACGGTTATTTGTTAAAGAAATAAACTTGTGCTGCTTAAATACAAGTGTTATATATTAAGTAACACACATTTTTAACCTTAACTTATGCCTTACGTATTATGCTTTCTGCATATTATAAACTGGCTTTAGTGACTGAACTTACTGATACATATTATATTAATATTCATAGTATTTAGAGAATTTTGCACCACTACCTTAATACAGAATAGCTTGATAATTCTCAGGATATCAGAAAATCTAATCTATTGTTTAAATTTCTCTAACAGTTTACAGTATACAATATTTCATTTTCTTGAAAAAAGTCTTTAAAATAACTAAATAAAAAATATTACTTGCTACATTACTACTAGACAACAAAAAATTCCAAACACACTCTTAAAAGTGTGGGGGGATTTGTCTCCCTCCTTTACTTTTAATATGAGCTGTTCATTGGTTAATAAAAAGTATATAAATTGTTAGGAGCAGTGCCTTCTAATAAAAAAATCAAAAGCTAAGATATGACTAACACACAATAACAATTTTCTGCAAGTGGTAAGTCATTTTTTCCTATTTCCCTTCCCAATGGAACAAGAAAAATACACATTCTTCTACAGTCTATTCACTGACGTGCTGCTTATCTGATGATGCACTGCTTTGGGTCATTTTAGGGAGCTGCTATTTAGGTAGAAAGGAAGAAATAGTAATATGGGAAAAACATGACAAAACAACTTTTCAAGTGTACCTCTTAGGTACGATTCACTTCAAAATGAGCAGAAATAAATAATTCCAGCAATACAGAATCTTATGGCACTGAGGTTTTTTCCATTCTTGCAGATTGGAGAGTAACAAATAAAGAAACCCCTCTAAATTAGGGCTTTAAAAATCCAAGGCTACTATAAAGAAACAAGATTAACTTAATCCCCTAACAATCCAATTTATGACTAGTAAAGGGTTATGAAAAATTCCATCTAGATGTCAAATATAAGGAAACACAAAGTCTTTGGAGACACATAATGATAAACTGCAGATTGAGCAATAAGCTCAGTGAACAGAATGAGCAGTTCAAGAGTTCAGAACATGTTCATTTGAAAGGTGTTCAGTTAAAGAGAAGGGCATGGTATAGACAAAGGCACAGAAAGGTCATCATTACAGTCATTTCATCTTCATTACAATGGTGCAGTCATAGCATTGGTGCACACACTTAAGTTCACACTTGCATGTCAATGCACCACTGTAGAGACGAAACAAAAAATATTATTTGTAAGTTAATGAATCGTGGGAGCTATAGGCAGGTATAGAAGAACCTGTGCTTTAGTAATTCAGTTCTGAAAAATAAACAGGACGTGAAATATCTGCATTTTCTCATCATGCAAGATCAATTAAAAATTACGGTCTATCAAGACTGGTCCTGTTCTTCATCAAACAAGCATAAAGCAAGTCCTGAACAGAGTGCTTCTACGTGTCAGACATAGCTCAGCACTCACTTTTTCAAGCCAGTTGGTATCTCAAACGCAGCTGTCTATAATGAGCAGAAGTAAGTAGATGTTTAAAAGGTTTCAATAGCATAATGAACTCTGCTTTTGAAATCACCAGCATCTACTCCTGTCAAAAATTTAGTGAAAAAATTGGCAGGTTACATTCAATAAACCAAAATAAGATTTTGGCTAGAATGTAGAGCAGATAACCCTGCTCTCAAAAACCAACAAGTAATAACCAATGCAGGAAAAAAAAATGCTGGGTTTATATCAGATCTCGCTTGGCACCCAGCATTACGTCTGGATAAAATCAGTTTAGCAACAAGCAGTAGATGTTCAGGTCTTCATGGGAGGTCTCCAACTAAGTACTGACGAAAGCAACCTTGTCTGTAGGTGGAAGGCAATCACAATCATTGGCAGTTCAGCTGCAGATTAGGGATGAAGACATTAAAACTTTTTCTGCTTTGGTATTTGCACAGTACTTTTCATTAATAATTAACAGGAACGGAAAGCCCAAGCACTATCTTATCTCTGGTTTCTAATTCTCCAAAATGCAAACAGACAGGGTAACGAGATTATTTTAAATTTTATATTTACCTACATATTTTTAAATAAAGAGATCTAGGATCCCTTGCACCAATATATATGCATACTATAGACAGAAATATATCTCAGCATCTCCATTTTAGACAGCAGCACTGGGGCAGGAGAGTCATTCTGTGTGATAACGGTGCTAGAATTTGGCCCACAGTAGCCCATAATGTAGTTTGCAGCTTTCAAGAGCAGTTAATGAACATTTTGCAATTAAGCATATTTCCCATAGACTTTGGTATCAACTACAGATGATCTGCACTTTTCAAAATCTAAGCCAAATTTGGTATGAAAAAATCTGCTATTTAGACAATATCAAGAAATACAGTTGTTATGTCAGATTGCTGCCCAAACTCTCTCACACACCAACACTTTGGGTGCCTCTTGGATGCTTATGCAAATCCTAAGATTATACACTTTCAATAGAAGCTAGGAAAATTATATTTAAAATATCATTTACTCGATAGTATATACAATATGCAAGGATTTGGCAAAAAAAGTAAATAACTGTATTTTATTGTAAAATTTCATTCTATGGGAAAAAAATAGAAGATCTAGGAACTGTTAACGGAAAAGGAGAAAGTATCTGCAACATGCTCCATAAATATTACACGGAGCCTTGACAGTCATGGTGATAGTCTGGTGTGTAGCCCCACAGGGTAGCGTAGTTACAACTCAAACACCACACCAATTAACTACAACTAATCAATTCTCTCTCATAACAATGAAAAATATAATACTTTCCCCATCTATTGTTCTTGTTAATTCTACAGTAATTGTGACACATATAATAGCTAAGGTATAGTAAAATGAAAAAAAACCAAAGGATTCTATCTGAAAGCAGAACAAACATTGAAGTCATGAGTTATCTAGTTTAATTTTCTTCATCATACCCAGTTCACGGCTGCAAGAGATCACATTATTTTTAAATATATAAATAAAGCCAAAACTAAATGTAGGCTTATCTAGATTATGGTGCACTAGGGAGAAAACAGAGGAGGTCATGAATTCGGAGACTGCTGTTTCTTCTCATAATGTAATTACACTTTTGGCTAATGAAATTACTGCAGTCTACGAGTAAGGGCTTGCAAGTCAGAGCTCTCACACGCTTGTGAGAGATGGAGTAAAGAAATACTGTTTACCAACCGTATTTGAGGAATGCATATTAATCCCCAAGATCCAGGCACAACTTATTTTGTTTCTGAACTCCAAGCAAGACTGAGGTTGTGATCAAAGCCCTTTTCTAATTACTACAATAAAAGGAAAATTAGCTTAAGAGGGAGGAAAGTCTGGTAGAGAGAGAAAGAACATATCATTCTTCACTGTCAGTACCCTCCTAACAGCTGAAAATAAACATAGCTCAGTGAAGGGAAGCAGCAACAGAGCAAAATATAAAAGGATGGCTGAGCACTCAGGGCCTCTAATTGTACCATTTAGATCTTCACAGCCCTACTCCAATCTGCACAAACATTCTTAACTCAGAACCAAGAGAGTCGTTCAGGTGGAAATCTCAAAGCTGGTAAGGGACACACATTTTAGGGTCTCAGTAGAAAAAAATGGAGGAAGCAGTATATTCTGGCGAGAATTCATTCTCAATTCCTTCTTGAAGTATTTTCCTAACATTCTACTTACGGCCCCCCTTAGCAGTGGCTCACAGTTTCCAACACACCCAGTGTGCCAGAGAGCTGCTTTTCCTTTTAGGCAAATTATGAGTCGCAAGGGTAAGATTTTGACCTACAACTGCTGGCCCTTCCAGTGCACCTGTATAATACAAAGTATGACTTACTCGGGAGAAATTAACGGAAACCCAAGATTTCTCACTTGGATAAACCTGTCATCCTCTCATTTGCTGTTAACAGGTAGAGGAAAGGAAAACACACTATCTAGTTGCCACCAGAATAACAGTTTTTAGCTCTTGGCGGCCGACAGCACACAGGTGGCGCATTCCGAAGGACAGAAAGCAACTCTACTAACTGCACTTGAACTGGGCAGTAGTAACGTCTATGGGGCAACTGAATGATTTCTGTCTTTGGATAAATACTTAGGGGGAGAAAAAAAACTATTCTAAGCAGACAAAGATTTACATTTTTTTAGAAATAATTTGAATCAAAAACATCAAAGAGATAACCCCGATTAACAGTTGCTGAAGTATTCTGTTGACCGTTGACCTCATTTCTTGCTTCAAACCTAGCTTTAGGAGACCAGCCCTAAGCTCACACGTGTACTCTGGAACATAACATGACTCTTGGCTTCTAAGCAGTGAAGTCACGTGATGCTTCATCTAATATGATTGTGCTTGAATAAAACATCCCAGCAGAATAAAGAACGGATAAGAAAATCACAAACAAACCCTCTCCTCTTTTGCCCAAGTTCTTCTCCAAAGCTTTCAGTGTGAATGTTAAACCCAACAAGCTTACAGACATGAGACCGACATACACGCAAGGAGGCCATTACCACCCATTGCATTAAAGTAACCAATTTCATTTTCAAATCTCGTTGCAAAATTAGTCCTTGCCTATTAAACAATTCTCAAGAAATTAATGGCAGAAGGTTTTGCTTTGACTGTCATAAAGATCACCAAAACCACTTGTGTTTAAGACGATAATTACAGGGGCTCAATGCCAAAAAAATAATTCTGGTAAACTAAATCCCATGATTAATTCATAACGTTCATTTTAGCATTAATCCTAGCATTAAGATACAGAGCAGTCCCCACACACAGACACATACACACATTTCTCTCACACTGGGGAATAAAGTAATATTAATTCCTAAGAGGTTTTTTTGTTATAACTCTTCATATTTTATGTATGTTATTTAATTAATATAACACGATAGTTAATCCATTAGTTTGTATTTCTTGTTTGTGATCTCTGTTAAGGCCTGTAGATTTTGAAAACTCAAAACAAACAAATTAAATAAAGAAAGAAAGAAAAGAAATTAAACAATAACTAATGGATTTACTTTTGTGCATCATATTCTGCTGTTTTGGGGACAACGTAATTTCTCATCAGTTTATAATTTAAGCTTGAAAAGTAACACCTGCTTATAAATACCCAAAGGACTGCAGCAAAGTATATAAAAATAGTGATATGACATACATGGAAATTTCCTACAGAGTTTCAAAAGAAAATAATTACTTGGTGACAGAGATCTTAAATTACTACACTAACATCAAGACACTACTTCTAGCATTCTCTATGATATTCTTTCCAATAAGAGCATAAAGGCTTATATTCCTGCTAGGGGAAATGGGAAGAAACAGTGAATCTTAAATGTCTAAGACATTTTTCTCTTTTGTCTTCATGCACTTTGATACAATACAATTCATCACAGGCACACGTGTTTCTTTCTAAGCATATTGATCAATACAACTTTTATGAGCCAATGATGTGACAGAGCTTCCCAAATTTAGCTTCTTCATTCATTAAAAAAGTGATCCAGGAAAACACACTAAAGTGGAATAAAACATTAAATGAAGACTTTCCTGCCTGAGACAGAAAAACAAACAGGGCGTTATTTAGTGAAAAGACAACTGCTCACACCACCAACAGTTTTCTTCAGTTCATAACATATAACTCTAGAGTAGCTAATAAGCATTTAATGCTAGTCCTAAATATCTGCTGATAGGGTAACAACTGCTGTTTTCAACTACCATCTGAATAAACCTTTAAACAATTTATTTAATAAATACCAGTTTTCACTATCTCTTGTACATGGTTTTTACTGACTCTTTAAAATTTATTTAAAGTCAATGGATCAATCACTTCTGTGAAAATATATTCTGAAAAGCAATTTGAGTAAAATGCACTTTCACTACGTTTTTGAAAACCTATTGCTAACAATGACATTATTACTATTTGTTTTCTGCTGATATCGTTACTGATTGTTCACTGTAGACAGCACCTTCTGGGTTTTTTTTCCATTTAATATCTTCAGTCATATCTAAATCTGTTCTTTTACAGCCTCTACATACCGCTTTTCCAAAGTAGCAGGGGCATCTCATCTGCTCAATTACTTATTAGTGTTGCTATAGAATACTATTTCCTCTTGTGGCTGATAAAATATTAATCAAAAACAGGAACAGAGTGATTTCCCAGTGTGGATGTCTTCTAATGGTAATACATGGAGTCTAAGAGAGATCTGGAGGTCATGTAATAGCTCTTGAAGGCAGGGAGGGGCTCAAAGATAGTAAAGACATTGTATAGTGAGTAATGGGATTGTATTCAAAGGGCACTGAATAGCTTATTTATTGCTGTTCTGTACAAAAAAAAATCAAAAGTGTGATTGCAAAGATTTATTGAGGATTACAGTACATAACTGAAAAAAAATCTTTTGTAAACATTGTAAGTAAGCATTGCTATTGCTCAGTATCCAACGCAGATCCATATGGAGGCGAACTTCCCAAATTAGCACTGTGTTTCATATCTATGCATCAGTTAATCATAGTACTAAACCAGTAAATAACTACCTGTTCTTTCTGCCAGTTATTAAACATCCATCCCAACCTGTCCAGGTATTTTTGTTCCTATTTTTTCATAGGATTTAAAAGAAGAACAAGAAATTCAAATGAAGAACACGAAGGTAATTGAACGATACACAGGAAAGCTGTGGCTGTTTGACAAAGAACCCAAATATCCTTAAAGTACCACATCACCATGTTTCCTTCTGAAGATTTAATGCAAATACTCTTGGCTGATTTGGAAAAAATAGTTATCCTAAATAATTTCTAAACAAATAAATACTGCAAAATCATGGTCTTTGGTGGTGGTGGAAGTGTCTTAACCTGGATCAACCACTAAACTAATTTCAATACAATAAAGCCACAAATAACAGGAACCACCATCTAGAAACTCTGTAATGAAAAATACTTTTCAGCTGTGTCTGATGGCAGGAAAACCTATTCAATGCTCAAACTGTCAAATTCCAAAAATCTATGGGCACCAACCAAGTCCCGTGGCAAGAAGGAGGACTGCCAGACGACTTCCTCTGTCATAGTTTTGAAGAAAGGAGGACAATGACAGATACAAAGATAAGGGTATTTTTACCTCTGATGAATAGACATCATATTAGTATAATCATTTTGTCTCACAATACAGTCAATTTTAAAAGTGCTGTAACACTGGACAAGACAAAATATGGCCTGCACTCAAGTTCAAGAACAAATGTCATCTCTTGGCACTTGTGTTTTGCAATTCTTTGAGTGAAAGGAAGCATAAAACAGTCCTGTCAAGAGTCAAAAAAAATAATGAATAGAATAAATCTGATTTTCATCACCATAGATATATATACTAGTTCACCTGACAAAAATTTTGTGCCTTGAAAGAAAAGGCTGTCACCATCTAAATGGTGAATATAGTGGACAAACATTCAGAACAAGGAGGTAGGGAAGATTGCTAAAAAAAGATCAGTTAAAACTTCATATTAAATAGTTAATATTAAGCACACAGCACTTTTTGGCTATGTTTCTAAAAACATTCTACAAAATAATAAAGCATAATTGACTTCCTTTCCAGTCATATGCAGGTAAAACCAAGAAAATAAGATACAAATTCATTTGTACAAATTCAATCAGACAGGTCAAAGCCCGGGTCAGGAACAGAATGAAGGTCACTTGCCATTATTCCTATTTACAATCCATTTTTCTTCTATTTTGCATGGCAGAAAATATAATTAATGATTCAGAGAAAAGGGTAAGAACACATATGAAGCAAAATTATATAGGTAGAAGTAACAGCCAAGTTATTTCTTAATATGCAAAAATCTTCTTTCACTTACATTCATTTTGTTATATGTAGGAATTTATTTTTGTATAGGAATTATTTACTGTTCATTTAAATTAATTATCCTCCCAGGAAATCTAAATAATAATTTCCCTCATTAAAAATTCAGTGTTGCCTCGGTCTGATTTTTGCCCTAAAAATTTGGAATCCAGCTCAGTTGCAAGCATGACATCTCTGCTAAGGTTCCTGAGAATCTGCACTTAACATCAGCAAGACTTGAGTCTGCTCAGCGTCCTAAAGCAATAGTCCTTAATGACAAGAGTAGTGTGGGTGGTGAGCTGGTTTTGATAAGTAGTAATAGGATGAGCAAAAAGTAATATACCAACAGTTGATATATTACTTGACATGTCAATTGTTGGAGGGTTGCTGTATTGAATTTGTACCTACAGCAAACACAATACACAAGATTCTAATATACTGCGGTGTTTGCTACATATTTTCCAAGTGATTGTATTGACTTTGTAAACAAAGATTATATGAAAAAATAAAGACTCCTGTACCATATAATATTTACCAAGCGAACAAATCTATCACAGCTGGAAATAAAAACACAATTTCACCCATGTCAGGAAAGGAGGAAATAAATTGACCATTTGAAATGAGATCAGATACTTCACTTTGGATCTCAGGCACCTAAGAGAGTCTCCTTCTAGCGCAACAGTTGATTATTATTTTACTCTTAAATACTGCAGAGAGGAGAAGGAGAAGAATGGGGTATCAAATGCTTAGAGTGAACAGCTCAGGTATTTAAAATGTGAAAATGAAATAAAATGCTAAATCTAATTTTCCTCATAACGATGCTAACTCACTTCCCATAGAGGTAGTACCAAATGACCTCCAGCTAAAACCAAAATCACATTTTTTGATGTTTGTGAAAGGTCGCATCGTTTAGATACAGAGAAATATTGAGACGAGATCAATGTATAAGTTGTATTAACAACCTTTTATACCACTTGAGTATTTGTCCACATACTAGCACAATAATGAGGTGAAGACAAGGGACAGAACTTGTTAGAAAAATTCGTGACAATTCAAATGGAGGTGACCTAGCCAGGAAGTCATGATAAACCATCACTTAATCCTTCCACAGGTGGAAGATCACCAGCCCTAAGGAGCCACTCTTACTTATTATATTTCTCCCTCTCTCGCACTGGTTCTCCCATTCATATTTTCCCCTTCTTATCACTCCAGCTGTGAACGCCATTATCAGGGAGTTAAGGAAAAACAAAAAAGAAACTTCTGGTCATGTCCCCATTCCTGTCAGTGCCGTGTTTGCACCTGGACAGGTGTACCAGAGACTAAACTAGCCGAAGCAGTTCAGCACCCCAGGGCCCCACCCGGCTGCCTGATCCCAGCCGCCCTGGAGGACAACCTCCTGTACGCACCCTGCTTTTCCCGCTGCACTGTGGGCAGCACCTGAACTCAGATGCATCCTTCAGTGTTGGCTGGTCTGATTTTGAAGAACAAAAACATAAGAAAATGCTTTAAGCTAATATTGGGCCCTTAACAACATGCAAAACTGTTGCTTTAAAGGGAATCATAATTCCTTCTGGACTAATGTTAGTGAAACAAAGTTGTGTTCCTGAAACACAGAACATACTGCAAATTACTAACAGTTTTCTTTATTTTGTGGACTTAGACCACTGTTCAGATTTTGCAAAATACTTTAAGAAAACCAGTTCTCATCATGAGGTTTTTTTCAGATATTTACTACAGCAGAAGATAATTTCTAAGAACAGATCTATGAAAATAAAATTTTATACTAGACTTACTGTAACATTATAACTTGACAGCGGAAGAGGTATTCTATATTTGCTCCAAGTACTTAATAAATGAAACTAGTTGAGGGAAAAAAAAGTTCTTTCTTTAACATAAAATGACTTTGCATGGAATTTCCCTCCTCCAGTACCATCACTGACACAAATTTTACTTACTACCTTATCACATTCGTTTTCTTTGTGCTTAATTTGAGGAATATCAATAGAATTCAGAAGTTTTGAAGCTGTGTTTAGGTTTGAAGCTAATATTGTTAATCTGCTCTTCAGTGTGCTAAAATATTTTTAAGCAACATATTTTCTTAAGTAAAATGGGGTGATACCACCCTAAACGTTCCGCACAAAATAAAATGGAACATGTTGGCAGTAAGCAAACTGTCATAAGCAGAGCACTGTATTTAATATTCAGATCAAGGCATCTCTGTCTCATCCCAGCAAACCCTTTTGACAAAAGCCATCCAATGTCTGCCAGCAGTATTGAGTCCAGCTGAGGACAAATTTCAAGATGAACCTGAAATCAATTTGCCATCAAATTTTCATGCTTCTCCCAGACTATCTGTGGCATTTTAATTACAAGCACCCTAGGCGGGGGGTACTACAGATATTGACACTTAGCTCCTACAATAAACTTTATTGGCAACCTCTGTCTGAATGTAGTACTCAACTAGAATAACAAGAAATATATGAGGATATCTAAGCAATAAGGTGGCATAATCACTCTGGAGTGGTTTTGTTCCAAATGGTGGACATCTCCACTAAAGAAACTTTTCCGCATTAACATAAAGGTCTGTTTGATGAAAAATTCACTTTTGTAATGAAGTTGTACAAGATCTCCTGTCCTTTGAGAAGATAAGCAACATTTAGTTTCTTCTCCTTTCAATTTAATTTGGTGGCATTCTTACCTAACAGTTATAAATTTGTGAAGCAGTACCTGGTAGCAAGTGGGTTCAAATCAGATCAGTGACAGACTACAGAAACAGGGCATGTCTTTACATCTGTTTCAATTTCCGCTCCTCAAGACTTCTCTGCACAATTTATAGGGGCTACATATCTTAGCAATTAGGAATCTAAACTGGAGATGAATCAGTGATTTGCAAGTTCTGCAATACACAAATTGGAGCTTTTTTAGTAAACATATTCAGAAGCAGTATGCTTACGTGCAATGTCTTAGTGAGCACAGTGAGGGCAAGGTTGCTTGCAAGCCAATTTTCCTCACTACGAAGCATTTAGGAGAATGAAAGATTTCTAAAAGAGACATTTAGAGAGGTTACCATGCCAATATGAAGGTGCTTTGCTATATGTGTTAGGGGAGAGGTAAACAGAAGGAAGACAAGGTCACTCCCCACTGATTACAAATTTGAAACTTATAAAAGCAGCCTCTAGTTGCAAGAAGAGGGTAAATACAAAAAAAAAATACACAGAAGACAGAAAATAGAACATAATCTCACAATTTACACCCTAACACAAGAAAAGAGGAAGAGTGTAGCAACTGTAAAAGACTGTGACAGCTGACTGGGAAAGACTGAATAATTAAAATCTGTAGGATGCTTTATTCAAGTGTGGCTTGATATTTCTAAGCTGCCAGGTAGGAGAAGTCAACAGTAAACAAGCAGATTGATTGAGCATATCAGGTGGTCTGGATTATTGGTTATGCTGGGATACACACAATAAATCCGAAAAATGAAGGCTTGTAATACAAGAATATTTTATAAATTAAAGAACAGGACTATATGACGCTTTAGGCTCCCAGACCAAATTCACCCAATCAAAGTAGTATTCTCTATTTCTGTCCATTCTCCATACATGAAATTCAGGGTCTAACTGAAACTGATTAACCTGAAATGCTGAGCGACACCTGTATCACTGCTTAAAGCTGGTGGGTTTCCACCAGACAACAAAAAAATAAGAGGTTTCCTTGCAGATGTTTCTTGCAACATTAAAATTGACTTACGTTCTTTGCTGTTGAATATAAAACAAAATATTGGAAAATAAACAAAAAATTCTGTATAAATATTGATAAAAACATTTACAATTTGTAGTGAAAAGAGCAGTCTCTCACAATATTACTCATTTTTCAGAGTTCTCAAATCGTTTTAAAACATTCTGCCTAACGAGACAAATCCTGCTATTAAAGCTAAGTGTGTATCAGTCTTCTTAACTCTACCACAATCTGCAATACAAGAAAAGATGAAATATGCAGTGAGAGTGGCAAAGGCAGCAGTCAGAAATCTGTGTACATCCCCCACACAGCAGACAAATCCCTTGCCCCCTGTGCTTCAGCACAGTACTACTGCCTGCATTAATGGGAGCTTTGTCACATCAAAATAGAGATCTTGGAGAACCTCATTTTAAAGGTGTCAATTGAAGCACTATTTCATATTTTTTCTCCATACCAGACTTCATTGGTTTTTGGGGTTTTTTTACTGTGAAAGATGTAGAGTCTGTTACATTCCTGTAGGTACTGAAGCCGATGCAAGTTTTTCCTTAAAAACCTGAGAGAATGCAATTGCCACAAATCTTAATGTATTTCCAACAAAGCACCACCTGTACATAACTCCATCTAGCTGTGCCTTGTTTATTGTCCATTTACAATGTTCATTAAGCAAAACATTCAAGTTAAAGATTCTGCTTACTACTCTCAGCTACACCTACCAAGCAGGGTAGATTTATTTGTTTGTAAAAACTCCCAGAGCCAGAGACCCTCCACAGGCACTGCCCAGGCACCCCGCAGGGTGCTGAGCCCCCCGGCCCCATGGGCTGGGCAGTATCACAGGCCAAGAGTGGCCACCGAGCCACACCGGCTCGTTTGTGGCCACCTGCAATGCAGGACCAGCACCACCAGATCCTCCTCACGCTTTTCACAAATAAGTTACGGAGCACATAACAAATAACATCCATGCATAGAGCTATGTTATCACAGAATCACAGAATCACAGAATGTTAGAGGTTGGAAGGGACCTCAAAGATCATCTAGTTATCCACAGGATGTGTGCATGCCTATAATTGGGGGGGAACTACCAATGTCTACATGAATTGGCACAAAAGCAATTTAGTTTTTGTTACTGAACATATGCAAAAAACGTCATATGGAGGTTATTTTTATTCCATTCCTGGCAGTTGATATAAAGACTGAAATATTTACTTCTTTCATATAGCCCAAAAATAAACATATGAACAAAAGTCAAAGTTGGCTGCCAACTCCCTGCAGGGAAGATACATACAGAAAAATAATCAATATGTCAATTATTTTATTTTAAATAATGGTACCCATTCTGAATTAATTTTTTACATGAATTCTGAAAATCACATATGTGAAAGAAAAGCTGTATGAAGTTAACCTTTATTAAGTATTTTTCTGCTAATAACATACTGGCATAAACTGGCCTAATGGCTTAAAATCAGACGGTGAAGCTGACTATCCATCAGAGATCTGTTGTGGGTATCCTGCAGTTTCTTAAATGAAGCATTAGCTTGACCCAGAAAGAATAAACAAAGATTCTCAGGATGATTTTAAATGATCTTGGGATATACACTCCTTCAATAACTGAACTAATAGATTTCGAATGTGAACATTTTTGAATGTTGGCCTGGGTGGCATATTCTTTCAATTAGCTTTATTTTAGTATAAATATGCCAGCAATAGGGAATCTCATGTCACATGGGGAATTTCCTGAAATGGGGCACTACAGCTACTAAAGTTATCTGATTCAAGCTTTTAGACAGAGCGATGTATTCCCATTTGGAAGTGACTGCAGTTATCAGTAGCCAAGAACAATATATTGTTTAAGCCACTCCCTGAGGCATAAAAAGCTCAAACACCTTTAAAAACTGGTGTAGCTAATTCGTCCATACATCATTTTACACACCCATACATATTACATACGAAACCAAGTTAATATTTGTGCTGTGCTTTGAAGATGTAGGGTGCGAATGCTTTTATTACTAATAAACTGTCTTTTTCATAGATCAACACTGAAACTTTAATGAACCTCTGGATATTGAAATACACGTTGCAAATCATTTAGTGATTCTGGTATAACTTCAGACTCCTACGTGAGGAAAGGAGGATTTAAGTTTATGCTCAATTTAGGGTGCCATGTTGAAAAAACTGTCCTGTTTGAGACAGTTCATTTCAGGTACTTCAGGCATACATTAAGCTGATCTATAATGGAAATATGCACACATGTATTGCACTGAATACAGAGTGCACTGCTAACACAGTTTCAGGAACTGGGAAAATCTGGCGACTCAAGGAAAGCCATTAGGTAGCTGTGGGTCAGCCTCCCACGCTGAGTAACTCAATAGAAACTTCAGCACGTTAGGTCCAAAGTAAACTAAATGCAACAGAGCTGGAATAAAGAAATCCTTAGGATAAAGGGAAATAGCAGAAGCACTGCAAATTCTATGAAATATTGTAAGGAAAAAAATGCTTTATTTCTTTCTCTGAAAAAAATAGGAAATGCCCACAAGAAATTTACTGACATTTCTGCTCTTTCTGGCTTTCCTTCCACAACATATCCAGTTTAATAAACTGCTCCGTCATAAAGCATGTGAGCTATATAATTTGATAGAGTTAATAATGGAACAGCTTCAAACACTATTCTCCCTCAAGTTTTTGAGAATTTTACTCATCCAATATCTTGTACAATGTACTCACATGGTTTGTACATTCAGTAAAAACTAAAATGAATTTTGCATGCAAGGCTATGCATTTTCATTGTCATCAAGAAAAGTTAATTACTGAATAAATTGCAAGTTCAGAAATATAATGCATAAGGACAGAACCTATCCTTTTTGCCTGAAGAACCTATTAAACTTCATCTTGTTAGCTGACTAAAAATCTTAATTAGCATTTTGTTTTGGACAAATCCTTGGCAAACCTGCACTGTCTGTTGCAAATATAAAGGAGACAGACTCAGCAGATGAGGGTTTACATGTGAACACGGCATCATTTTTGAGTACTCCATGAAATCGGACAATATCATCTTCGACTTAAGAAACTGGCAACTGTGAGCAGTTTTTCTGCTTGTCTGTATTCCGCTCAGCTCTGAATCCTTTTTCATTTATCAGCCAATGAGCTGTTAAAAAGTTATGTATAGCTAAAACGTTATAACTATCTTGTTAACTGTGGAAGCTGAGTTTCTACCAAAAAAATCAAAATAAATTTCCCGCCTCGCCCCACTCAATAAAAAGAAGAAGAAAAAAAAGTATTTTCGGTCTTTGTTTTGATATATGCACGAATTCCACCTCATTGTCATAGATCTCCCAGTATAACTGTCATCAAATAGGCAGAAAAATTTTGGAAAAATTCCAAAAACTAATCAAGTTTTTAACATTTAACTTGAATTTCAAGTAACTTTTGCCTTTTACGTTTGGGGGTTTTTGTTGTTTTCTTCAGCGAAAGAAGCAAACACAACACGTGGAGTTAGGTACACATTAGGAAAAAGTGTAGTTCATGATTGCACTTATTTTCTATATTTCGGGAGTTGGCTTTTTCAAATTATTAGGGCAACTGCAGTGTTCTCAGAGTCAAGAGATGACCATAACTTTTTTAACCCTAAATCATTTTGGAATCTACGATAAGCGCATAAAGGGACAACAGCATACGACGAGAGACAGGTCACATAAAGTACTGGGGAAAAAAAAAAAAAGGCAAGGAGTCCTTGGAGGGCTCAAAAGCAACAGAAAGGCCTAAGAATAAGTGCAGTCAGAAAGAGCAACTGAAGATATTTCTAAGACATTTTGAGGGTGTAAAAGGAGTGGAAGCTAGTTTCAACACAGGTAAGGTTGACACGAGTTTAAGACCTCTTGAGAAGTAGCTGATTTGTGTCCTTGGTAAGCAAGGCAAGTTTACTAAACTAACATATTTTTAAAAAAAAAAAAGTTATGGTATTCATCAATATAGTTATGCCTTCTAATCTCCAGAATGGCTTAGGTTGTGGGGGGTGGGGGGCAATTGATTTTAATGCTTTGTGAGCCCCAGGATCCCTCCCTATGGGCAAATATGAAAGCTGTAATGATCCACTGCACATACTAAATCTCTCAAAGATGAAATACAGTAAAAAAATTGATGTATAAAGACAAACCTGGGCATAAAATAGCAGGATAAATGGAAGACCATAAACACATCTTGATACGAGATTGCAGACTTGGGGAGTTTAACATCTATTTTTGAAGATCCTGCTCACTTTTAAACCTGTATATTAAAACTAATGAGCTAAATAGGCCATGCAAAAAAACTAAAATCTGGTGCCATTCTTGGAAGAGTGAAGACAAGTACGATCATTTTTTGCTCCCCTGAATGTTGAATTACAGTGATTAGATTCCTCTACAAGCTGCATTAATTTGTTATTTGCATGGAGACAGTGTAATAGGAAAACATTTTCCACATTAGTGCAACAGACAGCTTTTATGCCTGAGCTCTATAAAGAATAAATTTGCAATTTTCCAGGAAGAAATAAGGTAATGAATAACCGGAATTCCAGTGTGGGAATACTTCTTCTCTGTATAGTAGCCACTTCAATTAAATATACAAGATTTGAGACTACACCATTTTCATTGCTATATCCTGAGGGCATTGGTTTGCTTGAGCCATGTGGTCAGATGTTTTCAAATCATGTAAGGAAAAGTCAGATTTTAATAATCAGTAAAGACAGTCAGGTCCCAAAAGAAGACTTAGTAAAAACAGGCTGACATACAGAAATATGTTAAAATAGGCATAAATGACTCATTATTCATATTCCACATTCTTAAACATGTTCAGACACAAACTATGGACATAATATTTTCTTGTTGTAATCCAGCAGTACATTTGCCATTTTTGCTGAACATGAGCATTAATAAGGATTCTCTTTTCCTTCTGCAGAAATCTCACTAAACTTCACACAACCAAGGAAGCAATAGAAGTAGATAAAAGCCATAATAAAGGAGAATGGCTCAAAGCCTAATATAGTATTTTATTGACTTCAGCAAGGGCAGAATTTCACACATTTGCATTTTGTAAGCAATATATAGGCAGGTTACTGTTGTTACCTGCTACAAGGAAAACTCCTAAAGTGTTTACACTAAGTTATTTAGAGTTATCTGCAGCTAAAGATTTTGATTAAATCCAGAATTTATAATCAATGGCGCTTTTTTTTTCAGATTTTCTTATATATCAGACATCACTTGGTTTACTCCAATTTGCTTTGTAGAAACTTCTCAATTTTTAATAACATCAACACAAAACAGTGTTTAGAAAGATAGTCGTGTAAAATAAAGTTTCAATATTGAGATACAAAGACCTTTGCACTAATCTGCATCTTTAACCTACTGTAGCTGAAGACAGCCATGCCACCCAGGTCTCTTTTTCAACTAACATCACTAGGCTAGAGGTAGTATTTTTATTGGTTTTGTTCAGACGCTTGCTTTAAACATAGAAATATATATTAAATGCAAAATGGTGATTAAAAAAAAACTTGAAAAGGTTACTGAACATCAAGACAAAGTGAATAGAAATAGCTTCTAGAAAACTAATATTTGTATCCCTATAGTGTTAATTATGCCCTGGATTTTAAGAAGATTTTTGAATTGCCTCTTTCAACAGATGTTCTCTTAAAAGAATGGCTTATTTGGGAAATGATATGTCTTTGTCAAAGCTTACCCACTGGAATACAAAAATTAGTACCAAGTAACTATAGCCCCAAGTATTACAAACTCTTTATTCTCAACAACAATATGCCACCCCTGTGAGCATCTAGCTTACGAATTACATGTAACATATCTTGAGCAGCTACAAAGAAATAACTAGTTCAACTTCACTAGTTAAGTTGATACGCTTCCTCCTTCAGAGCTGGCCATAGTGGAACCAATCACACATATGAAAAGCGGTTTGATGACCAAAAAAAACCCCAACCCCCAAAACTCATTCAACCCCCAAGCGCAACTCTGCACTTAGTTGGTCACCAGTTTCCTGCTGAGTAACTATCTACCAAGAAGACTGTAACAACACAGGAGGATAAAAGATCTTTTCCATAAATAGCCTAAGAATTCTCTGTATCATAACCCAAAATATAAACAGTAGAATGAGAAATCAAATGGGCCTTGTATTAAAATGCACACCTTGGGGCAAAATTATTTTGGTAATAACTGATATATAATTGGTATAATAGACATCTTAAATGAACTGCAATTCCAAAAAGATCTTTATCTGGTATCATTCGATGTCAGCTGCAGAACTGCCTTGAGCTCAAAAGAGCCAGGATTTCAGCCCATATCACCATATGCTTCTGGGTTACTTCACTGAACTACATCAGTGAGATTTGTCTGGGTTTTAGCAACATCACTCGCTTCCTACTTATTTGGCACTCATCCTTAGAATATAATAGGTTCGGTACTGCCTTTTTCATTTTCAAATTCATGGTTGCTTGGTGGTCTTAATTTTCTCAGAGTATTCAAAGATGACAGATTAATAGGTGGTTCTTTGCAACTATGTGGGCAGATCTTTAATGGAGCTCATTAGTTTATATTAGTGAATAGTGTACGGAGATGTGGAAGCTGTTCCTAGAGGACAACACTTCTACTGCTAAATGAAAAAAAAATTAACAAAAATTAAAATCCTCCTTTCTATGATTAAATAAACACAAAGTAGGTCAATTTTTGTAAGAAACAAAGCAAATTATTTATTCAGTATAGACATTAAAGGAAATTCCCAAACGTATTTTGGTGGTACGGTGGGGTTTTTTGGTGCAAAAATCAGCTGTCCTTAATACTGGAAAAAAGGAATCTTTTGAGATTCACCAAGCATACCTTGTACATCTGTTTATTGTCTAGGACACTTAGAAGTATAATAGGCTGCTGCTCAACCCAGCGGAGAATTCTGTGGGATCTCCTATCATAATAAGCCGTGAGCTAGGAATGGATTATGAAAATAATAATAATCACAACATTAAATGCAACTCAACGTTGGCACTCAACCAAAAAAACCCTGGACGTTTATATTAACATGGCACACATAAAAGGATTTCGTTTTACACACAAAAAAAATTATTTAACTTTATTGGACTTTTTTTCCAGCACCTGCTTAGGTTTCCAGGTAACCATGAAGTTTAATAAGCCTTTACAATGATAATTAAACACTGTAAATATCTACTTAATCTTCCCAACTGGGTTTTTATTCCTTTGTGGAAAAGTGATCCTTGCTGACATTCTGAATAAGGTTGGCAAAATAAGTGCAGTGAGGAGTGGTAGCATAAAGTGGATTTGCTCTCAATAATGTATGAAGCCACATGCTGGGTAGAGGAATCCTCACAAAAGCGGTACCACAGCAATCTGTTCCTTTCATCTGCAGCCAGCATTTAAAGTGAAGGTGCTGCTCCGAATCAAAAGCACAATCATTCATTTGTGAGCAGATGTCCTTCACGCGGCAGGCAGCACTTTCTCAAAACAGAGCTGAACAAATGCACTGCTGTGAGACAAGTCCCCCTCCCCATTAAAGAAAGAACACAGTATATATTAATTTAGCAGGTTGTTGAATGTTTTAAAGTAGAATTTATGAAGCAGAAAAAGCATGTGGTGAAACAAAATGGCTTTCAAACTAAAATATGAAAAAGCTCCTCTAGTTATTCATTTGCAAAATGCAAGAGTCCAAGGCTCATGACAATAGGGAAGAAATAAGCTGAAATGTGAGGTGTGCGATTTCCCACACTGCACTCAAGATTATTAACTAGAAGAGGCCATTAATTTAATAATACGTGTGTGATGATAAGATTGCATGTATATGTATTCTGTGCTCACATTTGTTCAGAGAATTTACAATTAAAACAAAGTGAAATTTGTTTAAAGTTGTTGGGACTCTGCACCATTTAGCAAAGCAAGCCTAAGAGGCGCTAAGAAAGCAAGTTTTGACACTTTTGGTTAAATACATTTTTCTCGTTTCCTCTTCTTCTAATATAAATTTCTGAATGTGTTCCACGCACACTGTGGTAGACAAAAAGATTCACACTGACTTCTTTGTGAGCAAGACTAGGATCTTTCTTGTGAAAATTACAGCGGTCCCTCTTTCAATCTTTGGAGCACATTCCTATCATGCACATTAAAATATATATTATATAAACACGTTACCCCTTAAAATAATTTGAAGCACCAAATTCAAGTAACTCAGCTGTCCCCCAGTAATGGTAAAAGCATATGCTATATGTATATTGGTAGCAAGGCAGGCCTGTCAAAAGCAAGACGTTATCAAAGGAAGGCATGCGAGTCCAACTCTTCTGCAACGCCCAGGAGGAAGAGGTGGCTACATCTCCTTACGTGTATTGTTTCAGAAATACCTCTTGGTTATTGTTTCAGAAATACCTCTTGGTTAGGTATTCCTCTGGCTCCCTTCCATAGTTCTTTTTCTAACGAGGAGAAGCAAACTGTGAGATCTGCCCCCTAATTTTAGCCACTGCTTCCACAGCCTGGCCAGTCCCCCAGCCCCACGTGCAGTGGCCGACAGGCCGAGCAGCGACCCCGCAGCCCCGCGCGGGTGGCCCGAACGCAGCCCGGGCAGCACCTGCCCACGCCCCAACACCCATCAAACCCTGCCCGCCCTTGCCAACGAAAGCCACATCTTTCCTTCTTCCCTCTCTGCCATAACACAGCTTACAGGCACATCAATATTTACAATTACTTTATCCACATTAAATAAGCACGCTGAGTTTTGCTGCCCACACCGAAAAAGGTTGATTCCTTCTCACAGAAACATACTATTACTAGCAGGATAATTATTCTAAGGCGTACTGTAATTTAAACCTGAATCTCTGTTTATATATGCATGATTATTACACCAGGAGTCATTTGTGGATAGTGCACAGATAAAAATGCAGCTAATAACTCTTACTGTAATGATTAATCAATTTATGAATATATTATTTAAACTAATAGTTCAGGTAGGGTATCTTAAACAAGTTACAGAGTACATCGACCAATTCAAATACCAGCTACTAGATCAATAAGAAACTATAAGTAACTCTAGGGAATAGGTACAGTTGCATAAGAAACTGAATTTTTAAAATCCCTCTGTTGGGAGAGCAGCCTCATCAAAAATAATTGCTTTAGGCCATTATCTCTGGATTTTGGCAAACTATATGGTAAAATAGAAATTGAAACAAGAACTGAACACTGCAGAACAAACTATTTTTATATTATTTTTATATATTATTTTTTCAAACTAGTCAAAGGAAAAAAACCCATGATATTTCTGTTGCTTTTGAATTCATTAGTATCTAAAATACAACTTGATTTATTTAACATGTGAACACTGTCAAGACTGTGCCCTAGACTCAGTATAAATGAAATACATGTATTTATCAGCATAAAATATTTTTCTCCTACAATTTACAAGAGACAAAAAAAAAGAATTTTAAGTTTTTAAGGGAAAATTAAAAAACTCAAATCCTAAACCAAACAGCAAACCAAGGCAAAAGTTAAACAAATAGCAAATCGAACGGAAAACTTATATTCTCATAACACATTTCAGAAACTCTTAATCCTAGTACAAAAGAAATGTATGTCATAGATAATAATAAACAGACATTTATTTAAACATCACCAAAAATAAGTTCCTTTCATGCATGTTCCAAGTAAAAACATACATATTGAAAAGTCAAATTGGGCAGCAAATGGCACATACAGCACTGTAGTTAGCTAGTTAGACCTGGCAATTTAGCTTGTTGGCCACCACCATGAAAAGGTCCCTCTACTTGATTTAGTTCTTTTTTTCAATCTGAATGTATAACTTTAATCTTTCAAAGTAGGATTTTTAATTAAAGATACCAAGTGCAAATTCACCAAGTAAGCCACTGCCCTCCACTCCCTCTGATGCTAAAGGTGTTGTGCTTTATCTCTGTTTCAAGTGATACTGCATTTTAAAAATTAATTAGTAGCTTGCAAGAACAGCCACACATTATTGAGTAAGTAACAGCATTTAAGTGAAACAGATGAAATATTGGTAAGCAATGCAGACCACAGTATAAGTATGTGAAGGGGGTCATAGGCTAATCCCTATTGATTTTCCAAGTATGCGTACAGCACCGCTGGGAAAGGCCAGTTCTGTTGGCAATCAGCGAGCACAAATACATTATAAATCTTACTGTCCACCTTCACTGATCAGTGTCACTTACTTCCTCCACTAAAGACCATGAGGAAACTACAACAAATCCACTGACAAACAACCAGGAAGGAGTTTTAAAAGCTTCTTCCTAAAGCTGAAATAAAGCTTCTTCTAAAATTTCAGAACGTCTGCGATGTACATAAGGTAGAACAGAAACCAGTTTCAAGGAGCAATATTGTACTTGTAATAACTGTTCAGAAAAATAATCCACAAGAAAACAGCTGGACCACATAGAGAAGGAACACAAATAGCGATGAGCCAGTCATTCACATTAATCCGACAAACTAACGTGAGCATTTGGAGCAAACGCTTTGCCTTGGCCATGCATTTGCCAGCGGGCGGAGGGAAGTGAAGCACGGTGCTGTCCCGTAGCTGACGCCCGTACTGCCCTGGCAGAGAAGGAGCAAGCAGGCTCCTCTCTACAGCTACACACGACAACCACCTCGGGACTTTGCTTTTCACTAAGCGAAATGCAGAAATCAACCTGCTGGAAATGCAGTTTACATTCACGTTCAGTAGAGCACGTGTTTGTAGAAGGCAGCGTATAAAATGAGCTCAAAATTTCCATTTAAATATATCATTTAATGGAATTTTAAACTAAGAAGATGCATACACTGTGTTTGTTTTCTACATTAATGATCTATAAAAATAATGGAATAGACCATAAATACACTATTTTTTTTGTAACAGCCTTTACTAAAAATGCTACTACTTGTGTTTATCATTTATATCCTCATACGCAACCTCAAAATTGATTACACTTTAAACCATACATAACTTGCAGTGTTTTTCATTTTGAGTCATATCGCTAACATTTTTATAACTCTGTTAATATATTCCATACTTTGTATTCTTATTGATTATGAATATTTCTTTAGAAGATTTTATTACTTTTCAAATAAAAAATTGTTAGGTATTTTATAAAGATAGAAAATAGTACTGAAACTACATACTTTTCTTTCTCATAATTCTAATATAAAAACTGTTAGGACAAATATTTGCAGACTCGTTTTTCACATTTTAAACTCAAGAAATAAAATGGAAACAGCTATTAATATAAGGTATCTCATAGGTTCCAGATATTTTTTTTTTCCCCTCAAATCTCCACTTAAGCTGTTGGGTTGAATGCGGAATCATTTTGAACACTTAAAAAAATTAATATACCAAAGAAGTGTCCATATAAAACATCATGGTTTTATATCAGGTATACATTATCTTTCTTAATTACTACTGCAGTTTGCAGACTGAAATACAATTTATATTTAGGATACGATTTTGCTATTAATTATCAAATTGAAAAAAAAAAATAAAATCTTGCATTATAAATTCTCTCTTGGAAATTAATGTTATTCTTTTTTCCATAATCCTATCACACAAGCAATAAGTGCACTGCAGCATGAACACTTTAATTTTTCCAGTTAGTTTTGAGCAAGCCCAGAGGTGAGGTTTAATAAGGATCAATGGCACTTTATCTGGGACAGGGCCACTTCACAGCATGCAAATTACACAGTAACAGTTAAAAAAAAGAAATAGATTTAATTAAAAAAAAAGTAGAACCACAGGCTCTGGAAATTCAATTAAAGGATTTATGCAAAGGTTTGCTAGGTTTTTATATGCAGTTACTGCTTATATAATGAGCTTTTCATATTAAAAATCAATAGGTAATCTAGAGTAGAAGATCATCCCCTTAAATACATTTTTGAAATCAATTTGAAAAATAGTCCATCAACTGCTGTGACTACTCTTGCTGCTTCGATTAGACTAAGAGCAATATTTAGATTGCAAGACGTGCTATGGAATATCTATGCTTGGATTTTGCTTTCAAGTGTTCTTATACTTTTAAGTGCCCAAGCTAATCATACAGTAATTCAAGACTGTATACAATGGATAAATAATTAATTTAATTACTAGCAAGGGCATAAAAGTCCTGAAATATATGAAAAACCTAGGCATCTAATAGCACAATCTGACAATATTTTGAATATATGCAAAACCCTACATCTATTTATGTCTTTGCTATCTTTCTTCTCAGTCTACTGGCTACTTAGCACCCCGAGATAAATATTTCTGTTTATAACTTATTAAAGTCACCAGCTAAGGAAGCAATTAGCTGAACACTTGTCTGAAGTGCAACTTTCACACATCATGAATTTAAAGATGGATCAGGTCCTGTGTCCTTCAGGTTTAATCTAATTTACGAAGATGCTGTGGTGATATAACATCATTATATTAAAGTCCAAATATCCTAGTTAATATTCAGCACTTATCACAAATTCACATCTCATGCAAGCAAGTACACCTTTGAAACGAATGGAGATGGACCCATTGCATCAGCAATTAATTTGCATCTGTCCAACAAACTGCATGGACTTTGTAAATATTCTAAGGTGAACGTTATAAAGCGGTCACTCAACTGTCCTTTTTGCTCAACAAAAAAAACCCAAAGCAGTAAGAGCTATCAGGTCTGAAGAATCTGAGGGATTCACTCACAGCACAGGCTGCTGCTGTTGAACATACCTTTTAGCTACTGAAAAATTCTTGGGCTAAAATATTTTTCTGGTTTATGCCTGCACGTAATGCCTAGGCACAGTCATTTGGTGGGTTTGGATGCTCATGAAATGTAGATTCTAAATAACAGATTCTAAATAATGAAACACAGAGGGAAAAAACAGCACTCATTATCTCACATGTTCATATGACAGGGAGGAAGAAATCATTATTTCTCTCGTTGGTTATACATTCATATATGCATTCACATATATGTTTCATTATCTTAATTCAATACTTTAGAAGAAACATAATTCCTTTATAAAAGGCTTGAAAAATGGTTCTGGCATGAAACAAAGCAAAATGAGAACCATGAGAGTGAGGGATTAGACAAAATTTTCTCTATCTGTAACATGCTCTGTGAAGCAAAGCATTTCAGCTATGAAATATCCTCAGAGGCAAATACATTATATGGAAGTTTCAGAGTAAGGAGAAAAACAACTAGTAGCTGAAAAGTAACTAAAAGTTTTCAATTAAAATTATGATATTTAACAACTAAACTATACTTTTCAGGAAGTGAATTTACCAGCAGCTTGCCTGTTAAAAGCTAATATGTCTTAAACCTGTCTCACCAATAACACCCCAAATTTCTTCTTCAGTACTTTACTCTTTACACCCATTCTTCATTCATGATTGCAGAATTACCATGGAGGTGAGGCACAGACTGCAAGAACAAATACCCTTGCTGTCATTTCTCTGTTAAGTCAGTTAAATATCTTCATAAGCATTCTCTGAAGCGCATTTCTTTATTGGATTTCAATTGTTTCTTAAAAGAAAAATCTCAAAGGAATCAAAGAAAAATGTTTGCTTACTCTCCTTTCAAAAGAAATGTGGATACAGACTAATGCTATCTTTTTCGATAGGCTTGAAACAAAGACATTAATGAACAGTAGCTTTATTTTAATCTTTCTTCCTACTACCTGAATTTCTCATGCACACCATATTTTTCTACACTTTTGCATTTTTAAACACAGTGTAAGTACATGAGGGGATCAAAGAGTTTCAGATGAATCTGAAGAGTTATAGCAAGGGTAACGAGGGTCCTTAGTTTCTAATGACAGAAGCATATGCTCTCAACTTTCTAAACTGCATCCAACTGAGCCATTTATCAAGGCCTGAAACTTTTTCATTATTTAAAGCACTACGACAGCTTTCCACTTGATGCCTTGGAAGTACACAATAATAGAGACTCTATAGTCATTAATTATAATATCAGCTGGTTGATGAAGTTACTGTACTTGCTGCTTGGTGATTTCATTTTTAATTGCAGCAGGTGGTGTGGAAATAAAGTGATGTACTGACACACACGGTCACCTCAACAGTATTTTCTTTTTTATGTATAGATAAATGCAACTCGTTTTTTTTTCAAAATGCCTTCTGTTTTATATCCCACTGCATATAGTAGCTGCAAGGAAAAATAAGCACATGGAACACACTGAAGATTGGATGCTTAGAAATCAACTGATAGGAGACATATTGTCCCCAGTTTTTTTCTTTTCAAAATATTTAAGATACTGTTGGGTTTTTTTCCTGTGGAAACGTTCACAGTTTCCAAACTCGGCTGTCATAAATAACAGTCACAACTACATGTTATGTACAAGTTGTTTCTCCTAATTTTTGGTCTTACTAATGTATTTGGATGAATAGCCACTTTTAAACTCTACAAATCTGAAAATAAAGATGTAGTTAAGGAAAACTAAACTTCAACTGTATTAAATTCTGCAATAAATTACATGTGTGCTATTCTAAATGGTACGTTCTATTTTTTTATTATTATTATTTAGGAATTAGTCTTATATGCTCCATTACTCTAGTAATTTACTAACTTAGATATCCATCAAATTTTTTTGGAATTTAAAACCCATACACATATGGAACGCAAAAAGTGGATTAAGACAATTGTGTGTACTGATTTTTCCTTTTGTTGTCTTCAGAACACTGTTGTACACAAGTGTTGTACACAAGCTCTTAAAAGTGTATTTTCCTCCTCTGTAACGTTTTCATTTCATTAATTTCTAATTTAACAGATTAGATAACTATTACAGGAGATTTTGCTGCCACAGGTTTTCCATGAGATTGATGGGTAATAAAAACCGGTGTTTCCTAATGGCCGCAGACATCCGTCTTCTACATAAATCAGCAAACTCCCTTAAGAATTCCTTATATCCAAATCATGGATCAATTGTACTCGAGCCTCATTACAACACACGCACTCTCCATTCTCAGAAATAAGGCTGTGCTACCTTTGCTCAAAACTACATTAAATGTAATTAATACAACTGCAGCATAAATGGACGCAGCATTAAAGTGTATGTCCCCAGGGAGAAGAGGTTGTGAAAGCAGCCATGTGTGCTGTCATGCGTGGCACACATGACTAGGGAAAATTGTAGCATACTTCCTTACTTAGGATTTCTAGTAGTTACACCATAAAATTGAGGAGCTGCAGTGCCAGGAGCAGGAAGCCAGCTTTGCCTCAGTTGCACAGTAGCAGCAGGTGAGCGGTGGATGGGTACCACCTCTTCCCTACAGAAAGATGCTGTGGTCTTGCAAATCCTCCCTAATACAGTAAGTTGTATCTTTGGAAAAAAGCTACATGAACCTCAGTAGAACTCCAACAATCAAATGGAAAGGACATTTACTGTAAGTAGCGAGAAGTCTGAGGTGATGTGAATTGTTTGACTGTAAATTAGGGAAAAGGTAGGGAAAAGGCTTCTAACAATTTAGGACTTTATTTGCGTATGACAGCCATGTCATTTGGAAGAGAATGCTATAAAAAGAGGGCACCAACCGAGCAAAAAGGAGTGTGTGGAGGTGCTACACGGTGTCAAAACCAGGCAAACAAAACCAAGGCTGCTGTTCTACAGACATGTCTGGAGTCTTCCCTTGATGACAGCACTATTCAACATTGTTTTGCCAAGATGGAAAGCAACTTCAAAGTCTGAGCACAGCTCAGCTACGAACAGGCCTTTATCAGCACACTCCGTGTCTTGCTTCAGACCCAAAAGCAAGCCACACTGCCTGAACTCTCTGTGATTTGCTGTCCCTTCTCCTCTTAAGAGGTCCCCTCAGGTTCCCTGTTGCTACATGTAGTAGGTAACAAGGAGTTAGACCTCATAACAAGACGGCTCAAGTGGTTTTGGAGAAGGAAATACAGGTAGTAAGATCTCTTTTCAAATAGTTTTCAGCCAAACCCTGAATTTGTTAAATATAATGCTTTATCTATTGCACTGGTTTCCAGGATGGGCTGCTGCAACACAAAGCATAGAACTGGGGCTTATAATCAAAGGCATCAGGGAATCATTGCTATGGGGTATTTATTATCTGAAAAACATAACTATTACATAATTGTTCTTGAAACATTCTAATTTTGCTGATTTCACTTCTAGGAAGATGCTTTGCATCCTCCTTTTAATTTACTCTTTACATCACTACTATAGTGACCTTTCTATATGTATGAAGCAGGAAACTAGGTTTGGGTTGGTTAATAATATAACTGAAGCATTCAGATATGCAAACAAACCCTTGAGCCAAACTGTGCTCTCATGCATGTCAAGATTCGTAGCACTGAAAAGGGAACAAAGTTTGGCACCTTTTGCTCATGAACACTGAGCACAGAAGTAGGTTATCTAATTTGAGAGGATTAAGCTCTCTGTATCCTTGGTGCTTGTTTTCTAGGCAAGCATATTCAAATCCACAAAATGCATAGCAACCACATTTCTCACATTGTAGGACCACCCCATGTGATCTCCTAATACAACATAAAGGCAAAATAATTACAATAAAAAGCTTGGAATGTAGCGATATTCATTCTTTCACCATTCTGCTTCATTGTTCCTTCTTTCTCTGTCCTTGTAGTTCTGCCTTCTTTCTGATTTTGTGGAATCTTAGCCCCTTATATGCCCCTAGTGCAACTGTGGAATGCAATTCAAACAGCATTAGCCATATGCATAATAAACATGGAAATTTCAATAGTCTTCACATTAAATACTCAAGCTTATTTACCAGCTGATTTGTTACTTTCTTTGTCCTGGCTTACTTTTCTGTCATCTTCTATAAAAGAACTTAGATGTTTCTACAAGGGTACCAGAAGCAATACTATATTACATTTTCAAAGATTACACATTCTCTTTTGCTCTTGAACACTGCACAGATGTAAGAATTATTAACAACGAACTAAGGCCCACAATGTCCTATGATCCAGATGCAGTCACTCAAGGACATTTATTTCCTTTATCTCAGTGGAGCCTCTAAGTTGAGCCTCTAAACCACCCCCAAAGATTACGCTTGTTAAAAATAATTAACCATTTGTTAATTAAAATATTTATACCGCATTTGTTTTTGCATATATGAATATATAAACTTGTAAGATAGTCCACAAAACGGAACTGATGTATACTGAATCACCAAATCCAAAATGTAGTTGCCCACACTAAAGTAAATGAAAACTACAAACTAACCCATAAATGAGTAACATGTACCAATCTCAGATTTAATACAAAAGGCAGCCTTTTGTTTCATCCAGCATTGAAGAAGACATCCTCTTCTGCGTCTCATTTTTGCACTGGACATAAGATTCCTAACATGTATCGCAGTTGAACAATGGTAAAAATAAATCTAGCCCAGAACAGCTTTGCTGCTCTGTCCCAAACCATGAATTAAAGGAAGTGGAAACAAGTGGAGCATTGGTTTTCCTTTTGAAGACAGACAATCTCCTTTAAAGCTGAAACAAGGTCTGGCAGTTACAGAAAACAAGCAACACACATTTCTCATGAAAAAAAACCCTGGAAACTCAGCTATCATACTAAAAGGAGTTGTTGAGTTTATAAAATACATAAAAAGATCTTGCAAACAATTTCTGCAGACTGCAAGTCAGATTCTTTTGATCCTCAGTAAGATCCAAAGAGATTGCCTGATATTTGCATATGCCACAACATGGCAAAACCACACAGAACAGGAAGGGTGTGTATCATAAAATTACCACCACACCTATTATCTACCACCCCCAGAGGAAAAGACAATCGATGGCCACTCTAAAACCATGTCAGAAATTGCTTAAAGTAAGATTATACCATAATTACAGGAAAGTGAGGAGCCAGCCCAAAATGAGGATGTATCTCGATCACTACTGGCAAGAAACTAACAAAAAAGATGGGAACTCACTTGTCTGTGTTATAGAATATGTTCCTACTGTAGGGAATCGTTTAGGTTGCCATAAACACAGCTTCTGAAAAGAGATGGAATGTACTTCATGAAAGCAAGGAAAATTCCCATTCCATTTCAAAGTAACATGACAGAACCTCACAGAACCATGGGCAAAAAGGTGTATTACTGGGAGAGGGAAGGTCAGGGTAGTCCTGTTCCTCAAGTGTATTTTTAAACCACAGAATACTGGGGAAAGTACATACTGCTCCCCAGAGAAATCTGTGCCAAGGACCTTGTATTAACTGTTCAGCATAGCTTTCCCAATCTATCAAATTACCTTCATACATTTATGATTTTTATTGTCATTATTAATGTAAGTATTAACATAGTCCAAAGACATCAAGTCGTGAGGGACTGGTCAGAAAAGCACACACATTTGGGAACAGAATGAGAGCAGAAAGTCCCTAATTTAATATTCCAAACAATAGAAAAAAGTGTGTGCTTTATTTTAGAAATAACACAACTTGAATATGCTTTTGGTTTTTTTACTTTTCTTTTGTTTCCTAAAATAGCTAGTGTACACAAGACAACATCCTGATTAACTGATTAACAAATATAGACAGAGAACTCACGTTACCGTACTTCTCTGGAAAACTAAGAGTTTCAGTTTAGCAGTGTCTACTTCAAGCTTTTATCAGCACTAATTTCAATGAAAAAAATGGTCGTAGAATTCAGAACAGAGGGAAAACAGACCTTAATTAAGCAAAGTGTTATCTCTTTCTATTATAATGAAAGCAAAGTTACAGTTATATTTTTACCAAGATTTTTCTCCACTTAATGAAGACATTATCCGTGAGTTTTCAAAGTCACTTTACAAAAGAGCATTCAAGAGACATTAAAGTCAGCTTAAACTAAAAAGTCTTTTTGAAGTCAATAAACAATAAAAAGAACAATGAAAAGACAGCCTTTGATCTCTTCTTACTCTAAAGTCTTTAATTTCTGTTTTAATCTACTAGATGCATTAAGTCTTGTTTTCAAATATTTTTCATCTGCAAAGTACAGTAAGATTGCCTTGATTTTTTTATTAATATATATATTCTTACTGTATTAATGTATACTTCTCATTACCAAGGATGGATGTCATCTGGAAGTATTCACCGAAATAAACAGAAAAAGTTTTAAAATTGTATTTCATTCAGTTCTCTTTTAAAATTTCTTTAAAAAGGAAAAAAATGTAAATGGAAAAAGAAAATAGCATTTTCAGCTTTGAAATTTGTGAGATCAAAGCCTATAATGCACATAGATTTTTCAAAGGATAAATTATTAACAGCATGGGCAAACACACACTGGTCAATAACATGGTCAAAGAATGGTAAGTTAATAGTGTCTCTCTACAGCCAATTACAGTTAACCTCATTTTATTGCTTGCAAGAAATTCCAAGTAATTCAGCTCATTTTTAACAGAACTTTTAAAACCCCTTTTTAGCAAAGCTGTGAATTGTGCCAACCTCTTGACTAGGGTGAGCAGCTTGACATTTCAACATTTCTTCTGTTTATCCTTTCCTCCATAACGTGGGCCATGGATGTAAAGAGGAAATCACAAAATTGCAATGAGTGGAAGTGTGCAAAATGTATAAAGGCAGAAGCAGCCATTAGTTCCCACTGTACCACCAACTTCTTCCAGGTATCCAGTACAACCCCAGCGAGAAGGGGTAAAAACTCTCTCCATAACTGTTCACCCTTGATGCATGTAATAAGTCTGCTGAATTTCATCTGCATAAATTAGTGTATCCTCCTGGTATTTTCTCACCTTCAGGAACACGGGATCATCCACAGGGTAAGACAGAAAGGAAAACCAGATCCTCACTTTCAGACCCAGATTACTGTAGCAACCTGCCAGTTCACTCTTTACGTGTGTTAGACAGAGTTTCAAAATGAGAGAAAACATAACATGGACAGTACAGTGAAGCTGGGAGGAGCAGACATACTAAGTAACACCCTGCACAGGCATTTCTCCACAGCAGCGCTGTTCTTGCCTCGTGCTTGCCAAGATGCCTTTCCAGACGTGAGGGACAGATGAAAGTCCCATCTGTCAGAGAAGCAACCTTGCCCTTCCTCTGCTATGCAGACCTCAGTCGTTCATTTCTAGAGGGAGATATGAATGGGAACATCAAACTATCGGGCTCTGAATTTTGCTGATATAAGAATTTTATCATTTTTCATACAATATATTTCATTTTGATTCAAATAAAACTAAATTTTATGGGACAGACCTTCTCTAAGACTATAACCATGTAGAAATTTAAGCGATGTCTTTTTCTTACACCAAGTTAAGCAAAAAGACTAAAATTTTCACTTTGCTCACAGCAGACATACTTAATAAGAAGAATCAGACTGAGAGCACTTTACTACGTTCAGACTAGCTTTATATTGATTTGGATGTGCTATGAACCACATTATCTAATCTACAATAAGCCATTTACCAAGTGCAATGATCTATGGGCTAAAAGGCTTAGATTTTTAGTTCCATTGTAGACTTTTTGATGAAATGGTAGATCAGCAGAGAATAATACTGTAATAAGATTGTGAGGGACATAAGTGTCAATATTAGGAAATTAGAAAGTTTGGCTTTCTGTTTCAAATCCTCTTGCTGTTCATTTAAAAGCCCAGCATCTCCTTTTCTAGACTAATTGTGTCTGTATATTTAACAGAGGTCATAGATGACATCCTACAGGGTGTCAAGTTCACAGGGGTTCAAGGGCTCATCCAACCAAAAATATTTTTATTTTGCAAAAAGAGATTCATCCAGCTAAGTATATGACAACTTGGTGATGCATGCACTATAATTACATGAGGATACAAGCTATCGTGATACTGTCTTCTTGGTACCATTGCTTGACATGATCCAAGTTTCATCTGCTGCACAGGAGATTTTAGCAGTTTCCCTTAAAACATATTTGATGCATTTTGCATCAGAAACTTTTCTTTATCTATATGCACAGAGCCTAGTACATGAGGCTGAAATCCTAGTTAGGCTTGTGGCTTACACATAAACAAACTTGCACTAGTGCCGGCACAATCTTGTTTCTGATTACCTCCCCTCTAATTGTCAGATCTGACCACTTTTGCACATGGGAATTCTCCAGCTGCCACCAGGAAATGTTGTAGAAGTCTCAAGATAATTAATTTATCTCCCGTTCTATGTTAGTCTAGGGAAGAACCACACATACGAGATTTGCTTCCTTGTTTTTCATTATTACTTTTTGATTAAATAGGTAACACTGAACTTCCTGGCAAAGTATGGCATAACTTCCTTCTCAAACTATGAAGCAACTCATGCAAAGGTAACTTCTTCCTGAAAATTGTTGCTTTTGGCTAACTTGGAGTCAGAGGTTTGTGAAAGGCGAAACAGTGCAAACCAGATTTGCAACACCATAGAGGCATGGTCAAATTAACATCTCATTCTGGCAAAGACAATTAGAACAAAATTTCAGTGGCCTTCAGTATAGAGAAATAAAATCCTCTATTTAGTGCCAATTAGGTGAAAACCAAAGCATATTTATGAGATCATTTTATCTATAGTTCTATGGCAAATTTTACTGCATCATTTCTGATTAAGACTGACAGGTTACATGCCGAAGTAAATGTACTGAAGACATTAATGTCACTTTAAAGTGACTCAACTTTTGATGTTATATTTTTGTTTTAGTGGAACTATTAGGATGCATTGCCTCGTTTTCTGAAAAGGAAAAAGGGAAGTGTAACTAGTTCATGCTACCGCGTAACTTTACAACAACTGACACTGACTATAATATAAGCCAGTTTGTATTAAGATGTTATTGCACCTTTCCAGTTCTAATCGCCAATTATGACTCTATTAGTCCTACTTGGCAGTTCACCTGCTCCTGCCTCAGCTAAGGGGGACTTGGAGACGGACCTCTGATCTTCACGTTTCCGCTTCAGTGAGTGCTCAGCACAGCAGCTGTCATCTTGAGACATTGAGGAGGTAAGGCATTGCCTTTTCTAAGATAACTACACCTGACCTTACAACAATTTACTAAGGAAATACCTGCCTAATGGCAGTGTGAGTGCAGTTTCTTTTACACTCACAACGGCACTGCAAATTAGAGACAACAGGATAAATCTATGACCAGCTCACTAGACACTTCATTAAATCACTGTTCCCTTGCCTTGTAGAGCACTAATAGAATCACAGCCCTCGTTAGCTACTGAATAAAAGATCAATCACATTCTTTGAGAGCTCTTGCTACCAGCTTCCAGAGGAAACAAGGAAAAAAAGACATATTTAGGATCATCAGTAAGATTCTGAATGGCCTCACTGCAAGTTGGTTAAATTACCTTTTCCACAACTGACTCCGACCGTAATACTCTGAGGAACTTGTTAAGTCTGCTTTCAAAAGCTGCTATCTAATATATGACTACCAGGCCCTGGTCAAAAGTTCATAATGTGCATATGTAAAAAGGTACTAAATTGCCTGAGGGCTAAAACCAGAGGAGTTTAATTGCAGCAAAATGCTGAAAATGGTCTGTTGAGGGTCTTTCTATTGGGATACTGCTGGCACTAGCTGATTGAAGTACAGCACATAAAAGCCTTACAACAATATTTCCTTAAATGCAGCTGAAACTGCTAGCACTTGCTAGTGCATATATGGTGTGCCAAGAGGAAAGAGAAAAAAAAAGGAGAACCTTCTCTAAAACAAACAAAGATTTAAGGATTGATATAATTCATAATTCAAAAGTGTGTGGATAAAAGGAAGAATTAAACAACTGTGAATATCTGTCAGAATAAGTCATGTTATAGACTCCACATGTTGCTATGGTGGGAAATCTAAGTACATATGTAAACATATTTAAGTGGCACCTATTAAAATTTGCTGAAATTAAAACTGGAAAACAGGTTCCATCAATCTATTTATGACTACATTTGGAAATTTTGGCATCACCTCTAAGACTGAAGATTTCTATACTTAGCCTGAAACATAAGGACTTGTCTGCAGTAATTTGAGTCATTCCTCTAGTTATTTTCATGATAACCGGAAAAAAAGGGTAGGAAGGAGAAAACATCTTCCTCTGAAACAATTCAGAATTGTTTCAAAATTCAAAATACACTTTTTCTATTGAAAAAGAAAATTCCACCAACAAAAATGCTTAGGGAAAATGGTCATAATCTAAAAATTAGGAAGAAACAGCAAATTCTTGGCCAAAACATGTAGTTACAAATATTTAAAGTGGCTATGGTGAAACATTTCTCTTAACTTTTTAAAATTTTATTCTTACGTTTTGAAAACCAGATCCACATGGAGTATTAGATCAACGGCACTATTTGGGATGGGATGAACTATTCAACATGAGCAGACAATCAGATTCTAAATGACGTTGTTACAAAGTGATTATCATAAAAAATTGCCTGGACAGTTGTTTTATTTGAATTGCTAAATTAGTTTTCTTGTACTGGTAGTATTCATCATAATGCAAGGTTGACATTTCAGGACAACATTTAAATAGTAATGCTGTTCAGTGGAAACAAATAGTGTGTCCAGTTTTTTATCAAAATGAAAAAACTAATTACACTCATTAATAGATCACAGTGACAGATGAGATAACCCTAAGAAAAATACCTACATTCAAGAGTGTTGAATTTATGTGAAAACTTTAATCCTAGTATTTCCAAGTATTCTTAAGGTCTAGCTGGTAAACTCAAACTGTTCTTCAATGTACTTTGTATAATGGTGGGTATAGCATACAAACAGAAATCAGTAACACATTCAGCACAAGGATTTTCAGATCTGTTGCTTTTATATAGCGTTTGGTACACAACACATAGATACTTTCACAACCAGTTAGGAGTCTCACCAGCCATTTTCATATGCACAGTCATCTATTAGAAATAAAAGAAACTAGCAACGGTGTGATCAGACCTTAAAAATATGTTTGCATTAAGTTTCAACTCCTGTGCTTGCTTAATATGCTTCTGAATTAATAGCAATATCCATCTTAGATGCATTAAAGCTGAAAGTACCACCCACAGAAGTAGCACGTATATTTTTGGAAAAGTCTACTCTTAAGACAATACTGCTAAAAGAGATGGAAATCTGCAGCACTAGCAAACCAACCGGGCATATTTGGGAAAAGTAGGCACTGTTCTTCAAGACAAACAATTTTCTCTATATCTCAAAGAGACTAGAAAATCCAAATGACTCAAGTATTTTAAGTCTGAAAGGAAACTTTAAAAGCTAAGCAAACTCAGAAATTCTCTGATTACAATCCCCGTGCAGATTATTGCAAAATTTGCTATTCATTTTTACACTGAAATAAGCACAATAAATTCAGTATTATGTGCATTTTCCCTCCTGAAGGGAATGAGTACATTCTGTCACTTTATCGTAAGTAAATCATACAAACTCAGGCCATATAATACATGACAAAACATGGAAACATTTTAATATTTCATGTGGATTCAAGTTATTTTTTTCCAAATCCTCCTCTTCTATTCTTAAATATAATTCTTGAGTCATATAAACATTTAAAACAACTCTTCAAGACATTGCCTTCAAGGTATTTAACATACAATGATACAATTGTGCTTTCTTCCTTTGTTGAGGAAGGTGAGAAATCACATACCTAAGAACTAAGACAGTAGTTACGAAAAGGAAGAGGAGAGGCAGAAGGGCACATCATCTCACACTGATGCTGGCAGTAGAACGTACATAAAACTAAGGAAAACTTTTGGGATTCATTGATTTTTTTGCAACATATATTCACTCTTTTCCCCCTTTCTTTAGAAACATACATGCTCTTACCTAGAAACAAGGCACAGGAACAGTAAATAAAACAAGGACTACCACAGAAGGGAGTTGAGGATTTGAATTGTTTCAAACTCCGGATTCTCAATATACAATGGAAGCTACTGACCTACAAAATACTAGTGAATATCCAGTGGAAAAGCTAAACACTCTCACTAAGACGGCCTCATCAACCACAGACCCATTTCTCTCCACACAGGAACCTAGCCAACGCTCCAGGCTGGCCAAGGAACAGCCTGCAGTTTAAGTCTTGCCTTTAGAAAAAAGAAAATTACTACACTCATATCCATAATACCGAAAAAAACCTGAAACCAACATACACAACCCAGTATGTTTTCTCTCACTTTCTTGAGGAGGAAAAAAGATACCCATATATACAGTAAACTTTGGAATAAAGAACTGACAAGAACTAGAAACATGATTAGTATCACAGTGGGATATCTCCCAAAAGCCTAGAAATATGGATTTTCTGTATGTACATGGACATTTTCAACAGCGTTCCTGGAAGGAAATTTTTAGGAACGGTAATTCAGTTATGCAGTTATCATGTCCAGGGAATGCCAACATGTCACATTTTAAAAACAAACAGATGAATCACTTTCTCAGCAAAACAGACTCTTACTGTGTTTGCTTATCCAGGAATGTTAAAAATATTAAAAACTCAAGTATATTTTTCATTTATAGATATATAGATAGATACATACATACACACACATACATGTAAAAATAGTGAGAATACTGAAAAAATATTGTATAGTACTCTGCATTTGAGATACTGTATTATTTTTGGACCCCTCAAATATACTTTTTTTAATGACTTTGCTCTGAAAGAAGGGACTTTCTAGCTCAGATTACTTGGACACTCTTACTGTTTACTCTTCCATCTTTTTTGTAAAGTCAGAAGAGATTTCCCTGAGAACTTCAAATAAATAAGATATCCAGCTGCACAAACACTGTACATTCTGTTAGATTACTTTGGCTTCCTCAGGAATATTTGACTTTCTCTGAATGTAAATGATTAAAGAGAAACCATCATATGAAACTGATTGGTGAACTGTTTAAAGTGGTATGGCACCTCTTCAAAGATGATATAGAGAGAAAAGACCATGTTACCATGTTAAAGCATCTCAGATATCCAAGGACTTCTAGGGAGACGTTAGTGCAACTAAGCACTGCATCCCCCAATTAAGAAATAGTACTTAAATGATAGTTCCATAAAATAAGATCTACAGTACACTCATTTTTAAACAATTTGGCTAAATATGTCCAATAAAAGCTTGGGGTTTCCTGAACATCTGTCCATTCATAAATAGCAACTTCAAAAAGAAAATGTAAGGAAATATAAACCATGTTTTAGAATCCACAAAATTTATATTGCTCTGTGAGTTATACTCACAAAGTGACACAGGCTAACAACGTTCAATTATGTTATTTTATTATTTTTACCATTTACTGTTTTAAATTTAGGCATAGGATTTTAACTTCTAGAGGCTGAAGAAACAAAAACTGAACTATGTCCAAAACCATTGCTTTTGCTGAGCTTTAGATGTTCCTAAAGAGCTAACTAGAAGGCTTAATATCAACAGGCATGTATGTGCATATAAAAGAGAATGAAGAAAGAACCATGAGGAAATAAAAGATGCGTTACTGCCCAATTGCCACGTCATGCAACATGGACAAGAAGGCCTCAGTCAAAATTTAGTGATGCAAGAGGAGTTTGACTTTGATTCCTCCTCAGTTAAGGAATAAACAGCAGATTTACATTTTTAACAAAACCATAGCCAAAAATGATTCAGTTCTCGGAACCTAAACTTAGTAAGAAACTTGATTTAGAAGAAAACCGAGGAACTGAAAAGCACAGTAATGAAGCACAATTACTTCTTACAGCCACTCATTTATAACCACCCCATCCCTCCAGAATTAAAGTCTTCTCACAGCTTCTAAAATTTGTCAGATGGCAACAGTTTGAAGTGGAACTCAAATTCGCCATCTTACATCTTAATTCACATTGGGTGTTTTTTTTCACATTTCATATCACTCACAGCACCATCATTTCAATAGCTGAAAATATGTGGTGCAGTTGAAGTGCCTTGTAAAATTTGTGTTTGGCTGTACTTATTTTAGTTCCTTAGCTATATGACATAATAGCTATGCATGTCCAAAAAGTTTAAAATCATCAATTGAGTTTTTAGGGACTACTTTTTTAATAGAAAGTGATTAGAAACTCATTGCTAGCTAGAACCTTAAGTTTTATTGCTGTGAATATTTGAGACTACCTTTCTAGAATGTTAGCACCAGATGAACTACAGTGCATTGACTCTGCTTTTGATCGTAGTTATCTCATTCATAAAAATGTTATCTCTATTACTCACTTGTTATTAAAGAAAATGAATAATCCTGTGATTTATGTGCGAGTTGGTAACTAAGGCAGTCTGGATCCTACTGTGTTATTTACAACAAACTGTCTAAGTGACCTTGCTCAGGCACACAAATAAGAAACTCTGGAGTTACAGGCAGGGCTGTGTCACCTCAGCTGCAGTAACTGTAACCGGGGGGCTCTGGGGTGCCGCGAGAGGCAGCTGGAGGGCTCTGGGGTACAGCAAGGGTCACCCAGAGGGCTCTGCAACAAAGCAAAAGGCAATGGAGGACATTAGGGCACACTGATATTTGGTCTTCAGCAATGCAGAATAATTTCAGCCAGCAGTTCTCACAGCTAGCTAAGTGACAGTCATCAACAATTAAAGCCTTATTAGGCAAAAGGTACAGAATTATTTCTACAAAAATCCCTTTTGTTTACCAGAGTTTCATGAAATAATTAATATAACAATATATGAGCATAATCTGAAAACTGTTTAAGAGTGGGTGGGCCGATCAAAGCTGTAAACACCTCAGAGAGACCAAGGCATTCCAGCTGCAGTTTAGCTCTGGAAGTGATGGTGAGTAAAAGAGAAGGGATAGGAACACGGATAAAACAGGAATATGAAATCTTCTTTAGAGGATTGCAAAATAAACCAGGAAAAAAAGTACAGTGAACGAAAGTCTGGGAATTTCTGACTAGAAAGAAATTATGGATGCATCATACCAGAGTACAAAAATACGAAAGATTTACTTTTAAAACCTTCTGTTAAGCAGTAGTCATTCTATTTGTAATGCAGCTTACACCCATAAATCTGATACCTCCTCCATTATTCAATGAAGAGGTCTGTTTCTAGAAAACGTAACAAACTGAATGAAAACAACTGAATGTAAGAGTGACTTTCTGCAAGCTTCAGAAAGAGATACTCTGTTCTGTGCTGTTAACTACCTATGAGGCCAACCGCTTTCAGATCTCAGGCAGGAGACGATAAGGTACCATACACGGGGTTAGGTGGGAGGTTGCACAGAAGGTTAGCGTTTGTGAGCAATTCAGACCTGTATGCAGACATTCCACAAGGTGTATATATAGCTTTCTAATCCAAGAAGGCTTTTTCAGGCTGAAAAAAATAGGGAAATATGCTTTTTAATTTCAAATGCTAATTTAACTACATGTAATATAAACCATTACGAACCAAATGTTTCCCTGCCGTGCAGCCCACACACTTGGCAGGGCATTCTGAAATTCTGCAAGAATCTAGACAGAGAAGAAGAAATTCCTTACTTCCTCCACAAAATTATAGGACGTAACAAAGCTGTTCCACAAACAGAGTGTGTTGGACATAGCAAATTCCATGGCCATTGCCCCCCAGCAGCTCTCTACACTCTGCCACCCTGAGCTGTTTTGTCTGGCACGTGGACAGATTTTCATAAAGACCTTCCATTTCTGTGGTGTAGGTTATGGGGGATGGATTTAATTTTTCTATGTATCTCATGCTACATTTATTTTAGCAGGAAGTTAAAATATGTATTAGTTAAATGTAAGTTTGATAATAAACTAGCTTATGTTACATTTTATTACTATATAGGGCAGAAAAATTCTAAGTGCATAGAAGAATTTTTGCACCATTCTTCCAAAATTATTAACTACTTTGGAGGCATTTCTTTACTGTCATATTACAACCAACCAAAATATTCTTCTACATATGCCTTCTTTCCTTTTACCCAATTCAGTCAGTTTTAAACAACAGTATTCTGCAAGGAAACACATGCTATCAGTACAGTACTAAGAAAAGAAACTGCCATTTTGATCAAATCTAAACCATGAGGCTCTTTTCAAAAAGAACTGCCTGTTGCATTTCAAGAAACCCCAGTGCATTTTCAGGAATGTCTTGGGGGGAAATCCAGGCCAAACTCTACACTGAAAGACACACATACCCACTCTGCCCATGACTGTTCTTGGAGTTGAACATGCACAGCTGAGGGCAGAATTTGGCCCAAACTGTGAACTCGGTACTGGAAGCCAACATCAACTCGACACAGCCCACACAGACCTCTGAGCACCAAAAGCCATATACTTGAGGAGGGAATACTATCTCTAGCTCTAAAGATTATTCCAGCTCCCTTAGCAAAGAACTGGGGAGACACAAAAGAGCTGATGAGACTACACAGCCACTTCTGAGCTTCTATCAAAAGCAAACAGAGGTGATCATGAGGTAGAAGCAAGTCGCTCCTATAGATGCAGATTAATTTCTGAGCATTTCTGTCTTGATGCTAGATGTGAGCGCAAATCATCACATGAAATTTAAATTTAGACGCTTCCAACATATGGCAAAAGTAAAACCAGTCAAGCAGTTGTAAGCACAGGGGTTTCCTCTTGCCCATGTGAGCACTACAATACATGCCAACTGCCTAAAACACTCCTGGGATAATATCAGAATGAGAAGAATTCATTGTTTTATGTAAAACTAAGACATGCAAAAGACTTCGGGGCCCTTAAAAAAATCAGTCTCTTACACAATAAAAAACTAAGGGCAGATTGGTCTTACTGCAGCTAACTGGCTGTTTAAAGGTGACAGGTTGAGTTCTTCTAGCTGTAATTTATTACTCAGCAACAGAACCAACGCTTTATTCCCAACCATTAAAAGTGGGTAACACATCTGCTAAAACTCTATCACAATGGCTGGCTTTGCACTGCGACAGGAAATGTAACCCAATAGTCTCAGAACTTCTACAAAACACAGCCATTTCTTAATGTAAAAGGATTTGAAAATTCAGTTCACCGAAACATCTGTTAAGCTCTTGCTACTCTAACATATGATATTCTTTCTGCTCCGTTACCTGCCAACAAAAATACCCGGGTCTATGTAATGCTATCACAACTGTGTGATAATGGCACTCTGCTTCTAATTTTATATGCCATTGTACACTCACAAAATCACCTGGGGGTGACACCCGATAACATGCTGAGTGTAAGTTCAAAACATAAAATAAATATGTTTCATTTTAATCTTGTATATAAATAGTAACAAATCAGATGGGTTCTGAATGACCAGTGTTAATTTCAAAGAAACAACTTAGTCAAATGGTTCTTGAGCCAACTTTCAGGAGATAGAAAAGGAGAGCAAGAAAGAAAGAGGCAGAAAAAGACAGCGGAAGAGCACAAAAAAAGAGATGCAAAAAGATAAAAAATAAAAAAGAAGTCCAAGGAAGCAAAACCCTAAAGCCTTATATCAAACCAGCTAAGCATATGCATGGCCTACCACAGTTACTTTCAGAGCTTCTCTTCCAATCTGTTACTTACAGTGGCCACTTGTTTCAATTGACATTTAATTATACTATAAGTGTCTTCAATCTACTGACTAACTATATATGGCTAAGTAAAAGAGAGGCCCTTTGAACATTAGTAGAGCTACAATTACTACAATAATAAAATGGTAATTTATTTGGAGCTATTGTTTTCTACAAAAAAATACTTGTTCTCCATTTCTGCCTAGGAAACGCTTGTAGATTTTAAATCTTGAAAAGAGGTGGGAGGGAAAAAAAGGAATTGTCTTTCGGTTTCCAATGCTCTACTTAACAAAAGAACTTCCTGTATTCCTATAACCACCAGTGATTTAAATACTGTTATGTTTCAAAAGCTGACCTGACAGCTCGCTCTCACTCAACAGAAGAGTTCACTATAACCAGAACACACATATTACATTTTTTATGCTGTAGTCTCTCATAAAACAGGTTTAGAAAATATGAAGTTGTATTTCTTCTTGCAGTAGGGAATGACCATTCACAGAAGCAATTAAAATTATGCCTCTAAAAGCATAAAGACAGATAAACTCACCCAAAGTATGTTTATTCTTTCAGGAAAAGCAGATTCTAAATGATCCACAAAACTTTTCTTTAAGCAGAAACTTAAAACAGTCTGAGTTTAGAAAATGTCCTAATTACTGAAATTAAATCATTGAGTTGCAGCAAATAACAGCAAACAGGTAAATAAGAATGTGATGTTAGAATACTGATTCCTAGTGCTTCAGGGAATCATCTAAACCCGAAGAGCTACCAGCAGCGTCTCCCAGGCATAATTCTGTAGTGCTGAATACCCCGAGGGCCATGTGCCAGAGGCTGCACGACCTCTCCCCAAATTAGTCATTAACTGTATGCAATAGCATGCAATTCTGGAGAAAATAATACATCCTCATCAAGCAATGTAGAGGATTCAACATTCAAGAACTAAACAACTACATTAAAAAAAATATTTCAAATACACTATGTATATTTTTTTCATTTCTGGAAACAAAACAAAATAATTACTGAACCGTTACAACTTCTGGTAAGTAAACTTTAAATAATTGTAAGTGCCACAGAAAATGATGAGAAGTAAGTCCAAGGCTTGAAGACTAATTTCTTAGTAGCAACTCACAGCCAGGACAGAATGTAAAAATTATATTGTTCTGGAAAAATCTAGTAGGGAAACAACTGTATTTTCTAATTTTTGCCTACATCTAGCTTCAAAGTTTCCAAAAGAGCTGAAACTGAGCGTTACTCTGAGCTATCCACCACTCTCGGAACATCTAATAGTCTAACTTTGTGAAATATAAATCAAAGATGTAATTATTTTGTATTACCAGCTTTTACTACAATAATACAAAAAGGCCCCAATTAGAATCAGGTATGTGCAGCTGCAGTCTCTGTGTGTGCAGCTGTATATATGCATGTACGTGCATGGGTCCATATATTTCCAGGAGCCTCTACAGTTCAAAACACAGCAAAGAGCTTCAAACTGGCCTCAGAAGGATTAGGCACTCCATGGACCTCGGTGCTGCAGCAGCTGAAGCTACCACCTCAGAAGTCAAAACTGGTACCAGCATATCTGCACGGCACCTTGCCTGAACTGGTAAACCTTACCTCTCTCCACACAGCCTTGACACGGATCTCTCAACTCCAGTTATGGACCCAGCTCGGTTGCAGCTGCTTTACATACTGCTGCATCATGCTGCATTGTGCAATGCAGACAGCCTTGCAAAACACAGGGACCTGTTCACAGCCTTGGGACTGCAGCTTTGAGCATTACCAGAACTCTGGGGTCAGCTGCCACAGGAATACTGAAAGGAAGCCCACAGAAAGTTCCTCAGCAAAGTCTACTCCAGTTTGGTGACAGCACAATCGCTAAAAAAGGAGAAGGAGCAAATAATTTTCTTCCTGCAAATCTTAAAATAGAAAAACTCTCATACTGACGATGTTGAGAATATCAGCTCAGCTTGTTTGCATACCCAGGAAGGGGCACTTTTCCAGTTTTACTGGTAATTGAAATGTTGATGTGGTTCAGGGGAACACAATTCATATCAGAATATGAGTTATAGAACTGATGTTTACCCTCAACCCACATCCTCCATCCTAACATTCAAATAACCTCAGTGAAATACATTCAAACACGAAGAGCTTACTAAAGTGATTGGGCTCAGACTAGAATTCACTATTATTCAGAACTTTTATTTTTTTGTAGTATATTTTGTATTCTCTTTTATGTACCACCCATAAATAAATAGCTACTATAAAAAACATCTATCCATTGTTTTAAAGAATTCAAAACGAACTTCGGTGTTTTATTTTGTTCCTTAGAGGATGAGATTATCTGAGTAACAAACACAAAAGGTTCCTTTGTGAAAGTATGTCAGATCTAATAAAACTAACAATTCATAAAAGTTCCACAGACTGGATCCTTTTCATGGGACGATGATAACATTCACTTACTCACTCTCAGGAGAACTTCGAGAATTTGTTTTACAAACCATCCCTAACACAGGAGAGACACGGTTTTAGAGGTCCTGGTCTGAAAACACGCTGTTGAAATATATTATTACTTGTCCCAAGGCGCCAGAATGCTCACTTAAGAATCTCAAGGACATAAATAGGTTTTGCACATGTACAGGCTGCAAGCTGCAGGCAGAGGTTTGAGGTGTGGGTTCTCCTGACTGATGCCTTGTCAATGCACCACACTAGAAGGTTTGGGTTTGCTTCTCAGCTCGTACTGAAGAACCAGTATTGCTCACAAAGCTGTTGTTTTTTGGACATGTAAGTAGAGTTTTAAACACTATGAAATGTGTTTCCCATTTGCATTAACCCAGTGTAAATTAAGATTAATTTCATTATCTCAATAATAATTAAATGTACAAGCAAATATTTTTGTACAGCTATACATACAAGTTCCACCATTGATTTGCTCAGCTACTATCAGTTACGTGCTAGATTAAGCTACTTAAGGATGGATCCCTCTGCATCAACATTCCTTCTTTGCTCTTTCTCAGATAAAACCAATTAATTTGGTCTGAGACAGTAAGTTAGGCTACACCACAACCACTCTTGTCAGTTTTAAAGTCTTCTGTCAAAGGGGCCTGGTTTGGACATGAGCAAGTTGCTGTGGCTAGATGAGTTCTTCAGGGGTGTGAATCTTTTCATTTGCCTGATTCATAGCTGCAAACATCGAAGGGAGACTCCTTCTCCCTGCTCCCCTTTTGGGAATACCTTTCTTCGTCAGTGAATAAGGGATGAGAAAGAGTCAATAAGGTTAAAGGAAGCCATTTTCAATACAGGAACAGTCATCCTCTGCCTAAAAGACTTCAGACTCCTTATAAATAACCTGGGTCAGAGGTTCAAGGGGTAAGAGTAACCCCTGCAAGCCTCGTAATGCTGGCTATGAAAGAATTGCGTATCCTTTCATTTGCCATGGTTCCAGTCCAAAGTCCAATGGAGACACAGGGAAAACACCCATTGCCTTCGGTTCTCTTTAGGAATCAAGAAAACTGTTGTGTTGTTTTGCTTTTTTTAAATATGAATGAAGGTGCTTTTACCACTGAAAGCACTTTCCCTCAGCCATTAATAATGTCTGTAGTATCTTTCCTAACTAGGGCATCTGTATACATAAAAAATGCAGTCAAGCATACTCCACTTAAAAACCAAAGCAATTTTTGATGTTTTACATATACCGGGTACAGAAATAACTCTAAACTATCCCACACCTAAGATGTACAACTACGATAGTCACAGTGAAAATCATATATTCAAACAAGAAAGTCATGCAATCCATCTAACAAGTCACCTTTACTGAAGATAACCAAAGTTAATCTAAAATGGTTGTAGAATCCTCTTCTAGAGTGCTATCTTGGCATGATGCTTGTCATAAAAACCAGGTTGATAGTTACAAAAAGGCAATAGGTCAAAGCAGATACATACATCCAGATTTTTATAACTTTACTCCCCTGATTTGAAAAAATGAAGATGCGTCAAATACCGTAAGCCAGTCACTTACCATGGACTTGGTGAAAGGTCGAGCCAAGGTAAACAGCAGGGTGTACACCCACCAGTTATGATGAATGGAGGAGTAAATCATATTTCCAGGATGGACTGAATTAGATGTCACCCCATGGGGAGAAAGGCGTCGGTTCAGCTCGTTGGAGAACAGTATATTGCAAAGCTTGGAACGATTGTAGGCCAACATAGCCCAATACTCCTTCTGAGATGGAGAAAGCAGGCTGAAATCAAGTTTTCCAGAGGAGTCTTTAATATCTGTAAATCTAAAAAACAGTGAATATGCCTTAGATACCCTGAAGTTAATTTCACTCACATTAAAAGAACATAAAATTTAGAAAACAGAGTAGAATTTGGCCAGAACCAACATAAACCAACAGCTTATTTAGCAATTGAAAGCATCTATTGGAAGTTTCCCGAGACCCAAGGAACAGTTACATACAATGTGGCAGTAAAACTACAGAGTAATTGGCAAAGCAAATGATAAATAACAAGTCAAAAAAGACTGTAATGATTCAAAGGCATCATATGTAACTTACAAATCACTTTCTTTCAGATCCAAAAAAACTATTTTACCATAGATCCATGAAAGCACAATCAACTTGGAGGAAATAATGTAGGACAAACTACCTTCATTAGAAGCAGAGAAAACCAGCTTCCTTTCATTTCCGCTTCTTCCCTTCCCCTGATTATTCCATCCAGTGTTCACATACTGCACTCTTTCATTTAAGTGTTCAAGTAACTATGGATGAGTCTCACTGCCTCTTTTTTTAGATTAAAAATTGATGAATATAAAGGGGTTATAACCTTGGTAACTTGCCATCAATAGTCTTATATGTTTAAAAGATAAATGTAAACAAAGCCAAAATGAGTTCTGGCAGAGTATAATGTTTTTAAGTATACCCATGGCATGGCTGAACACAAATCAAAGTAACTAGTTGATGTTTTTTAATTGGGTCTGACAGAGTCATTAAACACCAGCTGTTTGTTTCTTTCCTTTTTCTTTTTTTTTTAATAACAAAGTAGTGAATGTTCTAAAGACATTTACATGAATTAAAGGAAGTTTCCATATAACATTTTTCCCCACAGTTTTTACAATCTGATTTATCAATTTACTGGTATATCTTAGTGTAAGAAAATAATACTACATTTAGCTACAGATCTATGTTTCACTCGGAAGAGCTACTAAAAATAAAAAGGATTTAGCAAGCTCTTTTTAATACTCAGAGTTTTCAGGATCAGCTGGGGAGAACAGGGATAAACATAATTATAGTACACACTAGAAAAATGTTTTAAAATATCTTTACTAATTTTGCATCTCATGCCCAGAATTGAAGAGATCAGCTGGAATTTCTACATTCATTCTGTGAGCAGAATTACAACACTCACAGAAAAGCAACTACGGTATTTGAACTCAAGAGGAATCCAGGATGTTCTGTATCTTGCAGAATTAGCCCTTCAATATCAACAACGAAATGTCTCTTTCATAATTTTCAGTTAGATAAAATACATTTCTGAAATTAACAGGACTATTCTGGGAGGAATTTCCTATATTCATTCCTCAAGTAATCATTTATGACACCAAAATTGATCTATAAATAAAACACTTTGTGTATACTGTATAATGGAAAAACGGTGGCATATTTTGAGTCCAGTCCTGCAAGTGTGCTTATGTGAGTCAATCTTACTTATGTCGGCAATCTCATTGAATTCAGTAGGATAAGGGCTGTACAATCAAATTAACAACACAGAAATAAAGGCAGAAGGAAAGTCAACCTACTTATTATTCTGCACCTAATATGATGTGCTTAAAGTACCCAAAAGCTTAATTTGAACAGAATTCATTTGTGCTGAATCCAGAGAAGTAACTAGAAACAAACAAAGAACCAGAGAGGCAAATAAATATTTTGCCTTGGAGCAGTCTAGTGTAATATTTTCTGCAAACATGGGCCTTTATTTTTCCCCTAACAGGGGGTCTTGACTCCAGTGAAAAGATCCAGCCAAGGTTTATGGAAGTAATTAGATACCAACACTTCTGTTTTACAACATAGTTTAAGGCTCAGAGTTCTCAAGTAGGTCAGAAAGTACTACTACCCAATAATACCTAATGTCTAAACTAACTCCTTACATCAACCTCTTGCCATTAAACAGATTAGGGGGAATAAGCACAGTTATTTACAATGATCAGTTTAAGTGTTAAAATAACCCGTAATACACAAATTGGCCCCCTTAGAAAACAGGAAATTTACTAGTTGCATTTACTATTTTATTCAAACATAGACTGTTACTTATTTTTTGATGGGCTTATATAAACCTTAGCTGATCTTACTGAGTTAGCAATGAGCACTTTAAAAACCGTTTTCAAAAACATGGATAAAGATGTCCAGCAATGCGAGCTCTCATTACACATAGCACTTAATACAGGGAAAAACAAAGATGTCATTTAAAATACTATTAGAGATACAAACCTACAAAGGGGAACAAGAGGCTGACAATTCAACATAATCTCCCATTAAATAACAGCTCATTTATACGTATCCCATTGTGCCCTCCACATCTGGCAAGTGATTGGAGTTGGCAGATTTATTTCTAGAGCTATCTTGCCTGCCCCGCAGTAGCCTCTCTCACTCTGCTACTTGCTTTCACAAACCTGGTGTGATTTGCAAAGATAAGGATGTCCAGATTTTGTTACCACCTAATTACTAGACATTTCATGTCTTTTAACACTGGGGAGGATTATTACTGGCATTTTCTATTGCTTCCTTTCATTTCAGCCATCATAAATTTAAAATGGTAAAAGTAAATCTATCCTGCAGTGTGTCATTTATACCATAAGCCTCTGTGTTTGGAAGTGATAAAGGTTTCAGCCCGACCCTTGGCTGGTCTCTCTCTACCAGGTCCCTGGGGTTACATTTTATGGAAACATGATTAAAAAAATAAGCTTCATTCTGGGTCACTAAAACATTTCAGAAATACGAAGGCGGAAGGAAAAAAAAAAAAAAAAAAGCACTCGCACATTCTTCCTTTTCGGTTGCTAGAGCTATTACACATGACTAAAAGTGAAATAGAAATCAACAGTAATGTTTAAAGCTGGACATTATAGGTCTAATCCTGCAGTCCCTGAACTAAATCAGAAGGCAGTAAGTGGCTTGCACCCACTAAAATTCAGAACTGGGGCATGCATTTTGCACAAGGAAGTTTATTTAAATCAAATCCATCTTTTCAGTTATTAACACAAACACCACAAGCAAGTCTAAAATAAGGCAAATCTCATCAACGTCTTTTTTGCCAACTGTACTTCTCCTGGCAGTAGAAAAGATGAGGATCTAACATTTTAATTAAAAAAATTCACCAAAAGAGGCATGGCCAGATTTCTAATATGTATTAACTACACTACTTCCCATTTTACAATTATGCAGCTAATGTCTGCATTGAATTCCCTAATTTCTCATTATAAAACAATTGGATTTCATCTAGCAGTTTTTAATTGCATTGTTTCTCCTGCTAAAATAACTGCACATTCTTCTCGGTAAGATGTTGAAGTTGTTGAATGACAAATCAATATAGGTCATGCCATTCAGATTTAATCAATTATTATTCCATCTCCTCACAAAATCAATGAGTGGTCTGAAATGCGGCGAAAATCTGCATTCATACAAAGAATGATCAAAAAATACCTCCACACTGTTATAAAACTGGAACGCACTTGATCCAGCAACAGAGCCAAATCCAGTAGCATCCACAGGCATTAGTAATGCTTCTATTTTTAAAAAGATTATTCAAACACAAATGCTTTAGAGCAAGGCCTCTCATTTTCAAAAAGTTTTGCAGTTCTGCCGTAACTGTTTTCTGCTCTAGGGATAAGAGATTTCAGCTAAACCGAAGGTAACATTCACCAACCTGTGCGATTCGGAGGACACCACCACAACCCTGGCAGGAGACGAGCGGCGTAACGTGTCTTCCAGCAGCTGGACAAGACGGAAATGTCCCAGGTGGTTCACCTGGAAGGTGGACTCCAGGCCGTCCTCCGTGAGGCCCCAGGGCGCACCGAAAATGGCGGCGTTGCAGATCAGCACGTGAAGAGGCCTGAGCAATCAGAAGCGTTCAATAACATCGGATCAGGGGAAAGAAACCTCAAAGGAACACGTGTAATCACATCCCTGCGTGAACCCAGCCAAGGGGCGCCCTGGGTGTAGGCGCGAAGGCTTTGGGCAGGTCCTGTGAGGGGCTGCCCGGTGCCAGACACTGCCAGTTGCAGCCAGTTGCAGCTGCCACCGCCCCGTGCAGGGCGCGGCCCAGCCCCTCAGCGAGGCGGGGCTGCCTCTGGGAAAGCGGCTGCAGAGGACCTAAGTGGGGAGGGCAAGGGTTATTCATTTCATCATTGGATATTGGGAAAAACCTCTTCACCGAAAGGGTGGTGAAGCACTGGAATGGGCTGCCACAGGAGGTGGTGGAGTCACCATCCCTGGATGTGTTTAAGAAACAGCTGGATGTGGCACTGCAGGAGATGGTTTAATGTTGGGGTGGTGTAGGGCTGTAGGTTGTACTTGGAAGATCTTAAAGGTCCTTTCCAACTTCTGTGCTACTTGAATAAATTAGCCCATCACACTGTGTCATCTCAAGGTGCCGACCAGAGCAAGAAACTTTCCCTACAGGAGGAGTGGCTCCCATCGCTTCCATCTGTGGGGGACATGTTTAGTCACACATTTAGTCTGCACAACCGGTAAGGTAAAAGTGATCATGGAATAAAGTCACAATGCAACAAGGCATATGCCCATGTTTTATACTTCTGCAGCTTGGGAAATACAGCACAAAAAAATACAAGTTGATAAAAGCTGAGTTGGAAAAGAAAAACTTCCTCTAGAAACTGCAATCTTCAGTGGAAAAACCGCGCACAACACATAGGAGATCCTGGAGACAGAATCCCTCCTCGCTCAACTCAGCTAGCCCACTTCAGATGGAAATGTCATGAACGAACTCAAAATTAAGCACTCCTAATTTGCTTTGCAAAGGGTAGGATTCTGCCAAAGTAACCTAGAAGAGAACTGAGACTGTCACATACCTCTCTCATTCAAAAATCACATCCAGAAAACTTCAAAGTCCTTGACATCTCCATTGCAATCTCAGGGCGCTACACACCTTGCAGCCTTCCCAGCCTCCACAGAAAGATCAAGGACAAACTCCCTTTCTCTTCTTTATTGTCTTTTTCCAAATCCAATTCTTAAGAAACACAGCAAGATTCTGGTTCTCGGACCTCAGATGGATCTATGTTTGCCAGATTGTATCATCTCTAAGGAGACCTTGGCACCAACAGCGTATGCTTGTCCCTGGATCAGTCAGATGCAGCAAACCTCAGTAAGCGTACCTGAGCTGGAAACCTCAGACTTGAGAGTCTGCATCTGGCATCCCTGGCCGTAAGGTAATGTAATTAAATTGGAAAGGTCACACAAAATAACAAACACCTTTCAGTCCTACACTAACCATTCGTTAATATCTGTGATGTCCTACCACCACAGCATTAAGATGGGTCACGTTTGTTCAGCCCATTCCAGCCTATTAAGTCTTCACTGCAATTGGCCAAATCCTATGATACAAAATCACCATTCAACATAAACTCTAATTCTGAAGATAATAAATGAGGCATAACTAGGAAAAATAGCTGCTTTCCCTCTGTACTTTTCAAATACTTCCTCGCAGCCCCCCACACACAAGATGACAGAAGACCTGATGTCAAACCATTTTCCCACATGGTTGAAGGACACATATTCTGCAATGCTGAGCATCCGCAAAAGGAATTCTAGGAAAGAACCTGAAACATGAAGCTCCGGGTTTTCAAACAAACCCAAGTAATTAGATACCTTCAGGCACGTTTGAAAACCTTAGATTTTTGATAGCCCAGTTTTGGAAAAAAATATTTCTGGGGGAGTGAAATGTACCTTAGGTGAATACTGAAAGAGCTGCATAAGCATTGACATAAACAGTGGGCTGTATTTCCTTATTGAAATAAATTTCAACTTCCAGCCTGCTGGGAAGTTACCACTGTAGTCTGCTTTAATAAGAAGTTAACAATCTAATATCTGTACCTGTGCCAACTTGGAAAATTTTAACAAAAAGCTTCAGAAGCAGTAGGAAACATCTGTGTACTTTGGGAAGCTCATTTTCTGAAGTGCTGAATTTTTGATTTGCCTTTTGGACAGTGACACACACAATATCTTCACATACATACTACATGCAGGAAAGAGAGGGAAGATAAAGGAGGACTGTCCTTTTAAAGGCAAGGTTCTCTTTCTGTTCAAACCAACTTGCAAAAAAGGCATTTTTTTCATCTTTGCAGCCTCACCCCACACAGCACAAGCAGGCTATTTACTAAGATATGCAGGATCATATTTTTTAAGAGGGACCCAACCTTCTGAGACATATTTTATCAAAAACGTTTTAAACCCAAGTTCATTTTGCTTGTTCAAGATGCATTTGACACAAAGAAAACAAAGCCTTAGGAAGCTTGAGAACACGTGTGGAAACTTCGGATGATTCATCATCTCTTCTGAATGTTTATCAAAAGCTCTAGCAAGAATTCATTTAGAGATTTGTAAATCTTCAGGGGAAAAGGAACAAATTTCTTCAATATAGATGCACTTTTTGGTGTAAGAACCTCCTGTATGAGAACTGAAGCACATGAGTACAGCACTAACACAAAAAATGCCATCACCATTTCCTGCAAAAGCAAATACGGCACTTCTTAAAAGATCAGAATTCTATTTGATAATTGCCATATATGTTCTGAAGTAACAGAGCATAGCAAGACAGAAAGAGCTCCCAAACCAACCCAAACTATATGCCATCTATCCAAATTGTAGTAGCCTTCATTAATACTAATTACACAATAACTACCAGAGGCATAATGCACACTCTATACCTAAATCTGTCAGCTCAATTAATTAAAAAGATGGTTCTAGAATTATAAAACTATAAAATGTAGTCACTTTTAAACTGTCAGTCCATTTAATTGGTTTTTATAAAAGAAATAAAATTATGCTTCAGTCTTATTTTCATGAGGTTGTTTTTTTTCAAACAACATTTTCTTCTGTTTTTTTAGGTAAAAATAATTAAAATTAAAGAGACCATAAAAAGTATTTACGATATGCTATTAGAAAAATCTGTGAAGAAATACAAAAATAAATACAGAGACATCTTAAACTAATATCATACTGAAAAGGCAATATCAGATTCCCTTTTAGAATTCCTTTATTATTAGTTAGCATTAGTGTTTTAAAATTATTAAAACCGGATTTCTCCAAAAAATGCCCCAGAAAAGAAATCTAAAAGCTTGTATTAATAGATAGTGCTGTTATGCTCCATTTCAGCTCACAAAAAAAATACCTCTCAGATTTGGATCCATGTCCATTAGCTATCGGGGTCTCTCGTCAGACAGCTAACAAAGGGCCAATTACGGAAAACTGTCTAAGTTTTTGTGACCCGGACATTTACACACCAGGAAACGAATGAGATTACCTGTGTAACAGCCACCATAGAGTTATGAATTTCAGCCACAGATGACAGATTCTAATCTCCATGGTGCAGAGCTCTGTATCACTGAATGTATCATTATGCAGGAACAAAATTTTTAAGATAACATGGCAATTCACACCACACATCTGGCACTCCAGCTTTGCTTTATGACAGGAGTATTTTTAAGTGATAGCAGAACTACGACCTTGATTTCACAAGTTCATTAAAAACATTGCTGCGATCTACATTAGGCTTGCTTCTGAGCCCAAGGGAAAAAAAATCCCCCCTACATTTAAAATAGTTTGTAATTCTACATCAAAGGCACAGCTAAGGATGACAAAAAGCGTCGGCAGCAAAGGAAAATTTTTGTTAGCGTTTACTCCTGGTATTGACATTACCAAGCTGCCCCTTCCAACCGTGATATTTCTGGAACCACTGTATAGCTAAAACCTTGCAGGATGTTTTGAAAATGTTTTTGAAAAAATATACCCCTATGTTGACTTACATCACACCAAGGGAGCTCATGCGGTCTGCCATTACAACGCCAGTATGCACTGGGACTTGAACGTGAGCTGCTCCGTCACAGCTCGCAGTCACCGTTTCTTACCCCTCACAGGATGACTGAGACTCAAGACACACTGCTCTAACTGCAGGCTATACAGCAATTCCAGAAAACTCACCATGCTGGTAGGTGTAGCTACAATTTAGTGAAAGTCAAACACCGTGTAGAATGAACAAGGACGTTCTTAACTGGGAACACCTCCACTGAAAACCATCTTGTGCACTTCACAGGGCTGTGATACACTGACTGACCCGTGCACTGGGTGAGTCATTCACATCTTATGTGCTCTGCTCAATTCACCATTAGCAGCAACAAAGCAATCCAACTACTCGGCACTATTTGAAAATACAGTAAGTGAATACAGAAATTACATTGTTGCTATAAATCAGTTAGTTGTGAAATTTAATAATCAATTTGTTAGCACCTGATGTAAAACTATGATCTGTCAGCAGACTCCCAAGCTGCCTGTGTGCAGCAGTAGATATTTCCAAGGGAATTAATTACTGATGATTTGCAAAGGTAAGAATAATATTTTTCAGCAAATGTAGCCTGTGCACTAGGAGGTTAAACAAACACCACTAAAATGTCAACAGAGTTCTCGGCTTTGGTGTTCTCCCATTTCAAACGCAATGAAATAGTTAACCAGAAATTATGCAAAGGGAATACTTTCAAATCTTCCCATGAAGCAGAATGTCACACCATCTGGGGCACTTCTCAAGTGATTTGAAAAGTTCACACTGTTTGGAATTACACAGAAATTCAACAGAAAAGGCCTCACCATATCCCCGAAGTCCCATAAGCAACTGTAGACCTATGTCACGGCCAGTAAGGAAGGCAGAGTTGTGACTTCTCTTCCACAAAGAAGCAAAGTCACAGCCCAACAAACTTTTCCATCCCGTAACTCTGAACACCCGTATTGCTTTCTCTGAAAGTTAGAGAATGATACTTCCTTCTGTGAGAGAATGACCATATTCACAAAGGCACTAACCAACATGCCGGTTAGGCTTAAGGCTCTCCAGAAAAAGGGTGAGTTAAACAGGCATCTCCAGAAATTCTTTCCCAGTTTTACTACCGGCACTGATGGGAAACTGAGCAACACGAAAAACACTAAGAGACAGACAGCAGCATGAAATCTCAGAACCATGTATAATCTAACACTGACCCAGAAGTATTTACTTGTTTGATGAAAATAAAATTTTTTTAAAACACTGCTTAATATAATGAATTTTGGAAATGAATGCTTAATGTCTAACTTCCATTTTTCTAAAAATATTGACAAATAAGTCAGCAGAAATACCCTCCGTTGCCACCTGTCAGCTGACAGAATTGTGGATCCTTGTCAGACAGGCTTAATTTTAAGGCAAGTCACTAGCACAAGACTTAGAGCCCTGATGGATGGCCTCCTGCTTCTAAGCAAGGAAAATGCTCTGAAATTCATCCTACTGGATTTCTTTGCAGAATTTCATGCTGTTGATCAGCAAATACTTCTGCCCCACTTCCAAAAGATTAATGGGAGAGGACTGAAACTATTCTGCTTCTTCCTTTGTACCAAATACATAGGAATTATTATGAGAAGCTGCCCCTATGCCTTCGTATTGTATCTTGTGCATCCTGCCATATAGGTTAACATCTCATTACCTCTGTAAAATCTTCAGTATATAATTTCATAAAAGTTTGGAGAAGGAGCAGCAGGAGAGTCCTCAACAGATTTAGAACTACGAAGGAAACATCCATTAGTCCTGGTTTTCCCTTTATTAGCTTTTCTTACACACATGAAGGTGGGGAAACAACTACCCCCCCCCACACACATCTTCTTACACCCTGAGAAATTAGCAAGTTTGAAGAAAAAAATCTGTCATTTTAGTCCTAAGAGGACAGAAGAGTTTGAGGGGGCTACTTTCCTTCTTAATGGAGAACAGAGCAGTTTCAGTTATTCCAAAAATTTTAAAGTTGAACTTCTGAAGAGAAATTTAGACTCAATATTAAAGAAACATTTAACTTTTAAAACATTTAACATTAACACTTTAAACAGTTGTAATGTTGACCTCAAACTGACCTTCGTATAACCTAATCTGCACTACCCAGAGCATCTTCCCTCAAAAATGATCCAATCCGAGATTTCTCATTCCACTCTTTTATGAGTTTCACAAAGATTATGCACAAAATAAGAAAAGCAGGGAGATGAAGTTTAATTTGTTGACAAGATCTGTCTCCCACACTTGGCTAATTTTTCCACTGAAAGTATGGTACATGATACTAGAAATCTGAGAAATTAGGAACTTTTTAATCTACATTTTCGTATTTGGTATTATTCCATTAGTAAGTCACTTTCTTTTGAAAACAACTTATTGTTTAAAAATTAAGGTCAAGATTAGTATTCACTCTTACTTTTTACGTTATAACTACAGGGCAAGTGGGAGAAAGAGGAATAATTCAATATTTTACAAGCATGTGGTGTATTTCTTCCTTCCGTTAGACTCATACCTGGGACTTTCTCACCTTTTGGAGGTCCTGAATTTCCTTTTTGCACAGCTATAATCTAATCTAAATTTCCTCCGACTGCCATCATACAGTGTTCTCAGGGTACTGACAGTTACAACAGGTGTCAGCTCTGTCCTCACTGACCTCAGTGCCTCCTCAGGACCACATTTCAAACCAAAACCCATCTTGGAAACCACATGTTCCTTTGTGAAAGTGTTGCATCTTTGCTAGTTCTGTATCCTTGGGGACTCAAAGTACCTCCATAGGTACAGATTTTTAGTCCTGGGATGGGGTTGGAGTAAAAAAAAAAGGATAGGATAGGGCTCTGCAACTTAATTTCTATATCCATTCAACCTTTCAGCATTTCTATTCTGCATCCTCTTCCTTTTCTCAAGCCCTGGCACAACAAGAGGAGCACTTTGTTCAATTCCTTGCTACGCCTTGCAAATATATTTTGTTTTGTTTTAAATGTCCCTGATGCTTAGGAGACAGCACCAATGAAAATATCCAGAATCTGCCAATTTTCATTCAGCAGCTTACCTAAAGACAATCGCTACCTCAAAGTGGACACATATATCTTTTTCAAAATCCAAACAGAAAATCATTATTTACACATAGACACAAGCAGTTACAAACAAGCCTAAGCCAACTGTAAAGGAACATTCATTTTGCAGTAACCATGGAGTGATTTGTTGTTTCCGCATGTACTTCTACATATATGAATTTCATTTTCACATAATAAGTACTTGTTAGCAAAAAGAAAGCTACAACTCACAAGGAAGATCAGTTACTACTTTTATTACCTATTTGTGAAATATCCCATTGAGAACAGCTAACTCCTGGAAAAATGTTTTCGGGACCATGGTTGATCACTTAAATAATAAAACACTTCATGCATTTAGAACATTTCACTTGCCAATGACAACTTCTTCCTCTGTTTTGCCTAGAGATATATAGAGCTGTAATAGAGTTCAGAAAGCCCCTAGCAGCTGCATGCTGCCATTCAGACCTGAAAGATCCCATGTTGTGATAAAAATTAATGTACTTCGACATCCTTTGGGATTTCTGGTGCCTTGGGAACAGCTAATGAAGAAATATAACCTTTTCAGACTGTAACGCAATTTTTTGGATTCTAAGATTAAGACACATGTGGTATATGCGTGACCTGTCTAATGTCAGCAATAAGGCTTCCATACGAAGCGCCAGAAGACTTTGCCTCCATGTGCTTTAATTAGAAAGCCTTTAACTAAACAGACTAAATACATTTTAACTTATATGTAATGAAATAGCTACTCTTGCCTTATATTTCGGAATTTTTAGACGACAACATCCATTAAACACACAGAACTTCTTAAAGCCCATTAAGCTATAATGCTGAAAAATTCTTGTTTTATTTGCAACAGAATATATTTTAATCAGACACATTATGTTATACACAGTTGACTTCCTTAGATACTCAAACCAGCTTTGACAGCTGGTGCATCTTGTGGAAATTTTTTAGGAAGACAGAACCCCAAGACGTTATGAGCCATCTTAGACTCAGCTTAGACGTAGGCAAAGATACATGGCTCCGAATGGGAACCAGAAAAACCAGCATGCTGAGCAGAAAACCACTGGGGGGTTATCAAGGTGGTGGTCTCAGATTACAGCAAAAGAGTGCAAAGCATCCCAAAGACAAGTGGAACGTTTGCAAATTTTACCCAGTTCAAGTCTTAAAACTATGTCACAAACACCTAACAAAACCTTTTAGATAGTAATATGCAAAACCACTTAATAGTTTTGCAGATGCAACTATATGTAAAGTTATGGTGAACTGTCAATCCTATCTTTACTTTAATATGGACTTTTATTTTTTAAAAAAAAAAAAAACTGAGGCAGGACATATTTCCACAACACAGCAGATGAAATGAAAGGTGATCTGGTGAAAATGTCACGATATCTGCCTCCAGTAAAAAAAGGGGAGGGGTTAAGCTTGAGAGAATTTGAATTAAAATATTTAAAAATACTGGAAACATTTTTTGATCCACATGACTTGACACATGCTGCAACAATGGGGTAATTGTGTACGAGAGCTTAAAAACAGAAGAAAGAAGGGGAAAAAAAATTATGCAGAAAGCCAATCCTAGGCTTCTAGGCTTTAATAAGGCACTGTACCACCACAAAGAGAAAAAAAAAGTTTCACCCTAATATTATTATGTATGTTTCAAATGCAGTCAGCCTTTGATCTTATTTAAATTTAAGATATTCGCTGTCTGCAACAGTAACTTCTAAACTATGCATGTTTCAATACTTAATTCAATGTGGATATTTTTTGATATCTCAAAATGTACAATGTTGTCCAGAAGCCTGTACCTCAGTGGCACTGACAGAACGCCAAGTGTATTCCAAGCCGAGAAGACAAATAGAATAGCTCAGCTGTTACTAATTTTAATTCACAAAAAGTATCTTTATAAATGGCAAAGAGTTAATATATTTGTATGGTGTTAGAAAATATGTTTAGATCCTGAAAGACAATACATGGTGCCATCGATCACATCTGACAGAGATACACCTACTACAGAACAATTAAGCATATTGGCATAATGGCATCACTAAAAATTCATTTAAATCATATACGCATTTTTTCTGGATCTTTTAAGTTATGTCTGCAACAACTTGCTAAACAGATCCCACTTTTACGTATGTATTTGTATGTTTGAATAGAATTTATCATATAACATCTACAATTTAATTGTGGTTAAACTGGAATTAAAAACACACCATACCTGCAATATGTCAGTCATAACACATGAAAATGTGGAAAAACGGTATTCTGGAGTGAATTTTCAGCAGGCTCAGAAATCTTAATTGCACCCACAAGGTTTCAAAGAGCTTCTGCTTGCAGTCTGAAAAATGAACATACTCATAGAGTTTGAGGCCTCCGTTAAGGAAGCCAGCTGAAAATCTGGCCCTCTCCATTCTGAGTCTGGTTAGGGAAATAAGAAGAGACTGAAGCTCCAAATGGAGGATCATAATTCATAACTGCTGTCTTCTCCATGTTTCTACACACAGCATAAGGGAATAAACTGCTAGCATATGCCAATTCTTACCACAAAAAAAAATAAATCGTATTTTAAAATATAAGAAAGTAACTGGAGTAGGAATCTACATATGGAAGTCCTGCATAATTGTGAATTGCTGCTACCAATTCAGAAAATTCTAACTAATAGCTGTTGGCAAACACTATCTTCTATCCTTGAAGTAATTCAAGATTTTTCAGGATAATTTCATTTTTTTCCTTGAACATTGAGAACTGTTTAGCTGAAGATAACTTTAATTCAAACCAAGCAGCACTGTGCTCCACTCAAAACTAAAGATGCACAGTAAATTTCATCTGTAACTCTACTGCTCACCTCTGCCTGCTAACTGTTTTGGTCATGAAGTGTTCTTATGCTGAGGATCAGGCAAATGCCATGATACCATGATTGCAAATATTGACAACAGGTAGCTATGCTGGAAATTTTAGAACTAGAACATCAGTGCCGTCTCCCAATTACAGAGGTTTTAGTCAAATATGTGTTTATTAAACTGGGAAATAGATACCAAAGTATCACATCCACAAATTCACACTCCTACACAAACACCAAGTCCTACAGACCCTGAACCATCACCACTGACACTGACTAAATTTAAATGCTATGTTGCCTACAGTCACAGGAGGGCAGTCACTTTGTCTATAAAGTGGATTAATACCAACCATAATTCCTCACATTGTGCCCACTCAGTGAAGAGGAGATTCTATTTAGCGACTTTCAGTTCCAGAAGCCTCATATGAAAGATTGGTTGGTCTGCCTCTTCCAACTGTACACAAATCAGCTAATGCCAAATCCATCTTAGTCCAGAACATTATTATCAACAGGTCATTTATTTGATTTTCCATAACGGAGACATTCAATCCACTGCCTGAGCAAGAAACTGTCTGAGGAGAAAGACTCGCTATGGATAAAAGAAGCAACTTGGTCAAACCCAGCCATTTAGGTGCACTGACACCTCTTTTCCTACTCTCATCCTAATCCTAGCACTGTCTTCACATGGAGCGAAGGTGAAGGTCATTTGCTCCTGGCGGAAATATCGAGGTGGAAATGTATCTCCAGACAACAAGCCAGGAATACTAGATGATAGGCAGAAATCACGGCTTAAAAACAAACAAAGTTAACAGAAATCACAGTATTGCATTTCAAACTACAAGACAGCCTAAAATTAGTTGCCATTACTGTAACATGATTAACTGGCTGTCTCTAAAGAATTTGGTCTGCAAATCCTGCAGCCCTATCTATCTTTGACCAAGTTAGACTTCCATTTTATGTATCAGTTGCATTGTGGTCAGGTTGTGCTACAGTGAAATAAAAGGTAGATCAAACATCAAACAGCAATACTGGTTTAGTCTCTCTTCTTCCAAAGACGGCTTTGGGAGATCCCACTGTTACCATGTTTAGCTGATTTTGCCCACAGAATCTTTGTAACTGTGAGAGCAAGAAAAACTGGAGAGCATTGTTCTGCTCGTAAGGAAAGTTTATATTCTGCTGTGATCACAGAACTGCACGATCTAAAATATTTTGCAAATCCCTCCTCCCCCAAAGCTTTATTTGAAACTGAATGGATAAAAAAGTCTCAGAAAAAGAAACAGCTGTATCAACTCAAGAGTATAGATAATGCAAAGCAAAAAATATTTTTTTTTTTCTGTAAAGATGAAGGATTTTCTAGAATATATTTACAGGAGCCCGAATTTTATCTGTGGACAAGGCTGCAACACCTAACAAATCCAAACAGGAATAAAAGATTCCTGCCAAATCTCAGAAGCATGATAACTTGAAGATGAATCATCTGATTTTTACTTTCAAACAAGGAGGCTTTCTTAGCTCTTAAGTACTCCTGCAATTTATATTAAATGTTTCTTTTCAGAGTAACTCTTTCCTCCTGTTTATTATTTATATTTTTCTCAAGGCTCTCTCTGTTGCATCATTTGTTTTCTGTTTGCAGTCAGCCCCTGTTTAATTCCTGCTGAGCAGACGATGACATTTCTTCATTCTTCAAGTAGTTTCCACAATCTCTCAGATTCTCAAGCACATTGAAGGGGGCTTTTTTTTATTTCACTCTAGAAGTTATTTGATTATGGCAGGAGATTGACAGTCTCAGCAGCTTTCCCTCTGCTCCCTGCAATGCCACCACCACCACCTTCCCCAATTGCAGTAGGTTTTAACTCACCGAAATGTAGGATCCTTTTTCTGGATCCATTTTAGTTTTCTCATCCAGGAAGAGACCTGTGAAACAGTCCTTGAAGACTCTTTTCCGATAGCTATCAGCTAGGGAAGAACATGATCACGGGTTGTGATGTGGCTACAAGTACACTCTTTTATCTGCTGACAAAATACAGTACTTAGAGGCATTAAGTGTCCCAGAAGAGCAGAATTTCAAAAGACAAGCAATTCTGTTCCCTATTTTATAAATATTCAGTTATTAGGGCAGGTGTCACCAAGACCAACAGATTTTGTAGAATACCAAAGTATCCCAGAAATCATCAATAGTGGACTGGAGGAATTAAATAGACAATAAAACTATCTGCACCTGGAAGTTTAAGATGTTCACCACTGAATACTAAAGGCTTCTTCACATAATATGGTATGAGAAATAAAAATACACATTTTTATTAAAATGTGTATGTTCATATAAAATTTCTCTTTCACACTTTAAAACTATTGTGTTGTGTTGTTTTTTTTCCCCCAGAAACCAAGATCTGTACAACTCAGTTTTGTTCAGAAGAAAACCCAAACACTTTATTTGCTTTTCCTACTCCTTTATTGTTAGGGAATTTGTAAAAAAAGAAAACTCTGTACTCATATTTCCCGTGCTCATTAACAGGACTTAACCACTACCTCATGGGGGAGCTGGGGACAGTGTATCACACAATGTCCTGCATGAAATCAGAGATACTACAGCCTTATGAAGTTAGGCTGCAAGCTAACAGACTTGCCAAAGCATAAAGGACAAGACTCAGTCCTTCACTGAAGCCTGTAAGATTTCTTTCAATTGCTCCTAAAGCTACTAATGCAAAGGAATCACTGATCTGACAAAAGCCTCTGGACACTACAGAAAAACAAATAAACGAGGAGACAAAAGTGTTAGTGTATGTTAGGGATGGAAAACACATAGGGTTAGCATTGTGGTAATAAGATGCTGCTGCCATGTAATTGCTTTCCTCACCGTATCCAGACATAGTTAAATCACAAGAAATCAGAGCCAGAAAGACCTACTAGGTCTTCCAGGCCATTCTCCTGCCAGTGCAGATGACTGCAAGGTAACTCTTCCGTATCTGTATCAGATAAAAGAGCTACTGCCACAGGCAGTGTGTGGGATCTGGTTTCCATCCAGCCTCAGACTTTAAGCAGAATCTAATTGGAAATTCATTTCGGTCAACAAGTCTCACAACAGATACAGATCTTAGATTTTCTATAATGCTTGGAGTAGGCCTGCCAGACACATGCACTTTGAGCACAGATTCGACATAGAAATATCTGAAGGCAAGGCAGAGGCACAAATGCTGTCTATTACTGAAATTTTTTCCAAATAAAACGAGAGTGGAACATTAGTAAAACACGTCTGTCACTGTCAGTGTGGCTAGACAGACCTACACTGGTAAAGTTATGTTTGCCAACAAAAATAAAATATATTTTACTGATTCTGTATCTTTTCTGATTCTATATCTTCTCATTTGCTAAGGTCTCTGGCAAAAATTTATTTCAATATGTTCACTCCTAAAGATTTATAATGTGCATGCCCAGTGGACTAGCTAGGAGGACCATGATATGATCTGCCACACACAAATCAAGAGCAGCATTTGAAAGAAGGTTGGTTTTAACTTTTCACTGTACCATATAGTTTTTAAAGAAATGTAGCAAACTAGAAGCCTGAAGAAGCTACATTAAACCACTTACTGTTCTTGTATTATGAAACCAGATTAGTATTGAAGCAGCAATACTGCAAGGATTTGTCTTTCTATTTCATGAAGTTTTCATATGTGAAGATGGTAAGATCATAAGAAAATATTGTTACCAAGGATTTGGGCAGTAAAGGAACTTGTGTTAGAAGTCACTTTTGACAATTTTTTGAATCTAAAAGACCTATAAGTACTAAAATGTCATCTGTCTATCCATGTGAGATTTAGCTCTGGCAGTATTTCAAAAGTGAAAAAAAACATTCTTTGTTATATATTTTCCCTATGACAACATATTAGGCCACATTCTCTTGAGAAGTACAGTAAGATATATATGTGTTACAGAAGTATTTGCAGAAAAAAAGCTATGTTTGAATACTCACAACAATCAATGGGTCAAACTGTGGATAAAAGCACAAAGTCTGGAATTTATTGGCAAGAGTTGGCACTTAAGGATTTCAAATAATTTCTTCAATTTAGAGATTCATTGTTCTGTTCAAGCTAAATTAAACAAACCATTTGGAAGCTAACCTGATTATTTCCATACAAATTTGTCTATTGTTAAGTGATATCATTATCAACTCCTCTCTGCCTTTTTCTTTTTTTGTTATATTAATTATGGACTATTCCTGATACAGGTCTGGAAAATGGAGCTGTCTGGCTCACAGGGCTATTTTTTCAGTGTTTGATAAATAAAAAGAGAGAGAGGCTAGAAAACAAAGACGAGACAAGGAGTGCATTAATTGCTCATCCCTGACCTCTTCCAAACCACTGCAAAACTGACAAAAGTTACCTGAGCTGGTTTTTATGCAGTTCTGCTTGGCCTTTTTCAATAGCCCCAGGGGTATCAATGCCACCTTGAGAGCTGGGGCTACACATCGAATAATATTTTTTTAAGATGAAAACAAATTAATATTAAAAAACACCCTTGAAAACATTATTCACTAGCAGTAGTTGCTGATCAGTCCTGCTATGATGAAATCTTCTAGCTGTGCTCAGCTGATAAAAGACGTGAAAATAACAAAAAATTACTACATATAATTTTCCCAGTACTTACATATTCTTAGATTTGAATGCTTCAGCAAAGTGCTGCACACTCTGAAGAGAAGCAAGGTCTAAGGTCATTGCTTCTACCTTGGCTTTATGCTGGAACAAGAGAAAATATAAAAAAAGATAAATAACAGCAAGTTTATTTCACAGTATCATGTTACAGTAAATGTGTTGTGAAACTTGTCCGATTCCCTTGTTTAACATTATAACCCCAAAGTGAATACAAATCATCAAAAAGAATGGACGAGCACAACATTTAGTGCCAAAAGGAGCATTGCAATTTTGTGGTTCTGCTAAAAACATACACTATGTAACACGCAGCCTTCTAGAATGCAATGAATCGACATAAGGTAGTGTTAAGGTTAATATCATATTTATTTTCTTCCATTTTGCTGGTGAAACTTACGTCACTCATGAAATAAAATGTAGAGTAAGCATTATTCGTAACGCATGGTATTTTTTACGTACCATACCAACAGAAAAATACTCAGTGAATACTCTGTAAAAAACTGCTAGACTCAAATTTGCACGTTAATCCAAAACAATCTATTGTTCATAGCAGGTGATATAAAATACATTATAAAATGAGTATAGAAAACAACTGATCTGTCTGTTTTACATGCAGTAAGAGTTTACCAGTGATTAGTATCTTCTCAAGAAATTATGTACCTAAACCCAACTTTTCACCCAGAAACAGATGTACAATCCCACCAAATGAGCTGTTAACCTGAAGGCGCTAACTTTAGGCACCACCAGAACACCTCAATATTTTCAGTTTTAAGATCCTCGTTCTCAGATCTTGTGAAACACACTCCAAATTTCAGAAAAAAATGAACCAAAAATCTATTTTCATTGCAGCCACTAACGTTGTCCCAGAATCAAGTGGACGGCGGTTCTTTCCAGCCACCGTTCTGAGCTACCTTTCATTTGGCTGCAGCCGTGTGCCTGCACCACGACATCCAACAGCTGTCTTTAGCTCTTCCACAAATGCTATACTTAAAGAAATCTATGACCCTCTGCAAAATACCAGCCGTCGTGACATCTAAGTCACATAGATCCCCTAAGGAATTATGAACATGTGCATTTGTGTTCACTCTCACTTTTAGACTCACTGCTGCCCAACACCGTGAGAACCCTCCGGTAAACAAGAAAGGGGCAACAGCCCCGTACTGTCCCCAAACCTACCCATGCCAACTTTCAGCTCAGCTTTTTCAGAAAAAAAATAAAATTAAGGGACGCTTCAAGTAATTCCAACATGATACCTACACCTATGTGTAACGGCCATGGTTCAGACTGGGCGTTAGCACCATTAAAAGAAGGAGTAAGAAAGAGATGGAGCAGGTACAGTGCTATTACGCAATCAAAAGCAGCATTTGAGTGGAGAGGTGACAGGATTTTTGTGAGGACCACGGTGAGTGGTGGATCTGCTGTGATTACAAGGTTACCCAGTGAGTCTTTCTGGAGGAACCAGAAGGCAGCAGCACACACGTCACTGCAGAAAGAAGCCCAGAAGAGTGCTCCCATTGTCTCCCATGTTCAAGCAATTCATCTATCTCTGTGTTTCATACACAGAGTACTTTTTTTGCTACATCTGTTTTCTATTTCGCTAGCACCCATTTTGCCCGCTACAATTACCCTACAGGTTGGGTTTAAACAGAATGTCACTCAAATTCCTTTTGTCCCACTCCAGCCAGACTTACCAGGACAGCAAAATAAATACAACTAAAATTCCAACGGGTTCAGTTCCCATAGGAAATATCAATCGATGGAGTTTGAAAACACTAACCCAAACTTTTTTAAGAAGAGGGTTTTTTTTACCCTCACAAGATGCACATCATTCTGGAATTCATCTTGCTCCACCAGGTAAATAATTTCTTCTGTTTGATGGTCAGAGACTTGAGAAAGACTTGCTGCCTTGCATTATGCAATAGAGCTCCAGAAAAACTTCTCTTCAACTTCACAGTTCAACGTTGTTTATTTAACAGAGAAGTAGTGTGCATAGTTGGGTTTGTTTTGCTTCTGCTCTCCTCAGTTGAAACATTCTCGTCTCTCACAAGGGCAAAAGGATAAGAATGCTACAAATACAGGGACATAAAGGGGGTCAAAAAATAATCATCAAGTAATTCAACAGACTATAGCACAAGGTGTTAGCTACTGTCCTCTTGGGGACAGAGACTCAAGTCCAAATGATAAAACCAGGTAATATTTTTCCTGCTGGTGTCACATGTTAGGCTTCTGCTATTGATTCCAAGAACACAAAAGAGATGACTGCATATTTCAAGTTGAAAAGAAGAAAAGTATGACGTCTCCAAAATACTTTCAGAAACAGACTAAGAATGGCCTGGATTTGTGGATTAATATATTGAAAATGAAAAAAATCAGAAATTTAAACATCATAAATAAATTAATGAAACTGATAAATGGTTGACTTAGCAAATGAAAATTATAATTATGTTTCTTCTGTACCAGTTTCTCCAATGAAATGAGACCACCTTTCTACTCATATTCCGTTTTCTTCAGCCAGTAAGATAAATTATTTCAAACAATTTAACAACACTTTTTCTTTTAGCCTCAATACACATACAGTTACAGAAAAAGACAAACATTTTAAAAGAAATTCAGGAAACTGTATCTAAAATGACCTGAAAAAGGAAAAATGGAAAAGGAGAGAAAGGATGGTTTTAATAATTTTTGCTATTGAACAGGTCAGCAAAAGCAAATGGCAAATTAATATTTTCTTCCAACTTTCTTCCTGCTTTTGGTTTTTAATAACCTGATGGTAACAGTCTGTATTTCCTTCACATATACATGTGGTAGGTACTAAGCACAGAGACACCCATATGCTCTGCTTTCCTCAGAGAAACTGGAGCATGTGACATCCAAAGCACTCAGACCAGAACTTGCCACGTCAGCTTCAGAAAGCCTGAAAAAAGCCAAGCGTGAGTATTTTCTCCAAAGAGTAACTGCGGAAGGATTCAGTTTACATACCATGGGCTTAGGCAAGTTCCCCAACTTTTCTGTTTCAGGTTCTCCCTTGTCAACTGAGATTCAAGCACCTCTCGCTCCACAGAGGTATTCTGCAGACCATCAATTCCTATTATATTTTGAGAATGTGAAATCAAATGATTTTCATTCCAAATTTTCCCACTCTACTTCTATGTCACAATTTCTTTAAAAAAAAACAACTATGAATAAGGTAATATACTTGCAAGGTGTGCTCTTAATACTGTGAGAATATCCCCAATCAGTGACAAGTAGAAGGTTTTCTCTTTCTTTTCTTACAGTAGCTCGGTATTTCCTTTGTTACAATGTTTTCCCTCTTTCCCTATAAGCCTAGGTACCATATATTGTGGTACTTCTAGAAAAAGGAAACATGTTTTTTTAATAAAAAATGAAACTAAAAAACATTTTTTTGCTAAAAGGCATCATAACTGTAATTGTAATCCACAGTCAGAACTGATTGTTAATGGTATGCTGCAAATCCTGATCTAATGTGTCATAATTGTATTATGCTGATGTCTCTCACCATTTGACTTCACATATTTTCAGTAGCGAATTATGCCTCATTTTATGTTGTGAAATCTTAAATGGGACTTGTCACTCTCCCAAATACAGAACAGTCTTAAAACTGACATCGTAAAATCAACACATTAAGGCAGAAAATTCCAGAATTTTTAACATGCAATTGACCAAAGATATTAATGCTGCCTCTACTACTTCATTCGCAATTCCATCATCTAAAGGGAAACTAAATAAAAGAATGAGTACAGAATAATTTAAAGAGCTCACTCCTAAATCACAGGATCATTACTATGTGGCACTGTTGAGAGCCTGTGCAAAATGAGCCAGTGCCTTTGCCGAATGTCCCCAGGACGAAGGTGCCAACTGTGTCCAAACCCACTTCCACAACCAGACTCACACCAGCTCCACGAACTGGCCCAAAGGAGAACAGGCACAGGAGGTGGATAAGCTTCTGCTGCCTGCTGAACCTTGGGAAAAACAAGGTCAGCTACCACCAACTGGAGCAGTGCTTCGGGGTGGGGAGCGCTTGTGTTTCATGAAGCCCAAGAGCAGCTCAAGGTTAACAGTGAGCTGGCACCAGCATCCTTCTTAAAAGAAATAGCCGAAAGCAGATGGCTGGCTGGTTCCAAACAAGTCCTCTTTTAAACACAACAGAATAATGTTTTGCGAGGTGCAAAGGAAAAATTATACCTTGTGTTTCACCATTTTATGCCTAGTTCTAAAAAAAATTTATCGATATTTCCAGGTAAGTTTCATTACTCTAAACAACACCAAAAAACGGTTTGTTTCGGTTTGCACGTAAGCTGCTCCTTACTGGAGCAAAAATGCCTAAGTGCAATTGGCAATATTTTGCACTCACGCTAGAAAAATGCTTATTGAGCCAGAAACTAACAAGAAAGTGAAAACATCCAGAAAGCAAGCAATTTCACTGTATGCAACGTATTCGCTTTACAGCTTAAAAACTGTTTAAAAATGAACACTGCATGGTAGAGTAGTTTGGCAGTAAACATGATTGTGCATTTGTGTCTTGGTATTGAAGGAGTCTTTTTTTATAGTGAATTTTTCATTCAAATGTAAGTGATGATTTACGTTAAATATAGGTAAGGCATAGCTACATTTTCCTGAAGGATTGCAAGGAAGTGAAGAGCAGTACAATAAGTTGAAGCATAAAAGCTTTCTCTGTCATAATATTTATTATAATGGCATATAAAATAGCTGAAATAAATAATAGATGACTAAAAGTAAATTCATATGATAAAGAATCTTTCAGTAGACACCATTACTTCTGACTGCTCCAGTTTCAGAGTTGAAGAGTCTTAATAAATATGCTGTAGCCCCTGTATCTTATGTAAGTACAAGTCATTTTGTGAAGGCCTACTTAAAATGTAACATAGTGGACACTAGACAATTTACTGTATAATTTTACTCTCAAAAAATACCATCTATATATCTTTGATATTTGAAAGTCCTCAAATCAAAACTGAATACCATAGCACAACAACAAAAATTTCTGACTTTGAGGAACTGAATATACAATAAATTGGTAAAAAGCGGTTTAATTTGATAAACAAAAATCATGATCACGTCATCTGGGAATGCAAACTTGACATCAAAGCTGATGAACAGTCTGTTGGTTTATCTAAAAATGGGTAACGTAAACAAATAACCGAGACTCAGCAGATGACAAGCAACGCCCAAATAAACCCGTATTTCCACGCCGAGGACAAAGCAGAGGATGTTCTAGAAGCACGCCTGACAATTTGACACATCGCTCATGACAGCCAATAGCCAGCGCCATGCACTATTTATGGAGGGATGTAATAAGGAAAAAGCCTTTCACTCAGGATTAGGACCGTAAGTATTATTGTCCCTAATGTAGCCAACATTTGCTACTTCATGCAAAACTGTATTTATGTAGTGCCGGCTTCATCTTGTTGTGTGCTGAATGCTACGCAGCTCCTTCTCGTGGAAGGGGCTGGGACAGATGAATCATACTGCTTTAAGAGTAATCCAACATACATGCTAGACGCTTTAATAATATGTTCTTTCACTACATTTGATAGACCTTAATAAAGTTCATTAGAAGACATCGTCGTGGAATATTTTTACATTTGTTTTCCTAGTTCTTCTCCTCTCTATCCCTCCAGTATTGGCAACTTCTATACAGTACTTTCATTTTTTTACTAACTTTATGCAAGAGAAGAAGGTACGCAACACACACTGATTTCCTAAATATTAACTATTTCATTAACCTATTTATGTGACGTACAAGAAAATAGCTGGGACTGATTGTGATTTTTCATGAAAATCAGAAATTTTCACTAGAAAGAAAATTTATTTAGTAATACTTGGTCTCACTATTTGCCAACACACTTGTTTTACCTATATTTTGGCTGTCAGTTACTGGTGTAAATGTTTCCACTATTCGCCTTGCTTGATCCTGTCAAACATGTTTTGATGGGGTGTGCAAACTCTCCCAAAACCTGATTTTGTAAAGCCTAATACTTAACTAGATCTTCATGGTTCTTCACAAAAACGGAATCCCTGCAGGTCCTGCCTTCACCCGAGCCAAGTGAATGGCACATCTATAAAAACCTAATGGATCGGTGTGAGTCTGCAAATGGCCAGGATTACCGATCATCCCTGGACCGACATTTTATCATGAATTATTATTATTGCTACGATTATTATTAGGCTTATTTATTTATTTCCCTTGATTCTATCCCTTCTCCAGAACATTTATGGATATTTGGCAAGAGGGCAGTGTTCATCTTCTTGGCATCATCTACAACCAACAGCAGTAAGAGGCCCAAGCTGTAATAGGACTGTACTGCAAATTATGTCTTAAAAGTCGCAACAGCAGTTGCCTGCACATGACAGTCTAGAAGAAACACCTGAACTGCGACTTTACTTGTTGAGCTCAACTGAGTTTAAAAAGCAACAGAGAACTCTGGATCCTTCAGCTAGAGATTACACATAAAGGCAGCAAATGAGCCACTGAAATTCTGAAGATGAGACGTGAAAGAGGGATAAAGACAACCTGACATGAAGGAGTTCAGTTTCTGAGCATGCCATACACCAACCCAGCATTTGGTCTTCATGTTCAAACAAAACACTATTCACACCAATATTTTACCTTCTTCCAAATACTGAATTTACTTATAATTCAAAATCTATGTCACAAATACAGGAATACAACTTAAGCCTCTAGGTATAGGTTGTATACTTGGGCATGAAAGGGCTTTCTTGCTCATGCAACAGTCCTTTTAAATTCCCCAATAATTTTAAAACTCTCTCTCTTTCTATTAGTAAATGTCTACACATAAAAAGAAATGCAAAATAGAGTTATCATTTCTTTGTGATTGCTTCCTTTTCCAGATTTTAATATCTTTTCCTTACAAATCTTTTGTAATAAACACTACTACAACAAGCAATAATATTATTTCACAATCTTTACGTTAGTTTACTAATGTTAGATCAATATCTCTGGAAATTTGACCTTTTATCTCTTTTGAAGACGATTATAAAAGAAAAAAGGAGAAACATCTGCATTTCTTTCTGAAATTAATATCTTCAGAAAAGAAACATGCCACAGCAATCCTAAATCATGCTTAAAAAGAGCAAGAGAAGTCAGTCTCCTAAGGACATTTTACAGATTATTTATTCCTTAAGCAGAGAGAAGAAAACCACACACATAAAAATCACTAAGCTATAATTTCAGAATACTTCAATTTGTAGCCTCCAAACGTCCCTGATTTTTCCTGAGTGCACAAGGTTCTATTGCAGGCAGTACACGTCTGCCTCAATAACAAGAAATTACATGCTTTTTTTTTTTTTAAAAAAAAAAATCTACCATAGGTTTTGACAATAGGAATTTGTGTAGCTCTTAATGTACATGAATGTGAGTATTTACTTGGGAGCCTACTTTTCGCTGGATTTTTTTTCTTTGCCTGGATATAAATCACTTCTTGCCCTCTCCAAACACCCGTTCCTGTAAAGCTCATCTAAATGTATCTTAGGGAATCACAAGTAATCTTGGCAATACATGTATATGGTTTACTATTCTAATAAACATATCCTCTTGTTTACAAAATAGTCGCAGGAGCCTGGGAACATGTAACAGAACCTCAGCTGCGGAGAGGCTCCTATTCAAATGCTTTCCATTCTTTTCATTCTGCAAGGTCTGAAGTGGCAGCAGAACACGCTCTCAAAAACAGCAACAAGGCCAACAGGATGATTTAGAAGCTACGGACTTTGTTTCCTTTTAAAAACTTCCTCAGTTTCAAGTTTTTTAAAGATTAAATAAACCCAGTTTATGGGTTGCTGAGAACTATGCAATATAGCAGGAAAACAGGGTAATGGATTTGTCGAGGAAAAAAACTGTATTTCTAAACAGACTACACCAGTAACATCCTTATTGCAATGCAATATTATTGTTGTTAATTGCCCATTAAATTAAAGATGTGCCATCGTATAGGTAGAGCTATGCATACACCGATGTCTAAAACCTACAGCAGGATTTCACACGCAGTTTTTGCACATAGAGGGAAAGTTAGCAGCCCCGCTACAGATGACAAACAAGACGAGAAAAGCATGATGGTCAAAAGGGCAACAATGTTTAAGTAAATACAAAATGAACCCTTTTTCCCTGTTCTCTCATGATCCATAATCATAAGCTATGTTGTTGCCTGAAAGTGCAGACATGCACTGTGCAGTGCATTAATCCTTCAAACACTAACAGATGCTGGCAGGGATTTAGGCTGGAATGTATTTACAAAGTGACAAATTATGTTCCGTATTATACAGAGAGAGAAAGAGCACCCACAAATAGGCTGATAAATGTCAGCTGCAGTCACGACAAACGGTTTATTTTTATTATACTGTAACCACAAATGTTTTTTGCAGGGAGGCCCAAAGATTTATTTGTTGCAGGAAAAAACAAGATTATATATGACACAAAGTAATAACTGTGAGATCACTGATGTTCTGGGCAGCTTGCCCTCCTGGAAGCTACGTTCAGACTGAAAAACGTTGCTTAAAAAATGTTATGTTATATGACACAAAATAAATAGTTCATAAATCTGTATTGAAACAACAATAACTAGTAATTAAAGACAGTCTTAGGACATGGCTTATACAAGTTAAAAGGAAAGCATGCTATTTCCTTCAGTGGAACGCTGAAGTAACAATATCGAAATAAATCTGATGAAATTGTTTCAGATTAAAAACAAAGTGCTATAATTGCTAGGTGGAAGCAACATATATTTTAAATGTGGTCGCAGCACTACACGAACATTTAGTGTAGCACAATTAATTGGCAGAATAGTGACGTCTGCAGGTTTAAAAACGCATTGCAGCTCTTTGAAGTATGTCAAAGCTTGCCACTAGATTTAAGGTACAGTTCTTTCCCCTCTCTCTTAATACTAGGAAAATACTCAGATCAATATGGTTAAAAGTCATCCCTTCTTTAATCATTAATAATTTCAGGATGCCTCAACATAGGTAGAAACAAATATATGGGGCAGAGAAATGAAAGAACTGAATAATTAGCTACTTAACGCATTTTAATCAGCAGCTCATGGTTACAATCTCCCAGCTTTAAACAATGTAACGCTGATATCTTACAGAACTGTATTCTCAAAAAAACCCACAAACATATATACGAATTCTTTTGTTTCCACAACTCTTCATATTCCCTAGCTGACATACAGTGAAAATAGTCACACTGTTACACGTGTCATTTTAGAAAGTGAAATAAAAAGACTGAATCACATAAGTAGACATTTCTTGTACAAATAAGGCTTGGCAGGATCAGGTTCTTACTATACACTCAATATACACAATATAGACTTCAAGAAAAATATTAAGTCTTTCTGCGTGCGCAAGAAAATACCAGGTGTTGAACAGTAGCACAACGTGGGAACCTGCCATTATTGCCACTAATTCCAGGGCTGTCTAAAAATCCGAGATCAAAGTCTAAATCACGTTGGTCACAGATGCATAAAGCTGATGACCCGCAGACATGGACAGGAGGGGTCATAAGGCCTCGTCCCTTTGTTCTAATAATTAAGAAAGTTCAAGATGGCTTTAGCGTAAATGTGAATAAAGTCCAAAACCAAGGATCTTATTTTTAAGCACCGTTAAGGTGATAAGCTGTGAAATGTTTATTTACAAAATATATATTAATTTTAAGATAAAATTTTGATCTCTACATAACAAGTATTCTAGAAAATAGTTATCTCATGTGGCAATATACTGGGAGAGTCGACAGTCACCTATCATTATATTTACTAGAACATTTATTTCCTAAATACAACTTGCCAATGAACATCATGACAAGGATGGAGAATATACCTTAAAAATTACATTCTTACAAGTATTTGTACATCAGAAAACAAGGAAGTGCTGCCATTACAGCAAGTAAAACAGCAAGAAAAGCATAATAACTACCTACTTTAAATATTTGCCTGAAGAAAAAGTGTGGAAGAGTGATATAAAAGCTTTATAGATAAAAGGGAGAGGGAGGCAAGAAAGAAAAAAACCCAACTCCCACTGTCTTTCCCCTTCATGAAAGAAGCAAAACCAAACACAAAGACCTGAACACGGTAAGGTTGTGAGTGATGCTCTCTCTACCACACAGAAAGACTTTTTAAATGCCTTTTGCAGTTCTGCAACCACAAGTGCTAATGCCACATTTTAATGCAGTTATTCAATTATGAAATCGTTTTCAATTTAACAGATATTGTTACATAGCTAAATAACTGGCACATATTCCACCTTACAATTTTGCTTTTTAAGCAAGTAGCTTAGGCTTTTCCCACATTTTAAGGTAAACACTGACTGTACCTACCTGAACACCTGAAAAAAATAGCAGCTACTGTATATCTTACCCATATGCCACATGCAAAAATGTAAAACATATGAAAAAAAAATTCAAAAAGAAAATTTCCAAGCAGATGTTTATAAACAGAAGGTAACGGATAAAAACCCAAACACAATGCTGCATTATGTTACATGATTCACTGATGAACCCATTGGAACTACAGCAAAAAGCCCTTCTGGAAAACTTCCAGAAATTAAAAGGTGCAAACAAGCTGCCTAATACCCTTGCGTAGACTGAATTCTTATGAAGAAAATAAAGTTTATTGTCTGGAAACAGAGAAAGCATGAGGAAAGCACTAAAGCAATGGAGGTGAACAATTAGACAGATGTTCACTTAAGGAAATAAAGAGAACAGAAGAAGCCATCACTGAGGAATTTTACGAGAATACTGACAACTCTGCACCTCATCAAGGGCACTGGTAAAGTTAAAGCCACTGAAGCCATTTCTACTCAACTCCAGTATAACTGCTGACCTTGCAAAAGTCTGCATTTAGCAAATGTGGCTTAGGAAAATAGCATTACACTTTTCATTGTACGATTTTTTCCCAAACTCCATCTATATACTGTACTGTGTATTTCAAGAAAATTAACTTTGTTTCCTTGTGTATAATATTACATATACTCTTCCCCCTACCCCCCTCCAAACTATGCTCGGTATCGGGAAAAACTGCATCTAAAAAGCTTTTGTCATTTAAGTAATTTTAAATACTGTCAATTGCATCTAATCTTCATTCACGTGTATATGTGAATAGCTGGAATGGCTTTTACTTAATCTGATTACGTATGTTTCTAAAGTAGTCAGGAGTTTGCATAAGACAAAATATGGAAATCTGGACATGTTTTAGAACATATAACTTTTGGCATTTAACTACTGAGAGAATAATGGAGAAAAAACATATTTTGTTGATAAACTGTCTTGCAGAGCAAAACCATATGGGCATACATGCAGGCAAAAGGAGAAGGAATTCAGAATAAGAGGTAAGATTTCTTGGCAAGGACAAAAGTCTTACTTTTCTCTGCTCATGCAGGCTGAGGTACAAATGTAATTTGTTCCACAAACATATTTCGATCGTTTAAAATATCATTTAAAAATTCTGTTTGGTTTATGATAATACTTCCCTTGCAGATTTTCAGAAAAATGTATCCTCCAAATCCCAAGTGCATTACAGATTTCTCCTTTTATCTACTCGTGTATTTTCAAAAATTATCGTTGGAGTAACCAGAACCTGTAGCTCAGTATCACGAACACCAGCAGTAGGCTACTTCCCACAACAATCATCAACTGTTTCTAAGCTGTAAATGTAAACATGAAAGACATCACCCTGGTCACACAGCACAGGGTACACAAATACCAGAAGTGAACTCTCCAGCACTGGAAAACCGGGCACGTCAAACTTGTTCTGTAATATTGTTAACATAAAGAATTCGGGTATCAGGTTGTAGAAAGTACTAAATAAAAGCCATGTCCTTATCCAGGTATTAGTTGCACACAAAGAAAAAACACAACAAACTACAAAAGAGATTTTTATAAAATACCCCTCGTCGTTAACAGCACCACACCGCCTTTCCTGAGCCTCAGCCACCAGTTCCCCTTACAAAAAGGGACAGCTCATTCATTGCAAATGGTTTTGCAGTGTTTGCAATGCAACCAGCAGCTCACCCAGGTCTGCAGGGGCCAGCCTGCATATTTCCCACACACTAATGTTTGAAAGTTCTCAGTAACTCAGGAGAAATGCGCGAGAAAATTTCATCATTCACATTTTAAATAATATAAAAGATGTGGAATGTGATTGATTTCACACTAGAGAGAATGGAAATTACAGTTACGGGATAGGTTTTTTCATGTACTATAAGGTCAAGTAATATTAAATAATTAATGAATTACGAAACAAATTTTCTATAAGGCAACACATAAATTCTATTCAATAAGATCTAAAAGTGTAGTTACACCAAAAAGCCATATAATATATCACAAAATGAAGAAAATGCATGATGCTGAGGAATAAAGGGGGGAGTTGCCATCATATTGGAATAACTGTTAATCTTATGGAATATATATAACATCTTTCCATACATACACATCATTTTCATAAGTTTTACATCTCAAAATCTACACACAAAAAAAAAAGAAAATAAAGGATTTACAGTTTTTTTGCAGTTGCATTTTGTAGCAAGATCTGATTCTTCATCTCTCCAGCAGTTAGAGAGGTTCTCCTCAAAGGGCAGAGTGATCAAGTGGATGACGGCTTGAAGAAAAACCACGGGGTTTATTCTCTGATGTTACCATTGATTTGGTTTTGTCTAAAATCTACATATTGCTAATCCATATTCCCTCTTTACCAGTACAAATTTCACATTCTTTGATGCTCAGGCTCTCAGAATTTAGTAGAGTATACAATACAATACTGTAATGATCTTGGTTAGACCTCTGTTGGTCATTGACATAAAATTAATAACATAATTTCCAGTTGAGAAATCAAAGCAGCAACTCAAAAACACTCCAAAACATTTTTTTTTTTTGTCTGGATACCATGCAATTAGTTAAAGTTGGAGATTTCTTAATTAGTAGATAGGAAACTTGCTTCTTTATCTGCATAACGTTTTGTTCTCACTATACTAATAATGTTCTGAATTGCAAGACCATGAGATGATGGATTATCTTCTCTATAATAAAAAAAAAAATTTTGCTTATCTAGGGAAGTATTCTGAATTTCAGATTCAACTATGACAAAATATTACATACAGAAAAGGACAAATGGAAGGGGGAAAGATAAACAATTTTTGAGGAATGTATTTCTCACTTATGGTGCTACTTGAAGTCATTCAGTCTCTTGAAATAGCACCAGGAAATAGTACTTGAAATAGTACCAAGGGGAGTAAAGAGTAAATTTGGCAAAATTTCTGCCAAATTTCTGTATCAAATGCAGACAATTTATCATATCTATTTCATAAAGAGTCCTGACTAAAAGCCCTGAAAGAAATATAAATATAAATCAGATGTTGGGTCTTCAACAGCAACTGCCTCACCCTACAATGTACGTGCTTTGGGCCACACTAACTGCAGTAACGTAGCCGGTGACGGTACATACAGTCAAAATAGGGAATAAATTCTGAGATAGTTTACCAACACCATAATTTGCAAAGCTATAAATTTAAGTCAATAACCCGCAGTAGTATATATAAGCTGTTTGAGCCCAATCCTACCAAAATATATTAAGTTCTATTTCTTTTTCTGCCAAGACGATAAGGCAGAGGAGGTTTATATTTCTAAGACTTTGATTAAGTAAGCGATTTTAGGAGGACAGAGACAAGTTGAAGAAAAATGAAAAGGCTCCAAAAGTACTGAGTTTTGTTTAAAAAAAAAAAATAAAATCAACAGCATCCCTATAATTAACTAAATCCATGGATTATTTAATAAGTGGAATTATCCAGCAATGAAAAATGTCATCAATGAAGTAGATGAGGCAATAAGCATATGTAAGCCAACCATTTAGATGCCTTTTAGCATTTGCAAGCATTTGGTTTCAATTTAGTTTTTCAAATGCCTCATGCTACGGTGCTGGACCTCTCTGGGAAAAAAAAAAAAAAGAAAAAAAATCAATTTAAACAGACAAGACAAAAACCTGAGCTGTTTCTCAGAACTCCGTAATAAGCTGTGCAATAATGTTTTAAAGGTTTTAAGTTTTAACTCTGTTTTTTCCTGAAGAGTAGGATGACTATTAATCAAAAAATAAAGTTCCGTGACGTAACTGCCAGCACTGTAAAAGTACGTGGTACCATTAGAGATTTGGCTCCTAATTTCCCAAGCTTGATTCAGTAATTTAGCAAATTCAAGCAAGTACCTATTTGCATTTTTAAAGGTAAACACCTTGGCATACCTGACCCCTGTAAATTTTTCAAAAGTTTACCAGTGTACTCAGTGCCCATTAAAATTGACAGCAACCAAAGTATGCTGAAAATGTCATCTTTCCTTTAAAAACAGGTTTTTCCATTAAAGACGTTAAATGATTTGCTTTAAGCAAGTAAATATATTTGAGATCTAAATATTGTATCAAGAGCAGCAGCAGGACGACAGCCAAAGTGAAGGCCTGAATTGAATGCCTTTCAGCAGGTCATTTTTCCATTCCAGTTCGCTGATGTTTGTTTCCAAGCTACATGATGTCGCTTTGAAGGTGCCACAAGCTGCAAGTCCCTGTGCTGACCAGACCACGTGAAACCACTTTAACTTAGGCTCCAAAGCTGGAAATATTAATTCATCATCCTGTCAAAATAATGACATTCATTCATAAATAGCATCCAATCTCCGCCACACCTGGCTGAGTCTTCTGCGCAGCCCAGTGAAACGCACTAATTACACACTTTCTCCGCTGTCCTCAGGACAGTGTACCTCACTGTATTTGAAAAGAGTAATGACATAGAACTAAAACTGGGCAAACACTCTTAAACTTGACAGGCCAGAGAACCCAGGCATGTTAGGTGCCATGCTCAGCCCACCGGATGCCAAGCGCACCTCTTTGAGCACCTTCTGCTAAGACACTTCCACACGGCCTTTTCGCTATCTTGCCCTTGCAAAATTAATTTAAATGTATCAGGTGGATGCCGATCTCAGGCAGAGCGTTTATCTTGTATCCATGGACCTCATCAAAAGTACAATGTCAAACTACAATTGGTGGTGCCTGTACACACTCACCTGGGCAGATGAAAAGAAAGACACAATAAATACGATTTCCTTTCAAATTCCTGCGTGGTAACTAACCTACTTCTAGGGTAAGTTACTTCTAACCTAACCATCTAAGCTGTACTCTTATGCTTCTTGAATAAAGCAAAAAGCAAAGCCTAGAACATCCCAAATGGCATAATATTTTCTGTCTCCAGCTGAATGACCACTTAGACATTTTAGGCAAAGACATAGAGAAGGTTCCTTCAGATACCAATGCTTTTTTCTCTGAGCATTCACCTCTAAAACTGAGGATGCACAGAAAAAAAAATGGGTACAATGAAGCATGGGAATTTCTTTTCACAAGTTTATGTGCTTCAGAATATCAGGTTCTTCCAGAGGTTAAGGAATGAATTTGATGAATTCTCCCTGAACTCACACAGAACATGAAACCTTCTCACTCGGTGTGCCAGCCTGCCACATGGTCTGTGGGCTGCACAAACTGCCACCTCGTTCTCAACTGACAGCCAGCCTGACCTATCAAGTCTAAGTTTTAGACGACGCTCTAATACTCCTTCTTCCTTTCTACTGGATTTTACCTGCTTACCAACCTTTAAAAGACCTGTGCCCATCTGTTACCACCTTTGCTGTGTCCTGGTAACACTGGGCAGCTGCAATCAGGCAGCAAAAAGGCTTTGCTCTGAAACGACCCATCTGCAGCCAAACCGTTCATTAAGCACGGGTTCCTGAATGTTCAAGCATTAAAAACAGACTTACAAGATAACTTCTCAAGGTTACATGGCAGATCAGAGTTGGAATCTAACCAGAGTCATCCAGATCTCACAATAGATGTTAAAATCTTCATGGCATCAGCTTTCATGAATGTGCCTCTTAATACGGTACAGAAGAAAAGAAAATTTATAACTGACCTTTAAGAAATACTCTTGTTATGCTTTTTAACCACTGTGGTGATAAGGAAGAGATGTTTTTCTGAATGAGTATACTGTACCTTTAATGGTTCATTTGTAGTTCAGAATAAAATCTGAACTATTTGTTGTTCATTGTTGTTATATTCTGTTCCAAGGTTCATAATTTGAAAATTGACTTTGGGGACTTTTTGCTTGCTCTATTAAAATGATTCATGTTGCATTCAACATAAATTGTGCATACACAGAGGAGGTTTAGCACACGTATTCACAGTATAATAACTAAAGTGAATTTTGTACAAGCTGCAGTTTGTGGCAAGGATGCAGTATCATTTGTCTTAATTTTTCTTCAGCATTACATTAGGCTAGTGCATTTACATTTTCAGGTAGGGCTAAACACTTTAAAACTTTCTTTTTACAGCATGAGTAAAGAGAGAATCAAATCTACATGTTTATATGATGTAACAAAGTAATGCCTTTTTACTGTCTAAAGTACACATGGATTTACTTTCCATTTACCTTCCTGCACAAAGGCAAATGCAAAGCGCATGAAATATTCACCGCCTATGAATCACAGTGTCCCTATTAAAAAGATGATAATGTTCTGGTTTACCTTTCAAACCATGATGCGGTAACAGTCACAGTGTCTAAGTGGTTTTGTCACTCAGAACTACCAAAGTAATATCCAGTAAGGTACGAAAGTGTTCAGTGTTTTATAAAATCTTGAGACGATCTAATGTCAACTAACTAAATAATTAAAAGCTGAGATATGATTTCACACATTAGGTTCGGAAATATTTATTTTGCAAAACCCGAGTAAGTGGATTTGCCAGGACAGTGTGAAACACACTAAATAAATGGAGAAGGAGGAAATCAAGATTGTAATCTAATTATCACTCTGTCTTCACTGAGTCTCAGAAAAAGCTCATCTCTTGTATGTGTTTATTTAAAAACATGGTTTACTATTTCTAGCATGGAAACTTTTGAGCTGATATTTCACCTTTCAGCTGCATTGGGTGTGATTTTTCACTATAGTTATTTTCTGGTTTTCAGTTGCACAGTGCCATTTTCTGCTTACACAGGTATTTAGTATACAAGTGCCAACATACCTAGGGACAAAATGTGTGGGCAGTCTGGACAAATAGTTTTTGTGTATAAAAATTCTTGCATCTTATAAGAACAGAATGACCTGCGTATTCAGGAACTGTTCAGTCCCTAAAAGTTAATGTTCATTCGTATCAACAACAACAAAAAAGAAGACCTTAAAAGCAAATGACTTTATTTATACAGAGTCAAATAATCCAGAAAGGGTTTTTCACAAATACAGATAAGAAACCATTATGCACTTAATATTGCATTATGAAGGAGCCAAGCTCATGTAGGAAGTTTAGTCAACACATTATTTTGTCTTTAGCATATGGAGAAAACAAATCTTTCATTCTTTCTTTGTTTTTGATGGTTAAGGTAGTCCAGAAATATTTCTGAGATGTAACATAGACTTCTCTAAACTTTAATATAATTGGAGAAGTACTTAAAATTGCAGCATACTTACACTGAACCTATTCTGACCATCAAAGCAGACTGAGGTGAACCCCACCTTCAGCAGAACAATCAGCCTTCGTGCCTCGATAGCAGAAGTTTCTCGCTATTCTGTACAGGCCCAACAGAGATAGTAATATAAATGCTCACCTCAGAAGTGTTCTCAGTTTAACTTTAGTTGCTCTACAAGGACCTCTGTCATTTAAACATTTTATGCTCTAAGGGGAAATCAGTTAATTAACCTGCTTTTGCCACCCTGGCAGCAAATGAGCCTGACATTCATCATAGAAGAGGCAGTAACTCCCATACAGACCACATCACAAGAAGGGCCAAATTTTCAGCAGCTGAGTGCCACTTTTGCTTTTTTCTAAGTAAACAACCCCCCCAAAACTACCAAATTTTTATAATTCTCCTATCAGTCTCACATAAAAGAACACAAACAGGTATCAGAAGGCTGCATAACTAATTAAATGTGCCCTGACCACCCCTTCTAACCAAGACTGAGGATAAGCAGCTCCTACTGCGAGCTGGATAAGAACCACTTTACTATTAGGGTTTACTTTTCCCACTTACACATATTCCTATTTTACCTGTGGGTTTATGATTCCTTCGGTACACCACAAGAACAACGCTAGCCACCACGCTCAGGCTAGGGGCACACAAAGAGCAAGGCACACGCCGGGAGCAAATCGCGCTGGGGCGCCTCCGTACGATGAGCAGACCGTGCCTCTGACGGGTGAGAAACGCGTGGACTGACTGGGCAATGAAAAGCAGGGCAAGGCTGATAAATGTCACACGGATCCACCCAAGGGTAAAATTGCAAAAGCCGCGGCAGGGCAAACTCACTTTTAGAGCTTACAGCTTTTTAGATCTGGAACTGTGGTGTTTGGGGTTTTTTTTCTGCAATAGGCCTGTGTGTTTAGGCACGCAAGGTTTGAGAAAAGGCAGTCCTACAGTGGAATAAAAGTGGAAGAGTTCACATGCTATCAGAGAGTTTATAGCTACTTGGTATGTCTGACCTTCATAGGCAGGGCTTAAGAGAGATAATCCTAACAGATCACATTCCATACAGTATTCTAAGACCATGTATTTGCAGAGACTAACTCAGGTCAAAATTGAAAAGAAAAAAAAAAAAACCAGAACAAAGTAAAATCCGAAATCAAATCAAATACAAAATATAAAATTTAATCCTCTTGCTTTGCATTTGTCCAACTTTCATCAAGCAGAATTACTATTCTAACCACATGCAGTGAGACTGATATTCTGAAAGACTAACTCAAGAACCATTAGGATAACAACAGATTTTATAAAGACACAGAAGTGAGCAGCACAAAGAAATGTATATTCTTGAATTAAATATGGCACAGAAAACAGGAGTCAAAACACATCTTTCCCTAGTTTTTATATAGAATAATATTTGAACTATAGGACTTATTTTTACTATCTTTGCTTTCATAAGGAGCATCAGTTTCCCATCACATTTTGATTTTATATAAATGTTTATTAATATCTTGGAAATATATAAAGACCTTTATTGACTAATTGAAATTCAGGAAATTCAAGTTAAAAGTGCAGTGCAGAAAATGAAGAACAGAAATCCATGTAGAAGCACTTAATTCCAAAATACATTCAGAATCAGAGAGATGCAGGTACTGTATGTGTTAAATCATATGGGGTAAAAAAAAAAAAAAAAAAAAATAAAAAAAATGAATCTATATTTTAATCTTTTTGGGTGGAAACAAATTATCTTATTTACTACATGAATGGTTTCCTCAATTTGACGCCAATCTTTGGAGGCAACTTCAACCTGTCAGAATTAAACAGTCTGCAGAAGAAAAGACTAGATTATTTATATTATAGAATACTGTTAGAAAATAAAATTGAAAGATTACTTTACCACACGTTGAAAATAAGAACATGCACATCACTGCAGCTTACAAAAATCTAATTTTACTTTTTCTGTTCTGAGAGAAGTTTGATAAGTAAGAAACATGATTATAGATACACATATATTTATATGTGCATGTATGTATAAATTCGCCCCAAATGAACAGCACCTAAAAAAAAGGAGAAATTCACAAAATTGTTCTATGTCTATGTGTTGTGATTATAAATGTAGCAATCAAAAGATCCTTTGGTATTTAACCTTTTTATCTGCAGGAACTGCACTGCATATATACAATACAGATGAACTCTATATTTCATTCTGTACCTCATACATAAGTCTTGGCTTACACTTTCTAGAGAAGTCACATACAAGCAGACTGGAAAACAATCAGAATCATAAACTGAAAATAATTCACTGCAAATGTGACAGTTTTAACTAAAGTCAAACTTGCATTGTTCACTCATAGCATTTTACAGTTCACAAATTTTACTAAGTCAACGTCCTAATTATACAAATACCCACAATAGGCAGTAATACTTCTTCATAGATCTGTCTCCCATGTATCGTATCGTTTACTTTAGTGTACATGACCTCCTGCACTGAATGCTTACACAAGCAGCTCTCATGTACCAAAAAAAATTTGACAGAATAGACAAAACTATCTGCATTTCACAGAAACTCAGTCTGCTTTACAATTTGGTATAAACTCCATTTCAAAAGGCTTAGCAGCCTCAGAGAACTTCTGAAAGAGAAATATGTTCCTGCTGTGACAGAAAGCAGGAGGACAAACTCCCTGTGGAGTTTGTGCCAGCCAAGCCTCCTGGCTGGTCCTGTGTCCACCTGAGAAATCCTCCACTCCTCCCACCTTCTGCCAGCCACTGCCTGGCAGCAACGTGTCCCAGGTGACTTCATGAACTGCAACTTAAATTTCTTCCATGATTTGCCCACGAATCTTCTTAACTCACTTCCTATTTTGACAGCAGCAACTATTAAACTGCTGAAATTGTAACTCACTTGCAGAAGAAAGAAGAAAACTACAAAAACAAGCAAGAAAGGAACAAAGGACAAAGGGTGGTTTTCTTCTGGTTTCTGTGTATGTATTGGGTTTTTTTGAGGAGGAGCCTTCAAGAATTGTTTTACCCCTTATGAACCAGAAGCCCTCACAGCTTGACAACTGCTCACGTACAACGATATGTGCCATCCATAGATAGAAGGCCCTAGTGCTTACGTGCAAGTATCTTGAGCATAAATTGAGCATAATCCAGACATAGCTAAGTCTTGGATATCATGCAACTGTTGCTGACACGTGCTACCAAGAGAATGTTGTATTAAATTAACATCTACTAGCATGTTACTTTACCTAGAATAACTGAACGTAAATCAAAATTGAAACCATAGTAATACGCTGAACTAACAGCAGAGTAAAACTGATCAGTGCACAAACAATCAACCTGAGGAAAATGCTGAGGAAATGCTACTGGCATTTCAGTTCTGTACGAAAACTATTCTGAATATTTAAAATGAGGTGAATTACTACTAAGAATAAATTAAACATGGACATAACACATCCATGAAAACATGAATGAAGTAGCTCATTACTCCTTGAAGCAAAATTTTCTACACAAATGGTAAGAAAGAGAAAAGGCCAGGAAAGAATGCTTGAAGTTTGCATAAATAGCTGCATGTGTCACGTACATGAAGATATTGTGGGACTTTTCAATAAGATATTCTGGGAAAAGCACCTTCACTGCAACTCCATATTCCTGGGTCATTCTTTCCCTCCCTCTCCTTTGACTTAAGTATAATGCATCTCAAAAAGATGCAAGGTGCACTGCATCCAAGTACTATGTCCAGCCATTTACTTCTTCAAAACAATACACATGGAAGTGTCAAGAATTGTTTCTTCCAAAAAAAAATTCCTTTTCAAAACTATCCCTGAATGCTTGTGCTAAAGATCAAATTTAATCCATTCAAAACCTTCAGTTCCAAGTGGATGAACATTTTTGGATACACAAAAGGCTAATCTAAGCAGTCACTTTGACTAGAGTCCCATGGAAAACACTGGGTGACAAAAGCCCCTTACAGCAATCTGCAAGAAGGAGAAATAAATTAATCAAACTGCCAAACGAAGAAGGCTGGGTTTGACCTCCTTCTGATCTCATTACTTCTCTATTACCCTTTTGAAAAACATCCTCTTACAAAGATCACTAATTGAAGATTATGTGGAAGGGAATCACACCTCTCCATCACCGTGGTAACTTTGACTCATTTGTCATTCTAATAATTCACTTCTTTTCTTTTCTGAACAGACAGAGACACTAATTGACTATCATCAGTTAAAAAGGCAATTTTTCCATTTAATTGCACTCATTAAATACTCCACTAGAACAATTGGAAAAGCAATACTCTCAATATTTAATCATACAATAGCAATAATGAAACATTACTTCAAAACAAATGTGGCAACATGTAGGATGACATAAACTGCATTTTCTACCTTCTGAAGCATCAACCTATTTTCTGGTATGGATATTCGAACCTTTTTTCCTTACTTTCTTTTGATAATCTGGTATATGAAAGGAGCGGACTAACAGTACCGACAACAGCTACGCACAACAGAGAAAGCGGTGGGCAAACTCCTTGATAATTATCTCATCTCTCTTTCCATTGAACCACGACAACAGAAAGGATTTCATAAACCAGAACAGCGAGCCAGTGTATTTTGTGGGAAACACTGATCAAGTCTGGATTTGCACACTATTTTGCTGGAACAAATTGTATCACTTAGGAATGTAATTGAAGATAAAAAGGTTAATCACACTGGTAGAGTGACTGCACTGGGCACAGTCATCAGGTGTCTATTTGCCTGGGATATCTCATTTTCCATCTCCTACAGAAATCGTACATCTGTCTTCAGTGTAACTGCATTCCCATTACAGAAAGTTCACTACAGTTTAACTACTAACACAACATAGTAGGAGCCATAATAAAGCCTTTGTGTTGAGGAGATGTGCAGAAAACTTAGAAGTGCCTGTTTCAATTTCAGATGTCACGATACACAATGGCTGTCAAGAAACGTTTCTATTTTTACTGCAATTCTATCCATAAATGTAAATACACAAAACCCAGTCAAGCAGTCAGGCTCACTTCACTGGGACTGTTCTGTCAATAGATACCACTTTATCTGTCATTTTCTATCTAGCTTTCCTATAGCACCAAATTATTTAAATATTTCATTTAGGATTTGAATAGCACAGTAATCAGGGTTGGTGAATGATGCCCAAGACTGCTTTGCCATTCTATATTAGAGCTTTTAAAACTGAGCACGTCAAAATTTTTAGAGGGGAAACAGGCAGAAATATTAGAAAGCTGTTTGGTTTGAACTACCTATTTGCAGGATACCCATTTCTCCTGACTGTTGACACACTAAGTAGTATCATCACTATGAATATTCCAGCTCCAATCAATCAGGTTATCTAGTAGATACAATGCTCTGCTTGTTTGGTGGGAGAAGCTAGGGGTAATTAGTAGAAGGAAAGAACAGAAGTTTTAAAAAACAGTTATCTCTGCTACCTTTGCTAGGAAAAGATGCACCAAGTGTAATATCTCCTTAATCAATTATTTATTCAACACTTGCATGTGAGTAACCTTATTGATTCCAGTGAGACTAAGTGCTAGACCAATATGAAAGAAAATGACAGCAGGACAGGAAGCCAAGAAGCACCATGCAAGGCCAGGTCAGAAAGGCTAAGATGTGTAAGATAGTAGTATATTTAATTCAGGAAAAATTGTAATTTAGTTTCATTCTTCTAACTACAAATCTTAATATCATAAAGTTTTCAATGACAAATCTCTGTGTGTAACATTTTACAGTGAGGGAAGAGTCCCTGAGTGACTGTAAATGAATTAAATATACATTGATACCAAGGATCTATTTATATATAGCTTTTATTATAGTCATTTATACATTATTATAACCTATAAGACTCGTAATGTGTTGTATAAATTCTAACCTACCTTATATTTAGTCGTTACTCTTTCAAAATAGAATTTCGCACCCCTCCACACTCATACCTAACTATTGTTAAGCTAGCAGCTGTGGTCCAAAACAGGAGTTGATGGACATCACACATAAACACACATGGCAAGGAAAGAGCTACTCTGAAGAGCCAGTCACAGGGCAGCTGAAGTAAACACATCCCCCCCATCATTCTACTGTTCTGAAATGCTCCTTCATTTACAACATTCAAGTGCACAACCATAATACATCTTCATGGATTCTGTGATAGAAAGTGCTTGAAAAAACTTGCTTTTCTTTCACCCTAAAATCTCTCTAGCGAGCCAGCTAAACAACGATAAGCAACACAAGACATATTCTGACAGAGGAAGTTAGTAATCAACATCAGAAGTTTAAATCATTCACAGGACACATTCATGAGGGCCAAAACCATTTGGACACCTGACATACAATAAAAACCAAACCAAACCAACAAACAAAAGATACCCCAAAACAAAACACAACCCTGCCTGATGTTAGGGACCAAAGCAGAGAGGCAAGGCCAGTTGAGGCTAATTCAGAATTTCACAGGTGAAAGTCTATTTGAATCCGTGTTCTCCCTCAGCGTTCTGAGGTATGTTTTCCATAACCTTTACTGTTCAATACTCCTTGAACATGTAGGCACAATGAGTCAGAAGCAGCTTGCATGAAAAAAAGTTAGTAGTTATAATACACAACTGAATAATACATAATGACTACATAGTAAAAAAGAGTGTATTTTGGAAGGCTGCAGCAAAAAAAGGAGAAAGATTTTGCAGAAATTGAAATCTAACAAAATACCATAGTTAGAATCCCCCATAAAGCCACAAAATACCATAATGCTCATTTAGAACAAAAGTGTTCATTTCCATTCCAGTTCGGATGTAAAATTCCCCACAAGCATAACACGAGAAAGCATGATTTTTTCCTTCAGAACATGTTCTCGCACAAATTCCAGCTCTGAGGGCACAATCAGGTTTTTAGAGGGGCACAGGGAGAAGTAAGGAATGTCTCCCCTCGCACATGTGCTTTCCATATTCATCTGTGTAACTTGCTTCTGCCTAATTCTCAGCATGAGAATAAACTGCATGCCAAGGCTATCTCATACTTAAGAAAATGTAACCTGTTACGCTCCACCATCTAAACAGGGTTGAAAGAGGTTTTCTGATGCACTCACTGCCATCCTCCATATATTTTTATATGTATTAGAAGTAAAACTGTTTTTTCAACCTGTAATCCAATAACTGCAATATACCAGGCTGTTGTCCAGCCTCTGTCAAGTCATTACTAAAAAGGAGAAACAGTATTAAAACAAGGAAATGATTCTTAGCAATGCAGTGCAGCATTACAAAACCTTCTTCAAGTACATGTGCTTTTTCTTAATGATACAGAAGTAATGTTTCATCTTAAGTGAATTCAATTTGTTTATCCTATTTTGGTGCTGAGATATGAAAATTTTAAGAAAAGAAATACATTACTGATAGACCTGCTGTATCAATAACTCCATCTTCATTCTCAGAGGTTCCTTGTTTCAAGCCAGTAGATGCTAATAAGCCCTGTGTTGGCAGAGCTACACATTCTCACCATGAGCAAGTAAGTAAGGACGCAAAAGGAGCTACAGTCATCAGGCTATTCACCCTCTGAATGTAGTTGGTAAGAAAGTGATAAAGCACAAATGGACTATTATCTTCACCTGCCCATTCCAACATGCATCAGACTCTTTTTCCCCAATATATGTGTGAAAAACTCCACCGGGAAAGCAAGAAGATAAACAGGTTGAAAATGAGAACTAGCAAGTTTATGTGAGATGAGTCCACTAGTGTATATTACATACTTTAAGAGGATCCAGTCTCCAGCTTTGGAAGTACCCAAAGTTCTAATTGCTGAAGACCAGAAGGCAGTACCAAGGGAAAAATCATTTTGCATATATTCTGTTAATTACTCTTTAACCATCTGCTGTTGACCATCATTTGAGACAGGGCACAGGACCCAGTGAATTTTCACTTTGACTCAAATGCTGTACTTAGGTATTACCTAATACTAAAATCTCAAACCATAAAAAGCAGATAAAATGGCTTTACATTTATTCTGATAGTTTAGATTCAGTCACCTTCTGTTTTGCATAGGCAGCCCAGAGAAATTGAGTCAATATACCTGTATGCACATAACATGATTTATTGTCTTCTCACCAGAAGACATCACGTGTAACCTTAGGTTGATGCTTTATTGATTCAGTATCTATCACGTAAAGGATATAAAATTGGTTTCCTGCTTTTAACACCAGTAGTCCACAAATGTGCAAACTTCCGTTCCAGCCTGAACTGTGGCACTGTGGCCACAGCATGAGCAATGACAAGGACTAGGGTCAGGCAGCTTCAGCTCAGAAGTCGAAATCCTAATCAAAGCATGCAGAAATTAATAGTTTGGACATAGGAATTTTACCCATTCAAACGAATTTAGGTAAAAAATGGACTAAAGTCAAGCCCACTCTTCATTATTCAGTTATCATTGTGAATATGGCACATGACACATACCTCATGCATTCACAAAATATTTCTCATTTATCTAACTGGTTGCTTCAAAAGATTTCAAGATTTGAGGAAATCTAGGCAAAACATCTAAACCACAACAATCTCTGCACATAAGGCATTTCAAAGTTAGCAAAGTCATGGCAGAGATAAATGAAGTAACCATCAAAAGCTAAAGTAGCAGCACATAGAGGAATAAAGCTTGCCTCCAAGAAGCCATAAATCCAGTCCTGATTCCTGTGTTCTTATCCCTCTTTATTTGGTTAGAAGGGAGAAAAAAATTAAAATCTAATTTTTCAGAAGGACTAGTAGCAAACCTCAATACCAGCAGAAAAAATAGTGTAATTTATAGAGTTGAAAGAAAATGCAAACTAGGTCACTTATTGTATAAACTAAGCGAATGCTACTGTATGCGAAAAGTAGATCATATAATTTAAATAAATAAATAAAACACGATTCAACTTCTAAAGCATTTATTTAAAAACAAACTAAGGGGGAGGGGAGAACCCAAGGCCTTGCATTATTAAATGTTATAACTGATAAGACTTGAAACAAGCCATTTGTGGTCAGAAGCAGGTGACCACCCTTCAGCCCTGCTGGTATTTCACAGAATCACAGAACATTACGGGGTGGAAGGGACCTCAAAAGATCATCTAGTCCAGCCCCCCCCCGCCAGAGCAGGATCACCTACAGCAGATCGCACAGGAACGTGTCCAGGTGGGGTTTGAAAGTCTCCAGAGAAGGAGACTCCACAACCTCCCTGGGCAGCCTGTGCCAGGGCTCTGTCACTCTCACAGTGAAAAAATTTTTGTCATATTTTTATGGAACCTCCTATGTTCCACTTTGCACCCATTGCCTCTTGTCCTGTCAATGGATGTCGCTGAAAAGAGCCTGGCTCCGTCCTCCTGACACTCACCTTTTCCATATTTATCAACATGACTGAGGTCACCCCTGAGCCTCCTCTTCTCCAAGCTGCAGAGCCCCAGCTCCTGCAGCCTTTCCTCACCAGGGAGATGTTCGACTCCCTCCATCTTCCCTGTGGCTGCGCTGGACTCTCTCCAGCAGTTCCCTGTCCCTCTGGAGCTGAGGGGCCCAGAACTGGACACAAGATTCCAGATGTGGCCTCACCAGGGCAGAGCAGAGGGGCAGGAGGGCCTCTCTCGACCTACCAGCCACCCCCTTCTAACACACCCCAGGATGCCATTGGCCTTCTTGGCCACGAGGGCACATTGCTGGCTCATGGCCATCCTGCTGCCCACCAGCACCCCCAGGTCCCTTTCCCCTGCGCTGCTCTCCAGCAGGGCAGTCCCCAACCTATACCGGCACATGGCGTTATTCTTACCCAAGTGCAAAACTCTGCACTTGCCCTTGTTGAATTTCATGAAGTTTCTCCCCGCCCATCCCTCCAGCCTGTCCAGGTCTCTCTGAATGGCAGCACAGCCTGCTGGGGTGTCAGCCACTCCTCCCAGTTCTGTGTCATCAGCAAACTTGCTGACAGCCCTCTCTAATCCCTCGTCCAAGTCATTGATGAATATATTGGAAAGCACCGGCCCCAGCACTGACCCCTGAGGGACCCCACTAGACACAGGCCACCATCTGGTCTCTGCCCCATTGACTACAGCTCTCTGACTTCTTCCCTTCAACCAATTAGCAACCCACCTCACTACTTGGTCATCCAGACCACACTTCCTCAGTTTACCTATGAGGATATTTGTACTCCTTTCTGAGACACAGCCAGGAAATACTGCAGGGAAGGAAAAAAACTAAACTGCATCGTAGGAAGAACAAACAAAGTAGGCAAAGAGCATGTACACGGTGCAAAATACATTGACTAGTGAGCTGATAAAACACATTTTTCTTCTTGCTCTAAAAGCGCTAGGAATTTCTGCATGGAAACTCTGAGAAAACATGGCAATAAATACTAGAGAAATCTACAGACTATGCACCAACTGTTTTCAAGCACAGCAAGAAAAATATTTATTGTCCTTCCTTTTAAATCTGCTCAAGTAAATGGGCAATGAGATCCAGTTAGGTAGGTATCTGTGTGCAATCAAAGCCACTCTTTTTCTGAGTATTTCCAGACATCTCACTTGTGCAGCGCATAAAATATTCCACTTGTGTGACCGTTCATTGCAAAAGGAATTACATGGAAAACCGCTCTTTTACCAGCATAAGAAGGGAGGCAACAGAGAAGAAGAATTCACCATGTTCCTATAGATAAGAGAAACTACAGGGCAGAATTGAAAGCAAATTACCGGGGCAAGCTTAGCTCCCCCACCCGCCCCCCATCACAGGGACCCGCTCAGTAGATAGGAAACCACTTTACTATATGTCAAAGAGATGGACCAGTTCTCTCAGAACAGCAAGAGATTTTATAAGTTAATGGCGTAGGACAGTACAAAAAGCAAGTGACCACCACATTTAGATTAAACAAGATGGTGAACGCAACAGTTTTCTAGTTGAAAGCATGGATTAGTAGAACTACAACAAAATTTGTAAGCAATTATCTTACGAAAAAAAAGACATCAGACCATGTTTTTCAGGCTCTTTAATACCATAAAATAAGAATGCTACTTGTACTTCTTTAGTCTTTTCAATAAAAAATGTATATAGCTGCTTCGCAAACATTTACTCTCACAACATTCATTGAAATTGAAATGATAAATTAAGTATAGCAAGACAAGTAATTCAAGTAACTATATAAATCAGCACAAAGGAAAAAAAAATAAAGCCTGAAATACTCCAAACCTTTGGTCTAAATTAATTCCTGATTTGCATGCCTGGAGTAGGGTGTTCATTGCGACTACACAGCCTGTAATAAGTACTTGGGGTCTGGCATAACTAGACCATCCAAAACTATCCTTTTCTCAATTTACAATTTTAGAAATAAAATCTAGAAATATTAAAAGATTTCATCTCATGAGATGCCAAATTCCTAGTGACTTATAAATAAACTGTTAAGAAAATTCAGCTTGCTTTACAAACGAGACCTAAGAGGTTGCTTAAGGTCACAAACTCATTTAGTGACAGAAATAAGAATTAAAATTCTTGAAATCCTGGTTTCTAGTCCTATGCTCAGTTTGTACACAAGCTTATCTCAGCTCAGATTTTACAACATAGGCAAATACTGTTATCAAATTGAAGAACAAAAAAGCAAGTTCAGTGTTCAGACAAACTGTATTGAGCTGATAACAAATCAATTTTGAGGTTTTTAGCTCCCTTATCAATAGCACTCTTACAGATCGAGAATTTTCTAACAAGAAGCTTTGACTGATGACTATACAATTTCAAATTATTTTTTTTTCAAGAGTGTGCCAGATTATGCTTACTGGTATAAAATCGGCGTAAGTTCACTTGCTCTGGATTTACATTGGTATAGTTAAAATCAGTTTAAGTCAATAAAACAGGTTTAATAGAAAATAGGATTTACAAGTTACAATAAAAAAAATATTTTCCCATAAAAATGTGGTGACGCATTTCAAAGTACTACAACTGAGGGTACAGACAGAAAAGTATTATTCTGAAATGAAAGGGACTATCTAGAATAATATTCGATTAAAGGTAAGTTAACAGATCAGAATTTATTTATGCCATTAAGCTAGAAATCTCAAAATTACTTTTTACTGGAATCTTCTTTTTCTAGTCCCAGATCCTTGATGACATGTCTAGCTGTCAGTCTTCTGTGCAGCCTCCCCTGCAACCTCCACCCATGCGCCCTCTTCTCTGAAGCCCAGAAGCTCCATCCACGCTCCTGGGCCCTCCTTACCTGAGCTATATCATAGGTGTACCCGTCTTCTAGATGGACCTTGGACCCCTCTTGAAACCTAATCTCCAGTCCTGTCTCTAGCCCCACCTTCTGCTGCTCCTGCCTGCACGCCCTGGATGGATTCTGGACCTGAGTCACTCACTTGCCTTTCCTGGGACTGTCCAGGGAGCCCATTATCACTGGCCTGCTCAGGAGATGCTGTAAGACTGAGCCCTAATGGGTGCCTTTGGCTTCTGGCTCACCTTCCCTCACGAAGCCACCCTGCTCTGGACCCTGGCAGCAGCATTGGCATACCTTCAAAATATTAGCATAATACATGGCCAATGTCACTCTTTCTCAGCAAAAAACTTCAATGGATCTTAGTGTTCCTTTCTGGCTGTTGTACTCTTTCACTGTTTTTCAAGAATTCCCAGTTCTTCTAGGAGTCAGATTTCTGACATAATTCATTCTACCATCCCAACATGAAATAAAAACACATCTTCATTTCCATCCACACTGAGACCAATTCAGATTTATTAAGGCTTCCTTGATATTCAGTGATGTCTTATAAGCACTAAATCATCATGAAAGCTACATAAGCAAGAGCCTGCAATCCTAAAAAAAACCCAAAACCCAATCAAACAAGAAGTCCTCTGAGAAGTATACATCTCCTATAACGCACAACCTTTTCTAGAGCTCCCCAGAATGAGCACTGCACATCTACTGCTCCTCCTTTCCTCTTCGGGTGATCAATCACATCCGACAACAAGAAGAAATAGAAACACATTCCAATCTCCAGACTCCTGGGATGGCTCAAAACCCAGAGAGCCCCTCCTCTCACGTAAAAGCAAAACAATAACAATGAGAATGAGCTTCAGCTTCATAAGCTTTTAGGATCCTCACCCTTTAAGTGCTGGCTGCAGCCTGTCCTCGGACTCCTTATGTGCAAACACTATAAAATATCCTCCCTAACCAGCAAGAGACAAGGACTATTGCCTACAATTAAAGACAAAACACACACATAGATATATTTCCATGCAGTATTCAACAGTATATTAAAGAAATTAAGTTCTGGAATACTTTCTTCGGTCCTCTCAGGAAAAGTGCCATACATCATTACTTCTATTTTTCATACCAAGATTTTAAGAAACTGTGCAATTTTGTCTGAAAAGAAAGTATTAAATCTAAGGGCAAAGAGGGTATTCACTGTCTCGCAGTGTAATTGTCATTAAAGAAACCTGAGAGATCTTTGTGTTCGTCAAGGGTTTATCATACAAACTTAACCTGGGTTAAAAAAAAGAAAAAAGAATGGCAATAGAAGAGTGTGTTGGTGTTTTCAAAACTTGGGCACAGTGGACAGCTACACCTGTCAATCTCAAGACATTTGGGGGAATTTTAAGCCCTCAAAACAGGCTGAACTTGTTCTGGAAAAATCCTCTTTGCAACATAGAAAGCCTACTCCATGTCACACAACTATAAGCCTACTCAGCAGAGACCGAGTAACTTTGCCTAGCCTGTGTGCCTGTTCCTGGCCTGGTTCCTCTGGCAGCAGAGCGTGAGCGGTTTACTGAGGGTTTTACTTATCTCTGTAAGAATATCTGAAGGATAACACATCAAACAATGAACAAAGGACATACAGAGATATCAATTCCAGCGTACGCAACACTTACTTTTGTAGAATTTCAGATGCTCCCATGATCTTTCGATAAATGAGCAACACAAAAGCATTACCATTGAACAGTACTTACTACAATACTTACTCCCCTCCAGTGTAAAAATCTGTATTTAAGCTTCCCTGTGAGACGGCTCGAAGTATCAGATGCATTTTACTCTTTTTTTTCCTACTTAAGAGCACAATTCTTTCAAATCTTCACTGCAAAGAAGCAGAATTAGCTCCTGCTGTATGGCAGAACTTAGAAGCTATTTTAAAGGATACTTTCATCACACCAGGATCGGTTGCATGTGCTCAAAAGTCTTCTAAGCATAAGATACTTCTTGAAAATTGCTAATAGATTTTGTGCTTTGTGGTATAATTAACACAGGATGTAAAATTGCCAAAATATCAGAGTCAGATATATTTTAAGTACTTCAGGCAGCAGCACAGCAAAGCTGTTGATCCATCAAAAGATCAAACTGATGCTGAAAGCATCCTCCAGTTTACACAATTGTAAATCGAAGGCACAAGTCGTACAACAAACACTAGATAGTAGATAATGACTCTGATTTGGAGTGAAGGAGCATTGATAACTGCACTAGATAAAAGTGAAGCTCTTGGAAAATGTACGTAGAAAGGGGTCAAAGGAAATTTGATATTTTGCAGCCGTAGTTCCAACCTGATCTGCTGTAACTACGCTCGCGCTGAAAACTGGACACCTCACAGATTAACACACCAAACAGAAATCTTGTCTTGGCTAATTTTTCCCCACATGAAATAATCAAGTTTACACTATATAATTGAGAAGAAAGCCATTTTAAAGAGATTCTGGAGTTTAATGAATGGCAAAAAAGAGGGGGTTGGTCAGATTTTAATCTGTTTGACCATGTACTGAATCTGATAATGTTCATGAGAGGTCTACTGAGGGACTTGCATCCTGTATGAAGCATACCCAAGGCTCTTAAATTCATTTGAATGCATTAATTCCTAACCTAAATCACAGAAAAAGTAATATACTGTTATTGTATTTTCAAATGTATACTATAGCACAACGCACAAACAGAAGAGTAGTTCATTTATATCTAGATTCATTAAAAATAAAATCACCTTCTAAGTCCGTGTGTGTTGATTTTGGAGTTGCAAACATTCATATTTCCCATGTGTAGGAAAGGAATAATTTTATACTTAGGTGTATTCAAGGCTTTGAACTTGATATACATGTAATATTAGAGGACGAAAATAAAAATATAATGAAAGATTCTCTGTTTCATATGTTAGAAAACAATATGTTTTCCTCATTAAATCCTCAGATATAAATTCTATAAACCATGAAATTACCTTTGAGCCCTTACTGAAATAACCAGTTCACAAATAAATGATCCATGCAAGAAGAAAAGTGGAGATTAACATAATAAGAGAAAGTTATATTTTTATATCAGCAGTCAAAAAAACCCAGAAAAAAAAATCCCAAAGAACAATTACTAGTATAGACTTACGCAGTGAGATTCTACTTGAACAGGTAATCCTGAACAAATTAATTCAGCCATATTCTAAACCAGCCATTAGTCATATTTTCCAATATTATGAGGAACTAACTCTCACAAGAAATTAAGGCTAATTCAGCCAAGGGAGATGTTTGCATAGCTTTTGTCTCATACAGTTCTACCAACAGACACATTATTCCATCCTTTTGCAAAATCGGGACCTGAATAATTAAAAACTACTACTTGAGTTAACTGCTCATTCTGTCTGTCTCCACGAGCATCCTCCCCAATTTGTCATTTCAGTTCTGCGAAAGAGGTTCAGTTTTTGCTTTCGAGAGCAAAAAGTTAAGAGGAGAGTTACAAGTTTGACTTCCTTCAAGACTGACAGGCCGATTTTCCAAAAAGTAACTAGCCCATGAGTGCTTAATGCCATTAAAATTGACTCTACCAAAACAGAGGCAGATTTAGTTAATTGAGAAGGAGTCAGCCAGTGGGATTTGGTGGCCTTCATCATAGCTCACCATCAACAGTTTTCCCCTCAAAACCACTTACTGTTCCCAGGGATGTCACTCCACAGGAATTATTCTCCATTTCCATCATAGATCTCACCAGTCCTGCCACAGTTTTCTCAGTCTCACCCCACTGCAAGGTGTGGACTTTCCTCACAAGTCCCTCACACCCACAAAGAGGCCACAACACAGTTCTTCTGGTGCCTTTACCCAGCATTTCTCTACTTGGGGCACTTTGTTGCAGTGGGTACTGTCCCGCGGGGCTCGGTGGGCTTCCCACGCGTGCAGCCCACACTTGGTAGGATGATCTTGAACCCTTCTGCCCAGCAAAAGCAGGCGCCTGCCTTCCCAAGGCAAACACATCTTGCTCTCAAATTACACGGATTGAGGTCCAGATCTTAAAGAGATCCTAGTTAACCTAAATAAAACTAAGAACAACCCACTGTTTATTTTACTCAGTGTGCTATACTGCAGTTAAATAGGATTTTAGGGTTTTCTTCATTTTTTTCTTAAAGTATTTTTCAAAGCATTTTACCAGCACCATGAGCAAGTGCAGATTTATTTTAAAGATATGGAAAATCAGGAACAGAAAGATTAAATCACTGCATTAATTTAATTTGTTTTTCAAGGGACAAACTGCAGGCTCTCTGAGGATAGAAATACAAACAAGAAGCCCATGCACTAAATCTCTCCAAATCTAATTTTCCTGTTAAAAAATACAGGCAAAAGATAAGAAAAAGTTTAGCATGTGAACATATAAGCAGACAGACCTCTTCATAATATAACTGAGACAGATGGAGGGCAACTATGGAGGTGGAGAACCATAACAAGGAAAGGAGTGGCGAAAGCCAAGACTGGAGCTCAGCGCTAGCCAGGACAAGAGACAACCCACTGGAAGTGCCCAGAAAGCAGGCTGATTGCATCACCAGTGACAGAGCTGGTACTGCTTCATGCTTCCTGCTGCTGTGCCAGCTTCAGCCTCTGGCTGACCCCTCCATTCAGCTACTTTCCCCAAAAAAACATGTGCTTGGGCAAGGCTACACTGCAGGTCCCTGGGGAGCCGCTCATGCACAGCTTTGAGCCCATGGAGCATTATAGAAGAGAAGTCATTATGCTTCACTCAATTAAAACAAGGGGCTGCAAGCATAATTGCCTCTATTTTCTAGAGCTGCAGGGTATCATCCACAGAAAACAATGGTGATTCTTCAGGTAATCAAGTGTCAAAGCTTTTTAGCCACAGCCTGTTTACCTACCCTACAATAATAACAGCTGACAACTCCTGAGCAAGACTAAGTTGTGACTTCTTTTTGGAAGTTCCAGAATAACCAAGCAAAAATAGGGAATTACGCACTGAAAATCCACCAGACCCATTAGCATTCTGCAAATTAATGTCTAGCTTCTTCGATATTCACTATATATTCAGCCTGTTTCCATTCCCTTAAAGTGCAGCAGCAAATATAAATCACGTTTTGGACTTAAAATATCCAAAGTGGAGAAGCTTCCAATACTTCATTTGAAGGTCTTTGACAGAAAGCAGTACTCCTGAAAATTTACTTAATATAAATAATACTGACTTCTACTTCTTTCTAGTAGTTCTGAAAGTTTAGATGCCTAATTTCAGCACGCCAGGAAATGTTACGATTTATAAATCTGTAAAAACTAGGACCCATATATTGAACACAGTGGCAAACTCTTAAACAGACTGGTGTTACTAGGATGTGCTTTAATACATCTGCTTTTTAAACTCTGCACAGATACTTCCAATAAAACCAGCTACACGCTAGCTCCAGTCATAAAGACAGAAATTTAAGTTAGCACTTAATAGCAGCCTGCAGTGGGCAAATGTTCAAATGCATTACAGTTTTAATATAATTATAATTGTTGAACATGTTCAACCAATTAACCACAAATATTCTGTTTATCTGAGATGCTGCCAAAAATTGTGAGCAGCAGTCAAAATAAAATGATACTGTACTCCTTCTGCAAAGGACAGCACTAAATCAAAAGAAAAAAAACATAGAGAAAAAGCCAAAGCAAATATCTTATCTGATATTTTATAAATCATCAAATACCATATTTTACAAAATTTCCATGTACAGATATAAGCTGCCACATATATGTGATAAATTCACATTTTTAAAGTTCATGTCACCTACTAAAAAAAAAGGGCTTCAGAATAACTTTCTGTGCATGTTTCTTTTCTGTTCAGCCCTCAGACATCAGGAGTCCACAAAGCACAAACACAATGCAAATAACTGAGAAGGACCAGTTAAAAGCTGCTGTGCCTTTAGCATTAAGAAGGAAATTGTTTTATTGCCTGCTTTTCTGTCTGGACTGCATAAATACAAAAATATTTTAAAGAACCAGATGAGCTCCATCTTACAAGGAAAAAAGAAACCACTACAATCTGTCTTTGAGAAAGAATTATTAAAAACCCCAGTTGTTCAACTCCTATTTAGACAATTTGCAATGCTGCAAAAGCACTTTTTTCAACGGTGCCCCCTAAATAATTAAGCTGTTCCTTTTACCATACTTCCTATATTACAGAAGTCATTTTCCTACAACAAATCAATAACTCATTCCTTATGTCAGTCATTTTTCTCCATTTAACTGAATGGACTTAAGTCCAACACTGAAAGTTAGATTACCTTTGAATTATGTGTGTGATTTAAAATTCAAAGTACTACACTAAGGAGCTTTTTAGAGTGACCACTCTACAGCCTCGCCATATAGACAATCCCTTACAGACCTTCCTGACAGATTTAAAGCACAACAGCAACTCTGAAACAGTTAAAAATGTGAACATTGACAGGAAAGGGCCGTCACAGACCCGAGTCAACGCTCTCCTTTATTTACGGAATTAAAAATCCAAGCAAAGTGTGACACTTACAATAACATCCCCAACACCCCCCATGCTTTCACATTGTAATAATTGCATCTAATGCTATAATTTAATCACACAGTTCAAGCAGCTTCAAACGACCTTCTTCTGCAGATATAATCAATTAAAAATTCAGCCCTACTATTAAAATATTTGAAAACTCCGCTTATTTCTTAATAATGGAATCAAAACTAAGAACAAAGAAAATTAAATACTAAAATATCAACAACTCCACATTTTGATGAGCATATAATAGAATATCTTAACATCAGCATGTACTTTAGTCACAGGTTAAGGGAAACACTGGTACATTTTACATAAATTTATAGCATAAAATGTGCTCTTATTAGAAATAAATCACTGACAAGAGAATCACCAATATAGACAAGAAAAAAGATAATACATGGGAAATGCCCTAATAAAGATGTTCGCACTTTGTGCAAATTGTAATAAATTTGATAACATTAAGGAAAAAAAATAAATCTAGAGGCAATCTTCAAACAGTGCAAGCCTGGGAAGCTTGTATCAATTTAATTAGCTGTCCTTTCTCAGAAGAATAAAACAATTTAATCCTTTCTTCTATATTAATGGTACGGACTTGGTCACAGTGCTTTGTCATCTGTTAGCTGTCTATTAATCTAAAGCGCAAGTTGTTGTGACATTTGTATTCTCCAGAAGTAGTAACAATCCTTTCAGTACCTCTGCTACACTCCATTTTAAGCTTTTCACAAAAAAACTTTGTAGCTGGTTTCCTACCTCTGATGTTTAACACCAGTAACTAATGCAGCTGGACACCCTGTTGTCACGCACTGCCTAGAGCTGTCAAAGGTGAAAAATTTTGGTTTGAAAAAACTGATAGCTTTTAATTTTACTCAGCTTTATTTTGCTGTTAGGCTTGAGTTCCCACTCCTTCCCCTGAAATCCGCGACCCAGAGAAGCACTTTGTGCCAAGATCTCGTGATTTGGGAATGCGTACAGCCGGTTCAGTCAGAATTATTTTCCATGCTGGCACAGCTTTACAATCAATGACTGATTTCTGAGATGATAGAACTGTAAATGCCGCAAAAAGGTTTTTTTTTTTAAAATGCAGGAATTCTCATTTTTCAGCCTTAGCATCATCCCACCAGACTCTGAGCCTCAGCATTACCTGAAGCAATTAGAAGAAACTGAAGTAGCAAAGTAGTGCCAGGTAATGCTTTATCTTCAGCATTCTGGAAGCTCAGCAAGACTTCCAGTCAAAGCTGCTCTCCACTCCATTTCGGCGCAGCACCCTGTATCTGTTCTTCACCAGCTGCTGATGCTCCTTGTACTAAACTGAGAATTTGTGATAAAAGCAAAACTTCCCACTGTGTGTTAGCTTTGCATGAGAGCACTTGATCCTAAGTCACGACAGTCTTCAGGTGCATTTTTGTAAATACTTTTCACCCCAGGTGACATGGGGCAGAATCAAAACACTAAGTGTTAATTACAGTTACTACAACAATTAGTTATTAAAAGCAAAATGAATACACTGTACAGTTTTGCTAACATAACGTTATTTACAGTAATGTTTTACTGAAGTGGCCACATATTTCTTTCTGACTGTTTATCAGCACATTGCTTAGCTTTGATTTTTTTTACATAAGGAAGTAGAAAGGAAAACAGCATGACAAGATAGAACGAAACAGTTAATTTTGTTATAAAATTATTTTTGATGGGGAAATCCTTGTTATAAAACATATGCACTCGTACTGCTACCTTAAATCTATCAACTTACGAAAAAAACGAAGATTAATCAAAATTTTAACCATTACTATCTGAATTATAAAAACCTTATAGGGTCCACTCTTTATACAGCAGGACTGTAATTCTTCTGCATGTAGAATTTTCAAGAGATCAAACAATTATTTAGCCTTAAATCAAAAGATCTGTTATTTCAGTTAAGTCTAACAATACTAGAAAGTAAAATTCCTCATCTGGGGCTGTAATATTTGCTGAAAAAACCTACCTCAAAACATTAATCAAATTTTTCGCCTACTGGGCAGCCATATGGTAAAGCAGCATGTGAATCTCACAAACTTGCTGATGTTCTGTAACTGGGTGCTATTAATTACGCTTGCTGCATCCATCTCTTAGATTTTCGCTTTGTGAAAAAAAGTATTTATTGCAACAGCTTTTACAAAACAAGGGAATGAAAATCACAATTGATTAATGAGCTGAATGGAAATATTTCGGTTAGCAGGTTTTAAAAATGAATAAGGATTAATACCATGGGTAAAAATGAACCCTACTCGTGTTCCCCCACACACACACTTTCTGTTGGGGGGAGGTTTGCATTAGCAAGAGGAGGGTCTAATAAGCATTATTCACTGCATCAGCTTTAGGTGACAAACAATAAGGTTTAAACTAAATCGCTTAATATTATACAGGCTTAGGACTTTATGTGTTTCAGTGCTAAATTCCTTAGTATGAAATCAAATTGTTTCACAACTGCAAATCATATTTGGTCTGGGTTTGGGGTTTGTTTTTATTTTTCAAATATACCTAAGAGTTTTTCTGAAATCCAGAGAAGCAAACAATTCAGAATGATAGTCTCCATTTTGTCTTTAATTCCTCAGGCCACAGCACTGAGGCTGTTTTGGGATCTCAGCCATAAATCTAGTTAATCATAAATTATAGCTAGAATATAATCCTTGACTCTACAGCCTCGCGTGCCAGGGAAATGGACTCTCAGGAATTACTGAAAGAAGATTTTAGGGGTTGGCTAGAAAAGCTAGCAAATAAGTTAAAATTGTGTTAGTTCACATACAAAAATCCCAGCCTGGGGTAAGGCGATGCAATATAATTAGCCACTGTATACGTCCAGAGTAGCAGAAGTCATGGCACACCTGTGAAGATTTGCCATATCGTATCTTCAGGCTAGAAAGGATGATTTTTCTTGCTCTAATCTTCACATTAGTCTTCTCCTAGAAAAAGGTGAGGATTAGCCCTTGAGAGGGACCGGCGATGCTATCAAAAACATAAACCCCAGACTCACTCCTTGTTTTCATCCAGTGTAAAAAGAATGAGACAAGACTGAAAAAACAAAGCAGTTCTCACCCAAAATACTCTGCATATTATTATTATTAGCAGTTTCCCCTCAAGTCACTGCACTGGCAGCTTACTGCAGTTAGAAGAAAGGGAAGCAAGTCTCTTCAATACAGAACCGGGACCTGCTAGAGTTACGATTTATTAAAAACGACCCACTCAAATACAGCAACTCTCTTTCTCTTCCTTGTATCCTGCCAATTCTAACCCAAATTACTCTCTTCATAAGCAATGAAGACAATTCTTGTGATTAAAAAGCTTGCAAGCTCTACACGTTTAGAAGGAAAAAGCATTTTAAAAACTAGTATGAAGCCTTCTAAACAAGTTTTAATTAGTGACCCAAAATGTACGCCATAACTTTTCCTCACCTCTTGGGTGATCTCTAAACCTCTCCCGCATACATTGACTGTCTGCTTAAAAGTTTAAAGAGCTAACAAAATGTTTTAACGAGATACAAATCTCAGAGATCATTAATCAATATGTTCAATGTTATTTGTGATAATTCATCATGACATGATATTAATGGGTTACTGTACCCTTCAGAGGTGAGACTAATGCAAATGAGCAGCCACAATTAACTTTACTGCTCCCAACTCACAGGAATGGACAGATGATTATAAATGACAACTATATGTCAATTACAATATCCAATAAAGTGAAGCTTAGAGTGCAATCTATCTACTTTTATAGTTCTTGCCTGACATAGCTGAATTTAGCTCAGCCCACTGTTGTCACAGTGTAACCACTGCTTTGAAGGAGGGGTCAAATTTTTAGTTTTCTGTTACTTCGGAAGGAATTCAAATTGTGGATGTAAATGCATCGTCTGAAGAAGGAAAGCTGCAGGAAACCAAGAACAGATGTTGCTTTCTTCATCAGCTAAAGAAAATTGTATCTGTTCTCAAATTGCAACAGCAAGGCCACAATGAATATAATCTGTCCTGCTGTGTAATATATTTATTCAATTAAAAAGAAGACCTAACATATTAATACAGAAATCAGAAGGAATTCACGTTTGGTAAACTGCTTTGTCACACACTGGATGCTAAGTCCACTCAGGTTAAAGATGCTGAGTGAGGTGTAAACTGGTATGTGCTTTTTTTTTTTTTTTTTAATACGAACAGATATTGTATGGTCACCTCCTGAGCACCAGTGCTTCTGTAGCAAAGAGATAACACTTCACAGGAAAATAGCAAAATTTCTATTGACATCAAAGGAGCTAGAAACAAAGACTTTAGATGTTCATAAACCAAACAGCTGGATAGATTGAGGAAATTCTGAAAACATGAGAGGTATAAAATCGTAAGATACTTCTGTAAATGATGTATTTGCAAAAAAAGGGGAAATTGGCTCTAACAACATGCCCACATTCTAGGGTTATGGCCCTCCACCAGAAAAGAAAATAAACCACTTCAGTGATGATAACAAGAAACACTGGTCAACACTTTGTAGGAAGCCAGAGAGAAACATCAGAAAACGGGTATTTCCTATAATTTTCAAAACTTTTCTTTGTAGTGTGTTTCCTAGGTCTCACGGCCAGCTAGCTATCAAAACGCACCAAGACAACTCCTCTGCACCGGAGGGGCCAGAGATGTGCCCTGTTGCTAAGAATGAGCCTCAGTGCAATAACAAATATTATTCCTACACTTTACATTTCCTCGTGAAGCCCACTCAGCGGGCCACCTGGAGGTACAACCTTAGCTCTTCAGTACATCTCTAAACTTCAGCACATAATCAGTTCCTGTAAATCAGATGCATATGATTTACAGTTAAGCTTGTAAGGTGTTTTGGGATATACTGAGTGCCTGAGCCAACTGTGGAATGACTTAACCCAGTTGTGCAAGCTCCCCACTGAGCACCCAGTTTTCTTCAAGAAAAATAACTTAACGGAAGCCTCTTGCTTTCTATTTCACTTCCTCAACATAAAGCATTTAAAATCTACTCTAGCTATAGTTAAAATAACAATATCGAAAAGTTATTTGTGATTTCTTTTTTGAACTATCTTCTCTTTCTCGATGTATCTGAAAAAAGTGCTGCTTTTGCGGCTTCTGCTTTGCGCTAAGTAGCACTTCATGCTACGACGCAAGACACACCCAGGCGCTACAGCCCACGGAGACCTGCTGGAATCGAGGATGAAGACAGTGGAGGGTCAGGGTATGGAAGTACCTCACGACGTCCATCGGCAGCTCCACCTGGCCAGTATTCAATAAAAGTTGCTGGTGGTTTTGGCTAGGCAATCTCGTAGGCACCACTCGGCCAGTTATATCAGCATATCACTAAATTTTCATCATGCAAGTAAGATTGTGTAAGTGTGTTCATATCTCAATGTTTCGCTGAAGGAAAGCGGGAGACCTCCTGATGTTCTTTAAAGCTGTTTTCCAAAGCATCTCTCTCCCCCACCTCATTTTGTTTAATCTAATCATCAAGAAAAATGGTTTTGAACTGAATAAAACTGCTGACACCATTATCATCGTTTTCAACGTGGGGAAATAGGAGAAATTCTTTACTGCTTCCAATATGGATGATAATACACATTTTTGTGACAATATTTTGTCAAAGTCCTGACACATTTTGAAAAAAATGTGCTTTTGAGAAGAAACAGTTTCTATCCTGACCTTTAAAAAACTAAAGGCTATAACTACCCTTAAAATATCTTTGTGATATATAATTAGCCTCAGAGCTACTATTTTAAATAAAAGCAATATGCCCTATACAACCTCAGCAATCCCAAACTTATCAGCACGAATAAAGTTTATTTCATAAAAATAACACACTACTTCAAGCACAAATAACAAATAAATTGATAATTTAAACTACCTTCATAAAAGATAAGGATTTAATTTTTGATTTTTTGGTTTTAACTAATTAATCAACAAATTGGAGTTGGTTAAATAAAACCTTTTCCAAAGCCCCCTATTTAATTGCAGTTTGGCACCAACAAATATCTATCAAAATTATAGTATCTCCCTTGACAGGAAGCTCCTTGCTTCCACACACAGTTATGGCTCTCTGCAGAGTAACCAAGAACTGCTGACAACCTTGAACACTGCTACAACAATATTACTATACTTGGCAGAGAAGTACCCTTGCGGCAAGAGAAAAGCTGTAATTTTGACTGTCACTTCACATTACACTAGATATTATTTCACTGTATACACACACACATGCTCACAAACTCTTAATAGACTACAGTTTTCTGACTGCCCAGCTCTTGTATTATAAATGACAATATAATACTATTGACCTACCAGTAGGATCGCTAATAAAGCTAACATTTAAAAGAAAATTTTCCGTGAAGTTAAAATACAGCCATCATAAATTTTCTTGTCCTAGTCAGCTCAGACAGCTTAAGTAGCTTAAAGTTATTTAATCTATTTTAATTTTATTAAAAAAAAAATAAAATATTTGAAAACAAAGAGAGATTATAATTCAGCACAATTTTGAGAATATGCTCTTAAAAAAACAAACTAAACGAAAAAACCCTCATTCTGGATTTCCAATAATACTTAAGCACGAAGGTAACACTATGCGATAAATAATTGGGAGTTAGAAGTACAGCTAACATATAGACCTACTCTCTGGGCCTATTTCCGTATCTAGGAAAATGAGTATGGCAGCAATTAAAAAAAATTAATTTTGAGCACCTAAATATAGAGGACAGAGTCTCTACTTTAAAATCTTAAGAAGTATAAAATGTTCTGCTTTGAAGTCGCTTTGTGACCTTACTAAAAGGATATTTGGTTCTTTTAAATCAGATCCAATTCTAGAACTCTAAAACAGAAGTTTACACCAAGCTTTCCTTCTTCAGTTTTTATTTTATGTGCTGCATATGTTCAATACCTAGACTGCCTCCTGATTTTTATAAAAAAATGCAGGTACACATTTAAAATTTGCACAGTAGCACTACGCATTAACAAAAGGATCTCAGTGAAATATGGTCACGATTAGTTGCTATAGATAAACTTAACTTCCTAGAAATCAAGTTATATATCTTGAAATTCTCTCACACCGCTGTTCTACAAGCAACTCCTCTGGTTTTGTTAAACGTAAAACAACATTTAACTAAGCAAACTGGATTTAAATAGACCCAAATAGCACTTGGAAACAGTCATTAAAAAAAAAAAAAAAGTAACATTGTGATTTTACTGTTGTTGAGGCATATTTTGCTTCTATCCTTGTGTTACTGATACAGCGTTTTGAACACTTTTAGAAAGACACCATCTCACTTGTGCTGTTTAGATAAGGAAGCATCACTGAACCTCTTTGCCCTTCTCCAATAAAATGTATCAAAAAATTCCAGTACTGTCTGCTGACCACACCACATTTAACAAGATTCGCAAATGAACCCAGAGTAAGTTTCCCACTGTGACACATTAATAATAAGTTCCTTATCCCATCTATCCCAAGCCATGAATATGTAATGTTATAAAATGAGTCCTTTTCACACAACAGAACCTCAGACGTGAATAAATAAAAACTATCCATCACAAGCCTGTGAAAAATTAATGAGAGTTCCAAGACATAAGAAAAAATTGGTTACTGAGATGATAAGGTCCAGTATGTAAAAACTACATTCCTCACCAGCTGTAAATTTTATTTTAAAACTTTACAAAAAGAGTTTTGAAAAAAATAAAAATCTTTCTATAGCACATTTACCATAAGAAACAGCAAAGGGGAAAATGCTTTAATGATGAGACATATTTCCAAGTAATCCAGACAGCATTCAGAATCAGCAAGTGGATCAAATACTGCCATAACGGGGAGTTACATTTTCGGTTACAGCAAAGTTGTAACCTTAGATATTTAGAAACAGAGTTCCTGTTCCATTTATTTTCCTTTTGGAATGGTAATTCCTGACGAAATGAGGCATTCTATCTCCCTAAACTTCATTTACTTGGATAAAAGAAGAATACATAGAAATAAATTATTTTCATTCATGTGAGTGTCTCTTTACTGTATCAGTGAAGGCTTTAATCTCTCTATATGCAGTAATCTGGTTTGCAGCATGAAGAGAAATAAGAAAAACCTCACATTCTACAAAAGAGTTGAGTTGCCACTATGTTTGTTAATACATTTTCCTAATCTCGCCCAAAAGACCATGTGGAGTCCAAGTGCCGTGCCAGAGGAGCTCATTCTGAGAGCCCTGCTCAGACCGCATCACCAAGAAGTCCTGGAGCTTTGTCTTCAGACACGGAAACGAGCAGATAAAAACCAAGAGGTCTTGCCTACATCCTTGAAGAAGTTTCCCCAAGACAGACAGCACTTCTTAAAATATTCTGCCAACAGACTTTAGAAAGGATTGTATGATCTACAGTCAATTTTGTGAAGTTTGCCATTTGAATGCCTAGCAGCTAAAATGAAAATGATTCATTTTGATACCAAACTAGGTCATTTATTTTTCTCCAAAATCCATCTCTGCTAACTCAGCTCTCTCCCATTAGCTAAATTTCTCTCTTTTATATCCCGCCATCATCCCCACACCTAGAATCTCTAAATTCCTCCCGGTTCAGCCTCCCAAACTATTAACTGTTTCTTCATTTCTTAACTCTGGGCAATAAAACAGTGCTTAACTCTTCTTTGTTTACTTCGGGGAACATTTTCTGTTAACATAGCCCACGCTACACTGGGTGCTTGTGAACATGCTGGACAAACATAAGGCTACTCCTTTCCCAGGTGGTGCTTGTGTACGATGCAATGAGATGGGCAAGAGCATTTACTGACCCTTTCCTTAGTTAACAGGACGGGAAACCATAATGGAAAAAGACAGTAGCAGAGCCCTCCTCCCTCCCCAGTGTACAGATTAGATTTCTCTATCAAGGAATAGCTTCACCACATAAAAACCTGATCGAGCAGGGTGTTTTATTCTCAGTTTCTGGAAAGTGGTTATGTCTGAAAGGACTGCTTCCAGAGTGCTGTCAGAGGTGTCTATCTGCAAAATAAATTACCTTTTGAAGTCTGCACTGAGAGTGATGGAATGACTGTGAAGAATTATTTATTAGTCTTAAAATGCCAGTGGATACAGTCAAAGAACTATTTTTTCTACAAAACCACCGTGGTCTCATAGTCCTCTTTTAAGGGACGAGTGGGTCCCCACTATAAAACCCAACAAGAACAGTCCCTGTTCAAAATTCATGTCTTCCAGACAGACAGCCCGATTTCCTTTTGGTGTGCTCTTGGTCACCTTTGCCATGACCGCTTGTCTCTCCTCCATTTAATGGTGCAAATGCAGTAACTCTCTCCAGAGTGAGTGGGGCAGAAATCATTTTAAAAAAACAACCAACAAAAAAAAAACACTAAAAGAACAAACTACAAAACAAAACCCCTAGCACAGTCCCATTACCATAAAGCTTTTTCTCCCATGATAAAAAAAACCTTGCAGCCAAATCATTTATATTATAGCCCTGCTCTTTTTGTACTATTTTTGGGAGCAACAACTGGTAGACACTGTTAGCTAACTCCTCTATTTTAGATCAAATATCTGATACCTAAGTCCTTTGATTTGCATTCAAAACTAAGGATTCTCCCATATTTTCGATAAATTTTCTTACTAAAGTTTTTCTCTCCTGTTTTCACTCATGAAATTTTATGGTCTCTCAGATGTGTTCACCAGACTACTTATAAGACCTTGCTGCTTAACCAGCTATTAGATTTCCAACTGTGCCAATGCAGCTGAGGATTTCTTTCTTAAATACCCTTATTGCAGGCTGACCTTTCTTGACTTGATACACGTATTTTTCAGAGGAAGAGCCTTCAGGTCCATAATCAGTCCAATCATATGCCCACCATACCTATATAGGCAGGCATGGCTAAAGTCTGCTAAATATCTTTGACATATATTATTACTACACCTTGAGGTCAACTCACATATCAACTCCAGTGAAGAAAGGCCAACTGAGGGTTGATTAATTTTCAGGCATATTTTAACCCTTACAATATCCATCACCATATGTGAACAAAACACATTGAAAATACGCGGGAAAATACGAAATATGGGGGGGAAGCAGCAGACACCGCTGTTTCTTCTTGGGTACTCTTAAATCACAATGGACAGCAGCGAAGGACACCCAGAAAAGATTTCAATATGCTATTTCCATCTGCAGAGTAGCAGCCGCTGTAATGCACTTCCTATGCTGCTGCAGCATCAACGTTGCTCTATATTTTTGCGCGATCTATATTTTCACGTGTTTGGCACCACAGTGGTTGCAACTGGCAGCGCAATAGATGAGTGGGCAAAGCACGAAATTAAAAGATATTCTTCCCGCGTAGTGCTGACCGTGCTACATCTCAGCCAATAACAGCCAACCACCAGAATGTTTATTTTTAAACCAAGGCAATATACCATTAGTTCTCAAGTTTAATTCAATTGATTTTCAAGCAAATAACAATAAAATTAACCCATAGATAGGACAATCTTTCAGTGATGGATGAGAGTGCTCCAGCAAACGCCAAACCTCACGCAATGAATTCTCTGCCGTCAGACAACTCCCCCGTGGGACAGCCAGGCAGATCTGGACAGAAGTGATTCTGGGGCCAAAAGGAGTTCCCCGCTTCATCACCTCAGCAAAGATGGATTCCACGACCTTCTGAGAAAAGCCTATATATAATTTTTGCTGAATAGGCCCCTCAGTTAACAGCAGAATCCAATTTGTAATTTAGCCTTAAATGCACACTCCACAAAAAGCTATCAGGTAAGAAAAAAACCTGACATGTAGATAAAAATGCTTTTTGACACACGTAAGTAAAAATAATACCGTGGCATTTCTCAAATTAGCCATCTGAAGCACACATACACTGAAAAAGTTTCCGCGTATAAGCATTTATTTTGGTTTTACATTTTTTGGACCAAGAAAATATTTATGAAAAGAATAATAAATAATTAATTCTACTGGCTGCAAGCTGGGATTCTTTCCTGGTTAAACTATATGCAGTGAAATGGCATTTAAATTATATGAGAGAATTGATTCAAATAGCTTCCATTAGCGATTTGGCAGGCTGCTGTGAATTGCTCCTAATCAATTTTAAATAATGCTATCCTATCTGAGAATGGAGGCATCCTCATGTTAAACATCTTCACATTGCAGTACTGTAAATCAGTGGCTAAAATACAAATTTCTTCATATCTTCTTATAGTTCATTGTGTTTAACAATGTGCCATCAGTGAAACTAATGCAGAATAAAGTACCCGTGTGCGTCCTCAGAGAGGTGTTCTGGGCTCAGAAGTGTTCTGGGCTCTAAAGGTTTCCTCTTTTATCTTACGTTAATGAATATTTCAAACTAATGTCGTTGTTCTAGGCCTTTTTACAGTACAATTGTATCTTAATTTTGCTTAAGATTTTATCCATCAAGAGTAATTAGGTCAATCTGAGCTGTAAATATTCAGCATACATGTAGCAGAACCATTTAAAGAAGGTGTGTTTGTGTTATGAGGTTTTTTTATTAAAAATAATGAAAACTGCAAAAATATCAGCAGTCAGTGAGAATTTTCTGGTTGTTGTTTCAGGTGAGACATTTATAATTTCAGACCAAACTTTTTTCCTACAGAATCTTTGTACAGCACGAGAGAATGAATTCTATCTGTGACATTCTAACGTCCCCTTTAAGTAGCACAAAGGACAAGCTTTTCTCCTGGGCACAAGAAGACAGATACAAAAATTAAACCATAGCAGCTTCCATTAATCTAGGCACATTGTTCAGATAAACCTGCAAATAGATTTATAAAAATATTAAGTGTGAAATAGCTTAAATGGCAACAAAATCTAATCTATAATTTCAAAATAATTGTTCGGTTTTACTTCAAGTGCCATGCAAAGAAATGTGGCGGATTTAGATGCTGTCAAATTACAAGATGTGAACTTAACACTGGAATTTCATATGGCCACAATCTTCATTGGTTTGATATGTCTGGCAAAGTAGGTACTAATATGTGAGTCAGTAAGTGTCGGTGTCCGTCTCTCTTGGAAGAGAATCTCAGAAAATCTTGTGCTTTCAATGATTTCGATATTCCGAAAATCTCTTTCCTTAGCCCCATGTCCTTGCAATGTCCAACTCCTAACGGATTGTATTTGATACCGAGTCTTTTAAAGAAAGAAAAAATGCTTTCAAAAGAAATAAACTTTTAAAAGCACAGATAGAAGACAGTACACACGAAGCAGCTTACTTCCAAACCTACTTTGCTCGGACCCTGCAATAAGTAGCAACGACAGTTCTTAGCTTTCTGTTAGGGCTTGAGACGTACAGGGCACAGTATCCATCACTGTTAGCAGAGTTCACTCAGCGCTTGGAAGCGGATGCTGCTAATAACAGTGACACACGTGTGCCACTGCTGGTATCCAAATGAAAGCTGGAGATTCTGGAGCTTTCTGCTCAGTGTAAGTCCTGAAAAACTCCTCTTTGGCATCACGGGTGCTTCTAGATTCCAGTTAAACAATGCAGCGGATAAAGCAGCCTAGCCACTTAGAGAAAAGATGACCATCACTGCTTCCTCTGGGTTCAGTAGGCAAAAAAAAAGAAAAATTCTTCTTCATTCTTTCTGTTTGTATAGCCATATGCCTGAGCTAGCTTTAACCTAGTTTTCAAACCAATAACTGCAAAGTCTCAGCACATCAGGTACCCGAAGTTTCCAGGGCCCCACGCAAGTCCTGCAGCCTCCACTGGACCCCACGCTCCTATGAATACATGACACAAGCCGCTCTCCAATTCAATGTAAAACTAGCTGAAGTGTGTCCCCGCTGCACGCAGTCACTTTGTACCATGAACAGAGCTTAAGAGAAGCTCTGCAATGGAATCTGTGGAGCCACAACAGCCACGACATGCTGCTGTGTTGGAATCACGTGCCGGTTTATTTTATCTTTTAAAATATGCCAGCCCTGAAATACTTTGCCCTTTCATTTTTTTCACAGTTTAAACTTCAATTCTGCTGGACACATATTAATTGTACCAGTTGTTATATGAATCCATAGCTATCACCTACTCTTAAAAATCTTTTTATCTGACAGCAGGGACAATATCATTTTACTGTAAGTTAAGATGGCAGCCTTTTAGTTAGCATAGGGTGAATACACAAGATGATAGTACTTTTTATAAGTTTAATCCAGATTCAGTTATACTGAACAGAATATTTACAGCAGTACATTTTCAAAAGCATTCATATTCGTGATAGAGTAAAATAATTTTAATACCAAGAACATCTAGACCGTATTAGCAGGTGCCAACTTTAGAATATATACCTCTTTCCTGCCATGATGAAAGCAAAGACACTGAAAAAGATTGCCTCTTTCTTGCTTTCCTTGTGACATCTACTTAAATCATTACCTACCCAAAGTAGAAGTTGAAAACTTGATATCAAATTTTCTCTTGCAAAAGACTTTTGTGGTATGTTAAGTGCTTCAAAGCAGAGGCCTATGGAGAAAAGTATTAATACAACCTACAGAGGAAACAATTAACACAACCTTAATGCTAAACAATCTTTAACTCGGCATATTTGGACAAGAGTACTTATCAAAAAATTATTGTTCTTATTTCTGTTGGTTGCTAAAAAAAGCAATACAGTAATATTTACCAGAACAGTATTATGCAATGTTAGAGTTTTAATGCACACAAGCATTCAAGAAATTAGATATAACAAAAATCTCTCATGACTACTTAAATTTTAATCACTTTTTTATTGTTATATTGCAGGAGTCAAGAGTAGAGTAAACAACATTCTTAACCCCACTGGGCCTTAAGCAGGTACTCCTAACAGAAATGCAGAGATGTTAGCAATTTGTACTGTTCAGAGATGCTAAAAAAATCTGCCGTCATTCAATACCCCCTTGTATCATTAAAAGATTCTTATACAGCTCGTTCACCGTCAGTTCAGATACCTTAAATCCATCAATAGAATTGGAAAAAAAAAATAGCTAGATTGTCAACACAACATTTCAACAAATCTTTAAACCAACTTCTTAGAAAAACATTTTGTTGGAAGATTTTTCACAAACCTGTACAAGAAAAAAAAAATAGAAAAGCAAACAAAATGACATTGCCTAAGCTTGCTAAAGTAATCTAGGATTTCTACTGAGAATGAGTGCTACGGAAATAAACAGTATTATTTGGCTGGCTGAGCAGGACAGATAGTAAATTAAATCTCCCATGTCTTCTTCAAATATTTTTTATGAACAGGTTTGTATCTGTCCCAGAAATAAAATCCTGAAGGTTCAAAAATCAGTTTTCTACACTAGTTACGGCCATATGTTTGACCAATTTCCTCCTCAAACACAAACCCATACACATGGGCATTGAACCTATTAATGTTTATACAAACTGCAGATTTAAGCCATGGGTACATCTGCTCTTGAACACGACTTCACAGTGCTGATGCATGCAAGGTCACTCAGATGTAACTCAAATCCAGCGCAGGACCCACTATTGCTTCTAATGGACAAGAGGTTTCTCGCCATTTTTACACAACAGATTAGGAAAAAAACACTACAACCTATAAAAAAACCAAGGAGAACCTATAAATGGGCCGAAATAGGTGTAATGAAGACAGAGGACACTGTATCCGAAGGAAGATAACCCAGTGCTCGGTGTCAGCTACCCTCGAGCTTGCTACCAGCAGATGTGCCTCAGAAGTGCTCTCTGGGTCAAGTTACTAAAGGAGATAGAGCTAGAACATTGCTACAAGTCCTGGAATACATTTAATATCTTATTTAGAAGGCAAAAAAAAATTATATAAACTTCTTTCATATTGTCTCCTATTGGAAGGCTTCAGACAACTTCCCACAGCATCTAATTTAGGTATCGTAAATCTCCTGTAACTTCAAACATTTTTCCACCACTGAGCTATGTCACTTATCATTCTAAGGTACTTTGAATAAGCATGGCAAATAAACACTATGAAAAGTTTCGGACCTTCACTACCTGTATTTTTCTATCCTGACCTCCCCTATCACTGGTAATGCATTTATCAGTTTAGAATGCAAAGAAGAAATAGATACAAAGGCAAGACCTTTCCTGTTTTTAATATGTCTGACAAATACAAAAATCAACTTTACATGCACAGCTCATGCCATCTATGACATTTTCAAGTGTATTTAATAGCTTAAAAAAACCCCAACTCTAAATGGCTTTAGTCATTTACTGTAAATGTCCACTACAGGTCACATGCTCATCAGATGGAGTACATTTAGCATGTATTTATGGGCTTGCTGTTGCTTTTCAAAACAAAAAGATATAAATCTTAATACTCTCAGTTCTAATGTATGGATACAAGCCATTAATCACTCTGACAAACATATGTAGGCTGTAACCCTGTATATGCTTTAAGAATAGAAAGCAGACAAATACAGCTTACACCTTCAAGTACATCTGTACTCTCCCTAATCCTCCTCATTCAGCATTTGTAAAGAAGTTATGAGACGTGCTCTTCTTTCTGTAAATATCATAGATCATATAGTCTCCTGCAGGCCACCACCTTTAAGGAGGTTTTTGGTTTGCTGTGAGTTCTGAATGAGCCAAAACAGACAGAGAACATTCCACCATGAACTGTCAAATGCTTCGCACATTTTCCTTTTTCATTTAATCTTACAATCAGAACAGCACATAAGTGTCAGTCTTAGATATCTCCATTCTGTTTCTACTAAAATCACTGTCAAAACACCGTTGATTTCAGCAATCACAAAAGAGTCATTTCATAAAAACTATTACCTCATATTTTATGAGTTCAGCTTTCTTCCCTGATTCAGCTACTAGAAACATTCCTATTGTAAGAAAATTCAGCAGACAGATTCAGTTGAACATATCTACATATTAGCAAAAGAAAGATTCCCAAATCCTGCACATTCATTGTCAGGCAAGAGCATGACATAACAATCTGCTACGAGAATGACTGCTGCACATCCCAACGTCAAACTTCAGTAGTGGAAGATAAGAACATTTGATGCAGTTGATGGGTTAGTTGAGAAGAGTTTGTAAGCAGTCAAAAAGAATTGTCCTTTAAGAAGATAAAATTAAATTACAACCATTATCTTGCTAACCTAAAGAAAACAGGACATGAAAAATACTTGCTGATATCGACAGGTGTTATTTCTCTCAAGAAAGATTGCAATACACTATCTCGGCAACAGCATTCACCAGAGAAGCCAGTGCCTCGTGTATAGATTGAAGGTTAGCCTAAAAACTTTACATCCTATTTACAATTCTAGAAATGGGGTAAACACCAGACACCAAACCCAAACTGAGATAAAGGGATAGGTAGATATCAAACTTGTTTCCCCTCTTGAAGGCAAGGAAAGGAGGAAGAATACTAGAAAGAAAAACACATCTTCAAATATCACATCAAGTTTTCTTTATGCATTGAAAAATGGACAATCTTCCCGTTCCTGCATTTTCTGCTCTAATTGTGTTTATACAATCTCTCTGTACATATTTCAACGTATTTTTCTTACTCCAAGATAGTTTTTTTTCTTCCCTGTGCTTGACCCTCTGTACTCTTTCATGTTAGTCTCTACTCTTTCAAGAGTTTCCTATTCATCCTCCGTGCTTAAATGCCTCTTTAAGACCCATTTCTTTCACAGAGCTTCCCAAGCTCATTTCCCTATAGGAGAAGCCCCACGCCCTCGCATTTACCCACTCCCGCAGCTTAGACTGCAAGTTCAGATGAGGGCTCTGTCTCCTCAACACCTTTCAAAACAATGTGGCCAGAAGATCTAAAACGTGTGCCTCCTCCTGAGCAGCTCTGTTTATGGTAAGCATTTCTGTAAACCGCTAATTTCCAAAGCTACTGAGTAACCACTCCTTCCAAAGAATTCTGATTCTACTACAGATTTTGTTGCCAGAGACTTAGGGTATTTTAATATGAAAATCTCTTCATTCCTCTTCTCACGTATCATTGCGTACTTCAAAACACCTGTAAGTTTTACACCAGCAGTATTCAGTGTGTCAGACAGGGAGGACAAGGGAGAAAGTAAATAAAATATTTGCCAGACTTGAAGGCGAAGTGTGTCAGTAAAGACTATTGAGACAGGAAAGAACGACATGGAAAGATGCATCAGATGGAGACAGGAGTCAATACAGACTGCCACCAATAAAAGCATTTTGCACTGTCTCCAAGGAGTGGTGCAATTTGCTGTAGTTCAAGGGTAAGGTTATTTTGCCCCAAAGGCCAAATTTTCATCTGGAATGCATATATTGTCAGGTATTGGAAACATATATTGTCAGGTATCTTACATTTTGCTGTTATCTATAATATGCCTTTATGGCTCAGGCAAAAGAGATGCTGAATTAAAAGGGGAGAGGAGATACCTATACTAATAAAAACCACAGCAACCTACTATGCTAAGAAAAGAAATAGAAAAAAGAATTTTTGAGTACGTTGGGTACAAGCATTATGTTTTTAAACTTGATCTATAGCTACAACTTTGAAACAAATTATGAAATTGAGGTTTCTGAAACCCATTTGCTTGGAGATGATGACACACAAGACACCAAAAAACAATTTGTCTGCATTCCCGTAGAAAATATAAGCAACATCAAGAGCTTTTGTACATTTAAAAACAAAACCCATCCTCTCTTAAAAGTCATATATAGTACCATGTAGAATTCTTCCTAATATTGCAACTACCCATATTGCACTAGTTCACACAGGTAGTGCCAATAAAATTTCCTCCCCCGAGTCAAACCTTTCTAAAGGCATTCACTTAAAGAACTGCCTACATCAAAATTGGTGCTCGGCACAGCTGCAATTCCTGATCCAGCCAATGACTTTAGCATGTTCTACAGAGAATTTTTATATTATAAAGATTACACATTTGTAAAGATTTTCCATTTCCATGATATTGGGAAAAAGAAAAAAAAAAAGTTTCCATAAACACTACCCTAAACATGATGAACTAAGTTACTTGAAAAATGTAGAATCTTTTGTTTTGAAAATGAACAATAAAATGTTCACTATAATAAAGAACAGAATTCAAAGGAACGTTTGATGCTAAATGCTTTGTGGGCAAATGGATCTGTGCTCTATTTTTACTGGAACTTTGTAGTGTTTTGTGAAAACACTAATAAAAGTGTTTGCTACAGCTTAGGAAATGTGTGGAAAGAGATGTCTTCAACTAAAGCAAGCCTCAGTTCATATTAGCCAAATATCTATTTAGACCACACACGGTGGTTAATATTTGCCAAAGAATGCAGCTTTTTACAGCAACCAGGTCAAAAAGACTGTATAACAACTTTCAATTAAGCTAAAAATAATGCAAAAATGTTTAAGTTAGATCTCCAAGACCTTGTCAGCTTTTAAATTAAACGGCTGCTGGGAACCGTATACAAAAAAATCAAAGTTTATGAAGTTTTGAAATCTCGGGTCATCTTTCATAACAAATAATCCAATAAAACTGAAGTTAACCTCTGAATGAATAATTTCAACTACAATAAAGCAAAAAGTAGTGTACAGACACAAGCTAAATGTCCTGAAACTTTGAATACCTTTGAAACTTAACCAGCAGATTTACCAGAGAACTGGGCCTACCATCTACCATCTAATCCGCCAAAGAAGCTATCGGACTTTCATCACGCAAGGTGGAGCAATCATTGGGCCCCCATTCTAACTACAGAAGACACGAATGTCTTACATCACAAAAAGCAGCCAGCTCGAATTAGTACTCACAGGATAAGAAGTTATTTGGGGTCCTTTTTTATTTATTCCTTTTCAAAAATACTTTCTTCCCCACAGCCCCTGTATTTGTTATAGCTCTGCACATCCATTGCTACACTATACAGACAGATATACCTATTTTCTGCTAAACACTAATATTATTTGAAGTACTTAGTATGTTTTATGAACATTTGACAGGTTTCTGACAAGACAGCGTGACTACTTCCTGGCCCACACAATCATCTTGGAAGGAATGAACCACGAAAGAAAACGAAAATGAATCTTGTTTTAAACAAATGTTTTCTTTTAAGGTTTTTCCACTGAACGTGATTAAAGCTTAAATTAAAACTTTGGATGAGAAACAAATCCAAAATATTCTGTCATTCTCCAAAAAGAAAACCAATTCTTTAAATATAAGCTTTCAATGTTAAATTCACAGGGGAAGAAGAAAATTTGGTTGCAATACAGAACGACTTGAATGTTCGAGTGGGAGTAAGCAACTCGCTGGACCTCACATAGTCACCCACCCTGCTACTAACACATCTTCCCTGCCACGAGACAGGCTGCCATGATGTCCCTCGAATTTTCAAATGCTGCTTGCACAAGCTATGACAGAGATCCTGAGGCAAAAATAAATATATCATATATAATTAAAGACTATACCCATATAGTCACAGAAGCCGAGTTCTCGCTCTCTGATGCCTAAGGAAGAATACAAAAATATGACACCGCCTTGGGATACTCTCTTACTCTCTAACAAGTTTTAAGCTCAGGACTTCCAGAGTCATAGACAGTACCTTGGTATCTAATGATTTTTTTCTTCAATTTCCTTTCATTAATCTGACTAATTGCTCTTAAATCCGTGCAAACTTCAGCAGCCATGAAGTTCCAAAAGCTTCAGCTTTGCTATTTCCTTCTGCAGAAGTTTTCAAATACGAGTTTGAATAAGAATAATTTGAACTGGATTTATATGTGAAAGTAAAGCCACTCTGATAAAATAATCCAGAACAACAACAAAAAAAAACGAGCAGAAGATTAGAGTTGCACTATGTAAATGATCACATTTATTCAGTCAAAATATAGAAGCCTAAGTCTTCAGAGAGTGAAATTCTATTAAACAGAAAATTCAATAAAAATGTTTCATAAATCTGAGCAGAAGCTTACAGAACTTGACTCATTACTGCTACTCATTCTCAATTTTCAAATTTCTCAAGTATTCTTATACCAACAAATGGATCCTCACCAAAACTGTTATTTGCCGATTCAAAAATTTAAGTGTAACTGCACAAGACAGTACATTTTTTTTAAACAGAGAAGCAAAACAAAACATATCTCATGAGTAACTCTTAATCTGCCAGCAAATCAATTATAGAGAGCTTCTGTAAAAAGCATCTGAAAATCTGCTTCCAGTCAACACAACTTAGCCATCTGGTTCCCACAGATATCTGCCAGGAATGGGTTGCAAAGCCAAATTAACAGTGATTACACAAAAATATTCAAAATTTAATTTAAGCTTGCCAATCACTTTTATAGACCTTCACATGCGTGTGGAAAGAATCCTCCACTCACCTCTTTGAAGTTAATGACATGTTTAAGCCCCTCTAGAAAAATGGTTACAATTACATTTAGCAGATTTGTTTTGTCACTGCAGAGCGTTGGGAAGGACACACCAAATACGTGGTATTCATGTGCTCTTTGGTTAAAACATAAATAGTACTTTCCTTCAGTCGTTATTTTAGTAACAATTTAACTTGTTTACAACAGGGCAATATCTCTGCTTTAACTGTTTTATTAATGCTGGATGAATACAATTTTGGACAACATCAGAGGTGTCAGTTTACCTACTGATAGCTATTTATTATGCTTCTGTTCACCAACTGTTCCATCACACTTGTTGCCAGTAGCCCAAGTCTATTCTAGACGCTCTATGTGCAGTCAGCTACTATAATACTCCTACTCTCTTTTTTTTCCCTCCCCTCTATTTTTTTTCAGAATCCCAAAAAACTACTTTCTAAAAATTCACATTTAATGACTACCACTACAAAGTTAATCCTGCAAGGGATCGCTCGTCATCTGGTCCTTTTTCAGCAAGTACAACAAAGGATGCCGACAATCACACAAGAGATACTAACCTTAAATAGATGTGCAAATAACCCTTTCACATGGGGATACTGCTGTAATTTATCCACATATATTTTTAAACCAGAAAAAAGTGTTGAGAAAAATCCTAGAAACAAGTTTATATTTCTAATTTTAAGACCTACAGTGAATTTCAAGACAGGGTGTAAACACTTTTCTTTTTAAACTCTCAGATAGTCTTTCATTCTGTGCTTTAAATAAAGGCTAATAAAGATTAAGAGAAGAAATGAGAAGCACCTAGATTACTCAGCAGCCAGAGTCTCATGGCTTTTGATTTAAAAAATAATATTTAAAAGAATTTGAATAAATTACTTGAGCTCTATTAAAATACATAGTAAAACCTAAGTGTTATCTTTAATTTTAGAGGAAAATACACATGCAAAATATCCCATCATATTAGGAAACCATGTCATCCCAAGACTGTATTAATATATCTGATTTTTCTGTTCTGATAAAGTAAAAACAAGCACTCAAATCAACACAAATCAATAATTCCATACCCCAAAACAGCGTAAATTAAAGCGTGGAAAGCTATGATGCTCTAATGACAGTTCAGAATGGATATTAATTTACTTTTGAGATGCTAGCTTCAAAAAAATAAAAGAACCACATGTATAAATCCAAGCAGAATCCAGGATGACAACAGAAGCAAGCTTTTGTTTGTCTCTTTTTTTTTAAACCTTTCCCACAGGATGTCACTATTGCTCCATGTCCACAGGGAGTGTGACTGATGGATGCTGGGTAGCTCAGTTCTCTACTCTCCACAAGGCAACATGACACAGATATTTAGGTATCTTCTATTTTTTTTAAATAAGATTACAACAAAGACTTATCTCTCTCAGCTGCCATGCTACAAATCCAAATATTTGCTGACCTATAAAGGAGTTAAAACCTGTTACTGTCCTTCCAGTTTAGAAAACTAGAACACTAAGAAACTTGGAAATAGTGATGTTAATGTCAGTACATGGTGCGTATTTAAGTAGCACATGCTCCAACTGAAGACACTGGAGAATTCTCTTCCTTAAATTCCTACATTTTCACCCTTTAGGGCTGTATAATTTATTTTCCAGATATTCATGCCATTGGATAGACTTTTTTGTAACAAAATAGTGACATCTCGTGGTGACACTCGGCAATCCTAGCTCAAGCACATCACATTACCCCGGCAGAAAACAGGTAGGAAAGTCACAGCCTAAAAACCTCCCCAGCTCCTGGTGCTGTAGCCCCGTATCATCTCTGCAAGAGATGGTGTTCCGCGGAGATCCCGTACCGATCCAGACCTTACAGCCGTCCCTTGGAGATCTCTATTTTCAGGGCTGTGAGCAACCTGGTGTAGCAGGAGGTGTCCCTGCCCATGGCAGGAGGTCTGCAACGAGATCATCTTCAAGGTCCCTTCCAACCCAAACCATTCTCGGATTCTATGATCTTCCTGTCTTTAACCAACCTCCCCGCCACTACTTGTGTTCAACAGCCAAACATTTAAGTTGTGAGTTTGGAATTAACTTCTCACAATCACATATTTCTACCAAAAACCTTTGCAAGAAAAACAAAATCGGCGAGAACAAAGATTTTCTAAAATACATTTGCCTAAATCAGCCTTGGCATACTAAGACATACAAGTGAACCTTTTGAGAAGTGGGGGTCTCAGTGTTTCTCTTCTGTTTAGTAAGTACCATATACAGACAAATACTATTTTTCAAATATTTTCTTGGAATTTGTTTGTTTATGCTTTGTAATTGCAAAAATATTTGTCTCGGTATGGTAAACCAAGAATGTTTATACTGTTGACAAAATAAAAGTTAAAGTAAGGTTGTTTATTTTTTTAGGGTTTTTTAGCATTTTATAGTAAATACTTTCTTGTTACAAAAATGATGTGAATGTTTTGCAGAGTCCTTTTGCGTGTTAGTGTTGCTTAATGGATATGACACTTAATGAACAATGTATTTCTAAAGTGCTGTACCTGAAACAAGGTGTCATCAGCAGAAATGAAAAGAAAATTTCCCTTTCTGCCATTACCATATATGCAGTGTAACAATAATGAAGACCAGGTGCACACACATGTGAGTTATTTTATACAAGAACAGCAAAACTGTCACTGTGGTCAGCAGTCTGTGAAGAATATAAAATAGAAAAATTACAATGTTGCAGAGGAAAACCCCCTAAAGTAATTACTGAAGTTTATTTAGCAGAATATGCACCTTTACTACTCTTAAGGTATTAGCGTTACAGTTTACATTAGCCAATATTTTAAATAACCTGCCATCTTCAGCCTCACGGTTTAAGCCAATTATATTAGCTTTCATTGTGTTCAGAAATGAACTAAAGTCAACAGGAAAACATCCCGTGTCAACAACCCACTGATCCCAGATATAATACCTCAGTTGTTCTGCTCTACATGTTCCAAAATAGCCATTCAAAATGATGCACGACGGGTCCAGCGCTCTAGGATACAGAAATCAATTTCCATTCACAAAATGATGGATGTAATAATGCATCTGCAACTTGTCTGAGAAAACTCTTGAATCTTGCAATCTTTAATGATTTTTCACGGTCGCAAGGCAGAGGTTAAAACTGAGACGAATCAAAATCCATAAGGCAAATGATTACACCTTTCTTTTAAAAAGCCTCAAGTTATTAAAAACTATGTGATAATTTTTTTGGCATCTGACTCTCAGCATGGACAGCCTCTTTCACCTAAACTCTGCAAGGAGCTATGTAACGGGGAAGATTAGAAATACTGAAGAGGTCGAATCCAAAACGCACTGTTGTTACAGACCGATATATTCCGAGATTTGACCAAGCACTCTATCAACAAAATTTAATTCCTTTTTCACTGGAATAATCACCTTTCTCAAAGAGTAAATAACCTTTATTGTTTCTTTAACTGCTGTCTGTATATATTGTTAAAACTGCTGCTATACCGTAATGGCAATAAAGTACTGTACAACTGCTACTGGAAATAAGCTTTCTGAACTCCTGACGCACTTCAAATGACTGAAGGGATTAGCTTGTTGCCCTACAGTTTTCTACATGTTTTCACACACCTTGCTACAACTTAATAACTACTAACTATCCAAGATTCATATTCGGTCTAATCAGTCTAAAAAAACCAAGGTCTAGAGTTTTTAAAGAGCCTTGGGAATTTTCAAGGCCAGCTCTCTTTGAGGTGCCTGAGAAATCCATCAGCCTCCTTAGCAATAAAAGAAAAATAACAGCATAGATATATAAACTTATGATGTCAGCATCTGAAATCAAAAGAAGTATGACAAAATCAACTGTAAAAATAGTCACAGAAAGAAGAGTGGTCATGCAGGAGTTAAAGAAACCTACACAAATTATAGAGCTCATATTATGGCTTCTCATTTCAGGCGTGATACCACAAATCTTAATCATGCAAAGAACTGCTTTGTTTCCTCATCAAAAGACGGGGAACTAGAGGGAAGTTTTAGCTCATTTAACTCATTGTTAATGACAGGGCAAGAATTCTTTCATCAAAATAATTTAAAGTAATGTATTCATTCCTTTATATCTAATTAAAAATATCCTGGAGGGCAAATCCAAATAAAACCACAGTCACCTTGGTAAGGCTGGGTTAGGTTAGGTCTCAAAATGCAAACCCCACAGGCTGCTGAACAGAGGACGAGAGAGGGGATGGACAAAGTCTGTGCACCAGAATCTGCACCGACTCACCACAGAGAACAGCTCTGCCAAGACTGTTCTTTTTAAGTGTGCGGGGCTTGATGATTAAAGGTAGGAATCTCAATTATTCAAATTCCTTGACCATTTCCCTTCTCTAGAAGTTGGAATTGAAAAAGAATGAAAGTAAAATTGCAAGTAATTCCAGTGCTGTTCACCACTGACAGAAAAAGAAATCCCTTCCTACTCCATATAGGACTTGGAGAGTCCAATTCAGTGCCTGAATAACCGAACTGGACATGATTTGAATTATTCTGCAGAGACATGATTCAGCTACTTGAAATGCAATGTTGACTCCCCAGCTTTTAATATACCAGAATGGTCCTTTAAGAAACTAGCAAAATTAAGAGAACAAGTTATGCTTGAATCAAGCAGAAGTCACAAAGAAAAAAGTCAATTAAATACTAAACAGTTTAGTTTCTCAAACAAATCAAATACAATGGAATATTAAATATTTACTTTCTCTTTAAAAAAAAATGTAGTGAACCTGAAAAAAAAAAAAAACCACCATTCTCCAGACAACGTTCTCACTGTTTCCTTACAAACAAAACTTCACTTTGCTAACAAATTTCTTAAGACTTACAGACACTAGGTTTATACAACTAAACAGATGAAGTAGCTTGTCTAGTTTAAAATACAAATATGCATTCTCATATATTTGCACATAGATAATTTGCAGAGGGTTTGTGGGTGCCTGTCAGGAAGTCTCTAGATTCATGTTTATATTGGCCAAAGACTTGAATATGTTGGCAAGACAAGCATGGTTGCTCTGAGCTGTTAATTAAGTTTAGATGTGCTGGGAAATAATACTGTTAGAAGAAGGTTACGCAAACTAAACTGGAGGAAGGATTGGAAAGCAGGATGGAAATCATCCTCACGACCACCAGATACGCTATTTTGTGATCTACATCTCGGACTAAGTTTTGTGTTCAAGCAATGAAAGCATCAAATCTTTGGTTACTGCAGTTTACGGAAGGGATAATATTAGGTATCACAAATTGCTAATCTAGTATTGGCTGGTTTACATTCTATTGTACTGTTCCACAAATTTACCATTTTAATACAATTATTATTCCTTTCTTTTCCTCCAGCAATTCCAGAGCTTTATTATCTTTAATCAAGACAGCTGAAATATTCCTAAGGACTAAAACATTCAGCTCCCTGCTTTCTCCTTCCAGAAAGATTGTCTGTTGCGCCTATTACCCTTCCTGCACGTCATCCACCATTTTATGGATTAAATCCACGGTCCTCTGAAACCCTGACTGTTTTACCCTGGCATAAGTCAGGCACAATCTTATAAGTACAACACACTATGATGCATCACTGATATAAAACAGCTACTACATTTCAAAGGCTTTTATTTATTTTTATTTCCAACTGATATCAACCAACCACTGCACCTGCCCATGGGTACCATTCTCTGCTTTTGAGAGCAGCAATGCAAAAATAAATAACGGACTTTTAGAATCTGTATTACAGAACTGACCACAGGACATTTCTTCTTACACATGACTGTTTTTTCTGTACATAGATCAAGAAGGAAGGCCCTGAAGCAGTTATATGTTTTATAAAGCATTGCTTTAAATATATCATTCTTCAGACTGTATACATTTTGTAAGGTGAATGAAAAATTATGTGCTTGTATACTACAAAAATACCAAGGGGAAGCTCAAATAAAAGGAAGATTGTAAAAAAAAAAAAAAACAAAAAACACAAACTCAATTTTCAACAATTTACCTGATTTTGAAAGATACAAACCAATTCTTGGCTTTCCAACTGCACTCTAAAGAAAAATTGCAGCTGGAATCAAACAAGTGTTTTGACCTTCTTGTCTACTTTTTCCACACTCCTAGAGACATTTGCCACCTCCACCATCTTCCTCTCTACTCCCCTTCACCTCCAGACACTTATTTGCCCACATTCCCAACCGTGAATGCCTCATTTCCCTCACGTGTGGGGTGACAGAGCCCCAGTATTTACCTCACACTGTACTGTCCCAGTAGCTTAGAGGCTGCACTGGAGAAGTGAGGGAGATTAAGAAAATATCTTTGAGTACAGGAGCTGTGCTCCTTTCCCACTTCATAAGTGATTCTGTTAATTTAAAGCTTACTATCAGTTACCTAAATTATAACCAGAAACTCATATGTCAATCTACAGTCAGATACAACCATAAAACAACAATGAAAAATACTGTAATATTATCCTTCGTGTCTTTCCTCTATAAAATATTGTATCACTCAGGGACATAGTTTACTGTAATGAACTGAATACTGTTTCAGTACATTATTAAATCTGAAGTGCCTTGTTTCACAACAAAGTTTCTGAAGCTTTTTGTTTGTTTGCTTAAGGTAGTGCACAACAGATAGCCTATTCCAATAATACTCAAAAAACCTGAATCGATTTTCAAGATATCTAGAACCTGAAGCAGATTTTAAATGCTTTAACAAGTGTATTTTTAGAAGGTCTAAGGTTGCCCAAAGTTTCTCTTAATTCTGTGTTAATTTAACACTAAATTCACTAGATAAGTATAAACTAGCACTCAACACAAGGCCTCACCCACCCAATAACTTCTGTATCATTCAGGTGAAGAACGGGTCCCTGTTGCTGACCAGGGCTGCTATCAGGAATATCACTTTTGGCAATATTACAGTTCCATTGCTTTTGCATCGATGAAACTCACCCTCTCAAAACATAAACAAACTGCTCATTCGCACAAGTGAGATTCACCGAGTTAAAAAATTAAGTTGTACAGATCAGGAATGTAATCATGGGAGACAAGCTCTGAGAGTTTTTCAATCACTGTGGGGCTGCATCAATTTAAAGTCATGTTACATTAAAGAGAAAAACGTCTGGGAAAGTCTCCCAGTTGTCACTTTAGATTAGATTTGTTGTTGTTATCAGACTGTGCATTTTGCAGGCTTTTTTACATTTTAAAGATACTGCCTCGCGCAGCTACAGAACGCATAAGGAAGCATGTAACATACCAGTTTTTAATCAGATTGCCTAGAGATTAGGAGCTCACACAAATTAACGGGTAGTCTAAAAAAAAAAAAAAAATGCATGCACATCTTCTTGAAGCCTACTCACATTTAAACTTTGACTACCTTCGAGTCACAGGTAAGCCACCCAACTTAACTAGCTTTTTTTCCACAGAAAGGTCAACAGAAAGTTTCAGTTCTTCCAACAATTAACCAGAACACCGTCACGAAGACCTGATGTTGCTGGTCATCTCAATTGCATTTTTTTGTTGCCTAAGCAAATTTTTCAACTACATGAATGGATTTACTAACGTAACCTACATTATCTCTGTTATAATGGTTCTTGGAATTAGGCCCTCATACGAGACAACTGTGCACTATGCTGAAGATACAAGATTTACCCACTTAAAATCAAAACTGAGTAACTTTATTTCATTTATGCACGATTTCAAGCTGACCTCTAACTTATTGCATTTACCAGACCTTCAGAGAATCCTCTTAATTACTCTGAACATCAAGTTGTCATGTAAAGGGTTCTTGAACATTACTCTTAAGTATTCACATTGTCAAACACCGTCTCACAGACAAGTGTAGCAAAATCACTGGACATGTTGCTAGACATTACTGTTTCAAGCAAATATTCAAAACACTATTCATAAAGCGTAATCATTTTGACTTGAATGAAAGCATTTTAGATATTAAAGTTATAGCTTCTAATATGAAGTAGGGTTTTTCTTATGCATCTTTTAAGCCTAGAATTTCAGTAATCGTAATCCTTCCAAAAAAATGCAACAGTAAATTGACAGCATATGAGCAACATCCATACCAACTTCAGCAACATCAGCCTACCAGGGTGAGCAGTGAAATCTGTTTAACTACCTTTCACCTTGCTAAACAGCTGTCATGTCTGCAGAAAGTTTGGCCGTAGAACTCCAGATTAATGAAGTAAAGTCAAGTACTTACACATAGTGGATTTTGCTTTTCTATTTTAGTTCTGAAGTCACGAGACTTTTACCATTTCAGTGAGACTTCATGGTGAAATTAAGTCTTCTGAAGCCATCCATGTTTTCACACTAGTGAAGACTGTCTCTATGCATACAACTGGAATGAAACTCTCTTCTAGTACATAGTATTTGAGTGCTGGCAAAAAAAGCCAGTCTTATCAGGTGCCACAGAGGTACCAAGATTGGTCCCACTAAACCCAAACTCTAAAGAAGAGCTTTCTATTGCAAGAGGAGATGCACCAGCAACATCTGGCACTTCTAAGCTTACCACTTACTTGAAACCTACTACGCTTATGGAAAAGTCCAAAGACTAACATCGAAAAAAATTAACAAGTTTCAGATTCACTAGAGTTTTTCTGAAGGTGGACTTGAAGCCCTTGAAAGTAAGCCCACCAAAAGTAAGAAGAATCTTATCCTAAAGTGTGACAGCTCTAACAAGCTCTGTCTTAGAATAGTACATCTTTAATCTAACACCATAGCCCTAAATCTGTTCTGGTTCTACAAATGCCTCTAGTTATTTCATTTTTATCAGTGAAGAAAATGAAATAAAAAGTATTTCATACTTAACACCAAACAGACCATGTTATCCCAGAAGACATGCTTAAATAATTTAGCTGTTAAAAGAATCTTTAACTATAAATGTACTAAATTCCAGCACAAAAGATTAACTACAAAAGAAATTAACACTGCCTTAGGAAAGAGAGATAACATTTTTCTAAAGCATTTCTAAAGCTTTTTGATATGCTATTTTTTAGAATTATATCTGGAGAGAACTAATATTTTAAATGAGACTTTCAGAGTTGCTCAAATTGTAAAGTAACATTTGTTCAAGAATTCTGTGGAACTTGTTTTTCTCCAATTAAAAAAAAAAAAATCAGTACACAATCTTTACGCATTTAAAGAACAAATACCTACCAATCAGAATATTTATTAACAAAAGATATTCAAATAATATTCACCTAAAAAAAAAAATAATCTTGCTCCTGGTTCTATCAACAACTATGCCACAACACATAAAAGCAAAATAACCTTTTCTCCCCTCAACAACTTAAAAGTTTCCAGGGCTTTATGGCCAGTCAAAGCAGTATGTTTGCATTCTCCAATACAAACTGACAATCTAGTGATACAGTACATTAAAAATTCTCTGTAGTATTGACTGCCTGAAGCTGATGCTCCCTTGCTAAATGCAGTGCAGTTCAATTAACAGCTCTTCAATATACAATTTAATTTTTCTTTCATCTTGATCCACAGCCGAGCTTGAAATGAGGAATGCTGGAATAGATGTACTTTAAATATTGAAGCAAGTCCTTATAAATAAATCTATCAAACTTGTAATGATTTCTGTCATAACGGGACCAAACAGATGAACCCAAATGTCTGGGACTTTCAGGTTTGTGCGTTGTTTTTCTCAGCCTTGCAGGACCATGAATTGCTGCTGTAGGGGAGGGCTCCAAAAACTCCCCTGAGGAGTGAAAGAGCTTTTTCCTTACTGCACCATTCTTAGAAAGTAGAGGAACACTTTTCTGATGTTGCTTTATAAAGTAAAGCCTTTCACATATAAAAACCCAACTTACCGCTAATGTTACCAGAACTAACTCAAGAAATTTTAATATTTCTCTCCTTATTAAAAAGGTAACCAGAGAAGCGTATGCCACCGGTACCCGTTACCAAATCTTCACTCAAGTGAGAGACAATAAATTCTAGATTGAAAAGTAAATATTTAATACATAAATACTACGCTGGATACCTCTTCTCCCCCTGCAGTGTGAGTGCACATAGTACACTTCGAATTTTCGCTAGGTAGTCATGCCATTGCACAGGAAAATGCAAACTTAATTTAACCAGGACAGAATGAAATATTGCATTTCAAAGTTAGTCTAAGTGGGACACTGCTGAAGGAAGCTATTAATATCTCTTACAGTGTGCATGCTCAAGGAAACCTTGTGAATCAGCTCATTTCTCATAGGTATACTACACAGCTTTCAAAATGGTAGGATTTACTACTGTTCATCAGAAAGGAAAACACTCTGCTTTAAGCTGGAGGCATTTTCTACTCTTTAAACATATTCACAGAAACAAATTTGACACCACTGACTGCCTTAGGTAGTAGAGAAGCGCTACTGACATGGAAGGCTACCAATCACGGGATGAGTTACACAGCAAGAGAGGCTTCACCGCGTGAGCATCAGCAGCGTTACAAGAACAGTATTCAGCTTCACACTAAATGCAGTCAAGTTGCCTTTTTTCAGTTTATACATTAGCACCTAGTGAAATACACAGGTTTAACTTATTCGTGTCCAAGTTTATAATGGTATTAGTTGAGATTTTATTCCTCATTGTTATACTTCCTCATGTATTTTTAATCGTCTTATCTACATTATCACTTTGAATGCTGAAAAAAAATCTTTATAACACTAACCAGTCTCATTGTTGTCACCAATTCCTTTTCCCTTTATTTTTAGTCCTACATTAAAAAAAAGTCTCTACTGTATTTTAAATTGTCACTGAAATAACATTCAGCATTTACAGTAATTAACTCATCATTACTTCGAATAACTCCACTAATTGGTATGTTCTACAAACCTGCAACACTGCAGAATTAAAAATAAACATAACAAAGATATAATTTACAACTAATCTATACTTACAATTAAAGTTAGTTTCAAGATTTATTTCATTCTATTATTTTTTATTAGCTACAGCAGACAGTAAATGGGGTGTACCACGTTCTGCTTTGCAAACACCTAGATTATAAAACATAATTACACAAATTAATTAGAAATGACTACATACATTCATGTCTGTGTTTGTAACAATAACGTTAAACTTGACCACATTAATAAGCGGTTCCTAAAAATTCTAAGACAGTAAAACCAAGTAAAATTTTTAAACTCCCTGACCATACAAAGCATCAATGTCACCCCGGCACAGAGAGCGTCACCACCACTTAAATCCTCCTGAGGTCCTCTGCTGAGGTTGCAGGCAGTGTACGGGTCCTTCTCCTGCACAGCAGATCTGTGGGAGCAAGTCCACACTGAAGTTTTCCCTGAACTGGGTCCTGCACTTTCTTTACCACCTACTCCCACCTACTGATGTCTTAGCAAGATGCATTTATTTCAATTCTACCTTGGCAAAATAAAGGATATTAACTGTAAGCTTTTTTTTAGCAATCTAATGGAATCTTCATAAAGAACACGTAGCAATATAACTAAGCTAGATCAGAGATGCCTTGCCCGTCTGCCATGTTGTCAAGAGTCTGTGGTGTAAAACCCATCTAAGATCTCATTTGAACGTATCTAACACAGTGTGTTTAAGACCTTGAAAGACAAATAACTCTTCATTATCACAACCCACTGCCCTCCCCAGCTTTCCTGTAGCCCCTTAGGTCGCTATCAGGTCTCCTTGGAGCCTTCTCTTCTCCAGGCTGAACAGCCCCAACCCTCTCAGCCTGTCTTCACACGGGAGGTTCTCCAGCCCCCTGACGATCTTCGTGGTCCTCCTCTGGATTTGCTCCAACAGGCGCATGTCCTCTTAACATGGGGCCCCAGAGCTGAACACAGTACCACAGATCAGGGTAAAGTCTAAGGTAAAGTCATCCTGATTTATTCTTTTACTCAAAATTGACATAACAACCATTTTGATAAGAACATTTTAAAAAAAAAACAACAAAAGTATTTAGTTACAAGTGGTTTAAGGCTTGTTTTACATGGCTCCCGTAAAAACAAACTAACAAAAATGACCCAAAATATTTATTTCATTGCATTAATTCAGTACTTTTATTTGATAAGCAAAGTTTATTATTGAAATTAATGCTGTATCTCAGTGACCCCAAATGAAATATGGGAAAGAACAAGTTTAGCACACCATTGCTTATTTTTTAGCACACTATTGCTTATTTTTATATACTGAGTAATAAAGCTGCTTCTGCAAAATGATGCACTGTCTTTATTGGGACCAAATTAATAGCGGTTTAGTGCCAAAATTGGAACACGTAGATTGCATTTTCAACGCAATTTTTCATTATGAGCATCTGCTCATCAATAGAGCAGTATTAAAGGAATGAGAACTGCTGTTTAGAAAACAGAGTGTTTACCTGTTCACTGTAGGGGTAACATTGCATCTAATTCACTTTGGTTCAGAGTTCTCACATGGCAAGTCACAAATAAAAATCAAAATTAATTTTTAGCAGGACAAATTGCATCCAGAAGTAATGCATGCTTTCCCCTCTAGCATAACTAGGAAAGCACATATGTGAAGTGCTTCTTTCAAAGACATGAAAGAGAGGAGCAAAACAAAGATTTTTAAATTACCCCACTTGAAAACAAAAGGGTAGTTATATATTGTGTGCACTCCCTCAGCACAGGTCTCATAAATCTCAGTAACACAGGTCCAGATTTAAAATAAATTTTAAAAACACACACACAAAAAACAGCGCAGGACAGTACAATCGCCTTTCCATGTTTGACATTAAATAACAAATTATGGCAGATACTGGCAGATATCTCAACTTTTGCAAGTGTAGACAAATGGTTGCAGATACACAGCTAAAGTTCTGCCCCTTAAAAACAATCTTCATGCATACAGATATTTAGGGTCTAATCCAAAACTTCAAGGCAACAGAAAATCATTATTTGCAGTGGGCTTTGGAAACAGACCTTTTAATGAGTAAGATAAATATACGTTCTTTTGAATAGCAGCACATTGATATCCCTTAGGTTTACAGCCTCCTACTACACTAAGCATCATCCGTATTTTGAGCACGACGGTATCATGTCTATTAACCCTAACGCCTTTAACCAACTGAGTTAAACAAGCAGATAATAAATCATCTTATTCATACGAAAAAAAAAAGAATGTCTGGAACACAGTAAACATTTCAATGATCAGTATGAGAAATTACCTAAAGAATTATGACCAGTCTGGAACCCACTTGGATCACTTTCTCCTTGGACACATGACAAAAAATAGTTCTGATTACATATTGCTAAAATGCAGATACTCAAAGAAAGCAGTGTAATTTTTCACAGCTAGCACTACATATCACAAAGTGAGATAAAAGATAAAGTAACAGGCTATTAAAGACAAGCCCAGGGGATCAAGCAAAGTCTAGTACTCTTCTGTCCCCAGCTGACCACCTCCAAAGATAATTATCTGGATAAAAAGGGACTAAAGGTTGGGGAGAAATCAGAAAGTACAGTAAATTAAGCAAAAAACATGATGCTTTGGCTTCATAGTAACAAAAGATCTAGAAATATCATTGACAAGCAAATAGATTAATACTACCTTTTGAGCACTCCTCTTTGCAAGTCTACTTTCTATGCATGTTCTCTGCTCCTGTTAACCTCCATCTATTCTTGGTTTAGGTTATTTGTGCTGCCAGATAATTATCTTCAGTTTTATAAGCTATGGTGGATTGTGAACCAAGTCAGTGCTTCTTTTGATGCCCTCACATTAGCCCTTTGTCACTAAGAAAAACTATAAGCGATCCAGCAACAAGCATCTTTTTTTTCTTTCTTTTATTTTAATGTGTAACAATTATGCAGAGCTGTACTACGTCAAGCTGGAGTTGCTATTTTCCTGCTCTACTATATTCACTATTACAGCAGAAGTGATAGAGCTTACTATTTTGTCTTTATCAGCAAGCATCCTTTAAACATTATGACACTATCACAGTACTGCAGATACATGCAGTAGTTTCATCAGCTGGAAGAAAATAATCTCTACATTTTCTTCCCCATACTAAGCTTGATCAAGAAAAATTTCACTACTTCAAAAGATTAATTTAACATAACGACAGACTGGTGACAAGCCTAAGAAAACAAACACATCTCAACGAACCAGCTCTTCACATTGCTGACTGCGTGACCCATCAAAACAAAGTCTTTGAGATATGAAAACATAAATCCAAAAGCCCAAATGCTGAGACATTTCTTTGGTTTAGTTTTGATTTTGGACTAAAAGCCATTTTACAATAAGTGGCACAAAAAACCCAAGAACAGAACACATACTGGGCTAGCAACAAGTGTGCATAGCACCTAACTACATTTACAATGAAATGTTCTGTTTCTTCCAAGTGTTGAAGGACCTACAACCATCCAGCTATTGCCAGCTAACATACTGCTTACAACTGACACAAACAGATACTCCATCCTGTTCACTTCTGATAATGAAATAAAGTTGGGTTTGTACTGTGAAAAATCAATTACACGGAAATCTATGAGATCTTGAACACAAGCATTAGTTGTTCATTTTTTATAAAATCAAAGCAAAGAAGCAATTTGGGGACAAACCCGACCCACTGGATTTCACCATGACTTTCATAAAAAATTATCACAGTACCTATTAAATCATTAGCGAGACACAACGCTGCCTGTTAGTTTTAAAATGCAGAGAATGAAACTCATTGCAGAAGCAAAAGAGGGCCAATAATATAATTACAACGCGGTGCCTGTGCCGTCTGAGTTAATGCCGTTATTTGACATTGCAAGGCTATGCCTTCTCCCACGAGCCCCGCCGGAGACAAGGTTCACTCTAATTGGTTCCAAAGCACAACCTACCAACAGCAGCCTTCCTCCGGCCCAGGAATGGTAATTTCCACATGACTGTAAATAGTGTTTGCCAACAATACAAACACGGTAATAAGAGGCTAGGTGGGTAATTAATGTGGTTACAAAGCAGCTTATTTGCATTTTTATTTAAAACTGCCGTCTTTAAAAAGCAGCTCAGATTTCTTTTCGCGAAAGGAGCCTTGGTTAAGGAATAGAGCAGTAATTACTCTCTTTAGGGGTTCTTTTATACATCCTTTGGGGAATTAGAATGAAAAGATAAGCAGAATTATAAAGGGAATCATGTAAAATATGAAATGCACTACAAACACTTAGTACTGTATTTACCATAAGCTAAGCTTGTCTTCTTCATTAATGGAATATATTACAAGCTTATGTTACAATCAGATTAATTGTGAAGATGGTTAAAATAAAAACAAGACACTATATCCAGCCACTTTAATTCCTCCTCTCCTCTCCCAGATCTGACAACCAGAAATCCAGTGACGGCAGAACTTAGTTTGTGAAAGAACACACCTACCTGGACTAGAGTTAGTTTTCAATGCCAACAACACTAAATAGTTTTAGCAGACAGATTCTGAGAAAGCAAGCTTCAGAAAAAGGTTAAATCCAAGTTACACTAGTATATGTAAAGTATCAGGAAAACCAAACTTCTCTGCACACTATAAACTAAAGTCAAGTCAACATACAAAGGCTACATTTTTTTTCATTGGCTATGGTATAGCAAAGATCAAAGACTGACTGTAGTCCTTTTCAGGTAGATAAAAGCTGAAATACAGCCTCCAGTTTAAGAAGTATTTTTCTTTTTACGCACTTTCACATTTTACATCGAGGTTGAATCCCAGCTGTTAACTGACCAGAATGAAAATATTTGAGAAGACCATATTGAGAAATAAAACATACATCAAAATAATTAAACATTTGTAATTTATCCCTGATTACTGCAAATATAAGACATACGGTATCCTAAATGCTTGGAAAACACCCACCAAATTCTTTAAAGTCTCCTGCACTCACACACAGTCTCCTCACACTCACACTGATGGGCTCTGTATTTCGTAAATGCAATTACAATATCAGAGTATTTATCTTGATAATAAAACTCCATGTTTAGTACAGCAACAGATGAAGTTGTAGATGTGAAACAGTTCAGCTGTAGCCAGTCCATCAATTCTCTCATTAAATGATACCAGTGCTCAGAAGGATGCCCAACCCTGAAAGGTAGGGGCTTAACACATCTGCTATATAAGTCAGACTCTGTTTTACAGCGGTTTCATTACTAACCATAAAAACTGTAACAGTGGAACTGTATAAACAAACTTAACAGTGTTTTTACTGTAAAACATGAATGTAATGTAAATATTTGCCTTTCCTTTTTCTCAGCATCGGTAATGAGAACAAATTCATGCCATATGTTTATAGAGTACAAAAAAAAAAAAAAAAAAAGAAGATCTCAACAACTCATCCATGTAAATGTTGGTTAAACTGTTTAATGTTTTTAACTTGCAGGGAAGGGCTTAAGCACCAATTTCCTTGCAAATCATTAAAAATTCTCTTGCTTTTGTCCATGGCAACACTCACTGATTTACAGCTCTTTTTAGACCTGACTACGGCAGAAGAACTTGGAAGATCACAGATTTCTCACTGATAACAAGATCAATAGCTCTGACAGGTCAAGACCTATCCATGTGGATAGTGACTGTCCCAGTACACAAGCCTGCAACCTGAAAGAAGCTGCTGCCTTAGAACATATCAGAAGACTCTGAAATACAAAAGCAACTGCTTTCCAGCTTCTTACAGTAACAGCATACGAGCAGACTGTACTACATTTAGTTTGTCTTAGTCCTGTGCAAGCATGCTTTTACTGCTTAAAAATTATACAACAATTCACTGTACATCTGTTTTTGGAAAATAACTTCACAGCACACATCACTTCAAGGTGTCTCAGCTGAGCAGACCACTCACGGGAATGTACTGAATTCTTGAACATTATGACCAAAGCCTGGTCATACTGTCCTACTGGTCTCAGTCAGTTGTTACTAGCACCATTACTGGTTAAGCCTTATACTATCAATTCCCAACTAGTAAATTAAGGTCCGATTCCATTGCAATTACAGTTAATTACAAGATTCCTTCAGAGAAATCTGGATCACACCCTTAAAAAGGAAAAAAAAAAAAAAAAGCATTTCACTCAGCAGTGGCAATAATGCTTCAGTTTGAATGTCTATGGCTACAAGTGAGACGAGTTGATGCAGAATTTTTTTTATTGCATTACCAGGTAGCTTAATACAATATACTGCTTCTTCCCGCAAGGCCTTTTGCCCATAGCAAGGTTTGGATAACTACTTTTATCTTGATTCTTCAGCATGATCACTTTTCAGAGCACTGGAAGATGAAATATGTCTCTACACTGCAGGCGTGTGTAACCGTGTATTAGACTGTGATGGCATGTCAGCCAATAATATTTAGATTTAGAACATCATGCTTTGAAACAATACAATTCTTTATTACAAAATAACAAGACAGTACTAGAAATCATATTTTCACAGGAGTGCATGTGCTCTACGAGTACGATATTCTGAAGTACCTTCCATTTTGAAGAGATTACTTTTTAAGAGCTTTTAATTAGCACTGCTTTGAAACTCTCCAATTCTTTATTAACAGACTGTTGATTCATTCATTATTTACCACATCTCCAAAGGCACCTTTTATGCATCTCTTAGTTTTTTCCATAAACGAAGATCTGCTACTAATCACAAGACGTTCTCCCTGAATCATTCACATAAGTTAATTCCAAGAACAATTTATTGTGCTGGTTCTAATGCAGTCTTACACAGTCCTGGTGTGGAAATCCTGTACTAATAGCCTGACCAATTTACAGAGAAAGCTCACAAAATTAACATCCAATGGACAGAAAAGGATATTCTGTATCAAGATTAGCATCCATTAGTATCAGGAGACAAAGTGGAATATTTTACAGAGCTATTCTGTATGCCACACACATACACAAAAAGACATAAACCAAGGACAACAGTGGAGACGAAACGGTACGTGGGAAACGGGTCCCCTTTTCCTTGCAGGGGAAACACACGCAGTCAACACATGACAACTGGTGCCTGTGTTCTGCATAAACCTGCCCAGTTTGCTTCTCATCTTTGCGCTTTACGAGATTGCAAACGAAATACAAAGACTCACTTACTGGGTTTTAATTTCATTCAGTTACTTAATCAGCAAGAATATAAATCACTCCTTAGTGAAGAATACTTTGGGGGAAAGGAATATAGCAAGGAGGCGTGTTTATTTTGTTCATATTTCCTCACAGGCATTCTCTCTTCTCCTGTCACATCTCTACCTTCTAAGTTTCTACATATAAAGCAAACCGAAATTTTCTTTCTACAGTTTAATCTAATCTTTGATGTAGCTGTAAGGCTTAGCATGGAGGAATAATTACAAAAGAAACATTTTTATGAAATATTAAACCTGCAATTTATCTTTTAATATCTGCTTCAAAGACTATTTGACAGGAATAAATAAATGAGAGCTTCTTGGCAAGAAAAGCTGTGATTTATGAAATATTTTATTCATTCATATTCTTAAGTATTTTCTTGAGAATACCGCTAACATCTGGAGCTACGCAGTCTTATCCAAACACTCTGCTCATACTCAATTAGAAAATTATATCAATAATAATGTAAAATAAATTACCTAGCTTCTCTTCCTGGAGCATAGATTTCAATGTTCGTCAGAGCAACTATGTGTATAAACAGCACTGTAGTGTTTTTCATTAAGCCTTAAAGTCAATTAAGCTACGAATTGGAACAATCATTCCTCCTTTGCAAAGTATTGATATTTTTTCTCGGCTGCTTTCAGGCCTTTTCACTACTCAAGGAGAGATTTATGTTTGACAATTTCTTTCTGATTAAAATGAATCATAACTCTGGAATTCTAATTTCCTCTTTTCCGAGCAAGAAATTATCAAACAGTTTTAAATTGATATTGAACGTCATCATGCATGAACAACATTCATTTTTGAGATATCAAATGTAAAGCTATACTGATCTCTCTTTTTATCTGCTTCTTTTACATACTTTCTCTTCCTTTCTCTATGTATATATGACATTAGATTGTACCAATCTAATCAACTGTACCTCTCTATAAAAATTATATTTGACAGACTAGCTAGACCAGTCACATTAAAACTTGTCACAATGTTTTACATGAGGCAATTGCCCTCTATTTGCAGTATTAGCAAAATTCTGCTGTAGTTTAGAATGAAAATAATGCTGCAGGTTGCAAACAAATGTCAGTTATCTATAGTAATTAGGAAGTCTGTACAGGTAATTCATACTGAAATTGGCTCAAACCCACTATAAAACAACTCTTCAGAAATAAATTGTTAAAAAACAAAGTTTTCAAGGTTTGTCTCCAACAGCCGATTAGGGTCATCTTGAATTTGTTTTTCAAACAATGGCAGCTAACTAACCTGAAAAATCTTATTTTCTTTCACTATTCTTCCTGTTTTCTCCAAATACTAACAATTGGATTTTTTTCCAAGCCATTTAGCTGTCCCATTTTCTTTTTATTAACTTGATTTTTAGCTTTCACTAAAATCAGATTGAACTTCATTTTTCTGCCTATCTTATTTGACAGTAAAACAAGAGCTGTCTTTCTGCAGCCACTTAGGTTATGGCATCCCAGACAAGGATGACGCAAATTGAGTCACTGAGGAACAAGCTGAATGTTTTTCCCAAGTACTGTCACATATACTGTACTTCATTTTTACATGCTGCATTACAGTAGGTTTGATTTTGGGATCTTTTTGGTTTCTTGTAGTTTCACAGTTGTGGTGGTTAGTTTGGGGTGTTGGTTTGGGTTTGTTTTTTTTCAAGAATTTCATTTTTTTCCATATATATTTCAGGCTTTCATTAACACAGACCATCAATTAGATAACTGTATCAAAACTTGAAAGAATATATATATTTACACATACATGCATGTGAAATAATACACATTTTTTATTATTTTGTCTTGCAAAGGAAGGGGAAGTCTTTTGCATCAAGACAACAAAAAGAATGAAAAAGGAAATAATCTTTGTCCGACATTTAAACCTTGACTGCTAGAGCATATCGTCCCACAGAAAAGCCAACACGGAATACAAGCTGCTTTTAGTAATACACATGTTGTTATAGAAATGCTAATTTTATTACTGACATGATGCACTTATGTAAACACTAGAATTCAATATACCAAAGATTTTCTTAGTTACAAAAGTATAGCTCATGAAAATTAGAAGAAAGAGGGTTTGGACATTCAATTGAAGAGCAGGAACATATTTGCCAGAGTTCCACCGCTTTGGATATTGGAGGAAGACAGTATTTATAGGGCAGCTCAGAGCCTTAATCTAGAAAATTTGACAGAAAACATAGAACAAGTAGGTAACACTACCGTTGCCAAAAATATTACCTGAGTAACATGAACGTGAGGCTTTGTAAGGATGCATCCTAAACAGCTGTATGTTTCATTAAAAAAAAAAATTGGTTCTAAATTGAAAAGTAAATCCGTTTTCTTTCAATAATTTTCTTTTCCTTAGTAACAAGGGGGACAAAATACTGTGGACACTTTGAAGTTCTTTATAGCAGGATAGTCAAGAATTCACCGAACCATATGCAGAAGTTGCTGATGTTTTTATTAAACTCTTACATTTTATGAAAAAAAAATATAATCAATTAACAATTTCTGGCTCTGTAGTTATCTCTCTAAGCTAAAAAATAGTATTTTACACCAATAATTTAATATTAGTATCAATCAATCAAATTAATCTTTGTCTCTTTGTTTTCAGTAACTAACTTTGGGGCAGGTTTTTGTGTTTGTTTTCTTCAAGATTGCTTACAATTTGATATAAATTTTAAGCATCTTGTAATCCATCAACTAATTCTCTCCTGGTTACACACTCCAAGTAATTAAAGTTCAGTAATAACTTATTCTTTCTGCTCCAGCACCTGCATTTCATTTGTTTATTTTCCCAGAGTCATAAATCTGAGGGACTGTCAAAGTGCCATAATATTAGTGCAATAATCAAAGTTAATTAGTCCCTCTCAATAAACAACAACAAAGCCATTACAAAGACGCATTGAAGGTTTTCCAGTTACCCTGTTTACAGATGAGAATCTTTTCTGAACAATTAGAATTTGAAAACTCTTAGTTAATAAACATAGTGTTTCTGAAGTAATTTGACCTTCAGTGATCTTCATTCAGTTAACAATTCATTAACTTTTGGTGAGATAATATACGTATTCAGACAGGCACTCCTGAGCTCCCAGTGCCTTCAAAGTGCTCAGAGATACGCTTAGAATTAAGGGTGTGCTGAGATCTTTTTAAAATAAAAGGTACTCTGTACTGCCTTATTTCAGTTACATAAGACAATCGTGTACGTATAACCATATTTAGCTGCACTAGGACCACTAAATTCAAAAGACAGAACATCACCCAATTCAGTTCGCCTGAAACAGGCAGATGAAGCAACACACACTATGTTTGCCCCTGTTCAAATTCCACGCTATTGAAATTAAAAAAATCCCAAAAATACAGCTTTAATGTGAAGTATTGAAGGATCCTTTACTGTAAATCATTAATATCATCTGGGCGACAGAGGAAGGCCTAAATCCAAAACTGGTTCTTGAAGAAACTTGTGGTTACAAAAACCAGCATCACTTATTTGGAAATACTTACTTGTAAATAAGCACTGTTTGTTTTGCACTAATGAATATTACAATTAGCTGTAGACTACTTATATGTAAATATTAATACTACTGAGTGCTCTCCCATTTCATCTGGGAGCAGCCGAAATATTTTCAGAGCTTGGGAAATACAGCTAAAACACTCATCACTGATTTTAGCAAGAAAGAAAGAAAATTCCAAGAATCTGATCCTGTGGCCCATTATTCAAGCAAAGTGTATAGGTCTGTGTAAACAGATTATCTCCCGGAAGTCAGCAGTCACAGCAAGCTCAGACAGAAGTAAATTGCAATCTTTACCAGCAACTACATGATTATGTGAGAAGTAAATTAAGAACACAGAATAAATTAATAAGTACCTTATTTATTTAAAAAAAAAAGGAGGGAGAGGAAGTTAGGAGTCAGAGAAACAAGCGAATAGGCATTACAGAAGAGCTTGTATTTGTATACAGAAATGAAAGAAAAATGAAAGAAAGGGGAAAGAAACGAGAAGGAAGAAAATTCCATCAAGACAGGCTGCCTGGTGGCAGTGCTGTTGGGTCTAGTGGACTAAGAAAGAAAAGCAGGGAAACATTCTTGGGTTTGGAAAGTGTAAGAACAGTCTTCTGAAATCTCTGAGAGCATAAAAGCTATGGGCAAAATGGTGGCTGTCTCTAATACCCGAGTGTGTACATTCTCCTGCAGTGAGTTATACACTTCGGTTCGGGAAATATCCTGTCCTACGAACTATGAAACATGCCTCAGTGGTTCTTTCAAACATTTTTGCCGTTACAAAGCATCTGTACATAACACGAATAACAGCGCATCAAGGTTTGCACTTCAATAGGGCCATATGAAATGAAAAATCTCTGGCACTGATACACCAGTGACTGACCAGGATATTACACAGTAAGACAAATGCCTTCTTCCTTAAGATTCTTGCATGGCAATGTAGTATCTGTTTAACAGCTTGTACTGCACAAAAGACTTCACGTCTTGAAAAAAAATCACAGCTTAGTGTTGGACACAAGGTACATCCACTTACCCATTCCCCAAGAATGCGCTGCACAGCCTCATTGCCTCTCGACGCATTTCTGCAGGCCAGGATAACGTATGCCCCGTGCAGCGCAAGTGACTTTGCAGTTTCAAAACCTGTAATAAAACATTTTCCTAGTCAGAAATATATTCTAGTAACAAAACAAAGATATAACATTACCTGAAAAAGTGAGCCATGCACTTAAGTACGCTAATGCTACCTACAGTCCAACTACCTGTTTTGATAGTCACCTGGATCCAGCTTTTAAGGGCACATATGAAAAAATGTAGACACCTCAATTTGAGCAGGTCTTTGGGACAATAATTTTATATAGTTTGTGCAAAATATACTCGGGATCTTCAAAAAGCTCAGATTCAATTTCTCTGCCTCGGTGCCTTCAACCGCTAAAGGCACAAGGTTATACTTACTCCTTGCTTGTTTGGCTGTGAAGAATGAGCCATGCGGCGAGACTGCACAACTCTTATGCCTGGCAACATCACACTTAGAGTGACAGAGCATTCTAAAACTGAGCTGTGGGCTCTTCAGGTGCACAGTTAACCTTGATCACCTGTGGCAGGGGGAAGCATCCAATGGGATGTCTGAGGGAGGAAGAGTCAAAATCGTATGGACACAACTACGCTGTCCAATCCAAACACCCCATCCGTAGAACATTGCTGCACAAAACCAGGGACCGGCCAACTATCCAAGTTTTAAGCTATTCCCAGGAAGGGGCTGTCAAGCTTATTCTTCAAAAACAAGATTCTACCTATGGAGATGTGTAACCTACGTGTATGTTTTATAATTCATGCATTTGAAAACCCTTGCTATAATTTTCCTTAAATTATCTGTGCAAAATCAACTTGGTTTTTGTCCCATCATCAACTGATACCTGCTGAACAATTTTTCACAGTTATCCTCATTACAAATAATCAATCAATTACCATGTAGTTACAGTATATTGGTTGTAGCATCACAGGATTAAATGGGTCAGTGCATGTACTAAATGATACAGAGAAAAAATAGACCATGAAAAATTTGCTTTTTTGCATAACTCACTGATATGACTTAATCTGCAAGTACATTCTTTCTAAATCTGAAACAAGTGGACAGACAGTTCACTCTCTGTTGCAACTGAAGTGCAGCAAGAATCTATATCCCCAGTTTTGGGTTTTCATCCATAGAACATAGTTTCACAGTGAATTTCTAAATGACTGTACACACAATCTTTTTTTGCAATACTGTTAATGATTTCTTCTCCATTCTGAATTTGGGTACTTCACTTCTCCTTTCTAAAAGGAGACTTCCAAAGCTACAGTTTGTTAATTTGGGATGGTACTGCAATTTCATGAGATCAGTCAAAATTATGAAAGTGTCCACCAAGACCTGCAACTCTTTCCACCTTGATATCCTCTGCAAGCATTGTAAGCATACTCTGTTTTACTGTTCAATTCATTAATGAAAAGCTGCACAGAAGTTGGTTCAAGGTAAACTTCATTTAATTGCAAAAAAAAATCTGTGAGAATTTACACCAGGAGATTATGAGTTCTTAGGAATGCCCATAAAGTGCAAAGAACTGAGCCAGAAAGTGGGTTTCTATCAGGGGTGAGCCACTACATATTTGTGACTTATTTGGTGGTATCACTGGGTGCCCATCTCCGTGGAGAACTGTAACAAGGACAGAAATTTTGATATAGCTGAAAGAGGCAAAACATAACTTAATGAGCTCCAATTAGACAAGCTTAACCTAGAAAACAAAGAATCAAAACTTAAATGCCTAGCAATTTGAGGATGTGAAGAAGTCAGAGAGAAGAGGTATTTGGTTTAGCTTTATGACATTTAAAGCGTGTTCATGTTTTCCTTTTAAAAATTGTTTAGCAAAAAGCCTATTAAGATGGGCTGCCTCTCCTCCAAAAACACCCTGGAGCAACAAAATTCAGCTACAGCACAAGACGTAACTTACATTATAGAAACAGACACCAAGACGAATTTATATCGTTTGCTGCAATTACATACTTAAGGTATTTAAGTGCAAGCAATTTTCACGTATCTCTTTCAAAGCCATTCATTGTACAAAGCAACTTTAATTACCTGTGTAAGTCATTGCATGCACATGAATTCAGCTACAACGTATGCAAAGACTTCCCCTGTTCCTAATTTCACTTGAACTGTATCTAACTGGAATTTTTCATGTAACTAATGTAAGATATGTTATACTAGAGTACAATTAGTTAGCTGTATGTTTCCTGTTTTGCATAAAAAAACACTTACTGTGATCAACTTCCCATACTACTAAAAACTAGCTGGAATGCCTGGGAACACAGTTTTTCTGCTGTTATACAAATATCTGAAACTGATTGTCAGTTTAATTAGCTAAGTGTGATGATGTTTTGCTAATTCTACCCCATGTTACACTTTGCATAATAATAAACTCCATGCCATTCTGTTACAGTTAGTAACTTGACTCGTGTTATAAATGAAACTGAGAAATCTTAAAATTTAACCAAGTTATGCATTGCAAATTCAATTAATTTTAGTACCACCTTGATATTTCTCTACAAACTTGGAGACCAGTGTTAAAACACTCCTCTTTAGGACACATCTGCTCTTTTCTGGTCTACCAATGGATGATTCTTCACCCTTAGGCAGACATGTTCTGGATATTTCCATGAAATTGTGTGCTTAAAAAAAAATACTCTTTTCAGGAGATTTTTAAGCAGCAGGCCATCCTTCCATCCAAAATACTGCCACGGGTCAAGTGCTGACATGTCGCCCCATTAGAAATATTTTAAACTACTACCTCATTCATGAACACTCTTGCACTGTATTTTTTTTTAATACATTCACTGTGTTAAACTAAGTTTGCCAACAAGATTCTTCAGCAAAACATAGTCGTCTTCAAAATACAGTAAGTTTCAAACCATCAGCCTAACACACGGATTGGGAATTTAAAGTACAAAACTACTTAAACTCTGTTGAAAAAACTTCCCTATTTAGAAAAACTACATCGAATCAAAGTCCCCATTAAATGTGGTTTCATACACCAAAGTTAAACCACAAATATCATAAACACCCAAACGGTCAAACCTTACCAAAAAAATCACAGTAGGGTTAAACAGAAAGAGAAATCTAAATAGTTATGTTAAGGATATGAATAATTACGTAACCAGAGCAACTTTGATTCTACCCACAAAAGCAACTCTGTGGACTTCAAAAGAACCAAGTATTTCTTTACAACTTCACTCAGAGACTGATGTCACGAACGGGCTCTCTCACAGTGGCTCAGCCTTTTCACAATGAAGGAACATTAGCAGCAATGACACTAGTTTCCAGAAATCAAATCATATCCTCCGGTGGTGAATCCTCCCCGTACCACAGTACCAGGGTATTGCAGCTGCAGAGTTATTTAACCCAAGTACGACAGATCGCACAGCCTCCTGCCGACAACAACCATTGCCACTTCCACTCGGTCTGCAACTGCTGGCAACGGGCGCGCATGGATGAAGAAAACTGTGCCCAGCTTCAACATACTAATGTTCTATGCTTCAGTTTTCAGATTTCAAAATAGGCATCTCAAAAAAAAAAACAGCTTCAAAACTCAAATATCTTCTTAGAGAAAAAAAATCCCACGGTATATACTAGTTGTGTGTCTTTTAAAAGTGGGGACAACTGTATTAGAAAAACAGCATAGGATAATACACTTGAACAAAGACAGCCAATTACAAAGAGTAAGACAGATACTTCTCCCAAATGTGACGGAAATACAGCATGCTTAAATAACATACACTTTGAAAAAGCGACAACAGTACATTTAACAATGTTGAGCAAACGCATCATAAAACTAAAATAAATTTCACTTGATTGCCCCGGAAATCTCAAGAGTCAAGACTGTCCTGAGACCGGCTACTCTTGCTGCTGATGCTCTTGCTGAATGAGTTCTAATCTGACACTCAAAAGTCAAAATCCTGCTTCAGAATAAGACATACATGAGGATAATCATTATGGCACAGCAGCTAACCCAAAGGCCTGGTCGCAGAACTAACAAGAGAGGTATAAGACATTTAAATCCCTGCAGCCCTTTACTTAGAGCACAGTTTTCACACAGACTCAGAAATGAGCACTCCATTTCTTGCTGCATCTTCTATGAAGACTGATCCATTCAATATTCTCACATTCTTGTCTATCTGCAGTTGACTACTATCACTGAATTTTGGGACAGATTTTCAGCTAACGGTCTCAATTAAAGAGCAGTTAGCATCGCTCAATTAATGCCAACTACATTGTGTCAACATACACCAGAGAGTATATGGCTCTGTCAAACAGTGACATCTCTGTAAAACAGAGAAAGGGATTCACAGAGTGGAAAAGTAATTCAGCTTGTTTAAGTAGACAGTACACAGTCCATTTATCATTAAGGGACATTTTCTAAAGAATTTCCATCAGTCATTCGCATGGCTTAGAACATTCTTTTATTTCAAATATAAGAAAGCGGGAAGGCACAAGAAGAAATTCAAAAACATTTCTCACAATAACAAGTTTTTCATCAAGTTCTCCACCTTCTCCCAAAGACGCCAGGATACCTTGGATCGGTCGTTTTCAACACATCTAAAACGCCTGCAACAATGATGTGTGATTTAAAGAAGAATCTTCCGCAACTAAGACTGTAGTTGCCTGTACTGGTGGTTTAAGGGTACAACATCCCAGAGACTTTTCACAAGGAGCGGCAGCCGTACGCCATCACTGACAAACTCATACTTGTCAGAGCCCCCAAAAGCACCAAGTATTCTGTATCAGGATTGCTTGCCTATCTCACAGTTCGAGTTGCTCCAAATGCTAGTTTTCAAGCAAATAAAGCACCAAGGTACTTTTGAGATTAAATTCAAAATGAGCTATTCACGTGAAATACTAATGCTGCCTTTGCTTCTGTGTGTTTGCAGGCACATGGTAATAACATTCTGGCATTTTTCATTGAAAAGTTTGATGTTACAGGAAAGATACATCCTGCCTCTCCCTGTTGTGTGTAAATTGGATAAACGTGTTTTTCTTGGAGCCATGAACCACAGAAAAAGCCAACCAAAACGAAACACGATGACTAATGCATCGACTCTGTTTTCCATCTAACCAACTTGAAAATATGCACTCGTTATACTCTGTACTTCCTTGCAATATACCGTTCTGGGCAAGGCAAAGTTATTCTTAACAATAAGTGCATTGCCATTGCCACTGAAAAAAACTCAAAATGTTTTATTTCATTTGAAGGGAACACAACACTAAACAAATTGGAAAAAAATCCTTAAACTGATGGGATTATAAAGATCCATGATGCATTGTTCCCATAAAAAAATGAAAAATGCATCACCTGAGGCCAAGAAAGCTAAATTTGTAACTGAAGACACTGCAAGCAAACAAAAACACAAAACAGTGACTGTGCCAGGCACATACATTACAAATACACTGCAACTAAGAGCCACAAAGTTGCAGTCAGATCCAGTATTTACTCTCATACTGCCCAAAGACAACCACCAACTCACTTTAAAAAGCGATTACGCAAGACATGAACAAAGTCTGGACGCCAGCCCTTCCAGCTCTAACACCTACAATCATCTCACCAACCAAAGGCAGCAGATTCAAACCCACATCTCCTATCCTAGCTGTTCTAGAGGTGCTACTATCCAATACAAATACTGTAATAATGGGCAAAAGGGTTCCAGTTTGGAATAACCCTCATGTGAGATGCAGCATAATAAATACAGAGCCAAGCTACTTATCGTAGCTCATGATTAAGACCTTGTTTTACTTGTAAAGACAATTCCCACCAACCATTAAATGTCAGCCCCTAAAATACAGGCAAATGACTACCCTGAAAAACTGTGGTTTTAAAATAAGTTAGATATTCTTAAAGCCACCTAATTAAAACATTGAGGAGACGGAACCAAAAATAAAATTTAATAAACTGAACAGATCACCCCAATCAAGATTTTTTTTCAGTTGCCAGGTCATATAAATACAAACAGGTCCTGTTAGGTGCCCAAATACAACAGTGGTCAGGGTTTAGAGTAAAGGAAAGAGGAGAATCAAGGATAAGAACTGAAATTTTAGGAAATCCCGATTTTATCTTTCATATCTACTTATGCATAAGATGTATACCGGCAACTAAAAATCCCAGTCAAAAAAAGGATTCAGACATTTTCCATGCCAACTAATTCCAAAGCTCTGTTTAAATAATACAGACTCCTTTAAAAGGGGGGGGGGGGGGGGGAAGTCTCAGCCATCAAGTTTCATCTTGCATTTGTTCATCTATTAAATGACAGGATCATGCTCCTACCAAATCACAAACAAAATTGTCTTGAATATTTAAGTGTCCCAATGGACATGATCAGAATGGCATTTTACCAATACTGAACTCTTTGGCAGAAATCAACACATCCGGTCATATCTCAACATCACAACTGCAACTGAAAATTACTATCTTTGAACTTTTTATTCTCTGTGTTTCTTCAAGTGTAGGACAAATCCATGTTTTCTTTTGATTGTCTTTAAAAATGACAGTGTGGTTTCTTGCAAGCAAGTCAGCCAGTTTTCCTAACACAAATCAATTACTGTATTTTAAAAAAAAAGTATCGAAATTTAGCATTTGGCTTTATAATTTGATGTTTAAGGAGAATTTATAAGAGGGTTTGTTTTTCCATTCATATTTTTTTCCTTTGTAACAAATCATGATGTAACACGGGCACCTGAATATGCAGCAACTCAGCACACAAATTCACATTTTCTAGACAAAAATATCCTTTCTACCTAAAAGTGCATCCAATTATTAGCAGGCAACACAAAAAGTTATCTATATATTTCAAAAGAAATCTGAGCTAGCAACTTTGTCTCCAAATAAGCAGAACTCATTTTAGCATGACTCATTCCTAATTTTAGTAAAAAACCCTAAATTATTCAGAATTACATATGTTTACATTCATAAGCGATAAAAAAATATTTTGTTAGACTACAGTTATGTTAATACACTACTTCCATTTTTATTGCAAAACAAACACTTCCAAAATAAACATTTAACTGGAATCTAGAGTTGCAGAATACAATCAATCCACCCGCAGCGTAAGTCAGCATCAAACCAGCATCTCGGTGAAATGTAGAGCAGATCTGAGTAGGTCTCTGTTTAAATAAAGCCAGTCATTACTTGAATACGTTATTAAGGAAATAAATAACAACATTTTTGTGCGTGCTACTATAGCTGCTTCGCTATTTTACAGCTAAGATGAGGCAAGCTAAAGCAAAGCAGTGGCAACAAAGCTTACAAGAGCCACACACACAGAGAAACGATTGAGGATTTACTAACGTGGGTAGCAAGTATCAAAGGCCAACAATAGACTCCAGTTTCTAGCTAATCCACACACCCTCGAATGGCTTCTGTTCTGGAAAAGTGCCAGCATTAAGAGCATTCATAACCCGATTTATAAAAAAATCTGATGATACATTCGGTATCCAATACATTTTGAAAGCTGTTTTGATGGGCACATCTTTTTTAAACTCATCCCCCAAAATTTTGGGCTTTTTAGCGCCTCATTGTTTCTATTTTTAAGATAACTTTTAAGTAAGCTTATTTACGTGACCGTAAAACAGGGCAGAGAATTTAAAATTTATCATTAACTGTCTCTCCTGGGTTTAGGTTTTTTTTCAATCGGATATTTTTAAATAAAAAAGTTCTAATTTCAGAGAAATGGGGTTAGCAAACTCTCCTTCTCTAAAGCTGTTCTTTGCGTCAGTAGTAGCTTTAGGCAACACAACAGCTTTTCCCACCAAAGCAAAAATGGAAAAAAAAAAAAGCCAGAAGTTGCCTAGTTTCTTTTCAAGTACACTTCTGTTCTTCTGTAAGCCAACAGCATCATAGGTTTCTGTACTGCTGAGCTGAGCCCTAATTAAACATAACAAAAAATTAGTTGCATGTTTTGAATTTCCTTTCGGCAAGTACAACAGTGCAATGTTAATAAAAGAAGTAAATTTAATAAAGAGGAATACTGCATCCAAGGCAGAATAATTAAAAGACATACTGTGCTGTCAGCTAAAGTGCTAGATCCTCCAAAGCCTTAATCCACCAGTTTTTTCGTGAGAAATACTCAGCGTTATGTACAGATGCCAAGAAAGTACAACATCAAATTGGACCAAATTTTTTCTTAAAACAAACTTGATATTTATTTACATCAGTTACACAAACAGTGAAAGATTTTAAAATGTATACTAGACTTTTTACAGATAAATAATAAAACAAGGTTCTGTCCTAAACAGCACACAATTTAGGTCACAAAAAAAAGACGTCAGAGAATTAAACACACAGAGCTAAGTCCTTTTCTGCAGAGCTCACAATTTGTGTCTTGGGCAAAAGGAATCGATAAGTAGACCAGAAATTAAAACAATACTACTTGATTTCTAGTAGTCACTACCCATCTCTGTCTTTGGACAACAAGAGATAAGAATTTATTTAGTTAAACAGCAGAGGAAGACTTTAATACAAGAGGCATTTCAGGAAGAGAATTGAACACAAGGATGATGCAGTTCATTGTTCCTTCTAGTGCAAGCAAAGAAAACCAGCAGATAAGAGACAGCTAGAATGGGCAAGACAACAGGACATGGAGGTTTGGAAGATTATACAGTCCTGGGTTACCTCCTTAAATTCTAGTTTTTCTGGATTAGATGGTATTCAAGGTGGGTATCAATCTCCCAAGGTTCAAAACTGGCACACGTTTTGGGTGTACTTTAAACTACGAAGGAAAGAGGGAGATGGGAAGCTGTTATGTAACTCAAATGATCCATCATGTGGTTCCGACAAACAAAGTAAGGCAGGAGATGGTGTTCTGAAACAAAAGATGAAGAATAAGAACAGTATTAACAAAAAGTGTCTATACACAAAAGCAAGGAGAATGGAAATAAAATGAGATTTAGAAGTCGTTAAATTCTAATGTAAAGCCATGAGCAAAAAAAATCAAAGAGCTCTTTGACAATTTCAAGAAGGGCACGAAAACAGATGACATTTAAGGTCTACCTGCTAACAGGCGGAACATCAGCAACCCACCCATGAGCTCAATTACAGCAATCTTCTAAAGCAAATCATAGAATCATAGAACAGCTACAAGTTTTATACCACGTTTTTTTCATCTTCCAAGTTAGCCCTTGCTAGTTAGGGGAAGGGGATGTGAAATCCAGAAACACATGCCTGCAAAACTTGACATCTGTAAAACAGGAAAAACTGCCAGGTGAACAAGCATACTAACTGTTTTCTAAAATCTACTGGTTTTGTGATGATTGGGTACTCTAACATCTCTAGTCACAATTTGCAACATTACTATGACTTAGGTAAAAAGCATTACTTCTACTGATAGTCAGAATCTAGTGTTGAACAGCTCACTCACGATCACACAGAAATCAGGCTGTACAGTTCTTGATGTCATACTCAGTCTGCCTTGTCCATGACAACTTTCCCAAGTAAATGATCAAATCTTTCCGTGTATATGAAGTCTGGTAAGTGGTATTTATTCGTCAAATTGCATCACGTAACATTATGAAGCATATCTCTACCTTACATTCCAGATACATATTTTTTGACCACAGATTAGATGCAGAAGCAGATACAGTAAGATCCCTTCTCACAGATCACAATCTTCACTCACTCAGGATGCCAAAGGTGTGTTGCCAAGTAGGTCATACACATTTTTAGGTGCTCTTCATTGACTATCTTAGTAAGGCACAAAATAGTCCTAATCTACATTCAGAGTTAAAAATCTCTCAGCAACACTAAGATTTATACCCCTCAGCAACTCCTCACAGCTGGATACAGACCCAAACAAATAGAGCATTTTTTGGAAAAGCTTTCTTTACACAGTTCTAGCTGCTGTATTTTCTAATCTTAATGTATCTTAATTACTCCTGCCTAAAGAATTAGACTTTTTACCCCGTGACAGAACAATACAACTCCCACTTCAAATTGGAATATGGACATGGACATAACCCCCAAACACGGGTCAATTGGTGCAGCCATATGTTGCACTGTAAGTAAAATAAGACTAATCATGCATTTCTCAAACTCTTAATGCCTGTAACCTACAAATGGACGGAAGCGAGAAATGCTGCTCATGCTTGCGAATGGCAGAAGAGGAACAACATAACCAGAACTTCCCACAGTTCCTGGATCTCTGAATACACAATATAATACTGGTTTCTTCGATCTGCTTCTGTTAGAGGAGACTTAGAGATTCTCCTCACAAACTTTTTAAAAAAAACATTGAATTTTTGCACAGAAGTAGCTTTTTGACTAATCATCACAAGGGGAAAATGCCCCACAAGTTTTATGAACTCAAGATTAGATAGCAAAAACAAAAGAAACCCAATTAGAGAATGTGCTGATAAAGCTGCTTGGATAAAGAATAAATAACGAGAAGGCAACAAATGTACCTCCTACAAAGATAAGATAACCTGGAGAAAAAAAAAAAAAAGAACAATTTCTAAGCATATATGAAATATGCATAAAATAATGAGGAAAACCTTTGTGAAATTAAGTATTTCAAAAGACAAAAAAGCGATCAAGTTACATCGCAGCCCATCGAAGAGTCTTTTTAACTCTTGCATAACAGACAAGTACCACATATGAAAGCTTCTAATCTAAAAATATGTTATTCCCCTGTGAAAAGCTCAATCCCATCCTTTCCGAGAAGATTCCATTACAAGTAGTAATCATTATTGAACCTTTTAGCCCAGATGTAATTTCTTACATGTTACAACAAGTTTCACATGCATTGTGAATTTCAGCCAAGGTTGATGAAGTTCAATAACTTGGCTAACCAACCATGTGTACTACTCATTACAGAAGTAATAAATAGATTCATCAAAATGGACATGAAAAAGGAGTATGAATATCTGACACCACTTTTAGCTTACTCAGTAAGAATAAATTACAGAAGTCCAAGGATATTTAATATTTACAATATGCAAGAAGTAGACAGTTGGAGCCAAGCAGAGCAATATTAGTATTCTACAATATTAAGCCAGAGTTTAAACAATGATGGCATTTATGGAAAACTCAATCACTATGACCTACCACAAATTTTCAGAATACAGCACAGTAAATCAAAGATAATCCTCTTCTATTAACATTATTCAAAGCTTTAAAATAATAGCTTTTAGTACTGTTTTAATTGTTCAAAATGCATTGCTGCTAAATCCTAACTGACAGCTAGTAGCATCCCGCGACAGAATGTGCTAAAAGTTCCACCCCATAGGCAGTTCCCTCCATAAACTGTTTTTCTACACCAGTTACCCAGATAAGATACTCTGGTCAAAAACACACTTCCTGCAAGATCCAGGCTCTCCTGGAAAAAGCACTGTACTCCCACTCCCCAAAAACACTGGGATAACAAAAATCGTGCCTGCTACAGTTTTGGACTTCTACAGAGAAAATAGTTGACAGAAAATAGTGAAGTGTAAGTTCGGTTTTTAACATTTGTTTTAAGGAAGAACCAAGCAAAAACCACCTACGTTTCTACGATGGGGCTACTCATGTGGTTCAAGGTGACACGCGCCAAGTTTGGTCCACGGCACGTGGGTCACTGGATTTAAAAGAACTCAGTCTTTAAGATTTCAGCATTATTTTTCCCACGAATTCTTCATTAAGCAACCAGTTTTCCCTCAAGAGATTGAATAAATCTGTTGGAGCCAGAGTAACAACATGAAACCAAAATACATAGCTGCATATACAATACCAAATTGTATTATGCTGAAGGATGATTCTTTTTTCCCCTCATCCAACCACATTTTAAAAGGCCTTAAAGCAAAGCCTTCATTGCCACTATCTTGCTGGCAAAGAATTGCAAAAGAACAGTCCTGTGCTGGCAGAAGACTCTGCTGTACACTGCAAAACAATGTTTTTATTGGGCAACTTCTTCTCATGAGAGGCAAAGAATACAAACACTGGCTGCACCCAGGCCAGACAGGCTTTTCTGTTAACATAATGTGTTGCTTACAATACTGAAACGTGATACATGGAGGCTAGAATTCACAAAGAAATAAAATACACATCAAGGAACAACTCTTTCAGGCTTTTAAAAGCCCGATAAATACAAAAGTATCCCATGAAAACAATCTCAGGGACAGCTAGGAGTTGCCCGAGAAAAATAACCCAAGGTTGCATATTGCTTACCTTTCTGTCTGCCTCACAACACGCTTTGAACCCAAACCTCCATAAATAATACCCACTTCAGCTCTCCACGTGTGAAACACTTCCAGTACGAAAACACGCAGCCGTGCAACGGCAGGAACCGTTCATTCACCACAAGTCACGCTGGTTGAGCGAGAGCATAAGATGCATCTCCTTGGCAAAGCCTCAGGATCTCCCTTACCTCCACACCATCAAGCTACAACACAGTTACGTACAGTTGTTCTTAACAGAAAGAGGCTGAAGTTTTGACTTATTAATCCACAGGCAACAAACTCTTTTCACTAAATTCGATCTAGATAATTGAAAAAGACTATTCAAGAAGCATTATCACATGCTTGTTCCCCCGTGTCACATCCCTTTTTTCAGCTCTCATAAGTAAAAGGGATGCAAATAATAAGCAATTTCTGGAAAGCAAACACCTTGCTGTTTATTCATCATAGTAAAACATACCAAAAAAAATTTACATTTAGAAATGTTTGAAAAAGTTAACATATGAATATAATTGAGAAAAATAACAATACAAACCAAAAACAAACTGATGTATCTTCTCTCATTTTTTTCCATAACAAACTATCCAACAAAAAACAGGCTGAGTTTTTCAAGGCTGACAAAATTCAGGTGTTACAGCAGAAGAAAAAATCCAAAACTCTTCACGAAATCATAAAGCAAATCTGAGGACTAACTTGCACTGTTCCTTTTTAGAACTAGCGCTGCCAGTTGTATAACCTTTAAATACTTCTGGCAACAGACAGCAGAAATTAGACAAAACTTTGTGCTTTCAAAGAAAGATGTGCACACTTTGCAAGGAAAATTTGCAATCTAGCTCCAAAAAAAAAAAGAGAGAGATGAGCAATTTCTTACTGACAGATTCAGACAACTATCTGTGGGCTTGGACCACCAAACTATGCAATAGAATGGAAGACCACGAACATATTAAGATAGTCAGACTAATACTATTAAAATCAGAATCCTCAATGGTAGTTGTAAGGGTCTGTTTTATTCCTCCCATATGATCCAAGTTTGACTTAAATGAGACCATTCACTGGTCTAATTAGGATTCAGCAACTGTTACCTTCTTTGTGAAGGCCGATAAAGCCAGCCTCAGTAAAGCCATTATGTCGCCCACAAATAATCTCAGTAACTTTGCAACTAGTACAGTTCCCCATAGTCACAAAATTCCCTTTTCTGCAGGTGCAGAGCAGCCAATTCTGGATTTCGGGAGAAGTAAAGGTGTTCTTTTTCGTCATAATTTTCCTATCTCTCCATTGCCAATAGACATAGGGCACAGTGGTGAAAGGTAGCCAACATCTACTCCAGACCTTAGGTGATCCTCAGAAGAAATTTAGACAAGCTTTAAAAGCTTCATTTTGCTCCTCTTATGGGTAGTAGCTCAAATAGCCACTACTCAATCTGCTGTTACTCAGCTGGCACAAGAAATGCAACGAAGGCTAACCACACCTGCCTCTACCAAGGCTCTGAAGGTAGATTCTGCGTTTTAGCTACAAGAAAGATTCAGAACAATACTTGTATAGGAAGTGCTCAAACATTACTACCCCACATGCAGAAACAATAGCTCAGAAATCAAAAATTCAGAAACCCTGAAGCTATGCAATATGTCACTCTCCCAGTAAAACCAACTCTCATTAGCTTCTAACAGCACAAAGTACAGAAGCACGTAGTCCAAGCACAGCAGTCTGGCCATGCGTACTGCATCATTTCTGTACAGGTTTACTTTTTTGTACTGCTTTAATAAAGAGAAAAAAGTAAAAAGCTACCAAAAAAAAAACTTCTTTTTTTAATAGAATAAAAAGACAGGAAAAGAGAAGTATCTTGGGATCTTTCTGAATTAATGTGAGCACTTTATGCTTACTGAAAGGAAGGATTCACAGCTTTTCAAGAGTTTAAAGTTCTACTTCCACCCTGACAGTATGAAATCCTAGATGCTATTTGTCCCAGAACTAATGCCATTAATCCCACATCCCCGACCTTTGAAACTTTACGGGTGTTTTCCAGTAAAAGATAAAAAAAGTTTCTAGTATTTTAGGAGCGCCATGATTTAATAGGGGCAGCCATTCTACCCTTCTCACAGATGTGAAGTGTTCAAATCATGTCCCATAGGAGAGACATTTCTGAATTAGATGCAGATGATAGATACAGTGAAAGGCACACAATAAATTGCAGAGCTACATAATTTGTATTTATCACAAAAGCACCACCACGTGTGAACAAAATCTAATTATCTACATGTTACCACGATGACTAATACTAAATAAATTATCAAGTTACCCGTTAGCAAAATGTTACCTTCTACAATTCGTAATGTTCAGTTATGTTTGTGTGTATATATACAAATCCTCCCTGCAATTAACTATGACATTTGATACTGGGAATCCAGTTCACTAAACACACAATGAATTTCAAAAGCTGCATAAGCTCTAATCTGATAGTTCAACTCAAAACAGAGTTTTAGCTCTAAGTCCTTCCTCGATTTCATATACCTGATCACCAAGCAATGGCTACATTTTTAGGGGATGCAAATCAGCTACGGATGCAGCATAAATCAATTTAAAAAGAAAGAATACAGTTGCTAACCGTGTTCTAGTAGTTAAAAGTAGGTTGATTTGCATTTCCTTCATTTGTAAAAACACATTTTAATTAAATATGTCATCTTCTGCTAACATGTACTAATCATTTTTAGTTAATCAGACTTTGGGTTTAAAAACGTGATACGCACAAGTTTTTCAATAATCTTTTTTCATTAGCGTATCAAGCTAGCTTTCCACACTTACAGCATAATACACTAAGAGAAAAAACAAACCTGTGACAGAGGAATAAAACAGAAAAAGTTCTGTTTATCATTTATAAATTAAAGGGACAGTTATTTAAAATATCTGCTTTTTTATTTAAAAAGCTGTTTATTTATGATAAATTTTAAGTACATTTCCCAACCTTTTGAATCAGTATGACAAAACTTGCTAATAGTGAAGTTCTGCACAAGAAATAAAAGAAATACAGTAACTTCTCAGACCAGAAGTATATGCAGACCAAAAGCTCACTGGAGCAGTGACTTATCTTCTAAGTACTGATTAATAGTACCCAATATATAACTTTTCTCCTGCACAGCAATAAAAGTGACAGGAAAAAAAAATAATTAATTCCATTTAACCAAGCATTAACCAATAATCACAGAATCATAGAATGTTAGGGATTGGAAGGGACCTCGAAAGATCATCAAGTCCAATCCCCCTGCCAGAGCAGGAATGCCTAGTTATTTTGAAGAAATCATAATTTACACAATTTTTAAAGTACATGATTTACTCTGGTAAAACATAATCAAGAAGAGCAATACAGAAAACCACATTATGACTGCGGCTTCTGGATTTTCTTCAGTATTTAAAAAAAAATAAAATTTAAGCTGCTCATTTCCAAAAGTGGTTTTCACTTTCTTGAGATAATTTGTACTTGTTCTGGGCATCCCTTATAAAAGCAATTAACAGATTTCTTCAGAACTTCACAAAGCAGTAAAATCTGAAGTGTGGTTTAAGCAATGGTTTGATTGTGGTTATCAATACAGCTTTGTGATAACGTCTTGGAAAAGCATTAAGAAAAGTCCTACTTTGTGGAATCTGCCTGACTGGACAGAACATACACGTTTTGCACTTCCCTAATACACTGCAATACTACTAACATTTTGTTACTCGTGACTGCTGCAGCAGTCACAATAGGTTAGATGCAACTGCACTCACTACAGAAAACAGAACACACTGTAGTTTCAAGGTCTTATATCTATACGAATCTTAAAACCAGAGAGAAATATTTATAAAAGTCATAGAAAACCATAAGGTACATAACTATCTACCCAATATTAAAACCAAGTAATATTATTTTTTAAAAATTTGTGGGATCTGAGATTGCTTACATGTGCAAGTGGAAAACATCACGTCTCTTTATAAAATTAAACCTAGATGAACAGCTGGCATGCTTTTTAAAATTTTGAATTCTAGTGCTAAAAATTAAGAACGCGAACAACAAAATTAGAAGAGCATTTACTAGAAACAGGGAAAAGCAGCGGGTCTCTTTTGTTTAGTATTTTCAAAGAGCAACACAGCCCTCTAGTGGAAAGATCAGAAAGCAAGACTTCATCCGCACAAGCACCCACCCTCTTTGTAACCTAACTCATGTTGGGACCTTTAAAAGAGAAAAACAACGTGTGCACAGAATTGCACACTTGATCTTTCGTTCCTCACAGTGGAATAAGTCTTACTGGCTTTTAGAGAACAAACTGACAATTTACACTACTCACATCTAAATGTGCGTAAGTTTTTAAAAACAGGACTAACACAAGATTGAACTGTTCAGTAAATCCATCTTAATTCTCTTACTGTGCCAGTTTTACTGTGGTCATAACTTCTAATGTGATCTTCAGACTACAATTTTGATTAAGCTTAAAAAATAGATGAGAAAAAAAAAAATATCAAAAAAATTGGAGTGCACTTCCAGAAGAAATGTTTGCACAATAAAAAAAGAGAAAAGAAAGCATTTTACTAATAATGCTTGATCCGCAATGATCTCTTTATATTCACAGAATGGCCTGGGCTGGAAGGGACCTTAGAGATCATTTTAATCCAACCTCCCTGTTGTGGGCAGGGACGCCACCTCTCGACTACGTCAGGCAACACGTGAGAACCGAACGGGAATCGAACCCGCGACCTTTGGTGTTTCAAGCACCACGCTCAACCCACTGAGCTAAACCAGCCCTATATTGTAAGACAGAATAATTCATTAACTTGTACCAAGTTGCTAAGGAAAACTAAAGAAGTGTTTAAAAACCTAATTTTTAGTATATTTTTCACCCATGATTTTTGCAGCAATTTTAAGGACTAAATTAAGAAAGTGGATATATAATCTACACAATTTTTGCAGTATATATTCCTAATCAGTAACGAAAAGCAAAGCCATAGAGTGGACAGTCTCCTCCATTTAGAGACATGTTAAGAGAAGTTAATGACAATGAAGCAGCATTTGAGAAGCCAACACGTGATACCACGAGAAATCTACCACTGCCCAAGTCATCCAAAGTATTCTCTCAGTAACTAAGGAAGCATCTCTGTCAGAAGTTGAGAAGACTTTTCAACTGTAAGAAACTAAAAATGTTCCTGGCAAGCTATGTTGAATTCCCCGTATTAGATTCACAACTAAAGTAAATTTAATATACTGTACCATCTTTGTCGATCTGTTTTTAACTTTTCTATCTTAAAAGTGATGTACTTGGACAAATAAAAGCATAACTTGTAGGTTCATCCATCTGCCAAGGAATTCTCAGCATTTTCCAAACTTTTATATTCAGCATCCAGCAATGTAGTAATTGAAAATGCATTTTAATGCATTTTGATAGACTGCAGTCCATCAACTTACACCTTGATCTTTGTTCTACCCATCTCAAAATGAAAAATTTCTCATTGAATGTACAGATACCTTAAAGTTTTCAAACATACCATTGAAACTAATTTTGACAATGGGCTGAGTGATTTTTTTCTTCCTTACATCATCATGCGTACAAGCGAGTACTTAACAAGTTCTTTTTCAATCACTTTGTACTTAATGGACAGCAATATTTCCTTGGAAATATTTACACTTGCCTCTTAAAGAAAGGAGGTTAGTGTTATGACAACACGGTAATTGTTTAGTCCTCAAAATACTCGGAGAAGGAAATATTTGCTCCGAAATACACCAAAAGTTTAAAAGAAGTATCTACAACACAAACTGGAGCACAGCACTGACATCTTAAAATAACCGGGGAATAAGCTCCAGAACTGGCAAGCCTCCGCTTGAGCCACCTAATTAGTATTTCCACATGGAGTCCCAAAGAACTGTGTGGACACACAGGCTCACAGGGGCCTCTACAGGGCAATCCATTACTGACACATTCAAAGCAGTTTGCCAAGATTCAAAGCATGGTTAACAGTTGAGACTGATATCTTTTAAAGTCTCGGACAACAGCTTCAAGAAAACTTCAAATTTTGCCATTTATGTCCAAATCAACTGCACAAGAACACTACTAGCTAACGTCTTTTGGGGCTGTTCCCTTCACACAACACCAAGGAGTTTGAACTAAAAGCAGTGAACAAACCTGAATAAAGTTTTCTAACTTGAGGTTTTATAGGCCAATATTACAAGCTAAGTTTGAATACCAAAAGCACACAGATATTTAAACAACAAAGCAGATGGTGAGATAAAGATTGGTATATTTTACCTTACATGTAATGGTCACCTACCTATTCCTGAATTCGCACCCGTGATGATAACCACTTTCCCACTTAAATCACGACCTTGGAGAATTTCCATTGCAGTACTGTTTCCATCATACTTCTGTCTAGTAGTAGGTTTTACTGGATTATCTTCGACTGTAAAGGCCAGCCTTGGGTCAAGGTAGGTAGTCCTTTTGTTTATGTGGCTGCACAAGAACACAAAAATTCAACTGCTTGGACCCTTCTGCACTCTGCATTTATATTTAAAATGTATTTCAACCACTGTTGTGTACTATTCCAGTGGACTATTGAAATTCTCAAAAATCAATTTATTTTTTTTTCAGTTTTGCTAAAGTGATCTGAATTACTTTCTTATCAAGCGTTTTTCTACTTGGGACAGCGTCCATTAATAATTGTATTCACATACTTCACAACATTGTTATGAACTTCATGTGAACCCCTATTACAGAAAGCAGAATTTTGTCAGGAGAAAAAAATCTCATTATACTAAGGAAGATCGTATTCTCTTAGGAGCTCCATAAAAGGAGCCTACACTACTCCCTCGGAACAATAAACCAATGAGAAAGGTAGCTCAGTACTTTTCTCTCCAACAACTGAAAACAAGTAGCTGTACATCAGCTCAGCAAATGGCACCATTTGGGCCAAGCTCACCGTCCTAAAACCAAGTTTTAGTTTAGTTTAGACACTGCCACAACTCTGTATATGGATTCGCAAGTTGTCCTTACTAATTTATTTGTCTTTCCAGCTGATATTGTCACAGTATCACAACCCAGAAAGGCTACTCAACATGAAACACAGTTTTCCTACTTGTCGGAATTCCACATTTTGACATACTTACTCTACAAAATACACTTGCCCATTTTCATCAGTCTCCTGTTCCCATCCATACGGCAGACCTAGGAAACACATAAAACATCATCTTTACACAGGCACACTCCGATTTGAGGTTTAAGCGATTTCGCAGACAGATGTGGCAAAATTCTGCATTGTATCTGTGCAGTTACCTGCTGCGCTTGAATATTGGAACTTGAAAGAAGGGTTGCTTCCCTAACCGCACACAATCTGGTACAACTGTAAGGACTAGTATATTAAGTATAACCCAAAAATTCTTTGTACAAGTCATTTCACGTCATAGCTCAAACCAGCAAAACATAACCATGCCTCCTAGTACATACACGTATATACACACAGTTTAATACCTATCCTTGATAAAGTAAATTACAAAAACATTGAACTAAATGTAGGAAAATTTACATATAGCACATACCAAAAGTCAGAAGATCATAACCCTCAAATGGGTACGGGATACATTAAATCACAGTTGGAAGGACAGATAAAAGAACAAAAATTACAAGTCTTCACCCAATAAATTCTTACATAGAAGACCATATGTAAGCATTTAAGAGATAGCATTCCCAGTATTTCTAACCTGTCTGAAAAGTATTCAATTATAATTCAATTGGTTCAAAATCTACTGAAAACATTCCAGTTATAATCACATTACCAATGCCAAAAGAAATACGGCTTGCCAAGAGTACAATACCCCCAGGTACGCCACACAGAAGCTTCTGGGAAGATCTAATTTAAGGCACCAATCCAATCCAAGGTCCTTAAGAAGCCAGAGACTTCTGGAACCTGCAACACTGGCTATCTCCTCTTCTGGCACAAACATTTAATTGGGTTATGGAAAACACGTAAAAAGAAAACTAATGGTACTTCCTTCTGTGCCAAATATATCCTCTGATCACATAATCCAACTATAAATATTAAATGATGGACATCGGCACGTCAGAGCCCACTCTGAGAATTTCAGCCTTGGACTAAATGATTGCAAGCCACAATCCCTTTATCCTAGAATTAGTAATTTGCCTTTATGGAGCAAAAGAAAGCCATAAAACTGCAAAATAATCACTCCACACAGACACAGTCTCACAGGTAAAACCCCACTGAAGCCAGCTACATCCTGAAAGCTCAGTTCGCCAGGTGACCAGTGTCAACTAGGAGATCAAAACAGGATCTACTTCCTGCACAAAGCCCAACTGATGTTCATAACATAATTCCAGCTCATTACAAAAGCTTATACAAACCTCCTGCAACACGTTTCCTCTTCCCAGACTTAGGATGTTCCCACTGTGTTTTTTCTTCCAGATGGCTGTAGGAAAAGAAAAGTTTCAGATTTTAAAAAATTGCCTAATAGCTTTTATGAGCAATCCGATTTTTTTTTTTGTTTTCATACAGTAAACTGTTTAAGCATTTAGAAAATACAGTTCAGAAAATGGCTTGTGTTCCATAAAAAAAAACAACATGTCAATCCCTTGGTTAAGACAGGTCAAAACTGCTACTGGATGTTATCAGGCTTCTGTATTGCCACAGTCCTGGAGGAAAAAGTAACTAACTAGAGAGTACAGGAGTCTATAAAAATTCAAATAAACATTTGACTTTCAATCTAAGTTTTGTTGCTCACAATACAAAGAACAAAAAAAAGTTGATGAAGAATAACATCAACAGACTAAGAAAATGCCTCAAAAAAGATGGTGACCCTTGGCAGGAAAAAGAAAGAAAGAAGTAAGAAAAGAACGTATTAGATACTAGTAGAAAATATATCAGAAAGTTTTCAAATGACAAAAGCACCCCTCTAAAACTCTTGTCTAATAGTAATGTAAACAAGGCTAGATTTCTACACAGCAATTGCAGTTTTGGACAGATAATGCTTATCCAAAGGCCTTTACTATCAGATTATTTATTTAATATGAGTGATAATTGCATCACATCTAATTCAGGTATTTTCTTCACTTAAATCACTTTAACAGAATCAATATACTGTACATAAACAAGGTCTTAAGATACCCAAAGTGCTGAAATCAGGTTGGATATTAAAATCTTATCCTTCATTAATGACTTTAAAATAATAACCATGTTAATAGTCAGGCGGGGATTACTTCAAAGTGTCCAGATTGACAGTGGCCCGAGCTAGAAATACTGACAGCATTACTGAATAACACACACAAATAATCGCTAAATACAAACTAAGTACCAACAGGAATTTACACACAATATAAGCAACTTTTCCTTCTTATAATAATCATGCAGTTAGCTCATGGTGACAGCACACTGTGTTACAAGAATCACAGCTAGTGGTTTGAGACCAAGTCCATCTGTGTAACCTGTAGCTGCACTTGAACTTCAGGACACTCACACTGTAAGGATACAAGATCCTGAGTTACTCTTGTCTGATGAGAGATAAATAACCAAATTACCATGTCCTGACAAATAAATGCATGCTCGTCGAGCTCTGATACCCGACTGTGAGCACACCTAATCCATCACAAAACCCTTTAAATGTTTTATACTTAAAGCAACTCTATTGAGTCAAGTTTAAAGTTAACATTGTTGATGAGGTTTAAAAACAAAATTGCCAGACTGCGCAGGGGTATCACAGATACAGAGCTTATATTAACAGTTGCAACAGTGTAACACCTCTTCCTGCCACCTTTTCCAGCTAGTAAATATTGATTTAATGTCATGTTATTAAATTAAATCCAGTCAAGTTTCATAACAGTTAAAACACAGACCTATCGAATTAATTGTCTGTGTAAAGATCACGCCCAGTAGTATGTTATTATTTTGTAGGTTTGCTACTTTGACCAAGCAATTCCTTTCCGAACCAGCTTTTGAAATCAAAGGAATGAGACTGGAACTTGACCTAAGGAAAACAAACACCTGGAGAGAACGTGCAGTGTTTACAAACCGAGTGCAGCCAAACCAAGGCACTCTGCGGAGGGTTCACAAGGCAGACCTCGGGAGGAAGGCGGCCCCTTTTTTGTGGGAGGGAATAAATCCTGCAGCTTTGAACACACCGAAAGAGACTCCTAAAACAGTAGTGGTTCAGAAAGCCCAAGAGGGTGAAAATATATATAAAAAACTGTTCCGCGAAGTTAGTCAGCCCTGTAGCGCATCCCCTTCAGGAACCAGGGAGGGCGCAGTCAGCTCCAGGGTGGCACAGGCTGAAGGGGCGACCCGCGACTGTCGCCGAGCGGCCGAGGGGGAGCGCTCGCAGCTTTTAACCCCCATCGTACCTGTTCCTGCTCTGTTCCTACAAGGAGGAGAACTAAGAGAACTGCGGTAGAGGGCAGGTGTGAAGACTCCCCGCGGCGGTGTGCCAGCCCGCTCCTCTGCCCAGCGGCGCCCGGAGCGGCTCCCGCAGCGCTCGCCCCCTCAGCAGGGGACAGGCGGCCGCCGCTCTGCCCGGGGCCGCTCCGCACCGCCCGCTCCCCTCCGGCTACTCCGGCCTCCCCGCGGCCACCGGCGGGGCTCGGACGGGCGGCTGCCGCTGCGAGAGCCCGGCCCCCACCCCAGGCAGGCACCGTACGCGGAAGCCGAGTCCTGCGGAGCCGGCTCCAGCCCGGCGGCCCCTCGGCGGCCGCGCGCCCCTGCGGGAAAAGGCGGGAAACGGCGGCTCCTGCCCCCCGCCCCAGCCCCCACCCCGCGCTGAGGGGGCAGCAGCGGCGGCTCTGGGGGTGCTGCCCCGCGGCGAGGGGGCGGGCGGTCAGAGGGCTCCGGGCGCGCTGCCCCCCCCCCCCCCCCCCCCCCCCCGCCCCTTACTTGGCGTAGTAAACCCAGCCGTCCTTGGTGGTGCGCTCCTCCCAGCCCGGCGGCAGCTCCTCCTCGCTGTCCGTGTCCTCCAGCCCCGCGTACTTCAGCGCCGCCATTGGGACGGGCGCTCCCCGCCGCCCCGCGCTCCTGCCGCCACCGGCCAGCGGGCGGGCGCCGGGACCGCCCCTTCCGGCCGGCCTAGCCAATGGCGCGGCGCGGAGGCCCTGGTGCACCATGGGATGTGTAGTCCGGCGGCGCGGGGCTGTAGGCGGGGCGGCCCGAGGCGCTGCCCTCAGCCCGTGGGGGCCACGGGGGACAGCGGGCCCGCCCTCGGCCGTGGGGCTTAGTCACGTCACCGTGTTTTTAACCCCCTAAGGAGTCTCGCACTGAGTTGGCATTGTCACGGATGGGACAAGACTCTCAGGGTTTAGGGGCATTAAATGTTTTCGGTCCTCTGCTGTCAGAGACGGGCTCAAACACAGCGAGGCCGCACAACGCGGCGGATAACGAAGAGTTCTTTAAGCTTTTTGCCTTCAGTTGTCACCTCCTGATCTGCGGGACGAGATCCTCCGCCGTGGCCACGTTAGGCCGAGCTGCTCCGGGCGAGGAAGGCCCGGCGGGAGGGCGGCACGTCCTGCGCCCAGCGCCCGCACTGGCCCCTGGGCGAGCCCCTGGCACCGGGAGCCGGAGACACGTTCGGCTGCAACGACTGAGGCACTCCGGGTCAGCGAACTGAGCAGCCCAGAGTAAGTCCTGTGCGGGCCGCTGAAGCCCGGGCAGCCGGCTTTGCAGCAGTGATGGGTAAAGTAGTAGCTTGTCTGTTACCTCCCTCAGCTGACATGGCATATGCCCCTTCATCCTGTACCCACACGCTGAAATATTCATGTCTATTCATATAGCCAAAGCCAACTATCAGCTTTTATACCAGCGTCCCCCATTGCAGTCCTTTGGCAGGTGTTTTAAACAACAAAAAAAAAGGCCAAGCCGTGATGGACAGGGTCTGTAATGGCCGAGGCCTGCACAAGGTGGCAGTGCAAGCCCACAAATGCAGTAGAGGGCTCCCACTCCTTCGGGTAACGTTTTTATGCACTGTTTGAGACACTGACCCATGTGGCTCGCTCACTGCCCGCCGGTGGCATATATATCTGTCTAGAAAAAGCAGCCTGAACTTTTTTCTGCCCTGCTGTTCCCATTGCTTTGCAGGTTCCCCTGAAGAATTACGCCTACTAAATTATCTGCTCTTGATAGAGATAAAAACTCGCGCATCATCAAGAACCGGTTTTCATGCAAGTATTACCAGTATTGAAAAAGGCTGTGACCTTACGCTCCTGGGTAAACATACGGGAAGGGAAGTTTCAGTAACACACCCACTTCTGGTTCAGGAAGCTTCTGAAATACTCTATAGGTGACTGAGTGATGTGCCAGGTCTCAAGAAATTAGATTGAGTCAATACCTGAAGTACAGAAAGAGTGTTAACCCTAGCAGCAGTACTATAGGAAAAGGTAGGTGTTAGTTTTCTTCTTGTTACAGTCTGTTATCATTCAGCATCTGTCATTCTATGCATTGTGTTCAGTGGGAACGTGAAAATCATTTGTCTGAGAGTTATCCTATTCCAACCCTCTGTACTGCATAAAGTATGCATTATGTCCTGAATTTAAACAGCAGCATTACAGAATTTCAGTGCTAAGGGTGTACAGTGTACTTTAGATTACAAAGAGAAATATAATCTTAAAATTAGGCGTGTATATGTGTATAATCCGTTAAATAGAACTACACCTCATTGAATAGAACTACACCCTTTCATGTTTTACAATATTTATTGAATGAAAAAGCAAACACTTTGTTTGACAGAGCAACATGGATATTAGCAAATTGACTCGAAGTCCTTGGTATATCAGTAATATGATACCACTGAAGTCCCATGAGTTTATATTGTTTTCGGTGCAATTTCAATTTCTGCAAAAATATTTAAGAAACCCTACACTTCCCTATTTGAAAATTCAGAATCAACAGAGACTCCAACAGTAATGATACTTTTCACAAGTATTTCTTCCCCTCTACTTTTAATCACTTACTGCTTTTCAGGAAGTTTTCACTGTGGAAAAAAAAAAAAGTCAGAAGTTTTGGTAATTTGGTGACTTGTATTATTTACTGAATTGTTTCAAAGAATGTTGAACTTCGACCATGTATTTCAATTTCAAATTCTGGCAAATAGAGGATTAGTTCTCCTTCAGAAGATCAGAGAAGTCCTTTGCAAGCTTTTCCAGCTTTTTCAGCTTTTTCTTCTTAGATCAATTACCTACATGTCTCACCCTCATGATCCAAATAACATCAAGAAATTTCATGCAGACATAGAAGATTTAGGTATGAGTACAATGGGGGTCCATGCAAGTTCAGGTTTCTGTCCATCTGCATAAAATTGCAGAACTAGTTCTGTCAGGTTTTTCAAACGGCAGAAGATAGTGGTCCTGATTTCTGTAAGAGCAGGGCTGTAGCTTTAGGACACAGATTGAGGCCTGTGATAGTTTTACCACCTCTTAAGACACTTGTTCAGATCTTAAAATTATAGGAGTAATGGAGCCTTCCTCCTTATCACTTCTTCTCTGTCAGGTCTGTGTTAGGAGATCAAGAAATTGTATATAAATTGCCTAAGTGTACGCATTTGTCTTTGCATGTTGGGGATTTATTCTTGGCTGGTTTGTTGGTTTTGTAATAGCAGCTGTGTAAAGTTACTATCTATTTTCTTGCACTGCAAAAAAACAATGGGTCTCTGTTGTTACAGTGATCTCAGTTATCATGTTCATTCAGGCTGGGTAGTAAACAGCCCATTCTTCTTAAAGTCTTCTGTCCCTTGCTTTCAGAGTCATATTTGAGCAAATAGTGCTTCAAAGATATCATTCTGATCCATTGCTGCAGCAATCCTGTAAATGAATTCTTCTGATGATTCTGAGCCTTGCAGACCAAGATAAATTCCACAGACTGCCAAAAGTGGATAAATTAAAACAAGAAGACGCTTAGAAATGATTGCCGATCTCACAATGCCGTAAATGTTAATTAGAATCTTAAGCTCATTTTCTGTTAGCCATACTTTAAATCATCAAAATCAAATGTATTTGTCTCACTTCTCCATGAGAAACATTGACAAAAATTTGGACATATAATTACACTGGCAAGCCTAAGGCAATTTCCTCAGTGTTAGTCACAGGTTTGTGTGCCTTGCTAAATCATGGCCATTGTCTGTCAAAGGTCTGAGTACTGATTTATCTGACAAGGATTTGGGCACTGGGAATTACCTGTACAAGAGAAAAATAATTGTGACATACTGCAAAAGCATCCAGATGACAGAGCAAAAGGTTGATTCACCCTTTTGATAGAGCATGTGTCTATTTGTTACAAATCATGATTCAGAAATATGACAAAAATCTCAACAGCCCTCACATCATAATTTTTCATCAACCACCAAAACATGTTTGCAGAGGCTCCAGCTGTTTCTTTTCAGGTGAAAATTCTGCCTCTGTGACTCATGCCTTTCTTACTTCAGTATTAAACTAAAGCAGCGGAGTCTCTACAAGGCTATGATTTTGATCCACTGAGACATGATAATAAATATTTGAGCTACTGCCTAGTGTGAATATGCCATGTCCTCCAAGTGAACAATTTTATTTTTTTTTGGTGGAATTAAACTCAGATTTCCATAAAAATGTTTACAAGTTACTTTTTACTTTCTTTGAAGTTACAAAAACTTCTTAAGCTTTTTAAATCCCTGAGTTTTAACCCAAGTTTATTTTTAGAAATGTCAAGAATTTTATCCTCTTTACTTGTATGTAATAACATAATTTTCAACATAATTTCAATGTTAATAAGGTTCACATAGGCCTTGTTGTTGATGATCTTCCAGTTTCCTCTGGAAACAACATAAAGAACATTTTGTGTACTGAATCTATCTATGAGACCTCTGTGGAAACTGCAGAGCTGGAATCTCGGTTATAAGAGTTTCTGTGTCCATTTTTTTAATCATTATATTTCCAGAGAAAATAACATAGTAGTGAGATGCAAAACACTGTGGAATACAATTGGGCCTTGAAATGCTTGTGACATCAGTAACCTCCAACACTCTAGTCAAATATTTTAAAGCTTACTTTTTATATTTAATTTAACATTAATTCATTAAGAATATCCACAGCATGGAAATCTAATGTGGAGGGCCACATTAGATGTCCTTGCCTGCAAATTCTGGTATGTTATTAGTAGAAACATTAAACTTTCTCAACGTGCTTAAAGAATAATGGTAGGAAGCGCTATTTAACAGTTTTAGTATAAATGCTAAAAAGGACAAGATTTTATCTTCTTATTCATCATTCAGGTGAGAACTTTCTGTCAGTCTCCAGGAGCAAACTTTATCCACTGCAGCAAATAATCCAAAACATGAGACAGTGTTCAGCCAAACTTTCAGTCTATGTATATGTCATTTCAAGAGCTTATAAGATTTTGCCTCATACACTAGTAATTTTTCATGCTATTTGTTTCTTTCTAAGCTTTAAATATCCTTAGCCTTGAGTGTTCTTGTTCCACCAGTAGTGGCACTTACAGGGACAAACATGCTGATAATAATAATGCTTTTTCAATCCTTACCTCTTTCCTTTTTCAATCCTTACCTCTTTCCTTTTTCAAGAGTCCCACAACTCCTGTTTCTTCTCATATTCTTTCCACTCTACATTTCTCCAAAAGCAAACAGCAGGAGTAGCAGGGATACATTTTTCTGTAGAGGAATTTCTTGTGGAGCAGAGGTGCGGTATAACTTTAAAAGTGTGGACAACCCAGCGTAGGCCTAAACAGAGGCTCTGTCCTTGAAGCTGCCTTGGAACACAGGGAGGAGGAGGTTTTATCTGTTTTGTGAGAGCTTTGCGAGATGCTTGGCGGGAGGTGCTGGCCCCGGGGGGAGAAGAGGGGTTGATAGCCGCTTGCATAGTGGAATGGCACTGCCCAATAAAACGCTGGCGCGTGTAAACCTGTGACTGACCAACTCTGTTAAGGGGCAGGCGCGGGGACACTGCTGAACTGTATATATTGAGCTGTCCGGAGCAATAAAGGGAGGACGATCTGTAGCCATATTGGTGTGATGATCGTTAACTTGGCCGGCTCTCCGAAGGGACCCTCTTCATCTGGCGCCTGAACAAGGGACCCTCTATGGACGCTTAAATGCGGATTGCTTAAATGCGGGAAGACTCCGAAGCATCGGACGTGAGCCGATTTGGGAGCCGGAGAGCTGGAGGCAGGAGAGTTCCAGGTGTGACCAAAAGGGCACCGGAGACCAGAGCTTGAGCAGCCGATCAAGCCCCTGCCAAGGTAAGACCGCGATGGAAACGGACGCGGCAACTCGCCTCCTTAGTATACTCTCTAAGAGAGGAGGAAAAGTAAAGGAGCGAGACGTATTAGCCCCATGGGCTTGGAAACGGGAGAAAATGAACGACCCGCCATTAATCTTTAGTTCCACGGAATGGCGTGAAGTAGGAGACTTTTTGTGGGACTGTACTCTAGAGGGAGGAAAAGAAGGAAAGGAAGCGAAAGAACTAGGAACAGTTTGGAAAACTGTAATACGCACTCTAGAAATCATGCAAGCAGAAAAGAAAGTTGCTGCGGCAGTGATCGAAGCGTTGTGGGGAGGGCAGGAAAGGAAAAAGGCAAAGGAAGAAACTCCCTGCTCGTCCCGACTGGGTGGAAGAAAAAAAAAAAAAAAAAAAAGAAAAGAAAAGAAAAAGGAGAAACTGCACTGCGTTGCAGAATTAAGACTTTTGTCCTTGAGCTGAGCTCTTTTCTAAACAAGTGCATAACTCTTGCTTGCTAATTATGAAAAGAGACCCTGACCAGCCAGGTACAGCTCATGTTGAGAGCTTGTCCGTGAGAATGAAGATAAGACGCTTCTTGTACACCAGATGTGCATGGGAGTGAACGGGAGAGTGTGATCAAAACAGACCTGGGAAATTCTGCTCTCCCTGTGTGATAACAGCGTGATTGAAGTAATACTTGAGCTAATAAGAAAAAAAAAAAAAAAGAGAGAAAAAAAAAGAAAAAAAAAAAAAGAGGGAGAAAAGAAGGAAGATCAGGATGAACCCCTGAAAGAGATGCTGAACAAACTCGCTGAATTATCAACTAGACAGCAAGAAATAGAAGAAACCCTTAAACCAGTTCAGCTCCCCCATTACCATCAGCTCCCTCACTCAAGCCTGATTTTCAAGCTTGAACCATAAAGGATCCTTTGCAACAGCGATGGAGCGGTGTCATCAGAGACGCTATAATAGAGGGAGATTGGGAAGCAGCCAGTTCGATTGCGTGTCCTGTTATTATTAATAAGGGACAAGGGGCCTGGGAACCGCATGATCCTGCATGATGTGGCTGTGCAGCATCCTGTCACTTCAGCAGCGCAGCAGCAACACGACTGTGCACTGGGACTGCCTGTTGAACCCCTTGTTTCGCCCAGTGACGTGATGGGACCCTGAGGTACTGATTACCAACGACGATATGGATTGGACTGGCAGAAGATGCTTACGGCTGATGGCAGAGCAATTATGGGAAAATGTGACTGTTCTCAATGATACCTGTTGTATTAATATGTATCCTCTTTGTGTGACTAACAATGAAGCTTATATTGGTTGTGTAATCAAAGCCACATAGTAGGTGTTAAGGTTTATGTACTAACCAGCAGAGTGATCTTTCTTTAGCTAAAAGCAAGGCAGGGAAACCAGCTGCCTTTTGCTTTGTTAGAAGTGTGTGATTAAGGATCAAAGTACGATTTAGGGTGATGGGTGTGAGAACTTTGACAGGATGAATTAAGAGTTTAGTTAAGACATTTTTGGTTATTGCAGTTTTAATTGTTATAGGCTTAGTTATGTTTAATTGTTTGATAAATATAATCAAAAAAATGATAAGCAAGCTAGCGGATGAAGCCTGGGTTGTCCAAAAAGAAAAAGGGGGATATGTAGAGGAATTTCTTGTGGAGCAGAGGTGCGGTATAACTTTAAAAGTGTGGACAACCCAGCGTAGGCCTAAACAGAGGCTCTGTCCTTGAAGCTGCCTTGGAACACAGGGAGGAGGAGGTTTTATCTGTTTTGTGAGAGCTTTGCGAGATGCTTGGCGGGAGGTGCTGGCCCCGGGGGGAGAAGAGGGGTTGATAGCCGCTTGCATAGTGGAATGGCACTGCCCAATAAAACGCTGGCGCGTGTAAACCTGTGACTGACCAACTCTGTTAAGGGGCAGGCGCGGGGACACTGCTGAACTGTATATATTGAGCTGTCCGGAGCAATAAAGGGAGGACGATCTGTAGCCATATTGGTGTGATGATTGTTAACTTGGCCGGCTCTCCGAAGGGACCCTCTTCATTTTTCCTAACAAGATGTTTCATAGATGGTAAAAATATATATTTATCTAGACAGGAACTGTGATCAAAAAGATATTTCAGCTGATTCTCTTGAACAATGTCCCCACAAGAGCAATACCCCTGACACTGCACACTAACCCTAGCTCAACGAAAAACATGGCAAAAGTTACTTAAAGAAAATTCCCTAAAATCCTCCCTATTTTAGAGTAAGAAACTGTTTTTGCCAGAGGGTGCCATGCAGGAGATGCAGCCCTCACTCGGGAGCAGAGGCTGTACGGTAAAGGCTCCAGAGGAAGCCTGGGGCAGAATGTGGCAGGTCTGCTCCCAGCCGGGGCCGAAACACCGCCAGGTCTCTGCCGTGCAGCCGGCGGGACCTTTCCCCGCTCTGCAGATCCGCCTTCGGGACGGTCGCACGGGAAGGGGCTCTCCCCCTGCTCTCCCGCGCGGCTCAGCGCTGCCTCTGCGGGGACCTTCAGCACCGGCGGCCGCGGACAGCTCCACCCCGAGGGCCGACCTGGCTCCGCCCCCCCCGCTCCGCCCCCTCCCCCGCGCTCCGCCCCCGGCCCCGCCCCCCGCGGTGCTGTAACATTTATGGACTAAGTTGATTTCAGCAGGATTCTTTCCATTCACTTTAAAAAACCTTGCGTCACATGCTGATGAGGTCTTTGTTCCATTCCCCCTAGGGATGTACATTGTATTTTTACAAAATCGGTATGATTACATGGACAAATAAGTAGTTCTTTATTAGAGCAAAGAGAAATTCCACTGTGACACTGAGGAAGTTAAGTATCTTTGGAAAAGCTAATTTTTATTATATTTTTTAAACTTAAGAGAGAGATGGCTTTTAATTTTATGAAATACTATCCATTTTAATGATTTCCAGTTAGTTTTAGTTAGAAACACTTGGCCATTTTCCATCTCTAAAGCTTCTGCTGCTGAAATCCACAGCACACGTTAATCCAGCAGACAACCTGTGCCTCAAGCACAGCTGAAGACTCTTCACTGCAATTCCAGCATTCAGGTGGGGATGGGCACTTGACATAGGCTAACAAGCTTGGGCTGAGCTTAAATATGAGCAAAGGTTCTAACTAAGTCTCTTTGCTCCTACAGAGAAGTTCTGTCTACTTGCTCCTGGTCAAATGTAAGGCTCTCTGAGCTTGTTTTGTGTTGCTCACAGACACAGTTGCTGTCCTTCAGCAGTTACCCAAACCTAGGCAGTTGCAGTGTGGTTCAGACAAATCATATGCCTCTGTGACATAGCAACGGGTGACTTCATAACGGGCCTGAGCTTACCAGGACAACATCAGTGCCTCGGAGACCCTGAGTGCCCTACAAGGTACTGGATATTGCTGATGAATGTAGAAGTTTATCAAGGTTGAATTCTGCAATGGTACTACTGTGAGTACTCAAGAATAACATTTAAAGTTTTTTAAGTTATAGACCTGGCTACAGTAGCAAATTTCTGTGCTCCTAGAAAATTTTCCTTCCCGGGGTTTAATGTGTATGCATAAAGATTATGGAAAAGAGTATATGGGAAAAATAAATGGAAGGCATAGAAGTCAAGAGCGAGAGCTGAGAAAGGTTAAAATACAACTAAATAAAAGTACTGTGCTTACGTTCTTGTGTGTAAGGCCAGTTCTGGGCTCAGCCTTGAATTGTAACTCTCACTCCAAACTGCTCTGCTTTGGGCTGTATACTCACTACTGGGCTCTCTAATAAGGTCAGGGACAAACCAGTAAATCTTGGGCTCTGCTGTGCAGTTTGAGAAGCTTGGGACATGCCTCTAAGCACCTCTTGGCTACTGTCAGAACTTTCCCTTCAGGGGCAGAACAAGGAGAGTAACTCAGTAGTACAGCTAAGCTTTAGCCTTTGAATGTTAAGCACTTTTGAAAATGGGTGTGAGGTCTTTAAAAAAATTTTATTTTCTGTTTTCTTGCGAAGATGCTAGTAGATGTTTGGACGTGTTACGTTGTACCTTTTTCCTTTAGCAAGCACTATTAGAGTAATCGCATCGAAGTGGCACTTCAAACTTTGCACACTCTGCATTCTTCTCTCACGCCACTAGGTGTGAGTGTTGGAGCTTTTTCTGTTGTTCGTTTAGCAGTAACGTGTCCAAAAGTTGCTACCGCGTTTCCCCTTGAATGCCCAGTCACCCGACTGGGAACCTAGAGTGGGAATTTGAAGGGAAAACGTCACAGGGAGACCTCAGAGGATTTCAGAAACTAATAGCGGGAGAGTGGTGTAGAGAAGGGAGCTTAACCTGCTTGAATGGAAAAGCTGAGCTATAATACCACAGGTTTCTCAGGAGACAGGAAAGGGAAGGAGGGAAGGTCTGGGGTCAAGAACTAGTGCAGCAAATACTCCTCCTCACTCTGAACTCTCTTAGCATAGGCACATTTGGTCCTTGAGAGGAAAGATAGCAGTTAATTTGACAGGAAAAAGTCTGTATCCTTGCTGTGTTTCTGCTTTATTTTCTGTCTGTCTTGCTCCCATTGCAGGTGTTTCTGGAGATGGTTTTTATCCTTCTACCATCTCCTCTCCAGCTCAATCCACCTGAGTTTTCCCCTGATGTTTTTCCTGTTTGCTTTATATTCCTTTGTTATTTCTTAACTCGGCATTCTGCTGGGAATCTTCAAGCTGGTTACTGATTTCTGTATGTGGGCCTTGTCTTTGTGCAGTAGATCACTACTAAATGAATACTGATTTCTGCTGCTGGTATCTGTATCCCCTGGTTGATAAACATCCACCAGTCATACCTATAAATGTTTTCAGTTCCTGTGTACAACCTGCGAAGCAGGACTGAAGTAGATTGAGTAGGACATAAATTTATAAACTTCTCAAAGGTAAGCAAGTCCTGGATTTTGTGGTGGATTTTCAATTTGACTGTAACTGTAGGGATATGCTGAGATACTGACCTCTTTCAAAAAAAGCCAGAGGTGAAGAAGCCATTATTACAGACTATTAATCATGTTAAAATAAAATGTAGGTTACAGGAATATTGATTGCAACCTCAGCAAAGCGTGGTAGATTTTGAAAGAAAATTGGAGATATTTGGGGACTTTTTGCTGCTTTATTTTAACTCAAGAGCTAAATGAGAGCATTCAGAATCAATGTATTTGTAAAATAGGCCAAATTGCTGGAAAATTAATTACAGCAGTTGCAGTGGGACATTGAAGAGTTGCATCTCAAAGAGCACTTAGACAAGCAGGGATCCAAATTTTGTTCTGTGGCATGTAGATAAACTAGTAAAGAAGTAGAGTATGATGTGTCCAAAGACTGTAGCCCCCAAAGATGGTACCCCTTTTTAAATCCTTAAGAAAAGTCCTAGGAAAGAGTAGTCTTTGCATGGATGCATAAGCTGTCAAAGATACTACTACAATGAAATGCCAGCAATCACAAATTTATTGCTTAATTTAAGAAAATCTTGCACAACTAGAAGATAAAAAGTAGGAATTAGCCTCCAAGCAGCAATATATTTAAATATTCAAATGAAATTCCTTTACATGAGACAGAAAGTGCTATTTGTAACATGAAGGCACACCTCAATTGTGAAGAACAGCACAAAACCACCAGTGCATTTTACTTGGTTTTTCAAATGTCAGCTGTTAAAAGTGGGAAGATTTGCGTGTGGTGAAATGAGCCACTGTTTGGCTACGTTCTTTAGTGCCCGTCATGCGTGCTCTCTGCCAAGTGGAGAGAGGTGAATGAGCGGTGATGATGTGCCCAGAAAGGGGATCCTTCCTCTCTACTTCTGCTTTCAGGCAGTGTTACTGTCTGAATTATAAATCCTCTTTCTGATCCTGCAGGAGAAGGTTTTTGCATGTCTTACTAAGGCATTACACAGTAGAGGAACGATCTAGTCCCAGGCTGGTTTCTTCTGTGGGAATGTTCCAAATGACATCTAATATTTAACCATAATTGAGACATTTAGAAACAAATGTGTTTAGACTAACCAATGCTTTAGAACAGCTGCTTCCCCTCTTTTCTAGCAGTGTATCACTTTTGGCTCCATGTAGTTTAAAAATTAACATCAGATTTTTTTGTTCCTTTTGACTTTCTTAGCCCACAGGTAAAACTCTTGGTCACAGATCCATCCTGTTAAACTCTGTAAGGATGGTGGCCGGTTTTCACAGGAGCTCACAAAATACCACATAAGCACTGGAACTGAAAGGATACATACACTTCATATTGGCGCATGTTACCATACGGCAATCTTCTGTAAACTTTCAATAAATTCACTAGAGTTCTGAGTTCAAATAAATACTACCCTACCATGGAGACATAAAGTACAGAAAGTCGAGGTGAATTCCAGCAACTCGAACATCAGGCTGAAATAATATGCTGAAATATGATACAATCTAGGTGAAAATATAATACATGTTCCTGTACCTAATGAGAGCACTCACTAAACATAATATTTTTAGCATCTGAATGAAAAATAAATTAATAGAGAAAACTTCCGTTTTGGGAAAAAGTGAGTACAATGCAGAAAATGGGTATTTTTAACTCGCCACGGTCTCAGTGGGAGGGGTTACAAACAAGCAAAATAGTTAATAACCCCTAACATGGTCATGGTCATTTGTATATGTAGTTATGGGATCAGAAATTCACAAATGTATCTTTTGGCAGTACGGCAGACTTCATCCACCCACTTGCCTTGTGATGACTGAGAAAAGAAGACACAGTTTTCACGCTTACCCCCGTTTGGTTGGGCGCGATCCCAGTTGAAGTACTGTAGAGCCATACCATTAACATCAACAAATTTCCCTTCATTTGTCATGTCATTGACACCCAGCCAAAACTCAGACACTCTAGGCATACTTTTCTTGCCGTAATCTCGAAGAGTGTTTGTTTCATCGTTATTCCTTGGGATAGCCAGTGTCCCTCCCCTGGCTATGCAGTCTTCATTGGCTTCATGATAATGTTTGGTGCCGTCTGATATGAGGTAGCACTTCTTATGCGCCTTTGTCCCACGAAGGCAAACTGTGAATAGATATCGGTTTGCACGTTCAGTAAAAGCTTGGACTACAGCTTTGAATAATGTTTCCCCAAATGGTAATTTTTCTAAAGGTACTCTGGGAATTAACCAGATAGGTCTCTCAGCCAGTGAAAGGCTCTTGCCTCCACAGAGTGGGCCTGAACGTAACAGGGTCAGACTTTTCTGCTGTTTCTCTGTTCATGTAGGACTTTGTATGGAGCCAGCATGTTAGTGTGCCTTTGGGAGCTTTGAAAAGACAGCTCACAGGCACTGTGCAAAGCACCTTGGGCTATGGGTATGGCCTAAAGCAGAGCATGCTCTTATAGGTGCTCCCGAGAAGAGGCGCTTAAGAGGATGGACAGACAGAGCTGTGATCTTAGCATCATACGGTGCTTTGGACAGTCTTTCCTGTGTTTATGCTGATAAACCTTAGGCATGATCTTGAGCCCCAGATTCCCCCCAGCAATGTAATTCTCTCAAGGATTATTTTATTTTGCTGTTTCAGATTGCTAAATCATGATCTAGGCTTGTTTTTAGTGTCTCTTGTCTTCTTTTAGCAAATAGTCCTGCTTTCACACAGCTTTACCTTAATTTATCACTCTTAAAACTGATGGAATGGATAAAATATGGATATTTGTATTATTGGCAAATGTGAACTGGTCATCAGGAAATCTATACCTGGCTTTATAGTAAAGAGGCAGATCTAAAGGTCTTCTTGTATTTACAATATTGAAGTGCCAAAGAAAAGTAAACTTTTATGCATTAACTAAGCCTAGTTCCTAGCAAACAAAAGCAGGACAGAAAGGTGCTACTTCAAATGTGTCCTGCTTACCAGAAAAATATTGATTTGAAATTCACAGTGCAAATCTCTATCTGGATGATTGCTCAAAGTATATTTCCAGCTGCAGAAGAGTACACATTTGCCTCTTTGGTTCTTAATTTTTGGTCTTTCCAGGAAAATGTATTCAAATGAGGTAAAGTAATTTAAATCCATAAATGCTTTTTTAAAAATTGTACACTAAGTTTGCATGACAATCTGAATCAAATAATCTAAACATTTGCATTTATAAGTCTGTTTTCTTCTAGTTTTCACTGGAACACATCAGAAAAGTCTTGCTGTAAAGTCCAAATGTACTAGAACATTAATTTGGCATGTGCTCTGTAACTGGAATTGCCTTGCAGAGCTGCTGTCAAGAGCTCTTCCAGCCCAAGGTCTGTGTGGGCAGGCTTGCAGGAGTGAATCCTTAAGCTTTGCTTCCCATATCTCTTACTACAGATATGTGAAAAACTGATCGTCTCAAGAAAAATAATTAATAGATCCCCACTTGAAGGAGTATTCCTTTTTAGCTGAGGGAGATTGCAAAGGTGTTGAATAAACTCCTGTCGCAATTATTTTTAGAATCCTGCATGTGACTGCTTCCAGATTACTTCATTTATTGTTGAAACTCATCTTGTACTTATATTAGAAGTATGTTGTGAAACAATGTGAACATCTTCTGTCCTGATGTTTTCTATAATCTAATTCCCGTCATTTGTTCTTTTAAAAAATGTAATTTTGTATCTGATCAACAGGATATGGAAATGCACTTTGGACCGTATCCTATAGGTCTCAGTTTTGTAGTATTTCCAGTTGTAGTATCCATTGCATTCCTTAGCTGTGTTTTCAGGGTCATCATTTATATTAAGGCTTATTCTTTAAATTTTATCGTTTCAAACTGCTAGTGGCCGAAGTAATGAATTATTTAACAAATATGTATTTGTGGGAAAGAACAGAGAGACCTTATCTACTTCAACCATGTTGCAGTAATGATGGAGACTTGGGGAGAAGGTATGTGCTGCTAAATGATGACAACATTTCACGAGGTGTAGAAAGGAAACCTAGGAAATTCAAGCAAAAGCAGCAACTGGATTGTAATGTGTGTCTTGGAAATATCCATAAGCTAAAAAAGCAGCTGCTTTCTCAAGTATCATTAAGGCCATTCATAAATGCAGTCAGAGCTATAGGGGTGATAGATCTCTTTTTGCCAAATTCGGAATTCAGTTGAATAGTGTGGGTTCTGAATTTAGAATACAGCTCAAAATAAGTTTTGAGGATAGAAAATCTCCTGGCTCTGGTTTCATTTCCAAGCCACCGCATGCTTACTCTCAAGCTCCTTCTGGATGCAATACAAGAATTACTTTTAAACAAGAGTTACTTGTCTAGCACAGGCACCCTCTTTTAAAAAACTTGCAAAGACTTCTTATGAGAAATTTAAAGTAAAAATATTTTGCATCGCTCAAAGCTCTGTGTAACCCAAGATGTAAAACAGCACAACCCAGATATTACCATCCCTAAGGAAAATATGTTCTGTTTCATGTAAATGATGTCATTTCCTCTGTAGTGTCCTCTTGTACATGTTTAAATGCCAAGTTTTGTGTCAACAGCTGTGAAAAAGCACAACTGTCTAGAAGGTGTGTGTGTATTTACCCTTCTTATTTTGTTTGGAAATTTCCATCTGGCTATTTAAATACTTAAAGGACTCTGCACATTGATATGGGACATTTCTGAACTCACAGCAGGTATTAAACTTTGAAGTTTTATGGCAGCATTCACATTTGAATGTCACAAACTGCATGCTTTAAAAAGGCCCAGTCCTTTTAGCTTCCTTTTGGGGGTATTCTCAGCCTTTTCCATGAACATTCTTGTCTTGATTGTCAGCCTAGGTTCATATCAACACTGGCAAACCCAACTCACTGACCATCTAAACTCTCAAACCCAGCAGCCTTCATTGTTTTGCCTTTGATTATACCTGAAATCACAGTTTGGTGTTATGCATAGCAAAAGCAAAATCAGCTCTTGCTCCAGACTAATTCTTGCTTAGTGAAGAATCGTCACTTGTATGCCATTAGTTCAAACTTGATTTTACTTGAATGTTTCCTTGAACATTGGTCTTGCCATTACAACCATGGCATACCATGCTCTTAAGGAGTTGTATTTCTCAGTCAAAAATCCCCACTAAAGAGAAGGATGGGAGTGGAGAGAGTAAAGGCAGTGAAAACTTTTGGAAGCCATTGCCTGGTATAAGCTGCTTTACCTGTCTGAAGTGCTTGCATCTCTTTCAAAGCATTTACTTCTCGCCACAATTTGTCAATCTGGGTCTTTAGGTCATCTTTTTCTTTAGATAAAAGAAATATAGAGAAATGAACAGATAGGCACACACACACACAAAGTAATTTAAAAATTATATGTTAACAGCTGTTCCAGAGTATCATGAGTTTCTGCATTTCTGACACATGTTTTGATTTCTTTTAAAGATTTTTCCTAAATGAAAGAATTTCTCTAAGGTTTCTATAAAAACCAGGAGGAACCTATCTTTCACCATCGTAGTTTGAATGTCATTTTCAGTTGCACTGTATCTTAGTACTTGTTTGGAAACCATGGATTATTGCAGCTAATTGTTATTTAGCATGCCAGTATCTAATTTACAGCAATATTTTCCTATTTACTTTTGAACCTGTACATCATAGTATGTAGTTATATGACATACAAATAACAGCAGGACACAAGTTGTGTTATTCGAAGCAATGTCATTTCTGTGAGAATGAAAGTTTCACACAACTCTTATTTTAACACAATGAGAAACAACTAATGTAATTCAACTTCACAGTCTGAATGTATGCAGAAAAGTTTCCCCTCCCCAGGAGAAACTTTCCTCCCTCAATACAGAGAGGGCCTGGTGTCTTGAGTTACACAAATTCAGTCTGAATCACCATTTTGTAGCATTTACAGAAGCACAAAGAAGATGGGGAGCCAAGAAAAGAAGCTACTTTGCATATAACTCCATTTTCATGTCCCTTTTTCTATTCTTTTTTCTTAAGATAACATTCCACCACCATCAAACAACTAGCAGGCGTGTCTCCATTGCATAGGATGCCAATTTGATTGCAGAAGTAACCAGACCTTCCAGAAGCCACAGTAATGAACATAAGGAATAAATAAGCTCTTTCACATGTAGCAGAACCAACAAAACCACAGTTCCCACAGATCTGTGTTACATAGCCTAATCCCGCAGCTGCACCCTGGAAAAAGCTCATCTCTGTATTCCCTATTCCCAGTGGGGTGACCCCAGCTGTCCTTTGGGACTCCCTAATTCCCCAAGGCAGGATTCTCAGCTCCTCAGCCTGTGCTCCTCCATCCAATTCACAGTCCACAGTAGGCTCTCTGTGTCCTCGTCTACTTCAAAAGAGGCAAAAGCAGAACAAGCTGAACCTCCTTGTACAAAGTTTTCATAGTGGGTCACTAATGCAGGTTTTGGGTTGGGGTTTTTCTGTTGGGTTTGGGTTTTGTTTTGGTTTTTTGCACTGCATTCTGAATTTCATAAAGTATTGAGAAACATCCTCAGGAGCTCCATTCTTCTGTGAAATTGTTTCAAGTTCAAAAGTAGTAGAAGGTTGGCAGACAAATGTGGTGGCAAATCAAATATATAAGCAGCCTGTCCTTGGGACACCAGGCTAAAAACTATAGAGATTCAAAAGGAGAAGTATCTGTAACTGTATAGCTCCAGAGAGCTGTGTAATCATCTTGTACAATGGCTTTATCAAAGCTGCATTTTTTTCATTCACTAGAAGTTTAAATATTTGACATTAGTGTAACCTCCATCATACTCTCTTTTATTAGAAATAAATTTTTAAATACACAGGCATTTCCAAACAACAGTCAGCTTTTTTTATTTGCTCTGTAAGCTTTGTTCTGGGAATTTATGCTTTATCTTGCTCTGTTAATTCTTTATCATTAGTTTGACTTGCCATTTCACATGAGTAATATTCCGCAAATATTAGACAGACATTCTGTTAAAGTTAGGAAATGGGACAAAAATCTGAACAATAACCCTTGGAGACTGAATATTATTCTGGTTTTTTTTTTCCACCATGTGTACATGAATTTCTGTTCTTCTAATCTTAGTCAATGTAGCTACACATGTAAGAATGATCAGCCAGAATCCTCTCAGTGGTACCTCTGAGTCCTAATTAATGTAGACAGAGATGAATAGGCATTAGAGAGCAATATATGTACAACTGTTATGCAGCTCTATTTCCATAACTCATTCTGCCACCTTATTTTTAGCTTTGCTAACTCACATAGAAATATTTTCAAGACAGATACAATATAGACTCAACTGTCCCATGTTAATAAGCATTTGTATAATGTTAATTTCTGGTTCATGCAATGTTATTTGAGTACATAGCAAACTTGTATAGTTTGTAAGCTTCTAACCCTCCTCCCGGTTAAAACCCAGTACCTTTCACTCTACGTTTGCTGTGCTTCCTGGCTTTGAATTTGGAAGCCTGGCTGATGGTCTGATCCAGCAGTAGTATACTTATAAGGAGAAAAATCAGAAGTCCAGTTTGTGCCATGTCTCTTCTAAAGAACTTAACAAGAAGCTTCAAGAGATTCTCTTCAGCAGCTCTGAGAGCAAGTCACAGACACATCTCAGGAGGGACTGGCTGAGGTCAGTTTTATAAAAGCGTAGCAATAGGGTTGGCTCTACTCCTTGCTTACGAAATGTGTTTAATACTCGAGCTGGCTGTAGCATAAAGTACCCCCTTGTTCTCACATCTCTTCTGAAATTCCTGTTTCTGTTTTGAGTTCAGCTGGGACAGGTTGCTTTCACGGAGGCTGTACTAGCACTGAACAGTGCACTGATTGCCACTAATGAGTGCTGTATCTCCTGTTTTAACTTTGAAGCCTGGTTTCATCTTTGAAGCCAAAAGGCATGGAAAAGCAGATAGATACTCAAAAGCACCTTGTGCAATGCCAGCCTCAAGGAGGGGCAGCCAAAAGATTCTATGACTGTAACATGCTCGCCCAGCATGGCTCTGACCCAAGCCGGCCAAGTCATGACAATGGTCATGATCTTGTTTACATTGAAACAAAAAAAAACAATTTACTCGCTGCAAACAGAGGAAGATGCTGCTCTCAGTACACATGCGGTGCTTGTAGCAGGACTCTGTCTCCCTGGACTTCAGAGACCTCTCTGCATTTGGATCTCTTTCATTTGCCCTCGGGCTCTGTTGAGTTTTGCAGGAGGGCCTTTTAATTGGGATTGCTGGAACTAGTAGAACCGCTCCCTGATTTTGGTGAACAAATGAAATTGTTGCAATAATGTGCCCATTCATCACACTCTTTCTTTTTCCCCCAGTAAGAGAAGGGGTGTTTAAAATGTTGATACTGAAGCCATCACTGGGTGATGAGGTGCTGGCAGGTGCTGTTCATGCCCCTCAAAGCTGTTGTTCCAGAGATCTCTTTGCCGTATATGCCTTGATTACGTTTTGCTCACATCGCCAGATTTTTTCAGAGCTGTAACAGCAAGAGATTTATTACTTTATTAAACGAAAGCTGAGATTTAGGCATGTGCTGTTATACTACATGAATGCATACTGGCTTTTTCCAACCCACACATACAGGCTAAAATCACTTCAGCACTTCCAGTGTCAAACACACTTTTGCCATATGTTTTGGATACCTTTAAACAACTAGCTGTATTCTAATAATCTATAACTAGTATGAATCTATTAATCATTAGTTAATAAACTTATCATAAATACATCCTGATGTGCTAAAACTCGGTTTTAGGGATCCTGCTTCAAAATATTGACGTATGTTACTTTGTGTAGGGAAACCTCTGGCTAAGCAATGCTAAATCCTCAGTGTTACTACCAGCATAGCACACCAGAGACAGCTATTACAGGGTCCCACCCACCCAGGGCTGTTTAAGAAATAATTCAGGTGCACGTTTCAGTACACAGTTACTTGTGGAAAAGGCTGTCAGTCCAACTGGCACAGCAGAAACTGGAAGGTGAGCTGTCGGATAGGAAAACAAGGAGCTTTGCAAGGGTCTCACTCAATATTTAATCTGTCACTTAGAACTAACCCGAAGTTCAGAATTGATCCATATTTTATCCCAGTAATATTGGGACATCAATATAAGTTAATTAAGGGCAGACAGCTGAATCAATAACTGCGTCCAGCTAGTTTTTCACTTGGTCTCTTCTCAAATATTGTGGAATTGCACGTGAAGCTGATACTGAACCACTGCAGTTTGTAGTCTGACATATTAAACTAATGCTAATTTTGGATTACCTCAGTGAGGGAGTTATAAACTCCTGGAGCTATTTCATGTGGAGCTTAGCTGTCCGCAGGCTTTGAGAGAGGCGGGACCTGCAGCTGGGGAAAGCAAGCCTTTTAGTGTGTGTTTAAGGACTAAGTACCAGAATATATTTGTTCCCTCTCCTAGGAACTTGAGTTTTCTAACACAGGCTTTTTTTCTTTCTGTGAAATGAATCTGACAGAAAAAGATTTGTACTCTACTGCGGCAAGCACACAACTCACTACAAATGGAGGTATAAAGAAAGCACAGATTTGGTGTTCTGAGAGTTCTTGGCCAAGAGCCTGAGTAAAAACCTGTGTTTTTTGGAGCATGCCATGTTATGTCCTTTTAAGAACCGACTGAACCGCTGTTTGGAAAGCTTCATCCCCCTCATTCAGTAGTCTTTTTGAGCATTTTACCAATCTGCAGGTATCTCAACTGGACTTCACTCCTAAAACCTGAATCACAAAGCTGTCCTCGCAGCTGCTCTGAGATAACACAAGTGAAATAAGGGTGGGGTTTTTTTTGTCTAGAATTTGTCTAGAGTACCTGAGAAATAGGTTTCATGCTTATGACTAATCTATAGCAACTGAGGAAGCAAGTTTAACTACTTATATATAGTGTGTGGGCAAAAGAGTCAGGCAAAAGTCAAAATAGATTGCTGAGAAGATGTAAGCTCCCTGTGCTACTGTGAGGAAGCAGGAAACGGAACCACACAGGAGGCCTAGAACCTCAAAGTGAGTACCTGAGGGGTGTAAGTCTTGAAACTAGCATTATGATGTTGTTTAGAGTTGTAATTTTTCTTTTACTAGTATAGTTATAGTAATATAATATAGTTCACAGAGCAGCAATACAGCCTTATACACTTATGTATCAGTGTAAATTTTTCTGGAACAAATTATTCCTCTTTCTATATCAGGATGTGCTGTACAAGTATATATAGGCTCATACCATTATAGCTGCATCCAGACTAGGATGGAATTGTACTTTATTTATACCAGTATAGTAGAACTTCTGCATACAGACGAAATCATAGTTTCTCTTGAAGTGCTTCATTCACTGCAAAGCACTCTTGAAGTTCTTTGTTTCATAAGAAGCATCTTGCAAAAGCCATAGATGCTGTACTACGCAGGCCTGTAGTTTTATGGCTTCTGTCTCCTCACCGTGTTCCATTTGCTTTCAGACAACTAAACCATTCATTATTTCAGTTTCTCCACAGAGGTTTTTCAAGGTAAAAATCTGTTCCCCTCAGAGACAGTTCCACCTTTGTATGCCCCTGTAAACTGGCTCAGAAAGACTCTTCATACAGTTGTTTTTTCCTCTCCATTCTCAGCCATTGCTGGGCTTGTGGAAAGAACATGCAACTGAGCAGAGAGTATGAGAAGTCAGTGTAAGATGAGGACTGGATGCTGGGGTGAGATCCTGAACTAGGTCTGGCTGCAGAAGCCATTTCCTGTTGTGTGGAGTAAGATCCTGTGTAGGGCGATCATGTCCTTATGTCCTGAGGTAGCAGAGCTACAAATAAAACGCTACTTGTAGAAAATATCCTTAAAGAAAATTAATGCTTCAGTCTGTTGGAAAGCAAACAGCGAACTGCTCATGTATTTGCTAGTAGACTGGGTATGTTTTACTGAGATCTACAGTCTTCTCTATGCTTCGAAGATAATTGTGTTGTGGCATGTTTGATATTGAAATCATAGCATTTTTTTCTTTTTTTTTTTTTTGGCAGCATTTCAGTTGTGGAAAATTCAGCTTAGCATGGGATTTTGAAAAAAAAAAAAGGATGCATGTCGTTAACTATTTGCCCCTTCTACTCAAGAGTATAACGAGAAAATGAAAAAACTGATCAGAACTTTTGCCAGGCTAAGGTATTTTGAGTAGGGAGGTCCAAAGAGCCATGATAGCCAACAAAAGTAATTAACACAAAGGTTAGTAAAAGGTTTTTCATCTTCCATGCATCCATTTTTATGACTGTTTTGGGTGGTAAATGTGATTCTTTCGTTGATTTTCATTTGTTTTGATTAAATGTAATAAATTTTGCTAATTCTGCTAGTCACGAATTATGTCGTGCTTGGAAAATTACTGCATGCTTAGTTTCTTCGGCCTTGAAAAGTCTTCAAAGTCTTTCTTAAGGATTTGATCTCAGTCCACCAGGTATGAGGTGGGGTTATGGCAGACATCCCAACACCAAAGTTATTTTGGGGAAATTTGTACAAACAAACTGTGTTTAGAAATGGGAAAGGCCAACCTTATGGTATGTGAGGTTCTGTGAAACTTATTAACGATATTTTGGGGGGGTTTGCAATCCATCAGGTTTTTTTCCTCTCCTAATAATTTGCTCTTTTGAAAGGAAATTTTTTGGCTACAAGTGATCTGCTCTGTCTGTTAGAATTACGGAAGGTTCCAGGTTTATTGCAAAAACAGGCTGCCCACCAGTGACCTGCACTGAAGGTCACTCAGTGTTGAAACGTGGGCATTCTTCTTTAGATATGCTGCTGTCCGTGCCTCACCTTGGCATTGTGGCACTGATAATGGATTGACCAATAAATAAGCTTCTCAAGGTGGTATTTTTCAGTTCCAAACATAGCTGTTATTACCTACAGGTACTTACCATGCTCTGAATACACAAATTTCTTCAAAAAATGAAGACATTTGAGGTATAAATAATGCATGTGTACTGAAAACATGAATCAGGACAGTATTTGGGGCTTGTGAAAAAAGTGCTTTTGGTATCTCTTATTTGGGGTGTTTGTCACAACAGCATCTCACGGTGGGTTTAAGCAAGCGGAGAGGAGGGTAAATAATTTGCAAGGGACAGCAGAAAAACTTGTCTTACATCTATCACCTAAATTTAAGGCAAATATTATCTTGTCTATGTGACCAAACTATCTCGCCTGTACTCATTAAATTCTCATCTAATGTCAGTGAATATAAATTACATGTTGTAAAGCTGAGAAAATAACTGCTCATCGAAGTCAGAGGAGATTCACCAAATCTATATGAAATAACGTCAGCAAAGCACTTTTTTGTTTGGTTGGTTTTTTTGGTTTTTGTTACCTATCCAATGCTGCTCTGTGCTGATAAAGTTGCCTTCTTACAGGGTTGAGATATCTAAAAGGAAAGGCACAGTTGCCAAATCCATTTTACTTCAGGCTTTTCACTGCAAAAATAAGTAGGTGCTGAATATTTTGCTGACTGTTATTGCCTATTTTTTAGGCAGGAAGGACCCCAAAGAAATAGCTATTTATTTAAAGACAAATGTTTTGATGGCTAAAATGTGCAAACAGAGCAAACCATAATCCCCCTCAAAAGAGACTTTTTAAGAATCAGTTGACTCTGTGTCATTTCTAAAGATAAGGGACTTTAGTAGAAAATTTAGAGCAGTGTCTTTGCAGTCCAGGTGCAAATAGGAGAGTTGAATGGGGTCTTTTAAAATGCTACTCTTGTGGACTTGGCAGAGTTTCCATGTTGGGAATTAGTGGCGGCAGCTCAGCTTGTTTAGCCCTCAGGATGTGTGTGAGAATGTGTCTCTCTTTTGCAAAACACAAATTACCTGTTGTGTTAATTTTTCTCCTATAATGCAGGCTGCCTTTTTTTCCTTCCTGGAAATGATCTGAAAACATCCTGAGCATTTAATTTCTCCCTTTGCATATTTTATTTTTGATCATCACAGTCCCCCTAATATGAGGTTTTCCAGCTTCACATTAACATGATCTTAATAGGTTCTGCTCATCCTGACATGTGCCAGACAAAACGATTTGGACAAAGCCTTGATTTAGGCACTGTGAAGGTCTCCAGAAAGTCTGAATTACACATTCACAGGTTCATAGCAGGTTACCAACAGTGCAGCTTTGTTTACTGCCAGTAGGGCTGACCGGAGTGAGGATTATGTTTTGGCTTGCGTGGATATTTGTAGGATTTTCCTATACCAGATGGAAAATCAGCCCTTCTCTGGAGCGTGATCATGTCTTCCTTTGGTGGCTGTGCTTCAGCAAGGGCTTGAAGGTTCTGCTCAAGGGCTGAGACTTCCTGCTTTACTAACACAGAAACTTGAGTTGCCACCTCGTGTACGACTTTTGAGGTCCCTAACTCCTGGCCCATGGCCCTTCGACAGAGACACTCCCAGTGCTGCTCCTCCACGCAGCCAGCGTGGCTGCCTGCTGACAAGGAGATGCTTCAGCTGGGGGCCATGAGCCTGGCTCGGGGAAAGAAGCCAAACCACGTTTCTGCAGGTCAAGGCTGTCACAGGATCTGCCAACAGCTGACCCTGCTTCACTGTGTCTTAGAAGCAGCACTGCCCCCATGCACAGGCGTAATCAGCTCATGCACCGGGCCCCAGGGTTGGGAAACATGTGGTGTAGTCCAAAAAACACACTATGCTTTAAAATGTAAAGGAAGTTTGTTAGGTGCCTGGTCAGGAAGGAAAAAACAGTGCCCGAATGCCAATGCTTAGGAGGTGTTTGCTTGTCCCTGCAGGCAAACTCAAGCAGGGAGCGCTGGGGAAGGGGCAGCTGGAGGCAGAGACAAGCGCTGCAGCGGGTCCCGCCGCTGTGCGAGGCCCTGCCCCCGCGCTGGGTGCAAGCGCAAGGCTCGCCTCACAGGCTGGGAGATGCTCACACAAGGATAAGAGCAGAAAAGAAAAACATAACCTGTAACGGTGCGATTTTCACAAAATCTCTCCTGAGAAGTAACACTAGTTTCTGGGACTGCTGCCCTCTTGTGAGCGTCAGGAGCATTTCAGCCGCTGCCGTTGTCTTCTGCCCTCGCGGTTGTGCTTTGGCGATACCCAGATGACTTTTGTCGTGTTGCTGTATCAGACATCGCTTCAAACGCTGTTCCTAAAATTTTCCTGAATTCAACACAGAAGTCCTTGAGAGCTTTTTTGAAGCCTTTAGTTGCTTTTCCTTTGCTGAATTCCAGCTTGGGCAGAAAGAACCGTGACAAGGTAGCACACAGTGCCTGTCTTCACTGTTAGCTGCTGTCTTTAAGGATTTGAAATCTTAGTAGGTGTTGTGGGTGGGTATTGTAGCCAGACTAACATGTCCTCCAGTGCAGACTAGCAAAACATGTATTCACCTGTCTCTTCTGATATGTTCTGAAGTTTGTTTGCTGACTACTCAAGCTGAGAGTCACCTTCATGTCCTCGGAGACCTGAAGCAGGGCTGGTGGAAATGGGGCAGCCCCCGCGGCGCTGTGATTTCTAGCAGAAGGGCTTGTGGGCCACCCTGTGCTCTGATGGAGTGCAGAATCTCTGCCACACGTTAGAGATGCTCCTGCTCTTGGCAGGTCGTGGCATGGGCAGACCCGAGCATTGAGGCAGACAGCTACATTTTAGAACAAGCCTGGGTGTTTTTATATGTCTTAAGTGACGCTTGCAACCAGGAAAAAAATGAAGTGGCAGGAGGTGATTTATCACGGCTTGAGAAAACTTGTGTTTCTGAGGCAAAGAGAAACCCCCAGGAGTCTCCAAGGAAAGCAGTGGCTGGGTGTTTGTCCTCCTGCACACAAGGAGCCTTCCTTGGGAAAATCTGGATTTCTGTGTTGGGGCAGGCAGGGTCATGAATCGAGGGGCAGGGATGCACCCTGACCCTCCTGCTTGTGCTTCACAATTAGGGGGCAGCGACTGCAGCCTCTGGGCTTGAAGCTGCCTTAGGCACGGGAACTGCTTTTTGCAGGGGAAATTTTGGAAATAGAGGCTGTGTCAACAGGGAGCTCCATTCACCTTCGAGGGGCTGTAGGGAATCTTGGTGCTGCATCCTCTTGCTTTGCTTGGTGTCATAAAACAGAGTACCAGGGGGTTGGTGCAGCTGGATCGTGGTGCTTAGGATTTCCTCAGCAGGAATAGCTCTTCAGCGAGGAGAAAGGCAGTGGGATATGGAGGGAGCTGGGTGAAGAGGGGCAGAGTTTTTTTTCTTGCAGCTGTTTGTGCCTTGGTTTGAATTAAAGAGAACCAATCCTGCTCAGTGATTTTTACTTTTCAGCTCAAGTCTCTTCTCTAAGAGGCTGCAATTTCTGAAGTCAACAGCCTATTTTTGCAGACAGTGCCTGCTGCTTGAAGTGATAACGCCTGATGTTTGTAGTTACTACCAGGAACTGGTAGCAGAAAGGCTCTTGCTTATGGTTGCTCCTATAGTGACCAAGGTCACTGCTGGATCTTGTGTAGCATGCTGCCGGTGCTGGGAAGGGAAAGGTCTGTAAGGAAATACCCTCCTATCGGAAGGACTGGATGGGACAGGCAATCCAAACCTGACCAACAAAAGTATTCCATTCCGTATATGCAATATTCAGTCCAAACCTAAGAGATCACAGGGGTTAAGAGCTCTTCTTCAATTACCGGTGCCCAAGGAGAACTCTGTCCATTGTTCCGCCCTTGATCCCAAACCTGAGTTCCCGAATCCTAGAATGGCCTGGGTTGGAAGGGACCTTAGAGATCATCTGATCCAACCTGCCTGTCACGGGCAGGGATGCCTCTCAGCTAGATCAGGCTCCTCAAGGATCTGTCCAACTTGATCTTGAACACCTCGAGGGAGGGGGCAGCCACAGCCTCTCTGGGCAATTGATTCCAAAGTCTTGCCACCCTCATACTGAAGAATTTCTTCCTAACATGTAAATCTGCTCTCATATCCAGCTCCCCTCTGCCGCTGAGCCTGGGGCTTCCCTGATGCCGCCGGTTCTCATGTGTTGCCTGACCTAGTCGAGAGGTGGCGTCCCTGCCCACAACAGGGAGGTTGGATTAAAACGATTTCTAAGGTCCCTTCCAGCCCAGACCATTCTATGATTCTATGATCAATGAGGATTGCTGTCGGGGAGAGTGTATTCAATATGTGTATTCAGTACACATTTTGTATTGTATTGTATTCAAAGTGTGTATTCAATACACATTTTGTATATGTTTGCATATATTTAATAATTTATTTTTTCTTTATATATTCCATTACTTTCATTATTTTCTTATTAGTACTATTGTTGTTTATTAAAGCCAGTTCAGTGTTATTTTCCAATATGTAAGTCTCTGTCTCGTTCCCTTTTTCCCTTCCCCTTTGAAGAGGTAGACGGGTTATTAGAGAGCATCCGGGCTGGCCCAGCCCTAACCCTAGACAGCTTGTTGAAACAAGCCTCGGGGAATACAAATGACACGATCGCAGTTACAAGGGAGGGACCTTGAAGATCTGATGATGTTTCGGAGCAGCGACGAGGTCCATCCATCGCTTCCTAAGCAGGCTGTTGGATGCTGTTGGGGTGCACAAAACTCCCGGTTCCCAGATCTTGCCCTGCAAACCCCGGGTCACGGGCAATATGTGCTCTGAGTCTTGGGGACATGTGCCTGTGCTCAGGAGGGGACCAAACGCAGCGGATGCCTATGCACCTTCAGAAGGCTGTTCCAATGGAGATGGAGAATGTACCCGCTGGCTGTGGGTTTGTTCACTGTTGTATTTGGCCACAGGAGGGAAAAAGCAGGAGGAATCCATCACCCTCGTTTTACCTCCCAAGGAATCAGTTCTCAAATGGGGTTTCTTGGCTTGATTCAGCAGTGCCTATGAAAGGAGAGGGAGGATAGAGAGGAAAAACCCTATGCGCTTTCTTCCTTTCTGTATTTCTCTCTTTTTTTTTTTTTTTTTTTAATTTTTTGAGTGGCTTATACGCAGCACCGAGCACACGGGCCGGGAAGGCCAAGTGCAGCCTCGAACCCTCGAACCCAGAGGGGGCCGCCCCCCTCGCGCTCTGTCCATGTCCACCTCCGAGCGCCTCAATAAAGTTCTTGCCGCGAAGGGGCGGGGAAGAGCGGCGGAGAAGCAATAGAAACGCGGAAAGCGGGGCATGCGCGGCGGCTCTGCCAATGGGAAGGCGGGAGAGGATACGAGAGTGGCCAATAGGGACGCGCGGCGCGGGGAGGGCGAGGCGCGGCGGCCGGAGCGGCGGGCAGGTGAGGCGCCTCGCGGGCCTGTCATGGCTTCACCCTCCCGCCGCCTCCTCCCCTTCCTCCTGCGGCGGCCGGTGCGGGCTGAGAGCCTCCCCCCTCCGCCCCCGGCAGCCTGCTGCCTCCCGGGGCTCCCTCCCGAGCGGCCACTGCGGTGGCGGGGCGCTCCGGCGGGGCCCTCTGAGGAGAGCCCCCTGAGGGAGGCGGAGGCCGCGGCGGCCGCAGTGCAGGGCGCTGCGGCGGGAGGCTGGTGGGGAGCGCTGGCGAGGCCTCCCCCGCGGGCCTTTCTTGCGCTCCTCGGGGGTTTCTGTGCCCGAAAAATAACTCCCGTTAAAGCAACGGGGCTGGCCGAGGGTGTGCGAGGCGGAGCGGCTTCTCCCGAGCTGGTTTGTGCCGGTCGGCAGCGCCGAGCCCGGCTGTGGAAGGGCGGGCTCAGCGTCTCGCCAAGGGGCCGTGTCGGCGGTTCAGGAGGCAGACGCTGGTTGTTTGAATGGGGACGTGTCACAGTGTGTACGCGAGGGATTTGGCGTCTCCGTTTCGAGTTCTGTGGGCGGCGGGGGTATTCCTCGCTACGACGGGGCTACTGGTTGGCTCTTGACTGGGAGAAGAGCGCCTGCTGCCGGGTGTCGGGTGGTGGGAGCTCAGGAAAGGCGAGTTTTGGTAAGCTCCTGTGGCCTCGGTACCAAGCATTGCTTTAATGTATGCCTGGCAGGATATAGAAGGCCTTTGAATACAGGAGGTAAACCATATGTAACATTAGGTTATTTTGAATGATTAAGTGTGATGCAGGAGAGGATAATGATCTTTAAAGGCTTAATGTGGCCCCTTCACACTGTCCTTGTATGAGAATGGTAACTCGCTCTTTCCCTTACGCCAGCTCACAAGTCCTCTGCCAAGAGCAACACTGACTTCTGGTGCAAAACAGGTGAAAATGACTGTAAGGATTTCTTACAGAGCATCTTGGATGCAGAACTGTATTCTTGAACCTAAAGAATGCTATTTACTAGTCCCTGCTAGTCAAGATTTACTCTGTGTTATGGTTTTGATTTTCCCAGAGTTATCATCAGGTGTACAGAGTCATTTGCTCGCTCCGTTTGGTCCCAGCTGGAGGCAACAGCCAAACATCTGTGACGTGATGTTGAATTGCCTTTGTGTTAAAACTTGAGCTATGGGTGGCACTGGGTGTCAGTGTTTAATTAGCAACTGCCGTGGAGTGCTGAGTGCTGTTTGTGTCCCAACATTACTCTGAACCAGAATATGTTAACAGTGAGTGCAAAGAGTTGAATTTAAGCCCGAGAGCAAACGAGGGCTGCTTCCCTCCTCCCCCAGTTTGGTCATGGTGTCTTACAGGACAGTAGTTCGGTCACAGAGAACAAAGGTGAGAGTGACAAAGAAAAGCCAGTTCCTGTGCGCTTTTCTACTGTTCCCTTATGTTGTGTATCTGAAAGGGTTTCTTACTCTTTGGGAAGACTTATGGGGGCTTACAAATAGGAAAAGCTTAAAAATTGCTTGGAGAATGTATGTGATGGTGTCATCTAAATCCATGATGTTCCTGTGGTGATATTATTACAGGGGATTCTGTGAGGGGGGAGGACCTGCAGTTTTTATGTGAGGAATTTCAAATACCAAAATAAATGCTCTATTTGCTGATGGTCAGTTTGCTGCCCTGTGGAAGCTAGTGCGCTGCTGAGTTGAATGAGAGTCAGGTCCTTAAAACAAGTATTAAGTGCTTGGGAAAGAGAGAGCAAAACTGCTGGCTGAGTCAGTTACTCGGGACAGTGGGGACTTGAGACCGCTGTGAGGAACTTCAAAGTCAGCTGACAGGTAAAAGGCAATGTTGACAAATTCGTGATGGTATATATTGGAAGAAATCGTTTAAAATGCCTACTGTTCGGTTCCAGGTTAAATACTGAAAAGGATAGAGAAGAGTGCGTGCCAGTATTTGTCCCTTTTCGGTGTGTAAGAACAAGTAACAGAACGTTCTTGCCTTTAAAACTACGAAAAAAAGCATTTTTGTTTAACATATGTACTGTGAGAGCTCTTTGAGCTCATAAAAAGATGAAACCTCTGCATGTCTCTCTCCAGATGTGTTGAAGAACAAAATAAACAGAACCAAAGGTCTTTATGGGAGGCAGGATTAACTGGTAGGTGATAGAAGAAACAATTATGTTTGGAAGATTGTTGTGTGGCCTATTCAGTGTTTTCCTCCATCAGCCTTTTGTTCAGCTGAGGGATTTTACCAGGTGGAGCACCTACTATAGCTTGGAGCTTTTAAGTGTTTGTTTTTAAGCTGGCCTACCCTGATTTCATACATTTTTAGTGTAGCTAGGGTATGGAAGTTTTCCCTTTGCTAGCTTTGATTATTTATTGTTGTGCTTTGCGTACTAGAGGATGAGCTGCTGAAAATGTGCAGCAGATAGTTGCGTTGTACTTGGTTGCTTCCACTTGTGCAACATGGAAAATAAGGCAGGAAGAGACCTCAAGAGTTGACCCCAGTGATGTGTCTCCCCTCTTGGTGAGGGGTCAGTAGTTCTATGCTGTTTCTACTTTATGCCTATCCACTTCTTAAAAAATTCCAGTGACGGAGCGTCTGCGTCCTTAGAAGGCAAGTTATTTTGGTGTCTAATATCCTATAAATGTCATTATCCTTTCCTTTAAAAAACAAACAAGCGAAAACTTGACCACAAGCTCTTCGATTGCCATCTCTGCATTTCTGTATCAGTTCCTCCGTCTGTAACAGGGATTATGTTGCTGACTTCCTCTCTGAAATGCCTGGATGTCTGCTTCTGCAAAGTGCCATGTGAGAGCAAGGTATTATAGTTACTGCTGTCAACACAGCATTCCCCAGGCCTGCAGAACGGGCCTTTTACTATTCGCGTGTAGCTTGCTAGACAGAAGGTGCTGTGCCCTCTGTAGCAGCCCAGGCTTGGAGTGTGGCAAAAAAGTGCCTTTGCCTCAAATCTTGGCTGCAGCAAGTGAAAAATTGCCTGCGTTCTCTTACTAGCTTGCTCTTGCATCTTCCTTCCAAAAGAAGCTGATCCTACTTTGTCAGACTGAGGCTCCTGGGCACTGTGGGGCGGGAACCTTCAAGGGAGCAACTCTGGTTTCTTCCTCTTCATTTCCTATTTTGAAGAATCTTTTTGGAACTCGTGGAACTGTATTGGTCCATCAGCTATTCTGAATGTTGTGGGTGAGGCTGTCCTTCTCCCCTGTGAAGGCTTCCTCCTTTTTTTTTTTTTTTCCAAAGCACTGGAAAACAACTATTTAAAGTCAGTTTCTCCATTCATTAGGTGACACAAAACCTGTCAGTATGTGAAGTACAACAGACATTTGCACACACGTTGAAGTATTTCACCTTTGTGTGTTTCTGAAGCTAATAAAGTAAAATGTTCATCGTGGCCATATTTGGAGCATAATAGCTACAGTGCTCTTCATTAGATAGCACTGTAGTGCTCTTGAGGGGTTTTTAGGTAATAAATCATCATTTATGATAAGTCTGAATAGATGTAAGAAGCCTGTCACTATATTTTCTAGTTTCTTTTTGGCTTAAATCCAGCCAACTTGTACAATATATAGCGTTTGTTTGTGGTTTTAGATGTTGGGGAAACATTAAACTGGGGTTTAATGGAACAGTAGTCTACTGCAGCAGCTTCTATTGATAAGTCATCAAAGTTGTTTTACAGAGGAGCCTTTTCAGTCCTGGCTTTTAGCCCAAGGTCGATCTGGTTTCATAGAAGTTAATTTCTAATGTATTTTCTTTCCGTTAGGTGTCAGTTGTTGATCCTTCCCCAGCCATAGCCCTGCTTGTTACTGTGGTAGCAGTTTCCATCCTGCACGGCAGCATTTAAGAATCAGACTGCAGTCTCTTTGAATGCAGTAGATTCTATCAGGGTGGAGACGAAGTTGTTCGTGCTGTTACTCAATCTAAATAATTGAATTCTGTTGCTTAGAAAAAGCTGTTAGTGCTGGCTCACTAGATAAGTTTTGAACTGTCGTTTCCAGTGCTTGGTTATAATCACAGGAAGCTTAACCTGCACCGAAGTAACTAGTTTGTTCTATATTTGCTGAATTTGTTCCAATTTCTAGAGTTGTTTCAGTTGTCCTACATCAGCACATTTATGGGACGGATCTTATATCGTATTGAGTCTATGGCTAAAAAGTGCAGGTTTGGGAGCAGTTTCATAGCGCTGATTGTCCATGCTTTTCGTTTCAGTGCTTGGAGAAGTTAGTGCTTTCTTACACTCCTGTTTTGTTTTGTGTTTTTTTTTCTCTAATCTTGTTAGTAATGAAAAGAGGAAGTGGACCAGATCGGATCAAATCAAGCTTAAAATATGTGCTGTTCTTGCAGTCGTTGCTCCTGGAGGATCTGAATTGGTTCTTAACAGTCCAGGAGCGTGGTTGTTCCAGTCAGTGTCTGCCAAGAGAGACAGCTTCTGGCAGGGGTAACTGGAGTTATTGCAAGTAAATGCTGGAAGGATGTTCTGTGCTGCATTGCAGAGTGTAAAACTGCTTATTTCCACGTCCCCCTTCTCCCTGTTCCCCTGCACCTTGGTGACATGCTAATCTGTTCAAACACATCCCGTCTCTGCTGTCTCACCTGATTAACAAGTCAGTGCAAATATGATCACTGCCTCCCCCGGTAGCTGCCGGCTTTCCAGCAGTGGGTGGGGAGTGCTTGTGAAATTCTCCATTTCTGGCTGCCGGCTGTTAGGGTTTGTCCTCGCACCCGGGCGGTAGGGATCAGTTTCTCTTTGTAATTGCATATGTCTGAATGAATCATCATGCAGTGCTTTTAAATCACTCGGCCGGACGGACGAAAGCAGTGCTCTTGCCACTGGTAGTTGTTCTTGGGAATGGTGGCGAGACAGAGCACGTGGGGAATATTAAAACGGTACTATTCAGTTGCTTTGGTGTGGTGGAGGGATACCAAGAAATACTTGAATTTCAGGCAGTTCTGTTGTTTGTAAAAACCACTGTTTTCTTCTTGGTGGGCTCTCTTGAAGCAGATAGTCTCCATTGATATAACTTTTAGGTAAATGACGAAGAGCTAGAGTTAGGGCTTGAGATCTGGTTTGTCTTATTTGATGCCAGGCCCTCTGAGCTTGGGTGCAAATGCTATGAGAGAGAGATTGTGCCGGAAATTCTCACCCTTGTAGCGCCATTCAGCGAGACTAGATCTCTGATCTTCTCCTGTGCCTTTCTGGGGTGCCAGGTGCTCATAGCATGTCGCTGATTTAGCTGCAAGTTTTGGATTTGGTGTGTGGAGTTGAGGGGCTGAGTTTCACATTTCACTAGTGCGGACACCATTGCTGCTGCACGTTGTTTTTTCTGCACGGATCCCAAGCACGTCCATTTTTGTCCCTTCTGTAAAAATAACAGGCTCCACTCTTGAATTTGGAACTGCATGACGTGCTGATGACCTCATCTGTTACAGCCCTTGCCTTATGCTGTATCATTTCTTCAACTATTCTTTCATTTGGTCCTTGAAAGCAGTTCTCACAAACACTGGTAAAACTTCCAACGCGTGCATTGGACGTCTACATTGGAGCAACATTCTTTTGACTTTGGGGGTTGATGACATATGGATTAACATGTTTTAATAGATGGCTAGTTATGGCTGTGTTACATGGATGTGCTTGTCTGGTTTGCTGTTAATTTTAACTTCATGTTTATAAGTTACCTGTGTTTTCAGCCCTCATATATACCCATGTATGTGTCTCCATTTATAATATATAAAAAGTTGGAAGGGACCCATACGGATCAGCAAGTCCAACTTTCCAAACTACTTACATATATGTATATACAAGTATGTTATAGCTAAATGAACACCAGATTCTTCACAGCAACCTCTGTGCTTTCCCTTGCCTGTATATCAAGGCAATATATGAACTGTCACATGGCATCTACATCCTGCTTCTGGCAGGTCCACAGATTTGCCTTAAGGGCATAGTTCTGCAAGGCAAAGCTCTCTGAGACCACTTGAAAGTATTTCCTTGATGTTTAGTGCTTGGGGAGGACAGGCAGAAGAGTATCTTTCTGTAGAAGACCTGCCCTTGCTGGTCTATCTGTAGGTATAGAAACTGTTTACAGCTGAGCAAGAATTTTCTCTTTCTCTGAAGGTTTCTGTGCATCTTGAGCGAAACCTGTGACAGAGATGGATTCTGAAGGTTTTGGAGAGCTTCTCCAGCAGGCAGAACAGCTCGCAGCTGAGACAGAAGGTATCTCTGAGCTCCCCCATGTCGAACGCAACCTACAGGAGATCCAGCAGGCCGGGGAGCGCCTGCGTTCCCGCACTCTGACCCGCACTTCCCAGGAGACCGCAGATGTTAAGGCGTAAGTATGGAGCACCCGTGTTGGAAACTTTACACAGAGGGTAGAACATATTTAAGGGGTTGGTTTTTAACACGTTGGGAGCCTTGCTGTGAGGATGTGCCTGGGAGAAATGGAGTGACTGCAAAGCTGGCTTTTTTGTTTTGGTTCGTTTTTTTTTTTGCCCTCCCAGTCTTTCTTCTTCTTAGAAAAAAAATATAGTAATTGAAGGATTTATCTGAGGAGCTACGATTCTGATTTCAGGTACTAAAGCCAAAAAATGCAGTACCTTGTTCTGCCCGCTGCTGAAGACATTTACCAGCACGCTATAGAATTTTTCTGTCTGGAAGGACTTGGCAGCTGTGCAGCACTGCAGTGGAACAGCAGAAAGAAGAGTTCAGCAGGGCTGAGGTGGTTAGATAGATGCACGGGGCTGTTTGGGGTTTGCGCAGTTTTCGTAACAGAGCTGGGAGCAGTGTCTGCACATGGCCAACTGCTGGCTGAAATATTGGCAATGAATGTGGGTTTAGAGTTCAGTCTGTTCAATACTAATTTCATACCTATACAATCTCTTCCTTTATAGGTCTGTTCTCCTCGGGTCTAGAGGGCTTGATATATCTCACATTTCTCAGCGACTAGAGAGCCTGAGCGCAGCCACTACATTTGAGCCTCTTGAACCTGTGAAGGACACTGACATCCAGGTAGGGGCACTTCCGCCACGAGATTTACTCTGCCCTCATAACTGCCGTTCCTGTGCTCTAGTTCAAAGCTCTTCTGAGGCCTATATGGAAATAGTCTTGCTCGGTGTTTAATTCACTGGCTAGAGGAAATACAGAGGACAGATGCAGCTTGCAATGATGGAAGATGTTTGAGTTAGCTGTCAGAAGCAGCAATAAATACCAGACTGGCAGAAGTAGCTTAAGTTCCAAACCCTTGCTCAAGTCAAGAGGAACTAGGTACGTACTTACTGCCTTTGTGGGCTTGTCTTTATTGGCTTTGCAAGCCTGAATTGCACAGGGATATCTCTCTTCCTGATAGTTTTGAGACCTTTTTCTTGTGTATGATTGGAAGAACACATGCGGAACCACTTGGCAAATTTGAGGTGTTCAAGGAGGGAGCATTTAAGCCAACGTGCAAAAGAGGGAAGTAGAGTGTTTTATTCTTTCACCGTATTTTAGATGCCATAACCTTGGCTTGATGGTAGACTGACTTTGTGTTTCATATGCTTTACCAGTGTGATTTAATCTTGTAACTCTTTCTGTAGATCATCTCCTTGAGTGTCTTAGAAATTAATGTGACCCATCTATTTTTGTTTTATGAAAGTTGTCTGCCTGCATAGAGTGGTGTCATGATGAAGAAATCTGCGGTATTCGTGACTCGGTTAAGAGCTGATTGTGGAATTGATGTCACATTGAAAATAAGTCTGAATTACTAGTTAATAATTTTAGAGCTTATATTTTCTCTCTTTACTGGCAGGTGGCTAAGTTAGGAGCATCAAAAGAGTTTCTGGCTTTTCTCTTTTGCAGTGGTATGCCCCAAACTGTTTAATTTCAGGAGAGAAAGGAGCCTTGTGAGGTTTTATCAGACAGTATGTTCTATTTAGGTGTTTGATGGCATCTGTTTTGGGTGGACTGGTCCTTAGTCTAGTCTCATTCTAGTGGCAAGGAGATGTTTCCTGGCAGTGTCAGCAGGATTGCCCCGTGGTGGGGCAGCCTTCAGCTCTCTTGGGCCCAGAGCGGGGCGGCGTGAGTGTGTGTGGGTGAGAACTGACTGCTCGGAGCATCTAGCACGTTTCTCAAAGATGAGATTTCTTGTGCCTTTGCACCTTTCCACCTTCTGGCAATCCTTAGCATATTAGGCTGTCTCTTCTTGCCCTTCCTGGATGATTTCCCCCTCTTTTTTTTCCACTGAAAACTGATGTGCTCTGGAGACTTTCTCTATTGCAGGGTCATGGAGTGAGAGCTCTAAACCACTGACATTGTTCACTTTCTGCCTTTCCTCACTTTATGTCTTTGTTCCAATTTCTGATGTTGTATTTCTAATAGCTGATGTTAAACTTGGTACATGTCTTCCTTGACCCCATTCTGTCTAGATTTTTTTTTTTCTCAAGAACTGTTCCTTCTCTTCCTTCCCTCTCTTTTTTTCCTCTTTTTTTTTTTATCTTGGGGCGAAGGGGGGGGTTACTAGTACTGTTAATTCTTTGATTCCTGGTGTTTTTCCTTTGTGCTTTAAGAGCAATTTTATTGTAGATTCTCAAGCCTGGAAGCAGTGGAGCTCTTGACTCCGTGGATCCGAGACATGTGACATAAGGGAAAACAGACAGCACTGTGTAATAGCCATACATTATTTTACTGGTTACCTAATCAAAATGTGAAGGCTTTCTTCTTTCTTAATTATACTGGATCTAAAAACCTTATTTGCTATGATGATACTAGTGTAGTCTGGTGATCTTGGTATATATTCTCATCTCCAGTGTATCTTTTTTGGACTCATGTTAGTGTTTGAATATTTTTCCTTAGAATGCATTTATTTATTTTAAAAAAAAGTGGTAAAGTTTGAATTTGTGACAGTTGATATTATGGACTTAGCTTGCTATAAACTCTTAGAATAAGCATCTGTATTTTTTTAAACAAAAAAAATGACAGATGAGATTGCTTAATTAGAAAAACTTGAAGGATGTTGGAGGAGATTTCTGGGTGTTTTTTAATATCTTGCCACAGGAAATAGCGATTTTCAGCCATGCTTAAACAAGTTTGATACGAGACCCATTGATTTCAACTCCAGGTGATTTCTGTGAGAACTGGATACTTTGTGGTGGCATTCTTGAAAGTTTCTTAAATATTGATCTGTTTGCATGTTTAGGTGCTAAATGCTGTGCTTTTTAAATAACTTTGTGTTGTGAATATAGACACAACTGTATCCTCCTATTTAGGGAAAGCTTCAAGTTTAGCATAAAACCAGGGGTTAATTGCAAATCGATGTACTTAAATGGCTGAATCGGCCAATGAGATTCAGCCCTCCCTTTAGGAAAACAGTTAAAAAGTACAAATGAAAAGCGGGATTAAAATCAATCACTTAAATCAAAGTTCCCTGCTTGCTGATTTGAGTCGTGATTAACATTGGTGATTTAATCAGTGATCACTTTAAATCGAACTACTCGTGTCTGAGGCCTCATACACGTGTGCTTTGAATCTTCAATTTTTTTGCAGCTCATGTGCAGAAAACATTCATAGTAAGTTAGCTAAAACTGATTTGCAGGCAGAAGCATGGCGAGGTGCTCTATTTTAGATCATCTCACAGGCCTGTGAGTAAAGCGTCGGTTTAAAGTGTTTGTCCCTGTTTGTTTCGCGGTTAACAGGTGCGAGGATTTTTGTGTGGTGCTGTAGAACATCGTCCTCCCCTCTGCCCGAGGGTAGTGGCAGTCAAATCTCAACCTGGCTGGCTGATGGGTCTGTTCTCTGATAGTAACTTGCTTCAAACACGGACAAATCTCTGCACTCCTGCAGGTTCTGGTAGGCAGTCATCAAAAACAGGATCTTGTCTTTTAGGAGTAGTTTTTATTGTTGATTTTTCTTGTTAGTTCTGTAAGAGAACCTTGGTGTTATACACTGCTGATTGTCCTCTGATTGGCTCTCTTAACCAAAACTGATGCTTTGAATAAAGATGTGCTACTGTGTTACTTTTCCTCATGCCTTCTGATGATTGTTGGGATTTGTTTTCATTCTTTCCAGCTAACTAACTTCAAAAGGCTTCTTCAGCCTTGTGCTCATTCTACAGCAGATGTAGCTATCACCTTATGCTGCGCAGAATTCTCCCTCTACCAGTTGCAGCCACTGGAAGGCAGTGTGCGGAGTGATGCAAGAGAGGAATCTGGGACGTTTTTCTACAGGACTGCACTATTCCTCGCGCTTACTCAGTATTTACAAAGATGTGCTGGTAGGCTTTAGTTCTGTGGATTGGGAAGGGCTGGTCTGTTCAGTGTCAGGCTTGCAGCCTGCACTTCCTGGCATTACTGTGACTCTCTTTCCGTTTTAAACAACAAAATCTTCTTCCCAAATACTTACAGAAGTTGGTTCGCAGTTTATCACCAGTATTGTACTCTCAGCTGTCATTTTTCAGTGCTGTTTTGTCCAGATGCTCAAGACACACACAAGCCTGTGTAGTTTGCATCACATTTATTGAGCCAGAAATCAGGTCTGAAACTTACTTTTTTTGTAGATTCTTTAACTATTTAGTTATTCTTGTAGGTGTGGTGTCCCTCAGGCTTCAATTTGAGCAGGTAGAGTTACCAGTTTCTAAATACTCTACAGCGCATCATTCATTTAAGAGGCTGAAACTTTTTTCTTCCCAATAAGAGCTGAAGCTACAAGACTCTGCACTCCTCTGCTTGCCCACAGAGGGGCTATGTGCTTGTACAGCCTCTACACCACAGCGCGGGAGAAGGTGGTGCTGCTGGAGGTGAATACGGGCACTTGTGCCAGCAGCATAGACCTAATGCTTAGCCTTTGCTGATTGCTGCAGTTGTGATGGTTACAAATATGATTAAACCTTTATTGCATGTATTTTAGGTTTTTGCTGACTTTTAAATTCTATCAAAGCTCTTAGAGCATGAAAATACTCCTTGGACTTCTTGCCATGCGTTCCGGCATCGCTCCTTTGCATCCAGTGATTTCTCGGACAGTTTGCTTGAGCCTCTTGAGCTTTCTCACTTAAAGTATTTACTTAGTGTCTGCGTTCTTTCTTACGTCGTGGTCTATTCTAGCAGCCTGTATGTGGGCAGCACAGAGAAATATGACAGAATCTAATCTCTCAAATGATGGCAGTCAGCACCGTGGAAGAAGTATTCTGGGAAACATCCTGTTTCTTATATCGACAGCAAAAAACCAAGAAAAGTCAGAGGGGAGCATCCTAGGGCATGAAATCCCAGGATGCTGGTGTGAGAGATCTAGAAAGTGTTAAGAGAATCTAGGAATTCACCTCAATAGAAACCTTAGCTTGGGTTAACAAGCAAGAGGGACCTTCTGTGCAGAACCTCTTTTAAATGGTACTCTTTAGTGCTGACTAAGAAGAAGTGCTCCAAATTGCAGCTCAATTAATTGTCTGAATTATTTATAAGTTGTAAAATGTAGATTGCTTGCACATAAAAGGGATGTGAGTCCAGGAAATGTCTCCCACTAGAGCAGTAGGCCGGGAAGATTATGAAAAAAGATTCTAGGCTTGCCATTAAATTATAGGAATTTGTTTTTTTCCTCTCTCATTTCAAAGATTGTGTTCTTAAATTGCGTGTGACACAGCAAATGCTTCTTGCAGCAGATCCAGTTCATAACAGTTTCTGTGTTAAAAGTTTATAAAGATCAAGATTTTCTGAACTGTCCAAAAGGCCTCTTTTGACAAAAATCTTTTTGAAGCTGAATGTGATAGTCAAATGATTCTTGATGTTCTTGATGCTACATTTAGCACGGAAACGCATGTGGGTTGTTTTGTTTGTTTCTTTGTGGCTTTTAAAAATCCCAGGTAAGGGTTAATCACATAAGCTGTTGTCTCAGAGATGTATGTAAACACATCCTATATGTGTATAAACATAATACTGACATTCCCTTGAGAAAAGGTGGTTTTTCACTCTTTCAAAGGTGCAAACTATGATGTCCTCTTCTAGTGAGCTCCGTGGTAGCAGACCTTTTGGGTTGCAGTGACAGCAGCCAGAGGAGGAATTATTCCAAACACGTGGGCCCACCTTGTTTGGGGTATCTGGTGGGGGTTAGTTCCAGGATCGAGGCCTGATTTAGATCTAGTGAGTATGCCTTACTGTTCACTTGGTGTTTTGAACATGTCCTGATGGCTCGATTCTAGGTTTAGCCCCACTGTGTGCTTGTTTTTGAAAAGCCCAAAGTCATGGTGGTAATTTTAAGTGGTGGTGGTCTCCTTTCTAAGGCTTGGTCCAGCTTTTGTGCACATTCGTGAAATGAACGCTAGAAACCCACACAAGCTCTCCTTGCGTATGTTGCTTGTCTGCTTAGAAAATCGGAGGTGAAGTCCTGGCTTCTTTACACTGAAGGAAAATTTTGAATTGCCTCATTTGTACGACAGTTTCACCTTGGCCCTGGGATCTAGGCAGAACTGAAATTCAAGGTTACATACCAGGGTTAGGTTTGGATTTCTGGGTGTGGATGTTCAGGCTATTGACCGAGTAGCTCTCGGGAGGTCCAGGTAGAGAAATAAGAGCTTTTATCTAAATGAGGGCAGAAGGTTAGACTGAAATCCGTCCAAGTGGCAACTGAGGCAGACTGAGATTAAGCATCTGGGATATTTTCAAGTTTTTCAGAGTACTGTAAACGGGCTTCTTAGCAAAGGCAGCTTTGACTTTTGTTTTAATACTGGTAGAATCTGGGGCCCTGCACTGTGTGTTCTGTTTGTGTGCGAGTATTCATTCGCATGACTCATAATTACAAAAATGCTAACTCTGACATCAGGTACCAAAAGGGTGCATTATTCAACCAGTGAGCTCTTGCTGCTGTTTTACATTATCGTTTGCAATACGCTTTGTGGTATCTGCTAGAATAATGCCAAAGCCTGTGGTAATCTACTAGAGTGTAACTAAAATCAGAGTTTATAAATGGAAATGCTGACACAACCTTAAAGGGGCAACCTCAAGTGCTGTTCACCATCTATTGTTTGCATTAGCTTAGCCTGAAAATGCCTTTTTCCTTTTGCAGATTTTGTCCTTTCCCATTTGCCAGACATTGATTTCTGCCCCTCCGCCCCCTTCCCCCAAGTCCTTCAGTTCTAATGGAGCTTGAAATTAAGGTGGCTTTATTTTTCTGTCGCTTCCTTGTACACCCTAATCGATGATGCCAGCACAGCTGTGGGGACCTTTTAACTATTGCAGAACCAGAACAGGGAATGCAAGAGGGAAACCTTCTACTTTGGTGGTTTTTTGTGTTTTTGTTGTTGTTGTTGTTGTTGGTTATTTGTTGTTTTTTTAGGGCTGGTTGTTAGCTGTCGGTTTCTTTGCATTGCTGCAGTCTGAATGAAAAATACGATTTGTGGTCATAGTTGTGAATTCTTCAAAAGCTGTAGAAATCTCACGCCTCAGAAATAAAATACTTCTCTACAAAGATTCTCACAAGTAAATTTTATTTTTCCTTCCATTACTAATGCTTCCTAGTATGAAACCCTGCTATCTTCTTTGCCTAGGCTGTCTCATTGATTTCGTTCAGGTTTTGACCCTTAATGTATACATTTAGGCATGTAAATCAAGAATATAAATATCCTAGTGATTAAGTGTGGCCAGCAGCAGTTGTAACACAATTGAAGCAAGCGGTGATGTGGAATGAATGTTTTGACATGCAGCAAATGGAGTTAAGGGATGTGGACCTTAGAAAAATAAATTACAGCAACTTCCTCATCTCTGACGTGCTTGCCTGTCTCCGTTCCTGTAGGTGATGCGTAACCGTTTTACGTAAACCTCTACAGGAAAAACTGCAGCCTGTCTGGGGCTCGCTGCTGGGGGGTGAGACTTGCGAGCGCTTCTGCAGCGAGCAGCCTTGGCAAGGCAGCGGAGGCTCGGTGACCTTCCTCACACGGCTCGTCCCCAGGGCCACCGCTGGACGATCGGGTTGGCCTCGAGCCTCCCGAGGACCTGTGCTGATCAAAAAATCCACTGGGAATGCTCAAGTGTGCGTAGACAGGGACAGGACTGGAGTTTAAGAATGCAGGCTTCTCTATTTCATAGCCAGTGTAGAGTTTTTGTTGGGTGGTGGCTGGTTTGGTTTTGTTTTAATGTATTTTTGGGTTGTTTTTTTTTTTTAAGTGAAAACCCAAAAAACTCCTTTTGGCATCAGGTAGGTGAGTGAATAACACATCATGGGGGGGGGTGGGATGGAGAAGCCCAAAACATTGGGAGTGAATTTGGGATTTTTTGGGGTGTTATTTTTTTTGCTTGTCACTTTTCCCTCACATGCCTAGTTTACATCTAAGCAGCAGTTTTCTCTATTTTTTGTTACCAATTTGTGTGATTAGTAGCGTGGTTTTAAACTACCCTGGCCTTATTAACCTTAAAAACAAACACACGCTCCTGAAAAACCCAAATGATGACACATTTCATGTAGAGTACTCGGTGGCGCTTTGTTAGTTGGCTGGATTGCAGTCACTCGAAAAATGCTGTGATACAGAAATATTTCAGATTTCGTCAGTTTGCTTGGTTGCATGCTAACTGGAGTAATTATCTGGTGATCTTCCAGTTCATCGTGCTTCTAATCATGGATTTCTAACCCTAAGGGGTCAGGAAGAAGGAGAGGAGAGCCATGATCTGCCTTTCTTTTTCATCATGGGTAAACAAGAGAGTGTGAAAGGGACACTTCAAAACTTTATGCTAATGCAAGGTCATGAGATGGAAAAACTGAGAACTCTTGTTCTAGTAGCTCCGTTTATTGATCTATTTAAATTCTGCTGTGTCCTGGCACACTTTATATTTCCTGTCTGCTTAATCTGGATATGTTCTTTGCATCTCAAATCGGCACGGCTGTAGACTTTTAATAAATATCTTTGAAGTATCTACCGTAAACATCTTAAGAGACCAGTTTTTGTGTCATAACACTTGACTTCATTCCTTCCCTCACCCTTTTCTTCTTCCCTACCCTGTGTAGCTCTGCCCTTTGAAAGTTTTTGCAATTCCTAGTTGAATGTTAACTCGTACACCTGTGAAGGGGCAAATAAGGTATAAAAGGCAGTTTGGAGATCCCGTATCCAAAATGCAGCCTCTTCTGCGCTGAGATGTGGACACCTCAGCTTCCATGAGACCCTTTACAACCTCATGCGTGGCTGAAACTCTAGAGCGAACCTCTGATCATCCAAGTCAGAATTTCCCTGAGACCCTCCTTGGAGCGGTTACTATCGCAGGAAGCCCGGTGGGGTCGTTAGTGACTTTGAGGCTCCGTCTTACGAGGAGGACGGCGCTTCTGGCAACGCGCTACCTCATCGTGTCACGCCGTCCCGTTAATTTAACGCTCTCCCAGGTCTTGTGTTGACTCCTGGCCCAGACGGTGTGTGCTCAGCATGTGCAAATGAACTGTTGGAATTAGTGTTTTCACGGTGCTGGAAAAAATCAAGTGGGACAGTTTCATTTCTGTGGTTATACAGATTGGTGAGAAGAAGTAATGCCGAGATGCAAATTCTTGCAGCTTGGCGATTCGCCACCTCGGCGTGGCGTGTGATGGAGCGATTACTTGGGCTAGAGAGAGGGTTTTATTTATTTGAGGTTCAATTGTAGCTTTTTTCAAAGCACCCCTCCGTTTTGTTTTGTAAAATGTTGATACTCCCATCAACTTGGAAACCATTACCAAGGGAGCGTAGACTTTACAGGAGAGGATTTGGAGATTTCCAGTACCTTGATTATAGCTCCAGAGTGAAAGAGCTGTGCTGGAATTTAACAGCCAAACTGGTTATACACAAAAGTGAATCCAATTCATCTTGGTTGAATTTAAGAGGTAAAAAAAAACAAGTCCGAAATTAACAAGAAGGTCAGTTGGGTTTCTGAAATATTGTCAGTATTTTATATAGTAACAGCATTAGACCAGATTAGAGTAGGGTGGCGGTCTTTTCTGGTTTTAATATATTTATTTTTGAAGTAATCCAATTCTTTCCTGAGTGGACTGTGATACGTCCTTCTGGTGCCTTTGTGGAAGGTGGAAATGGAGATGCTGTCCTCTGGGAAACCCGGCCACGCAGAGGACTCGTTGCAGGAACTTTTCACAGATGGCAGAAGCTTTCAGTCCCACCGTAGCGATGGGTTAATGCATTTAAGCTCTAGGTTTGGGACTGAAAAATGAATACTTATGTGTTTTAGTCAGCGTGGCTTTTCAGTCCTTACTTGCGAAAAGGAGATACAAAGAAAATTTCCAAGCTACAACAGGGGGAAAAAAAGAATCCTGATCTTCAGTAAACTTTCCTGAAATGGGATGGAGTGACTTGGAGCTGACCTGTACAACACGAGGTGGGCTTGTTACCTTCCTCCTGAACTGTTGTTTCTGCAAGTTTTTTTTCCTTGTGTCTTTAGCAGCTAAGCCTTGTCTTGAGCAGTCTTTCTCAACTAATCCCTCAGGGTCCCGTGAGCTGTACAAAACCAATGTCTCTTTCCGAAGGCAAGTTTGTAATGTGAGCAGGCCAGCCTTGTCTCACTGAACTCCTGTGGTCACAAACAGCAGAGAACGTCTGGACGCTTTCTTTTCATCAAATCTATTAGAAAAACCAACAGCAGCTGCAGCCCTTGACTTGCTCCCCTCCTTTGAAGCCCCTCTAATTTACTCAGACCTCTTGAAAGTGTTACTCCACTGTTAAATTCCACCAGGGTTTATTACCAAGTCATTTGTGTAATTTAGCAGCCTGGGAAAGGCCACAGGTACATTGTTGTGCATGCCCTCCTCGCCACTGTAGTAATTAGTCAGTTTGACTCCACATCCAAAATCTTAATCCTAGGGATTACCGAGCTTTCGTTTCAAATAATCATTAATAAGTGTGTAAACTGTTTACCGAGGCCTGGGTATCAAACTGTGGATGTGCTTAAGCTTCCCCATGCAAAACGGCAGCCCAAAAATTTGGCAGTTTGCAGGAGAAATGTTTGGGTTGTGTGTATGGATGTTTTTTAACTTTTCCTCTTTGAAGTCAAAATGAATTCTTACTCCTGCCAAGATACGCTTCTGAAAGAAAGTTGCGCAGCCTTTTGAGGTGGAACTAAGGACGCGTGCGTTTGCTTCACTCATTTAGATTTTTGGCACAACTTCTGTTCTCGCCTCCTTTCCTGTTTTCCTGTACTTTATTTCTCATCTTTCTTCTGTTCTCTCTCTCTTTTTTTTTTTTTCCTTCAGTTGTATTTATTCCCTTTGCTTTCTTCCTTTGGATTAATGTGTTACCTCCTACCTGCTCTCTGCTCAGGTCTGTGCTTTGACAGTATTCTGGGTGCAAGAGGCTGTTTGCTCACTTTGAGCTAAATCATTAAACTCCTGTTTAAACAAGAAGCAGTTGTCGCAAAATGTCTCACGTTGGTTTTCTCTGCACGTGGAAATGACTGAAAGAAGCTTAGGTAAATGAGTTGAAAATTTTCTATCCCATTCCATTATTTGTATCTCCACAAGCACATAAGATGCATGGTGCTTCCCCCAGAAAGGATCTGCTTGAGCAACATTTTGAGCCACAGCTAACAGATTATTTTTTAACTACATTGGAACAACATGCTTAATTGTTGCCTGGTAAAAATGGCTGGAGAAGCTTGGGGAGGCTTAGTTTTAAAATTGACTTTATAGAGAATAAAATAGCATGTTGCCAGCTTTTGTGACTGCAGTGCAAATCTCTGGGGACTGTCCTTTCCAAGCACCAGTTTAGGGATTATGTGCTACTTCTTATTGTGGGGTGGAGGTGGGCGAGGGGAGAGAGGAGCAAAGGGAAGGGTTGCCAGTGTTTCCTGTGTGCTGTTCAGAGGCTGGTGGTAAACATGTCAGTGTCTAATTTCAATTTCAGCAGCTTTACAAAGCTTTTTTAAATGGTTCGGTTGGCTATCCTAGACTTGAATCAGAGATGTGCAATTAGCTGAAACTGAATTTGTCATAGTTGATTTATTAGATTGCATTTGGGACGTGTCTAGTCATTGCCTTTATGTGCTTATGACCAGGACCAGATAATTTGGAGGAACTACTGACAAAAAACGTACATGAGGATATCTGCTTGCCTTAGTATTTTCACCCTGTTGGTTAAAACGCTGAAGCATGAGGGATAGTAATTTTTTCCACAATTTCAGTGTTAAACACAGCTCTAGATATTGTCAATATCCATACACATAGTGAGTCAGTTTTTAATTCCATTAGGTTCTTGGCCTTGCCATCTTCCTGTGGTAGTAAGTTCCACAATTCAATTGCGAATTGTGTTAAAATTTATTTCCTTTTATTGGTTCTGAGCTTGGCAACATTTAAACAGACATCCTTTCCTTGTTGTTCAGACCTGTATGAACTGGATTTCTGGATCTGCCCCTTCTAGATCTCTTATTTTAGACTTTTAAAGTCCAAGCTCTTCTTTGGTTTCTTTCTTAAATGTTTTTCGTTGCGAAAGTGTTCCCATCCCACATCATAGGAGGGGGTATACATGCTTTTGCTAATTCCCCAAGTGTCTCCTGCAGTTTTCCTCTTGAGGAGGTCTGTCCAGCTTACATGGTGTTCTTGATAAAGCCTCTTGTTGTTTGGTTTCTCTGATACTGAGGTTCAGTGTAGCCAAACTCGGTGTGAAAAGCAGAAGCGACAATCTGTGAAGAATTCGATTTTAATCTCGGAGAAGTGGGAGTGCACAGGTGGGGATACCGTACAGTACCATGACAAATCCTTCTCCATCAATGCATTTGCAAGCCAGGAGGATTCTTCAGGCCAGATTCTAATGTACAAGAAAAGACATTTCCGAGGAGAAGTGGGGGAGGAAATGCAGAAGAGGGGGGGAAATCACAAACTGCATTTCAGATAGATGAGTGGGAACCTGCACGTTATCTCCAGATCCTCTCAGCAGTAATTGATTTTGCCTGCTATGGTTACCATATAGTAACTCCGAAACATTCATTATTCCTCTGCTCTCCTGCCTCAAGGCTTGTAAAAGAAAATGGCATGTTTCAATCCTTTTAGACTCTCTGTTAAGTAGATGCAAAAACCTAAAGGCCGTAATGAATCTGAAACAAGCACTAATTCAGTACTCGGAAGACCACCCTTGTCTTGACTAAAAGAAACCATGCCTACCTGGAGGCCCTAGTGCAAGCTAAATGGTGGAAGCTGGATGCAAAGACCCACCTCGCTGTGGAATTATACATTTGGACCCTGTATTCTCTTGCTTTGAGTTTTTTTTGTTTGTTTCTTTGCTTTTTTTTGTAGAGCTAACCCTGCTACATTTCTCTTCTTAGTCCCTGTCTAGCTTGATTTCATTTTTTTCCAAGGCTAAAGGTGACTTATCCAGAAAATTAGCAGGTCATTTCTAATGGTAAGAAGCTTGATTATTCAACAGACAGAGGGAATCAATATCCCTTTTCTTATTTTTGTTTTCTGTTTGACTTGAGGTTAATGTTTTGGCTTCATATTTGCTGGTAGGATGAACTGCATGATAGTGCTGTACGTAATTAGTTAATGTGCTATGCTAAATGCTTTTTTTTGTCTGTGGTTTTGTACCCTTAGATGCCTTAGCCTCTACCTTTTCTAATGTCCTCTTGATTTATTTTTTTTTCCTCTTCTGAGAAAGAACTTTGTCTTCTCAGTGGTTTCTGTTTTTAATAAACTTAGGATTTAGTGAAATAGGAAAATAGGCCCTCAAGGTGGACACCACTTCTGGCTTGTTGCTGGAATGAGGGAGCCGAGCCAGGAATGGATTGCCATCAACTAATCGTGGGAAATCTTTGGCTAAGAGTTGATCTGTAACTTGTCACTGGTTTCTGTTCCCGTTAGTCACTGTGACGTCCGTCCCCAGGAATGCCAGACGTGGCACGCCTCTCGCAAAGCGTCACCATGAAATAAAAGCAGCAGTCAGAAGCTTTCCAGTCAGAAGTTATCCCTTTAATAAATACTGAAAACTAAGCTTTGTGGAGAAATAATGTCCTCTTGCAGCAGAACAGCAGAACAGTTCTTCCAGCAGGAAAATGAGCATGAGGGGATTGAATCTGCAGCCTGTCTTAAAGGGCAGGATTTAGTTGTCTCAGTAGATCCAGCTTCTCTTGGTTACGGGCTTGCTCAGTTTGTCTCACAAGATTTCCTCCTCAAACTCTTCTGTATTTGTCGCTTCTTGAGAAGTGCCTGCAACATTTTCTCTCTCTGAGATGAAACACTAATTTCCAGCCAATATATTATGTATTAGCAATGCATCCTGGCAACAAATGTTGCTTGAAACCACGTATTCTGAGCGGAAGGTGGGAAGCACAATCTAAAGGCTCGTGTCGTTGCAGAGACGGCTCAGCAGAACACGTTGCGTGTGGGAGGTGCCCCTGTGGATCCATCTTGCCACTTCGGAGTTGTTTCCCAATCCCTCGATTTTTATGCAGACCTCTGAGGTGGATCCTTTTGCCTTTCGCACCCCTTGGTGCTGTCATCTAGAGGAACGAACACACGTTGTGCTGCGGTATGCACACCCAGCGGTTGTCTTGTTGCAGGTGTGCTGGGTGGTGGCGGCCTTCTCATAGCAAGGAAGAGGGTGTAAACTCTTCCTCTGTTTCTCTAAAGCCCATATGCTTTAGGCTGCTGTACTGTGCAGAAGATGTTCTTTGCCTGGTCCATGGCCATACGTGTCTCTGTTCGCGGAAGCAAGCGTTTAACTGGTTTCTTGGATGAAACAGAATTGCTCTCTGATACTTTCTGTGAACCTTACCATGGAAACTTGGAGATTCAAGTCCGGTGCTGAAGCAAGAGTGGAATGCCACTGCTTAGAGTGGAAGCGTTTTTTACTGGCACCATTTCATTTGCTGATTAATTGACTTTAAGCAAGTTAATCAGGACTACTTTAGCACTGTGTCTGGTGCAGTTACAGTCAGGATGTACAAGCCACGTCAGAGCGCGCATAGCCAGCCGGGCTGGGCCTGGCTCTTTCGCTCATGTCAAAGGCAGTGGCTTGCTTGATTTCATCCTTTTTCGAACCGAAGTTCCAGAGTGATAAATTGAAAACTATCACGACGGGTATCCTGTACCTCTCTGCCTTAGATGAAATGCACGCAGCAGACAGTGAAATTGAATCGCTGTCGCGTGCGACTAAGGAAAAGGGCTTTTTGTTTCTTTCACGATTTATTTTTCGGCAAGTGTTGCAATTTGTTTTTGTCAGATGAATATGTAGTCAATGCACTTCCTTGAGGAGATGAGGAGTTCTGTTAAATGTGTGAATTCGTGGAGACTTCTGTTCTTGGGCGGGGTAGGTAGAACCTTGTAGTTCAAACATAACTCTTGAGCTTATTGATCTGGTTTACTCCATTTTTTTTTACTATATTGAAAGAACCCTTTGTCACAGTTATAACACCCGATATTTGACCTTGCTGTGTAGTATCAACTAATTATTTTTAAAAATGAACTTACAGCTCCCAGAAAAAACTGGGAGTGACAGCGTATCGGCACCAGGTGTGGCTGGCAACCTCTTCTGATGGAATTTCTGTGGTCAGTAGTTAGATGTGTTGATTATAAAAAATCCTTAGTGGTTCTTCGAATGCAACTGTTATTGAAATACCTCTTACCACAGTTCTTAACTTTATTTTCAAGAGAAACTTCAGCTCTTTTGGAGTACAATTGCACCAACAGGCCTAGGATACATAAGCACAGGGAAATGAAGGCTGAAATAAGAGCAGGTTCATTTTAACTTATATTAATGACTGGCTTGATATATTTATTTTTTTTTCTATGTCAAGCTAAAACAATTAAGAGCTGGAGTTGCACATGGAATAGCAAAATGCATTTGTCAGTGTGCTTTGATTTACGTTCAGATCTTAGCAGATACTGTGTCCTCCTTAGTTTGGAACCATCTAATGACAAATTACATCGTGTGTTGTTTTATAGCACACGTTTGTGAGAACAACTGAAATGGAGCCCTGACATTTAGTTTTTGAAGCCAGAGGTTATAAATGAAACATAAAAGTGGAGAGTATTCTGGAGGTTTGGGTGGGGTTTGGTTTTTTTCTTGGTTTTGTTTTGTTGGGAATTTAGAACAAGAGCCATGGATATAGCATTTCAGCACTTCAATTTTATCCATTTTTACTTACTGACTGAAAGCAGCGCTTTGGAAACAAACCAGCAAACTGCTGTCAAATGTGCTGTGGATGTAGGGAATGGTGGTGTGGGGTTTGTTGTGGGGGTTTTTTTGCTTGTTTTTTTCCAGGTTGGTTATTTTTTGATTGTTCTTTCAGAGGTTCTACAGGACAGGAGGAAGAAGGGAGTATCTCTTATAAACTTAGAAAAGCAAGCAGCTGAAATCTGTTCCAAGAGTATTTTGGAGCAGAAGTGCCAGTTTAAATATTTATGCAGTGTTTTATTGCATTGATTCAAATATTGAATAGTGCCTGACCCTTGAATTTTTGGATCCTCGCCTGCCTGGCACCCCACGATGGGTGTATTTACTTAGAAAACAGCCTTCTGCAGCAGCTGTTTTTCAGTGCGCAAAATTGGGAGGGCTGGATTTTGGTCCAGTTTTCGTCGTGATTTTCATGCTTGACTTTGGGTTCGAGAAATGCCTTCCCAGGAATCGATTTCCCCACCTGAGACACGAAAGTTACGTTTACCACTGGCTCGCACAAGATGGTGAGATTCTGTAGTGGCAGCTTATAGGGATGTTTTCCTTTTTACAATTTCCTCTTTATTCTTCACAGTCCTGATGGGTATTCAACAGCATTTAGGGGACCTCCAACTTCCTTGCCTCAGATACCAGACCTTCTGAAAAACCCACGGTTTCTCTCCATCAGTAGTTTTCTGGCTGAGCAGCACACTGTCAGCAAAACTCCTCTCCCCACCTGAAACAAGAAGCTGAAGCTGAGCTGCAAACGCCGGTCCTGAAACCGTCCTTTTAGCATAAAGACACCTGCAGTGGCTGTTGTCAGTCTGAGCTGGAGATCTTCAGCTTCTCGGAGCTGAAACCGTGCTAACACTACTCTTAGTTGCTGCCCTGAGCTGGAATTGTGACCACACAAAAACCCTTTAAGCTGGCAGGGAGAGCTTAAAACTTCAGTCAATAAGGCAACTGCCTGCTACCCAATGTAATCATTTTCTGCAGCCGTGTTTTGTAGCGGGATGATTCTTTCACTTGAGATGGATTATTCAGGATGTCCCTGATGTAGAGAGAGATGAAGGGGCAAAACTTGGTGATTAGAGGTGTTGCTGGGCTCATACCCAGCTCCTGAGCTTGGATCACGCTCCCGTGAGTGGCTCTGTGGTGGATGAGGACTTGGGTTCCTTGTTCCTTGGCTGCCAGACTCGCAGCGCTGGGTTTTCTTGCGGAGCTCAACCTCAAGGTGCAGATGCCCCCACTTCAAAATAGCGGCTGAAAGTCTTTCCAAGTTCCCAGCCTTGCTGCGTGCTTGCTGAAACCCCAGGGATGCAAGATAGTTTTAGCAAATAAGCGTAAGGGATCTGCGAAGGGACTTCTGAAACAATCATTCTCTGTTTCCCTCTGTGTGTTTGTGAACTCGGAGAAGAAAATGGAGAATTCAGTTGGCTTGTTTACCCAAGCTATTACACTGGCTTAACTGTTCCATGATGAAGTTCCATTTCAGTACTGAGCTTACTAGGCTGTGGAGATAAAAATGATCAATTGGATTGGTTTTGTCCTCCTGTTTTTACAGTCAGGTTTCGCAGGACTGGCTCAATGGCTGCCACCGTTTCCCCCTGAAAAACAGGCTCAGCCTGAACCTTTCTGTGGCCGTACGCAGCTGCTCCGAGCCTCCATAAACCGTGGGGGCTTTTCTGCCATTCAGAAATAGAGCGGTGCCTCGGCGTTAGGGCCGTGGCTCGGGATGGGAAGGCAAAGTTCCCCAAATGGAAGCATTTGTGCTGTTGCTGAGCGGTCCTGCCCCGTGCTCGCGCCTTCCAGAGGGCGCCCGGCTCGCGCGCTCCGCAGAGACTGCCTTTGGCTTCACCTGATCAAACTGGTAGAATGCACCAAGAGAATCACAGAATTGTTGAGGCTGGAAAAGACCTCTGAGATCATCTAGTCCAGCCGATGGAGGGGACATGCAGGGCTGATGCTGTGCAGGCAATTAAAATCCACGAATTGGATTAAAACCCAAATGTTAGTGTGCTTTGATGGGATGCTTTTTTGTTTTCTTTTGACTGAGATGCTTTTTGGAGATAAAGTTGGAGCCAGGCTCTTCATCTGCAGTCGCTTGGGGCTTAGCCGTTTGAGGTTTCTTTATTTTGCTGCTCTTACCTATTGACCTGCTTGATTAACTTTGTGTCTGAACTTTTATCCTTTTTATTCCTGACTCTTCTGCCCTGTCAGAAAAAAAAATAATAAAATCTGTACAGTCCAGAGGACCAACTAGCTGTAGACTTTAAGAAAAATGTTTAGTGGCTGTGAAATAATACGTACGTCATTTCTTGCTTCAAGACTCTTTATTTTTTTTAATTTAGAGCTCAGCTTGACAAAGAAGGATGAGGCCAGAGGCATTTATAAAGGGTGCATTGTATTTTTACTGTAATACTGAAGTATTGATTGTTGACTTATTGGTAGGCTTAATGCACAACCATTTCCTTAGTTAGTGTTTGAATGTCCATTAAAATGTTGGCTTGGGGCCAGAACATTGAAATCCTGCTTTTTATAATATAATTTGGCTGTCCAAAAGTACTAATGTGGTTTGGATTAAAAAAAAAAAAAAGAGGGAGGAGGGGGGAGAGGAGGCAAGTCTTGAGTTTCCTTGTTTTGTATTTGTTAACCTTTACGTACCGAGATGAACCTCTGAAGTAGGAAATGCCGAAAAGAAGACAGAGGGAGGCAGGCAGCCATCCTGATGTGTTTGAGGTTTGTGCCTCTTAAAATTTTCCACCTTTTATCTTGGAGATGCGCGGTGCTGGCTGAGCTGCTGACAGACATTCAGGGATGTGCAATAACATTATTGGCTCTTTAGTGTGTTAGTTTAGAACTAGCAGGTTTTTTTCCTGGAGAAAAACGTCATTTGTGTGGTTTCACAAGTGTGTTGCATGTTAGTAGCCCTGCCCATAAAACCATGCCTGTTGTTGTTGTCTTGTAAATTCTTCTCAGATGTGAGGTAGGGCTGCTTCTTTCTCCCCTGCAGCACCATCAGTTATCTGTACTCAGGTCCCAGGGATGCTTCCCCGCGTTGTGTGATGGTACGTGTTCCACTTGGTCCCCTCTGCTCGAGTCTCAGGGCCGCGCTGTGAACTTCCTAGCTTGTGGAAAAGACTGCATCCAATTTTGGAGATGGATCTAGAAGGCCTGATGCTATTGCTTTTGTCCAGGTACAAAATTTGTGCAGAGTGGCTGTCCTCGTTACGGGGGATGCTTGAATTGCTGTGAATGGTTTGCAGCTGCGGTGAGCCAGCTGTTACCCCAAGGGCCTAGTGCGACAGGCACCCAGTGCTCGGTTCAGATTCTGTCTGCCATTTCTCTGTCCTCTTCTGTCTCCCTCCAACAGAAAGACAAACCTTTACAAACCAAAAAAAAACATTCAACTCGCTTTGGTTCATGCATGTCTCTGGTTTTGGGTGTGACACGAACACCTTTTTGGTGGAAAATGACGTTTTGAGCTCTCGGGTTCTATCGGGTCGTACTGCTCTTTGTTACAACCTGCCGTGAAAAATAATAATTACACAAAGCCTAAATACTTAATTACAGTTTGAAACAAGTACTGGAAACTAAGGGAGACTGAAACAGCTTTCTGCTCTACCAAACATGAGGGGAAACACTTGACAAAAGGTGAGGAGCCAAGAGTTTGCCCTCTGGCTACTGTCCTGGGTGTTATTTAATCTTTCTCGCTCAGACTTGTAGCCAAGACTTGCTGCAGTCCCTTTCCCGTCACTTCAGCTTTCCATTAAATAATAAGATTTTGTAAGGTAGGGTTATTGCCTGTTAGAGTCTGTCTTCTTAAAAGGAATTAGTGTGATACTTTTGCCAAAGAAAATAGATGGGTTTCTCTCCCTGGGAAGTCGTAGCAGTTGCTCAGTCTCTGAAGCACATACCAGTGTGAGGGGTACAATTACCCACATGAAGCTCGTGCAGGTATTTATGTTAAAACTGACTTTTTTTTTTCCGTTGTGGAGGATTTTGGGCTCAGTCTTTCTTTCCCCACTGTTAGGACTTTCTCCATTTCCCGGTGTCAGCAGTCAGCCGAATCTGATGGTTCTGTGCAAAGGCAGCCGCTGTCGTCATGCAGCTGTCTTTTCAAAATGCACAAAGATGCAGGAGAAAAACTTTCTTAAAACTTTCTCTTTTTTTTTATCTCCTGTGTGGTTCATATCCATTCAAATATTGTGGTTGGTCTCTGGAATTTTCTTGTGACTTTTAAATATTTTGAGTTTTGGTGACGGATGACGAAGCAATTTGAAATTGAGTCTCTTCTCTTTTGTACAAAGTGAGAAGGAGAGAACCTAACAAGCTACTTCGGTTTTTCAGCCCCTCTTTGTGTGGAGTACAACTGAATCTCTAAGTATTCCGTTTCCATGGATTTGTATGGCACAACCCCTGCTTACCTGACTTAATTGAGTTTAGCTTTAAAAGGTAGAAAACAAAGGATGTTAGGAATTTACACTCTGGCAACAACTATTTATAGACCTAAAATAATTGCAGTACCAATTTAAGTTGCCCTCATCCACTTTTTTAGGTGCTGGCAATTGCAAGAAATGATAAACTCTGTCTTTACAGGAGGTTGAATTAATCGGTGTCCCAGCAGACCTGGAAGGGGCAGGGTTTGATTGCTTTCCTCAAACACTTAACACCTAAGTCTCTCAAATTAGAGAGCAAAGAGAACCTCTTGAAAGAACTTGTGGACTTGCAAGAAAGGCCTTTGCACCTGGTAAGGGAGGACCCTAGGGAAAATGCATTTTGAATAGTATTAAACTTCAGCCAGCTAGAAGATCTTGTTTGGAGCAAATTATTAGTAAAGTTTTCTTTAAAAAGTCAAGTGTTCCTTATCTTTGCCTCCAGCATGTCCTTGCTTCCAGTAAACATACAGAAGAATTAGATACTTGCAAGATCCTAGTTCAGTAATAGTGCGTGAATAATGTGCTAGCATCATAGCTGAGGAGCGACTAATATTTGTATATAAAAGTATGTGTTGATGTGTTTTATCACCATGCTGCTGAAACTGCTGTTCCACAAGGAAGTGCTGGCTTAATGAATAGTGTATGGAGAGTGGTTTCACCCAAACTCCAAGTAAATGCATCTGCACCCCATAATAGTGAGAAGGAAATGGCTTCGCTGGGTGTATCTGTTGCACAGTGCAGCAGCAAAGCTACAATTCCCTGTGGAGAAGGATGGGAGGCACCTACATTTTGCTTAGTGAACAAAGTTAAAGCAACTGCATTAGTGGCTGTACCTCCTGAGTGCTAAACGTTGTGTGTTTACGGCTTTTCATTAGTGAAATGTAAGTTTTGGAATCCTGTCTGCCCTCTTTGGGTGTCTTCTGGAAGGATTTTCCTGCAGTAAGGCGTCTCACGGCGCTGCAGGCTCAGGCTTCCATGTTACAAAATCACAGGTGATAATTGGAGCCTCTTCTGAATCGGTGCAGGGAAAAAGGGTGAATGATATTTGGTGGGTCTGTTCTTCTCCAACATGTAAGTTCTATGACGTTAATGAATCGGCAAAGAATTTTTACAGGAAAATGCACCAACAGTGCCCTTGAAACCTGCAGTGTGATCTTTCTGCTTGTTTATAGATGCTCAGTGGATATCTTTTTAAGTGCAGTAGCTGATTCTGTGTATCCAGCAACAAACAGATGAGCAGGCTAAGGTAGAGAGTCATAACTGGAAGAAATTACCCATTTTGAGCAGGTGGAGCAGTGCAGCCTTCACGCCTCCGCAGCGATGCTGGGGACATGGGCATGTCTCTCTGGGTACCCGCCGAAGCCATGGCCGTTCCTCTGGGGCTGGCACAGAAATAAGTTCTGTGTTACTTTCTGCAGGGAACTTGCAATATGGGCACTTGTGTAGCAGGAGCTGAAGGAAGATTAATAACACGGTTTTGTTTAAACTGTGCTAATCAGTCTTTAGATGCTTTGGTCTTGGCCACTACTGATCTAGTTCATGGTTGAACTAGTGACCTCTATTTGAAAGTCACTTTGTCCTTTTAATAGTTTTCTGAGTCAGCCTCTGTCCCTTCGCGAGAGTCTCTTTATCTGTACGCTTGAAAAGGTTGTTCTTCTTTGTGAAAAGCTAATCCCCGTTTTGTATGGCTCTGCACATTGCATTAAGTGAAAGCTTGTGTATTCCCCTCGTTTGCTTTGAATGAGCCCTTGCTTCTCTTCTAACCTGATGGTTTGCAAGTCCCTTGTCAGCGGATTTGTCACCTTCCGTTTTGGAGGGTTTGGATGGACAAACAGGGAGAAGCTGGTGGTGAGGGTCTCCTCCCCTGCAGCCCGTTGTTTCCAAATCTTGACCAAGTTTATGTTCTTGAGTTTGGCCTTTCTCAAGGCATTTGCTTCTGCTCAGAGTGCCTGCCCAGTCACAACTAGCTGACCTTATGACATGTAGCATTGTCGATCCTTTGTCATCTTGATTGAACTCCCAAGATTTGATCCCTCCCAGTTCTTTTCTTCTGGCTTTTCCTGTTCTCTGGCTGTCTCAGTACTTGCCATTGTCCTTGCAAAGAGTTACTGGGAGATGACTCCGAAGCAAGGTGGGGTAAGTACTTCTCGGTGTAAATAGGCTAGAGATGCACAGAGGGAGGATCATTGGGAAAGGTGAAATACATGTGAGCATGAAAGAAATAAAATCACTGACTTCAGTCTTCTAGTTTTGATATTCCATGTGAAACCTCTGTAGTTGTAAGAAGTGTTTTGGAAGGGATTTAAGGGCAGGATAAGCTGTTCATGCCTTTGCCTTTTTGGTCAAACTCGAGAGATAACATCTTTATTTCCTCTGCTGGAAGTTGTACTCCTTAGTATTGTCTAATATTAGGACCACAAGGCAAGGAGAGTCAGACAGAGTACTGAAGTGATAAAACTCCAGATGACTTGATTTGGTCTGCAAGCAACAGATTTTTTTGTTTGCTTTGTTTTCAGATTCTGTCAGTCCTGCATAGAAATATTTTGGTGCTAACCCATCCTCTCATATGTACAGCTCCTTGATCGTTAGGGCGATGATGATTAATATTAAACCATTACCCAAGCAGGCATTTCCCAGCATGTGCTCTGCGTGAGGAGGCTGAGCCAGGACTGGAGGAATCTCCCTTCCCAGTTGTTGGTTGCTCCGTGATCCCCTTTGAACACTGCGTTTCCACTCTCCCAGGAAAGAGAAGGAAACAAACAACATGTGACAGATGTTAGTCATGTCAGTTAATGCAGGACTGGAAGGCACTTGGATATTAATGGAATGAGCACAGTATAAAGCTCTGAATAAAGTAGACCTGACTTCTAATTAAGCCCGCCGAGATGCTGCTGCTGATTTCAGTTGTGCTTTGCGATTGAGAAATGCAGGGGTGGTTTGACAAAGGAGATGGGCGCCGCTGTGGTTGATTTGAACCGTGATGCTCGTGGGTGTTCGTTTCCCATGCAGGCCAGGAGCTCTAGTGCCACTTTCTTCAGAGCTGGCAGCTGTAATTAAAGGAAAAGCACTAATTTAGCTTCTTTGCTAAGGAAAACCTAAAATGCTGCCTTCACCCGGCCTCTTTGCTGCTAATTGTGGAATCGAGCAACCATCCCCAGGACTCAGCAGGTCTTCTTAGCTCCGTGGCTGCTGTTCGCTGCCTCTTGGCACCTTGCGGTTTGATCCCGGGAGCCCTCTGGATTCCTTTGGCAGTGAGCAGAGCAAGTCGTTCTTTTGGGCTGCTGCTGGAGCCCCCAGGTTACATCCCACTTGCAGGGTGGGCCCCCATCTGCCTGTCTTTCTAAGGGGTGCACCCTCTGGGCAGCACTCGTCATCCTCGCAGTGAGAAGTGAACGCTTCTGTCTTCATCTCTCCGCTGCTGGGGAGCAGACTGGGAAGCACAACTTCTTACCTGTCCACCCAGTTGGGCCCTGGGCTGGAACCAGCCTCTGCTGTGTGATCTAGTGTGGGAAAAGACGGTTCTGAAATTGCTGGCAGGTTTCTGTGGCTGTGCGGATTGAACTGCTGTGCAAGTTAAGAATATGGGCTCGATTCTGCGCAACGTCGCAGCTCTTTCAGCAGCGTGAGTCCACGTGTAACTGCTGCAGCGCGGGGGGAAGGCAGAGCTTACTTCTCTCGGACCACTCGTGGTTGGCCGGATAACCCTAAAGACACGCAGGTAAAAGCACAAGAATTGTTTCTGCTTTTGTATGTGCGTGCCTGCGTGTGGTGCCTTTTGGGCTTTGTGTGCTGCAGAGTTCAGAGACATTTTGCGAGAAGCAGGAACATAGATAATTGCATTCTGGTTAATCATCGTAGAGGGATCATGATTGCTACTCGCTGATGCTCTGCTGCTTCCGCTGGAGTTAATAATTCATTGCTGGACTGTGTCAGAGCGCGCTCGTAAGTCGGGTCCCTACGTGGGTTGCAGGCATCCGTAGGAGGCAGAAGGGATGAAAGATGGGCTTAGCGTTTGACAGCCATTAACTTGGGGTGGGCCTCTAGGCAGCGTTACGTTAACTGCCTCGTCCTGCATCTCCCTGTGTTTGGGGATGTAGGAATTCAGCTTCTCCTGAAACGGTGTTAAGAAATTCAGCAGCTGGAGAAGAGGGCTGCTGAGATGAAGGTGTGGATACCGGTGACCACACGGTTTGGGTCTAACAGGCTGTGGGCTTGAAAGCATTTTTGCCTGCCACAATGCTGAGGCGACGGTTTTATTTATAAAAGAGCTGTTTTATTAAGCAGTTGAGTTGCTTTTCAAGGCACGGTGCCTAACCTCCCAGGGAGAGCGTTCGACCGAGAGCTGAATTTGGTCGTGTCGGTGCTCACAGTCCTCGGTGAGAGGGATGAACGTTCAGGGCTTGTATGTAAAAAAGGGCTTAGCACGCGGAATTAAAAATTAACACGTTCTCTGCATAATTACACACTTACAGCACGCACTAATGCCGTACAAAAGAGGGCTTTCCAGGCAGAGTTTAATGGCCCAAAAGTGGAGCCGTCGCTTCTCCCCCCCACCCTTTGAAATTAGCATTGGCATGTTTAAAACATCCTCAAATTCGGCTGCAAAATAGCTGTTTGGCCTCCAGTTGTGTCTTTTTAATTTATTTTTTTTAAAGGTGATTATTCTTTTTAATGCTAAAGATAGAAAGTGGTTTGCATATTCATGGCAGGTTATAATTTTCGAAATAATCTCCTAGTAGACATTCAACAATGGCTTTGGCTAAATAGACACTTGTTGCGCTTTGTTTAAACGATTACATCTCAATTATCGCTTGGTGGCGAGAGCATGGGTAATACCCTTGCTTCTTTGTTAAAAAGCCTCTAATTAAAACTGGTTCCTGCTCTTGCCTCCCGGATAAATATGGACGTGAGGTGGTTCAGTGACACTGTCAAATTGCCGAATTGTCTGCAAGTTCCCCATTCATCCCGACAGACGATGCCCGTAATGGGGGTGTGGATGGCAGGAACAGCACAGCCAGTGCTGGTGCTAATCCCCTCCCTTGGCTGGCCTTCCCCTGCCTCTCCCTTGCTTGGGATCCATTGCTCTTCTAATTTTCCAGGATTTGTGTTTTATTTCACCCCTTGCCCCCCAGTCTGCCTGCTCACAAAACCCCAGAAGCCCATGCTCCTCAGTCGGTGCTCTCGGGGGTGTTTCCCATTCTGTGCCTTCATATCTTGCCTCTTGTTTGGTGCAAACTGAGCCCCAGCAAGCTGTGTTCAAACTTGGGTCTCTTGAGCTCAGTAACAAGCCGACGACTCCCAGTCTGAGTTGGTGGGTTGGGTTTTTTTTTTTCCCCCCTGCAAGGGGACAGCTTTCTCTGACGGTGGTACTGCAACTGGTCACTTCCCAGTTGTAGCTTTTGCACTGGCTGTGGGTAACTCGCATTCTCTTAGTCGATGAAGGTTAGCCCTTTGCCACGAAGCCCAAATTCCTGGCCGTATAGGCTGGTAGCATACGAATACACTCAGCCCATCTGCCTTTTTGCTCTGCACTGTTTGCATATGTGTGTAACCGTACTGATGCGAAAGCGGTAGCCTGGGTTTTCTTCCTGCCCTCTTCACCACAATCTGTTTGACTCGGGCTCCTGAACCCTCCGTCCACTCTTTGAGCATGCCCCTGAAGGAAGAGAGGGTGATGTGAGGAGCTGCAAAGGGAGGCAGCGTGCTGGCTGTGACAGCCCTCCTCCTGGGGAGCCCTGGCGTGTCATTAACGCCAGCTAATCGCCCTGCCAGCCTTGCCGAGAGGAAGGGAGCTGATGCTCTGAGGCGCTCTCCAGCCCCGGTATGACGGTGCAGTATTTGCTGCTGCTACAGCGCTGGATTAAGCAGAGCAGAAAAGACTTTCGGGAAGGAGCTACCTAGCGCCGCTTTAACTCGCTGCCAGCGATGTCTCTGACTTTTGCCGGCTAATGTTTGCTGATGGTGGCAGGTGTTGCAGCTGCAGGACTTCGAAAAGGAGCTCATACAAGAGCAGATCCGGGGATATTGTTTTTATTCTTCCTCTTACCCTTTGCAAAACTGTGAAAGAAAGGGAGAAGAGATTACAGGGATTGTAGACTAGCACGTGTTACGGGTTTTTCTTGAATTTATGGTAACACTTTTTGATTTTTGTCGCTGTGGTGAAGGAATCTTCACTAGTGAGGTGCAGCCACGTGGGTAGGAGGTAACCACAAGGGCAGGAGGTCATTGTGGACACCCAGAGATGGGGAGAGGGGAATGATCCTGATGCAGAGGAGGATATTCATACTCCAGTGGCTTCTGTGTGATCTTTGTGTCATTCTCTTAGGGATGCGATGCCTCCTAGTCGAAAGGAAAACTTTTGTGGTTTTCCTTAGCTGTGTCCCAGCAGCCCTGAGCCGCAGTTTTTCTCCCTTCCCCTCCCACAGTCACATTTGAGCGCAGAAGTGATTGATGTGTGTGAGCTGACTGAGCGCTCCGCTAAATTGATTGCCAGCGAAACAGATAGCAGTTCCGACATCTTAGCTGGGTTACCACTCAGAGTTGTTTACGCTAACAGCCATTTGGGGTGAGTAGTTTCTGTTTGTATCCCTCAAAGCTGTCGCTTTAAGAAACCCATAGGTAAGGGGAGACAGTGCTGTGCTGAACCACGCTACGAAAGCTTTCCCTGCAACATCGTGAGTTGGCAATGTAATACGTAAAACAAAATATATATATATATGTATAAACTGTGCTGATCTGTAATGCGTAACTCTGCAGTTGGAAGTAGCTTCTGCAGTAACGTTACATGGCCAGAAAATAACAGAGAACGTCTGTTGATAAAAGCAGCATCTTTAAAGTTGTGGCTAGCAGCTCCAGATGGATCATTATGCTCCTGGAATCCCTGATGGGGCTGCAACCTGACCCAAAGATCCACCGACTGTCTCTCCCAGGTACCTTTACCTGTTTCAAAGTTCGGCTTCAAAGCAAAAGCTCTCTGTGTCTGTGTTCCTGGCTCTGTGCCGCTAGTGGGTTATGCAGACTAGAGGGAAGCAGGGAGAGGAGCCATCCAAAACCTGAGCAGTTTGTGTGAGGTGAGTGGCAAGTTACTGAGGTGAGCACAGCTGCAGGGTGCTCAGAAATGCAGGAGGAATGTCAGAGTTCAATTTTTCCTGCAAATGTATCTCCTTCCTCTCCCAAAAAGGATTTTCCTTGCGTGTGGCTGGTGGTTTTCCCTGCAGCACCCTGACTGCAGTTTCCCTCCAAGGACATCAGTGGGTTTGGACCCGTCTTCTCTACTCGTGACACTCCTGGTACGAGGATTCAGGTGTTCAGCACAGTGTTCCTTTGATCACAAGCGGCGAGGGTTTGCTCCTTGCAGTGGTTTGAGGAAAATCACCTTTAGGATCAAGTTTGCTAGTTTCAAAACTAAAATACACTGTGTTTTAAGAGAGCACTTGGCCGCTCGTGAAGCTCTGAATTGTGCAGGGTGCTGAGTGATGCCTTTGGGGTAGGTAAGCCTTGAGTGACAGAGCATCTTCTACGGACGGAATGCTGTTAATGGGAATTGGTCTCAAACCGGAGTGTACAATATTAATTCGGAGACTTGGGATTTTTTTTCTCTCTATAAAATATCCTGCACCATTTTTACTGGTACTTTGTGTCCAACCGATACCCCCGCAGAGTTGTTTTAATTAAAGCAGAAGTGGAAATAATGAATTGGTGGCATTGCTGGTGATTCTGCAGATACGTCAATGTTAATGCACGGCAAAATGCTCTCCTGATAGCTTTCTGCACTTCATTAAATTAAACGTGGCCATCCCAAGCCTGAATTTCTCGTCTGTATGTACGTTTGCAAATACGAGCCGTGCGTTTGGTAAGCAGAATCATTGAATTGTGAGATGCAGCACTGTTGCAGCAGGGCTGTTTTTCAGGGGATTTAAACCAAAACAACTTTGAATTTGGGAGCTCGCAGAGGGACCAGGGGTTAAATGTGCACTCAGGACCCGTGGAAGTAACCTCTCCCGGTAGTGTCACTCTCCCGTTTTGTGAAGCGCTCCTTCACGGGTGCACGTTTTACGTTATTAGCAAATGCAGTCCTTATTTCTTTCTGGTGCTTCTAATTTTTTTCTCTTGAAGACGGGGGTGGTCCGTTTCTCGATTTTTCTCTGGCTTTCTGCACTGTAATGATGGCACCATCACCTGACTGCTGGAGTACACTGGCCTGACTTTAATCATCGGGTGACTGGCTTTTAGCATGGTTTCGTCTCTGCTGTTTTACATCCCCTCTCCTAATTGCAGGATCGCTTGCAGCATTGTTTTTCTATTGGTGACAATGAAAGGCACACGTTAATATTTTTACGTAACCTTGCACTGTTTGATGTTTAAAGTGTAGGTGAAGAAGTGGTACTTTGCAAGTAAAATCCTCTTTATTTGTCAGCAGCATATTTTCACTCCTCCTGTGCCATCGTTTGTAAAATATTTTATGTATAGATATAATTTATATATAACAACGTTTGTGCGTGTCATATGGAGGAAGAAGTAGTTAGGCTAAGCCTGTGTTAGTGACAGGGCTGCATTTCTATAGTGCTGGCAGTTTCATTGAAGTATGTATGTTTACAATTAAATGACCTGTTCAAAGCTCCAAAATAAAGGGCGATGTTCAGTGTAAATAGTATCTTTTAACTGCTAAATAACCAAACCCAGCAAAACAATAGAGAATCAAAGCTCTCCTTTAAAGCACATTGACACGCAGTGAAATTGTCTGCCCGTACAAGTTGTCTCCACGGCTCTGCAGGTCTAAAATGGCAGAAGCTTTCTGTTGCTGTATAAAAAAAAAAATCAAACTACCATTTATTTCAGCCTCATGGTATGTGCAAATTCATGCAGCTCGGTTAAGGGAATAGCTTCACAACTGGTGTTACAATCTGTGGCTGGAGTGCTGCATCACAATGCAGCAAATGCATTTTCCACATTAAGCAAACATGACAGCTGAAACGATTATTAACCATGCAATATGTCGGAAGTCATCAAAAATTCACATCAGAGTAATTGCAGTGGCTCAGGGAAAAAAAAAAAAATACCAGCATCTCTCTCCTCTTGCCTGCCTGCTGGCTCTCCCCCTCCTAATTCTTACATGGTACAGTCCGTTAACAATAAAATATCCTTCTGTAACCTATAAACTGTTACTCCCATCAGTTACTGGTTTCAGACTGATGCTTTCCATAGAATTTGAATAAAGCACCGCTGGAAAAAAAAATAAAAATATATAAGCTTTGCAGGCGGTGGTGTTCAGCCGTGGAAAGCAGCTGCTTTCTTATTGTCTTGCTGGACTCTTGACTGTCTCAGCCATTTCAGGACTTGCAGGTTTGTTTTATATATATTATTATTTTTTTTTAAAGATGAGAAAACTTGAACATTAATACAGAAAGGTACAGCCGTGTAAGCCTGAATACCAGGCAACTGACGTGTGGCAGTTGCAGCCAGCATTTAACAGGTTCGTAACTCCTCAGTCCTGAGATCTACAGGTAGGAATGTGTATATTTAAAAACGTATAAAATGCAGGTAAAAAACTCGCTTTGGTAAGAAAGGGTTTTCCTCGAGGCGTCTTCTCTGGCGGTTTTTCTTTGTGCTGTTGCTGCAGGTTGTTGAAATTTGTAGGTGAGTAATGAAAGAGAACAGGTGGGTAGTTTTGGAGAAATCCTCCTTTGCTTGCAGAAAAGAAACCTTAAGGGCTCTGCCTGTACCTTCTAATATTCTTCGCTAGAGCTGTTGGGTGGGGCAGTCCAGCGGCTGCTTTGGATTTCAGTCGGGTTGCCTTTTTAAAGACCCTCTTGACATTGCTGACTTTGCTTTTCATTTAAGCAGAAATAGAATTGCATAACTTTCTGAATGCCTTTTTTCCCTGTTTTGTTTTTTTTTTTTTCCCCCCGGGGCTGTGAAATGTCTACGGAAGTATTTTAAACAAAAAATAAAGATGCTGCTTGTTTATGTTTGGGGTTTTTCCCTCTTAATTTTCGTTGTGCTGCAAAGATACGGGTCCACTCTGTTCCCGCAGATGCACTTATGATTTATTTAGAAGACACGCTCAACTTTTCTTTAATTTTATTTTGAGCTAAGGGTTTTGAATGTGGGCTGGAAATGAAAATAAGATAGAAAATCTTCCCCTTTTTCTTGATGTGAATGAAGACACTTGGAGATTGCATTTTTCTTTTCTGTTAGTTTCTTAAATGAGGTGGCAAAGTGTATTTGCTTCGTCAAGCGGAATTTGCAGCCTAGACCCCACCTCTCTTTCAAGATACGTTATGAAAGGGGTTAAGCCAGCAAAATCATAGTAAAAGGAAGCAGCCAGGGAGTTAACATTTATATAAATGTGGTGGCCGTGGGTGGGTGGCAGCTGCTTTAATACTCTCGGGTGTAGGGACTGGGAGGCTGCAGGCAAACCGGGCGCTCTGCCTGCCTTTGGTACGGCGACAAAAGTGCGGGGTGGGTTGGTTTTGCTCGCGGTTCTGTTTCTCTGCCCGGAGAAAAGCCGGGTGATGGAACGGGCTGTGCCGGGACAGCGCCCCGACTCACCTGGCAGAGGATGACTTGCCTTCTTCCGAGCTCCCTCCCCAAATATTCAGGTGCCCCCTGTGCCATCTTCTGCACTTTCCCTATTGTCGGCTGAGAAATGCTCGGAGGGGGAACGCTCCACAAAGTTGCCTCTTTTAACCAAGACGACCTGTGCAAAGGGAGGGGGAACTCACCACAAAAGCAGCTCAGCGAGAACCCAAGTGTAAGACAATGAAACGTGTGGTTTGCATGTGTGAAAAGATGGAGGGAGCCATCTCTGCTGACCCCGGATGGGAGCCGGCTCAGTTCCCCTCGCAGTTGCACACTGGGGCAAATTACTTTCCTTTGTCTGAAGTGGGTGGGAGACAGAGTTCAACTCGGCTTCTGTAAATTAACGTATGGAAGAAGGACTGAGCCGCCGTAATTAATAATAATTAGCTGGAGGTCTCTTCGGGCAGGCTTTCCCCCCCTCTCCCATGATATCTGTTGGCAGCATCTGGACTTGGCATTTCATTGACATTGAAGTCCGAAGGCTTTGCGTGCCTGGTTGATGCGACGCGCAAATAAAGGCACACGCTGCCAGAGAGTTCCTTAGCGAGGGTGGAGTACAGCCGGGGGAGGAAAATGGAAACCTTTTGTCTCAGCACGCTGGTCTCTTGCCCCGAGTCTGGAAAGTTTAAACCTCAGGTTTCTTACACCCCAGGAGAAATGAGCTGAAAAAGGAGCAAGAGCTTATTATAACCTGTCATTGGTTGCGGTGGTGAATTTTAACGCACGCCTTTTGCTCCGAGCTTTAGGATTTCGTAACGTTTTGAAATATAAATTGTATAATTAGAAGGGGCGTATTCCCGACTTTTGGTTTTTATTTTAATGATCTGGAATTAATAATTCATGGGTAATTTAAATAATTAACTTTGTGAAATGTATCAGTAATATAAGATATCACCATTTCTAAAGACCTCGGCGTGTTTAAATTGAGGATTTAAAGATGCCATGACATGTATGAACTCCAAATCGCTTGCTTTCACTCTCAGTAAAATATTTATATTTATTCCAAGGGACGTGCTGCCGTGTGGAAAATACCTATTAGGTGAACAAAGTAGCTATCATTTATTTACAAATATTTAGGAGCAGTGGGCTAACAAATAGGGACTTATTTTCTGAACCCCGGGTGGATGATTTTGCCAAATCATCTCTTGTTCTTTAAGAGGGCTGAATTTCAAATTTGCTCATTTTCTTGAGGGGGAGGAAAAAAAGGACTTATATTCACACTATAGTGCATGTAACCTTGGCTCTTTCTTTGTAGCCAGTCGCTATCAGCCAAATTAAGTAGGTCTAACTCAGGCAAGGTTTGCTTTCCCCCGGTGAGTTTTTCTGGGAGGCTTCAAATCGCAATAGAAATGTGACAGGGGGGAAAATCCCACCGTGGCGGTGCGGCGCCAAGGAAAGCCACCTCTGCTGGGGCTTGGGATTTGCCTCTCAGGTTAACTGGGTTATCCTCGGTGCCGACAGGGTTTTGATGCCTCTGAACCAGGCGTTGTCCCTTGGAGGCAGCGAGCGTTTCCTGCCTGCATCACTTTGTGTCTGAAATGCAGATGGAGGCTGGAAGATTTTTTTTTTTTTTTTTTTTGCTTATTCTTACCTAAGCTGAAAGCTAACTGGGACTCCTAAGGAATGTTCAGGAAGGCAGTACGGGCTTTCAGCTGTGGGTTGGGGGCACGGCAGGTGAAATCCTTCTGCTTGAGTCGGCGTGAGAACAGGGAGAGCGTCAGGCTCGGTGCTGCCAGCCTCGCCGCTTGCATCCAGAGGAGGTAAAGAGAATGATTTTTATCATTACTATTTTTTTCACATACAGTTTCAGACTAACCTGAAGGCACTGAAGTGTTTTTATGCATCTGAAATTGGGAAGGAAGGGGTGCTCAAGTAACAATAATGTTTTTGCTTTTCAAAAAATAAGCCTGAGAATGCCGGTTCTCGCAGACAGCAAGGTTACGTGCTCCCAGGCAGAAGGATAAAGCCCTTACCAGGGTGCAGGAGACCAAAGGACTGCACTAAGATTTGCTGAAGTGGCTTAGAGGAGACTGCATGTTAATGACTAGCAGGTTCATTTGATAATTTCTCCTACTCACTCGTGCTGTTTCAGGCTGGAAAGTCCTTCACCGACAGATAGGGACGCCGTTTGGCTTTCGGATGCGATCCTGAGAAACGAATTTCCTGCCGTTGGGTTACGGGGGGGGTTGTAATCTGCCTCTGCGTCGGTGCTAATGCACAATTAGTCCAGCGGCTGACACTGCGAGCTTGTCGCTACGCCTCCTTTATACCTTTTTCTTTTCTTTTCACGCTACTCCCTTATTAGCTAGCGCTTTCTGTGGCATTCAGAGAGAAGCCCATCCTCTTGTAATAGGGCTGGACACTCCTCTTTTTCCTCGGCTTATCAATTCCCAGCGTTATCAATTTTTCCTATGGTGCCGACAGCTTTCCAGCGGCCGGTTTCATCTCGGGAGACTCCTCGCCGGCTCTCAGCACGGAGAATTCGAGGTGTGGTCCTCAATGGCGACTGCGTGCTTCGCCCCTGCCATGCGAGGACGTGACCCAGGCAGAAATTCAACGCGTGGGTTTTATTTGTGTCGCGGTGTTACTTGAGCACAGTTTCCTCTTAGAGGGCCCGCGACGTTAAAATGGCAGCGAAAGAAATCAGAAAATGGCGTCATCAGAGAAATTAGTTTCGATGGCTTTGTTTGAGGGCGGTTTGCTTCAATGGCCTCATTTGAGGGTCGATGTTTTCAGGAGGAGATGTTATGTTACAGGCTTAGTTATGACTATACAAGATTTTAAAATCATTTAGGTGTGTATTTTTTTTCCCTCAGTTATTCCCTTAAAACTGTGGTACAAGGGAGGCGCGTATAATAGGTTATTCCAGCGTATGATCAGAAATTATCTTTGCATGCTATAAAATTTTAAATATAGGGTTGCATCGTGGAACTCGAGCCCATTGGAATTACCACATCATTAAATTTGTTTAAACTAAACTCCAACAGAAAGAAGCCGAAGCCCTGAGTTTTGCTTTCATTGTGAATCTCTTGATGTGTTTATGATTTTTGCAGGGTTCTATTTTTTGATAGAAAAGGACGTTTATAGTGCAGGGGCGAGACTGTGGCCTCTCATTGTGGCGCTGAGCAAAGCTCTACACCAAGGTCATCCCTTTGCGGTTAAAAACCTTGAGAAGAAGAGAGAGCCACATATTTGGAAACCTGACAAAGGAGCTCAGGTTTCGGGTTGTGCGGTTCGTTTGCTCCTTGCCAATGGTGAAAAGCCAAAGGAGATGGGCTTCCCGTGGGTCCTGCCGGCCTGATCGATGCAGAGAACTTCCCTCGTCCCAGGAGCTGGATTCCAAGTGAGGTGATGTTGCATTTAATTACCTTTGTCACGTCTTAGTTTCTTCGTTAAGTCAAACAGGAACGCTGCCTGAGATGCTTTCAGTGTGACGTACCAGTGTTGGCCAGCTCACCAAGCTCCTTCTGGTGGCTCTTGAAGGTCTATCCGCCTTTTTGTAACTCAGATATCTAATTTTTTGGGACATTTTCCTTCCTTCTGTTCTTTGCACGACCCATAAGCAGGTTAGGGTTATTCAAGACTTGTTTTGTTATTGCACAGATTTCCTTGGTACTTTGTAGGTTGGTAGGTCCTGGGATTGTTGTTGAACAGCTCCCACTTGCATCGTAGGGAGAGGGAAGCTCACTGTATGCCTGGGGAGGAAGAGAGGATTGCTAGAGAAGGTAGCACTGTTCCTCACACTGTTTTTGCGTTGCACTAACAATTGCTGTCAAAAATTATCTGTGTGGTGGAGGCCGATAACTGTACGCCAAAGAGAACCTCATTTTGAGCAACTTCGCTTAGAAATTTTAGATGAAAGAAGGTATTGTCTTTGTCTTACACCCTGAAAGTGTTTGTGGCTTTGGAAAAAGCCTACTAACTCCACTTGTGACAGTATTCCTGTGCGCCGTGCAGCTCGGCATGACGTGGCAAAGATTTTTAGAGCCCGAGAACGAAAGACTAATCTGTGTAATTGAAGTTATTTTGGTTTCGCTCTGATGAAGGGGAAGGACACAACAGCTAGTGTGGGTAATTACTAATATTTCAATCATTAGCGACACTGTATACTTAATATATAAATTACATACATTGCGATGGTTGATATATTCTGGTGTTTTTCAGAGCCAAGTGTCCTACTTCACTCACTGTAATCATTATGCTTGGGTTTATTTCATCTTGTAAACTTCTGTGCCATAGTTTGTAAAATCTTAAAATGCGTAGGGACGCTGCTGCGAATTTCTGTGGTCTTGGGAATTAAGCCACTTCCAAGTACAACTTGAAGTGAAATACTGCGATGCCGTAGTGCCTGAAAGCCTGAACTCGCTGAGCATCCTCCGCTGAATTAGAAGAAACTCAAACTGAGCGGAGTCATGCTTGGTGCCAGCGGTGACGATCTCTGAACGAGCAGCGCCGACGGTTTGACGTTAACCTTCCGCACGTAACTGGGGGTCTCTGGGCTGTAGCGGGAGCTAGGAGGTGTTTGTGTTTCTGCCCTCGAAGCCTGCGTGTCTAAAGAGCACATTTCCAACCTTCGCTTGCCAGATCCAAAGCAGTCCCAGCAAGAGTCAAAGAGCGTGCGCCATCTGCCCCTGCTTCTGTTCGGAGCTGCTCTGTGATTTCCCAGGGAGCGCTTCTTTCGGCAGTTTGAGTTTTTCCTGTCACGGCCAGAATGAATAACGATGTTTATCCAACACAGCAAAACCCAGTGTTCTCGGATACGGGCTGAAGACTACTGTGAAAACTGCGTGAGTTTCGCAAATCAGTCAAATAATACCAAAAAAAATGTGCTAGATTTTTGTATTGCCAGCGGTAACCTGGGGTGGGGAGCGCTTGGTCAATATTTGCCGAAGGCTAACCCCGCAACGCGGATTGAAGGCCAGGTTCAAAACCGAGCATCGCATCGACGACGGGGAAGCCCTGTCCCTGCCCCAGAGCGTGTCTCTGATGAAGGATGCCGCTTCCCGACGCGCTTGCGGGCGAATGCCGGCGCTGTGGGGGCGACGTCCGTGTGGCTGCTCTGCCATCACGATGGGAGATGGTATTACAGCTCTGCAAAATTTGATTTTTAATTTTTTTTCTACCCAAGCAGAAAGCTGCTTTTAAAAAAAAAGTGGAATTATCTTTAACATGGTTGCTAGTCATGCGGTGGAGCAGAGGTTAGGCTGAAGTTTGAGTATTTTGATGGTTTGCTGCCCCTGAAACGCTGTCTGGGTGGGGAAGGGCTCTTCCTGCCGATGGAACTCTTCAAACCGATTGAATGTGAGTTTTGGCTGCAAGCACGGAGCATGGTCACAGGGTATGGAGGGACGTGGTTTGAGACCCCCATGAAGCAAATCTTCCCCAAGGCCAGCATTTGGCCGTGTTAGCACAATTCTGTGTCACAGCTCTTAGTCCGCTTGTTTTTCCCACTTAGGCTTCGCCATGACCTTTTCTTTAAACATCTCTGATGCAACAACTGGCTCTTGGGTCTTAGCAGACTGTAAACCCTTCTTTATTCCTCCCCGGTTTTTCTCCTGTTTAGTCAACAGTGAATTAATTTTTGAGAAAAACACTGCACGAGTTCTTACTCTGAACATGGTAGTGAGGAATGCATGTTGTAGTTGGACAAGTTCAACTGTCTTTAGCTAGAAAAAATTTATATCGCTGTATCCTTGACCTGAACACTGGATACAGCTGATCTGAGCGATGCTGTTATTACCCAGACCGAGGTATGTAGCGAAGTTGCTGATCCACATGCTTTTAGCAACAGCTGATGCTTTATGTAAAACAAATCTTAGGAGACCTACAGGAGCTTCCAAGAGAGGGTGTGATGCCCTCAGAAGAAGAGTCTGAACAGAGAAGAATATTGGCCGTGCTGCGCTGGCTTGTGCCCGTCCTCAGGAATACGTCAGTTGGCCACACCATTGCTTATGGGTCCACCCACTGATGTGTTTAAATGCAGCCAACAAGCTTTGGTGCTTGGGTCAGCGTAAATGATAATTTGGATTTTAAAAAGCAGTAGTATTACAGTATGGTCTGTTCTTGTGGCAGTGGGTTCCAGGGAGTCTTGCTTCATTTTCTGTTTCAAGACAGAGCAGGAGGGCCGTGCCAGGGGGCACCAAGTGTGCTCAGTGGGATTGTATTTAGCAAATAATTTCTTAAACTTGCTGATAGAAATAATAAAATCCTCTGCTTTGTCTGAGCTACTGTTCCCAAACCATTGCTGAAGTGATTTGTTTTGTTAACTGTATAAGTATCATCCCTGCTGGTCCTTTTTAGGATTCGTGGGATCTACTGGAAATCCAGCGTTTGGAAATACTTTAATCAAAGAGCAATTGACTTGAAATGGCCCCAGATTGTTCATTTCATTTTCTCCTTTCTTCCCTTGCCAGAGAAAAAGTAAGCATTGCTGTTAACAACCAAGGCCTCGGTATATTATTTGGCAACATTTGCCTTCTCTTGACAGCTTGAATACGAAGATCAAGTATTAAAAGTACGGCCTGGCTGGTGGAAGTAATTAAGAGACTTCTATCAGCCAGGAGAGAGTTTACTAACCTCATTTACTGCAGTAAATGGAAGAGACTTTCAATCTCCTGTCAAAAAGAGACCATCAGTGCGTGCATGCCCTTTCATACCCGTAATGAATTAGTTACTGGAACGCTTTCTTGCTGAAATTCAGGCTGGAGCAAGGCAGGTGCCGGTTCCTGTCACATCAGCCCGTGTTAGGCAGTGGTTGCCCGAGATGAGAAATGACAGTGGAGTGAGGACGGGGAAACGGCACAGCCTGCCAGGGCTCCTGCCCCTCCGCTGGTGGGGTCACTTTACAAACCATCCTCCAGTGAGGCAGAGCGAGGCTGGATTTTGGCAGAGAGGGGAGAGCATGAGAAGATCGGACTGGAATCCCAGAGGTAAAGCATCCGAGAGGAACTGGAATGTGCTGGGGAAAGATGCTGTGAGCCAGTAGATGTGCAAGAATAAGTGAGACTAACTGGGAAATGGGAACCTGAAGGTGGGAGGGTGCTTGTGTCCCTGTTCTGTGAACGCCATCGCATCAGATACTGTAAAAATTGTGTGTAGGAAACATTCAGCAGCGAGGTTTGCGGAGAACTTGTGAGGGAGAAGCGTTGCGCTGCTTCCCTTCCAAACGAGACCCAGGAAGAGCGTGTGGGAGTCCCACAGTAACAGAGAGAAAAATTAAATGCCACTTACTAAAGCAGGACAGCGGGATGTGACATTGGGGCTCTGTGAGCTTTTTGCGTAAACCTACCTCGGGAAAAGAATATAAATTTTAATTTTCAAGCAAAATCCTGGCGATGTTGGGATCGCTGCAATGGCAGAGCTAGTGCCTGGACAGCTGCAAGGTGAGGATTTCACCTCTGAGGTTTTAGGAACATTTATGCTTGCTATCCCTATCTGTGCCATCTGCTGCTGTGAAATAGCCCTTTGTCTCCTAACAGTATCTTTGTTCTCCTGCTTCTTTCTTTGGGTACCAGATATTAAGCAAGGTCTCGTTACTCGTTGTACAATCGGTGGCATCTCCCCCGAGAGGGCAGCTCCTGCGGCAGGGGTCATGCACTCCCCGTGCGTGCTGAACACCCCGCACCTCCGCGTCCTCGTTACCGGCTGCCAGCGTTCGTGGCAAAGTCAAGCCTTGCCTCTGGGATTGCAGGAAGCTTTTAAGGCAGGTGTAACTCCGGGAGTGCAACCAGCGCCGTGCAAAGCCCAGATTTAACAGCTTTAGGGGTTCACGTATCTCTTACGGGGCCTGGGATTTCTGAGGACCAAAATTCTCTAGCGTAAAGCACTTCTGTCTTCCCGTCTTTGTTCCACAGAGCTCTGCTTTTTTTTTTTAATAACAGATGGACATTTGTGTGCATTTATATACATCTGTGAAATCTAAATGTCCGGTGGCCCAAGCGTAGCGCGCCACTAGATGGCAATGCCACAAACCCAGGGAATAAATGTGTTGGAGCATCTGCGTGCTCCTCGCTTCTTTAACGTCCGAAATTTTGGTCACCAAACCCTGGTGTGACAACCCCAAGAGCTCTTGTTTGGCCTAACTAAGCGGGAGCAGTCTAGTGAGCAGTAGCAGGAGCCCTGGACTGGAACTCCCTCTTCTGATGTTTAACAATTAGCCTGTAATTAACGGGAGCAGAATTGTCACGCAACAGTCATAATGTTTAGCACAAGGTATAGGGCGACCTTTTGAAAACGCACCGCTCCTCAGCGAGGCATTGCAGGTATTGTTTCGAATGTGTGAGCATTTTTATTAGCTCAGGAAGTAGTTTTTGAGGTTCAAAAAGACAATTATCATCCGCTCATTGGCATTCGGTGTAAGGTAATCCCTTCAGCGGACCTGCTGAACTCTCTGGGAGCTGTGGGGTTGTGTTAAGAAAGATACTCAGCCCGGATTTACTGGCTTCAGGGGAAGTTCAAGCACATCTTAAATTATTTTGCCGATTACTGTCACTGCTGTGTACCTCTCTAGGCAGGTACCTGCTCAGCGTGCAGCCCTCCAAGGAGAAGGGGAAGGACCGAGGGCGGTGAGGTAGGACTTGTGCCTCTCGGGGTTTTCAGGAGCCCAGCGCTCACAGGGCAAGCGGGAGGCCAGCGCACACGGGACCTTTTGCGTTAAGGTCTAAAAGCACTGCTTGTTGTGATTCCTGATAATTTTTCTCCAATTTAGGAGTGAAAAAGAACTTTTTGCCCTCCCAGAGCCTTTCACCCATGCAGATGCAGACAAGCTTCACGAAGCCATGTCTCCATCCCTCTCCTCTTTTGCACGGAGCTGGGACCGGGTCTTGGCCCTGTGAGGTGACTGCGGCAGCACTAGCCTTGGTGACAGCTGCTGGAATAGTTGGTCCCCAGACACGGGCAGGGATCTGAATTTAGCTTCCCTTCTTCAGGTTGTAACTGCGCTCTCTCTGTGGGCATTGTCTAAAAATAAAGTGGGACGGGAAGGACGATGAGACAAGAAGTAGGCTGTGTAGAAGCGACCGCTCTCTTCCGTCTGTAATTCAAGGGCGGTTTCTGGGGGGAACCGCGTCGCGCGTCCGTCTCGGAGGACGACAGCTCCTTCTCCAGCTGGCGCACAGAAAGGGGTCGCGTTCCTATTTCCAGCTGAAGGAGGTCACAGGCAGTCTCCATACCTCCACTGCTTGTCCTACATATTTCAGAAGGCATCACAGAGTGTTAGGGGCTGGAAGGGACCTCAAAACATCATCTGCTCCAAGGACACCACAGGATTCATTCTCCTCTGGAGATGCTGAACTCTTCCTTGGTCAGATGGATCAATACCCATGTTGTCAAATTAATTGGGGGAGGAACCATTTACCTGCAGGAAGATGTGGGAAACGAAGGGCGCAAAATCCTCCTGACGAGTTTGGTCAGGCGCTGCTGCAGTTGTGCATCCTCCTTGCACCAGTAGAAAGCACGGTGCGTCGGATTCCCAGTCCCTGGTTTGTTAGTGGCTCTTAATTTTGGAGCTGTGGAGTGAGTGTGCAGACTCTTCAGATATTAGCACGTAATGGCGTTGATAATGTTATAGTTGATTGCTTCAGGGGGAGACAAGGGCTTCTTTTCCTTTTTTAGGATTTGAATAATGATTAAGTTGAAGTCTGGGAGTACAGATCAACTTGGTTTAATTGGTGATATAACAGTGAAAATGCAAAATAAAGATATGTAAGTTATAGTGTAATAAGCGTTTTGTTTGCTGCCTGTGTGTCTCACTGCAGTTTACTCCATGGGCATTTGTTTAAAATTCAAAATACTGTATGTTTGTTTTTTAGCATGGGTCACAAAAGTGACCTTTGGGATAAGGAGTTAACATGTTCATGTACAACTGACCTCCTTGAAATTTGTTGATATAGTGAAAATTAAAAATATAGTTTTTATGTTGGGGTTTTTTTTACCTGCTCCAGCTGCCTGCGTGCAGAGATGCTGTGTGGTAAACTTTTCCTGTGTGCCTTCCACCTGTTTAGTTATTTCCATCCTTCCTCAACTGACTATTTTTAAGGCTCTTTTTCACAGCTCCTATCGGGCCTTCGAGAGTTCCACTCCTGCCTGAAGCTGCCGAGTCAAAACCTTTTTTTTTCTTTTTCTTTTTTTCTTTCTCTCGACATACTCAAGTCCAACAATCTTATCTTGGCTTATCGCTTCTACCAGCTTTCATCCTAACTCCATCAAATGGAGAGCCAAGAGGAAGCGGTTGCTGGGACATAGAGATAAAAGAGAACAGAAGCAGGACATTTCGCTAGGATTCAATGCATATTAAAACAGGGGATTAATGCATTTTCATTTTCCCCTTGCTCTGTATGGGCATCTTACTGTACCTCTGGTGAAGTAAAGTGACCTTTAAACTTCTCCGGAGTGAATTGGGGAGAGAGCTCCGAGCGCTTCGCAGAGCTGAAAGAGCCAAGTATTACAGGATGTACCTCGTATTAGTGCAAGGATGATTTTTTGACTGGAACTCTTGTTTTCTCCTTTTCTGCAGGGATTCCTGAAGAATGAAAAAGATAATGCGTTGCTGTCAGCCATTGAAGAGTCTAGGAGGAGGGTAAGTTGGAAGCAAGCACCATTTTTCCCTTTAAAAAAATGGGGGGAAGTTGCCCCAAAGGGATTAATAAAATGGGTACCTTTTTTTTTTTCTCTCTGAGAAATGCCTTGCGTCCTGACTTTCCCTGTACAGCGATGACACTCGCTGTATTTGTTGTAGTTGTTTTTTCTCCAGGTTGTGGGAGTTGTTGAAGTGCAGATGACCCCGTTCAGGCCGATGCAGCGCAGGTGTCGCAAGGCTTAATTCTTGTGACTGTAGAAGAGCCCGAGTGCTATACTGCATCACGTTGTCCAAAGGAAATCCCTCCTATAAAGAAAAAGAAAGGAGGAGGGAATGAAGCAGTAAAAGGAAAATACTACAGTGAGAAAGAGTTGGTGATTAGGCTCAGGGTTTGCTGAGTCCAGTTTTCTTCCCTTGAAAGCGACCCATAAACAGTCTGTAACAAAAAAAATGTAGAATTGGCCTTCCCCCCCTCATCTCCTGTTTCTTCCCTTCCGAGCGAGTAGTCGTTTTGAGGATTTTATTTTTTTTTAACTTAACTGGAAGTTGTTTTCTGATGTGAAATTCATCTGATCCCTGCTTCTGAATCTATTTATGCTTTTTGGTGTCTGTCATGTTCTGGGGCAACGATTTCCACCATTGAATTATGCAGTGGGGAAAAACGCTTCCCGTTGTTTGTCTTTAAAACCGCTGCCTGGAAACGTCGTTGCAAACTTCCTAGTGCTGCTGTTGTGATTCTTTTCCTCCGTGTACACTTGGGGCATCAGGTTTAGAGCTGAGCCTGTGTTTCTTTTGAATGATGAGAAATACTAGTTAAGCGTTATTAAATTATTTTAATTACGTATAATTGTGCTGTCATTATCAAAGCGTATTTAAAACGTTGTTGAAATGATGACAGCAAAGGTAAAGGGTGAGACCTACATTCTGCCATGAAAGTATGAAGTGAATTTATGTAACAAAGCAACACAAATCTTACGCTCTAGTTGCATGCGTGCACTGTAATTAAATGTTTGCCAGATGTCCCTGCCTCTTATCAATTCGTTTGATACTGGGGAATGTTTTGCCCCGTAATTGACAATATCCTAACAGTGGGCTCTAATGAGATGAAAACGTCTTGGCTGGCTGAATAAGTTCACGTACGCTGCAGCCCAAAGCAACGTGAAAGACTGAGAAGGTTGGGAAAGGGAAAGAAGTGGAAGATCCATTATAGCTTATTCTCCATTTAGAATTAGTGAAATATTCTTATTTCCTGTCCCAGTTTACTTGAGGCTGCTAGTTAGCATCACCCTGTGACAGTAACAGGAAAAGAAGCCTCTTTATCTTAATGCCAAAATAAGGAATCAGGAGGGAAAAGCTGTTTCCTTGCCCAAGTTCCCCAACTGGATCTGAAGATATTGCAGCACAGCAGCCATTTTAAAGGTAAAAGGATGGTTTTGCTTAGGAAATAATTTTCCTATATGCTTTCTGATGGGAGAGACTTTCTGATTCTTTGGCATTGGTTAATTTTGCTTAATACTTTTACCCTATTTGCCATTAAAAAAAAAAAAAGGCACACGAGTAAAGACCTGAAGAAGAAATACGGGTAATAAGTGCATGTTTCTGTTAAGAATGCGGCTGGTCAGACCTTTATAGTTGCCATTAGAGAAGCCAGTCCCAACAAACCACGCAGACCAGCGCTGACCTGCGTATTGTGTGTGTGCTGCTCAGTTAAAGAACGAAGCTGATCGATTTTCAGCTTGCCAAGTTCTATGCCTGTGCAGTACCATGGAAGAGACACAGATTCCGTTTTACCAGCTGGGGTTACATGAGAGGTGTTTCTATATGTTCCTTAGCTCTTGTTCTTTTTTCACCATCAGACTTTTGCTATGGCTGAGGAGTATCACCGAGAGTCAATGCTGGTTGAATGGGAACAGGTGAAACAAAGGATTCTCCATACTCTGCTTGCGTCTGGGGAAGATGCTCTCGATTTCACCCAGGAAAATGAGGTAATTCCGTCTTTCTAAACACTGTGCACGGTCACGCAGGGCATGACCACCACTGGCACACCAGCACTGCTGAAACCTCCTCATCGTTATTCGGTAGCTACGGCTGGGTGGAAATGAGAAACATCAAAACCATAATTCCAGAGTGGCTGTGACCAGCGGAATGCATTTTGTAGCAAAATATCAAACCTTTTTGATTTGTTTTTTATTGATTGATGGGCACAGGCAACGGAGCTCCTATTCCTGAAGCTCTTGTTTTAACCAACGTACGTGCAAGCTGGAAACTTAGTCACGCTAACATACATTAAATCAATATACCCAGGGGGCAGAAAACACATTGGTGTGAACGTCGCCTTCAGGAAACCTCTGCAACGCTAACAAGGCCAGACAGTTTCTTAGGTGCAGCTCTGCTCATATCTAGTTCTTAAGAGTGTCTCTTCCCCTTATCTCACAAGGATTTATGGTTTTTCTTAGGAGGATGATGAAGTCTCTCAAGTTTCTTGGTAAAACCAAATGAATATTCAACAGCAAAAAGAAGAAAGAAGAGCATGCTTTCCGTTTTGCTTTGCTGACTCAGGCAGTGCAGATTAAGATTTTGTGCTGCTAAGACCTCTAGTGTTTGACAATTCAAGGTTAATCCGGTAGCGACCAAATAATTTAGGGAAGACTGACTCCATGTTTAAAATGAAAAGGTATTGACAAGCAACCTAACACATTCCTTTTCTTCTGTTACAACTTAAAGTGTTGCAGTTTATTCTCTTAAAGGAAATGCTCGGGTTGCTCGAGTGGAGGGAAGCGTGGTTACGTGCAGAGCTGTGGGAGCTGCCCCTCTCTGAGCTAGAGGCATCGAACATCAGCCAAGATCCCCAGAGCGCAGGGTTGTGTCACAGCCCCCGCACGGTGCTCCAGGAAAACTGTCCCCTGGAGAGGAGAGGTGATGGGAGGTGAGGGAATGCCAGTTGTCGTGCTTTCAGGCCAGCAAACAGACCTGGGTGTTTTTACAGCCGTGTTCCCCAGCCCACTCCACCACGTTTTTCAAAAAATGAGTAAATAAATTCTTGTTCGTTGAGTTGACTTATAGAGCTGCAAAGTACATTAACAGTCAGAGCTTGTTTTTTGTTTTAATGGGGTATGACCTGTATAGGGATTTGGAAATAATTAAAAGTTGCTAATGAAATGTCCCTTTCTGGGTACTCCTCTTTTAAATATAGGTTAATCCCAGTTAGCATACATCTTTTTATAGAAGCTGTCTTCCCCAGAAAGCATTTTACTGGTGCTTTACTGTGACTTCTCAGAAGGTTGTCCATCTTCCCAGTATTAGAAACACTGAATATTGCAGGCTGAATTCATTTAAAGCTCAGAACAGCTTATCCCATTATTTTAGGACGCGAGTCTGAAGACTTGACAGCTACTCTGATAGCTTTTAAAATCTTTGATTTGTGTGTGACTTACTGGTGTGGGATTTTCCTTTCGAAGGGTGGGTATTAACTGCTAGGAGAAGCAATTTAATAACCTATTTTGAGAAAAGGTAAAAACCCCCTTTTTGCTTGTGTTTCAGTGTCAGATGGACACTACCCCCGGCCCTGGCACTCGAGATACCAAGTATCAAATTGATGGGAAGGAGGAGGGGGGAAAAATAAAAAACCAACCCACCCTGTAATGTTTTTCATGAATGACTCAATATACGCTATCACTCAGTAATACTCCACTCTCCGTTTCAAAGCGCTCGTAGTATCAGTATGTCATTTCAAGAGCATTTAAAATCCTTGATATATTCTAGTCTTAGCCTCAAAAAGTCAAAGGTCTGAGAGGTTTGAAGTGCATCTACTGTGTTAAAAGCCTGTTATCTAACCTCCCCACAGCAGGTTGTTCTTCTAAAGCCTTGTTCCAGTCAAATAAGTTTTTTGTGTGTGTGTGACACAAACAGACACAGCCTGTAGAATATAGTAGAGGTTTAATTGATATCCTCTGGAGATGGAGACTCGACTGAAAAGGCACAGATCCAAACGCAGCGGGGGGCCGCTCTGCCTGCGAGCCAATTCTCAAGCTTTGGGCAAGCTAATTTGGGTAGAGTGAAATACCAACATGTTATTCATGGAAATCAGACCAATTACCGGGCCAAGCTCGTGATTCAAAGAATCTAGCGCAGGACTTGCCATTAGGGTGTTCTGCTCCCCCTTGCCCTCCAGCCTGGCCTTCTTCCCGTCAGGGAGAGCCAGAGCTAATAAAAAGGTGCTTCTTGAGGGAAAAAAAGGAGGAAAGCCAGAGTTTGGTTTGGTTTTTTCCCCCAAGGTATCAAGCACCTATGCTCTCAAGGTGTTTGTTCCGAGTCACGTTCCACTAGGTGCCGAGGCATTTCTTTCGCCCTTTTATTCCAGGTTTTTCTTTCTTCCGCTCCTGCTGTCAAGCGACCCCCTCGCACAGTGATGGAGAGACGCCACCGCTCTCAGTTTCTGTCCTGTCCCTCTGTGTCGTGTCTTCGCATCTGTTAAATCCCAAGGATTGCAAGATGCTTTCTGCTGCCCGCGGTGTTATTTTGCTGGTGTTTCTCCAGCTCGGTCCCCTGCCTGTTCACCGCATGTACTGGCCAAGCCGTTTGGAGTGCTGACAAAATGTCTGCCCAGACTTGTGCTGAGGAATGTGCATATGCATATGAGGGTGATGAATAATGCATCTTTATATGCAACGCGGTTTGGTGTGCGAGTGAGGCTGAGTAGAAACGAAGGAAGGCTCCTTTTGAAAAAGCAGCATCGTTAGCCTGAATGAATGTAAAGGATAGAAATGGGAGGGCAGTACCGCTGCGGCTGTTGCGAAGGGGTGATATTCAGAATAAACACTGTGCTTCCAAAGAGCGTTTTGAAAAGAGCTAAATTCAGGGCAGAGAGAAGCAAATGTGGAGGGTAAAGACAACCCAAGCAATCGCAGACAAGAGATGCAGGAAGATACGTGCGTGTGCCCTCGCGCTCCTGCAGTCCTTTGTGCATCACCCGCTTCTCCGTCTTTCCTCTTGCTGCTCCAGTTAAGCTGAAGAACGTGACCTCAGACACGATTCTTCTCGTGGGCACCTAGCTGCTGTTCTTAACACACCTTTCGTAATCTTGTCCTTGCTGGAAAATTGGCTAAGTTCTGACTTGCCACTGGAGGATATCCTTCCCCTTCCCCCAGTTGCTAGCTCGCAGGGGCTGCCTCTGCAGTCGTGGGTTCCCAGCTACAGAAGGATTGCCCGGGCAACTCTGCTTTGCTGCAGTTCAGGGCGAAGAGTGGAAACAGCCTTCCCCACGCTGACTCACTTTTGCTTTTTGAAATTTCCTTTTAGAGCAGCGATGAGAGAGTTCAGTGAGCTAGTGCGCTTTTTTTTTTTGACATTTTTAATAATTCAAAGATGAAACCAGAATGCAAGTATGAAATAGGGGGGGGGGGGGGGAAAGAAGGAAATCTTCTGCTGTAGGTGATCCTGCTCTGGCAGGGGGGTTGGAGTAGATGATCTCTGAGGTCCCTTCCAACCTCTAACATTCTGTGATTCTGTGAAATCAGCTTGCTTCCGTGGCTCTTGGTATAGGAATAAAAAGCATAAGAAAAGCAAGGCAAATTCTGGAGTTCCTGAACTTTTTTCTTTGCTATGTGCCAGGTGGATAGTGGGCATTTAAAGAATTTTATTTCCATGTGGCAGTTGTCCGTTGTGGCTGGTTTTTCATGAACGATCCTCGAAGCCTGGTGGTGAAATTAAAATCAGAGAAAGGAAAACCCAAACCCCAGTGCCGTTATTTCTTAGTTTCAGGCGTGCACTTTGAAATTCAGAGCCTCACCTGTGGGTTTTAACCTGTCAGTTGTGCCTGGCTCTCTGGAGTGGCAGCTGCATGGATGCTCTTTGGTGCTGCAGAACTGCAGCAGGAGAAAAAGGAACCAGGTTCCCAAAACAAAACCCCAGTCCTTAACGTTTCTGGTGTTTGGGCACGGCTTGAAAAGTGACACTAAGTCACAATGTAGCCTTTTCCACTTGTTTTAGAAGATGAAACCTCATCAGTAATTAATGGCAACGTCCATAATTTAACGTTACTTTAAATAACTCTGCAATTTATCTGGCACAGCAGAGGGGAAGACTGCGAAGCGCTATTTCTGCCATCATGTCTGTTTCCCAGGAAACCTGCTTTAACAGCTTCTTTGTTCTTTAGAACAAAGAATTTGTCGGCTTTTTAGGTGGGTTTAAAGGAATTTGTGTCAGATGATTTGGCACTGGAAGAAAAATGCAAATGCTCCTGAATATCAGTATCCATTAGGAGTGACTGTGAAGAATATTTTTCAGTATAAGTTTAGCTGCAAAAAGAAAAAGTGGGATTTCTTTTTTAGTTTTTCCGTAAGGTGTTTTTATACTGCCTGAAGTCTAAAAGTATCTGCCTGCTTTTGTAATCAAGTTCGACATAATTCAAATAGCGCCATTATGGAGAAATTAATGCAGTGGTAAACTAATCCCAGCAATTTAAAAGGATTCTATTTCAGGGACGAACACAACCGAGTACTTTTTGTTCTGTAATCAACTGTTGTGTGCCACGCAGAGCGCAGTAATCGCAGAATTCTTACAATTTCTCAATAGAGGTGGATGCCCTTATCTTCACGTATAAATTCCCAACTGACACAGAAGAGCTTTGTGACCGAGTGTCACTTGATTTATCTTTAAGTCTTATCTTGTGAAAATTTTCCCAATCTAAACTCCTGGACTAGGATGGTGGGTCACTGTTGTCTTTGCAAGAACGTACACTCAGGAGTGCAAGAATAGAAGATAACCTGGGTTACACTGATATCACATTAAAGTTAGAAGCATTCGGGAATGAAAGAGAGACTGTTCAGTGACCAGTAACATGTCTGGAAGTTCACGTGTTTGTATTAATTCATTTCAAAGTTGGGATATGGTTCCCAAAAAAGCAAGATTCTTTTGAAGGACCCCGTCAGCATTCCATCCTTGCTTGGAACAAGGAACTGAATAGCGAAAGAAGAAACTGAATAATGATGCTACCTGGAGAAAAGCTGCCCATTCCCAGCATCTTGCCCCGAAATCCACACACCCAGGTGGTGGCAGGGCTGCTGGGCTTGCTGGGATGAAGCTTGGGTGTCTGCAAAGCTGAAATCTAAAGCTGATTAAAGTGAAAACAATGTGGAGTTCTGTTGCGGGCTTTGTTTTGGTTTTTTTTTTCCCATTGCATTTGGGCTTTATGTTGTTTCTACAGGCAGCAAGTTGGTCACGTTTAACTGAACTCTTCCAGGAAAGAGTAGGACGTGTCCTCAGGCAATACTTAAGGTGATCCTATCTCCTCAATAAAATACTGACTTTCTGAGTCACGGATGTAAGAGAAAGCATTGCTGAGGTGCTGGTAAAATGATGAATGTCGAAACTCGCCAGCTGTACCTACTTCTTCTCAGAAAAAATTACCGATTCTGGTTTAGAAGAGTACCGAAGGGCTTGAGTCGTGCGGCAGTCAACCAAGCAATGCCCCGTCTCCGTGTTTGCTCAGCTGCTTTCAGTGCTTGGCTCATGGGCTTCCCATCCTCTCTCCTGGTGCAAGATCCCCAGAACTGTGCTGAAGGTGGGTGCCTGCAGGAAGCCAAGAGAGGTTTGGGCAGAGAGGTGACATCTTCCTATCTAACCAGCTCCACCTGGGAGAGGCAAATGAGCTTTCGGCTTCAAAGTCTGAAATTCAAAGGCTCCGTTTCAGACCTGAAAACACGCTTTTCTGTTCCTCTGTGCTTGCCCCAACTCTGTCACTTGGTTTCTTAATAAATATTACGCTTCTATCCTGAGCTTGTCTTGGTTTTATCTTCAGACCATGGTGGCTGTAGCCCTGCGTACGAAGCAGCTGATATTAAAGGACTGCTTCCTTCAAAGGGATCTGTCTTTAAGAATGATTGCACTTTGTTTTTCAAAGCCGAGACTTGCAATGCCGATGATGAAATGAAGAGTTACATTTTTAGGAAGCAGGCAACGTTGGAGAGCGTCGCGTACTGAATTGTGGGAGTTCTGTTTCCTCCGAAGGGGTGAACAGTGGTGGCTGTGCTGCAAATGTGATTTGTAGTGAACACTTACAAGAGTAGCTTTGTATAGCATTAGGCTGTTGCAGCATATGTCATATTTTGTGTTTTTTAAAAGAGTACACGTTTTCCTTGCTGTGAGTTCATCAGCTCTTCTTCGCTGCTCTGCAGTGGAAATACCTCAATCCTGGCATAGGCTCTGTGGGTAAAGATGACTTTTTTCAGGTCAGGATCTTGCCAGCATCCTCCTTCCTCCTGCAGCAGACCAGCAGTGGGACGCTTTCCTTTTCAGCACGAAATACTGCCATCCCATTTTGTGTCTCTCTCAGATTTACCAGACTGGATCCTTTTGAACTGGTCTGTTGAATCGTGCATCCTTGATGTCGTTGGAGGTTCGGACTAGATGCTTTGCATCAAAACGCTAATGTGGCATTAAGCAACCTTTCAAGAAACAGAAGGAAAGAATTAAAATTACAAGATGGTATTGAGAGACACCGATGTCCTAATCCTAGAGAGCTGACGGTCGGTTTGTGCGCTGAATAAGGAAGATTTCTGTCACTTTAGAAAGTTTAAGCTGTATTGGGAAGATAATGGGGTGTTGCAGTGAGACTCTCATTTTACTCCACAGATTGTTGAAAACTGTCGTCTTGTTCTGTCGGGTACTTGGTTTTGCAGTTCTCCCGAGGAGTAGGTGTATTGGTAAAACGAATTGTGGTTGTGTTATAGCTTACACCTTTTTCTGCACTTCTCATTGAACAGCCGAGCTACCTCGGCGAGTTGGGTCCTCCGGGTCGCAGCTCTTTGGACAGCGTGGAGATGGCGTACGCTCGTCAGGTGAGTCGAAATGAAAAACGCAGTTCAGCGTTGTATTGTACAGAGAGAGACGTTAGAAGAATAAAGATCTGTGCAGGTAGCTTGTAAGAAGATACGGTAGGTAAAGCATCAAAATATCTGCCTGGGGTAAAAACACAATTGAAAAATACAGGAATTTAGCCTGACATTTGAGGAGTGTACTGACTTGTCTGCTGCAGGATTTTTTTTGTCAAAAGGAGATCCTGAACGCCATATGCGACTGTGGATATAATTTATGCTAATAGAGTAAATGGATACTCTTTTAACCTTTCAAAAAGAAAAAAGTTTTTTAGAACTCCTGTCAACGCGCAAATGTACGCGAATGAAGACTTTGTATTCCCTTCATTCTCACGTGGAAGATCGTTTCTCTGATGTGCCTCTAACCCGTGACAGTGTGTGTAGGAGAAAACACGTTAAAGTCTTAATCCCGATGTTCGTCAAATTATATCCCATTTTAATGGCATCGCTTGTGAGAAGCTTTAGTGCATCAGCTATGAATTAATATGTCTGGTAGCATTAGACTCCCTCTGCAAATTTTCAGGGAAAACTGATAAACCTTTACGTAACCCATTTGCTAGTTTCGTTGTTTGAGATGATCTGTTTGCCAGCACCGTTGGGAGATAAACTGAAAGAGAAGGGCTTGATTTCTCAAAGTGGAATATGCAGAATGACGTAGACAAAGCGTCGCCTGATTCGCACACAATTACTGTTGGTGCGTGCGTTGGCTCGGGCTTTGCTGAGCCAAATAGCGGCTTGTACATCTCTTTTTTCTATGTCTGCGTTTGTTAACTGTGAAGAAAGAGATCGCTAAATAAGGTGCATGGCTGTGCCGATCAAGCGTACGTTCAATTTAGTTTAAGGGTGGGTTTTGAAGGGCCGGGTTTCTGTTCTCGTTCCCCTGAACGCTGCCGCAAGCCAGCAAAATTTCGTTTCTTTTATGTCGGCAGGTAGGGGGCTGCCACGCAGGGCGATGTCGCAGCCACCCAGCTGTCGGATCTCTTCTGGATCTTTGTCTTCCAACAATCGGCTGCAATTAGGCGAACAGGCGTGGGGCTTGGGCATGATGGGGAAGTGGGGTCGGTGCTGATGCCTGTTCCTTGTGCGTTGGATTAGAAGCGGCTCATGTGGGAGGGAAGCAGAAGGGACTTGCTGGGGACGCTCTGTTCTCGAAGCCTGGTTCAGATTTTGCTGCCGTGGCTGGGGAGGAGGAAGGGGGTTAATATGTGTTGTTAAACTTGCTTTCAACGTGTTTCAGATTTATATTTATAACGAGAAGATAGTGAATGGACATCTGCAGCCTAACCTGGTGGACCTTTGCACTGCTGTTGCAGAACTGGACGATAAGGTACTGCCAGTGAGTTAACGTAAGGAAATGTGTTTAATCTGTTTTCAGCTGTGATTAAAAGCCTGCTGACTTTGGTGGAAAAATATTGATATTGCCAAAAAAAAAAAAATCAGAAAATGCTTGGCTCCACAGAAAATACAGAGCCAATAGTGGAATCTTCCGTAGTACAGCAGGGCCCACCTGTCATGAACTTGGTCGTGCTGAAAATTTCTTAACATAGCAAGGAAGAAAAGAACCTGGTTTCACTATGGCATCCCATCATGAGTGATGAGCTGTCGGGGGGGAAAAAAATTGGTTTTCCTTTTAAATGGGTTCTGTTGTATTTGGTTTTCAAAGTGTGGTCTCTTAATATCCTTTAAATGTATTTAGCTGTAGATGAAGGGCCTTCAATCAAACCCTGCTAGAGCTGAAGTAGGCTCCCACAGCAAAGCAAAACCCTTAGGATTCACTTTAAACCAGTGATCTGCCTACTTCTTCTTTTTTTTTTCCCCTCACTCCTTTAATTGTGCTGCCTTCATCTGCCCCAAAAAAACAAATGTACAAACCTGGCCACCTTTAAGAAATGCTTGAAGGAGAATATTGCAAGAGTCAAGTTGTGAAAAAAACTCTGCAATTGGGGAGAGAAAAAAGCTGTTCAGCAGCTGAGGGGCAACTGTTTCAGTCAGATCTGAATTGCAGGTGTGCATCTTTGCTTTGAACAACTCTCTGTTGATTTTGCTGGGGACAACGGGTGAGTTCGAGTCTTCTTGCTGCTTTGAAGCACCAAGATCAAATGCCTACCCTTGCTGGAGCTAACAGTGCTGTTACCGCTCAGTGTTCTGCTGTTTCAGCAGGGATGCTCTAGTCTTGGAGATAGTGATACGATCTTGTCCTGATGAATGAGCAGATCTGGATGGCATTCAGCGTTTTTTTTCAGACCTGAGTCTTTGTCCAAGTGATGGGTGTCCTTTTTAGGTATTTCTCATCCCAGCTGCTTGCAGATTTCCACTGGGAGCCAAAGCAATTGTGGGTATGGAAAGCTGATGTTATGGCATTTATTGAGTGGAATCTACAAGCTGGAAAAGGGGAAGGAGGCTGAGCACCAAGTACCCAGCCTAGTTTTGGAAATAGTTGTTGATCCTGGGTGACAGTTGCAGGTACAATATTTGTAGCCATCTTCTTGCCCATGAATTATGCAGAGAAGCCCGGGAAACTTGAATTCTGCAGGACAGAAGTGGCTTACCTTCGTGACTGCATCCAGTATCTCCACTGCAAACCCAAGCAGACGTTACTTCTGCATTTTCACGCTTTTCTTAAGCATCAGACCTCCGCGTAGCTCAAACCAGCCTTGCTTCATCATCTCCGTACTAATCGCTGTTGCATGGAACGGCTTGTTTACAGAACATCTCCGAGATGTGGGCCATGGTGAAACAGATGACCGACGTTAACCTGGTTCCTGCGAGCGATGCCTTGAAAGTCCGGACCAACATGGAGGTGCGTATGGAGTTCGTGAGGCAGGCTCTGCGCTACCTAGAGCAAAGGTAAGGCCCGTGCTCTGAGCAGCACAGTTAATGGAGTTCCCTCCTAGTAAGCCAGAATGCCTTTGTAATGCACGCAGTCCTATTAACAAGCTGGCTACCTCTTGCCCGTCTTTTCAGTTCTGCAGGGCTTAGAGCAGCCACTTGAGTATAAAACTGTTTTAGTTAAAAACCGCTCCAGTTAAAAAGGCCTTGAATCCGTGGGGAGGTTGTTTAGAAGATGCAAAGACCTTTTATTCTTTCTTCTGCGTTGCCCTTATCGCTGTGACAGATTTAGAATATTTATGTGAAGATTTTTCACTTGTGAAGAGAGATCTATTTCCCCTCTGCAAAAAAAAAAAAAACTGAAAAAAACCCTTTTTTCTGATTGCTGCTCACTGTTAGGAGCTAGTGCTGGGAGGAAGCGAGGACAGCGCTGGGGACAAATCTACTGCAGTGAGTCAGGTTCCGATCATGCGGTTTCTACGCTGAAAGGTTTTTTGTAAAATTGGAAGAGGCTGAGGCATCTAGTGATGATTTTCAGACTCGAGGAAAGTGGTTTACTCTCTGTATCAGCAAGTATCACGGGGGCTAAGCTCCTTAACCAAGAAAATGCTCGGCTGTGGGAGCAGCCCAGGGCTGGATCCCCAGATGGCCGCGTTACCTCTTCGCTGCACGTGTGGGTGTTGCAGCGTCTCTTCTCTGGTGGGTGCGGACGCGATGCCAGCAGGCTCGCTCGGCAGCGGGAAGCAAACAATAGCTGCAGCGTAGCGCGTGGGTGTTTGCTACAGATTCAGACCCGCCATCGGAGCACGCGAGGCGCTGCGCTCCCATCCAGCACGCTGGGAAGAGATGTTTTCCCCTCCTGGCACAGCCTCCTCTTGGCCCCTGACCTCGTTGTCACCTGGGGGGATGGTGGCTGCTGACGCATCAGAAGGATCTGCTGCTTCCAGTTGCTCGATATCGGCAGCGTGTGATCAGCCAGGGGCTCTTAACCTCATTTGCCAAACATCCAACTTACTAGATTTTTGCAGTGCTGCTAACTGAAATTAGGAATTAGTTACATATAGTTCCCTCCCAAGTGTGGAAATTTGGCCTTTCATGCTTTATTATTTATTATTATTATTAAAAACGAATCTGTGTCTTGCTTTATAACCTTTCTTTCCTGTCAGGAATTGGATAATACTGGGGTATTTCCATGCCTTGCCAGCCCTGCACGCATATGAGGAGGAGATGTAGTACTGCCCACAGCTGTTCTGGCATTTATTGCTTTGGAATCTATCACATGTTGCAGAGAAAAGAAGAACTTTGTATAATGTGTTGCTGTTATTTATATAAGTATGACTTCAGTGTGCAGACTTTGGAGATTCCAGAGTCTAAACGTGAGTTTTTGTTAAATTGATCTGCCTTGATTAAAGGCTTTGATGGATTATTTCGGAACATGGTCTGAAAGCTGCCTTTACCAGTTGCTTTTCGCTGAATTCCGCTTTTCTCTGCAATTTCCTTCTGATAAGTCCATACCTTACAAACACAACCCCTACGGTTCGTATTTGCCCATCGGGCAGGCAGGAAAGGCAAACGCATCTGTGGTGTTTAACTCTCCTTTTGTGACAGGGTGGAGAGTCAAAGCGTTAGGGTGACAAGGCTTTTTGCCAATTACGTACTGGAGTTTAAGTTAGTCCTCGGAGAACCTGGTGAGAGGAACCTCGTAACGGAGAGCTGAACCTGGAGCAGTGCACCACGGACTCCAAACGTGGTGTCTCTGGAGACTGCTGAGCACAAGAATCTTCCTAAATCGACGGAAGCTTTTGCCTCATTTTTTGTTGTAACGACGATTGAACATCGAGGCAGTTTGCTTTAGGTTGCTAATTCTGTCGGATCCGGAAGGCAGCGGATGTTTTTGTAGCGAGTACGTTCCCTCCTGTTCAACGTTCCTTTTGCTTGTGTTGTCTTTCAGTTACAAAAACTACACCTTTGTGACAGTCTTTGGCAACTTGCACCAGGCTCAGCTGGGTGGAGTCCCAGGGACCTACCAGCTCGTCCGCAGCTTCTTGAACATCAAACTCCCGGCGCCTGTCCCTGGTCTCCAGGTACGTCCATCACTCCCAGTTACTGAGCTAAAATCAGTTTGCTCCACTGCAAGGCAACTAGTGCAACCTCCAGTGGTTTTTCTGTCCTTCGAACTGCTTTTAGGGCAGCAGGCTCTTAATTCTTTCTCTAGAACTTTTCGTTGGGAAAATGGAAAATAGCAGAGAATGTCGTATTGAGTTCTGAACTAGTCCTGAGGCATGGCTGGTGCTCAGTAGTTTTGAGTTTTAAATTCTAGAAATTATGGTTTCTTCTGGTGGTCTTTTTAGAGATCAACTAGCAAGTACTAAATACGTTATGATATTTCAAAACAAGCAGTAGGAATCTTCCTGGCTTGCTTTTTCTCTTTTTTTTGTGCTTACTGTAAAATGGTGACACCAGGTGTTGATGACTAAATACGTGATGAGTTAATCTGAATTTTAGCCTGATGCCTTTGTTTAGGAATCTGAAGAAAATCCTCACCTAGTAGCAAGTGCACCTACAAAATTACCAGATAAACAGACAGGCTGAGTTGAAAAGTTCAATGAAATATTAATAAATTATAACATTGGAGACCACATAACTGAGTCTGGCTGTGCTTTTCTTACATGCTGAGATCCGTGAGTAGTTTGGTATCTTTCTAGTTTAGAACAAATGTTTTTAATACCTCAGTGGTGTAATCCAAAGCCTCCCCCTAGGTAAGGAGGATCTTATATGCTAGTTCTGGGATTGTCAGAGCCTCGCTTAGAACTGAAACTGGGGCAAGCAGAAGAAAGTCCTGTCCTTTGTTGCTGGGGTGTACGGCTTTCACCAGACCTAAACTTCATGACCTCTGGCTTCTGTAACACAAACAGAATTTTCTACCAAAATCCGTGTGGTGGGTAAAAGGATGGAAGTAATGGATGTGGCAAAATGATAAAGGAAATTGATTTTTTTCTTATTTTATTTTCAGGATGGTGAGGTGGAAGGCCATCCTGTCTGGGCACTGATTTACTACTGCATGCGCTGCGGAGACTTGACTGCTGCCATGCACGTGGTGAAACGGGCACAGCACCAGCTGGGAGAGTTTAAATCCTGGTTCCAGGAGTACATGCACAGCAAAGATAAAAGGTAATTGGGAACTAGGAGGGATCTTCATGAGGGGCAGGAATTGCTGTGGAGTAGTGAAATAGTGTGTGGCTTGGTAGAAATAGAAGCAGCTCTGCTTTTTTCTGGTGGTGATGGCTGCCTGGGGTTTATACTACCTGCCTAAATTACATGTAAGAAGTTTTTACATATTATAATTTGTAGCTTTGAAGTCTAAAAATCTCCCTAGAGAGAGAGACTTGTTTGAAAACAGGCAAAAAATCTACATTTCAAAACTGATACAGTGGTCTAGCTTTACTTTTTTTACCATGGGATCTGCCCCATGTAATGGTAGGATACTACATACAATAGACGAGCTTTAGGCTGCTGTCACGAATCTTGTGTCTCTTTATTTCCCCCATCGCTTATTTTAGTTGGATTTCCTTTGAGGAATGCTTTTTACTACACCTGTTTTGTAAAAATGCCACGCCGTAAAAGCAAGTGGTGCTTGCTAGAGGCCTTGTGAGAGTGAACGCCTCGAATCTTTCCTGTGCTGCTTCTGCTGTGCCAGTTTTTGCTGCCCGTCACTGGACAGAGGCCACTGACCTCACGATACGGGCTGTGTGGCTGCGAACGGTTCGGTTAGCGGATGTTATAGTGTGCTCTGTGCTCCTCTGGGGTGTTTGAGAGGGAGGAGGGGAAAAAAAAAATCAGTGTCATTTACTGGGCAGTGTACGCCGTGCTCTTCTTCTGGAAATTAACCTGGTTTGCAGAGAATGTCGAGGAGTGCTCATTATAAGATAGTTCCAGAAAGCTCAGTGAAGGTACTGGCGTTGTTTTCATTACAAACACTTTAATGAGATACAGTATAATTGATTTATGTTGTTTTTGTTACGGCTATGGGGAGGTACTCTGCCTACAGATTTGACAAACGGTGTCTTAGTCTAGGAGAACATTTTATTGATTCAATTCTGTAAAATTCTCTACGAGAGGGTACAAGAAATGGAATGTCAAAGAACATTATGACAGTATTTAATGATGAAGATCAAAGTGTCTCTCCTAAAAGACTTATGATACGACTGCTCACTTGTTAGTTATTAACCCAAAGAGTTCCAAAGACCTTGTGAGCTTTCTTTTTCTGAAACGATGAAACAGCAGAGCCAGACAAAAATAGCTCATCTAATGCACCCCTAAAGAGACTATCATCTGATGATGTTTTTTCCTGCAAGAGGTACTTGAGGATGATCCTCCATAATTTTCTTTTTTTCCCTTAGGTTGTCTCCTGCCACAGAAAATAAACTGCGCCTTCATTACAGACGAGCTCTGAGAAATAATACTGACCCCTACAAAAGGGCTGTGTATTGTATCATTGGCCGTTGCGACATCACAGATAACCAGAGCGAGGTTGCTGATAAAACAGAAGATTATCTCTGGCTAAAGGTAGGTGTGGCATTGGGGAGGGGTGGCGTTTGTTGGATTTCTCCTTTTTTTTTTAAAGAACAGGTCTCGATGGTACTGCATTTCTGCACTGCTCTGCTAACCTCCCTCCGTGCAGGTCGGGTGGTTTGCATCAACGCAACGCTCGTGAGTTGGCCTTGCAGGTAGTGAAGGGCTGCTCTGTTACCCTCTGCACTGTCTGGTGTTATTTGGGGACACTTGTCTTTGAAAGTGTCCTGTTCTTCATTCGACACTGATCTTTGTCAGCTCTTTTTACAAGTAATGTTAGTGCTACAGAGAGTCCTCTGAATTTTCTTTTCTGCATGGATTATGGCTGAAACGTTGGTGTCAGTTGGCAGAGGAAGACACTGTCAGCATCTCAATAGTTCAAGGTCTCTAGAGTTTTGGTGGGGGTGTGATAGATACTGGTCAGTATGTGTTTGTCCCCTTTATCAGAAAGAGGGAGTAGAATGATGTATTTTTTAAGACTGGGTCAGAGACCCAGCAGTGGGGTTTGATGGCCTGGACAGGCACAGAAGGACCCTGGGTTATATCTCTGGATTTCTGCTGTTGCTACAGGAGAGATCTTCACTTCCCAGCAATGGATGGACCTGATGTTGTGACTAGAAGTAGCTTCTAGTCAGTTGGTCAGGTCTTAGGAGGGGCTTCACGTGGAACAAGTATCTTCTGAACGCATCCCTTGTGCAAGGGGAAGTTGAAATATCTGTGCTTTTTTTCCGATATGTTTTTTTCAGCTGAGCCAAGTGTGTTTTGATGACAATGGCGCAAGTTCTCCACAAGACCGACTGACATTATCACAGTTCCAGAAGCAGCTGCTAGAGGACTACGGTAAGAAACCAAAGAGGTGTGGGGGGCTCTGCTTGTCTGCTTAGGGCACTTGCCAATCGTTCTTAGACAAACCCCAGACTCCCCGTAAGACCCGATAGCTCTCCGTTGCTCACGGGCATCTTCCAGGGACAACCTGCTTCCCTCGGGTAGTGGCAGGCTCCGGAAAGACTTGATGAGCAGATCCTCTGTGTGTTCCCAGCAATCCAGAGAGCAAATATTCATCCGTGAACACACTACTGCTACTTGGGCTTTATCTCTACTAAATCATGGATCATTTTCTCTCACCGCCGATGTGCTAAAAACTTTTGGAATACAGAACAGTCACCTAACGTAGCTGTCTGTCTCCAAGGTTTTTTCCTGTGCGCATCCAATTTTTATTGTTTCCCTTAAATTTCTGTTTCTAGTAGTTTTCTGGGACCCAAATCACAGTTCCTTCCACTTCAGAAAATTTTAGGAACATCCACAGCCCAAGAGAATACCTTTTCCCCTAACCATCTTCCAGTCCCTCAAAATTAGGTCTATCCAAAACGCAGCATTTCGTTTCCATAGCCACCTAGTTTTGTAGCATCGCTCACACCCAGATAAAAATGTGTGGAAAAGAGATACAATCAAGCTACCACCAGTGTCAATGAGTAGGAAAATCCAGGTTTTTAACATTACTTGCACCACTTGGTGTAAGTATATAGACGTGGTCTTTGGAGAATCGATTGGAGTCTGTCAGAGCTGACGCTCCTTGTGTGGAAAGAACAGAGGAACTTTTCTGAGCAACTGTTTATTCTCTTTCGCTTCTCGACTACATCTTTACGCTGTGGTCTTTTGTGATAGGTTTGCAGTGTAACAGTTATAGATAAGCCACTGATGTGTGATTAGATATTCAGTTTTGTCTAGAGTGTTTATTTCTGTTGACACCGAATAAACAGCAGTGATGCGTTGTGACAGGAAGCATCCACTGTGAGTGATCTCTCATTGCAAAACCGTTTTCACTCATGCTCTGTCTGTGGTCGTGTTTGTTTTGTGCTTGTTTTGTTTTGGTTTTTTTTTTTAGGTGAATCACATTTCGCGGTGAACCAGCAGCCTTTCCTCTACTTCCAAGTATTGTTCTTGACAGCGCAGTTCGAAGCTGCGATTGCTTTTCTCTTCCGGACGGAGCGCTTGCGTTGTCATGCCGTTCACGTCGCGCTGGTCCTGTTCGAGTTAAAATTGCTCCTGAAATCTTCTGGGCAGAGTGCACAGCTCTGTGAGTCCTGCACCTTTTTACTTTACAGTACAGAAATGTTCTCTGAGCCCTTGTGTACGCTGTGTACGCTGCAGGTGTGTGTAATGGATCAAACAAACAGCAGTTATCAAAATCGTCTCCTAGAAGTTAATTGTTGTAGTTGTGTTAGAGCACTGGATTGTGGCTCTGACTAATTTCAGAGCAATTTTGCCGGGTGTTAGCCTCGCTGATAGTGCTTTTTCTGACCTTGCAGTAAGCCACGAAGCTGGTGACCCTCCTGGCATCAGGCGTCTGAATCTCGTGCGGCTTTTGATGCTTTACACCCGTAAGTTTGAGTCAACGGATCCGAGGGAAGCCCTGCAGTACTTTTACTTCCTCAGGTATGAGTTAATATATGTCCCTAGATTTTTCTCCCAGTTATCACTGCTCAGTTATTCTTATCTGGGAAGTCCTCAGAAATGGGAGTGCTTTCCTCCTTCCCTTTTTTATTTTTTTTGTAGAAATGACAAGGACAGCCAAGGAGAGAACATGTTCTTGCGTTGCGTTAGCGAACTAGTAATTGAAAGCAGAGAGGTACGTTTGGCCACGTTTTACCTTCCTCTCTGAAACCAAAATTCATTTCTTCTTTGAAATCTGCGTTAGGCAGGACAGCGTGAAGCAGGTTTTTAACCTTCCAGTCTGATGCACACCTAGATGATGGGAAATCTTACAGCAACCATACGTTTAAGAGATTTAACCGTGTCTTTTTGCCTGTTAAATACAAATGATTTTGACATTGATCACTGTTGTTCATTCACCCGTGACTGCATCTTTGTACTTAGTAAATATGTTGTGAAATAGGTGCAATTCATCTCTGATTTTGTTTCCTTTTCCTTACTTTACCTACAGTTTGATATGATTCTTGGAAAGCTGGAAAATGATGGTAGTAGGAAGGTGAGTTGACCATGTTTATATTATGCATGGAAAGTACAAACCATGTAAGGCTTCCGTGAGGTTATCTTGCGTTTCCTTCATTTTTCACTGCCAAATTATTACTGTGTGTGAATACACAAGTTGTCCAAGTAAGAGATCTTTTTACAAATATCCTCTGAATATTTCTAGTGCAAACTATGCATGACATTTCTCCTCTGAGGTGAAGGAGATAATGTATCACAGCCCATTAAAAATCCTTGTAATTAAGGGAGCAAAGGCTAACAGGCCCAGCCACGTCTGATCTGTCCTCTCCGTGTAGATGAGGGTAAGCGTTGGATCAAAGATCAGCAGTGTTTAGTTGTGATGGATCTCGTACCTACTGTAAAAACAGTAATCTAAAAGTAAAATACCGGCTGTATGCAGTCAGAAGATAAAGGAAACTTTATGATTTCACCTGGGAAGAGGAGAGTGCATGCAAATTATTAAAATTTTAGATAATCAGTGAGGTTTTCTGTTTGTTGCAGCAGCTTTGGAAGTTTTCTGTGTAAAGCAAACTCCAAAACTGTTATCTTAAAATTAAGATTGAGGTTCATGCTGCAATCATTGCTACTGTCAAAAAAAAAAAAGGAGGAGGAAAAAAAAACATGGAGGGGAAATTATTTCTGGCAGGTTTGGCTTTTTTTGGATGTTTTTATTCTGTCTGTTTAAAAGCAATGAGATTGTACACGTGAGAGGAAGCTACATCAATAAACTTTACAAATATTTTTTTGCTTTACCATTCTTTGCAAGATGCAGAGTTTTGAGATTATACCACTAGTGGCAAGTCCTGTTTCCCTGACTTAATTCCTTTTAAACCCAAGTGACTTATTTCTGTAGTATGGAACCAGTGATCTTCGTTTTAAAATAAATTCTTTCAGATGATAGTCTTATTTTTACCTTCAAAACTACGGTAAAATCCTTTCCAGATATCCTCGACTCTTTCTTCTCTCTTATCTTACTTGAGTCGGTTGTTTCTTTTAAAATTCTTGCAGCCCTTTTACTTATTTGTGTGAAGTTGCACTTGCAACCTGTCGTGCCAAGACACACAAACAGCTTCCCTGGACACCCTGGCGTGTTATATGCTGAAGTCTTGTGTTTTCTTCTCCTGTGTAATGTGTCATCAGCAACTAAAATAATTTAGAATTTGTCCTGTTGTCTGGGTCATTCTGAAGGAATTAGAAACCACAGATATCTCAATGCTGACTCCGTTTCGGAGAAAGTCTCACTCACAAGAGCTATTTCTAACGCGTCTCTTTTGCGTGTTCCCACGGAAATGTACAGGCCATTCTAATCATAATCCGACATGTAAAATATTAATTGCCTTGACAGAATATTCGCGGGGTTTTAAGCATTCTGATTTCTCCTCTTTCGTTTTTGTCTCGCCTCTTTAGCCTGGAGTGATAGACAAGTTTACGAGTGACACAAAACCCATTATTAACAAAGTGGCTTCCGCAGCAGAAAATAAAGGGTTGTTTGAAGAAGCTGCCAAGCTCTATGACCTTGCAAAGGTAAATATCTTCTGTGTGCTGCCTTAAATATGTACCTGGTTTACCATTTATTTGTTTTTTTCTAAATGTTCTTCCTGTGATTAGGAGGTTAAATTTAATCTTGGAGATTGAATTGCCCTTATTCAAGCAGGTTATTTCTGCTGCTGTTAAAGCAGAGCCGTTGGCTGCACGGAGAGGGGAGTTCAATGAGCAAACCCAGATGGGTTCTGCTCCAAGCCCACTCTGATTTTCAGCGTCCTGGCTCTTGATCAGTGTGAGCTTTTGAAGAGCTTGCCCCATGTATGATTTTATTCTGGCTAGTGAAGTTTCTTTACCTGGAGTGTGCTCTTTGAGTTTCATAGATGTTGAATAGAGGCCTAAACTAGTTGGGCTTTACAGTGGGTACTTCTGTTTCCTTTTGAAATATGTTTGAAATAAAAGTGGGTACAATCATAGCGACTGGTTTAGAGGAAAATTAGGAGAAAATACTTCTTCACATGAGCTAGCAACATTACGTTGCTCATGGCTAATAATGATCCTGACTTGTCATGAGAGGGAGGCATCTGAGCTTGCAGCAGGTGCCACTGAATGAGACCTTCCTGCTTTTCCAGGGAGTTAAAACTAAGTCCCACCATGCTCCTTTCATTTGTGTGTAACTTCAATTCCCACAGAACCCTGACAAAGTTTTGGAACTGATGAACAAGCTCCTCAGCCCCGTCGTTCCCCAGATCGGCACTCCCCAGTCGAACAAGGAGCGGTTGAGGAACATGGCTCATTCCATCGCTGAGAGGTAAAGCAGACAGGGTGAGGCTGGGTCATTTTGCCTGCACCTCACCTTGGACTGTCAGTTCAGGGGGGTATTAGTTCCTGATTTTGTTTCTGCTGGCTGGACCACGGCGTCCGCAGCAATGCATTCGAGAAGACGGAGAAGAGGTCAGAGTTTATCCTGTCCTGATCGGGATGGTTTGCACTAGTGAAACCAGAAATGTCGTCTTCAGGGCGTGTATATGACCAGTTTAACCAGTGGAGCTCATTTCCACGGTCTGTTGCTGTAGGAAAGCGCCACGTGGTGTTTAGAAAAGAGAGAGAAATGGAAGCAACCAAAAGGAGTGTCACTGCAGCATCGGTGTGCTGCTTAGGGTACGAGTCTGAAACGTTATCAGAGCTCAAGATCATTAGCAACTGGAAGTAACCAGCTTCTGAAAGGTCGTGATTGCAAAATAGCTTGGGGCTTTTTAAGATCGTCTTCTTTTGGCGCGTCTCGTCGCAGAAACTGCCATGGACGATTCCTGTATTTCACTATAGCAAAACGTGGGTGCCTGCGAGAAGTGTCTTACTGCTTTTCCTCAACCATTCCGGTGGGGGGGGAGAATAAAGATGAAGCAGGCGCGCTTGCTGGCACCTCAAAATTGGGAAGACGGATACGGAAATGTGTCGATTTCAGAGTCCTTTGCCTTCCCTCTTTTTCTGTGGTGTTTGCTGGTCACCCCTTCGGTCAGCCTCTCCTTTGTTCAGTCAGGCTGCAGGCTGAGTGCAGATCGGTGCTGTACTGACTTCGTGAGAGACATCACAGAGAATTAAACTTAGGGTTTGAGTTTAAGGCTGTAACAGACTTTGTTTTGCTACTTGCTTTGATCTGTATGAGAACACTAAATATTACTGTGCCGTAATGCCACTTACAGCTCCAAACCTTCACAACTGCAAAGCCAGAGCAGTTCTGATGCGCTCCTCTTCTTGCCAGCTCAGTGTAACTCAGGGCGTTTCTCCACAGACCGTGCTGTAGCCGTGCAACTTTCCTCTCGTGTGCTCTTGGGAGAGTTTTGGAGCAGGGGAGGTGCCCAGGAGGTTCTTGGGCTTCCTCCTCTGCAGCAGCACGGTGCATCCCATGCACTTGGCCACTCTTACCTTGAGGAAGGAGCTCTTTTCTGCTCTTGTGCTGTTAGGAGCAAGAGCAGCCAGCCCTCACAATTCCTCTCCTGGCGAGGGTGACTAGAGAGAGCCTGCAGAACCGTCTAATCCATTTCTGAGTCTTAACTTCTTGCCTGAAGCAGACAGATGTGCTGGAGAATTGTCCGCTGTAAAGCAGGGTGTTAAACGCGCTCCAACGGCGCCTACCTTGCAGGGCTCTCGTTCCTGTTGCTGTTTTCTGTGGGCATGTGGGAAGTGTGTTTGAAAGGAAACAAATGCTGGGTTTGATGGGAAACTACAAGTGTACAAAAGTGGTTTTTAAAAAGCCACGGCCTGTTCTGCCAAGTTCTGCCTCCTGGTTAAGGAAAATTATAGCTGTCCTTTGTAGATGCCTTCTGTCCTTGTGCTTGATGTCTGTGCTTCCAGGAATTTGCAAGAGCACATTTATGAACGCTTGCCATTTTGCACAACAAAATTGTAAAACAATTTCTTTCAGGTACAAAGCTCAGGGGATAAGTGCAAAGAAATCCATTGACTCCACGTTCTACCTTCTGCTAGACTTAATCACGTTTTTTGATGAATATCACGCCGGTCACATTGACAGAGCCTTTGATGTAAGTTTTAAGAGTTTTGTTTGAAGTGCAGCCTTCTTAATGCCCTTGAAAGCCCAGAGTGTCTCAAATAACATCACTTAAAAAGTTACATTTAATGAGTTAGAAGGGGCTGCAATGCTCTAGGAACTTAAAAATGCATTTCTTCCCTGTTGCTTGATAATCAGGAAGATCTCTCTGGAGCTGTTCTGTAGACATTGAACAACATATTCCTGCTGCTCAACAAAGTGGGGAGATAAAACAGTAAATAACAATGAAATTATTTCTCCTTAATGGAATTAGGAGCATTTAATTAACACTTCAAAAACATATTTTATTAGTATATGGTACATAGAATGTTGATTATCTACCCTGATTCCTGCTTTTCTGTTTGAAGATTATTGAACGCCTAAAGCTCGTACCTCTTAGCCAAGATTGCGTGGAGGAGAGAGTTGCTGCCTTCCGGAATTTCAGTGACGAGGTAAGTAGCGTCTCTTGGGTTTAGTTTCCAAAAGCTGTTTGTTTTAAGAGGATTTTAAAACCTTGTCATCTCATCATTCTTATTCTCTTACGGGGAAATAGGACGGAATTATTTTGCATTCGTACAAGTAGACTCCTGGCTGGCAACTTCTTTTTTGTTCTGCTAGTTGGAATTCCCTACCCAGAAATCCTGTCTTCATTTTGCAGTTGGCATGTGCAGATCTGGATCTCGCTGAACTTACTGAGCTTGATTCAAGAGTTCAGACTATTGAAAGCTTTCAGCTGTGCTGCTAACTTGGTTCTTCCGTGCTCTTAATGGTCACTGAGCATTTGCAGGATCTTCCAGTTTCTTTCCCTCCAAAGTTAGAGAACTCAGATTTGCATGTCGGCAGGTGGAGCATGCAAAGCATAAAGGAAGGCGATTATTGCTCTTGAACTGTTTTAACTAGAGGATTTGTGCGTATTTGGGAGCTTTGAACCTTTTTTTTGTTCAGGTGCGTTGGGTTTTACCTGAGCAGTTGCTGTCAAACATGAAGGTGTAACCATTACGCCACGCAAGCCTCACAACTCTGGGTAGCTTTTTTTTTGCCAGATGCTGCAGTAACAGCAGGAGTAACCGTTAAACTACTCTCTCTTTTTTTTTTTCCCCTCACACTTCTCTGTGTAGATCAGGCACAATTTATCGGAGGTCCTGCTTGCAACCATGAATATTTTATTCACCCAGTATAAGAGGATGAAAGGCACAAGCCCAGCCACTCCTGCCAGACCCCAGCGGGTGATGGAAGACAGAGATTCGGTAAGATTATAATCCTCCCTGACAAGTTTTCATGCTTCCTTTTCCTCCTGATTTCAAGGGATTGGGCTTCAAATAACTGTGAATTTCTAATGGGCTTTGCTTTTGACTTGCTCAGTTACTTAGTCTTGAGGCTGGTGCTTCATAGCTGGAGCTCTGTGTGAAGGAAGGATGTTGCTCTAAATGGCTTTGAGCTAAATCAAATGTATTATTACACCATGGATCCACCTCCTAGGAAGAGAGGAGTGTGATCAGTTTGCTTCTTGATGGAGTCTTAAATAGTTAACGGAACCGGACAGTGTGGGGCCTCTAGGATGGTTGGTGTTGCTGCCTTGACAGCTGAGCTGTTGTTTTTCAAGCACCTGATTTTCACTTCTTTCATTTGTGTTACTGCCCTGTCCGTGCAAGACTCCTTTCTGGTGGAAATACCTTCCTTGACTCCTTGGCTTGCTTCTGCAGTGACATGGGCTGGCGTTTTTGGAGCGTCCTGCACTGAGATGCTTGAGTACGTGCCCTTGGTGCCCTTGGTGAATGGTGGAGGCAGTTGGCCTGAGGTGTTCTGCTGCCTCTGCAGCACAGGGGGCAGCTTCCAGGCAGCACTCAATCTGTAAATGGCAATATTAGTAAAAATCTTAAGAGCATTTTTAAATTACGTCAGAAAATGAAAGGCTCGAGTGATGCTACAGCTCTTGTCTTTGCAGGCTGTTACCTTGGGTTTGTGATTTCAGCCTTGTGTCTGTAGGGATCTGCTGGGCAGACTCAGGTGGAAGGGGAGGGTATATAAATTGTGGAAGGAAGGGCTGGCCACTCAGGTGGAGTACAGGACAGGTGTCAGGGAGTGTAGGGAGGCAATCAGAAAAGCTAAGGCCTCCTTGGAATTAAAACTTGAAAGGGAGGACAAGGACAACAGAAAGGGCTTCTTCAAATACATTACTGACAAAACTAACACTAGAGGCAATGTAGGCCCTCTGGTGAATGAGGTGGGTGCCCTGGAGACAGAGGACAGAAAGAAGGCAGAGTTGCTAAATGCCTTCTTTGCCTCTGTCTACACTGCTGGAGACCATCCTCAGGAGCCTCAGTCCCCTGAGGCCTCAGAGGAAGTCAGGATAAAGTAGGAGTCTGCCCTGGTTGATGAGGAGCGGGTTAAGGATCAATTTGAACACTTAAACATCCATAAATCCATTGGCCCCGATGGGATGCACCCACGGGTGCTGAGGGAGCTGGCGGGAGTCATTGCCAGGCCACTCTCCATCATCTTTGGTAAATCATGGGTAACAGGTGAGGTGCCTGAAGACTGGAGGAAAGCGAATGTCACTCCAGTCTACAAGAAGGGCAGGAAGGATGACCCGGGTAACTACAGACCAATCAGCCTCACCTCCATCCCTGGAAAGGTGATGGAACATCTTATCCTTGACGCTGTCTCTAGGCATATCAAGGATAAGAAGGTTATTAGGAGCAGTCAGCATGGCTTTGCCAAGGGGAAGTCATGTTTGACCAACCTGATAGCCTTTTACGAAGACAAAACCAGGTGGATGGATGTGGATGTGCAGTGGACGTGGTCTACCTGGACATCAGCAAGGCCTTTGACACCGTGTCCCACAGCATCCTCTTAGGTAAACTGAGGAAGTGTGGTCTAGATGACCAAGTAGTGAGGTGGGTCACTAACTGGTTGAAGGGAAGAAGCCAAAGAGTTGTGGTCACTGGGGCAGAGTCTGTCTGGATGCCTGTGTCTAGTGGGGTCCCTCAGGGGTCTGTACTGGGACCGGTGCTGTTCAATACATTCATCAGTGACCTGGACAAGGGATTAGAGAGCACTGTCAGCAAGTTTGCTGATGACACGAAACTGGGAGGAGTGGTTGAGACCCCAGCAGGCTGTGCTGCCATTCAGAGAGACCTGGACAGGCTGGAGGGATGGGCGGGGAGAAATCTGATGAAGTTCAACAAGGGCAAGTGTAGAGTTTTGCACTTGGGAAAGAATAACCCCATGTGCCAGTACAGGCTGGGGACTGCCCTGCTGGAGAGCAGCGCAGGGGAAAGGGACCTGGGGGTGCTGGTGGGCAGCAGGATGGCCATGAGCCAGCACTGTGCCCTCGTGGCCAAGAAGGCCAATGGCATCCTGGGGTGTGTTAGAAGGAGGTGGCTGGTAGGTCGAGAGAGGCCCTCCTGCCCCTCTGCTCTGCCCTGGTGAGGCCACATCTGGAATCTTGTGTCCAGTTCTGGGCCCCTCAGCTCAAGAGGGACAGGGAACTGCTGGAGAGAGTCCAGTGCAGCCACAGGGATGATGGAGGGAGTGGAACATCTCCCTGGTGAGGAAAGGCTGAAGGAGCTGGGGCTCTTTAGCTTGGAGAAGAGAAGGCTGAGAGGTGACCTCATGAATGTGTCAAGGGGGAGTGTCAGGAGGACGGAGCCAGGCTCTTTTCAGCAACATCCATTGACAGGACAAGGGGCAGTGGGTGAAAGCTGGAACACAAGAGGTTTCATAAAAATGTGAGAAAAAATTTTTTCATAGTGAGAGTGACAGAGCCCTGGCCCAGGCTGCCCAGGGAGGTTGTGGAATCTCCTTCTCTGAAGACATTCAAAACCCACCTGGACACGTTCCTGTGCGCTCTGCTGTAGGTGATCCTGCTCTGGGAGGGGGGTTGGACTAGATGATCCCTGAGGTCCCTTCCAACCCCTGACATTCTGTGGTTCTGTGTAGCGTGGTCAGGTGTCACCCCGGTGTGAATACCGGCACCTGCCAAAGATCGTTGGGCTGGTTGGTGGTAGAATCGGCAGTTTTGCCGGCAGGAGTTTGGGCAGAATTAGCACCATCCTGCTAACGTAGGATTAGCTATTGAGAGGGGGAGAAAAAAAACAAACTACAGCCCTGCAGCTCCCTGCTGCCTCAAGATTTGCATGCACAGAAAAATACCAAGCACGGGCACCTGGGAGGTGGGCTAAGAATAGCTTTAGCACACATTCCCCTCTTTTCTTACCCTGAAGACTTTCCTCTGAGACTGTGGGAGAAGGAAATCGAGATCGCTTGGGTTTCTCTGTCTGGGAAGCAGCTCGAGTGACTTTAGCGGTGGGAAGAAATGAGGGCCTTTCAAATGTGAAAAAAGAAGTGTCCCTTCAGCAAAATCTGAACAGAGACAGCAGATACAAACTTCTGCAGGCTAGGCTCGGCAAGATTTTTTTCCTCTGGACTTCCCTGGGAGAAAAGCAGCTCTTGCTTTTTTTTTTTTCCCCACAGGGAATGAAATTTTATGGAAAAAAATTGTTTATTTCAGAATGATATTACCTAAGATGTCCTTTGGGTATTTTTTTTTTGTAAATGTATATACATTAATTAGTTTGGGGCATGAGGGAGGCAAAGCCTTGTCCCATTTGTCAGATTTCAGGCAGAGACTGCCCCGAGCCGGGACTGCGGTGCTGAAAACCGCGGCTGCCCTGACCCAGATGCCGCGAGTGCCTGACAGCAACGTCCTACGCTCCCCGCCCCGATCCGGGGTGGTGAACTCTCCCAGGCAGCCCAAGGGCATTATCTCGGCAGCAAAATTAGGTCATGAAAGGAATGGAATTATTTTTTTTTTCCTTTTAATTTGCGGTCTTATTTTAAATCGCAAGTGACTCTAACATTCGTTAAGTAATTACAGCCAATAGAACATCTAGACCTCCAGGCCGCTCTTAACCTCTGCAAACCTGTTTGTTCTTCCCGAGGTATTGCAGCCTATCGTGGCGTTATTGATTTTTAAAAATAAACATTGTTTCATCGCTACCGCAGAGGTAAAAGGAACAGTAACCTGCACTGCTCCTAGGCCTTTCTTAGTCACTGAGTTCTTGCCTCTTAATATTCTGATTGCAAAGAGAAAGACACCTTGACATGCTATTTTTTTTTTTTTTTTGGTCTGTGACCTGTTTTGACCTCCACCGAGCAGCCGCGGGTCAGACGTAATGACACGACCTCGCTGTGTAACAGGTTTGGAATCAGACTAGAAGAAACGTTGGCTGTGAGCGGGACTGAACAAGCAATTTTCAAGTAGCCAGCTCGTCGGTGGTAACTCACAGCTTGGGGAAACTGGCCTGGGAGCTTTCAGCAGTGGGGGCAGCCTCCGTTTTGCAACCAAAGCTGCTGCTGTGGCTTTCGCTGCAGCCAGTAGGTGAAAGGAAGATCTCAACGGTGGGATCCTCTAGTACAGTGATTTAGGAGATGCTTAATATTTTTAACAAGGAAATGGTGAGGGATCAAAACAGCCTGCACGGTTTGGTTGAGGTTGGAAGGGATCTTGAAGATCATCTCGTTCCAACCCTGCTGCTCTGGGCAGGGACACCTCTCTCTCACCAGCCCAGGTTGCTCCAAGCCCCGTCCAACCTGGCCTGGAACACTTCCAGGGATGGGGCATCCACAGCCTCCTTGGGCAACCTGTGCCAGTGCCTCACCACTCTCATGGGGAAGATTTTTTTCCTTGTATCTGATCTAAATCCTACCCTCTTGCAGTAAAGATTCAGGCTTTCTGTCTCCTGACCTCTGCCGCTTGCTGGAATGATTTTCCTTTTAATTTATTAACGATTTTGAGAAACGAAACAGGTTATTCCCAGATCCCTTGAGCCTTTGAGGATTGTCGGGAGGTTGCAGGTGATGGAGACCTCTGGGTGCCTGTGGCACCACCGGTTTGTTTGCAGTGCTTCTCCCTTGAGGCTTTTAATGCCGCATTCCAGTGGGGTCAACTGGGTATTTTGCAAGGTGGGAAGGAATCCTGCTGCCCTGGGAAAAGCCCACTTCATGCAGAAAGTACACGATTGCTGCAGTCCAGCAACTCCACTCATCATTGAAAATATTTTGTCTTGGGTCATTCTGAATAAATGGGATTTATTTGTTGTTATCTTTTAAGCAAAAGGGTAACTCGACATGCTTGTGATGGTTGGAGAAGGAAATAATTGGATTTCCTTCCAAATTCAGAGACACATTATCCAGAGAGCAACTCTGGGAAATAAAGGTTATATTTGGTTGTATGAAAAGGCAAATGTTTAACTCGGGTCCAACTCAGCTTCCGTGGTAGGGGTTTCTTTTCAATACTGAAATAATACTTTTTTTTTTTCCTCCTGTTTTTTAGCAACTTCGCTCTCAAGCCCGTGCGCTGATAACGTTTGCTGGGATGATCCCTTACAGAACCTCGGGAGACACGAACGCGCGGCTGGTGCAGATGGAGGTCCTCATGAATTAGGGGAGAAGTGCTTGCTTACGGTTGCAGCAACCTGTGCCTGTCTTTACGTTCAGAGGGTGGGACCAGTATCGTTTTTGTATTCTGTATTTTTGTTGACAGAAATAAATTTCTTTGATTTCTATTTGTTTTTGACATTTTCATTTTCACCTTTTTTTTTTTTTTTTTTTTTAGTTTTTCTCTTGTGTGCGTGTGTTTTCCGTTCTTATCCATTTTATTTTAAATTGGTTTGTAATCAGAAAATGATTCTTCGTTAGTTAAGGGGCTGTGCAGAGAAAGAAGTCATAGATCTGCCGTAGGAAGATATAGCAGAAGAGGAAGTGGAGAAGAAAACTTTTGGTTTAATGCTGAACGTACAGCTCAGGGTTCTTGACTTGGAATGTGTGTTACGTGTTGGAAATCTGTTTATGATCCAGCACACACGTGGCACTGCTGTCAGTCCGCGACATCATCTTGCGTGGCGCCTGTTTACGTGGTGGAGTTGCCCTCTGTGTGATGTTTAAACTCTTGGGTCGATGTCTCGGAAGCTCACAGCTCTGCAAACCCTGGAGCTCTGCTGAAGCTTTTGCTCCTGCAGCTGGGATTGAAAACAGGTCTATTTCTGGTAGGAGAGATTTTTTTTTTTTCAAATTTTTTTTTTTGTGGTCGACACGTGAGATTTGCAGCCAGTTGCATTCCAAGTGACCCCGTCCTGAGTTCATCAGGAGGAGCTGACCGGAGACATCTGAGTGTGGATGAGCTGCATGTGGGGTGTTACTGTTGGCTTCGTGGGAAACCTGAGTCCCATCAAAGTGAGGAGCGTTAAAAAATGGTTACCTGGAAATGTTTTGAGCTCCGGTTAAATCTCTGTGAAAGCCCGGGGAAGCGTGTTGTAGCATACACATTTCTCTTTAGCAGAGCTGCCTGTATTCTGAAATGAGATGGAAGAAACATTGGTGGTTGCTCTGACATTCCACCGCGGCTGCTGCCTCCGCCCTCGCACGGTTTGTATTCCTGGAACGTGAGAGCTCGGGCGGTTCTGGAAACAGAACGGGCAACTAAAACGTTGGGGACCCATTTCAACCTTTGCGTGTCGGTAGCTGTCGCGGGGGAGAGCTACTGTGCAGTGACACCGCGCTGCACGCCGGGCGATTTGGGGAGTTGCCAGGGGCATTTGAGGAGTTGCCAGGGGGATTTGCTTTTGGGGGGGGAATTGAATTGCCGTAACAAAACATGAACAGGTGAGTGTGGAAAGCTTTGCTAGTTCTTAACGTTTCTGGCATGTTCATTTGGGAAATGCTTCTTGGTACGTCTCGGTTGACAACTCATTTGATCCTCTAGAGAACAGGTGACGAAAAAGCAGGCGACAGAGCCAGGTGCCTTTCCAGACGCACGGTGCTGCTGGCTAAGCCCTGCTCCTGCTGGTGCTCAGCGCCACGGTCATTCCCTGCACCAAACCGACTTCCATGCAGAGTGGCCGGCGAGTCTGTGCCTGGCCCGGGCAACCATGGACCTGAGCGAGCAGGTCTGCCCAAGTCTGTTGGGGAAGGGTGACGGGCGCCTCCCTGCTGAAATTCTTCTCTCTCCACCGGGAGCCCTTTGAGGCTCAGCTCGTACCACTGACCTGATTCTCCTGCTTTTTGCCCATCCCGTGCTCGGCCGAGCTGCCTTGTTGGCACGTTTCCGATGTCAAATGTTGAACTCGGGGACCTTTCAAAAACAGGAGGTTGCCCTTTCTCCACCTGCCCTTTGAGGACAGCTGCAGGAAGATGCTTTCTGGTGCTTCTCAGCCTTCGTGAGTATTGACAGGAGAGAAAACTGACAGCTGTATGCCACTTGCTTCCTCTGAGGTCAGTGGTTGTGACTCCAGCCTCTTTTCCCTTCCAAGCTAAGCAGAAACTGAATTATTTCATGCTTTCAAAAGCCAGGATGGTCCTTCCATGATGGGCAGACAGAGGAGATAAAGCCCAGGGAGTCCAAGCCCTGACACTAACCCTGGAAAGGTAAGGCCCAGCCCTGTTTCAAGGATGACAGAAGGTGCCATGGGTAGTTGGAACTGAATTATTTCCTCTTGATTGCCCTGTGATTTCTTCTTAGGTCTGTGCAGGGGTTGAACGTTGCGCCCCATCCGTCTCAGCGGGTTCCAGCTCCGTGCTGAGGTCTGGCTCAGGCAAACCTGGCTCTCCTCGGCACGACTTTAAGGGCTCTGCTGAGCTGAGGTAGATGCTGGCGCACGCGCTGGTGCTTTGCTGGATGAGGCACCCCCGTGGTTTTCCAGGTGTCACTGTTTTCCTTCCACCCCGTCTTTATTCTTCCGGAGAGAGCAACCTGGTTCTGCTCCCTCGGGTTTCTGACCCGCAGACCTGGAGGGAAGTTTTTGTTAACCCAACTTCACTAATGTGTAAGTTTGGCCTCGGTTTTCTAGGTTCATCTGCTGGGAGGGTTTTTGGGCATCGCCAAATTCAAACCCTGTGTTCGGCTCAGCCTGCTCGAGGGTGGTGTCGCTACTCACTCCCTTTACAACAGGGAGTAGCACTCGTGTGTAAGGCATGGAGCTGCCAAGGGCGTAGCGAGAGCTGCCTCTATTTTCCTCACACCCAAAGGACGTCGGGCTGCTGGGACAGTCTCACACAGTCAGATTTGCGATGTCTGAGCCAGGTGGTGCGTGTAGCTGGCCGGGCAGGGTTTGCAGCAGAGCTGTGGATGTTCACCCGAGCTGAATTTATTCTCGGTATAAATTGACAAACCTCTAAGTCAGTGGAGCTCTGCCCCTTTGTACAAGAAAAAAAAAATACAGATGAATGCTGCAGGTGAAATTTGGGATAATTCTGCTTTTTCCTACCCCAGCACTAATCCTCAGCAATAAAGGTCTTCCAGGTAGATGAGGTGGATGCTAAGGGTATCTCACGAGTTTGAGTTGTGCTGCCGGAGGAGATTTGAGGAAAAAGTGAAACGATGTTTGCCTGGAGAGCGTGTGCTGTCCCAGCATGGGTGCAGCGGGGACACGCAGAGTGTCTGGGTCTGTTGTCCCGCGGTTTGCGTGGCTCACGAGTGGCAGAACAGCCCCGAGTGCTGCCGTGGTGGCGTAGCGGCTCTTGGAGCTCTACAGCCTGCACGGCCGCCAGCGGATGAGATCCGAGCTTCTACTGGGGAAATTATAAATACTCACTGTAAACTTCAGCCCTATCTTATCCATCTGGTAGGAGCGGGGGAAAAGAAGTCTTTCCTCAGAAGTTAACTGCGGGCTATTGGTGAAAGCTAAACTGAGCTAATGGAAGACAGTCAGATCAGGTGAGAATTAACACATGGCCCCTCGAAGGCCCATCCTAAACACTCCTGTGGAGCTCCTGTCAGTGGATCTTGTCTTCTCAGCTCGGTTTCTTTGGTGTTTCTAATTTTTTATTTATTTTTTTTTAATTCCCACATTAGTTCTTCGCAGTGGTGCCTGCGCTGTTACCCCGGTGCGTGCTTGGCTCAACTGGGTGTACAGTCAGGTTACAGCCTGTGACATAAGTTCCTACCGCTTTGCCTTTCCTTGGGTTTTCCTCCCTGACTGCAGATTCTGACTTTACGTTCTTTTTTCCAGACCCTCTGGCTGGAACAGAGCCGCTACGTGAGGTGGCTCCTCTTTTCTCCACCAGGGCTTCCGACCGCTGCTGTGTTTGCCTGAGACAGTGACGCAGCGCTTGGACCTTGTTCTTTGCAGGAACGGAAGGAATTGTGTTCAGAAAAAATGAATTTAATAATTTTTTTTATTATTACCCTCTAGACACTTGTCTCCCCAACCTAAATAAACCCCATCCTCTCAAGCAAGCAAGCTGTTTTCCTTCTGGGCATATTGTTAATTCCAGTTCTGTGTCCCCAGGGTGGGACAGGGCTCAAGTCCTGTCACTGTCCGTGTCCCTGCACCAGCGTTTTTGTACTGTTTCTCTCTGGATCTAAAGCTGGAAATGATGTCAGGAAGAGGATGGGAGATGATCCTGTTGTCCCCGTTGGGTAAGAATACCAGCAGTTGCCTGAATAACCATCATTATTTTCTCTTTCCAGGCTTCTCCCCTTGCAGTGCCAAGAGATGGAATCTTGCTGGGCGGCACCCGGGGCGGTAGGTTCCCTCTTCCATGGGGCTGGAAGCAGGACGATTCAAACCTCGCTGAAAACCGGCCAGAATGTAGCACTTGGGCAAACTTTACATAGAAGCCACGTGTAAAGTGTCACACTCGATTTGGGTTCGTTTGATGCATTTTAAACAGCCAGACTGAACATGGGGATCGGCTGGAGGCGAGGGAACGCACCGTGGAAGCGGAGGGGCTGGAGGGATGCGCCGCCGAGCTCTCCTCTCCTGCTGCCAGCGCCCGACGGCCCCGGTATTGGTGCTGCAGCTGGTGTTGTGAATCAGGCCGACGACAAGCGCATCCTACTATCCGGCTATTTCACTACACCAGGGTTGCATCATACCACTCGCTTCGCTCTTCGTCCCGGCAGCTGAAGTCTCTCCCGGAGCATCTCTGACCACGCCGCGCCCTCACCCCCGGTTTAGGAGACTGCATGGTTTGTGCTGGTTTGGGCAAGTCTCGCCTTTCTGGTGAATTAACAAGGTTCTAAAATAAAAGCCATTTCTGAGGGGCACGAGTCTGCTGCTGCATCTGTCTTCATGAGAGGAAGCTGGTGGCCCCTTCGCAGGAGGTGTCAGAGTGGGGCTTTTTCGCCGCCCCCATCTCGCCCCTTCTCCCCATTCACGGCGGCAGCACCCGCCTGCGCCTGGCGCGTTTTTCACGGTGATGGGTTGGGGAGGGCCGAGCCCTGTGGGTGCGGGCAGGGCTGCCTGTCCTCAGCTTCCCGGGTAAGTGGGTGCAAGGCTTATGCAACCGTGGAGTGGGTCTGCTCGCACACAAGCAGTGTGACGGGGCCGGAGCGAGTCCTCGAAGAGCAGGTGAAAATTTGTGCGTGAATGCGAAGGGCAGCCGGAGGCAGCAGAGCGGGCAGCCCCAATTTTCCATTAACTTGCAAAGCACGGGGGGCTGAAATTCAAATGGGCTCTGGTGCTGCCCTCAAATGTTATTGCCTGATGTCTTCGGTGATCTTATCTGGAACTGCCTTTAAGACCACATGTGACACCGAGGTATAAGAGATGCCTGTGCGCACCCCCCCCAAGACACTGTGGTGAACGCTGAGCAGCAGCGCAGCTTCAGTTTGTGTTGTCTTTGATGTGGAGAAGGGTTTCAGTGGCTTTGTTAAATCAGGGATGGGGTTTGGGGGAGTTTTGAGCACCAGGTTCCCCCTCCCTAAGGTCGAGAGGGGCAGGCGGGTGTGCGTCCGTTGGCATCTCCCCTGCCTGGCACTGGAGAGCCACCAGCTCCCTGACTGGGACAGTCACCGAAGGGCTCTAGCTGCCACCTCTCTGAGTCCCCCACGGCCTCTCCAGCCCCCCCAGCATCCCTCCCTCTCGCACTCCCCCCTTTCCCCTGGTTTCATGGTGAGATAAAGGGGCCGTTTCCTTCCCAGCGCCGCTCGGTGCCGCAGGCAGTGACTCAGAGGCTGCCCGAGATGATTTATGGGATCTGCTGGGTCTGGGGCAGTATCCCAGGGAAGGGTGAGGGTGCGTGGGAGTCTTACTCCCATTTTCCATAATAAATCCCGGTGGGAACCGAATGTACCCGGGTCGGGGCCGGAGGCAAACCCAGCGCTGTGTTTCTCTGCTGATCTGTCCTTGGGACTTAATCTCAAATCCCTTATCGCCGCTGCCATCAAGCACTCGGAGGCAGCGATGCCCATTACAGCGGTTTTGATATCCCTTCCAGCTATTTTTTTCCCCCTGACCAGCTCGGGGTGGTTTGAGCCGATTCCTTCCTCCTGCTCCATTAGCAATGGCGTTGGGCGAGTGCTGGTTGCCCCGCTCCGGTTTTACCGGGTATAAAGCCCCTCTGCACCCCGTCCTTTGCCCGGCAGGTGCCTGGGCAGGGACCATGGCTGAGCTGCCCATTGCAGAGCATCCCACCGCCCTGTCCCGCTGCAGCGGCCGCTTTACCATCAGCACCCTCCTGGGCATGGAGGAGGGCAGCCGGGGTCCCTACGCCCCTGCCGAGGGGGCCGGCGGCGACAACACCCACCCCACCCACCTCTCCGGCAGCACTTTCTGCACCAGGACCTTCGGCTACAACACGGTGGACGTGGTGCCCGCCTACGAGCACTACGCCAACAGCAAAGGGGTGGGCGATGCGGGGAAGGGCAGACCCTCGCTGGCGGACCTGCACTCCATCCTCAAGGTAAGGTGGGGTTTCGGCCGTGCCGCCGGCATCCCCTGGTCCCCACAATGTGCCCGTGGTGCTTCGTCTCCTCCTTGGTGCCACACCGGTGCGCACAGCCCCGGGAGGAGCTGGAGGGAAAACACCCAGCTGTTTCCAGCTGTGTGCTCAACTGGAGCTCGCCCCGCCAGGGATGAGTGGTTGCTTGCGGCCCTGCCGGCCATCACCCACCTTCCACTTGTCCCCGCAGCCTGATCCTGGCCGCCTCCGCGTGCCGGTGTGCGACCCGCAGCGGAGCAACGGTGCGCCTGAGACCGGGCCAGAGGAGGCGGCGGGGGAGCTGGGCAGAGACCCCGTGCCAGAGCCCGTCCGCTTTGGGTGGGTGAAGGGTGTGATGGTGAGTGCAACTCGTCCCGTGGGGAGCATCCTCCTGCCCTCCCAAACCCCACATCGTTGCATTTTTCCTCAACACATCTATTTTCTCAAGTGAACAATTCCCTGCCCTTCTTGGTGCGCTGGTTTTTGCTCAGAGTAGGAGAGCCGGCGTGGCCCCAGCTTGCCTGCCCATGTGCTGAGGACTGGTCCCCCCCTCTCTTTCCCCCCAGATTCGCTGCATGCTGAACATCTGGGGAGTCATCCTCTACTTGCGCTTGCCCTGGATCACCGCCCAGGCAGGAATCGGTCGGTGCATCACAGGCAGGGTGGTAGCACCAGCACCCAAAAAATCCCAGGGAGGGACGGATGCTGGCAGCATCTCGCGTGGGGCGATGCGTGGGGCTGGGCGGGATGCGGGGATGCAGCGGTGCCCTCTCCCTGCAGCCCTGACGTGGCTCATCATCCTTATGTCCGTAACGGTGACCACCATCACTGGCTTGTCCATCTCTGCCATATCCACCAACGGCAAAGTGAAGTCAGGTAGTGTGTCCCAACCCAGCACAGCCTCCAGCCACCCCAGGAGGGGTAGCTGGAGGCTGTGCCGAGGTGGGACACCCAGCACAGGCTCCGAGGCGCAGGGAGGGAGGCAGCTAACGCCTCGGGGTGTTCCTCAGGGGGCACCTACTTCCTCATCTCGCGGAGCCTGGGGCCAGAGCTGGGCGGCTCCATCGGGCTCATCTTTGCCTTCGCCAACGCGGTGGCCGTGGCCATGCACACCGTGGGCTTCGCCGAGACCGTCCGGGATCTGCTGCAGGTAAGAAAGCAGCTCCACGTGTGTCCTCCTGTCCCATCCCCTCCCCACACGAGCTGCAATAATTACTGATGTTTGTGTTAACGCCGTGCTGCCGATAATCGACCGCCGGCTGCTAAGCCGGGTGGCAACGCCTGTGGTTTGGTAAGGGAAAAGGGTTATTTCTACCTTGTGGATGGCTGCCCCTCCGCAGGAGCACGACTCCCTCATCGTGGACCCCACCAACGACATCCGCATCATCGGGGTTGTCACCGTGACGGTGCTGTTGGGCATCTCCCTGGCCGGCATGGAGTGGGAGGCCAAGGTAACGCTCGCACTTTCCACCCGCCTTGTTCCCTTGGGCTGATCCCCGCTGCCCTCGGGGCGTCTGAAGAGCGGAGCGTGCTCAAACCTCCCCAAAAAACGGGTGAGGGATTCTCCTAACGACTTTTTCACCCTCTCGGTGACATAAACTCTGACTCCTCAGTTCTTTCTGGTCTGACAGGCACAGATTCTGTTTTTTCTGGTCATCTTGGTTTCCTTCATAAATTACCTGGTAGGGACGGTGATCCCGGCCACCGCCGAGAAGCAAGCGAAGGGCTTCTTCAGCTACCGAGGTGGGTCTGTCCCGGGTTGGGGTTATGCTCAGCGGGTCCAAGCGCATCACTGGAGCCTGGGTCTTGGCTGCCTTGGGGGAGAAGTTTGCTAGGGGAAGGTGCTCCTCACTGAGAGACATCGCTAAGAGCAGGATGTCTTCCTCCTGAGGGTTACCTGCCTCCGGCTGGCACCAAGACCCTTCAGCCAGGAGAAAGGTGGTTGGGGGTCCCCAAATGGTTCTCTTCTGCTTTATCCCCAGCTGACATCTTTGCCCAGAACTTTGTGCCCAACTGGCGTGGACCTGACGGCTCCTTCTTCGGCTTGTTCTCCATTTTCTTCCCATCTGCAACCGGCATCCTGGCTGGGGCCAACATTTCGGGTGACCTGAAGGTAGGTTCTGACCGTTGCTGCCTGAGCCAGCGTTTCTCAGGGCTCAAGCCCTGTTTTCCCCAAGGCTTTGGTTTTGATCCGACTTCTAGACCCCGTGTTATTTCTTCTGGCAACTTCGGGGAAGGCTCAACCAGGAGATGCCGGGCGGCTTTGCGTCGCAATCAATTAAAAATCCTCTTGCACAGCAGCCACAGTTAAAACAGAATTTTAACGGGTGCTGCTGGAAAGCTCTTACATCTCTCTGCCACTCCCTTGGGCAGGATCCTGCCGTGGCCATCCCCAAGGGCACCTTGATGGCCATCTTCTGGACCACCATGTCTTACCTGGTGCTTTCTGCTACGATCGGTAAGCGGCACGTCCTCCAGTGAGCTGGGTGGGACTCTTGGCCTGAAATGGGTGACCTGGGAGGACGCAGGTGGTGAGAGCCAGGACTAAGCTGTGGATGTTGCCCCCACACACACACACTTCTAGGCGCCTGCGTGGTCCGGGATGCCTCGGGCAGCCTGAACGACAGCGTGGCAGTGGGCTCGCCGGGCTGCGAGGGATTGGCCTGCGGCTTCGGCTGGAACTTCACTGCCTGCGCCCAGCGGCAGAGCTGCCGATATGGGCTCAGCAACTACTACCAGGTGCTGCTCGGGGCCACCTCCCACCCCAGCCCCTGCTGCTGGCTGGGTTTCCTGGGGCAGTGCCACACCTGGCATCCCTCCGGCATCCCAGGGGACACCTGTGTAACGGGGATGCACCAGGGAGTGCTTCCGTGGGCTTTTTGGACCTGGCTGGGCTTTGCTGCCTGGCTAATGTTGATGGAAAAGTGCTGAGAGCAGCAGGAGGGTGATGAGCTGGGAGCACAGGCATTTCTGACCGCCTGGTTTTCGGGCAGAGCATGAGCATGGTGTCTGGATTCGGCCCCCTCATCACGGCAGGGATCTTTGGCGCTACCCTCTCCTCGGCACTGGCCTGCCTTGTCTCAGCCCCCAAAGTCTTCCAGGTGAGGGGTTGATGCTCCTGGGTGCGTGTTTAACACTTGCGGGGCTTTGCAGTCGTACGTGGTCCCAGAGTGAGGAGGAGGATGCTGCTGGTGAAATCATGAGGCTAGTTTTTCATGGGTCAAGAGCCACCATGGTGCTACCATCACCTGTCCCCTCTGTCCCCAACACATCTCTCCCCGCAGTGTCTCTGCAGGGACCAGCTCTACCCTCTCATAGGCTTCTTTGGCAAGGGCTACGGGAGGAACAGCGAGCCCATCCGTGGGTACATGCTCACCTACGTCATTGCCGTCGGCTTCATCCTCATCGGTAGGTACTTGTCGTCCTGGCGCCCCCTGAGAGCTGGAGTGCTCGATCCCCATCGCCGCCAACTCACTGTCCTCTGCAGCCGAGCTCAATGCCATCGCCCCCATCATCTCCAACTTCTTCCTCTGCTCCTACGCCCTCATCAACTTCAGCTGCTTCCACGCCTCCATCACCAACTCCCCAGGTGGGCTGCGCCGCGCCGCGCCGTGCCATGCCCTGCGGCTCCCCTGTGCGGCTCCCCGTGCCGGCAGCGGCCGCTGTGTGTGTGTTTCGGTGCAGGCTGGCGACCCTCCTTTCGGTATTACAGCAAGTGGGCCGCGCTCTTCGGGGCCACCGTCTCGGTGGTGATCATGTTCCTGCTGACCTGGTGGGCGGCCCTCATTGCCTTCGGCATCGTCATCTTCCTCCTGGGATATGTCCTCTACAAAAAGCCGGGTGCGTGGCGGTAACCTGGCACCAGCGATGCCCCGGGAGGTGTGTGGCCCCGTTGTTAATCCATCTTTCCCCCGCAGACGTCAACTGGGGCTCCTCCATGCAAGCCAGCTCGTACAACATGGCCCTCAACTACTCGGTGGGGCTGAGCGAAGTGGAGGAGCACATCAAGAACTACAGGCAAGGGTGGCTCAGTGCGGTGCTGGGCACGGAGGGAGGGGGGTGAGGAGCCAGCCACCGCCAGCAGCAAACCCAGGGTGGCTTCACAGCTATGTCCTCACCACCATCCTCAGTAACTGGGAGCCCCAGAAAAACGTGTCTGTCTCCAAAACCCCATGTCTTTGCTGTGTGGAAGGCAAGAGGTGGAAAGCAGAGCAAAAAACAGGGCAAACCTCGCCTTCCCCGGGCAGGCTCAGTGGTCTCCTCTGATATAAAAAGACCAAAAATGAGGTTGGACCCTCCACCACGCGATTTTGTCTCATCCTAAAGACGCTTCCTACAGTTGCTGCTGGCCAGGCATGGCAGAAGAGACACAGCTCGTTCTGGAGAGGCTCAGTGGCTCCAAAAGACCTGTCTTCACCCCTTTTTCACTCTCTGCCTGCAGACCGCAGTGCCTGGTGTTGACTGGCCCCCCCAGTTTCCGCCCAGCCCTGGTAGACTTCGTGGGGACGTTCACCAAGAACCTCAGCCTGATGCTCTGCGGCAATGTGCTGATCGTGAGTCACCTGCAAGAGCCAGTTTGTTCCTTGTCCCAGGGGCAACTGGCTGGGAAATCCTGGTGGGTTCATGGGGTGGTGATTGAAAAGTGCCCATTTGTAGCACCAAATGGTGAAATGTTCTGTCTGGAAACCTCTCCAGCTCGTTAAGGGGTATTGATGAAGCACCGGGATGCTGCTGTGGGCTAATGGCTTCCCCTTGCCAGCTAATTGCCAAAGCAAAGATGTGGTAGGATGAGGTGGCAGCTCGGAGGACAGGGCTGGTCCTGAAGCCTCAAGAGCAATTTGGGACACGTGTGGCGGAGCAAACACGAGCTCAGCCACAGCCATGGGACTGCTGGCATCGCATGTGTTGGCTGCTGGTTCCCAAAATTCGCGGGTTTTCTTGCTGCGATTGCAACATGTGTGCAGTGGGTACCTCCAGGTCTTGCCAATGATAGGGGAAGAAAGGAGACGGAGTCCTTGCTAGCAGGGCCACCAGCTGGAAGGGGCCACCTGAGCCGCTGTCCCTGCTCCCTCCAGGCACCGCGAAAGCAGAAGATGCCGGAGTCCCGGCTGACAGCAGACGGCCACACCAAGTGGCTCGTGAAGAGGAAGATCAAGGCTTTCTACACGGATGTGGTGGCTGAGGATCTGAGAAGCGGCGTCCAAATGCTCATCCAGGTAGAGCTATCCTTGGCTGTCCAACCATCAGGGTCCTTTCTCTTCCACCACAGCTTGGAGAGCTCTGTTCCTCCTCCCCAACCACCTGACACCCATCCTCTGCATCGCTCCCCTGTGGCCAGACACCACCTGTGTGCGTCTGTCCCTGTGGAGGGGTCTCACAAGAACATCTACCCGTAGGCTGCCGGCTTGGGGAAGATGAGACCCAACATCCTGGTGCTGGGCTACAAGAGAAACTGGCGGACGGCGTCCCTGCAGAGCCTGGAGGACTACGTGGGCATCCTGCAGTATGGCCGCACTGGCCCCTCCACCCCCTGGGGGTGCAGTGGTGGCCCCATCGGGCTGGCGGTGACGCCCAACATGAGTCGACCACAATTAATGACCTTCTCCTTCCTTCCAGCGACGCCTTTGATTTCAAGTACGGCGTGTGCTTGATGAGGATGAAGGAAGGGCTGAACGTCTCCCGAGTGGTGCAGGCTCACGGTAAGAGCTTCCAGGCAGCCGGGGATGCGCCAGAGCTGTAGGACACGTCCTGGGGGGACATCACGCTTGGGCTGGGAGCGAAGGTGATGGGGACAGCAAGACACTGCCCCGCTGCCCGTGTTCTTCTCCCTCCTCCCCAGTTAACCCCACGCTTGAGGGAGCGGAGCACCCCGAGAACGGCACCAGCAGCAGAGTGGCCCCGGCCATAGGTTGGTCCTGGCTTGGGGCTGCCCGGAGCATCCCCGGCTCTGAGGATTATTTTCGGGCAGCTGGGTTTGCAGACAGGCGCGTGGGTTGCGAGCAGGGCTGGGACCAGGAGGATGTGTGGTACCTTTAATCCGCTACCAGTGGTGCCCCTTGCCGATGCCGGGACCCTCTTGCCCCGGCAGTGGACCCTAGCGCTGTGGCTGGCGAGCAGCAGGCAAGCACTGTCTTCCAGAGTGAGCAGGGCAAGAAAACCATCGATATTTACTGGCTCTTTGATGATGGAGGTAACCTTTGGATGCAGCAGCTCTTTGCTGTCTGTCTGTCCAGCTAACGCGAACCCAGCACCTCCGTCACGGTGCGCGCGGGGCACGCCAGGCATGTCTGGCACCAAGAAATTACTGGCAAGCCCGTGGGGTCACCGCGTCTCCCGTTGGGTGTTTTGGAACAGGTCTGACACTGCTCATCCCCTACCTCCTGGGGCGCAAGAAGCGGTGGGGAAAGTGCAAAATCCGGGTGTTCGTGGGCGGGCAGATCCACAGGATGGACGAGGAGAGGAAGGCGTAAGTGCTGGCGGCCGCTTGTGACCCACAGCCCCTCTTCAGCCACAGGGCCACCGCCGCTGTCCCCATGGGTGGGTGGCAGGAGCTGCTTCCAACCGCCTTAGTCTTTGCCATCTGTGGGCTCCGAGCTGGCTGTTTGGCCTTGCTCCTCTGAAAATCAATGTGATAGCACAGTGGGAAAGACCCAAGTGCAAAGCAAGGACGGCGGTGGGGGTTTGGGCAGGTCCTGCCAGAGCTACCGTGCCCCACACATATTTTTTGGAAAATGTGTCTTTTCCCTTGGGTAGGATCGTGTCTCTACTGAGCAAGTTCCGCCTCGGCTTCCACGAGGTCCACATCCTCCCTGACATCAACCAGAAACCCCGGCCAGAGCAGTAACCACCCCCCTCCCCTCCTCCCTCGCCCGCCAGCACCCCCAAACGCATGCAGGCCCCTTTCCTCGGCACCATCTGCTTGTCTTGCAGCATCAAGAGGTTTGATGAACTGATCGCTCCCTTCAGGCTGAACGACGGCTTCAAAGATGAGGCCGCGGTGAATGAGATGAGGCAGGGCTGTCCCTGGAAGATTTCTGATGAGGAGGTTGATAAAAACAGAGCCAAGGTAGCACCGGAGCCGGGGAAGGGGGGCTCCTGCAAAGGGTCTCCCGCTTTGGAGACACAATTCCCATCGTTCTGGGAACAATTATTTCACGTCCGTCAACCCTCTTTGCTCCGCAGTCGCTGCGACAGGTCAGGCTGAATGAGATTTTGCTGGATTACTCGCGGGATGCAGCGCTCATAGCCATGTAGGTGCCAAAAACGCCCCTCGAGCCCCTTCCTTGCCCCATGGAAATGGTCCCTCTGGGTGTTCAACGTCCCCGACGGACATGCCGATGCTGTGGCAGTGGGCGGTGACGTGCTGGGGGGTGGAAAGCCCTTAGAAGAGGTACTGAGGGGTCCAGCCCAGGTCCTGCTGGGGAAGGGGGAGGACGTGGTGCTGCCCCATTGAGGGAAATAACCTGGAAATTAGGACTGGGTGGAGGGGGGGAGCCTGGCTCTGCCTCACCCGGCTCTCCGGTGCCACCGCAGCACGCTGCCCATTGGCAGGAAGGGTCGCTGCCCCAGCTCCCTCTACATGGCCTGGCTCGAGACCCTCTCGCAGGACCTGAGACCCCCCGTCCTCCTCACCCGAGGGAACCAAGAGAACGTGCTGACCTTTTACTGCCAATAAAACCTCCTGGCTCCCCGCCGACTCGGGATGTGAAGTTTTTCAGGCCAGTTTTGATCTCGGGGTGGCTCTGGGGGAGAAGTGAAGGGATGTGGCCACAAGCTCTCAGGAAATGCTCACCATGAGCAGCTGCCTCCCTCTTAAAGACTTATTTCGCCGATCTCGGTCTTTGTAGGTTGTGTATAGATATAAAGTAATGCAGCTGTTTATAAAACACCTTGTCGGGTGGGTATTGCCATGGCTCTGGGTTCAGCTGGAGCCATGCAGCTGAGGTGTGGGGTCTCATCCCCAGAGCAGCAAGGGACACATCTGCCCCCCCCCGGACAGCTTGAGCAGGGACTGACCCCCCAGCCCCAACAAAGTCACCCTCTGAGGACAAGAGCTGCTCCGGGCGGGGACAGGAGTAGGTCAGCACCGAGCCTGAGAGTTGCAGGGACCCTGCACGTCCACTTGGGGCCATCCCCAACAGCCAAGCAGCAGCAAGATGTCACCTCAGGTTGTGGTGTCTGGCTGCAGGAGCAGGTCAGGCTCCTGGCAGAGACAAAATGAACCACCAGAACCAGGAGATTTTCTGGAACTGATTATCTCGGGTGGGAAAGCCCCACTTCGGGCAAGGCAGAAGCAAGGCTCATTTCTGAATGCACAGCCCAGCCTCACCTTGTCACCCCACAAAAGAAACACACAACTCTGCCTCAATTGTTACAGAATTTGCTCATAATCACCACCAGGATTAGAAGTGTCAGTAGAAAAATAAAATTTACAGTGTCTTCTATCATACAAAGCTTTGTTCGTGACAGCTGCGGTCGATAGCGAGATGGGAAGTGGGGGTTGTGGTACCTACAGCAGCCTCAGCACAGGGGATGTGCACAGACGGAGAGCAGGGCCACGAGTCTCAGCCCGAGCAAGTGATGTTTCTCCAGGGCACGTGGCTTCTTTTCAAATTGTTTCCTTGCCTGACACTCCTGGCTGGGCTCCCTGGCCGGGGGGTCACAGCACTGTCCAGTCCAGGACACCTTGGCGGTGACGTCTCAGCAAGGTGTTTGCAGCTTTCGGCAAGTCTGACTGAGCGAAATCCACTGACACCCATTGGAAAACTGAAGGGATTCCTCTGCCCGCCTTGCTCCCAGGTGAGGAACACAAAGGGAAGACCACAGGGGTTTGGGCAGAGGGGAGGAAGCTGCCGGCAGCGCCCGATCTGGTGCATCAACTCCAGACTGCTCCTCCTCCCCACCCAGAGCTGGTTTTACTGGAGAGGGAGGTAGGAAGGCAGCCAGAGGAGCAGATGTGACACCAAAGAACTCCACCCCAGCACGAAAACAAGTCGACGTCCGACTGTTCACCTCTTACACGAGAATTCTCTGAAAATTTCACAGCACCTGGGCACAGAGAGGCACCACCTGCTCATCCTCCAAGCTGCCCCCTCTTGAAGCTGAACCCACCCTCTGCTCAAAACAGACTTTGGAAGATGAGAGCAGGTAGAAAACGGGAGGTTTTCAGTTTGCCCAGCACTGAGTGATTTTATCGAGCGATTTGTTTTCATTTCTTCTGAGCTCCTACCAGCCTCCTGCCTGCCTCAGCCCCGTTACTGCACAGGAACCATCCTCATGCCGTAGGACACTGATAAAAGTGCTTTCCTGGTTGCGATCAGCTTAGTCCTTGCTGCTGAGGGATGCCAGACACCAGGGTGGGAGGAAAGGGGAGTGCAGTAGGTGCCCAGGATACTGGTTTCCAGCATCATCTCAAAGGTAAAATCAGACCTGCCCAATCTAAGTCCCAAGAGAGACTTTTAATCCATCCAGGATAATTCATGTGAATTAAACAAGATGCTCCAGACAGGTGCTGGGTATGCAGCCGTTTGAAAGAAGCAGGAAGGGGGAAAGACAATCAGAGGGAGCATTAGTCCTGATTTTTTGCTGGGGGCAGGACTTAAGAGGGAGGGAGGGAGAAGCCCAGCCTTCCCTGCGGGGTACTGCAGGAGGAAAACCAGCTTTCAACAAGCAGCACAGCCCACGGGGCACTCTGAAGATCCAGGGTTTAGTATATGTTACACCCCTTGGATCTCACCCAGCTAAGAAGGATTCACATTAAAGCCTTTCCTAAAATGCACAGCTTCGTTCCCTGAATTAACCTGGGCTAACATTTTGAGGAATCTCTGTAAGTAGCTCCTGAAAAACACACCTTGCCATTAGGTGCCACCAGATCGCTCTGGAAAAGTTAGTACAGGGAGAGAAATTCTTTCTTGCAATAAATACTAGGCCCTGTTGAGGGTTGTTTCAGCACAGAGGACATGGGGTTCACGGAAAAAAGCTGGCCTTGCAGAGTGCTGCAGTAGAAAAGGCGAACTGGAAACCAAAGGAGTTCAGCAAAATCACAGGTGGGAGGCTGGACACACGAATACAGGCTGATAATGAACCACCAGGGAGCACAGCAGAGCCACGAGGCTGGCGGTGTCGCCCAGCCCCATCCTTGGGATTCGACCGCAGCTTCCCCAAAAATCCAAGCCCCCAGAAAGCACCCAGCTTGCTTCCAGAGAGCCTCGACCGTGTGGCATGCCTCCAGGGAAAAGGGAAGAGTTAACAGTTAAAAATCACTTAAAACAACCTAAACCAATTCATTAGATGAGATCAGCCTGCCGGTAAGGGTGGTTTGGAGCTGCACTCGGCGGCTCGTCCCTGAGGGACACAGGAATCACCCCGGCTCCTCCCAGGACCCTTGTGGGCATCTCATGCACCGCTGCGGGCCAGACGCCGAAAACACTTCCCGCCTCTGTGCCCAGGGGAAGGCCCAAGTCCCAAAAACTCATCGCCAGCCGCGTGGTTCTCACCAGCAGTCACAGAAGCAGCAGCAGTTTTGTATAAGCTTGGGCAGCGATGTTTACCCATCGGTGAAGACGCCCCAATCTGCCACACCGATGTAAACATGATCAGCAGGTGAAAGAAGAACAGGGAATTTTAAAAATACAAAGTGTCCTTCGGAGCCCGAGAAGCAACACCGTGCGCTCACCCACGGGCCCTGGGATTTTTAGCGTGGGACTCGGTGCCTGTTCAGCTGTGCTTCACCTCTCGGGCAGAAGGTACCCAGGGCCAGAAAAGCTTCACCGTAATAAAATTCACAAAAAGAGGGATCCTTTTTACTTCTTCCCCCTGCCACAGCATTCACAGTCACAGCTCTCGGCCAAAAATTTGCACTTTCATCCGTCTAAAATTATTTTTCCTTTTGCTGTTACCAGATTTACTATGACCAAGGTCTGGTATGTGGAAGCAGGGGCCAGGAAGAACACAATTTGATTTTCTTCTTTAAAAAATTCACATTAAAAAAACCCTTCTGGTTCAAACAAAGCAGCAAGAGGTCAAAGGATTAAGTGGGCTCCAAAGACATCCCGTCTCTCTGTAGCACTGCTTCTATCCCAGAACAGCCGGTGCCAAGTCTTCCTGACATCCTGTTGCTACAATTCATCACTGGTGAAAGGTTCTCCTCCTCTGGAAGCTGTTTTCCCAAGGAAATCAAGTTTCACTTGGCACTTACTGTTAACAAAATTCCTAATTTTTAGCTTAACTGGGAGGTGAGGCACATGCCTGGAGTTGCACTCCCCAGTGATGTGTTTGGGGGAGGGTGCGGGCAGCAGATCCTTGGATTTGTGAGGGGGAGCTATAGAGTGGCTAAAATCCGTAGAAACGAAACCACGACCACGCAGAACGTCTGGCCCACTCCTAAAATGAGGGCTTCAAAGGGAATCATTTTTTTCCCCGCAGCTCGGTAAACTCCAGCGATGGCGGCACCTGCGGAGAGGGGGAAAAAGCCGAGAGGTGACTGTGACAGGAGAGTGCGCTGCGCTACCACAGGGCGACAGGGGACACGCAGCCAAAACCCTGAGCCCCTCTCCACGCCAGGGAACGCTGCGGTCCCACCCCTGAGGGCGACAGGCGCCCTCCCGGCGGTGTTTCCGAGCACGCCCCGTACTTGTCAGGATGCCGGCGGTGATGGGTCCCACGATGCCCATGAGCAGGAGGCTCACCGACATGAACCGGCCGTACTTGTGCCGCCTGAGGGTGAAGAGCGCTAGCAGAGCTGCCGGGACGTGGAAGGAGAGGGAGGAGACGAGCGCCCACAGGAAGACGCCGTACCACATCTCTGCCGAGAGAACGGGCCGCTCAGGCGGGGCTCGGGGCCTGCGGGCAGGCCTCGCTCCGGGCAGGCCCCGCCGCGGGAAGGGGGGGGTTACCTGGGAAGGTGGAGAGCGGGCTCGAGTAGGTGGTGCCGTTGCCCACGCGTGGCACCAGGCGGAGGCTGAGGATCTGCTGCAGGAGCCCCCCTCCGCCCGCTTCGCCGCCGCCGCCCTCCATCCCCTCACCGGCCCCGCCGCCATCCGCCGGCTCCTCTCCCGCCCGCCCCCTTCCCGCCCGGGCAACCAATGGGAAGCGCCGCCGCGGTGACAGGCAGGCCAACCCTCCAATCGCCGCCCTCCCTGGGAGCGCCCCTCCCCACTCCCCGCGCTGCCATGGGAACGGCCGCCGGCCGCAAAGGCTGCTGGGAGGCACCCTCGCGACGGAAGCTGCCTCCCCATTGGCGGGGCAGGTGCGTTGGGGGGGAGCAAGGAGAGGCGCTCTAGCCGTCTGGCGGACTTCTCTCTGCTCCCCCATCCTCCTGGTTCGGGGCGGCTTGACGGAGCGCGCGCGCCTCCCGTGCCGCTAGGGGGCGCGCGCGCTGGGAGGCGGCGACGCTCTGGGCAGCGGCGGGCGCGCGGCAGGCGGCGGCGGCGCGTGAGGAGGTGGAGGCGGCGGCGGCGGCGTTGGCGGGGCCGGCACCGGCAGCATGTCGGGCTCGGAGGAGTACTCCTCGGCCGAGGATGAGGACTACGTGCCCTCAGGTGAGCGGGGGCGGGGCGGGGCGGGGCGGGGGAAGGAGGAGGCGGCGGCGGCGGGTCCCGGCGCTCACGGGCTGTGCTTGCAGGGGCCGAATACAGCGAGGACGACCTGAGCGAGCTGGTGCGGGAGGAGGAGGCGGCGGAGAGCCCGCGGCCGCCCCGCGCCAGGAGGAGCCCCCGGCGCCCCACCAGCAGGTAAGGGCCCGGCCGGGCCGCCCCCTCCCCCGGGCTCCCGCCGGGAACCGCCGCTGCCCCTTCCCCCGGCGGGGCGAGGAGCGCTCCGCTCGGCTCCCGTTTAACCTCAGAGGTTCTCGGGCTCGAAAGCCGCCGTGCCCGAGGCCCCTCCCCAGGAGCTGGTTGTTTCCCTTTTGAGGAGCCTTTTAATAACCCTTTCTACGCGCAAAGCGCTTCTCAGGGCGAGGGAAAACCCCGCGGTTTGTTGAAGGTTGGTTCCTCTCCAGCCCAGGTTCTCCTCCTGCAACACCCGAGCCCCTTCAATGCTCAGAGATACACGCACACACCTGGGGCACTGCCTGCTTCAGCCTCCTGTGTTTTCTGAACAGCACCGTCTTTTAATTAAGTATTTTCACCCCCAAGATGAGAGGAAACCTCTCGGGCAGGATGTCTTAGTGACAACACGAAATACCAGTTTGCTTCGCTCGTGCTTACACTTCAGCTCAGGGATAGGGTTACACCACCTCGATGTGTGTGTGTGTAATGTATATACATTTTAATTTTTTTTGTGTGTCTGCTTCCAGAAAGAGGAAGAAAGGAGGTCTCTTGCTAGAGCCAGACGAGAAAGAGGAAGAAAAGGCTCAGCAGAATGAAGAGGAGGAGGAAGAGGAAGTGGATAACATAGAGCAGGTGGAAAGAAACAGGGAAGAAGAAGAAAAAAAGAAAGAGGACGCTCTTTGGGCCAGTTTCCTTAGCGATGTGGGACAGAAACCCAAAACAGTGGCTGCCACTCAAGCAACACAAGCTAAGAAGGTAACAGTGGCCTGGGCCTTCACCTGGAGAGTGCAGGAAGGGCCCGAAGCTTTGGAGCAAACCATGTTGGTTCTAGCTGGCGTGCAATGTCAGCCAGAGCTGGGGAGAGGCTGGGTTTACCCCTGCCCCATCTGCTTTGTAAGCCTGAGGCCCCACCATGGGCCAGACGGTCAGCTGCTGGTTTTATTCTGAACGGGGAGGCCTGTGAGCCGGCGGTGCTGCTTTTAGAGCTGCTTGTCAGCGTCTTGAGAGGGTCCCATGGAGTCCTGTTGGCTTCTCCTCCTGGTCCTGGCTTCTCCTTGTCATGCAGGAGCAGCACAGTGTGGTTTGGTTTGAGTTTTGCTTGTGGGCACAGCTCTGCCCTGAGGCTTGTGCCTTTCCTGACATGCAGAGAGACTCTGTGTGTGTGAGTGGGGAAGCTGACACCTCTGTGCCTTGCTGTTTGTCCTCGATGAACATTTGTAACAAGAATGAATCCAGCTTTCTGTCATTTCCTTTATAAGCACCATTAAAATGCTTCTGCTCTCTGTCTGCAGAGGTTTTCTGTAGAGAGAATTGTGGGCGTGATCAGCTACTTAAAAGGATTTGCTTCTGGATAAAACCAAATGCATGTATTTGCCTTGTGAAAGCTTTCGTGCTCAAGGCGAAGAAGGTGCCAAAACCAAACCTCTGTTGCTAGAATTGTCTCTTTTTTTTTTTTTCTTTTTGAGTAGTCAGCCAAAAAAAGTATTCTGTAATAAAAGTCTGGACTCCTGACTCAGTGATACCTGGCGAGTATGGCTCTCCTAACTGTGAGGCTTCTGAGTCCTGTAGTCTTTTGCTTGAGTCCTTGAGAAGAAGGGTCCTTTCATCTGAACCCTCCTGCTTCGCTTCACTTGTTACTGGCTGAGCAGCTGAGATAGTGACAGGTAGAATTAGAGAGGAGGAGAGCAGGAAAACTTTCTTCTGAGCAATTCTGGTTTTATTGCTAAAATATGAGTGGTCTTTGAAAACTCCTCCACAGCCTAGAATAATTATGATTATAGAGAGATGCAGTTCTTCTGTTATGTTTGTGAACTTGTTAATTTGGACTTAAGTTGTCTGACCTCTGTGGTGTGCAGTTGATTTAGAGCCAGAATTCTGCTTTTGGTTCTGGTTGTTTATAGGATCTATGTTCTTTTATGTGTGCTGTTAAAAGCTCTGGCTGTGACTGAGTACATTAAGAGGCATTGTTGATTTCCCTCTCAAATTAGAGACATTATTGACAAGTAGCTTAATATCTTCAGGGTTCTCTGTGAAGATCAGTCTTACTTTTCCTGCAACGATGGGTTGCATTCTCCTGTATTCTTAAGTAAAATTAAACATATTTCTGTGTAATCCCTGCTGGCAGCTTCACTCCCTGGCAGCGTTTAGTTTGGATGAGCCGAGTCTTTGGGCCTTTGCTTGCTTTCTGAACCAGAGCAGTGTATTCATGCTCCTTCCTGCATTTTAATTTTAATTTCGCTACTTGTCTTGGGTCTGTTTTGATCCCTGAGCTTCAATGAGAGCCTGCAACCAAGGTGAGGAATTTCCTTCTGGTGGCAGGGGCGTTTGTTGTTGGGTTTTTTTGGGGTTTTTTTGACGGTGGGTGACTTGCTTTGAGCAGCCAGCCTAATTGCAGTGCTACCTGAGGTCTGTGGTGGGTCCTTGGCCTGATAAATCGGCTCAGCTCCACAAAAGCACTGTAAACAATGGTAAACAAATTTCTCTGTCTTTTTTCTTTGTAGGCCGAGGAAGAGAAGAGCGGGAACAAACTTCAGGAGAAACCAAAAGAGTCTGAGAAGCCAAAAGAGTCAGGAAAAGTGACCATCACCAAAGTGTTTGATTTCGCTGGTGAGGAAGTCAGGTGAGCTGACAGGTGTTGCGCAGCCGCTGCAGGCTCAGAGAAAACTGGGTGCTGCCCTCTGGCCGACGGGCTGGAGGTGTGCTGTGAGCCATGGCACAGCCTCTTTTTCCTTCAGGCTTTTTGTGAAATCACAGGCACACGCAGCCCTTGAGGAAAATGAGGCCAAGATCCTTCTGCCTCAGGGCTGCAGGGGGCTCCTTATACACAGGCAGCAAGAGGTGTTTTGCTGAACAGCCCAAGAGCTGAGTGCTTTTACCTCTGGAACAAGCTGCAGCCAAGGTAACAAACTGGGTAAAATCATCTTTTAGTTTGAGTTTGGCTTGAGAGGTGCCTCAGGTTGTGCTAAAAAAAATGGACGGGAGTTTTATAAACGTGTAAGACCAAGACTGAGGGGCCTGGGGAAACCCACGTGAAATCTAAGTGTGCTGTGACCTTGTGGTCATCCCCATGGTGTGTGTTTCGTTGGGGTTTTTTTTAATATGTAGCTGTCAACCTAGTGTTGTCAACTGAGAATTTCGGCTCTTTTCTGTGTGACGGCAGAGGGCAGCAGTTCCCAGCGATAACACCCACGCTGCTCAAATCTGGAGGAGGAAGCAGAGAGCAGGGGCTTCCGCTGCCCTTGCTTTTCATGTCAGTCCTGCTGCCTGAGCTGTGAATCATAGCAGCGGCTTCTCTCTTTCCCTGCACAATCTGGGCCGTTAGGAATACCCTTCATTCGCGGCTGAACCGGCCAAGAACTGTGCCACTGCAGCTTTTCTGAGACAGCTCATACCCGTTCTGCGAAGGAGAGGCTGAGTCTTGCCTGTGGACAGATAAAAAGCTTTCCAGGTGTGCTTCAGAACATGAGTCATCCACGTGTGGAAAGGATTTTATTTGGTGAAGTATTAGGATCCTTTAAAGTAGGGAGCTCGTGAAAACGTCTGCCTTGAAACTCCTTGGTTACCTGTCCCTATGAAAAGAATCCCCAGATGATTATGATTTAAGCACGGACTTCCTCAGGTGTTGGTCTGGTTCTGACGTTCTAGATGTTGCATGGTTACAGATTAGCTCTTGCTTTTTTTTGGAGGAATCAACAGAACTATCTCTGTCCTTCAAAAAGTGGCTTGCCTTACATGAACAGAACCTGTCCAGGGCTCCTAGGGTGCCGAGTTTTGACATCAGTATCTTATCACAACTTCTAACAGGTATAGCAAGCAAAGTTTCCAAGTTCAAGGCGTGATTTTCTTCACCAGTTGCTTTTCTGATGTGCTTTATACTGGTCAGTACTGATTTGCTTGGGGAACTGCAAAGGAATTGATACAACTTTCTACTAATTTTCGATCAAATAGGTAGAAGCTGGAATGTGGGTGACGTTGATCTGTAATCCTGCAAGCCCCTGAGGCTAATGTGCTTTTTGGTGACAGCAGGCATTATATCAACAGGTTGCAGAGCCAGCAGCAGAAAGTTTGCAGCGAGGTCAGGAGACTGTTTTTCTGCTGGTGCCAGAGTTATGCTACTTCCTTCAGCTCTTTGGTAACAGAACAATCCTTCAATGTTTTTTGCCCCTTGGTTTGTTTTTTTTTGCAATACTCCAAGCTGCAGCTTTTGTGGTGCTTGTTACGTCTTTCTCTAAATGCCTGTGGGTAGGGTATAAGGAGTTCACCGCTTACAGCTGCTGAGACTTCCCTGCAACAGCAATAGGTGAGGGCTGGAGGGCTGCTGCCTCTTTAGGAAAACAAGAGGGAGGTTGTTTTTGCATGACCCTAACGTCTGCAGATGCTCTGAATACCAAGCTCTGACTCCTTGCCTGGGGAAGCAGCTGGCAAATTGTTGGTTACAAAGGCCAGCACAGCTCGTTGTGTGTGTGCCTTTCTGGACTGAAAGAATTGAAACGAGAGAGCTCTGTCTCTGTCGCTTTCGTTTCAAAATGGTTTGAGGCTACTTTTGAGGGTTGCTCTTTTGAAAGCTTGAGAAGAATTTAGATCAGTATTTTAAGCACTGGTAGATTCAGGGCACAAATTTCGACAGCCTGCTCGGTGTGCAGCTCTTCACAGAAGATCACTTAGCCCTGATCTCAGGTTGCAGAACAATTAATTTTCTCCTGTAGGAAAGGGGTATAATCTCTCTTGTGTGATTGGAGTAGCAGAAGTCTCTTGGGGGAAAAAAAATCTCCAGCTATAAGGCTGTACTAGACTAGTGCAAGACCTTCCTCTTTAAGCTCTCAACTCCCCTATAGGTTGTTGTTGCGCTTAATGTGTCCCTTTTGATTAGTCTGTGTTTGTATCAGTTGCTAACGCTGAACTTCAGGTTCAGAGTATTACAAACTGCCAATTAAAGCATCAGATTCAGTGGCTTTTAATTTTATAAAATACGTGATTTAATATTGCCTCATAAAACCAAAACTCTTGAATCCTGGAATTAGAAGCAATCTAACTGATTTCTGTGTTTTCCAGTTGTGACTCTTCTGTCTGCTTTTCATTCCTCCCTGGTGTTAAATAGATGAGGAGCAGCAGGTGACTGTCACCTAAACGGCTGTGACTGTGGGCCATGGGAGCAATTCGCAAAGGCAGTTCGGCATTGTAGTGGGTTGACCCTGGCTGACTGCCAGGTACCCACACAGCCGCTCACTCACTCCCCCCTTCACTACTTTACAGGGGGAGAAAATATCTCCAAGGGCTCAGGGTTTGAGATAAGGACAGGGAGATTACCCTCATTTACCGTCCCGGGCAAAACAGACTCAGTTTTGGGGAAATTAGGTACATTTATTAAAAGAACTAATCAGAGAGGAGTAGTGAGAAGTAAGAAAGAGCAAACAAATCTTAAACAGAACACCTTCCCCCATCCCTCCCTTCTTCCCGGGCTTAACATCAATCCCGGTTTCTCCACCTCCTCCCCCCGAGCAGCGCAGGGGGACAGGGAATGGGGGTTACGGTCAGTTCATCTGACGTTGGTTCCACCACTTCTTCGTTCCGGGGGAGGACTCTTCACTCTTCCCCAGGGCCATTGTGGGGTCCCTCTCACGGGAGACAAGCTTCACGCTCTCTTCTCCGTGTGAGTCGTCCCACGAAGGGCAATTCATCACAAACTGCCCAACGTGAGACACCTCACGAGGGGCAGCCCACCCCTTGTGAGTCTGAGGCGCAGTCCTTCGGGGGAAACTGCTCCAGCGTGAGTCCCCTGCAGTGTCGCAAAAGTCCCACCGGCCAACCTGCTCCAGCGTGGGCATTCCTCTCTTCCACAGGCTACAGGCTCAGGCAGCGACTTGCTCTGATGCGGGCCTGCCACGGGCTACAGTCCCCTTTCAGGCATCCACCCACACGGCGTGGAGTCCTCGGTGGACATCTACGCGGTGATCCTCACGGTGGACTTCTGCACCTCGCCCATGGGCTGCAGGGGGACAACCCGCTTCACCATGGTCTTCACCATGGACCCGGGGGACTCCTTCTGCTCCGGCGCCTGGAGCTCATCCTCCCCCCCGCCCCTTGTTCACTGACCTTGGTGTCTGCACAGACTCTCACTCCTCCATCTCTGTGCCAGCTGTTATGGCGCAGTTCTTTTTCCCGTTCTTAAATACGTTTTTCACAGAGGCGTTCCTCTGCTATTACCTTACTGATAGGCTCAGCCTTGGCCAGCGGCGGGTCCCTCTTTGTAGCCGGCTGGCATTGGCTCTATCAATCTTGGGGAGCTTCTAGCAGCTTCTTGTAGAAGCCACCCTGCAGCTCCCCCCCCCTGCCGCCAAAATCCAGCCAGGCCAAACCAAAACAGGCATCTAAGTGGAAGTCCAAGTCATTTCTCACTGGCAGAGATTGAAGCTCCTTTGAAGCCTCTGGTTTATGAACTTGCCTCACGACGCAGGACGTGTGCTTGCATTAATAGGGAATCGCGTCCCCAGTGCTGGGGTTTATCTGTTGTGAAATGTACAGTGAGGCTCGTTTTCTCTTGGGTGCTCCAAACTGCTTTGGCCCTTGGCTTTCTTGAAGCCGCCGCTGCGCTCACTGTATCAAAAAGGTTCTTTCTGTGCCCCTTCCATGGAAGTCAACAGGACAGCAGCAGATGGAGTCACATACGTGGAGCTGGCCCGGCCCCGTGGTGTCAGTCACAGTCGGTGTCACAATGCGAGAGGGAAGAGCAAAGTCGGGTCATTGAATGCTCGCAGGAGTAGTTTTTAGTCTGAAACGTCTTCTGTGCGCCTTCGTTTGGCTTGCGGGAGGCCAAACAAAGCAGAGAGGAGTTGTGGTGTCCAGCTTGGGTGAACAGAGCAGCCAAGCCACAGCAAAGTTGTAGCAGGGCTCCAGTCTCCATCTGTCACTGGCGAGAGCCCTGCTCTTTTTCTGAAATCCATAGTGACAGCTTCTCGGAGGCTTGGTGGCAAACAGCAAACTTATCGGAGGCAACTGCAAGTTAGATTTTTGCATTAACCCCTGAGCTTTTTTTTGAGTGTCTTCACTGGGCTTGCGTGCTCTGAGCTTGTCTCTTTCAGCGCTCTTGCGCGCCCGCCAGGTGTTCTCATAGTGGGAGTCGGTTTTGGCTTCTCGCCACGTCTGGGGCCCAAAATGTCATGGAAGCTGCACAGCTGTAGGCAGCGTGCTGGTCCTGGATCTGTGTAGAAATGTTTTGGGAAGAGGTTTCAAGATTCCTCTCTGTGTCCGCGATGTGAGCTACCTGCTTCTGTCTAGATGCTGGGATAAGCGAGTGCGAAGATGCAGCCGGTACTTTTCTTGCGCGCTGCGTCTCTTCTTCCTGCTGGGCAGCTGGTAAGTGCCGAGGGCATCGTTCTTACTGCTGTGTTGGAAACTGCCAGACCACGGAGCCCTGAACCTGAGGCGTGTACATCTGGGGAGCTGGGGGTTTACTGTGGGAACCTGCGTAACGGGTGAGTGTTTGTCTGATGAACTCTTTCACATTTGAAGACTGAGCAGATGGGTGAGATTTTGCTGAGTTTGGCTGAAGCTCATCTTTCCAGGTTGAACTCGGTAATCTTCATCCGCTGCTTAAGTGCCTGTTTCCTGATTAATTCAGGCTCCTTCTGAAAGTGTTCTTAAATTAAAGCTTACTGGTGCTTTGAACCACAGCGCTGGGATGCCCGCGTTGCAGAGCTCTTGCTGAGAGAGCTCTTGGCTTCAACTCACAGCTGTGAAGATCACCTGACTTACAGTGGTCTCTTTTTTCCTGCTCCGAGGGGCAGCTGCTGACCCAATTCTGTGGATGTTTGCTTTCTTTCAATTGCTTTTAGGTGTGTTTTAATGAGGCATTTAGTCCAGAGGCATATACAAAGGAGGAGAAAGCTCTCTGATCTATTTGAAATCCTTGAACGCTTTACAGATGTAAAGAGGGAAAATCCTTAGCTCTCCTGCAGAACTTTCTGCCTGTGCTCCAGGATCTCATGGTTCAGGATTCCCAGGCATCCGAGCTTCACTCGTGCGTTACATGTACCACGTTGAATGAGGGCCGGGTGCCAAACACCGGGCAATAAGCAGCGTCATGCTGACTTACGGGACTTGCTGCCAGATAGAACGGATACTTAGAAGTTCGTACGTTTTTGGAGAAGGAACTGAGTTGAGAGGCAGCTGGGTTAAGGAAGGCGATGGTTCACAGCGAGGCTGTTGCATCTTAAAAGCAAAATAGAAAGTTTTAAAACATAAAGCATCCGATTAATAACCAAATAGTTAAAAGCTTAAATCATTGCAGTAATTACTGGGGCTTATACTAGCTGAGGTTGATATTTCACCTGCCACAGTTGAACTGTGGGGTGAAAGAAGAACCTGATTTTCATCTCTTAATGTTTGTAAATGGTTATCATCTGGGATGTTCCTGAGGAAGAGGAAAACCTCATTACTCATTCTGTGTTGCTGCTTTACGGGTTTTCATCCTACCTTAAAGATTCAAGAAAAAAAGATTATTCAAAGGAGCTTGTTCTTAAGTTGGAACTTAAGGGCCTTAAGTTGGATCAGTGGGTTTTGGTGCTGAAATTCATGACCTTTTGAGCAGGAGAAGCAAAGGTGAAGTGAGGTGGCTGAGGGCAGGTTTCTTCTCGGGAGTCTTGCCTGGGCTAATCAAAGCACTTTCTCGGCCAGTACTGCAGATCTCGTTCGTACAAGAACGCCGCTGACGATGGGAGTTGTGCAGGCAGGGCTACAGGCCGTGGCCAAAGTTTCTCTGTTTGGTGTCCCACAAAGTCATCAAGGTTGGCATATCCTTTACCTGATTGAGTGGGGTGGTGAGGTCTGAGCCCAGACCGTGGCGTTCCCTGGGCTCCTCACCCTGGCGAGATGCTCGGGAGGGCTGTGCAGTCGGCCAAGGACTGATTTATTCCCTCGTGGCGAGGAGAAGCGCTGACCTCTGTGCAGCTGAGCTGCGGTTATAATTCGGTTCTCTGCAGCTGTACAGTGCTGCTGCCTGGGGATGCTGCCTCACGTTACTGAAATACTGGTTTTCTTTATTTTTAGCTCGTCTGTGTGCTTGTTGGGGACACCTATGTCCTAGACTGCTCCCTGTTTCTAACCCCAGACCAGCTGTCCCTTTCCAGAGCTTCAGCCCCGCGATCTCGACCCTTTTTGGGAGAGAGCAAGTGGAAATGGCTGCAGGAGAAGCAGATCAGACATCTTGAGAACAGCCCGAGCTTTCCAAAGTCCTTGTTCAGCCTCTGATTTCCTTCTCAGTGGCTGTGATGTCTTCTCTGCTGCTTAAGTGACAGCTGAGACCAACCAAATGTGGCAAGGTTGGGAAAAAAAGGGTATGCGAGGGAGTTTGGGATACTTTGCTTTGCAGGCAGCAAGGTGGCTGGATGAGCAGTACCTGGGTTTTCTTCCTGGGAAGCATCGAGCAGGAGCGAAGAGAAGGCTGAAGCTGATGGAGTTCGTGTATTTCAAGGAGAAGGGGGGGAGAAAAGAGCAGGGAATTTGCTCCCACGAGTCTCGAGGTCTAGAGCTGGCACAGAGAGCAATTTTAAAAATGTGTAATTGTCCATCTGCCTTCTTGCTCTGGGGTCTCAGCGCGGCTGGGTCAGATGTGTTGGGGTAATTAGCGCTGAGAGAACACGTGATGCCATTAACTCTCTCCTCACCTTGCGATGCTTTTGAGGAGGCTGGGGGACTGAATAATAGCAAGGGGTTGGCAGCACGCTCACGCTTCTTGCTGGGTGTGAATCGTGGTCATTTGTTCTGTGCTTGCGGTGTTTTGCGTAGAGCTGGGTGAAGGACGGTTGCTTTTAAAATCAGGAGGAAGGTTGGGTGTGCATCACTTACGTTGTAGGCGGCGTGGTGCAGTGCGTGTCAGATCAAGGCTGATACTTGTGTGGCGTGTTCTGTGTGTGCCTTTTTTTTTTTCCCCCCTCCCAAAGCTCTATGTGTTATATGTATGAGTAAGAAGGCAGGGAAACATTACCAGAGTCTGCGTCCTGAAGCCTCAGATTTGGAAATCTCTGCTTTTTTTTTTTTTTTTTCCCAGGGGCATAGCAAGTGATACACAGCTTCCACCAGATGAGGTAGGCAGGTCTTAAGTTCAGACACGAAAGACAATGAACTGAACTAATATCTAGATATTCATAGGATTTTATCCTCAGTCCCCCTTGGCTAAGGGGTTCTAGAGAAATGTATCCTAGCTGCTTTCCAGTGGCACACAGCTTCTTCAGTGAGGCTTGCACACTGCAAAAACCTTGGCTTGTAAGACTTTTCCAGAAATTTAATCTGAGCAGTAGGAGCCCAGGGGTGGTGCCTTGGGACCAAAAGACAAATCGAACCACCCAGAATTACGTGGAATATTAGTGAGCACTGCTTAGAGGTGGCAACCTAAAAAGGAGCTGGTTGCTTTTCTACAAACGAGCACCAAAATGCTGGTCTTGGCATAGGGGAGTTTAGGGAGCAGCCTGTTCCTGTCCTTATGCTAGTTACTCTTGGAAGTCAGAGCACACCTTGGTTATCCACAGTTTATACTGGCTTTTGGCAATCTGAAAAACAGCTATTGATTTTTTTTTTTTTTTGGAAACCAGTAAGTGAAAATATGCTACCTTTCAAAAGATGCTCAAGAATAAAAGCGTCTTGGGGGCACGTTTTGATAACCTTCCCTCTGTGTGCAGCTATACCCTGATGCTTCAGAGTTCCCTTGGGGATTCCTAACGCCGACTGACACGACGGTGGCCCAGAGATGAGGTCGTTAAGCACGAGCAGGAGCTGCGTTGTGTGCTAGCTCTCTGAAAACAGGTGCTTGTCTTTCTCAAAGGCAGCTGCGGAAAGGAAAACTTCATAAACAGTGTGACAAACTGAGCCAGAGCTCCAAGCCAGAGCACTTGCTTCTAAAGTAAATCATGTTATGGTCTGCTTAATGTGCTTTGAGAAGGGGAATGACCTCAGGAACAGCTTCTGTTCTGGATTTTCATTAGTGGGTGTGCAGATGAGGCCTCTGCTTAGATGGGGAAACTGGATCTCTGAAGGCAGGAGGAGTCGTGGAGCGTCTCCAAAATGATGGCTTGACTCTTTGATTAATTTACCCATTTCCAAGGCTCTCAGACCTGTGGTGTCTGGATGCTGTGGGAGCTTTGGGAATTGGACAACCAGCTGGGTTCTCCCATCTTTTGGGTTCTTGCATGTGTTTTCTGCCTGTGTTATGTGTAGTTAGTTTGGGAATACTTAAGAAAAAATCCCACCCAGTAGGTAGGGGAGGGGACATTGTTTCTGTACCTGGCTCTCAGACGATTCCCTGGCTTTTAAAGCTCTGGAAGCAGGAGGTGCTTAGTGACTTATTCACTTGGGTCTCACAGGGGCTCTTTGACTGTTAGTAAGGGGAATCTTCTGCCGCTCTGTTCGTGCCTTTGTCACAGAGGCCTCGGATCCAGTCCCAGCAGTTCGCTGCTTGCCCTCTTTCCCTTACTTCCAAGCTGCTGCCTCGTTCCTGACAGCTCCAGGCTCAGAAAGGGGCTTTTGATGTCTGGTGCGATGCTGGCAGAGCCTGCTTTGCAGCCCTTGGGCCTGGGGTTTCCCCTGCCGGAGAGCACAGCTTGTGAGATGGGTGGGTTCTGGGGTTTTTTTTGTAACTAAGATTCTGAAGCGGGAGGGTTTCAGCGTTAGCCTGAAGGGAAGGCAAAGCTGTTCGCTGCCTTGCTATCTCATTAGCACATTACAAACCAGTCAAGCTCAGTCTGGCTTTTTCCCCATGGGGATGCTTCTGCTTTGTAGTGCGCAGTTGGCTCCTGTTGTGATCTGTGTAACCTTTGTGTCCAATATTCATAGCTGCAAGGGAATTTTGAACCCCTGGTTCTTAAGACCTGCAGTACTCCTTCCTTCAGCGAGAGATCTGTAATGTGAATGTGGCCCTGCTTTGCAGGGGTTGCAGGGATCTGTCCTGCTTTTGGTGGACTCGCAAGTCACAATTCATGGGATCGGGGGACTGTCATGCTCACACGTGTAGCAGCTGCATCTCTTCACCTGGATTGTTTAACCTGGAGGTGTGCTCTATAATTTGAAGCGAATCCTGTTGGGGAGGTACAAGGTGAAAAAAAGGATGGGAAGCCTCAGAGACTGAAATGCAAACCCCATGTAGGGATTTGGGGCTGGCGGGGGGAATAGTTATCCACGGAAGCGAGCAGAGACCTGAGGCTTGGAGATACTTAAAACTGGGGTGGATAAAGCTCTGACCAACAAGGAGGTGAAGCCTTGTGCCCTGGCTGTGGGTCAGTTGCTCCAGAGAACTGTGTTTGATGGGCTCTACCTATTGTAAGCCTCTGTGGGAGCTTGGTAAGTGGAATGCTGTTTCCCTTTGGATTTAAAGAACCTCTTGGGGAAACAGCAAGCGGAAGCCCAAAAGAGACACAGAAGCTTGGTCAGCATCTCAGATGGCAGCACTGCCCCTACGTTGTCTTCACGTCTGTCTCGGAGTCTTTGTCATACAGGAGATGATGGAAAATCATTTTTTTCCCTCGAGGCTTATGAGGTTAGGATGTGGATGTCAAAAAAAGTGCTTTTTATGCATTATTCATGTTAAAGTACCATTCGTCTCTGCTTGTTTTCAGGTGAATTGGTTCAAGATGCTGACTGCTTTGAAAGCAGCACACACCTGCTGTGAGGAGCAGCACCAGGCAGGCAGTTTGGCCCGTACCTAACTCCAGGAGAGCTCTGACCAGATTCGTTTCTTTTTTCAAAACCAGCCAGCAGCTCCTGTGCAGATAGGCAGCCCACAAAATCGTCAGGCACTCCAGCCTGGTCTTGTCTGTGTTGCTTCAGGGAATAGGCTCAGTTTCCAAGGGAACAGCTTCTCCCACCTGGTTTGAAGAGCAAGTTTTGGATAATGTTGGGGTTTGTTGGGGTTTTTTTGGAAGGGAGAAAACTAATGTTTTGCTTTGAAATTAGAAAAGTGATGGGGACCTATTAATTTTAGCTCTGTTTGCTTTACACCAGGTAATCCAGCATAAAATAAATACATACCTGGTGTGCAGGCAGATGTGATTTGGAGGTTCAGAAGTGCAAGGACTTAATTCTCTCCTGGAAGATGTTGAACTTTGTGCACTCCAGCAGTGTTTGGATCTTGCATCTGTCTTTGGAAGGCACCCAGGACATGGCAGCTCTAGCACAAGAGACCACCAAAAAGATATTCAGACAAAATATTCCTCTTGGCTCAGAAGGGATTAGTTTTTTTACAACCCCCTGTAGATGAGTATTGCTTGTTCCTCAAGTGATCATTCCAGAAGGTTGGAGGACTACTTAATGAGGCTAGACGCAGATGGGGAATATTGAAAAGGGCTAATTAGCCTCATTTCCCTCCTCCCTTGGTCTTGCAATTCCCCAGAGCTAACACGAAGAAGATCATGTGGAAAGTTTTATAATTTTATCAGGTCTAAACTGGGGCAGGTTTCCCAAGTGAGGACTGTGTGTCCTTAGTACGGGTGGCAAAGAGCTGGTGTTTCCCAGAGCTTCCATGCTTGCTCTCCCTTTCTCAACACGAAGGTCGGGGGAGATGGTACTTTTGTACCGCTGTGATTAGGAATCTGAACTATTCTCAGCTCTGTTCCTATAACTTGTGTAACTCTGCACCTGGTGTAAGACCAGAACCCAGGAGAAAAGCTGGTGTCTTAGACTCTGCTGCTGAACCAGAGCATGAAAATTTGGTTTTAAGCTTCTTTTGCGGATTAGCTGGAGCTGTGTGAATGCGGAGCCCGTTTCAGCTTGTATTCCCCCTTCCTTTTAGCTGCTTATGTGGCTAAGGGGACTGCTGGGAGCAGATCAAACACTTGTTTTTAAATTAGGATGCCACAGTTCAGTACTGTACATGCTCTGTGGAACAACTTCTGGAGGAGCCCCTGTGGGCTGCCTGCGTGTGGTTTGGTGCCCAGCATACATAACCGGAGCCTTTTCCACGCGCCTGGGTTGCAGCGTTTCAGTTGGTTGAACGTAAAGGGAAAGATCAAGAAGTTCTTTGGTGGAAGGTGCAAGTAATGTACCCCTAGCTGGGCACCAAAGCAGCAGGCTGGGTGGGTATGGGTGTGCCTAAATGCTTGGGTATCACTTGGAGCTTGGTTAAGAGATCAAAGTGTCCTAAGGAGGACGCTTGGAAGTATTAGAGGCACTTAGTGACCGAATTTTTAGCATGTTTTCCTTACAGTAACTTCATAGTACTGAAGACCTTTCTGTTTTACAGTTGCACAGCACCTCATACAGTAGCATCATCCATGCTGGCAGGCTTCAGCACAGTCCGAAAAATTAACAACTGTGCTGTGTTTTGGAAGTCTTATTATGCAATTTAATAACGCAGCAGCATAATGAAATCTTTACGGGGAAGTGATGAGAGTGAGCGGTTTTGTGAGAGAATTACAGGGCCTGCGAGTGGGCGAGACACTAGCTACTTGTCTTATTGCTGACAATATACTTATTTTCATGTTTATTCCTGGATTACAATGTGTGAATAGCATCCCAGTAAACAGTCAGGCAAATAGTTATTTGTCAAGTATTTAAAAGTGAAAGGTCTTGTAATTTTCCTTAGTAATGACTGTGATTTCTTCCAGCTGGATTAATGACTCCTGTTTCTCCCCATGAAGAACAAGAAACATTTTGCTTTCTACATGGAGAGTTATTGTCTCCCATGATAATACAGGCCAGAGAATTTTATTTTATTTTTTTCTTTCCTGGCCTGGGATCTGGGAAGGGTTGAAATACACATAACCTGAGTAAATACCTTGTAAAGTCCTTTAATATTCTTTCATCTTTCCTGTTGGAGTGGTGCAGGAGTTGCTGCTGGCATCAACCCAACAACAGCCTGACTCGGAGCTGCTTTTGTTTTGGTTTGAGGCAATCAGTGGGTCTTGTGCTGGAATCACCCTGAAAGGCCACTTTTAATTATGCTCCTGCCACATTCCTCTGTCCCTGGCTGGGCTCTCGTGGTGGAGCACGTTGCCTGCAGCTTTGACGCTTGTTCACCACAGCGGACAATTTCAAGAATATACCATGAGCAGCTGCTGGCAGTCCAGAGAGGGAAAAAAAATTTGAATGAAGTTCTTCTATTCTGTGCCCAGCCATTGCTGCTGATACCCTGAGGTGGTGGAGGAAGCGAGTATCAAAGCCTAGGTAATCCCTTGGTAACAGCCTGTCTCATGCTCCTGGACAGCAAAGTGATTTCTTTTGACGCTAAACTGTTGTTGAAGGGCTGTGCCAGACCCTTTCTGCACATTGTGTTGAGGGGCCTCAGTAGTGAGAGGAGTCTTCTTTGTCACCCTTTCCTGGGATTGCCCGTCTTTCTGCACCGAGAGCTGTGGCTTGTCGTGCTGCCCCAGCCGACAGCGTGCTGGCTCTGTCACACCACCAGCTGGCAAATCCCTAGCGCCGTTTTTCATGGGCATTTCTTAGCTTCGTGCCTTGCGGATATTTTTCAATTTTCTCTGTGGGTTGGAGAAGACTGAAGGTAGGCTTGAGGTTAAGCCCAAGGAGCCCTGTGTTTAAATCCTAGCTCTGCCACAGGCTCTGAAGACCCGCTCCCCATCGTGCGTGTCCAGATCCTGTAAGGATTGCTGTAGGCTTATGGGAGCTGAACTGAGCTGTCATCTCGTAGCTCAACATGCAGAATCAGTGGCAAGGCATCCTTTCCCGACCCCTCTCTCCCCTTGGTCCTGCACTCTTCAAGCTCCAGAAACGTGCAGGGCTTAACTGCAGGGACCCGATTTAACAACAGGTCCTGTGGCTGTGTCAGTGTTTGGGTTGTGTTGTGTTTTGTTGTGTTGTGGGGTTTTTTTAACAGGGCATGTGGTTACTATGCTACGCCTCTGAGATTCCTGCGTGCTTGGGGTCCGCCTGATGTTTCTCACAGCAGCTCGCATGCTCTCTGCACACCAAGAGGGGACTCTGGTGGCTCGAAGGTGCAGAGGGGGGGTTGACAGGAGGAGGACGACTGTGCCGAGAGCCAGAGCTGCAGAGCACATGAGAAACGGGGCTGCTCCCCAGCTGGGCAGGGGACAGAGATGGCTCTTTGGATGCCACGTTTGAAAATGTGTAGGCTGGGTGGTTGTATGAATCTGAACCCAAAGCTCAGGGGAGCTCTGTGGGGAGCTCTAGCTTGTTGCTGCACGATGACACTGAGTTTCCTAGAGTAACCTTTGGCGTACAACTGCTGCGTGATCGTCCTTGCCGTGGGCTCTGGCTGGACGGTGTGTTTGGGATGCCCTAAACTGTGTCAATGCTGCAGCGAGGCTTTGCTTTCTTCCTGAACTGCTTTTCCCCTTTTCCAACCCTTTTTCAATCTCATCAGCAAACACTTGTAAATATTCATGACATGGGATTTGTCTCTGTCCACATGACTGCCGTCGGTTTGAAAGGCATGTGACAATGCATGGGGGGAGACGGGGTTAATCTCCTCCTGCACTGGCAGAACAGGGCTGAGCAGGAGGTTCGAACCACAGGAATTCATTCTTAGTTCTAAACGTGCTTTTTCCACTGTATTTGCAGTCTGTGGAGAAGGAGGAAGGAAAGTTTCCCTTCTCTAACAGCTTCTTAAGATGCCGATTCGCTGTCAGGACGGAGGACACGGGTGCACTAGGTGTGTGCAAGTGGGATTTCAGCACATCAACGCCTCCAGGCTTAACAAATAACTCCACAGCACTTTCCTTGTTGCTAATCTATCCATAACCCAACTGGGTTTGCAGCTCCTTGGAGTTCTACGTGTCCATCAGCCGGTTTCTACGTGGGAGTTGCAGGCTGAGGTGGGCGGGTAGGAGGCAAGCAGTGGTGATTCTCTGACCAGCGAGGCTTTCAACTTCTCCTCACCACATGCCGGGATGAGTCTGCCCACCCTTGCTGGCAGCAGATGCAGCCAGAGGTTCAGGCTGTAGTACTATGGCAGGAAGGACTGTATCTCCCAGGCTGGCTGATCCGTGGGACCCATTGCCTCCGCGCCCACAGAGCTGCAGGGCTCTGGAGAGGATCACAGGCTTGTGCTCCAAGGGAGCAAAATTGTTAGCTTGGCAAACCAGGGCAACCTCATTAAGGGCTATTGAGAGCGTGAAAAGCACGTTGCTGGAGGCAGGGCATTGTAAAGTGAAGGGGCTGAAGTAGCTGGGGTTTTCTAACAATTAATTATTGAGCGGTTGTCTAGAGATTCTTTCTCGTGTTTGTAATTCAGTCCCTGCCGTAGATGCCGTATTGATTTATCATTTTTTTGAAGTTCAATATTTTGTGCCCTTGGGGCCTCAAACAAAAATTAACTAGAAAACGAGAGCAAATCTCCGCATTCTGCCTTGTCAGGGCTTTTTCTCCTGTTCCACTTCCCCAGAGCCAGTTTTCTTGCTCTGGTTTGGGTTGCAGATGCTGCCAAGCCTGTGTGTGGTGGGTGGCAGAACAGCTGTAGCAGAAGAGCTGCCTCACTGACCAACAAATGAGGAAATCAAGAGCCCAATTAAGAGTCTGGAATTGCCCCCAGTGACCTGAGCGGAGCATTCAGTAGCTGCTAGTGAGACAGGCCTGTTTGAATGAATAAGCATTCCTGTTTGTTTGAAGAAAAAAAAAAACTCCCCTCCTCCCCCAGCTCTAATTAGCCCCTCTTTTTCCTCTTTTCTGCCATGAATACAGAGGGTTTGTCACTGGAATGAAATCTTAACAAGATGCATGTTCTTCGGCTTGCAGCTGATGGGGGTGATCTCTGTGAAGGTGGCGTGGGCGACTCTGGTACCTGCTTTCTGTGTTTCTTTGGGTTTACCATTGTGAGTACAGCTCTTCCTTACCCTCTGGTTTGTGTCTTTTCCTCCAACAGAGTGACTAAAGAAGTGGACTCGACCTCGAAAGAAGCTAAATCTTTTCTAAAGCAGCAGGAGAAACGGCAGTCAGCATCTCCGGCGTCCCTCCCGACAGTCTCTGGGTGAGTGTGTACTTTCTCTACCCAGGCATGGACATTTACTGAGGAAAAAAAATTGTAATATAGGCTTTGTGGCATTAAGCTGATGGTTTTCTGCAGGATTTCAGTGGAAGCAAGACTAGGCTTGGAAGGTGTGACGGTTTGAGGGGGAGGGAAGCAGGGGAAGCAAGCCGTGAGTCCCAGTGACTCACTTTGTCGGTTCGGGCTCGGATTTCTCAATCCTCGTAAATCGTTCATCCTAGTAAGGAAATATTGTTTTGAATGTCTTGAGCAGCCCAATGAAACTGCAGGTAGCCGAGGAACATGCCTGAGATTGCCCGCAGTTCCTTTGAAAGGTGCTTCTCGGGACCATGAAAAGCCGTGACAGGCTGGGCTCTAGCTGCTTGCAAACTTTGGGGGAGCATTCGAATGGGAGATGCTCTTTGATGTTCTTTAATATCATTTTGATGTGGATTTGTCGCTTGCTGTTCAAGCTCTAACACCTAATTCCAGGATTATCATAATGCTTGTCAAAGATACAATGAGGTCAGGTCCCCTGTGCGTCTGACGTGCCGCTCTGTGCTTCTTGATGAGCTTGGGAGATCGCCCGCTCCTCAGGAGCAGAGGAGGTGCTTCTGTGTTCCAACAATGATTTTCATTTAAGTCGGTCATTTGCATTTATATTTGCAAGACATAAGCTGCCTACGATTTGGTCGCACGGAAACAACACCCGTTAAATAAATACATTGTCCTTCCCATCTGCTGAAGAGCAATTCTCCAGTGTGAGGTAAGGCTGCCTTTCCCCGAGATAGGCTGTTATTCAGTTGCTGCAGCTGGATTGTCACTCACTTTTCCAGCTAAGTGTTGCGTAGCTTGTAGTTAGACCAGGGTAGTGAAAGCACAGTGTGTGCATGTGATTCTTGACAGCTGCTGTTCCCTGAGATGAATGAATGCACACATGAGCGTAGTCTTGTTGCTGCTGTTCACACCGCACAAGGGTTCGTCCCTACAGAGCTCATCAGTTGTAACCTAAGTGTCATTTATGGGGTTCTGTGCTGGAAAAACTCGCCTCGAGTTGGGCTGGTGTTCTTCGTTCAATCTGGTCGGCCAAAGAGGTGGTTTGGATGGTGGCTGAAGGTGGGGCAGCTCCTTGTCACACACACTGCTGGTGATCTCACGTCTTTAAACCTGCCTTCCAGTTCCCCCAGCAAGTGCTTCACTCCTCTGAGTGCAGTTTGGTAGCCCACCAGGAAAGCCCTGCAGGCTGATCACCTCTGCTGAGATCTGTGTTTCCTCCTGTATCTTCCTGGCTTGGGCAAGGAGGAGGGCGGCCAGCAGGCCTGCACGGCCCGGTCATTGCCAAGGTGCGTGGTTGCTTGTACTGGTTGCTCTGGTCGCTCAGGAGGAATAGCCAGAGCCCGGTTTGAGTTAATGTTGCAGGTATCTGAAGTGAAGAATCCCCATGAAATATGAAAAAAAATGAAATAAAAATCAATATAAGAAGTAACGAGTTCAAGGACTTCCTTTAACTTTCCTCCAGTGTGATTATTTTGGAAACAACTTAATTAGGTCGCCGTTCAGCTTGCTGATGTGTGATGTCCTACTGGCAGTTGCTTGCCCGGAGTATGAGGTAGCCTGGCTGTGGGGAAGGGATGGGGAAAAGTACCCTGAGCTTGTATCTCTTGCCTTCCTTCAGAGCAACAAACCCCGACGCCCTGTGTGCCCTACCTTTTGCAACTTGCTGCAGAATATCCCAGTTGTGTGCAGAGGCGTCGCAGCGGTGTTTTGATCCATGTGTGGAACAGCCCAGCGCTCTGGGACAGGAGACTGTCCAGCATGTGCCCTCTGGTCTGAGAGTGCTCCGGGGAGTCTTCTGCCTTGCGGTAGTCTCCGAGACCAATCCCTGAGACCGCCAGCAACCCTGCCTGCCTTTGGGCTTAGGAGGGTGCTTCCAGCTGGGAAGTCAGTCGGGGTATTTTCAGGTGAGAAAAGGACTCATGGGCTCGAAGTGTTCCTTAAAGCCAGACAAAAGTCAGGTTATAGATTTAGAGCCAAGCTATTGTCCAAGCCTTGCTCTGCTGGAGCAAAGAGCCGTGGATGCCTGGGGACCGATGCTGGCGTCACCTGATGGCTCTTCGATGGTGCCCTTTGGCTGCTTAAAATAGAAGTTTTGGGAAAGTGATCCCTTGTGCATTACAGGAGAGCTCTGGTCTGGGTTGGTATCTCTAGAAAAGGTTAAAATGTGGGATTTGGGATCGTAAATGTGCCCGTGGACACCAACTGGGCTAAAAGCCATTGTCCGTCCCCAGGAGCTTTGTCAGCTATTTTTAAAAAAAAAAAAAAAGGAACCTTGCCCTGTGTGCAGGGAATTTGAGCAGCTAAGAGTGGTCTCTCCATCTGGCTTTTCTTTCTTCACCTTGCCAGGCAGCTTGCATTATTTCTGGATGCAAGCAGCCTACGCTGCATTTATTTAATTTCCCTTCTCTAAACAGACAGAAGTAATCCAGGAAAGCAGCGGTCGCAAAACCAAACATCCGGTTCCAGAGCTCCACGTTACGGACCCTTGCAGCCTCTCTGGTCCGAGGGAAGGGACGTTTGGGGGCCTGAAAGTGCATTTCCTGAATGTGTTTAACATCCATACCGGATGTGCTATAAAAAGCCAGATTTGTGCTTGTGAGGGACACGGGGGTGGTTGGAGGGGAATAACTTAAACACTTGGCTCTAATTAAAGCCAGGAGGACAAAACAACCCACCCGGTTCTCTCGGCAGGCTTTGCTAGAAAGGTCAGAAGCCCTTGGTTCCCAGGGATTCGATGGTTTCCCAGCCTTCCCGTCTTTCCCATCGTGTCCCCCTGTGACACCCGGCCACGCAGCGGTATCGCTTTGTTGGAGGGCTTTGGGGTCGAAAAACTCTGTTCCAGCTCCATCTCTCTCTGTCCCACTCTGGTGTTGTCGCAGGCTCTCACCGATGCTGTCGGAGGTAGCAGATGTGACAGAGGGGATCCAATGATCCTTTCTAATATGCTGTCACAAAAAAAAAAAAAGCGTGGAAAGCTACCTGCCTTCAAAGAAAAGCCCTCCACCCACCCCGTTAAACCATCTTGCGTGTCTGTGTGTTTTTAGGGATCATTTTCTATCCTTACCACAGCTCCTCAGCCTTTTGGGGGCAGCAAGAGTAGCTCCTGGCTATAAATGCACAACCTGGCAGAGGGGTCAGTCAGCTCCGGGCATCCCTTGCCCCCTCCCTGAGCCAGCCAGGACCCACAAGCTGGGTCCGTCTGTGCTACGAATCCTATTTTTTAACCACCATTTCATATTCAGGGGATGTTAAAGCAGATGAAATCTTCCACGTAACTTACTGCGGAGTGACTGTGTGCGCGCACTCGTGCGCGTGTGGCTTGAGGCACAATGGAGTGGGTTGAGCTGCGGGTTGGGAAATACCTGCCTGGACCTGAGCCCTTCGGCGCAAGCGGCTGCGATCTGCCCGTCGGTCCCTGATGCTTGTCAAAGCCCCGTGCTGTTACACAGGGGACAGTGCTGCAAGGAAAAGAAAAAAACTAGTTGGTGGAGCTTATTGGAGATTTTCCTGTGGGCAGCTGTTTCTGCAAGGCCTGAAGAGGAGCCAGGAAGCAAAAGGGAGGTTTTTCATTGGCTTTGTTCTCGCTTTTGCTTATTACCAAAACCATTTGTAATTAAACGTGGACTTGCTCACTCAGCCCAGCTGTTGCTTTTCTGTTTGATCCTGCCTGAAATTACAGTGGTGGATGTGTGACCTCCGAGGCCTTTTCATGCCTTGTAGACTGCTATAAACACCGGGTAAAATTTTGTCTTTGAAGCAAGCAGGCGCCACTCCCGCCGAGTTCAGGAGGTGTGCTGCTTGCCGACCCCGGGGCTGAATTTGGTCTGCCAGGGTTTGGACCTTGGTGCAAGACCCAGCAGGAAGAGGCACTGCAAAAAAAATTCTGACCCAGAGACGCAAAGTGAGCAATAGAAACTCTAGCCTGGTCGTCGTGGAGACTTTCCTCCCCGAGTCCACAGTAGAGGAGTTCACGTGGGCCGACAGGTACATCGTGTGAAAAGCTTCAGGCTTTTGCTTTTAGAAGTTGTATTCTCTTCTACGTGCTGATCTTGGAGTAGAGGGGCTCCAGCAAGAGGGCGTCTGTTCGTGGGTTCTCTCCCACCTCCAGTGTGCAGGAGAGGAATGGTGGCAGCTGTCGCGGGACGATACGGATGGTGGCAGAGCCCGGAGCCTGTTTGTAGCTGGCATCCTGACCTCTTACTGTAATTTCTAAGCTAACCTGCCCCTCAAGCCTGGCTACTTCTAGGAACTGCTTTGCAGCCAGAGCTTTTCCTTGCAGAAGAGGCTCTTTCTGCATGAGATGACTGGAGGTAGTTGGATCCCTTTGCTGTCCTGACCAAAACCAGTTGCTTGAGATCTTAAGTAGGCGCTGGTGAGACAGACACAGGCTCTCAGCTTCTGTAAACTTCAGATGATCTAGAGCAAGTGCTACAGCACTCGCATGCCTCCAGGGAGCAATTTCATTTCACAGCAATCCCACGGGTTTTATTTCTTCAAAAAGCAGGGATTTACGGTCCAATTTCAGCTCAGCACTAACTACAAGCGGTTATTTAGCTAAAACTCTTGCACGTTTTACTCGTTTGGGCTGAACAACGATGCAAAGAAAGCAAATAATCAAAACCTTTGGGGGAGCTGGAGGTGGGTGGGCTTTTTTTCAGTAGTCATTTAAGTGATTGAATAGTTCTTACTAGTGATTTCAGGGCTTCTCGGCTTTCTCCTGCACTTCCCTTCCTGTGCTCCAGAGAGTGCTGTTCTGCCAGACGGAGAGATCCGGCCCCTTGCACCATAGCCAAGTGTCTGGGTGTGAGTAGTACATGACATATTTTTCTGTGCACAAGATGATGAACGAGCCAGGGGCAATATTCATGTGGCCTAGAGCTAGTTTTGCTTATTTCCTATTCATACACTTCGGTTGTGAAAGATTAAATGTGGTGGTAGCTGTTCCAAGTGAGTAATTTCTCTTCAGGTCTCGGATCCTTTGTTGGTTTCATTTTTGTTTTAATTATTCATTGTCATTGTCTGTCTACCGGTTTGTGCATATCCACTCCTTGAATCAACGCGGTAACAAGGCTGGGTGATTTTTTGGAATGCCTTGAGCTTATTTGCGAGGAGGGCTGGAATTAATTACGCCGCGGGGATCGCTGTGGAAAGGTGTTTGTGTGTGTGGGGAAGGGGAGGTTTGTCGTTAGGACGGCTGGTTCACTCTGAAAAGAGCTTTCTCTGAGGCTTAGCTGTGGATGGGAGAGCTCTGCCGCTGTGGATCTTTGCCCTTCTCCCTTCTCTCGAGCTTATGTTAAGCCATCTCCAATAACAAACAGAGCTCTGAGTGTGGGAACTTTCGTACCCGCTCTCTCAGACTCGAAGCAAAACGTGCACTAAATGTCCTTCTTTGAAACTAGTCTCTCAGGAGCGACCCTTTCTTGTTCTCGGGGTAAATGAGTCATTGCCTTCTACCCCAGCCTTGATGTTGCAATAGAAATGAATGAGATTTTTTTTTTTTTTAGTTCCGTCCTGCGCTTTCCTGCGGCCGTGCTAGCACGCGTGCAGTTGTTTTCGCTCGGGGCAACGACATCTTACTGGAAAGAAGTTGAGCCTGTACAGCTCCGCGCCTCGATTCAGTCCTCTGTCTTGATGTGGCTGAGCTGGATCCCTGGGCCGGACTAACTGGGATCAGCTGTTTCTTTTTCTAGTCTCGTTGGAGGTTCAGCAGAATGGAATCTCAGCTATTTGAGGACTTATAGTCTCTAAAGCATCTGTCTTATAAAATACAAACAACCCCCCACCGATCTGGGGCCTTTGATAATTCCCCGATGAAAGTTGTGGGGCATTTTTCCCTTAGGGCGCTGCAGGTTTTATGAGGCTTATTTTCATTTGCTTTCATCTCTTAGATCACGAGCATTTCTCTTTCTCCCTCTGTGAAAATAACTGAGGAAATTAACTGCTAATGGGGAACCAAGCCAGCTGTATTTTTTATTCCAGACCCCTTGTGAGGTTACCGAGGGAAACCCCTGTATCTTCCTATGTTAGACTCGATCTGCTTGGAGTGAGAGATGAGAGGGGCAGCCTTGCTTTATGGTTAGAGCTGGGCTTTGGAGGTAGGTGCTCAGAGCTCCTGTTCCCAGCTGTGCCGTGGCTTGGGGGGGTGTCTGCCAAGAAGATTTGTTTCCACTCCTGTCTTGTTTGGCTTTTATAGAGCTTCCTTGCATATTAACTGAGCTGCACCGTGTCCCTTGAGTGTCTCCCCCATACCAGATGCTTGCGTTACATCCTCTTGCTTTCCCACACTCGCGTTCCTCCCTCTTTCTCATGTCAAGGAGCAAGTTCAGCTGAATCATTCTTCATAAAATGCGAACCAGCTAAGTAAGGCTGGAGTGGCATTCGGAGCAGAGCGATGCTCCCTGCTTTCAGGCAGTCCTGTTGCCCCAGGCTTTTCTCATGCCAGTGGCTTCATTCTTGGAAAATCACATAGTGGTGGCCTCATTCACGGAAAATCACCACACCAACATTTTCCAGCACACTCGGTAGCCAAAACTTTGATCTGCGCACTAGGTTGTCAGCCTCGTGCAGGACTAGGCTTAGAAAATGGGCATGCCCAAGGCTGACTGGCTTGATGTCAAGATATGAAGTCAAGCAGTTAGTGTTAGTTGCCAACTAGAACGCTGGCTTTCTCCCATCCTGTCTTAAAGGAGATGTTGGTGTGACTCTGAGCTCTCAAAGGGTGTGTGGTGTCTCTTCAGAGCTCCATCCTCTTCGGTTGGCAGCAGTCTCTGCAACTGCTCCTTTGTTGTTTCCACCAAAAGCCCGAGAGAGGCTGAGCAAACATCCGCCCTGGCTGTGGGGGTTTCATGGTTGGCATGGCTGGGGTGCACTTTGGCTGCTGCTGTCCCATCGTGGAGGTGGCAGAGCCCCTCAGTTCTTACTCTCCCCTTACTTATTCCTGGGCCTTGAGTGAACTGATGCAGGCGCTGAGCTGAAAGGGCACCTTAAACAAGCTCCAGACTTGTCTCAAGCTCTCTAGGGTGCTCTAATCGGGTTTGCCAAGCCGCGAAGTACTTTATTTCCCTATCCAAGGAATTTCAAAGCCTTCCTGATGTGTTGAGTTACAGCCCAGCCAGCTTTGCCCCGGAGCCCTTGCACTCTTCAGAGCGAGCACGGTCCTTGGGGCAGTTGCTGTGCTGAGGGACCCTCTGCAGAGGCAGATAACTGGTGTCACGTTGGCAGCAGATGTCCCTCTGGGTGTGCGAGGACGTGTGTGAGATGCTCTTGTAACCATCGAGGCAGGGAGTCAAGGGAACTGATTTATTTCAAGTGTCTGTCGGAGACCGTTCTTCTTTTCTGGAAATCCCAAGGAAGGTGCATTTCATGTCCTCTCTTCTCATAGCATCTACCATTGAGTATCAGCAAATAATCATGGATAGATGAGTTTGATCCGACCTTGCGTGGCGGCTTTGATACCCTTTCTGGAACTCGCCCTGCAGTGCCGTTTCTCTAAGCCTCCGGGCAGCCAGTGGACAATACAGATGCCTGTTCATCGCCCGACTGCCTGGCTTGAGAACAATGATGGCATTTCTTGAAGTAACAAGTCCTGAGCATGTGCTGGGTTGGATTATAGCACTGTTTTTTCTTTTTTTCCCTCTTTAAGCTGTAGACTTGAGAGAGCAGCAGGCTAGGTTGCAGCACCCGCAAACACAAGCGCAGAGGAAGCTTGCACCTTTTGGAAAATATTCCCTGGAAGAAAGCGAGTGGCTGTTATTTAGGTGCTTGCCTGGTGGTTAAGTGTGCCGTTCGTCACTGGTGTTATCCCTGCTGGTAGGAGGTCGGTCAAGACACTTGTCTGGCAGCAAGGAGGGGGTTAAAGTGAACCCGCAAAGGCTGGCTGATTGCTGCTCATGGCTTTCATAATGCAAAGCCGGTGGGAATTCAGGCTAAGGCGTCGTCTGCCCCTACCCCCCCTTCCCCACTGCTACAGGCAGGCAAACCTGCCTGGAACCTTCCTGGAGCTGCAGCCCTGCCAGAAGGGCTCGCGCAGGGAAGCCCTGCACAAACCCCGCAGAGGCGTAAGCGCCTAAAAGGCGAGATTATTAAACTTTCTTGGGAGACCACCGAAAGAGGCGTTTTCCAGCGTGGTCGTGCTGTTTCCTTACGCTGTGGCTGCCTCTTCATCTGTGACTTGCAGATTTCCCATCGCAGGAGGCTGAGGAAGCAGCTGGTATATACGATATCTCCAACTCTCTGGAGACTGGAACGCGGGGACGGCCTTGGCTTTGCCGTAGGCTCTGGATGATGCACAGCAAAGTCTTCCAGGCCAGAAAAACGGCCTGGGAAGGTGGTCGAGCAGGGATTTGTATGGCACCCAGACCTGCGCTACAGCCAGGAGCAGTTTCTGTGGTGTACAGACTTGCTGCCAGGGTCTCCATCTCACCATGTAACACATTTTGCATTAGAGAAGCCTTAAACAGCTCGGGACCTTTTGTCCTTCAGTGTTCACTTTAAGGACAAGCACCATCACAGTGTTTTTTCCTAACGTGTAAAATCCCTTCTCCCTCCCTGCTGTTTGCAATAACCCTTCGGAAAGCTGGAAGGGCTCCCCGTTTCCTTTCCCCGCTCACACATGTGCACTTGCGAGCCTCACCAGTGCTGTTTGCGTTGCGGGAGGGATTTTTATTTTTTTCCCCAGCCTTCCCAAGTCGTAGAAGAGTACGTAGCATTTGTTTTGGAAACAAAACAACTTCTAGAGAATTACATAGCCTGTGCAAGCAGTTTGATATAAAACGAGTCATGTGCTTTGGGGCTGACTCTGGAGACCATACAAGATCGCCGTCTCCTTCCTCGCTTTATGGTTTCATGGCCGTTGCATTTAACAAGGACTCTTAAGAAACCTTTGAAGGAGGAGTATAGCATCAGCTTTACTAGTCCTGTGGGACAGTCAAGGTGCTTAGCAGCTTTCCCCTGGTCAGTGCTGTGATTGCAGGGCAGGATTTCAATCTTTTACGGGGGTAGAATATCTGCCAGACAAATGGACAGGGTCTTTCATACTGACTTTTTTCCCCAAAGCCTTTGGGAGTAAAAGTGTGTTGGTGAATGTTAGTAAGAGGTTGTTGGCTGTAGCTGCTGAAGGACACCACAGAACTGACTATCTTCAACTTCCTTTGGAAAAAACATCTCCAGGAAGAAATATTGCCTTCTGCCTCCTTCCTTTAGGAGCTGGATGGGAAGCAGGTAGCATTGCTCTCACAAGGACTGCTTTCCCGTCTCTGTGTGGCACGGGGAGCTTTTGGTCAGCCTTGACACCTTCCTGCTCCACGAACTGCCGTGCTCGTGTCGTGCTGGGTCGGTAGGTACTTGTGCTGCGTTGTCCTTGGCTGCTGAAGTCGTCTTTTAACAAGCCCTGGGTCTTGGAAGGAACAGCATTGGCACCAAAGACTCCTATAAACAAATAAATGAATCTTGTCTTTGGCCATGGGATTTCTGGCCACGTTCTTCCTTTAGGAAGCAGTGAGATCATGTTGACAGCACTGAGAATATAATTCCATGCAGTCTCTGCCACAGGTTGTGGAAAACTTTGAACGCAGTGTCCTGGGGCTTAAAACCCAGGCAGAAATTGGCACGTTCCCTACACACGCTCGTCTTTGCCAGGGCTTCTGCTTTGCTGGATGTATGACAGGACAGGGCAGTGGCTGGATACCAGCCATTGCAGTTATGAAGTCTTCATTTTTTGTATCGAACTTAAAAACCGAAGGATTCTGGGATGGTCCCAAGCAATGCTCTGTCTAGGATTCCCAATGCAAACCCTGCAGCTGCCTCTTCTCCCATTTGCTGTGCTTTTCCTCTCACACCTCCTGTGTCCATCTGAAGCATTGATTGTTGGTTAACATAACCCCAGGCTGTGCTGGGTGTGACTTTACCAGGGGGCACAACCCTGAGCTGGAGACCTGGCAAGGCAAGCTGGGTTGGCTTTCCGACAATCCCACGCTCAGGGTGACGGGGAAAGCCTTGAGAGTGCCTGTACATTGGATTGGCTTCATGATTTGCAGCTAGATATAGAAAAAAACCTCCACAGCATATAATTTTTTTTGCCACTACCTTCTCTGTAGGATGAATAGCTCCCAGAAGAAGGTAAGATCCAAGTCCCCTCATTCTGTTGGAAGCCCCGAGAGCTCAGTAGCCAGGGATTTGGCAGAGTGAAGCCTAAACTCTGGGATGGGGACCTCAATCAACCCATTTATTTCTTAGCCAGTGAAAGTGCAGAGTCCCAAGTCACGCTGGAAGATTATTTGGAGTCAGATCTGTTCCCTGAAATAAAAGGAGAGCTTTGACTGCCTTGGCTTTGTCCACCCTTGCAGACTAAACCGTCGCAAACTTCTCAGCCTGAAGCAGCTTTGGGCCGTGCGTGCAGCTGCATCGGGAACACGGCGTCTTTAGGAGCTTACACTGGTCTCTTGCTGCTGCTATTTTTTTTTTTTTTTGAGTAGCAATGAAAAGCTGCAAACCCTCAGTGCCCTTTCTTCGCCAGGAGCCGCGCTTTGCTGGAGGGCCTCTAGGCTTTAGCATCACTCTGTAGGCAATTTGAGCCAAAATAAGTGGGTTCGTAGAGTGTGCTGAAGGAACTGTTGCTGGAGTTGGGTGAAAATGTTTGGGACCAGCTGTCCTCTTTGTGTATGCCCCTTGGAGATGCTCTTTGCCTGGTCCTCATCCTGCTTCTATGTGAAAAGTCTGATTGAATGTGGAATGAGGTTTTTTAATAAAATAAATTTTTAAAAAAGACAGCGACTAAAACCGCCTGTCTGAATTGGGCATGCCAAAGGTGGCAGGGCTGCAAAAGAACTCTGGAGTCAACTACTTTCAGCCCCAACCTCTGCCTGGCTGCTAGAGCCGAAGGCCAGAAATGCTCGGTGAGTTCATCTGGCCTCAACTCCTGCACAACACTCTCCTCCGACCACCCCCGTGCCAAACGGGTGGCCTTTGTTTGGCCTTTCTGGTAAAGGGGTTTGGCTAATCTTAATAAACGAACCTCTTTCTTTGAGGTTAGTTAACTGCGGCAGCTCGTTGCTGAACAAATTGAAACAGATGCTCTAGAACTTCCCAGAATACAGCAAATTGCTTGAGCTCTGCTTTTGTGGGTTTTATTTCGGTGTCACCAGGACAGGGCTGTGTTTAGGCCTCTTTAATTCAGGAGAGGCTGCCGCTGCGCCTCTTGCTCTCCAGCTCTCTCTGGGTCCCTGTCTCTGTATTTGAGGATGTGCCATGTCTGATTTATGACATTTACCAGCTTGACCAAGGGCAAACTCAGGAGCTGTAGAGCCGTGAACGAGTCATCTCCCCTCCTCATACGTGGAGATAAATGTCAGGTTGGATGTCAGCTGTCTGGCTGATGCATGAGTGAATCTGTTTTCCTATGTGCACCTTGAGCTGAGAGTACGTACGTGCGTTTTTTACTGTTTGTGATAAGCCTGGAAATGCAGATTGCGTTGGAGGAAGAGGGTTTTAAATATTGATACCGAGGTAACAGGACTGTGGCTGTGACGATCTGGGAGCCTTGAAGCGTTAGCTCAGAGATTATGCTGAAGGCCATGGGGAATTCGGTGTCGTGGAAAATAAAAGAAAGGGCTTTGCAAACTGATAACGTGCTTCGGATGCAGAAATAATGGATGGGGTCCTCTCGGGTCCCCAGGCTGGGGCTGTGTGAGGCTGAAAATGGGGAATATTCAGCCCGAGTCTTGAGAGAAGAGGCCCCTGACGGAGTTTTTTATTTACTTTGATTTGTGATGTAACTGAAAAGAAAGCAGCTGCCCAGAAAGCCAGGCGCCTGTGGATTGATTGCTGTGGAGGAAGAGGTGAAGACCCTGTTCCTTGGAACTGCTTAAGGCACAGCGACTTGGATGTGGGAGGTCGTCATCATCTCTAGAGCCTCCGTCCTGAGAGTACCAAGTAGTGCTGCTTTGTGGTTCTTCATCAGCTAATCGAGTTGAACAGTCATCCAGAAGGCATGATGAGAGCTGAGAGACTTTTTCAAGGAACTTCCAGTGTTGTTCTCACCACTCTGATCCTTTTAGGACTTGGAGCCACGGGCGGAGTTAGTACACGGTCAGAAGCCGCTGGGTTTCTTGGTGTGTGCAGTTGCCCCTTCCCCAGCATGGCTCCTATCCCGTGGCTTCTGAATAGTTTTTACAGGCTCTTCCGATGTCGGAGTGTAGCTCCTTCTGGGAGAAACATTTCAAAATGCAGGGGTAGTTGGTGCTGAGGGTAGCAGAGAACATCGCAGCACAACTGGGACACATCTGGGCGAAGTAAAGCTGCGTAGGAGGACTCACCTTTAGTCTTGTGCCAGAGGGGTCTCGGCATCTGATGCATGAGGCGGTGGCGTGGGAGCAGGTTGCCATGGGGTAGCGTGTACGCTGGCTGCGTACGCTGCCCCGTAGAGTTTGAGCACCTTAGCGTATTTAGTTGGTAAATTAAACACAAGCTTATAAAACTTCTGGATAGCTCTCTTCACATGGAAAAGCAAACCGTGCTGAGAGGCTGGTGGAGGAGAGGACAGCATCCTTGTCGCTTAATTCAACTGAAGCTTCACTCACTGTGGAGAGAGTAAATGAGAAGTGGCTTTTCTCTGCCAAATCCTTTATTTAAACATAAAGGCTTTTCCTGGCTTCTTGCAAAAGATACTGTTAGCAAAGTGGTCCTATGCATGACTTCTTTCAGGCTGCAGCTCCATTGCAGCATCAACCAGAAGATCTGGCCGCTGGCTGTTGTGTTTCCCACTTCAGCCTCTAAGATCCTCATCTTTGCCAAATGACCTTGATTTGCTGAGGCACAGAAGATACCTCAAGGGCGGTTTGTTTTACACTCGAGCTTTCCTCTTTCCCTGCATGTGTGCTCTTGGGCGGTGCTAGAGACAAGGTCCTTGGTCAGACATGACCTTTGGACAGCGGATGACTCACGGTCTCTCCTGTTCTGAAAGCTGCTCTGCGCACACGCGTGTTACGGTGACTATTAGGGTAACATCATTTGTTGTGTAGAGTTGCAAGAAAAAGAATATTTCACATCCCATCAGAGCGTCGCCGCAGTCTCCTGCAACTGCTGACGCCCGAGGTCTTCACAAAGCTCACTCAGACCTACAACGTTGTGATACCATTTTCTTCCGCTTTTTAATTAGACAGAGGCTTGGGTTTCATAGATTTCTTTCCACCTTTCTTCAAAGCTCTTATGTTCGCCCCCTTCCCCCCACTTCAGCTTGCCCTGGTAGATTATAGCCTGCTGGAAAAACATAGAGCACATTGTGAAGCCCAAAGTGAAAGCTGACTCAGCGATCCGTCCGCTTTAAGCTGCCACTGCTCATGGAACAGGAGGTTAGCCTTAAAATACTTCTGCCAAAAAATACTGCTGCTTTAACAGAACTGATGCCCATTTTATTAGCTGTTGCCGCGTCCTTTAACTTGATTTTTTTTAAAAAACGTGGCCCACTAGTGCCTTAACGCACTGGGAAAGAGAGTTTTCTTTTCACATGCTGGAATAATTCTGAGTTTCCTGTAAAAACGCTTCCCTGTTCTCTCTGTAAAGCAACCAAGTGACAACTTGGGGCGATAAAATGGGGAGAAAGTGGGTTTTGAGGAGGGAGCTGGCCAGGGAGCGGTGCTTCGCGTGACAACAGTGGGAACTGTGGGTGTCTGCCATTCCCGGAAATATACTCAAGTACCCTTTTTCCACCGGGGAATTAAGAAGTTATGCAGACTCGGCCTAGTTTCGTTAATGGATTTAAAGCAGGTTTTGGCAGAAGGCAGCCAAGTGCATCGGGAATGGAACAGAAAATATTCTTCCTGAGTCCAAGAGCCTGGAAACTGCCTCTCACACCATCGAAAGCAAGTGACAAATGCCGTTCTTGTTGTGATCTGAAATCTTTCTCTTTTCTCTCTCCCCCACGTCCATGGTGTGCACAGGCTATTTATTAGCTAATTTAAAGCCACAGGCACAAAACTATTGTGGAGTCACCCTAGGACCCCTGCACTGGGGGAGGAACGTGTTGCATTTAAAGGTACTTACCAAAGCAGCTGAATTCAGCCTCTTGATTGCCTTGGCTGCAGCTCTAGCTACTTATTCATAGTTTTTCCATTTTAACCCTTGTTTCTCCTCCAGTCGGATCTGCATTTTTGACAGGTGATTATTATCGCTGGAAGAGCTGACAGCTCTGGTAGTCTCAAGTGCAGCAGAAGTCCTGATGCTCGTTGTAATGCAGGCAGGTGGTCTTTGAGTATTTGGAAAGAAAGGCTGTAGAAAACCTGGGCGATGTCTGCGCCGGTACGAGCGGGAGCGCTGAGCACTATCGCATTAGCAGGGAATCTGTGGCTTGCCTGAGTCCCAAGGAGAAGCTCGTGAGTGTCAGACCCAAACCTGGGCTGTCAGTTTTGTGAATACCTGTGCTGAAAGGCTGCAGGGATGCTCAGGGTGTCTTAGTTAAGCTGTGTTCAAAGTTGGGATAACTCTACTGCACAGACTGCTGGGGCACTTGGAGACCTGTTGATGGCAAGAAAAATATTCCACCATGGTGGGAATCCTGGTGGAAGGTCCCCCGTACAATAATGAATGGTACAATTAAGTGAATTCCATCAAGGGCCCTATTTTTAACTTCTTAGCATACAGAATTCTCTGTAGTTGCAGGTTAGCAGGGTTCTTTCTCCCTCTTGCAACAGGGGTCACTGCTTCCATACAATGCTAGAGCTGGTTTATCCTATTTTTACTAAGCTTGTGAAAGTTGTTTTTCTAACGTACTATGACTCTGCTTGCTTCCCCACCCATAGACTCCATCTGTACACTTCAAAATAGTAGGAGGAAGAGGGCAGAGAAAGAACAAAGGCTCGTAATACGAATGGAAGGAAACTAGGGAAATTCAGGAGGAAACGGACAGTGAGAAATACAAAAAGATCCAGCTGCGCTGAATGCACGGGGCATGAGTGCACGGGGATGCTTTCTGCTTGGTATTCAGAGCTCAAGACCTGCATTGTGGAGCTGAACTTTCCTTTGAGTCAGTGACCTATTCAGACACCTAACAATGTCCATTATGTGTGTTCAGCTTGTTTATGCCCAGGGCTGGGCTTTCTTACCTTTTTTTCGTGTATGGTAAAACAATATCCCGCTTGCAAAGTGACCGGGCCGAGCTCGGTTTTGCCATGCGAGCTCTTCAACCTCGGCTTTCAGCAAGCATCTTGGTGTTTAAGAAAGGTTTAAAAGCGCAAACCATGCTGACAAGATGCTCAAGGAGACATCTGCTGATGAAAACCGTTCTTAATTGACTGGTGGCAAGCGTCTCTTTTTCTTTGAAGGGTATGAGAGGGGCAGAAGGAGGTAAGAAGAGGTCAGACCCTGCCTCGCTGGAGTTGTGATGGGATCGGTACGGGGAGGCGGAGGGAAGAGGCGAGTCCGGAAGAGCTCTGAGGCTTGGTGGCAGCAGCCTGCCAGCGATGCTCGTTGCATCCCTGCGGGGTGAGCAGCGGAGAGGCGAGACCCGGGCACCTGGGGAGGGGAACCTCTCTGCTGTGGCAGGGCAAGCGGTGCTGCCTGCGCCCGCATCCTTGCTGCGGAATAGGTGGGGCTGTCAGCCCACGTGAGAGCTTAGATTTGTGCTACAGCTGCAGAGAAACCAGCTGACCCGGGTTTAACATACATCGAGCCTCTCGGTCGCTCGAGAGGCTTTGTGCGCTCTCTCCAGAGTTTGGGGCAGCAGCTGCAGGAGTGCCTGAGCGTGCTCCGCCGCGGAGATATCCTCTGCGACCTTGGGCAGCCCAGGGTCTTAGCCCTGTTACTTGGAAACAGCTCCCACCTCCACTACGGAATACAACACGAGTCGGATCACGTGGTGCCTCGGATTAATGGGAGAGTTTTTGGGTTTGAAGGAGTTGTATGATATGGCCTGACCTCAGCCCGTAGTTTTCTGCACAAGGACATCATTCTCCACTGAGGGAGGTGCTCTTTAACCCAGCCCACCAAGAAGCAGGAACTGAAAGAGCTGGAGCTAGAAATAAGGCATCCTTTTTGTGGTGAGAGCAATTTGGGCATTGGAGCAAGTCTGTACAGGCAAGCAACAGCGCTTTCTCCTCCTATTTAAAGAGAAAGCATCTGGCAACTTGCTTTGTTCCGTCTTACGCCCTTGTTTAACCACCACTTGTTCAGCTAGAGCCACTTAGCAGCTTTTAAGACATTTCTTTAGAGGGGAAAAAGTGAATTCTGTGCGTTCAGGGAACATCTGTCATCATCCGGAGCAGAAACTGTCGTTACCGTGGTCCCTGGAGCGTGCGGGAGAGCCCCAGTTCCGCAGTGCAGTTGCTTCTCGGAGAACAGAGCTGGCCCTGAAAGGTGGAGAAGGTGGTTTAGCCACATTGCCCTACACCTACAAAAATCAAGCAGTGCCCCTCTGAAGCCTCAAACATGTGCCCAGCACATGACACGAGAGGAGTGTTTTTGTTTGTGTTTGTTCTCAGGAAATTGTGTTGCTTTGTGAGCTGAATGTCTTAAGTTTGGCACCCCGAAAGCTGGGCTTTAGCAGGCGCTTCTGGAAGATGTCAGCCTGAGCTGTATTTTCCTGACTCAGACTCAGTAAGAACTGAGAAATGGAGCATTTAAATAGAAAAAGAAGAATCCCAGAAGCTACAGTGCAGCTAGATAATGTCAATCTTGTCATTGCTTTTAATATTCATGGCCAGCACAGCGATCAAACTTTGTCAGTTTTAAGTTAAGCAACACTTAGTCCTAGTCAGCTTCTGTCTACGTACATGAAAGGGATGACTGAGCCCACAGCTGCTAAAAGCATCTCTCGATTACTTATATTTCACTAGGTATTTAAAGATTAGGTCAGAGTGTAGAGGATGAAAGGGTTTTTTTCCTTTATCTTTTAATAAGAAACTTGTATTTGCAGATATGAAAAAGACCAAAGACTGAAGCGTTTAACATGCTCCTCTTTTTTTTTTTTTTTTTTCCCCTGCTGCTTCCTCCTCCCAGTGGGGTGGGGGTAGGGGGAGCGTGTGGAGATCCTATAGGGAATAAAACCATGTCCCTCTTGGTCTGCTGCTCACCACAGCCCTGCCCAGCTTCCCAAAATTGATGGGTAAGGATGGGCCGTGCTGGAGTTCTCATGACATAGGCTTGCTTGCAATGCAGGAGACCAAGCAACGTACGTGGGAATTAAATATGTGGGGCTTCGTACGCTTTAAATGCGAACGACAAAGGGGAGGATGGTCTCTCCTCTCTGCCTGTAACGAGAGAAGCTTTGTGAGATTCCTGCAGTCACTTGGTTTTACTGTCTTCTCTGACTCTCAAACTCTTCTTGGGGAAAGGACCTCTTCATTAGCCTTGTGGTGCTCCGGCCCTTCCATCAAAATATAACCGCCCCCGAGATCTTCAGAAAATTATCTGGCAAAATCAGAGAGGATGAGATTAACGTTGTCCTAAACAAACAAACAAACAAAAAAACCTAAACAAAAAAAGGAAAGAAGCGGGGGGAAGTAGTTTGGAGAAGGGCTGCCAGCTGTCTGTATTTAAAATGCGGGAAACAGGGAGAAAGACATGGATCCCGGTGTAAAACAGGGGGGTCGTAGTGCCCGGCATTGCGCTGCTTTGGGGGCGCAGAGGGATTCTCTGCGTCCCGCTGCTGGCATGGTGCCCTTTGCTGTTCATCTGATGTTTCATTTGGGTTGTGTACTACCTGTACGTGCAGCTTAGCTGACAAAGCCTGGTCGTGCTGGGGAAGTGCCAGCAACTCAGCTGCCTGCTCTAATCCAGATCAGGGATTTTTGTTGCCGTGCCTTGATTCCTTTGCTTTTTTAGTTTCTACGGTTGTGCCAGCCTCAGAGCCCGAAGGCAAGAAACGCAAGGTGAAGAGGAGGTGGTCTTGGTAGCCAGGAGCCAGCAAACGTTGGCTCTCCTTAGTCCTGCCTCCAAGTTTGCTGTGAGACTTCATCTCTCCGTACCGCAGTTCTCTGCCCCAGGTCCCAGGGCGTGCCTCATTCACACCCAGAGGGCTTGTGTCTGTCCTCTTCTGAAGTGCAGCATCATTCCTTGCCATGGTGGCAGGTTAATGCCGCCTTTCCCAACATAGACCAGCATCACCTGTAACTTTGGTCCCTCTGCTCGCACGTTCGTGCCTCAGCAGTCCTTTGCTCCTCCGGAGTTTGACAGAAGCACTCGGTGCTTCGTGCCTTCGTCTCAAACAAGCGTGCGAGGTCAGGAAGCCGGTGGGGAAATTCTGCCTCAAATTCATAAAGCAGAGGAACCAGGTAAAATAAACACTTGGCTTCTGAAGTGGTTCCTTGGGGTCATACAGACGCAGGCTCTCTGTGGAGTTGAATGTGGCAGGGTCTGCTCAGGTAAGCATCACCCCACCTGGGAGAAGTTCCTGTAGGGTTTTGCTGTGAGGGAGAAGACTGAAGGTTTGTTTTTCTTTCATAACGTAAGAATCCTGGTTCTGAGCTGCGCCTTTGGGCATAGATTTAAATGACAAAAGCTGTCAGTTTTTCTTCCATCAGATTTTAATCGTGTTGCCGCAGTCAAGCAAGGGTATACTGAGAAAAATGATCGTCTCTAGTGGCAGCTTCACTCTGCAGCCTTTTGCCATTCAGAATTGGCCTGTTTGGCTCTGCTGCTGAGAAAGGGCATTCGGGCAGTCTTACTTTGCTTTTGTTACCTCTGTGCAGAGTCAACACGGCGATGAAAGGAGGAGAAAGTAAGCTTCAATTTCTCCTTGCGCGTTGTCACCGGACGGCTGGTTCTCAGGCTTTGGGCATCTTTGTGTTCTCCCCACCCCACGAGGCAAGGAGAGTAAATCAAGAGTCCCCCGGGTAGGTTTCAGCCCGCAAAGATGTTTGTAGCAACCCCCGAGCTAGGAAAAACCCTAATTTGACATGCAGACCCTTTCATATTGCATCTCTGCTGTGTCCAGGGGTTGTTGGCGTTGCAGCAGAAGGATGTTTTTCTGAAATCTCTCAGGGTTTTTTGTTCTGTCAGTACAACCGTGCCGGTGGTGACAGCTTCCGTACCCTGCTTTTGCTGCTTCTCGGAGGATTGCGCTGGTAACCGTGATTTTCTGCAGCGTGATATTGCACTGCACAGGGCATTTTAGAGGGTCAGTTACATGGTCACTTGAGAGTCCATGGACAATTTAGTCTCCCTGCTAAAACTCTTCAAAAAGGAACTCAGTGAAGAGCATGGCTTTGGTGGCCTAAACCTTTCCATCAGGCTCCCTGGGCTGGGTTGTGGCCAACAGCTCTTGACCAGTTAGCACAAGCCTCCTGCTGCAAATCCCACGTTACCCAGCGTCGCGTTTGATTGATTGTGGGAGGGAGCGATGCTAGCGTGGAATCAAGTGCCAAGCCTTAAAATACTTGGCAAATTTTCCTCCTCAAGGAAGATCAGGTATGAACCTCAGCTTTCAAGCAAAGGAAAGAAAGTTTCTGCCTCTAACGGCTGGAAGGAGAGGGCAGCCACTCTGGCTGGCTTAACCTAAGGCTTAGAAACCAGGAGGCAAATTAATCCTGTTTCTGATTTTCTTATTTTTCCGCAACGTCTGGCTTTTTAAAGCTAACCCCAAGCGGAGGGGGTGCGGAGGCTGACTCATGGCTTTTGAACACTGGGGTTGGCAGCGCTAGAGGAGAGCTCCCACGTGCTCTCCGTTACGCCGGTGTCCGTGTGCCCGTGAAATTTGGGTGCGTGCTCCGTACCGACACGTGGCTGGGTGGAGGTGGCCTGCCCTCCTCCTTAGTTTGGTTGGTGCCGATGCATCAGCACCGCGCGAATCTGCCTTTCGTTAGCCATTTCCTCATTAGCCTCCCAGAGGTAGAGCCGTGCACGTGGGGTTTAGCTCTTCAGATCTGCGAGGGGAGTCACCGTTGCAGGATTGGATTTCGCCCTGGTTTAATTATGTGTTCAGTGATGAGGCTTTCTGATGAAAAACCTGGAGTTTCTCTTTTGACTTCTGATAGTCTAAAAAATAAATTGTTGATCATCAAGAATACTTAAAGAAATTAGTCCTGGTTGGACTAAAACCTCGGGATGGCTTTTAAATGCGTCGCAGTCTTGCCAGTTAACGATGGGCTGAAAGAGTGGATCAACTGGCTCGATTTAATAGCAGAAACAGAGGAGAGCTGACGGTGATGCTTTCTTTCTTTTTTTTCTTTTTGTCTGCAATGATCTTTAGCTCAGGAGAGCACATCTATGCTAATTGACTATTAAACGAGATTGCTTGCCGAGGTGCGCTGTCTCACCGTTTCAATCCTTTAAGGAATAAAGTCTCTGATGGGCTGCACACAGGCTCTTAAATATAATCTGCCTAATGACTGGAGGGCTTTGACCTTCTGCTATTAAGGCGCCAATGTTTTGGGTTAGAAACCAAACCTTTGGGGTGGGGGGCCGAGCAGAGGTGGGGTTTTTTTCTGAAATGGTAATGTTCCCAACAACAAAGGCTGCTTTTTCATCTTGGAGGGAGGCTTGGAAGCAGCACAGAGTCAGCCTAGAGATAAGTCTCTTTTAGCTCAAGGTTTCTGGGGTTGCACGCGTGTTCCCGCACGCCTGGACCACCGCTTAGACACCTACCTGGCCGCAGATCCTTTGTCCCAGTTGCTGTGCATGCAAATAACGCGTGTTTGCCTGTGTTTACCCAGGTTGGGAAAAAAATCTGAGCCCTGAGGGGTTCGAGCTTCCTTTCGTGATATGAAACGGGCTGAGGCGCCGCTCGCCGCCTGCTTCGCGGGGACGCTGCAGGAGGGTTTCGGAGCCCTCGGCGTCGGAGGAGGAACAGTCAGTCCCGTCATTTAGCAAGGATTCCTGCTGCCATTTTAAAGAGTTCTGCCGACACACTCCAGAGGGAATCTCAGCCCAGGCCTGAAAGATGGCAGTGACTCAGGGATCCGAAAGGGCTGGGTCAAAGGAGGGGCGAGCTGCGAACAGGGGCAGGCTTGCTCTTTCATTCTTCAAGTCCTGCTCTGTTTTGCTCAGCTTGACCAGCCTCTGGCACCATCCTCCGCAAGCGGGGATGCAGGGGAGGAATGGGATGCAGGGGAGGAATGTTCCTTATCCTGGGAAGCTCAGGGCACCCTCCTTGGGGCATGGGGAGGGCGCAGATTATTTGGATGCTTTCCCATCCCGTTCTCCCCCCACCCCAGCTGATTGATAGATATCCGCCTGAAGCCTTAACATCTCTTGGCAATTGATGCAACGAGATAAAAATGGGGAGGGAGACAAGACTCAGGCTTGTTCTGCTGTTTTAGAGTAAATGATGCGGGAGCAGTTGGTATTTTGTTGCTGATGTTAAACCTGGGTGCAGGGAGAGAGGGAAGAATGCTGTTAAAGAAGAGCACCTGCCTCTGACAAATGCTCAAGCCACTAGAGACCCCGCGGTCATTTTGTAAATCACAAGCGGGTTTTCAGCCGACCCAGAAATGCGCGCTGCTAAATGCCGGCCATCGAATAGCCTAAATTACTGATCCAGCAGAGATTAATCTATAAATTGCGGCAGGCTTAGAACAGCCGTTGGAGAACAGCATTTAGTATCTAGTTCAGTGCTCTCCACCTTTTGTCCTGACCTGCCAAACGACGTGGCCACTTGTTTGTGTTGTGCTAAAATACATTGTAGGAAGGCCACGTAAATCGGGTTTTTCTGGCCTGTGAATCTCTAGGAGAGGCTTCTGCAAGCAGCAACACTGCAAACAGAGCAAGTGGGTAACAAGTGGTGCTTAGAGCCTCAAAAACCAGCTCATTCTCCCTGCTCACCTCTTCCTCTCTTGCTCCAGACACTTGTAATCAGAGAATATGGCAGGTTTGTTCTCTTGCTCATAATAAAACCTCAAAGGAAGGATCACCCCTGTATTCCTGTTGTAACCTGATGTGGAAGTCAAGCTGCTCCAGCGCTGCCCGTCCCGCCGAGATGAGTCAAGTCGCCGCCTCTCTCAGAGGTGACATTACAGGATGTCTGTCTGCAGACTTTGGCCTTTTATTTGGGAGGGGAGAGCAGGGAGATGGCTTCCTTTGCAGCAGCAAGGGTAAAATAGGCTTTTAGTAAAGCTTAAATTCTGCAGCTGCTGGCTAAACTAAAAAAGAAGTGCTGGCACTCCGTCCTCCTGGAGATGAACCTTTTCCAGCTCTCTGCCATGACCCAGGGATGCGAGCCATCCCTTCTGGGCTTTTTTCCCTTTGTGCCACTTTCTTGGATGAGAATAATGGGAGAGTTTCTTCCCTTGGCAAGGCTTTGCCTTGCTTGGGCTTTTCTGCTCACAGGGGTGGTTTAGGTTGGTGAATGGAAGGAAAAGAGTCTCAGAAGGAGAAGCGCTGTAGCAGAGACATCCTGGAAGGGGCTCTCACTTTTTACTGTTATATAAATCGACTCCTTAAATCTCTGATTATAGACCATGAAGAGAATTAGAAATTCAAAAGTTAAGAGATAAGAAAAGGAGGAACGATGTTGTGTGTGATACAGTAAACATTTCCACTGATGTGCACGTGTGGATCGGCTGAGCACAACTAGAGATCTGAGAGCAGGCCTGCTGAAACTCCAGATTACCATCCAGATACGGGTAAGAACACTTCATCCAAATATTACTGCGATTGAGGCAGATAAGGGGATTTTTTTTGTCCCTGCAGGAAGTTTCCTGTTTCTTGCTGGTCTCCTGGGATGTTCGGCATGACCTCCCTATGGTTTGCAGAGCCTGGTCCTGGCACTGGAGAGTTTGCAGTTGGGAGGGATGCACAGGGAAGTGTTATCCCTACCTCTCTCTTCACATCTATCTGTCTCCCCTTTGCTAACAGTATCAGCAGTAGTGTGGCCAGCAGGCCCAGGGCAGCGGTTGTCCCCCTGTACTTGGCACTGGTGAGGTCACACCTCGAGTTTTGGGCTCCTCGTGACAAGAAAGACATCGAGGAGCTGGAGTGTGTCCAGAGAAGGGCAACAAAGCTGGTGAAGGGTCTGGAGTGATGAGGAGTGGCTGAAGGAACTGGGGTTGTTCAGCTGGAGAAGAGGAGGCTGAGGTGAGACCTTCTCACCCTCTACAACTCCCTGACAGGAGGTTGTCTCTTTTCCCAAGTAACAAGAGACAGGACAAGAGCAAATGGCCTCAAGTTACACCAGGGGAGGTTCAGATTGGATATGAGGAAGAATTCCGTCCCCAAAAGGGTTGTCAAGCACTGGCACAGGCTGCCCAGGAGTCCCCATCCCTGGAGGGATTTCAAAGCCGGGTAGATGTGGTGCTCAGGGACACCGTTTAGTGGTGGGTCTGGCAGTGCTGGGTTAACAGCTGGACTCGATGATCTTACAGGTCTTTTCCAACCAAAACGATTCTGTGCATCCGAATTGTTTGCAGGCAGATTCCCCCCCGCAAACCGCCAAATGTTTTGGAGCAGCTTGAGACATCTGGTTGGACAGGAGAGGACTGAATAATACTTGTCAGTGGGTGCTCGGCGTCGCTGGGCATGCTGCGGCGCGTGTGTCGGGGTGTCCCGAGGCAGCTCCTGGGCAGAGCATGGGAACTTTGACCCGTGATGCAGTTGTCACAGAGAAGAAACTGTGCCAGGGGAACAGAATCTAAAGCAGAGACACAGAGAAGCTTTCACCAAGAGATCTGATTTGTAATTACAAAACAACAAACAAACTAAACCAGCTAGAGGGGTGTTAAGGTTTAGTGAATTGCTCAACAGGGTGGGTCAAAGGGAATTTAGCTGGCCTGGGGCAGGTCACAGAAACGGCTGAAAATCGGGCTGGGCAGAGACAGGAGAAAGGGACACAGCTGGGAAAAGTCTTGAATTGCCATGGCAGGGCAAAAAGGGCAGAGATTTTGTAGGTTTGTAGCTGAAGGTCAGAAGCGGGCACCCTTTGCTGGGGTCGCGGCATTTCCCCGCGAGCGCTTGCAGCTGAACTGCAGCCTGGGTTTGGAGAGAGGCATCCACTCGCAACGGAAAGACTTACAATTTGGGATCCACCACATCCTTTGGGAAGCCGTTCCCATGGTTAAATGCGTTTACCGCCCAACTGTTACGGTTCCCTGAAGGAGTTTGAATCCTCAGCTGGCAGCCTGCCGGCCTCGTTCGTCGCTGCTGCAGAGCTCTCTGCCTCCCGGGACAAAAATCTCGTTACAAAGGGACCGAGTGACCTGCCTGGGGTCGCTCAGGCTGGCTGGGAGAGCCGGGGACCCAAACCTGCTCCCTCCAGTCAAGAGCATGGGACTGAGTGTTGTGAGAAGCATTTGTCTGTTCATTCATCAGGAGCCCGCTGATCTTGTCTCCTCTCCAGATGATGTATGCCTTGCTGCTTTGCCCTCAGCAGCTGGGTAGGTCACGCAGGATTTGAGAAACGGCTCTGGCGTCGTACCAAGCAGGGGCTGTGGGGCGCTCACCAGCGAATTCCAGAGATGATGTGTCATGAAAATCCTGGCCCTGCCACCCCTTCATCGCGTGGGGCTGCTGGAGATAGTGGGAACCTTGCCGGGTTGCAGTCCCCACATTCAGTGAGAGCTTTGCCTTCCCAAGCAGCTTTCAGTAGGTGGATCTTAGCTGCAAAATCTGTTTGGGAGCCTCCCGCTTTGCGTGGGTGGGAGGGAAGCCTTGCTCTTGCCCCTCTGCCTGCCTCCAGCTGGAAGGTGACAAGGGAGCTGGGAGAAGTCAGCTGTTTCCATGTTCTTCCTCTGGGGACTTGAAATCTATTTCCAGGGAAGTGGGTCCCTGGGAAGAGGCAGGGCACCTCTTCTGAGTGGCTGCTGCCAGAGCTGGCAGGCAGTCGGAGGTAGCTTTGCCAGCCTCAGGCATTTCAAAGACTTCAGTCAAGCCCCGGAAAACAAACAAACAAACAAACATGGGATAATCTTAGTTTCTCCTCTTACATTTTGAGCTCGTTGCGCTGTCCTCTGGTTTGTTACCGAGCTTTTTCTGCAGCCACCGGCCTTAGGAAGTTGTTGTTGAGCAGAAAAGCACCGTCCTTTCATCAGTGAGCTTTTTGTTGCCTGCTTTCTCCTGGGTTGGACTTCAGGTGTATATGGCAAACATCTTTAAATCTTTCAGGGTACGTCCCTCCGTCCCTTACCCCTGGAAACATTCTCTTTGATCTGGATCATTTGGCGAATTTGGGATTGAACAGTTTCAAGGAAGGGACGATTGTTGTGGTGGATACCCTGGTGACGTTACCTTTCCCAAAAGCAGTTGAATGTGATGAAACCTTCATTCTTGTTTTACAGCTGCTTGTAGCAGTGCCCAAATGTTTATTGTCCCCTGTAGTCCCACATGCTGCCGGGCCAGGCTTTCCACTGGAAGATAATATATTATATTCCTGCTATTTATGAACTTGCGTGACGCTGCAAAGCAACTGCTCCACCGGGCTCGAGCTTGCTGCTCGTTGTAGGGGTGCATCTGTGCTAGGGAGCCCTGACACACGTTCACCCCGACTGAATTTCCTGGGAATTTTTCCCCTGCCCTAGACTGCTGAGCTCTGCAAACATTTGCTGGTGGAAGGCGACACATTAGTTTTAATCAGAACTATTCTTAAAGCTGTCGGATTGATTGCTGGGGTCCCTCCCTGCCTCTGTCCTGCCTTTCTCACCTCGTTTTGATCAAAGCCTGGCATCGATCGATCTGGTACGGTGGGAAGCTAATCGGGACTAAACGCTGGGGCTGTTCCAAATCACAGGCGCAGAAACAGGGACTCTGGGGCGAGGGACACTGGTTTGTTTTTTTCTTTATCTCAAGGCTGGGCTGACTGGGTTGTTAGATCCTCCTTGCTGGCACATCACGCTGTAAAGAGCAACCAGCTGCTCCGCCGGCCGCGCTCATTCACTTTGAAATCCCTTTAGGGCTGGAACAATTCCATTAGCCGTCCTTCTTGGGCGTGATGCGGAGGGGCTTTCTCTGCCCATTAAAACCGAGTCCGCGCACCAGTCCGGAGGGCTCGTCGTCACCAAGACATTCCCCGCGTACCTCAGGGCTGCTCGCAACTGAAATCCTGAACAAAAGATCTGCTGTTAGACAAAAGAGGAAGGACTGAGCCTGTGAAGAGAAGGAAGAATTTCTCCTCTGTTTGCCAGCGATTTTTTTTTTTCCTAACTATTCTTTTTTGGAGGATCGGTCACCAATTAATCCGCGTCGTTTTGCAGACAAAGCTGTCAACGTTTTTCAGTTTGCACGGTGAAATAACTTCAGTATTGTTGGTTTTAGCAGCTCTGAATGTTCTCAAACAAATGCCTTTTAAGATAAAAACGGTCTGTGCTTGGTCCCAGCCCAGAGTTGTGGTCATTATTGTTTTATTTGAAATGTCTCAACTGAGCTCAGTGAAGTCAGTGAGAGCTGCAAGTCAAGTCACACTTATTTCCATGGCTAAATATGGGCGTGATACAGGGTGTTACTCTAAAATTCTCCAGCGTGTGACCCAAGCCGTAGCCCAGTGAGCGTGGTCTGTGCCGCAGCTACCGACTCGCGGCAGGTCGTGGGTACCAAGAGCATCATGCCTCCTCACGTTTGTTTTCTGCTTTCGCCTGTCGTCGACGTGCAAGATGTGTCACGACCGCATAGGACCGTGAGCTTTCTGGCAACTTGTGTGTGGGTGTGTTTACCTTTTTGCTGATTTCTGTGCGTTGGATCAAAAATGCGAATAATGGGAGGGCGCCTTCCCTGCCACACGCACGTACACGGCGCGGAGAGTTGCAGCTGTATAAAAGGCATTTTTTGCCACTTCTTGGTGGCAGCGCTGAGGTACCAAATTAAATATAGCCCATCGCCTTGGAGTGGGGTAGGTGTACTGGTTCCATGCGGATGTAGTCAAATCTGTCTCGAACTGGCCCGTTTATTATCCCAAAATGTTTGCAGAGCTTAAGAACGACATAAAATACACGCGAAGATGTTTTGCAGTAAAAAGAATAAATGCAAGTGAGTGCTTTGCAGGTTCAGATCAGTCCACGGGGGAAGACTTTTGGGAGCTCTGGTGCGTGTACGTGGTTTTTCAGTGGCAGGAGCAGGCCTGCTTTGTGTCACCTGGATGCCCTGTGGAGCAGAGAGCTCAGGTGAGGAGCTGCTGCAGCTTCCAGCCGGGAAGGGGCAATTCCATCAGCGTTTGGCCGTGGTGCAGTGCCGGCTTACCAGGGGCATAGCTTTGGCCGCGGATCAAACCCCGAGTGCCAGGTCCTTCCCCGTCAGCCCAGCATCACCCGGGGCTGGTTAGCGCCAGGATGGAATCGTTAACGTCTTCATAGCATCAAAAGTCATTTGGATGCTGCAGCTCTCTCAATTAAGCTCCTGTCGAGCTCCGCACGCGGACATGGTGACGTAGTTGGCTGCCCCGCTGCAAATGCTCCCCAAACAGCCTCCGTCTGTGCTCCGGGCTGGAGAGGAGCCAGAGCGAGCCGTGGTCTCCGCACAATGTCACACTGAATTAGGAGGGTGCGAGATTTTTGTTTTCGCTAAAACAGTTCTGCCAGTACAGCCCGGAGGGCAGCTGCAGTTATACTGGTACAGAGGGGCCTTATGTCGCTCTGAATTGTCCCCAGCTCGGGCGGTGACGCTGCTGGGAGCACCTTCATCCGCCGGTAACAACCCGTGCGTGGTGTGCGCTGCCCAGCTCCACAAGCGCCGCTTTATTTTGTTGACGACCGCCCCATAGCAACTCTTGTCTCAGGGGCCCAAGGCAAATATTTTGCTTCCTCTGGCTGTTAGGAAGCAGGTTCTCCACAGCAGCAGTCCCTTCACAAAGGGGTTCGGTCCTGAGCAGGAAACCCTGGTCCATTCCCTAATGAGTCCTTCCTGCTGATAAGGGGACCTGGGGGTCAGGGGCTCTGCCTGAGCCAGCCAGCTCCTCGAGAACTGATGTACTTCTTGACAAACGTGTCTTCCAGAGCCTATAAAATGAGACTCCGGCCATTGCTTCTTGAGCAGGCCCTCCAGAGAGGTGGGTGCATCATAGAATCATAGAACTGTCAGGGTTGGAAGGGACCTTAAAGATCATCTAGTTCCAACCCCCCTGCCATGGGCAGGGACATCCCCCACTAGATCAGGCTGCCCAGAGCCCCATCCAGCCTGGCCTTAAAAACTCCCGGGGATGGGGCTGCCACCCCCTCTCTGGGCAACCTGTGCCAGGGTCTCCCCACCCTCATGGGGCAGAACTTCTTCCTCACGTCCAGTCTGAACCGACCCATCTCTGGCTTCAGTCCATTCCCTCTAGTCCTGTCACTGCCCGTCATCCTAACAAGCCCCTCCCCAGCTTTCTTGTAGCCCCCTTGAGATACTGGAAGGCCACAATAAGGTCTCCCCGGAGCCTTCTTTTCTGCAGACTGAACAGCCCCGACTTTCTCAGTCTGTCTTCATAGGAGAAGTCTGTCTTCATAGGAGAAAAGGGCATGGAGGAAAGGGCAGCTCAAGCAGAGCCACCTACCTCTGGTATTGCTGCTGCCGGTCCCACATCTCACCTGTCCCGTGCTCAGTAGATTTACCCCTTCATGTACGTGGAGACCCAACTCTGGTTTTATTCCTGGAGCAGCTATTTTATGTGTGTGCAGTATTGCTGTGTATTCACACCTGGGTTGTTTCCCCAGTTTGGGGAGTGGGCTGCAGAACAAGGTGTATCACATCTACGCTGTCCTGCTTTGGGACAAGGCAGCCCTTAGGTCTGTTTTTCCAGCCCTGTGCTTTGAAAGGCCTGTCCAGCACAATTTATGGTGTGGAGATAAGCGTGAAGTATTTATATATCTTGGGTACACCAGAAAAGAATCATAGAATTGTAGAATGTTAGGGGTTGGAAGGAAGTTCCAGAGATCACCCAGTGCAACCCCCTGCCAGAGTAGGGTCACCCAGGGCAGCCACACAGGAACGCGTCCAGGCGGGGTTTGAAAGTCTCCAGAGCAGGAGACTCCACACCCTCTCTGGGCAGCCTGGGCCAGGGCTCCGGCACCCTCACAGCAAAGAAGTTTCTCCTCAGGTTGAGGTGGAACTTCCCATGTTCTAGCTTACACCTGTTATTCCCTGTCTTGTTACTGGGCACCACTGAGAAGAAATTGTCGCCTTCCTCTTGACCCCCACCCCTCAGATATTTCTAGACATTAATAAGATAAGAAGTCACTACCTGGGGTCTACTGTGGCCCCCTGTGGTGGGATGCTCTGCTTCACCGCGTGCCGCGATGGTTTTCCTTTTTCATAAGCTGGTTCCTTGACACTTACTTCCCTCCTGAAGGTGAGGTGTGCTCTGCCAGAGCGAAGCAGCATTGCGCAACTTGTGAAGTCCCGCGCTGTGCTGGATTAATAACAAATCCAGCAAAAAAAAACAGTAGCTGGAATACCGGAGCGTTGCCCTTTGGCAGGCTGTTGCTCATTGCCGCTGGAAGGTGGGAGTGACATGTTTTTTCCCCTGTGACACATCCCTGTTCCCCCGCTGTCTATATTTAGACACAAACACATCCAGAATCAACTGTGCCCGTGGCAGACTCTGCCACTGCCTGCAGCAGCCCTCGCCAAGGCAGCGTTCGGCGTGCATTTAGCCTGCCCTTGCCTCTGCACACTGATGGAAACGGCATCAGCTCGGCCAGACTTCGACTGCGGGGCTGCCAGGGTGCAGCCTGGTCATGCCTTGAGCTCCATCTTAAACTCTTTTCCATGTAGACCCTGGCTGTAGGGAGGCAGGCAGGTGTGTGGGAAGGAGAGCTATCACTTCTTGAGAGGTTACGCCTTCTCTTCTGTCTGCATCTGACGCGTTGCTTGTTTTAACAACAGTTCTGCTTTGGGCTGTGGTCCTGGATTACCTCCTCAGCTCAGCAGAGTTAGTCTCAAAGACTTCGATGAGTGGAGAGGAGCTGTGAGCATCAGTGATCACGTAGGGGCCTTCACCGTGAAGCTGTCGTGAGGTTTCGGGGGTACAGGGTGGCATCAGAAGCCAGAAAGGACCTGGGGCTCGGCTTAGCTCTTCAGGTGTTGTTAGCTTGAGTTGTAACAGCGGCGATGGCAAAGCACCTTGGGGTTGACTTGGGTTGGCGAGCCTGAACAAGCACTCAAGAAGAGTTAACTCACGCTGTCGGCTCGAGTTATAACCTGCATTTCCTTGTCGATGTTGTAAGTGCTTCGGGCTGGCCTCACTGCAGACAGACCTTCTGCAGGGGAGTCGTACTTTGAGTATTTTCTCCGGGAGCTGCCGACTGCTGCTGTCAGCGAAGCCCTCCGTGCGCTGGTAATAAATTCGCCTCAGTCTGTCAGCAGGATCGCAGGCAGGGCTGTTGCATTTTGCCGGCGTGCTTGCGTCTCTTGCTACCTTTGGACGTAGCTGCCTGCTCCGTCGTGCCCCGTGGCACCACCAGATGGGTTTTGCCCCAGTCGTGGCTGTTTTTCCACCACGGTCTGGTGCATGTCGCTCTTCAGGGTGCAAGGAGCTTTACGATCCTCCCTACAAAGATACGGGTTTGTAACCCTGCCTTGAAAGTCATTGCTACTTGTAGAGCGTTTCACGCGGGTCCTTTGGCTCGGTCTCTGCATCCCTCCTGCTTTTGTTTCCTCTTCACTTTACTTTTTTTTTTCTGTCTGGGATTTAAAAGTTTGTTTGGTTTTTTTAAATACCTGGTGTGACAAGCAGGGATAAGAATGAGCTGGGCTGCTCCTCACATCCGAGCACCCCTTTGGGAAACGATGCTGAGTGGGAAAATTAAAAAAAAACAAGCACAATGAGGTTTGGCCTGTGAGATTTTTCTGCCCTTGACTGGTTACGCAGGGTGAAGGATGGGAAGGGCTGGTTGGTTTTAAGCTTTGAAGAGGAAGACCTGTTTGATCATTCCTGCAGGCTGGCAGTACAGGAGGACAGCAGGGCAGGCGATCTATGGTGATCTTCCACTTTTTCTTGAAATGAAAGTATTTACTGGCTGCGTGAGTTGCCCAGCTGTGGTTAGTTTGTATGAGAACCATTTCCTGCCGTTAAGGAAACTATTTGGCTTCGCAGCGGTTCGTGGCAGGAGCAGACATCCCCATTTACAAAACCTCGTGCTCTTCCCATCGCCGAGCGACGGTTTCTCACCCTCATCCCTGCCGTCGAAGCGTCGGTGTGACAGGTGATTTCTTTGATAATCTGCGTACGGAGGCTGGGGCAGGAGATCCGGAGCCTCTCCTGGCCCCGCAGGATTTCCTCCTGCCGAAATCACGGCATCTCTGGGAGTCCAGATTTATTTCTACGAAAAGAAAGGTTGCTCCGCAGTGCCTCGTGGAGAATCACCAAGTGTTTGGGGTGTGTGCTGGAAGGTGCTGGGGTGCCCAGCACCAAATTATCTGCTCTGGGAGGTGCAAAAGCCAGCGGTGTGGCCAGAGAAGACACCTCACTCCGTTGTCTTGTCTTTACCACGTAGCTGCAGGGTGTGCGGGTTGTCTTGGTGGAATCAGCATCATCTAAAAAAATGGGCTGCTTGGTCCAGCAGCCGCTTTATCACCAAATCCTCGTTAACAAAATAGATTATTAACCATTCTGGTCAGCAGGGGCCCAGGGGGCTGGATCCCATTAAGGGAGAGAAAACGAGCATCCCACTCGTGATTTGTGTACATCAGTGACTGTCCTCTGAAGGGCATTTGCTCGTGTTATTTCCTTAAAACCTGGCCTGACAAGAGGCGGATGGGGAGTGCTGGGGTGTTAGCTGAGTGTTAGTAGCATCCTGTTTTGTTACGAACTGAGCCCTTCTTAAAAGTACTGACTAGGGAACAGAGGTAGGACCTTGCTACTACGGAAGCTGGTGCTGGTGACAGTGAGGAGGATCGTACAAGGCGGACAAAGAAGCAGTGCAGGATGGAAGGTCAGACTGGAGCTGGGGACGCTTCTGGCTCCTCAATTGACACGTGAGCATTACCCAAAATGTTTTGTTGTGGGAGCAGACAGGATATGTCAGTCCAACCAATGTAGGTGTCCTTTGGGCACCCTTCAGCCATGAGAATCGGGCAACGGTAGCAGCAGCATCTGTGCTCTCGGCTCTGGTGGTCCCTGCCTGCTTGGTCTTGTTCGGCCAACTGGTGCTGGCTCAGCTGCTGAACTGTCTCCGCGGGTGCTTGACAAAGACTCTCCCCACATTACTCTTTGACAGCTGCGGCACGGGTGTTGTGAATAGGAGAGGCTGGTCTACAAAAGCATCTGAGACAGGAGGAGCAGGAGGTCGAGCAGGAGGAACAGCGTGGAAGGGCCAGCACGGAGCTCTGCTTGCGGGCAGCGGCGATCTTCCGCACGGGTCACGGAAGGAAATAACTGGCTTGGCAGCAGCGGAGCAGACAGAAGTCTCGGTGAATCACAGGCTCGGCATGATTCAACGCTGTCACACGGCTGTGAAAAAGGCACACGTCATCAGAGGCTGTGTAAGGAGTTGCGTGCTTCGCAAGGCATCTGAAGCATTCCTCCTTGCTCCCCGTGCCGGTAGAGCCGTGGCTGGAGCCCTTTCTTTCCCATTTTGGATGCTGCTTTTCGAGGAAGCTGTGGGCCGATAGCGGGGAGAGCAGTGAGAGTGGTCAGAGGACTGGAAACCGTGAGCAATGAGCAAAGCTTGAAAAGACCCGGGATTGTTTAGTCTAGGAAGAAGCAAGCTGAGCAGGGAGGGGGATATGAAAAGCCTTCCAAGACATAAAAAGCTGCTGCGGAAAGTGAGAGAATGATCTGTGCTTAGGAGCTACTAGGAATAAGATAACAAGTCATGGGCTGAGCAAGGAAATTTAGTCATTGGGGAAAACTTACGTAAGTGAAAGGCTGATGAAGTACCGAAACCTCTGGTACGTGTGGGGTCGGGGTCAGGAGGCCTCCAGAGCACCCGTCTCTGGAACTCGTCTCGCTTTGGCCGGCGGGATGCACTCCAAGACCTTTGTGGCCCCGTTTTCCTGTGGCTTGAAGATTCTTCTAGGAAGCTTGTGAGGAAGTCTACGTCTTCAGAAGCAGGTTTTTTTTTGAACTCCGCCAACCTTCGTGTCACAAGCCAGGAGCAGTTATGTATGGCAGTGCCACTTTATGGCGCGGGGGGAATCCCCCTGCCACGGCAGAGCTCGCTAGCACACGGATTTGCTGGTTCAGGGACTGATTTGGGCCGTGCTTTTTAATCGTGGAAAGGAAGAGCGTGTCATTGTGTCCTAAATAGGCGATTGTCCTGATTCTCATGCCCGGGATCCATTATGTCTTAGCAAATTACTTTCTCTCTTTTAAATGCCTTGGTGATTAAAGATGCCACAGCAGATACCCTTAATGAGTACAAAAAGGGTAATAATTCCTCTCGTTGGCACTGAATGCAATTAATCAGGCCCCTTTACTTGCTTTTTTAAACAGATGAGGCATTTAAGGCCAAGCAAGTTTTTAATTGGACTTTAATGCCTCTCATTTACTTCATTTTGGCACAAGCGTAGGAATTCCCACCCCCAGGTTTGCCGTTGGATTTATTCAGGGTGATGAAAGGCTCAGCGCGGAGGGAGGACTCGGCGGCTGCAGACTCGAACACGTCCTGCAGCCTGTGCCTGGCCCAGGCTCGGTCCTGTTGCAAACAGGGCAGGAGCAGAGCCAGGTCATCCAGCCCAGGACCCATCTCCAGCACGAGGCTAAGGCAGGATATTCTTTTTGGAGCAGTCAACGTGAGAGTGTAGCATAGCCTGCTTCACTAGGTTCCCTCACCTTGAAGGAACCATTGACTGGCAGGTGTTCTTGGGGCCATTTGGAAGCCCTCGGTGGAGGTCCCAGTTGACAACCTAGACTCTGTAGCCTCAAATGTGGGGTGAATTGTATCTTTTAAGGGACATTCCTAAGATCCATGGCCAAGAGGAGATACAGCGGCCTTGAGCAGTGCTACAGATGGATGGTTGAGTATAGACCTTGTCGATTTACACCAGGAATTGTGCACCACCTTCACCTACCCTGCAGCCCCTGCTCCCTGCTGGGGAGCCTCCACTGCCTCTGCTCCCACCTCTGGCCACGAACCGCCTGGCCTTTGGTTCTCTTCCCTCAGGTATCTCCTCCGCCGTGGTTTGGGGGCGGCAGCTGCCTGTCGGCACGTCCCAGGCTGTGTGTCATGCAGGGATGTGTGAGGCAGCCCGGCCTGGCCCCTGCCCCGACTCAGCTCTGCGTGTCTCCGCGTGTGCCAGCCTGCCTCTGAGCCTGTGGGGCAGGCATTCCTCTGACACCTGGGAGACACCCTGAGATGGCTTCACGTGGGTTTTTTTCCTGCTACGTGCTGTGTTTTTTGCAGAGTCTGGCCTTGTGGCTGTAGGCTGCCCCCGTGGGAGAGCTGGTGTGTGCGAGTGAGCTGCAGGTACCCTCGGACAGCTGAGATGGCTCTTGTGCCACTGGCGATCTTGACCCCCAGAACCGTTCAGGAGACATCTCGAGATGAGGGACAGCACCCTCCGTTGCCACATCCCTGCTTCTCCCACTGCAAAGGCAGGCAAAATTGTAAGCACAAGTGAGCCTGGGGAGTTCAGTGTGTTCAGAGAAACGTGTTATCGAATACCTGGTGTGCATTTAAACACCTTCTGCCTGCCAGGCTGGAGGAAGAGCAGCATTACCGGCTGCCTCAGCCATAGGACTTCTCTAGATCCATCTCGGAGCATCTTTAAGGATACTCAGAGCCATTGTGTCTTGAGAAGTAAGGGAGGATCGGAGGCGGAAAGAGGATCAAGGTTTTATTGCGTGATCGCGATGTGAGGGCAGTGGATGAGTTGATGAGACGTTTGGGGGTAAAGGTGAACAAAAGAGCATCCAGCTCGCTCCGTGTCCTCGCGGGGTGAAGAGTGCTGGCTGTCGGCACGTGCTGCAGCGGCGGGCAGGGATTGAAAGAATTAAGAAGGTCAGGTCCTCAGATGTGTCGTCTTCTCTGGCTGGGCAGTGTGAGGAAGGGCAGGCCGTGGAGCCTGCCAAGATGCCCTTAATCCAGGGTTTGTAGCCCAAATATATCTATGTCAGGAAGCTGCAAGCCCAAGTGACCGTCGGCAGCCATTCTTGCACTGAGAATCTTTGGCTGAGGCTTACAAAGATGTCGTCCTCTTTGATTTAATTCCGTATAAACCGCAGAATTATTTTCCTTTAGAGACTTGCAAATTATCGAAGCATAAACCGTGCTAATGAGCCGATAAGGACAGCTTTGGATGCGTTCCCGAGAATGGCCACCCCTGGGCAGGAGCGTGCCTGAAGAGTACGGATGGAGAGCAGCCCACCGTGGCTCACCTGGCTGCCTTCCTCACCACCCCCCTCGCCAAATTCCTCCGTCTCTCAGGAACGAGAATCATTTCCTCTCTCTGGCTTCCCTCCGCAGACCTGAAGTTATCTCTGGAATGCGTGTAAACACCGAGTTCAATGGGATGCTGTTTGCCCCCCCTTCTCCTGGGGGGTTGGTTTAGGAAGGGGTTAATCTGAGTTTGTTTTACGGGTTCCTACCCCTGAGAATTGTCTTACTGGGCAGGCGACCCGGCTGACCTGTCCCCCGTGTGTGCATTTCCCAGTATAAAGGGCAGATTCGAGGGGGGCCCCCACCACACGGGTGGGATTTTGGTCTGAGAACAAGGAGATGAAAGGCTGAGATGGTCTCCCTGCGGAAGGGGAACCTCAGAGGTGGTGCGGGGTCCCGTGCGGCGTGACGGGTGTAATTCATGGGGTTTGAGCGATCCGTGGTCAGAAACAGATTGTGGGTGATCAGGAGAGGAGAGGCGAGGGAGTTACACATGGTTGAAAAGTAAACAGGGGGACAAAATACATTTACAAACCCATCTGCTCGTAGAAAGGAAAAAAAATCAGATGTGAGTTTGTTACGGCATATGAGTACGCTGCTAATGAGACACCAAAAGTACTCGTAGAATAAAGCCGCAGCAACCAGAACCTAAAGCTTGACAAAATCAAGCTGAAAACAGGCACGCCGATGCCAACGAAATGGTTAATTCCTAGATGTGTTGTCAGCGCTGGTGACGCACTGGGGCTGGATCCCTTCCAGCAAACACCACTTTAAACCGAAGACAAAGAGCTCGGCTTAGCACGGAGGTGATCAGTGGAATGGCTTGGCCTGGTGTATACAAGGGGTCAAACTAGATGATTTAATGATCTCTTTTGGCCTGAAAGCTTTCTGTTCTCTCAAGAAGATAAATGAAAAGGCCCTTTCACAAAAAGCCGGCACTCGAGATATGTGTGTAATGAACTCGGCTGCTTCCAGGGGAACGGCAGAGCGGGATCTGCAGGAAGCATGACCTTGCTGCCGGCAAGCTGCCCCAAGTCCGTGGCCATCTGTTAGGTGGCCACCACTACCACGCGTGACATTTCTCAGCTCCATTTTTCATTGCGAGCTGAAGCCGTTTAAGTAACGTTTGCTCCCTTCTCTCCGTCAGGGTGAAGAGGCCGAGTGGCATGAGCAGCCTCCTAGGGAAGATCAGCTCCAAAAAGCAGAAGATGAGCACACTGGAGAAATCGAAACTGGACTGGGAGAACTTCAAGGAGGAGGAGGGGATTGTGGAGGAGCTGGCGATCCATAACCGAGGGAAAGACGGGTAAGAGGGGTTTCACCTAAGAGTAGTCGAGCCTTTCCCACTACTTCCTCTACCTGTAGGATACTCATCACTTGCTGCTGAGAGCCCAGTCAAACCCCTGGGATTCCCTAAGGGTTTTTCGTAGGGGATACATAAAACCAGGAGCTGCTTTAGGGAGACAGGTAAGTCTGCAAGCACCCATTGCTCTCCACTCAGAACCTCTTCAAGCCCAGCTAAAGCAGAGTCCGGCTGGGCTTTATCCTCTCTCCTGCCAGTGGCACAGATGCCGCGTGAACTGGTCTGACGCAGCACTCCCATGAGGAAACACAATTGCCTCTGCCCTGGTTTTTCTGTTGGATTTTTTTTTTTTTTAAATAATATCTCAAATCAGGGGGTATGTTTTTCGTTCCGTTCTTCAAATGACACATTCCAGCTTTGTCTCTTGCGTAAAGATGTGTGCAAACCCAGAGCAGCTGGCAAGGTGCGTTGAAGATTATGGCAGCGCCGGGCGTCGGTTGCGTGCATCAAGCAATGTTCACTCCAATGAAGTTAATGGAAGTGTCGTAAAAGTAAATGGCGATGCTGTAAATAAAGCAGAAAGTTAATAACATGCGCTGCGGGGAAGGATAATAAGATCAGAAGCGGCGTTTCCACTACAAGTGCTTTGCTAAGCTCTGGGAAAACGTAACCGGCTTACTGGACAGCTCATAAAATGTATTTTTTATTGCAAGCTGTTCTTTTACTCTGTGGGAAAAAACTCGGAGCTCCTGCATTCCGACGGATTGGGTTTTGCATTTCAAATAGGTGTTTTATAACTGCCGAGGTTGGATTGTTTTGGTTTTTTTTCAGTTTGGCCTCGCTCCCTTCCATCACACCCCCTCTCCAGCAGATCTGCCCCGATCTGTTTCTGGACACCAGGCTGGCCTGTGTGAGCGTTTTGTGGCATCTCTTGCTTATTCAAACCCAGTATGTCGACCTTTCCCACCCCATCCAAGCAGGACGGCTCGCTCTTCACGCCTGGCAAACCCTCCCAAGACGTGATGGTTCTGGAAGGTTGAAGAAGGGATCAGCACATCAAAAAGCTCCCTTGCAGAAATTACAAAGCGAAGCAGCGATTTTAAGAGCATCCATAAACTTGGGCAGCCTTGGGTTTTGTCACCCGTCGCGTCCCAGGCTGGAAAATTCGCTGGGCTATCACGGTGATGGTCCGCGGGTGTCTCAGGAAGGCAGGAGGAGTTTCTCTTTGCTCAGAAGGGAGGTCAGGCCAAATTCCTGTTTTTGTGGTAACCTTGCAGAAGCCGCCATTCACAGCCCAGAGCTCCTCGTGCCTCAGACCTCCCCATCCCTTCTCCGGCGGCAACACGTGCTCAGCCAGCGCAATGGGACCGGGCATCTTTCTGCTGCTGCCGCGTATGAACCTCCCGCAGCCTGGCCCCAGGACTCCTGAGGCAGAGGGGACTGGTGACTTTCCACCCCTTCTATCACTGAGATTTCCATTTCCCCAGCAGCAGGATCCTTGGTTGTGTCGGATTCCTGGGGCCCTGTCCTGGATTTGATGGGAAGGATCAGGGGCAACTCTCCTCTTTGCCGTTGCTCTTTGCTGTGCCTTGTTAAATTGAAACACATCACGGCCTCTTAATTGGGCCACCTTTGTAGGGCAGGCCCAGCGGGGGAGCAGCCCCGCTCTGGGTGACCGAGGAGACGGGCAGCACTGATGAAACCCTCCCCAGAGCAGTTTGCAGCCGCCCTCGTTAGCAAGAAGCAGCCTCTTCCGACAAATTTACCTTCCTCTGCTGCAGATCGCAGCTGCCCCACTCCCGCACGGGCTGATAACACACAGGGAGGTATTGATTCGGGTACCAAAGGTTATTTAGACAAGCACGGGCTGGGTGTTTGTGCCTCGCTCGTGTACTTTGCCCCACCAACGGGCAGCGCCTCGCTCCCGCCGCACAGAGCCCAGCCAGGAACCAGAGACGGAGCGGCAGCTTGGGCGCAGGGTTCGGGGTGCAAGGGGGGCTTGCACAGACCTGCTGCTTCCCTGCTTGCATCTGTCAGCACCTCCAGCCTCCCCGTGTGTGCACAAACCGCCCGAACGGACTTGTTCCCTGCCCCATAAACCCTGGCGTGTGCGCAGGTAGTGCCTCACGGGGTCTGAGGTGTTTTTTCCATGGCCGGCTAAGGACAACGCCACGGGGTAACATCCGTGGTAACATCGTGGTTCCTCCTGCTTGCAGAGCCACTGGCTGCAGCTGTGAGACCACATTCCTGCTTCGTGATCCGTATCGTTCACCCCAGGAGCCGGTCCCTGCCTGCCAGAGAGGCACGCAAGCATGGAGGAGGAAGGCACTGACTGCTGGCTTGCGGTTGGGAGAAGGGAGTGGCAGAGAGGCTGAAGGAGCTTCGAATTCTGTAGCTCAAACTGCTGCTGGGTATTCCCAGGATGACACTGGTAACCCTCGTCCTTCGCCTTCCCGGCTGTGGTTGCGGTTGGTGTTTCGCAGCGGAGGGGGAGGAAAACCACACGCCCAGCGATACAACGCGCTGTGATGTACGACGTGACACCCCCCCGCCACGACTTCCTTCCCGTGGCCTCTCCAAGCCCAGCCCTGGGAGCAGGTCACGTCCCCGCTCACGGGGGTGAAGGGAAGTGACACTCCCCTGCCCGCATTTCCTGCGCCACCGTGGGGAGTGGGACAGAAAAATCACCTCGTCGCAGTTGGCACAACCCCTGCATTACACCACGCCAGGCTCCTGCCCCTCGCAGCCGGCAGAGATGAGCTGACCCAGTTGTGTCAGTGCAAGATGGGATGGGGCGGTGGCAGGGCTCTTCATCCGCTCGGGGGAATCGCTGGCTGAAATTAGTTTGGATTCATTCATTTCCAGTGACAACTGGGTGGGCGGGAGTCTCGAGGCCCATCACTTGCAGCAAGGGCAAAGGCACCCTGGTGCTGGGAGCGCGTTGGGGGCCAGTTCGATAGTTGGAGTATAAAGCAGAGCCCTCGTCACTGAAAGGCAGCTTCACCCTTCCCATGCAGTTGGGTTTCAGTCACCCTCTTGCACGCTGCCAGCCCCCCTGGAGCCTGGAAAAAACCTGCAGAGCCTGCGATGCTCATCTTTGCTGCAGCCTTCGGTCTTGCTTTCTGAGCAGTGGGCTCCTCTGGGTAGCAGGAACCAGCAGAGAGAAGCCGAAGGCAGCGGCTCACGCGTCTCAGTCCGGCGCGTAATGACCTTGTCATGACAGCCGAGCGTGTGCCACCCTGGAACAAACGCAAAACAGTTGTGATGATTCAATTACAGCCCCTGTTTTGAATTGCAATTTCACTCCCTCTGTAGGTTAATTAGTAGCACAGCCCCGGGGCTATCTGTGGCAAGGGTTTACAGCAAAGCACATTAAAATTCAGCTGCGTTAATGAGTGGCAAGGTGCTTTTCCAGGCGCAGGCGTGCTCGCCTTCTTCCTCGAAGCGCTCAGGTGCCTCCTTGAGACGGAGAAGTAAATACCGAGCAGCAGTTAGGAGCGGGTCTGTGGCTGGGAAAGCCCCAGCCTGAGTCGCTGAGCTGCTGTAGGCTTGCCAGGGGATGCTGTGTGCATCCCTGATGCCCGTTACCAGCTTGTGCTGTGGGTCATGCCGCTGGGGTTGGGTTCGAGATGCTTTGGCTGGGTTGCCTGAGCAGCATTGGAGCTGCCTCTTCTGCTCCAGGATCTTTCCTGAGCCCGCTCAGGTTGTTTGTGAAGGTCGTTTCTCAGCCGTAAGAGAAGGGCTGTAACAACCAGAAGCAGCCAAAACCCTTCATCCCAGACCTCTGTGAGACCCCAGGAGACACCCAGCAGGGCCACAGAGCAGTTCTGGTGTCCGTAGGTGATGCTCAGTGTGGTGATCAGCTCTTGGAGAGAGAGGGAGGGGAGGCAGGTGATGTCTTCCCTCCCTCCTCATCCCTTGGGTTTGGGGACGGCGCCGGCTGCTATGGGCACTGCTTACAGCCTCTGCCTCTCTGCCTCCCTGCAGGTACATCGAAAGGAAAGCATTCCTGGAGCGCGTGGATCACAGGCAGTTCGAAATCGAACGCGACATCAGACTGAGCAGGATGAAGCCCTGACATGCCTGGGGGTGGCTGCGGGGCATCTTGCCCCCTTCTGTGCCCGTGTGCTGGCTGGGGGCTGCCAGTCTCCACTGGACCACCAAGCACGGAAACCGTTCTCTACCCAAGACTCGGCCTGTACGTCTTAACGTGCAGGTATTTCCTTTTACTGTAATAGTTTGGGGAGGGTATTTGTCAGTGGGCAGGGGACACTTTGAGGTTTAAATGACCCAGCAAGCGACAGAAGCCAGCAGCGTGATTCCAGCAAGCAGCTTTCCAAGAGATGGTGGATGCTTCTCCCGTCGAGGCTGGGAGGCTGCTGGAGCCCAGCTGGTGGTTTTGGAGGTGAGAGCAGAGCTGCGGGAAGGTTTCGTGGCTGCTGAGTGTGCACAAGCCGTGGGCTGGAGCCTTTCTCCCTGCTCCGCCAGCCCCGCAGCGCTCCCTGCCCCTCCACACTGTGCTCTTGCCTGGACAAAGCCGAACTGTCTGTACTTGTTTATGGGGTCTGATGATGCTTGGGGGGAGTTAAGCAATCCAGTGAAGAAATCCTTCCTTGTTCACGCTATCAAGAAGACGGGAGCAGCTGCAGCAGGCAGGACGGGCCAGGATCTGAGCGTTCACGTGAATAAAGTATTCCATCCCGACACTCTTGCATGCTGACAGCGTGGTTTGTGTGGAAAGCAGAGGACAAAGAAATTCAGGGTCACATAGAGTAAGGACCGTCTGACTGGATTTGTGAAAGTCATTGCTTGGAGGTGCCCGAGGTCTGCCTCGACAGCAGCCTGAAGGTCAAAGCAAGTGCTTGAATCGTTTTCCTGCTGCGGTACTGGGGCTGGTGGTGGGATTAAATCCCGGATTGGGGAGTGATGGGGACAAGGGAGCAGTGCAGGAGCAAAGAAACCCACCCAAAGTGTCACCTTGCTGGGACGTTCAGCCTGTGGAGCTGCCTGGGAGGACAGACCGATGTGTCTGGGCATGGAGCAAGTGGCCAGAGCTGGAGGCCAGCAACGTGCCGTCATCTCAGCTGTCCTTCCCAGCCCAGCACTGACCAAGCATGGCAGCTCCCAATGTTTGCACGGCCTCAGAGCAGAGCCGCTCACCGGCCCTTCCCCATGGGGTGCTCGGAGGCAGGCCGTGCCAAGGGAGGGGGAAAGCAGCTGGAGCCCCGTCCTTCTCGGTGACGGGGCGAGTGATTCCGATGCTGGCCCCTTGCCCGTGGTCTCGGCGTCGGACTCACGTGTCAGCTGCTGAGTCAGCCCTTGCTCTGCAGCCGTGGTGCGGGAGAGACAGAACAAAACACCACGTGCTCAGGGGCAGCCGCAGCCTTTGGCACCCGGTTCTGTGCGGAATCAGCTGTTATGGACCTGCTTAAACAGAGCCTGAAATCGGGACAGAAACAAAACAACGGGCGGTGATGATGCGTTTTCATCTACAAATGCTTCCAGGCCACTTGCTGCTTTGGTTTTGGTTGCAAAAACAACCGGACTGCCCGTCCAGGGCACCGTCGTGGGAAGGCTTCAGCTTGGGACTCTAGAGCAGTCACCAGGGGAAATGATTTTGCTTTTTGCTTGACTCTGCTTTGCTGAGGAGGAGAGGAGGGGATATTGGAGATCTTCTCTGCCCTGTGTGGGGGTGGCTGTGGATTTCCACGTGCACTAATGATGCGTTACTGGGCCAGTGCGGCATCCATTGGTAATCTGGGAAAATCAGTGACACCCCCCCCCCAGTTTACAGGATCCTGCCTGCCAGCTCTGCTCTCCACAAACCCTCCAGCGTCTCTTCTCTCGGGTTTTTCCTTCCCTTCAACTGAGTGAACGTGGAAAATTCTGAAATCTTGGAAGCAACCTGACCTCGCTGGAAAAGTGCGGTTTGACAGCAGTGGCCGAGAGCTTTGCTCTCCGCTGGGCTCCCCGGCTCGCGGCGCCGCAGCGTGCCCGGCTTGGCTTGAGGATGCCGGGCTGCTGTGCCAAGCTCCTGGCTCTGGCAAGCCGGGACGTGCTCAGCGGGACCGCCGGGAGGCAGCCTCCAGCCCGGGGACGATCCCAGGCTTCCTCCCCGCGCGCTCCCAAGCGTCCCGCGTTTTTGCTTGGTTGGATCATGTATTCCTCGCCTCTCTTTCCTGAGGACGAGGAGTGATTTACAGGTCTCCAGAAACACACAGCTTGGCTGCTTAGGAAGGAAAAAAAAAAAAAAAGAAAAAAAGACACAAAACCCCACTCTGCTTGCTATTTCCACTGCCCGGCTGCCTTCCCACGAAGGGGGGTGGTCCCAGCACCCGCCAGCCCTCGGTGGCTCTGCCAGCCCTGAGCTTTCTGCAAGAAGCAAAGCTCCCAGGAGATGCAGGTTCTTCTCTTGAGACGTTCCCACCTTGAGCTCACATGACAGAACCCACCCTGGGGATCATTTTGGCCCTGCAAAGAGTCCCCCATGGCCCAAGCATCACCTCGCCTCGAGGAGCTCCCCCTTCCCCGGCTGCTTGAAGGGGCCCCTTGTGCAGCCGAGCCCCGAACAAGGCAGCGATTGTGTCTGCGTGCCCCAACCGTCGGGGCTGCTGTCATGGTGGCCGCGCTCTGGAGCTGTGGTGAAACCGGCTGCCTCCAACCCCGCGTCTTGAGTCAAGCTGATCAGGGCAGATTTGGGGTTGCGGTTGTGGGAGAAACTGTTAGAGGGCCGCGGGAATCGCGAGCAGGGAGGTAACATCATGCATTTAAAGCTGCTTCAGCAACGGGGATCATAGAATCATAGAAGCATTAAGGTTGGAAAAGACCCCTAAGATCATCTAGTCCAACCGTCCACCCAGCGCTACCAGATGCGGGAATATATGTCCAGCTCTCGGCGTGGGAGGCAGTGGAGGGCTGGCTGCCCGTGGGGTGCATCCTGCTGGTCCGTCCTGAAGATCATAACGGGATTTAGGAGTAACAGGGTGGCTCATGGGTCTCCCACCCCATCCGAGGGTCCCCAGGCTGGGGCATCTTCGGGGGCGGGTGCCGGAACCGGCATTTGAAGTTCAGCCGGCGGTTCAGCCAGCCCTGGCCGGGGGCGAGGATCAGCGCCAGCCCTTGCCGGGGGATGAATGGGGAGACGAACAGAGCCGCTACTGTTGGGGCAGCCTGAGGGCCGCGCTCCGCCTCGGCTCTTCTGGAGATGAGGGGGTGCCCTGCCACCCTGCTTTGGGGAAAGGCGAGCAGTTTCTCCCGCCACCTCCTCCCTCCGCCGCTACAAACCGACCCAGCGCCACGGAAAGGCACGGGGATAAATCCTTGTTGTGATCCTGTTGGGTCCCGTGATATTACAAGCCGAGAGAAATGTCCTCATTATTTCCAGAATATTGAAGTCTAATAAATCCCGTCCTGCCTTACAGGATTTATTTCTCCGTTCATTGCTAGGAGACTCAGTCCCGTGTAATCCTATTGCTGCTCCAGGAGGCAGTTTTCCGAAGCGGGGACCTGGCAGGACCACGGATGGCTCCAGCCCCTTTCCCGGGATGTCCCCCAGCACCGAATCTCATCCAACCGTTGGGGCACGGCTGGGCCAGCGGGGTGTTCATCGGCAATCAGCCAAATAACAGGGCGCGGCACAGCCTGCTCCCCCGGCACCACACGCCCCCAAACCCCCGCTTCGGGGTCCTCCAACGCCTTCACACGCCAGGACCCACTGGGAAAAGCCGGGCCCGGTACGGACAGTCCCCCGCAAACTGTCCCCCGCAGTGCGGAGCCGGCCGTGCCTGGCTCGCCAGACTCTCACAGAGACAATGAGGGACACATGAATATGGCTGGAAATTTTGCCGCCAAAGTGTTTTCCATAGCAACCGTTGCTGGGGTAACCCGCATCCCGAGCGGTATCCATCCCGAAACGCCCAACCCTGCGTCCGAACCATGTTGCGGGACTGGTGGGGCTCCGGCTGTACCGCACCGGCGGCAGCATGGGGATGCTCCAGCTGCACTGGCCCGGCTCTAAGCATCCCAAGCACCGTAGGGCCTCCCCCCATAACACTTCACTTTTGATCTTTTTTTTTTTTTTTGGCATTTCATTTTCTTGGGAGGCGGGAGAAGCCGAAGGGAGACCTGTCGGTGCCTGTCGCCCTGCCGGGTGCTCAGCTGCGGAAGCGAGGGGTTGCAGGAGCCGTTGCCAGCTCGGGGCGCTCCACAGATGCAAGCACAGATTTTTTTTGGCTCCAAAGCATTGAAAAATGGCCGGGATCGAGTATTGAAGTGTCGCCACGACAGGAGGAGGATAAAATCCCTGCTGCATCAAAGTACCAAAGGGGAGCTCGTGGCCCCCTGGCACCCACCCAGAGCCGTGTGGTGGCACACTCGCCCTGGGGACGCCCCAGGAGAGCCTCTCATTGTGGCCGGGTGGCCCGCACTCTGTCAAGACAAAACTGCAGTCCTGTGGCTGCTGGAGTGGCTGTGGTTTGTGGGCATGACCGCAGCCCCTGCTGCCAGCTATTGGCCATGCCTCAGTTTCCCCGTCCACCAGCGATGCACAGGGGGAACCTGCCTCCAAGCAACAGGAGGGTGCCGGGCTAGGGTGGTAGTGATTCTCGGGGAGCAAAACAAGCCCCACGTTCAGGGGAAAGGCACGTGTTTGCAATCTGGCCTTGCCCCGAGCGTGGCCAAGAGGAGCTGCTGTGCCCGTGCAGCTCCATGTGTGCCTCCCACGGATTCCCAACTCATGGGAAGCCCCGCGGCCCCTGCCCAGCCCGCTCCCAGCTCCCCACGGGTGCTGGGGGCCCAAAGCCCATCACAGCGCCCCCTGCTCACTACACGGCCCTGTAGCCCGACCATTACACCCTCCTGCCCCCCGTAACACTCTGTTACACCCTGTTGCATGCTCCCGTCCCCCCCAAGATCTCTGATGCAAAATATACCCCGGTTGCACCACCTGTTGCACACTTGTTCCCTGTCGAACACCCATCACACCTATTCCCCGTCGCACACCCTTCGCACACGCCCCTTGCATGCCAGATACCTGTTGCACACCCCTTGCCTGCTGGTCAACTTTTGCACACCTGTTACCCGTTGCACACCCTTTGCACGCTCATCGCGCTTCACATGCCTGTTGCACGCCCCCGTTGCCGGTTGCACACCCCGGTTGCCCATTGCACACCCCGGTTGCCCATTGCACACCCCCGTTGCCCGTTGCACGCCCTGGTTGCTCGTTGCACACCCCGGTTGCCCGTTGCGCACCTTGGTTGCTTGTTGCACACCCTGGTTGCTTGTTGCACACCTCTGTTGCCCGTTGCACCCCCGTTGCTCGTTGCACACCCCCGCTGCCCGTTGCACACCCCCGCTGCCCGTTGCACGCCCCCGCTACCCCGAGCACATCCGTTGCCCCCCCCATTGCACACCCACTACACGCCCTTGGCGTTTTGCACGCCTTCCACGCCCCCGTCGCACGCTGCACGCCCGCTGCACCCCTGTGGCACCCCCGTTACCCTTCGCACCCCCGTTACACCCTGTTACGCGCCCCCCCGCCCCCCCGGTGCTCGCCCCGGCCCCGCCTCCTGTCCCCGCCCCCCTGAGTGGCCCCGCCCCTCCCCCGTGGCCCCGCCCCCGGCGGGCGGTCTCAGCCAATGGGGGCGGGCGGAGCGGCGGCCCCGGGCGGGCCGGGCGCTATAATGATCCCTACGGCGCCGCCGCCGCCAGCGCGCCGCCCGCCCGCCCCGCCGCCCCCGGCCCGGCACCGGCCCCCGGCCCCCCGGCCATAGGGCCGCGGCGGCCGCAGCCCCGCGGGAAGATGAACTACCTGGTGAGCGAGGGGGCAGAGGGGCGGCGGGGCTCGGCGGGGTGGCAGCGGGGGACGTGACCTTGTCCGGGATCGGGGCGGGGAGGGGGGGGGCGGTGAGGCCTTGCCCCCGCGGCTCTGCCGGGCCAGCCTCACCGGGAAGGGAGGGGCACCCGGGAGAGGCTCGGTGCCCCCCCGCCGTGCCGGGCGTTGGTTGGCGGGAGCGCAGGGCAGGCTGAGGCCTGTCCCGCCGCCGCGGCGCGGCCGGTGAGCGCCAGGAGGCGCGGGCAGGTGGCTCCGTGGCGGGGACGGCTGCGGCCGTGGCCGCCACACGGTGGCCGCGGTGGGTTGGGAGGGGGGCACCGGGCCCGGCGGCGGCTGGTGTGGGGATGGCCACGGCCACGGCTGACTCACCGCCCTGGCACTTCCTCCGCGGGAAGGGGAGGGAAAGGCGAGAGGAGGTGTCCCCCCCCTCCTCGAAAACCGCGGGGGGAGAGGCGGAAGAGCCCGTCCCCTTCCTAGCACCACCTCCGGGAAGGATGGGTTGAACTCCAACGGGCAAGGAAACGGGCGGCTGGGAAGCGGGGACATCCAGCCGGCCGGGGAACCGGGACATCCAAGCGACCAGGGAACCAGGAGAGCCAATCGGCCGGGCAGCCGGGAGATCCAGCCGGCCGGGGACCCCCACGGGCAGCCGGGAGATCCAGCCGGCCGGGGACCCCCACGGTCTCCGTCGCCTCTCGGGATGACTCCCCACCGCCCGGCGGGGTCCGGCTCACCGCCCCGGCGCGGGGCTCTCTTGCAGAACGTGTTGGCCAAGGCGCTGTACGACAACGTGGCCGAATCGCCGGACGAGCTCTCCTTCCGCAAAGGCGACATCATGACGGTGCTGGAGCGCAACACGCAAGGGCTGGATGGCTGGTGGCTCTGCTCTCTCCACGGCCGACAGGGCATCGTCCCCGGGAACCGCCTCAAGATCTTGGTGGGGATGTACGACAAGAAGCAGCAGCAGCAGCAAGCGGCCAGCCCGGCGCAGGGACAGGCACCGCCGCAGCCGCCGGTGCCGCAACCGGCTCTGCCTTACCACCACCCGGGGGGGTTACACCCCGCTGTCGCCCGCCTCGCAGTACACACCCATGCACCCCACTTATGCCCCCCAAGGGGACAACGTCTACCTGATGCCTGTCCCCAACAAGGGACAGCAGGGTCTCTACCCGGGCTCGGTGCCCACCGGACAGTTTCCTCCTGCCCCAGCGAAGCAGCCGCCCGTTTACCCCAAGCAGACGCCGCCCCATGCCTTCCCCAGCCCCGGGCAGGACATCTACCAGGTGCCCCCCTCCCTGGGTCAAGCAGCGGAGGCTTACCCTGGAGGCTCCGCCAGCCCCCCCCAGGATGTCTACCAGGTTCCTCCCTCGACCGGCCAAGCTCAAGACATCTACCAGGTGCCACCGTCACTGGACATGAGGAGCTGGGAAGGCCACAAGCCCCAGGGAAAGGTAGGATGGGGTGTGGGGGGGGGACACGCCTGCGAGGTGCTCTGTGGTCCACAGTATGAGTGGGGGTGCTAGGGCTCAGGGGCTTCAGCTGATTGGTTTTTTGGAGCAGGTAGCCCCTCACGGGGTGGGGGGCTGCATGAGCATCTTTCCCCACCACGAGCGAGTGATGCTGGCGGGGTATCCCTGTAGTGGTGGAGGTGCCCTGGTTGATGCAGGTCTCTCTGCTGGTGTCACGGGGTGCTGGTAACCCCAGAGCTGCTTGGAGATACCCCTTGGCCATATCCTGCAGGCCATGGGTACCACAGCATATTTCCTTCCTCCCAGCCCCGGGGCAGGCAGTCAGTGCCAGCATATCCTGGGCTGTACCAGCAACCCTGCAACCTCTCATGGAGGCAAGGGTGAGCCACCAGCCTGTCCACCAGCCTGTCCTCCCGCCTTCCCTGGCACGTCATCCCAGGATGCGCTTTCGGCCCTGTGTTTTCCGGGAAGCAGCCCGTGACGGGGAGGGGGTGGCCGCCAGGGAGGCGAGGGAGGACCAGCTCATCCCCGGCATTGGTTACGGCCGATTTGGGCGCCGAGACGCAGGCAGGGATCTGCCAAGGCCTTGGCAGATCCCTGCCTGCGTCTCGGCGCCCAAATCGGCCGATTCCCTTCTGCACACCGAGGCCGAGCCCGCTGGGCTTTGTCTCTCGCCGAAGCTCGCCGCTATAAATAACCGGTGATATCATACCCCGTCCCCCCGGCGTCACTGTGTACGCTCGGCCGGGGAGCGCCCTCCCGTGGGCACCGGTTTGCCCGGTGCCGGACAGTCTGGGATCTGACATTTTTCCTTGCTAACCCTTTCTTTTGGTTTTGTTTTTTTTTTTTTTGGGGGGTGGGTGGAGATGCTGAGCGGCGCCCACCTCATCTCTTTGCCTCTTGGCCAGGTGCTGGTGCCCACCCGTGTGGGGCAGGTGTATGTCTACGACTCGCCCAAGGGCGGCGAGCAGGATGAGTACGATTTCCCTCGCCACCTCCTCTCCACGGGTTCACAGGAGATCTACGACGTACCGCCCGTCCGAGGCGGGGTCCCGAGCCAGTTCAGCCAGGAGGTGAGGCTGGGGGTGAGGGGTGTGGGGGTGTCACTGGCTCCATCCCCTCTTACAGATGCTCTGGCATAGCCCGGGATCCAAACTTGGGCAAATTCTCCCCGGAGCTGGGCACATTACGAGCATCAAGGCTGCTTCTGGCACCTCCCTCCTTCCCAGCCAGCCTCTGGGAGAAGGTGGGTGCAATTCCTGACAAACCGTCCTGTGTTTCCCACCCTCCAGGTCTATGACACACCCCCCATGGTGGTGAAGGGTCCCAACGGGCAGGACCCGGGGCAGGAGATCTACGACGTGCCCCCCAGCGTGGAGAAGAACCTGCACCAAACTGTAAGTGCTGCTGGGGAGCTCCCGCCTTCTCTGTGTTAAGAAAGATCCGTTTTACAGCGAGAAAGATCACGTGCTGGAAAAACCTCCCCAGGGACGTGGTGGCAGCAGAGGCTTTCAAAATGCGAGGGGAGAGGGCACTAAATGATCTCATCTAGGAGATGAGGTTGGACCAGATGATCTTTTGAGCTCTCTTCCAGCCTGACCTCTGGGATTCCTGCCCCAGACAGGATGCAGAGGACTTGGGGGGCTGCAGCAGGGCTGCCCCCACCTCCCTGGGGGGCAGGAGTACCCCTGGCATGCACAGCTCTGTCCCGGGGCTCTCCCAGCAGTGCTGACGGCACCGTTTTTTTCTGCTCTTGCAGGTGTACGATGTCCCCCCCTCAGTGAGCAAGGACATGGCGGATGGCCCGGCACGGGAGGAGACCTACGACGTGCCCCCGGCCTTCGCCAAGCAGAAAGCTTTCGACCCCTCCCGCCACCCCCTCATCCTGGCCCAGCAGGAGCCCTACTTGCCGGAGGACGTCTACGACGTGCCGCCGGCGGCCGGGAAAGGCACCTCGGAGCCGCCGCTCTCCCATGAGATCTACGACGTGCCCCCCAGCCTCAAGAAGCTGGGGGTGTCAGCTTTCCCCTCTCAAGAGGTGTACGACGTGCCCCGAGACCTGCACGCCCCGGGCAAGGGCTCGTTGGACACAGAGGGCGAGTACATCTACGACGTCCCGCCGCAAGTGGACCGCGAGGCCAAGGGTGCCGATGGCAAACGCCTCTCGGCCTCCAGCACGGGCAGCACCCGCAGCAACCTCTCCACGTCCTCGCTGGACGTGGTGCCCGTGAAGGAACCGGCCAAGGGAGCCGGCAAGGAGTTCTCCCTGGACTTGGACGCCGCCATGGAGACGCTGGCTAAGCTCCAGCACGGCGTCGGAAGCGCAGTCTCCTACCTCATGTCCTTCATCGGCACCAACTGGCGCAGCCCTGAGCACATGGAGGCCAACGCTGCCAGCATCCGCGGGGCGGCCGAGGGCGTCCGCACGACTCTCCGGGACCTGCTGGAGTTCGCCCGGGGGGCGGTGGGCAATGCCGCCCAGGCTTCCGACCGTTCCCTTTACACCAAGCTCAGCAAACAGCTGCAGAAGATGGAGGAGGTCTACCAGGCCCTGGCGCGGCACAGCCAGGCACTGGACGCTTGCCACTGGGCCCCGAGCGCCCTGGCTGGCGGCAAGCCGGGCACGGATGACTTGGAGCACTTCGTCATGCACTCGCGTGGCGTCCCTGACGACACCAAGCAGTTGGCCTCCTTCCTGCATGGCAACGCCTCTCTCCTCTTCAAAAGGACAAAGCCGCCGGCAGTGGAGAGTGGCGGCCACGGGCCCCCTCACACCTCGGACAAGGCCAGCAGCATCCAGTCACGGCCGCTGCCCTCCCCGCCCAAACTGCTGGCGCAGGAGTCGCCCGACGGGCCCTACGAGAATAGCGACAGCGGCTGGATGGAGGATTACGACTACGTCCATCTCCAGGTGGGTGCACGTGGGGCGGGTTTTGCCCCCCAACTGGCTCGCCAGCACGGGGGGAACTGGGCAGATCTGGCCACTGTAGTGCTTCTGCCCACCCCGTGTTGCTTTTACCCCTGGGCTAGGTGGCCACTGGGGGTGTCTGAGTGAGGGCAGGTTGGGGCCACCAGGGGTGTCTGAGGGCTGCCAGGTGAGGCTGGTGTTGCTGACCCCTGTGTCGCCCCCTGTGCTTCCTTCCCTGCAGGGCAAGGAGGAGTTTGAGAAGACCCAGAAGGAGCTGCTGGAGAAAGGCAACATCATCCGGCAGAGCAAGGACCAGCTGGAGCACCAGCAGGTGACAGAGCAAGGGCGGGTGGGTGCTGCCAGGCACGGCCCTCGGCGTGGGCAGGAGGGGTTTGACTTCTGCTCCACTTGTACCCTCTGCCACCAGTCCCCTTCTTCCTGACTGTCCCTGTGGTGGGTTGTGGCTTGGAGAAGGGCTGTCGCTGTCTCTTGCCATTGTTCCTGGCTGGGTGGCTGTGCCGGTGGCTCCAGGGAAGGGGAGTGGGCGCCGGCTCAGTGTCCATCCTGCCTCAATGCCCGTCTTCCCCGCAGCTGAAGCAGTTCGAGCGGCTGGAGCAGGAGGTGATGCGTCCCATCGACAATGACCTGTCCAACTGGAGCCCCCCACAGCACTACGGCCCAGCGCGGGGCAGCGGATCCCTGTGTCCCGCTGACCGCCAGCTCCTCCTCTTCTACCTAGAGCAGTGTGAGGCCAACCTCACCACACTCACCAACGCCGTCGACGCCTTCTTCACTGCCGTCAGCACCAACCAGCCCCCCAAGATCTTCGTGGCCCACAGCAAGTTTGTCATCATCAGTGCCCACAAGCTTGTCTTCATCGGGGACACGCTGGCCCGTCAGGCCAAGGCCCAGGATGTCCAGCACAAGGTGATGCACTACAGCAACCTCCTCTGCGAGATGCTCAAGGAGATCGTGGTGACGACCAAGGCGGCCGCCCTCCACTACCCTTCTCCTGCCGCCTCTAAGGACATGGTGGAGCGTGTCAAGGACCTCGCCAACAGCACACAGCAGTTCAGGATGGTGCTGGGCCAGCTGGCAGCCATGTGATGGCCCTGGGGCTGCTGTCCCCTCCCCCTGGCACCCACCCCCTCCCCAGACACGTCCCCGTTCGCAAGAGCCCTCCTTGCCCGGTGTAAGCGGACTTGTACATAGAGACTCCCATGCGCACCGGGGGTCTTGGGCTCCGCGGGTGGAGGGGCGAGGGGCTGTGGCCGTCGTCCCCCTTCCTCTTCTTCCTCTCGCCGGCCAGAGCTCTGTCATGAAGCAAACCTGGGAGGTAGATCTGTGCCCTCTCCCTCCCTGCTGTCCTCTCTCCATATAAAACCCAAAGGCCAGGGAGCTGTCAAGATAGGGTCGCCCCTGACAATTTGGGGTGATGCTGTGGCCACCCCACTGTTGGGCAGGGGGGCTCCTGAGCCTTCCCCCGTGGCCGGCAGATTTTCATGGTGTGGAAGCCACCATTTGTGGTGGAGCAGAGGGGCAGGGAGGGGTTGTGCCATCCCCCCATGGACCTGGGGCTGTGGGTAAGGGTCTGTAGTGGGGTAAGGGGGCATTGCGGGGGGGGGGGGGTGGCCTGGGCTGGGGCGGGAGGGGGCTGACCTGTGCGTTCTCATGTCTCGGGTTTTGCTGCCGTACCAGCTGTAACCGAAACGCAAACGGAAATTGGTGCCTTTTGAACACAGGGAAAGCCGCCGCTGGTTCCTGGAGCTACGGGGTTGCAGCCCCTTGAAACTCAGCCCCTTGCCCCCTGCCCACCCCCAAGCAGCATAAAGATTTGCCTCAAAACCCCGTCCCCATCTCCTGGGTATCTGCGTGTGCCTGCCGTGAGGAAGGACACCTGGGGAAGGCTGGGCTGTCCTGGCCCCTCCAGAAGATATCACAGCGTGTGGAGACTGTGTGTGCAAAGGGGTTTATTTGGGAGTCCCCTGACCCGCAGGACTGGGGATGGGGATGTTGGGGGAGTGTTTGGGGTGGCAGTGCAGCGTGGTGTGGCCAAGCCCAGCTGTGACTCCAGGAGCTCTTGCGTGAACTGAGATGGGACCCATGGCACCCCTGAGTACCTGGGCCTTGTCCTGGGACCCCAGGCATCCATCCCACACCCTGCGACACCCCTGGGCCCTCAGCCCCCCAGCTCCAGACACTGATCCCTCACCCTGGTGACCTTGAGGCCCCCCAGTCAGGGGCTTTGAGCACCTATCCTTAATTTCAGGACACCCCAGGGTCCCCCGGGCACCCATCACTTGCCCTGGGGTGCCCACCATGTATCCCCAGCAGGTGCCAGCATGGCCACTGCTGCTTGGCCAGCCCGTGGTGGGAGCTGTGGAGCTCCGGGAGGAGTGTGGCCACCACCACCGTGTCCCCAGGGTCCCAGACCCTTCCCCAGTCTTGTTGCCCTTCCCCTCCACAGACCCTTACCCTGTCTCGTTGCCCTTCCCCTCCTCTGACCCTTCCCCAGTCTCGTTGCCCTTCCCCTCCCCAGGCCCTTCCCCACCCGGGTCCCCCCCGGCACCCACGGGTGCATGGACTCATCGTGGCCGTGCTGCTGCCGCACCGCCGTGGCCGTGGAGACATTGGGGACCCCCACCACGGCCCTCAGGGCCTCCACCAGGTCGGGGGGCAGAGGGGGCTGGCGGGGATCAAGGGTCCCCCCGTCAGGCTCAGGCTTGGGGCGGGAGGACCCAGCACTCCCAAACTAGAGCCGAGACCCTCGGCCCCCAGTGCCCCCCGTCCCCCCACCCGGTCCCACCTTGGAGCAGCAGCTCCGTCGCCCCAGGGCTCCCCCCAGCCCCAGCACCCTCCGCAGGGCCATGGTGCCACCGACAGCACCAGCTCCACGACCTGCCCTCCCCTCCCCAGGGCCCCTCCCCCGGCGCCACCGGCCACCTTAAGGTGGCTCCGGCCGAGGGACCGGGACACGCGTTCCCCTCCCAGCCGGGGCCCTGTGCCCCCAGCGCCCTGCCCCGGGCCCTGCCTGGGGTCCCCACAGCCGGCCACGGCCCCGCAGGGCCTCCCAGGTGTCCCGCTCCCCGGCCACGTGTCCCCGCGGGACCCGGCCGTGGGGTCCTCACACCTGGTCTCCAGCCGGGGGTCCCCGAGCCTGCTCAGCTGTCCCTGCACATGGCCATGGGCCCGTCCTCGTCCCAGGGGAGGCCACGTGTCACCAGAGCTCCTGGCCAGAGGTCCCCCTGCACTGGGAGCACTGGTTGTGGTCCTTGCACTCAGCCGCGTGTCCCCGCTCCTGGCCAGGACTCCTCGACCCCACGGGAGGCCACGTGTGCCCCTTCTCCTAGACTCCAGAGCCTCATGTCCCCATCAGCCAGGGGTCCCCACCCCTCCTGCCATGCCCACCAGGTGCCCCCACGCCCAGACCTCTGTCCTTGTGCCCACCGCCAACCCTTGTGCCCAGACCTCTGTCCCTGTTCCCACCGCCAGCCCCCGTGCCCAGACCTCTGTCCCTGTGCCCACCACCAGCCCCTGTGCCCACCGCCAGCACCTGTGCCCAGACCTCTGTCCCTGTGCCCACCGCCAGCCCCCGTGCCCAGACCTCTGTCCCTGCGCCCAACTGCCAACCCCTGTGCCCAGACATCTGTCCCTGTGCCCACCACCAGCCCCTGTGCCCAGCCACATGCCCCCAGCCATCCAGGTGCCCCACCTCCCGCCCACCCCGGTGCAGCAGCAAGGAGACATGGCTGGGGGAGTCAGCGTTTATTGCCGGGCTCAGTTGGCCTCCAGGATGGACTCGATCCAGCTGAGGAGCGAGGTGACACGGGTGTAGACGGCGGGTGCGTTGGGGTCGCAGGTGCTGCTGCCCCACGAGACGATGCCCACCAGGTTCCAGACGCCGTCCTTCTGGCACACCAGCGGGCCCCCGGAGTCGCCCTGCGGGCAGAGGGTGAGTGAGGGGGCCGGGGGCTTGAGGGGCCGAGGGTCGGGGGAGTCCCGGGGCACCTACATTGCAGGAGGAGGCACCGTCGGCGCCGGCACAGACCATGGAGTTGGCAATGCGGTAGCCCCAGTACTGCTTGCACTGCGCGTTGGTGAGCAGGGGCAGGGCGACCTGCTGCAGCACCGCTGGCGTAGCTGAGGCTGCAGGTGAGCAGGACGGCATCAGGGATGGGCACGGGTATGAGGATGGGGACGGGGATGGAGATGGGGATGGGGACGGGTCAGTTCTGGGGACTGGGGGTGAGTGCTAGCAGGGGGTTTGGGGATGAGGGTGGAGATGGGCCCTGGGATGGAAATAAGAAGAGAGATGGGCACTGGAAGGGGAGAGGACGAGGATGGCTCGGAGGATGCAGAGGAGGAAGGGGACGGGCATGAGCACAGGTGTGGGAAGGAGGCTGGGGATGGAGCTAGGGGATGGGGATGGGGAGGAACACAGGGGTGGAGACTGGGATGAGGATAGGTGTGGAGATGAGGATGAGGCTGAGTAAAGAGACTGGGGCCGGGCACGCGGAGAGGAAGGTGCGGTACCGTTGGGGTCAGTGAGCCCCCAGCCCGTGGTGACACAGGTCAAACCCCCCGGGAAGTCGTCGGTGGCCTGGGGCAGGCAGACGGGGGACACGCGGCTCGACATGCGCGCGGGGGTGGCCAGTTTGATGAGGGTGATGTCGTTGCGGATGGTCAGCATGTTGAAGTTGGGGTTCTTGAAGACCTGGAGCAGGCGGCACCGCTCCCAGTGCCCACACGCCCAGCCAGGGCGCGGGGCACCGGGCACTAGGCAGGGACTGACGGGGACGCCGGGGACTCATGGGGACCATGGGCATTGGCAGGGAGCCCAGGGAATGGCTCTGCGTGTCGCAGGCTCGTGTGGTCCTGGGGTGCAAACCCCTGCCCTCGGGCTCAGGGTAGCAGGGACACAGTGGGGACTGACGGGGACCCCATGGAGCAGAACCCAAGCCCTGGGCTGATGGGGCACTGGGGACACCAGTGGAGTGGAGAGATGGGGGACCCAGGCACGGGGCAGACCCCAAATCCCCGGCTGAGGTCCCCTCGTGGAGCAGGTGACAACCCCATACACTGATGGGGGCCACGGAGCAGAGACCAGACTCCAACCCCCGGGGCAATGGGGCCACCAAATGGCACGTGTCCCACCCGGGGTTACTGCTGGCCAGGGACAGCCCCCAGCCCAGGGGCACTGGGGAACAGGGACAGCCCACATCACATCACCCAGGGCTCTGACCCCCATCCCTGAGGCATGCTGGGGACCAGGGACAGCCTGGGGACCCACCCTGAGATGTTAGCGGGAGCAGGGCCAGCCCAAGGGAGCCCAGAGCAGGGCTGCAGCCACCACGGACACCCCAGGCCACCCAGACCCTGAGTAAGGGCAGCGAGGGACCCCCTGGAGACACAGCTCCGAGGACACGGCAGACCCTGACCCCGCGAGCTCCCTGGGGTGCCTGTGAGACCCCCGTCCCGCCGGTACCTTCTCGATGGCCAACTCCTGCTGCTCAGAGGTGGGCGAGTCCTGGTCGTATGCACCCACCACCACGGTGTCGGTGGTCCTGGGCACGGGCAGGCGCTGAGCACAGGGCACTGGCGCGGGGACGGGGGTTCCCTGGGGGACCCATGCCCAGCCCCGGGCCGGCCGGTGGCAGAGCCGGTGCCTACCTGACGCTGCAGTGGGCGGCCGTGACCACCCAGTTCTCGCTGATCAGTGACCCGCCGCAGAAGTGGAAGCCATTGTAGCGCTGGGTGGGGAGAGCTGCCATCAGCACCCGCCGGGGACACTGCTGTTTCCAGCACCCCCCTGGCCCCCAGCACAGCCCCCTCCCCACCGTGGGTACTCACCTGCAGGGACACCTGCCATGGCCACGAGCCCGGCACCGCCGGCTCCCCATTGACGATACGGTTGTAGCCACGGATGACGGGCGCAATGGCGGGCACGCCGCAGCCTGTGGGGCACAGGCAGCCGTGGGGCGGGTGCTCCGGGTGACCCCGTGCACCCCCCTCACCCCGTGCCGCCCCCTAAGCCCTGAGCCCACCCGGCCCCACGTACTCTCCAGGGCCCGGGCAGAGCCCGCCAGCGCCAGGCAGCTCAGCAGCCACAGCAGAGCCATTGTCACTCGTCACTTGTGGGGACTGACCCTGCCCGGGGCTCGGCCACTCTTATACCTGCCGCCGGCCTTGCCGCCGCGGCCTCGGGAGATAGCGTGGCACCTGGCTCCACACCTGGACGGCACCATGCCAGCTCTGGCACCACGGCTGTCACCCAACCCCCAGGGATTAGTGGTCACCCCATGCCCTAGACTGGGCAGGGAATGGTAAGAGATCTGCAGCCTGATCCCATGTGCTGGTGGGCACTTGCATGCTGGGCTCCCCAGTACATGACAGGGACATACTGGAGAGTGGCCACAAGGATATGGAAAATAGAGGAACATCTCAATAGCAGAGGGAGGGTGCAATGGGACAGAGCTATGCTCTTTCCACTGGTGCTGAGGGTGAGGACCAGAGGTGACAGGACAATTTGAGATACAGGAGGGTTCCTTTCAATATCAGGAAACACATTTTCACTGCGGGATCACTGAGCACCGGCACAGGTTGTCCAGGGCAGAGATGGAGTCCCCGTCCGTGGACATACTCAGAAGCCACCTGGACATGGTCCCTGGGTGGCCCTGATAGAGTTGAACCAGGTGAGATCCAAGGTCCCTTCCAACCCTGACCCCGCTGTAACAGACTGTCCTGTGCTCTAGCCCAAGCCTCATGTTCAAGCCAGCACTTAGACCCCACCAGCGCCAGCCAATGGTCCGGGCCAAGGACAATGGCACCAGGTGCCACACTCCCAAGGCCCTTCCTGGCGTGGTGCCGGGTGCCACGCTATCTCCCGAGGCCGCGGCGGCAAGGCCGGCGGCAGGTATAAGAGTGGCCGAGCCCCGGGCAGGGTCAGTCCCCACAAGTGACGAGTGACAATGGCTCTGCTGTGGCTGCTGAGCTGCCTGGCGCTGGCGGGCTCTGCCCGGGCCCTGGAGAGTACGTGGGGCCGGGTGGGCTCAGGGCTTAGGGGGCGGCACGGGGTGAGGGGGGTGCACGGGGTCACCCGGAGCGCCCGCCCCACGGCTGCCTGTGCCCCACAGGCTGCGGCGTGCCCGCCATTGCGCCCGTCATCCGTGGCTACAACCGTATCGTCAATGGGGAGCCGGCGGTGCCGGGCTCGTGGCCGTGGCAGGTGTCCCTGCAGGTGAGTACCCACGGCGGGGAGGGGGCTGTGCTGGGGGCCAGGGGGGTGCTGGAAACAGCAGTGTCCCTGGCGGGTGCTGATGGCAGCTCTCCCCACCCAGCGCTACAATGGCTTCCACTTCTGCGGCGGGTCACTGATCAGCGAGAACTGGGTGGTCACGGCCGCCCACTGCAGCGTCAGGTAGGCACTGGCTCTGCCACCGGCCGGCCCGGGGCTGGGCATGGGTCCCCCAGGGAACCCCCGTCCCCGCGCCAGTGCCCGGTGCTCAGCGCCTGCCCGTGCCCAGAACCACCGACACCGTGGTGGTGGGTGCATACGACCAGGACTCGCCCACCTCTGAGCAGCAGGAGTTGGCCATTGAGAAGGTACCGGCGGGACGGGGGTCTCACAGGCACCCCAGGGAGCTCGCGGGGTCAGGGTCTGCCGTGTCCTCGGAGCTGTGTCTCCAGGGGGTCCCTCGCTGCCCTTACTCAGGGTCTGGGTGGCCTGGGGTGTCCGTGGTGGCTGCAGCCCTGCGCTGGGCTCCTTTGGGCTGGCCCTGCTCCCGCTAACACCTCAGGGTGGGTCCCCAGGCTGTCCCTGGTCCCCAGCATGCCTCAGGGATGGGGGTCAGAGCCCTGGGTGATGTGATGTGGGCTGTCCCTGTTCCCCAGTGCCCCTGGGCTGGGGGCTGTCCCTGGCCAGCAGTAACCCCGGGTGGGACACGTGCCATTTGGTGGCCCCATTGCCCCGGGGGTTGGAGTCTGGTCTCTGCTCCGTGGCCCCCATCAGTGTCTGGGGTTGTCACCTCCTCCACGAGGGGACCTCAGCCGGGGATTTGGGGTCTACCCCGTGCCTGGGTCCCCCATCTCTCCACTGGTGTCCCCAGTGCCCCATATCTCAGGGGTTGGGGTCTGCTCCCCAGGTCCCCATCAGCCCAGGGCTTGGGTTCTGCTCCATGGGGTCCCCGTCAGTCCCCACTGTGTCCCTGCTACCCTGAGCCCCAGGGCAGGGGTTTGCGCCCCAGGACCACACGAGCCTGCGACACGCAGAGCCATTCCCTGGGCTCCCTGCCAATGCCCATGGTCCCCATGAGTCCCCGGCGTCCCCGTCAGTCCCTGCCTAGTGCCCGGTGCCCCGCGCCCTGGCTGGGCGTGTGGGCACTGGGAGTGGTGCCGCCTGCTCCAGGTCTTCAAGAACCCCAACTTCAACATTCTGACCATCCGCAACGACATCACCCTCATCAAACTGGCCACCCCCGCGCGCATGTCGAGCCGCGTGTCCCCCATCTGCCTGCCCCAGGCCACCGACGACTTCCCGGGGGGTTTGACCTGTGTCACCACGGGCTGGGGGCTCACTGACCCCAACGGTACCGCACCTTCCTCTCCGCGTGCCCGGCCCCAGTCTCTTTACTCAGCCTCATCCTCATCTCCACACCTATCCTCATCCCAGTCTCCACCCCTGTGTTCCTCCCCATCCCCATCCCCTAGCTCCATCCCCAGCCTCCTTCCCACACCTGTGCTCATGCCCGTCCCCTTCCTCCTCTGCATCCTCCGAGCCATCCTCGTCCTCTCCCCTTCCAGTGCCCATCTCTCTTCTTATTTCCATCCCAGGGTCCATCTCCACCCTCATCCCCAAACCCCCTGCTAGCACTCACCCCCAGTCCCCAGAACTTACTCGTCCCCATCCCCATCTCCATCCCCGTCCCCATCCTCATACCCGTGCCCATCCCTGACGCCGTCCTGCTCACCTGCAGCCTCAGCTACGCCAGCAGTGCTGCAGCAGGTCGCCCTGCCCCTGCTCACCAACGCGCAGTGCAAGCAGTACTGGGGCTACCGCATTGCCGACTCCATGGTCTGTGCCGGCGCCGACGGTGCCTCCTCCTGCAATGTAGGTGCCCCGGGACTCCCCCGACCCCTGGCCCCCCAAGCCCCCGGCCCCCCTGCTTACCCTCTGCCCGCAGGGCGACTCCGGGGGCCCGCTGGTGTGCCAGAAGGACGGCGTCTGGAACCTGGTGGGCATCGTCTCGTGGGGCAGCAGCACCTGCGACCCCAACGCACCCGCCGTCTACACCCGTGTCACCTCGCTCCTCAGCTGGATCGAGTCCATCTTGGAGGCCAACTGAGCCCGGCAATAAACGCTGACCCCCCCCCCCAGCCATGTCTCCTTGCTGCTGCACCGGGGTGGGCGGGAGGTGGGGCACCCGGATGGCTGGGGGCATGTGGCTGGGCACAGGGGCTGGCGGTGGGCACAGGGACAGAGGTCTGGGCACAGGGGCTGGCGGTGGGCACAGGGACAGAGGTCTGGGCACAGGGACAGAGGTCTGGGCACAGGGGCTGGCGGTGGGCACAAGGACAGAGGTCTGGGCATGGGGGCACCTGGTGGGCATGGCAGGAGGGGTGGGGACCCCTGGCTGATGGGGACATGAGGCTCTGGAGTCTAGGAGAAGGGGCACACGTGGCCTCCCGTGGGGTCGAGGAGTCCTGGCCAGGAGCGGGGACACGCGGCTGAGTGCAAGGACCACAACCAGTGCTCCCAGTGCAGGGGGACCTCTGGCCAGGAGCTCTGGGGACACGTGGCCTCCCCTGGGACGAGGACGGGCCCATGGCCATGTGCAGGGACAGCTGAGCAGGCTCGGGGACCCCCGGCTGGAGACCAGGTGTGAGGACCCCGCGGCCGGGTCCCGCGGGGACACGTGGCCGGGGAGCAGGACACCTGGGAGGCCCTGCGGGGCCGTGGCCGGCTGTGGGGACCCCAGGCGGGGCCCGGGGCAGGGCGCTGGGGGCACAGGGCCCCGGCTGGGAGGGGAACGCGTGTCCCGGCCCCTCGGCCAGAGCCACCTTAAGGTGGCCGGTGGCGCCGGGGGAGGGGCCCTGGGGAGGGGAGGGCAGGTCGTGGAGCTGGTGCTGTCGGTGGCACCATGGCCCTGCGGAGGGTGCTGGGGCTGGGGGGAGCCCTGGGGCGACGGAGCTGCTGCTCCAAGGTGGGACTGGGTGGGGGGACGGGGGGCACCGGGGGCCGAGGGTCTCGGCTCTGGTTTGGGAGTGCTGGGTCCTCCCGCCCCGAGCCTGAGCCTGACGGGGGGACCCTTGATCCCCGCCAGCCCCCTCTGCCCCCCGACCTGGTGGAGGCCCTGAGGGCCGTGGTGGGGGTCCCCAACGTCTCCACGGCCACGGCGGTGCGGCAGCAGCACGGCCACGATGAGTCCATGCACCCGTGGGTGCCGGGGGGGGACCCGGGTGGGGAAGGGCCTGGGGAGGGGAAGGGCAACGAGACTGGGGAAGGGTCAGAGGAGGGGAAGGGCAACGAGACAGGGTAAGGGTCTGTGGAGGGGAAGGGCCTGGGGAGGGGAAGGGCAACGAGACTGGGGAAGGGTCTGGGGAGGGGAAGGGTCTGGGGAGGGGAAGGGCCTGGGGAGGGGAAGGGCAACGAGACAGGGGAAATGTCTGGCGAGGGGTGGAGCCAAGGTTAGGGGAAGGGCAATGGGGCGGGTCCATGGGGTGGGGAAGGGTCTCAGGAGGGGCAGGGGTCAGGGAGAGGAAGCCTCTGGGAGGGGAAGGATTCCAGGCTGGGGGAAGAGCCCTGGGGATGGAAAGGGTCTGGGAAAGGGAATATCCTGGGACAGGTGAGGAGGCTGAGGAGGGGAAGGTGCTGGGGAAGGGCAGGTGCTGGGGAGGCGCAGGGTTTTGGGGAGGTCGGTGGGGCAGCGGTGCCCTCCTGTCCCCTAGCTGTGCCCCACCGGACGCCGTGGTGTGGCCCCAGGACGTGGAGCAGGTGCAGGAGCTGGCTGCTCTCTGCTCCCGCGCCCGCGTGCCTATGGTGCCCTTTGGCACCGGCACCGGCCTCGAGGGCGGCGTCAACGCCGTGCAGGTACTGGCTCCCCCGGCACCCTCCCAGCAGCCCCCACCCCTGCCCAGGGGTCTCGGTACACAGCTGGTGTCCCCCCTGCCAGGGCGGTGTCTGCTTTGACCTGAGCCGCATGGACGCCATCACGGAGCTGCGCCTTGAGGACTTCTCGGTAGCGGTGGAGCCCGGTGTCACCCGCAAGGCCCTCAACAGCCACCTGCGCGGCACCGGGCTCTGGTTCCCCGTTGGTACCGTGGGCACCGGGGAGCAACTGGGGGGGTGGGGGGGAACGTGGGGCTGGGGGGAGTGGTACTGGGGGTGTGGGGGATATCTGTGGGGCTGGGGGTGGGATACTGGGGTGCACGTGGGTGTGCCGTGGTCCCAGGGGTGATGGAGGCCGTCACTGAGGGGCTGTGGTGGGAGCGGGTGCTGGGGTTCCCATAGTCCCTGAGGTGCTGGGGTCTTCGTGGGACGGGGGATGCTGCTGTCTCAGGGGTGCTGTGGAGCCCGTGGGACTGGGGTGTTTTGAAGGATGCTGGGGGTCCCAGATGAGGTGCTGTGGTCCCAGGCGTGTCCATGGCAGGGTGGGCACCTTGGTCCCTGGGGTGCTGGCGTCCCCATAGTCCCCAGGAGGCTGCAGTCCCCATGGTCCCATCACCACAGAGATGCCATCCAGGCACAGCTTGGGGTCCTGTGGGCACATCTTACATCCCCATCCCCACTCCAGCCACCCCTCCTGTCCCATCCCTGTCCCCATCCCCTGCTTGCAGACCCCGGGGCGGACGCCTCGCTGTGTGGCATGGCGGCCACGGGCGCCTCGGGCACCAACGCGGTGCGTTATGGCACCATGCGGCACAACGTGCTCAACCTGCGCGTGGTGCTGCCGGACGGGCGCCTGCTCCACACCGCCGGCCCCGGGCGCCAGCCCAGGTGGGCGACGGGGAGATGGGACAGGGGATGGGACGTGGGGACTCCAGATGGGCATCTACTCACTGGCTCCATGCAGGAAGAGGGCAGCCGGCTATGACTTGACGTCGCTCTTCGTGGGCTCCGAGGGCACCCTGGGCTTCCTGACTCAAGCCACACTGCGCCTGCACCCCCTGCCCGAGGCCACCGTCGCTGCCGCCGTCGCCTTCCCCAGCGTGCGGGCGGCCGTGTCCTGCACCGTCCAGGTGCTCCAGGCCGCCGTGCCCGTGGCACGCATCGGTGGGTGCTGGGGGACAGGATGGGACGGGGGGCACAGGGCCATGGTGGTGGGGCTCAGCATCGTCTCCTCCTGCCCAGAGTTCCTGGATGAGGTGATGGCAGGTGCCTGTGGCCGCTACAGTGGGGTGGAGCTGCCAGCAGCAGCCACACTCCTCCTGGAGCTCCACGGCTCCCAGCACGGGCTGACTGAGCAGCAGCGGCAGGCGGGTAGGAGCAGTGCCGACACGGGCTGACCGGGGCTGGGACGGTTTGCCTGGGGCTGGGGGTCCTTGGTGGGCACCAAGGGACAAGGAGTGGGTGGCCAGGGGCACCTGGGGTGTCCTGCAGTGAAGGAGAGAGGTCCAAGAATGGGATCTGGAGAACCTGGAGGGTCACCAGGGTGAGGGATGGGTGCCCAGGGCTGGGGACTGGGGTACCAGGGTGTCACCAGGGCAAGGGATGTCTATGGACAGGCGGACCAGGGGCGTCCTGGGGTGAGGGATGGTGCTGTGGGACCGTGGTGTTGCTCTGGAGTGTGTGGTGGGTACCCAGGGACACCAGGTATGTCCTGAGATGAAACTTGGGTGCCCAGGGCCATTGACCGAGGAACCTCGGTGTCACCAGGGTGAGGGACAGGTGCGCAGAGCTGGGGGATGGAGGACTGAGGGTCCAGGAGGTCTAAGGGATGGGCCCAGGGCCAGGGGGAGCAGGGATGGATGCCCAGGATGAAGGAACAAGAGGTGGGTGACCAGGGTGCCTGGACTGAGGGTCTGCTGGAGTGCCCATGGTGATGGACAGGTGCCCAGGGGTGTCCTGGGGTGCAGGATGGGTGCCCAGGGTGGGGACTGGGGCTCTTGGGGTGAGGCCCAGGTGCTCGGGGGTGCCGTGGGTCCCGTCCCACCCCGTCCCAGGGCTCCCGTCCATCGGCAGAGGAGATCGTGGGGCTAAACGGCGGCTCCAGCTTGGCCTGGGCAGAGGAGCCGGAGGAGCGTGGGCGGCTCTGGGCCATGCGCCATAACGCCTGGTACGCTGCCCTGGCCCTGCGTCCCGGCTGCCAGGTGAGTGACGGGCACAGGGATGGGGACACCGGGTCGGTGGGACCTCAGGTGCCACGGCTCTGCCCTGCCCACCCCAGGGCTACTCCACGGACGTCTGCGTGCCCATCTCCCGCTTGCCCGACGTGGTTGTGGAGACCCAGCAGGACCTGCGGGAATCCGGCATCACCGGTCAGCAGGGCTGCGGGGTGGGATCGGTTGGGGGGGGGCCTCTGTCCTCCCCGCCACCCCCCTGACCCACAGCCCCCCAGGCCCCATGGTGGGACACGTTGGAGACGGCAACTTCCACTGCCTCCTCATCTTCGACACCCAGGACCCGGCTGAGGCTCAGCGCGTCCACGCCTTCACCCAGCGCCTGGGCAGGTGGGGATGCACTGGAGGGGGGGAAGGACAAATGGGGACAAGGGGGGTAGGTGGCACCGTGCCACCCCCTGAACCGTCCCTGTCCTGCAGGCGGGCGCTGGCAGCGGGAGGCACCTGCACTGGGGAGCACGGCGTGGGGCTGGGCAAGCGGGCGCTGCTGCGGGAGGAGCTGGGCCAGGAGGGGCTGGACACCCTGCGCAGCATCAAGACCGCCCTGGACCCCCCACAACCTCATGAACCCTGGCAAAGTGGTCTGAGGGGGCCACCAGGTCAGCGGAGCCCCCCACCAAGGCACTGTCCGTTTCACCAAGAAAGCCAGTGGAATAAAATAACAGTGAATATTTTATTGAACATTGTTTTAATACCATATCAAAACACCTTGACTAATGAAGGAAGCTCCCCCCAAGCTCTGAACTCTTTTTTTTTTTCCCCCGTTTTTGTTTTTGTAATTTTTTTTTTTAATATATAAATACAGAAAGGTTTCCCGCAGGGGCACGGCCACCGGCAGGGGAGGTCTCACCAACGAAAAACGCACCCGCCGCGCCTGGAGGGGACGGGGATGGGCTGGGGAAGGGGGGGGCGGTCACTGCCATGAAACGATTCTGTCTTGGCACCTCCGGCAAAGCCACCCCCATGGCCGGGGGGCTGGGGGGGCCAGCAGGGGCCTTCCCCGAACCCTCCTCGAAAAGGTTGGACTCAAAGGCGATGGGAAGAAAGAAAGAAAGAAAGAAGGAAGGGGGTTTTGGCAAGAGGAGGCCGGCGGTGGGGTGGCGGCGGGGATGCTGCGGCTCTCCAGTCTCTGAGTGGTTATAGCTGAGTTAAAGAGTGACCAGTCTGTAAACATCACCAGGGCAGGGAAGCTCAAATCGAAGAACACGCCAGTCAACACGAAGCTTCGGTTGTGGTTTGTTGTGGTTTTTTTTTGTCAGTTTTCTCTTTTTTCTTTATTTTTTCCTTTTTTTTCTTTTTTTTTCCCTCGTTGTAAACACTTGAAAGACGGATTTCCCACCCCCACCGGCAGCTCGGCAAGGGTGGGGAGCAATGGCCCCGCTCCTGGCGTGGGGCAGAGTCCCCGTCTCACACTGCCAGAGCTGGGGTGGAGATCTCCAAAAGGGAGACGCGAGAGAGGAGAAAAATCCCATTTTAGTCAGTGCAAAAAAACCCAGCAGAGCCCCCGGGTGAGTCCGGATGGGAGAGGTTGGCGGGGTTGCCGGTGAGAAATGCCGCGTGCTCCGTTTGGCCGGCTGTCCCCCCGGCAGCTTTCCCCTTCGGTTTGGGGAGAAAAGCCAAACATCATGGCAGGGTTTTGGCCGAGGGCATCCCTGGGGTCTCCTTGGTGGGCAGAGCTCTCCTGGTGACCAGCGGCTGTGGAGGGGAGAGCGGGTTGTTCGGCTTTTCTCACACTGTCTTCTCCTGGATGTTTGTTGTTGTTTTTTTTTTTTAAATTAAAAAAAAAAACAAACCAAAAAAACCAACAAAACAAATAAAAATAATACAATAAAATAAAATTTTAAAAAAAGAAAATTCGCCGTTGTCCCGAGTGGATTCAAGTTTCTGGGTTTTTATTTTTTCTCTTCTCGAGGAATTTAAAGTCAGCCCAAAACTCCAGGCGAGGCGGGGGGGTCGGGGAGAGGAGGTACAGCAGGTATAGCAAGGTGCCCTGTGAAGGCAGAGAGAAACGATCCCAGGTGAGGAGCAGGAGCTACAGCCACATCCTCCCACCCCACCCTCCAGGCCCAGGATTTAAACCCAGCAGGAGAAAATCCCATTGGAATGGTTTGCTGCAGGCTCACCTTAGAGAGAAGTCAGCAAGCACGCCCGGCAGGTCAATCAGAAGGATGCTCCGGGCAAGATCTGTTCACTTCAAACCATGAGTCTATACAGCTGCGGGGAGAAAAGCGCGTCACCATGTGTCCATCCAGCCTTGGGATGTCCCCATCTGTCCCCAGGCCACCCGCCCGCCGTACCTTTTGTGATAAATGCAGAGGCAGGGCAGTCTGGCTATCGTGTCCCCCTGCACCAGCTCCTCCAGGCAGATCACGCACTCGCCGGCGTCCTTGGTCAGCACGTCATCTGGGAAAGGAGGCGAAAGTGACGGTGAGATTGGGGTCCGCCGTCGCGGTCCCCTTCTTGAGGTGGCAGGGAGCCCATGGGCACCAACGCGGAGGCAGGCAGGATGGGGCAGCAAACGTTGGCGGGAGGCTCAGGTGGAGGCTTGAGTAGGGGGGTGAGGGGGCTGGGGTGGCCATACCAAATGTCCCCCCCACCCCTGGCTTCCAAAGAAGCACCACTGAGGAGAGGGTGAGCATGACGAGTGGTTGGGGAAGAGGAAGGGAGATGCAGGACCCAGCGAGAAGGGGAGGAAGGCAACGACCCGTCAGAGGGGCAGCCCAGGAGGACACGTGTCCCCTGTCCCCAGGCAGGACACCTGGCCAGGTTGGCTGCCTCCCACAGCACACCGCAGCAAGCGACACCGGGAGGGGTCCGTTACAAAGGGTCCCAAAGGCAAAAGCAGTGAGGTTGAGCTGTGCTGGGGGAGCAGGGCAAGGACTGGGAGCTGCTGGAGCACAGCCCTCTTGGCAAGCCCAGCTGAGATGCTCACAGCAAGCTGTGTCCAGCCTGGCCGGACACCGTGTCCCCTGTGCAGCCTGGCCGCTGGCCCTTACCGTTGTAGGAGAGGCGAGGTTTGCTCAAACACATGATAAAGTGCATTTCCATCTCATCAGAAGCCACAGATTTGGAGCAAATGGGGCACTTGAAACCTGGAAGTAGAGCGGAGAGATGAGCCTTTGAGAAGAGCCCATCCCGAATCCCGGTGAGTCCCAACACGGCAGCTCCGTACCTGCCGCCTCCATGGTGGCACGCACCCCACGCAGCACCCGCCGGCCACCCGCTCATCCTGCGCCGGTCACCGGCACGGGGGTGGACGGCCACTCAACACAGGGACAGCCACCCGAGCCGGCGCGCCGGTCGTCCCTGTGCCCGCTGCGCAGAGGGCACAGAGAGTGTGCCAAGGCAGCGCACACGTGGCCACCAGCTGCTGCCGGACCTTAAAGGGCGAGGAGCAGCCTGGGGCACGCAGCAGCCCGGGGCTGGCAAGTGCGGGGGCACGTTCACATTCCCACGTTGGGACGGTGCTATCCTCACTGCCATAGCTCAGCACCATGCAGCTAGTGGAACTGCAGGGATGGAGGTTATTCTGTAGGGCCGCAGCGAAGGACTGGCGGGTCAGAGCCAAGTGCCCAAATTGCTGCTTTCTCCACTTTTTTGCAGGACTGAGGACGGCACTCGTCCCTCCGATGCCAGTCGGCAGGCACAAGGCCAGGAGGACCCCACAGTCGGACATCCCAGCTTGACCTTGGCTTTGCATTGTCCCCTGCCTGGTGATTCAGACAAAGCTGGCCGCGATGTCCAGATCTGCTCTGGTGTCCTTGCTTGGAGGGGGTCTGGCTGGTGCCAGCACATCACACCGGTGCCACCACATCACACCGGTGCCACCACATCACATCGGTGCCACCACCTGCACGAGCCGTGCAGACCACCATGGCGTCATCCCCAGCGCCGCTGAGTGAGGTTGCCCCAAATTCAGGTTTCTAAAGCCCCAAACTTCCAGGGATCAAATCCTGCAGGTCACTAACCCCAGGGCTCCCTGCCCTCCCTCCGCAGCCAGCTCGAGGCCGAGACGTTTGTCCCTGCCCCAGCTGACGCAGCCGAATGCACATGTGCCACCACGGCCATGGCTTTGCACCAGAATATCGAGCAATTCCCTGCCTGCAGAGAGGGAGAGGGTAATTTAAGGACCTGTCTTCTAAAAGCAGATCAGGTTTGACTGCAGTGCTGCTTAAGAGCTTTCTTCATATATATGCAAAGGCTGCTCAGGAAAGAAGAGGAAAAGAACGTACACAAATTATCTGAGGATGAATCAGGTTCTTGTTTGCCACCACGTGAATGTGGTCAGGGTATTTTTTTGCTTCTTGGAAGGGAGAAAGTGCGGGCGGCTTTAACGGGAGACAGCTCAGACCTCTGCCGTGCAAACATCCAGGATAACTGCTCCGCACCCCAGCACCCTCTCATTAACACCAGGGAATAATACAGATGACTTCCCAGCTCTCCAGACGAAAGCCTGGGAGAGGGATGCCGACTCCTGCCCCTCTGGAGAGCGGTTATTTCCCAGGAGGCCACACAGCAAGGATGAGCATCACGGATGGCGGGGTCTCCACCGCGAACCCTTCCCTGTTTACGCCAAGCCTCGGCCAAAAGGGCAGCACCAGCAGACAGCCTCGAGGGCAGCGGCACCAATCTGCCTCCTCCTCTCCAACCTAATTTTACTCCTGACCGATTTATACCTTGTGGCAGCGGTGCCCATTAGCTGAAATAGTCTTTTTTTTTTTTTTTTTTCCCTCTCTTCCCAAGTGTTTACCCGCCTGATGTATTTATAGAGCGGGCTCAGATAGCTTCCCAGCCTGCCTTCTGCAAGACCCAACTTGCCTCCTCTTGTGAGACGCCTTCCCTGTCCCTCGGCTCCCCTGACAGCGTGTCTGCCCCTGTCCCCACCTGAACCGATCTGGCTCGAACGTGGCCGGTCTGCCAGCACCACAGGTGCCGGTATCTACCGGGGAAGCTCCGGGCACCCATTTCCAGTAGCAAGCCCCCGGCACAGGGCGGCTGCGACACGCTCCCTTGGAACAAGGCGTTTGGGCTGTGAACTCGGTGTCGGAGCAAGGCGTTCGCAGACGTTAGGTGCCGTCCCCCCCGCACGCCGCACGGGAAGACCTTGTTTCCTCCCGTTCTCCCTTTTTCTGTGCCGATGTGTTATTTTAAACAGCTGTCCCAGATCTGCTGGCTCCGGCAGCACCCTAAGGGATCTTATGAGACATGCAAAGGCCCCTGATGAGACCTGTGACCTGTGGCTGCCACAGGAGCCAAGGAAGGAGCAGGGCCCTTTGCAGGCTCTGGGGAGGGGGCTGTTGCTGTATCTCTTTGATAGCTGGTTTAGCTTTAGCACAGTTATAAATAACCCGTCACGCTCCTCAGTGCTCCTTGGGCAGCTGGCTGGGAGACGGGGACTTCCAGCGCCACCACCGCCCCGTGGCAAGGACAGGGGGACATCACTGGGACGGAGAGGTCCGGGGCTCAAATCCTGGCTTGCTTCGGCTGTGGACGTTGGCTGCCGCGTGGGTCCGGAGGCTGAGCCAAGCGCGGAGGCACATGGGCTTTCCTGGCTCTGCGTTTTGCAAAATGCGGGAGGCGGGTGGGCGGGTGGGATAAAAATAAAATTAAATGCAATGATGAAAATGCAATTGCATAAATTCCCAGGTCTGAGCGGGAGTGAGGAGCCAGCATGGAAAGGCCCCTGGGGCAGGGCCCGCCCTGCACCCCAGCTGTCGGCACAAATACTTGGCATGGCAAGAGCAACTGTCGGCCTCCAGCTCCGTGGCAGGGACAGGGAAAGGGAAGGTAGAGAGAAGGGGGTCAGGCTCCTTCACCCCGTCTCTGGGTGACTTTTGGGGGAAGGTGGCGGATGGAAAAGCACTGAGGTCAGGGGAAAGTCGGCGCCCAACAGCACAAGGCGCTGCGCCCAGCACCTCAGGGCATCCCTCTGGGGTTCCGGCAGGTGTTGGGACCCAGAGCTGGTCCCTCAGATGAAAGGGCTGCTCCTCATGCAGCTGGCCCCCTCCAGGCCATGGTATTTTCCACGCTCCCCGAAATCCCCGTTAATTTATCCTGCCTAAGCTGCCAGCCTGAGCGAAGCAGGAGATTACATTTTGACAGCTGCTCATGGAAAATTCAGCTCCCTCCCTCTGCCTCGAACCCTTTCCGCCCTCCTCCCACATACCTAAAAAAAAAAATAAAAAAGAGAGAGGAAGGGCCCACCTATTCCTCCTCGCCTGGGCCTCCCACACCCCCAAGAAAGCTCAGGGGATGCTCCAGAAAAAGGCAATGGACCTTTCCTCCCTCCCTCCCAGGGGAGCTGGTGACGCTCCTGCCCGTGGCACATGAAAACCACTGGCGGCAGGCGGGGATATGCAGGCAGGCACCAGATCTTGCCGGGAGCAAGCGCGGAGGAGGAGGATGTCACGGGAAGCAGGCAAAGGAAGGTTCACATCCAGACCTGGAGTCTCTCATCCTGCAGGAGACTTTGAGAAAGCCAAGGGCTTTCCAGGGCTGTGAGACACACGTTGGTGGGTGATCTCATCTCTCCGATGGCTTGGTCTAGAAACCGGGAGTAAGCAGCGCTGGTGCTCTCTAGGGGCTACTGCCCTCTGAGTATTTTTAGGAAGGTTATGTGGTTAATTTTAGCTAGCCGGGTAAAGCAGAACTGTGAACCTCTGAAAACCTTCACGAGGTCCTCTGCAAGCTGAAAAAGCCCCGTGCTTAACCCTCACGGTGCTAAAACCACCACTAGACAAGGCTGTCGGGGCAGCTTTGGTGGTGGCAGGAGGGTCAAGACACATTTCCAACCCGTTCCACAGCCTCAAACGCAGCTGTGGCTGTACCCATTAGGAATTGCTATCCTAGTGGGATAGGGAATTCCCACTGGTTGTGTCTACAAGAGATGTCCACAGCAACCTGTTCGGCTTCGGGAAGCCACCAAGCACCACAGTGGGGTCAGCCGCACCACGTCCTGTGAATGGAAGTGGCTGCTCCCCTCGGGGACAGCCAAGTTGGCACCCGTGGGAGCTGCAACCTCATCCCTGACCGTAGAGAAAGACAGGTGCCACGTCTGCATTCACTCACCAAACCCTCCGCTAGCTCGGTGTGCCTCCAGACAGATCACTTACAGGAGACATGGCATCGCCCCAGTGGTGGGAGACCCCAGCCACAGCACCTCCAGTGATGGGAGGAGGATGCTGGTGGGGATGATGTGCCCTGAAGGCGGAGGGAAGCAGCAGCCCAGGTGCAAGCGAGCGGGTGCAGCCCCAGCAACCCACCCCATACGGAGCAGCGTTCACCGAAGAGATCCATGGCCGCCCCGGACCCCGCTATCGCAGCTGGATAAACCAGGAGCCCTGTGTGTGGGAGCAGCTACACAAACTCCAGCCAGCCCTGGTGCTCAGCCACCCCACAGGACATCCCGAGCACCAGGGAGCTCAGACGGAAGCCCCACGCTGCCTGACGTCTATGGGAAACCTGGAAACTTTGGCTGCACAGCCCATCTTTGTGCCTCCAGAGAACACACTGGGCTCCTGGCCAAGGGAGCTGGCTTACGCCAGGTGAGGATGCGTCCAAGCATGAGATAAAGGCAGGGAATGTTTGGTCCAAGCACGCAGCTCAGGCGGAATCCTCCTTGCCAGGCAAACCCTGAGCATCACACCTCCTGCCACGACTTCCCCAACATCGCCAGCTGAACCGGCACCAGGTGGAAGCTGAAAGAGAGGGACCATCTTGAAAAAAAAAACATCGACACGCTAGTGACTGAAGAGAAGGGATAGACTGAAAGACCATGGGCCTACTTGGTCAATCTCAAGCAGAAGCAGGTGGGCTTGAGTGAGGCAAAGGGACTCCAAGTCCTCACCTTCCCTTATCCCTTGTTGGCCCCAGTGCCCCCAGGAGGGAAGGGATCATGGAGGAGTTGTGCTCCTTGCCACCCAAGTGAAGGAAACCTGCAGAGCCAAGATATCCAGACCTGACATCTCCTGGAAAATAAATTCTCTAATGGCTTACAGCAGCCTCATCTTTTCAAAAGTGATGGTCGCAAGCCAGCACATTGGAGATGGCACATAGGGTGCACAGAGCACATCTCCAGCACCGGGGTGCCACAGGGACCTGCTGGCTGAGGATCTCCATGTCTGAGAGCATCACCCACCACGGAGGTGTCATTCTACCAGCCTCTGAGCGATGCAGCCGGCGATGCCACCTTGCACTGGGGCCAGGAGGCAGCTCGCAGCTGCATCAAGGACCTGTCCCACCAAGGACCACGCTGACCACCAGCAAAGCGCTTGCTTGGAGTGCCTGGAGGTGACAGCACCCAGCAGCATCAGGCCTGAACCCCCCTTCTCCTTGCAGAAGGAAACAGCATCAGCTGCGTGGGCAGGTGCAGGAGCTGGAGCCCGACACAGCCCCAGCAGGACACGAGGTGCTGGGTGAACGCCATGACTGTGCTCGGCTGTTGTGCAGCACAGGGGGTGACACGAGCGGGGACACGTAGGCAGGAAGGAGTAAAGCACTTAAGTGGCCTCGTTTGCCAGCTCCAAAAAAAGGGCCATATCCGGGCCCTTCCTTCTGATTCAAGGCACCAGGGAGGTGGAGAGAGTGCAAAGGACAGGTCCAGGGTGGAAATAAGACATCCCACCCTCCTGGGGGTAGAAGGGAGGGAGGGCTGGGGAACGATGATCAACCAGGCAGCGGGGACACGGCTGGGCCAGGATGTCCCTGGTTGGTGGCCGGTCATGACTGGGGCCAGACCTGTTTAACATCTTTATCAGTGATGTGGCCAAGGGGATTGAGTGCACTCTCAGTAAGTTTGTGGAGGACACTCAGCTGGGTGGAAGTGTTGATCTGTTGGAGGGTAGGGAGGCTCTGCAGGGGGATCTCGACAGATTTCATCGATGGGCCAAGACCAGTCATATGGGTTTCAACACGGGCAAGTGCCAGGGCTTGCTTGCACTTCTGCTCTCTACAACCACCTGAAAGGAGGTTGTGGGGAGGTGGGGATCGGTCACTTCTCCCAAGTAACAAGTGAGAGGACAAGAGGAAGTGGCCTCAAGTTGTGCCAAGGGAAGTTTAGGTTGGATATTAGGAAGAATTTCTTTACTGAAAGGGTTATCATGCAGTGCCACAGGTTGCCCAGGGCAGGGGTGGAGTCCCTGTCCCTGGAGATATTTAAGAGTCGGGCAGACACAGTGCTCAGGATGTGGTTTAGTTAAGGACATGTCAGTGTTGGGTTAATGATTGGACTCAACAATCTTAAAGGTCTTTCCCGATCTGGGCAATTCTGTGATTCCAGTTTGAGAGCCCCAGGATAAAAGTCCTCTGGGGCTCCCAGCCCAGGGGGCAATCACAGCTGTGCCAAGGGGGAGGAGAAAACACAGGACAGGTGTCCCAAATGGCCTAATCACAGTGTTCTTTCCCGTGGGGTCAGTATAAAGGGCCCCTAAGAAGAGCCCTGGGGCTTTCAGTGCTCCTGGGGTCAACATCAGAGGCTCCTCAGCTCTACCTGTGCTGCTGGCATTCCTTTCAACCTCCTGTTTTTGCACTGCAGAGCAGCCCTGTTTGTTGGGACAGGTCATCTTCCCTTGCCTCTCCAGGTAGGAGCACCACAGCTTGTTTTTTTCTCTTTTTTTTTTTTTTCCGAGTGTTTTGGGGACTCTGGGCTCGGATGCTCCCATCTGTTGCCCAGTCCACTAGTTGTCATCTTGAATACATGGGTTCTGCATTAATGTGTTCTCTTGTACCTTTGAATATATTCATGTATTTGTGTATCTCTGTATATAGATCAATACCTTCATTGTTATTGTTAATGTTTTCTTTTTCATTATACTGGTTCAATTTTTTTCCAGCTTCAGTTCCTCCCCATGGTTCCCCTTTTCCCCTCCCCTGGGAGGGTGCTGGGGTGATTACAGAGCATTGATCAGAGTTCAGTAGCCACCCTAGCCTTAAACTTTGACAGATTTATTGGTACCCACCGAGGGGCAAGAACCAGTTTCATAAATTAATAATTTAACATATCTGTATTTAATTAGTTGTTTGAAAGGTTGGGGGAAAAAATCAACAATTAATATGGTTTTAAGTGAAATATTATACTAAGCCCTTGGAGACTTTGAATTATGATTGCTTGGATGTTGCTCTCCAATCTGTCATATATGGTGTCATGTTATCGAGGCCTTCTTAGTGTGAATTTTTGGGTTTTTTTGGTCAGAGGCACTGGGCAAAGGGCATTGTTTTTCTGTTGTGTTTAACACCACTTATCTGTTCTGGAACAAGCTGGATGGTGGCTTTACTTGGGCCCCTCAGGTGCTATTTGCTAAATCTTAATGCTAGTATACTTTAAGGCTTTTTAGGAGAAATTATACTTCTTTTCACCAAACTGATTCCATCAGGGTTTGGGAGTTCTGGGAATTGTTCTCCCTGTTTCAATTTGCTAACAGTATTACTGATTACCACTGATATACTACAGGAGTGGCTTATTACTAGTACGCATAGGTGTAGGTGTAACATAAGCAATGTCACTGCTCCAAGTCCTACAACTACTAGCGCTGTCACTCCACCCGTTGTGGCACGGGTCACTACCGTACCAACGCCTGCAATCGCTGGCACCCCTTGCCTGTGCCAGCACAGGCTGCCCCTGTAATCAAAAGAAAGGAAACTCGGTCCCCTTACACTAAAGCCACAGGAAAGACAGCTCTCCCAGGTGAGAGCTCTGATGAAGATGAGAGACCAGGTCCTTCTACTTTGACAAAAGCTCAAGCAGAGAGTCCTTCCCTTCATTGGAGGAAGAGGAATTGGAACAAGAGCTAATTACTCAATCCTTTTTTTCTGAGAGACTTGTGGAATATAAGGAAGGACTTTGGCTGTCACGAAGGTGACACACATCACCTGGTTGCTTCATTGCTGGGATGGTGGAGCTGAGACAATTGTTTTAAGCTACAGAGAAGCCAGACAGCTGGGAAAGCTAATGAGAGACAGAGAAATCAACGAGGCTGTTGGGAGGAAATTAAACTCTGTCTGTGGAAGTGGCTCCTGGCAGCTGTGAAGGGCAGATATCCCTTTAAAGAGGACATCAAATGTCACCCGAGCAAGCGGACCACCATGGAAAAAGGTATCAACTACCCAAGAGAGCTGGCTGTGCTGATTCATGGTGACTGACGAGCAAATGTTGACTCTGATGAGATGCCCTGCAACCGACCCTTAGTACGGAAATTTGTGCAGAGTGCACCATCGATGCACTCCCACACAGTGTCAACAACCATCTGGGCAGGCTCTGACACCAACACCCCAATGGTAAATGAGAACAGCTAATGGTACGGCAGTATGAGGACAGTCTCTCTCCGTTCTCCCATCGTTGCAGCTGTGGAAAGAACGACTGAGGAGACTGGGTAGACTGGACAAAAAAAAGCTGAACTCTTCTCCTGCCTCGACGCTTGTCTCCGCTGTCAGGACAAGGCATCCTGCTATGAGAGCAATCCAAATAAAAGAGCTGACATATGGTACTATTTACATGACTGTGGAGAAGGCATCTGAAGGTGGGATAAACAACCTACCTCTACCTTGCGGGCTTGAGTAGGTGACCTATTAGGCAGCATCCCCAGACAAGAAGACTTCTCCTGGAAATTGGCTGCTCCGGTCTGTAGTAAGAAGTGCTACAGTCCCAGTACGAACCTATTTGTTGACGCCACTGTGAGCTACAAAATCCCACTTGTTGACAGTGAGAGTTTTCTTGAAAATTAGAGGGGCTCCGCCTCCAGCCAGGTGGAGGAAAGGGATGAGGGTTTATCAGATAGTGCGGATTCAATGGCCTGGAACAATAGAACCTAAGAAGTATCAAGCTTTGGATGACACCAGTGCACAGTTGGACCCTGATGCCATCAAATCAGGTAGGAAACGAATGTGTCACCATCTGTGAAGTTACAGGAGGCTCACAAGAGCAGAGGGCATGAGCAGCAGCACATCGCAGCAGCCCAGGGCTGGCTTTGCTGCAAACCAAGAGGCAGAGATTGATTTTTTTTTTTTATTTTTTTTAGCCAGCTGGTTCCTTATGGGGGTGGTGGGGGAGGACAGGAAGAGGCAGAACAGATTGCACTACCAGGTCTGAGGGAAGCCAGGGAGTTGGAAAGGGGCAGGAGGCATGAGAGAGGGAGCCCCACGAGGACATCTGCTCCAGAGCCACCAAGCCTCAGCAGATGGACACACTAGAGCCCTGCGAGGCACCTCCAGCACAGCCCATTGACACAGAGAAGCGGGAGGGCAAAGAGGCTTGGCTGTGTATGGTTACAGGATGTCCAGAGCCACCCTTCTTGCACACACATCCTCAGGGAAGATGTGCAAACAGCCTCTGCACCCTGAGCACCCCCTCAGCCTGCTGCTGTTTGAGTATTACCTCTTTCATGGCTGTAACCACAACTTTTGAACAGAAGTCCCAACACTACAGGTAGAGTGCATCTCTCTCCTACAGCCCAGGCTATGCTGCAGGATCGGTTCCCCCAGACTTGCATGAGAAAGGCAAGCTCCTGGAAACAGGCTTCATAAGGAAGAGCGTGTAGCCCAAAGCTAATTTTAGCCTTCTGGAGAACAGCAAAGTTAAGCAGAGGGGTCCTGGGTGACAGCCCAGCGAAGGCATTAACACCTTAGACTCCTGCTGTCAAGCTGCAGGGCTTGAATTTTCCGAGTTACAAGCTCATTCAGGGCTCCTGCTAATTGCAAAACCGGACTGAGGCCACCTCATTGCACTGAAGAGCTGCAGGGATGCCCCGGAGCTGCCTCCCCACCTCTCCAGGAATGCCCAGGGTTTCCAATCCACTGCCCAAAGAGGAGAGGGATCCTGTGGGCACGCCTGGGAATTTTCAAAGGGTTTGCCTGTACGCCTGTTGTTTTTCCTCCTGAATAGTCCTCGTGAGAAGGAGGAAGCCCAGCCACAAGCCCTGCTGTGGGCAGCGACCACCCGCAAGATACACAGAGATAGCAGGGCAATGGAGCGGGTACCGGAATGGAATGTGGGGGATCCCCCAATGGCACAGTGGGGTGCAGCAACTGGGAAATCAAAGGGAAAGAGTTGGACGCTTCGGCTCGGCAGGGGCTGGGAGGGAGCAGCGAGGCAACGTCACGCGGGGACCGGCAGGGTGAGTCACTCCTGACTAAGCCATCGGTTGGGGAGGCACCCACGGAGTCCCCGCTGCTGGGATCCAGCCGCCGCAGAGCTGCCAGAGGAATTCCCGCTTTCGGAAAGGCTTAAGCGCAAAAAAAAAAGCAAGCCTGACCTGAGCCACTCCCTAACGCAACTGGATCTGAGCCCGTAAGGTGAAGTGGCAGCTCCCTGGTGACTTCCTTCCTGACCCCTGGGGTTTTTCCAAAGCAGAAAATTCTTGCCTTGAAGCTGCCAAGGCTCCATCACACCTCAGTTGATCTTACTGAAGGGATGCTCCAGAGATACACGATGACATGTCCCAGCTTTGTGATGCTGGCAGAGGGAGCAGAGCCCAGCACTGACTTTGCCCACGTACCCGCTCCGGCCGGGAAGCAATTCTATCCAGCTCCTGGGACACCTCCTCCCCGATCATCCCATGGCAGAACCACATGAACAGAGTGGTGGAGGGTCTCCCATGGCACTTTGTGCCTGGGCCATGGGGCATGCCGTGCAGGTGGCAGAGGTTACTGGGGCTTAGAGGATGGAGTACTGCTTTTCAGGGTGGGGAAAGGGTGATTTTTATGTAGCAGGTAGCAAAGGGAACATGAAAGGCACACGAAGCTACGCCCACAGGCAGTGCACGGCTGTGAAATGCTTACAGCCAGTTAATACTGGTTGTTTCTGCAGGAAGAAAGACACCGTTGGAAAAATAATCCTTGGGAGGACCACAGCGCAGAGCCAGCCCTAACCCCACCTGCCCCTGTCTCCTCGTGCAGTAGGAAGAAATGCACGGCAGAGAGCACCCCTCTGCTCCACAGGAGGTTCTGCAAATGCTGAGAAATGCATGGTGAATGACCCAGGCTACCAGGACAGCAGGAAGAGAAACAGTGGGGTGCAGACCTGCAGGATGATCATGCACCTCTGCACATGGTATGGGAGGGGTAGGATGCTTGACAGCACCGAGCTGCCTGCCCAAGCTCCCCTTTTTTGGCCAGGGGCTGACGATTTGGGAGATACCCCAGTGCTGGGGATGGGACCATGCTGCATGACTTGCTTCCATGCCTCTGCAGCAATGGAGACAGCTGGCAGACTCTCTCTTCCCCAGGAGAAAGGAAAAACACCAAGGCAACACCCAGAGGAGCACACACTCCCCACTTCCAGAGCTGGGCAGGGCCTTGGGACCCAGATTCCTCCCACGAACTGACCTCAGCCCCTGTTGATTCAACCTCCCTGCAGACGGCAATTTAAGCCATCTGGCTAGAGTGAACCCCTGCCTCATTTTGCCCAGCTACAGATGTAAAGGTCTTGGATGGATGGACTGAACGGTGGATCTAATTCCCCTGCAGCACTTCTGATGAAATGCATCTCCATCGCCCTGTAGGGAAAGCTTCCAAACGAATCACTGCAATTACCCCGGCTGCAGGAGAAACTGTGGGCTTTCCCTCACTGGTGACAAAGGCTTCTCTTAAAAAAACAATCCCCCAAAACGCCCACCACGCCAAGCTGTAATGCAATCATCTGGGATGCGAAAAGTGGAGCCCCCGGCACCACCCTCGGAGCTGCTGAGCTGTGATGGGAGAAACGCCATGGCGAAAGCCGAGGGGAGAGCAAAGCCAGCCGCCTTGCGAGGCGGCAACAGGCAGAGAGGATGGGAACTCCTTCATGCCCACAGCCCTGTCCTGGGAGGAAAGAAAATGCTGGGTAGGGATGAAGTGCAGGGGAAGAAGCCTCACTTGCTTCTCCTGCCTGACTGCTGCTTTCGTTCTCTTGCGTTGCAGGCAGCTGGCCTCTAAAAATACCCACTGTTGTCACGCTGTCCTGCCTGCTAGGGCCAGGAAACGGCTCTGAGCAGCCTTCAGTTCAATTCTTCATGTGCGCCATCATGCTTCTCTCACCAGGGCCGGTCCCAGACCCATTTCTGTGCCTGGTAGGTGACAGTCACTTAGGAACCATGGCCGAAACCTGACCTGGCCTCAATGAGCTGAGGGTGCTCACTGGGATACAGCCCTGGGATATTTCTACTAGCATCGCTAAAACTAGCAAAAGGGTAAATACTTTCAACTGTGTCTCTCGGCTCCTCTACAAAGCGCCCCAAGACGGTTGCGTGAGGCACACGGTGCCGTTTCCGCGCTGCTGATGGGAGGCCCGCAGCCGCATGACTGCACGAGAGCAGAGAACCAGGAATTTCCTGAGCAGCAAGACACTGCAGCCATCCCTGTCGCTCTCCTCAAACCCCAGGCTGTGTGGGACCCATGTCAGGCTGGAAAACTAAACCACACCAAGAGAAAAGAAGCCCCTGTCCCTGGTCGCAGGCACTCCCCCTGCAGCTTGGCAGGGCAGGAAGCCTGCTGGCAGCTGGGCTGTGCCTACGGGAAACGCTGAGAAGAGGCCCCAAGGCCAGCGCAGCTTCCTGCAGCTGTACCTCCCACCAGAAAGCACCGAGCTAAAAGCTTTTGGCCAAGCAGTGCCTGCAGAAGACAGCCAGAGCATCCTGGAGGGAAGACCCAAGCTCCCCCACAGGGTTCTTCACCCACAGCTGAAACCTGGCTGGTGCACGTGAGACAGCCGAAGCCCAACTGTAACCACTCCTGCTCTGTCTAAAATAAAGATGAATGCCAGAGCAGGCAGGTAAAACACTGCATCAGGGCCTGCTGCTGTACAGCATCACCCCTGTAAATCACTTGTGAGCCCTTATGATTTCTGTTTTCAAGGGAACCAGGAGCAAGCCGGGTCACATCTGCTGGAACCCAAGTATTTGACACATCTGGGGTTTCAGCATACCAAGAGCAGAGGGAACGAGACACACCTTGGGGTTGCCCGCTGGCTGGCCAGCGTGCCACGGGACCTGTTCCTGCAGAGCGAATTCATTCAAAGAGCTCTTTGCCTGCCTGATTTGTCACACAGGAGATTACATCAGAGGGGGAAAAAAAAAAAAAAGCTTCCTCCCCCAAGTGGGTTTTTCTCCCTCCCCGTGTTTCTCCTCAAATTAATTTTCAGCATTTAGCAGCATTTTCCCATGACTCTGCGCGGCTCCCTTGGCCAGGCGCCAGCCCTGGTACCGCTCCTCCACCAGAGATGTCTGCATCTGATTGATCCTCCGGCCAGCAAGACAGACAGAGAGGGAGGGAGAGGAGCCCTAATAGCACATTAATAACTAAGAGAAGCCTTTACAGTTATTCCAGTCACAGGAACAAACGTGTCAGCAAAACAAACCAGCATGGGATAAACTTACGTCACGGGCCAGGAAGACGATCCTGGCTGGGAAATGGGTCAGCCCAGGGAGCATGAGAGCATCGTTCTCGGCATCTCTGGGAGCACACGTGCGTGGAGTGGGGAAGAGGGTGCCGACTTATGCCCAGGTTTGGAGAGAAGCGAGCCCAGCCGAGCCAGGCAGCAGGCACAGCGGTTAGCGCTGGGCTCCTGGGCAAGGCAGCCGAGAGATTTCGAGGGCACTGGAGTGGCAAGGCAGTGCGGCGACGACAGCCCGCGTGAGCTCTTGCTGCGGAGACTAGAGATAACCGCCGCCGCCTTCTTGCGCGCAACACCAACGTTGACACACTTAAACTTCATCTCCAGGCTGCGGGTCTGATATGCGTGAAAGCTAACTTCGAGTCTCTCATGCTCTGGTATTACTTTCTTTCAAGGTGGCTGCTGCCTTGTCCCCCAGCTCTGCCCGAGTGTTGCCCTGTAGCTGCCTCGGAGAAGGCAGAGGAAGAACAACCCCTCCAGATCCAGAGAATTCAAAAGCTGAATATCACTGACCCTTCCTACATCGCTTCCCAAACAATCCACAGGCCTGACAACACTGCAGGTACCTGATCTGGCTGCCAGGCAGTCACCACCACCAAACCCACACAAAGAAGATTTGAGGGCAGTCCCCTTTGGAAATTTCCACTGGCAAAAATAGATTCACAATGGCAAGTCCCTGCAGACGTTGCGGTGCCATTCTCCTGGCCTGGCCCCTGTAAGGGATGAGGGAAGCACATATGATGCCTACATGTTGAAAAGTTGGTGGCACAAAAGTCAGAACTGAAAGTGGACTCCCTCAGCAGCTCACTGACTCACCAGCTAGAATTAAACCTTCTGGGTTTGGTGGAGACAGGACTAGCTCGGGCGTGAGGATTGCCAAGCACCAATGAGAAGAGGCTCAGGACTTAAAGCTGTCAGAGCCCAGCAAGGGTACACGCTACCGACACGCCTCTCAGGCAGGGACTGGGGCTGCCCAGTGAAGGTGTTCACACACACCTTCAGCTCATCTACCAGCAAGTGATCCCCATTTCACATCCTTTATTCCAGAGCTGGATCAAAGAGCGCTTCCAGCTCTCTAGCTCTGCCAGGAGGACACAGCCCAGCACCCTGGCTGGCATCTCTGCGCTGGACACCCTTCCGTCTTCCCCAGGCTGGACCCTCCTGCTCCAGGCAAGGCGCTGCCGAGAACGCAGCAGCTCCCTTGGTAACGGAGACCTCCTGACCTTGCTGCTGCCAGCATTTGGGACACACGGATTGTTTTATACTTGCACAGAAAGCCTGAGACATTCCTGATGGCACCGTATGAGCTAGGCATTTCCTTGGGCTAGCCAGCAGACAGGGAGATATGGATTTGTTGGAGCCTCAAACACTCAAGGGCTTTGGGTGACGAGGGGGATTTTCAGATAAACTTTAAGCTACTTACAGCCTCTGCAAACTCCCCAAGATCCTCTGATGAAGATGAATAACAGGAGAGATACTAAAAGAACCATGCAAAGCTGAAGCTGTGCAGCATTAAACTACGCATCTCCTTTTTCTTCCTTCCTGTCAGCCTTGGCTTTACTGAGAAGTCCAAAGCTCTGGGGACAGGGTCAAGTGCTACAAGCAAAACTCCAAAGTTGCGAAAGATGTTTGTCATCTTCCACCTGCGTATGTCAGGAAGCGGATCTCTGAAACCCTGGGCAGACAGGGAAATCCCAGAGCAGTTTCAGGTGGAGCTGGAGCAGTTGTGTCACTTGTGGGGATGGTGGACATGCCTGCGAAAATCTCCACTGGGAAATGGGATCCACTTACCTAGGGAAGCACTGTCCCTTTAGAAGGAGGGACAAGCTCCACTACAAAAGTCAGAACCTCCTTATGCACCCTGTTTGAAAGATGCACTTAGGCTTTGCTATTCCGAAGAGCGGCAGCTCTCCTCCCCTGGTCCTGGAAGGGCTAGTGGCTGTCAGTAACTGCTTCTGCCATCTCTGCACCCCAGCAGAGCCCGGAGCGATTCTGCAGTGGGCTCTTCTCGCTGACCGTCGTGATGCACAGCATCCCACAGCAACATCACAGCACATGCTGGCCTTGGAGACCACTTTGCAACCTCCCTCTGCGCAGGCTTCCCAGTGCAGCCCTCCTCTCTCCCTCCCTGGGCACGCCTGGCTCTCCTGCAAGCCTTTGACTGCAGAGAGGGGAAGTTTGTATCAGCCAGGGCAAAAGAGCTCAGCCCACCCCAGCTCACTCCTTGGGGTCCCTGCTGCTGGGCCAGTGGAGCCATGAAGCAGCCGGAGAGGCTCACAAAAATCAGCATCGTGGATAAAGGGAGCGGCGAGGTGCCAAGCCTACCCGCAAGCTCCCATTATCGCGGATGCGCCGTTGCAACGACAGCACCTTATCAGTGGCGTTAAGTCCAGGCTCCTTGCTGTCTCGCCGAGGTCTCCGCAGAGCCCAGGTCACGCTTGGAGGCTCCCGGCTCTTCCCCCAAACCCAGGTACTCCTGGAAGAGCATGCCCGTGAACACAACCTTCCCCACGTGCCGAGATCCAGGTCTCCAGCTTGCGCAGAGAGGAAAGGGCAAACAAGGCAAGGATCCGCTCTCCCAACCTGTTAGCTACGGAGTTTGGGGGGCTCCTCTCCTCACAGACTCTCCTCTCGCTGAGACCCCCAGGCAGGTGCCCTCCTGAGCGAGTCTGGCGTGTCCCCTCATCCCACCCTCGAGTCATCCTTCCGAAGGAGAGGGGACAGTCACGCGCGGCAATGTCAAAGCTCCTCTCCGTTTACCAGCGCACTGCTGCTTCAGCACTTTCTGGTGGCTAATGGAGCGGCTCAGCGCCACGGGAGGAGCGGGTCGATGGGCAGGCGGTGGGGGAAGGAGCGAGTAGCACCTGACTGCCCTGCTGTAGGTCAACCAGCTGCAATGGGAGGTTAGCTGGAATTTTAGCAATCTTAAGGTGGCTTACTTCCCCTTCCCTTTGGTCTCCAAATCCTCCGTTAACTTCTTACCGTAAGAATGCCAAAGTTTTACGAGCTCTGACAAGTTCTCAGAAGGGTTTTTAAGCATCCTCTGCTCCTTTTGCTATTAATTAATGACGAGGAAGAACTGCTGTCAGGAGAGGCTTTAGCACAGACTGAACGGCTCTCGCTGCTGCCCACCTGTGCAGCCCAAATGCTCTTGGAAGGCCCCAAAAGAGGCACCAAGAAACCCAGTTCTTGCAGTGCTTCCCACACCTTCCATGGGCACAGCCATGTCAGCAGCATTGCACTAACTTGCCCGAACAGCCAGAAAAAGCCTACTCCGTGACACATCTGGTGCATTTTTATGAAGAGGTTTTTGTCTCTCAGTGTTGAAAAGTGTCATTTAATGTGACTGATGCTCTCTGACTGACCTCTTCTACGCACATATAGGGTCTTTCTCTAACAAAACCCTCCTCGCTCTACCACCAGGCGCAGCAGGCGGCCCCGTGGCACTCACTGGCACAGAGCCTTGTGGAATACCTGGAAGGACGCTGCACCTTCGCTTCCTTCTGCATTTTAAAAACCAGAGCGGTGCCACAGCCTGCACAAGGTCACAGAGCAAGAAAGTTTGCAGAAGTGCTCAGTCTCAACTCCGGTGCCACATGCCAGCCAGCCTTCTCCATCTGTCGGGGAGGATTGCAAGCACCCAGCTTATCCAGATCAATGGGAACCGGGCCCGGGGCGCTCTGCCATGGAGGATGCGATGCAAGACATACAGCTCCGATCTAGCTGAGCAGCACAACCCCTGGAGACTGGGTAAAGGGGAAAAAATCCCAAGGCGGAAGCAGGAAAATGGGCCCCGCGAGCCTCGTTTTGCACTTTGTTCTTGTCCACTGGTTCGCTCTCAAGCCTTCCTGAAAATGAGGCATTGTCCCAAAGCATGTTATGAAATTCCCAGACCACGTCATGTGAGGAGAACACTCGCGGCGTTCGCGAGGGGGCCGGGTGGGAGAGAAATCCCAGACTATTCCAGGAAACGCAAGGAGACGTCCCTGAAATGACTTCCCCTCTAGCCAGGAGGGGACGGGAGGACCTCCCACCTCGCTCCCTGTCCCCAGCCAAAACTAGGTCAGTGACACAGTCCTGCTCGCAAGCCGGAGCTCCTCTCCAGACACCAGGTCACATGGAAGGGTCCAGCCGGGAGGGTGAGGATGCGGGCAATCTGGCCCCCTCCCTTAGCCTTACATGTTTGCTGCAAGAGAAGCCAGCCGGCTCCCCAGCCCCATTAAACAGGCAGTTCCTCCTCTGCTTCCTCCCCGGCACCGCAACGGTGCCAGCTGGCTTCAACGAGAAAACCCGCTCTGGCCTCTCCCTGGCCGTCTATCAGATGAAACAAAGGGAAAAAATTCTGACATCTCGCTTTCCAAAGCCTTCCTATGCCCCTTTCTCCCAGTTTCTACGGCATGGGGAACCGCTCCATCTGAGCGGCACTCCTCCAACACCTTTGGAAGAGGCACAAGGAGCTCAGCCTGGTCTTCAAAACCTTGAGCGACAGCACCCTCAGCCCACTTTATCTCAAGTATGGGGAGGGGGAAGGGTGTGCCACATCCACCACTCCGCATCCCAGCTCCAAAACACCTCCCTCGGCAAAAGCCTCCTCCCTCCCTCCGCAGCCCGTTCCCTCCCTTGACCTTGACACCAGCCCCGGGAGAGAGAGAGAGGGATGGAGGCTCCTTGCCGCAAGGAAGCGGGGGCCCCGGGTGACCCAGGGGAGGGGGGAACTCGGGCTTGGGGAGGGGGGGAAGCATCACTCACCGCTGTGCGAGCTGAACCACCGCGGTGCGATGTGGAGGGGCAACGCGTCGGCCAGCGAGGCCCTGGCGCCCAGGTAGAGCATCCCGTCTCTATGGTGACCGCCTCCCGTCTCCTGGTAACCGTTGCCATGGGCGTACGTGGAGTCGGTACCCGGGCCGCCGCCGCCGCCTCCCGGGGCCCGCTCGGCCTCCCCCGCCGCCCTCGCGTACAGCCCGAAGGGGACGGCTCCGGCCGCCGCGGGGTCCATGCCCATCCCGGCCACCGAGCTGACGGACCGGCTGCGCAGCCCCATGGCGCCGCCGCCGCCCGCCCGGTAATGGCCGAAGGGGGGCGGCCCCCCCCCTCCTCCACCACCTCCTCCTCCTCCTCCTCCCGGCGGCGGCACGGCGCTGTCATCCGTCGACACCCCCGGGAAAGGGCCCCGCGAACGGGCCGCCGTGCTCTGCTTGCCCCCCATACGGGTTCCGGAGGGAGCCGAGCGACAGCCCCCCGCCGCGGGGAACCGGGGCCGCGCCGCCCCCGGGAGGCGAGAGGGGGCGGAAGGAAGCGGGGAAGGGGGGGGGGGGGGGGGGCGCGGGGAGCTACGGGCGAAAACCCATCCCCGCCCCAGGCATCCTCCCCCCGCCGGGCCCGCAGGGGCGAGGGAGCCCCGAGGCCGCCTCCTCCGCCGCCGTCACCCCCGGCGGGGGCCGCGGAGGAACGGGGGGGGGGGGGGACCGGGACCGGGAGGGGGGGGGGGGAGGGGATGGGGGATGCCGGCCGGGTCGCTCCGCCCGCCTCCCTCCTGCCCGGGGCGCGGCCGGGCGGCGATCAGCTGCGGCCCATGGGGCGGCGGGGGCGGGGGTCGGGGAGGAGGAGGAAGAAGAGGAGGAGGAGGGGGGGGCGGGCGGCGGTTGCCGCTCTCCGCTGCGCTGTCGCCGGGCACGGCCTCGCCGCCGGCCGCCGCCTGGGTGCTGGGCGCCGCGCCGGAGACAATAGAGGCCGGCAGCACGCATGCTCCCGCCCCCGGCCCCCCCCTCGCACCCCCCCGGCCCCGCCGCCCTTAACCCCTGCGCCGCCGACCCGGGCCTGCGCTCGCCGCCGCGGCCTCACGGCCCGGCCGCTGCCCGGGGCCGGGCGCTGCCCCGCGGAGCGCAGGCCTGCGACCCACCCCCCCCCCCCGCCCCCCGCCCCATTCCTTCCTCCATCCCGCTCCGCAGAGGCCCACAGCGGGTTGTAACCACCCGGAGGCCGCCGCAGCGAGCCCCTCCGGAGAGAGCAGGCCCCGCCCGGTCCGTGAGGCTCCACCGGCGTCTCGGGGCGCTGCGAGCCCCGTTCACCGAGGGAGGGGAGGGTGGGGGGGTTGTACGAGGGGGAGGCCGGCGGGGGGACTACATTTCCCATCCGCCCCCGCGCGGTGCCCGGGCGCTGTGCGCAGGCGCAGTGCCGCCGGCTCCGCCCTCCCCGCGGGGGCTGCTGGGGCGGCTCAATATGGCGGCGCGCTGGAGCAGCGAGAATGTGGTGGTGGAGTTCCGGGACGCGCAGGTCGGCGGGGCGGGCGGGGGAACGGGGACCCGAGCGGGGGCTGCCCCCCTGACCGGGCGCTCCGGGGGGGCCGCGCCGGCCGTCGCCGTGAGGAGCGGGGGCTGGGGGGGCTCGGCGGGGCCTTGCGGCGGGGCTGAGCCCGTGTGGGAGCAGCTTGCGCGGAGGTCGTGGTTTAAATTCAGGAGGCCCTTTGTTTCTGACCTTAGTTAGGTCTTAGATGCTTTCTTTAAAGTATATCGGCAGCCCCCAGAGGAGATATTGCCACGGCTCTCCTCATTTTTCCTCCGAGACTTGCGTATGAATCGTCGAGTATTGCTCGCTTAGCAAGAATTTTATTTTTTATTTGTATAAATATGTTTTTGTATGTATAAGTAGTTCAGCTTTTGTTTCTGAAGTTGGCAGAACTCCCCTCAGAGCCTGTGTGTGCTTTCTTAGAAGCTGTTCTAAGAAACATCTTCTCTTGAGACTCGCTTAGCAAAGCAGGTACAGTGGGGAAACTACAATCTCCTGCAGGAAACCCAGAAAGATTTTAAAAAACCAAGTGTTCTGGAAGCTCTCTCCACTTCTAGTTTATTCTTTTGTGCTGGAGCAATGCCCGCTCGCTGTTCACCTTGCGAATAGGGGCGTTGGATCCTGTGTGCTGCCTCCACCCTGCCCCCTGTAAGCCAGCAAGACTTTTCACTTTCGTGCCTTAAAAGCTTATATGGCTTTTGCCTTTCTCATGGGATAAATGTTAAGGAGTCTTGCCTGCTGGTGAAGATTTCCTCTTGGGAAACCGGTGACGAGGCACAAAGGTGCATCTTCCTGGGTTGCGGGTTTTAAATTGTACCTGGCTCGGGAGCTGCGTGGCCTTGAAATTTGATTGCTTATTCGGGACAACTGCCCTGTGGGAGCAGGGAGGGGAGAGAACAAGTCTTTCCATCCCCTTCTGCGGCCCCAGGTTTCAATCTTGCTGCTGTGCAAGCATATACCTCGACAGAGAGGCTGACTGACCACTGGTGTTTTGGTCATTTCCGTTTTCTCTGGTGTGATTTTCCTAAAACTGTTCTGACCTGCTTGCTTTTTAGTAGGAAACCAGAGAGCTTTGGTGGCTGGGGCTGCTAGACTGCAGCTTCAAGCTGAACTCGCACACGTGTTCGTGCTTGAGCATTTTTTAAAGAGTCTCCGTGAACTTTTTTGCAGGTGGGAAACCCAAAATTGCAGCACTTTGGTTGTAATCGGCTTGTGCCAAGCTTGAGCTCTCGCTGTGGGCCACGCGCTGTCCAGAATCCCTCCCTCAAAACCAAATTGAACAGAAATGAGAGTCAAAAGAGTGGGCAGCTGTTACATTTATAGCCCATACGTGTCTGCGAGCGCTCCAGTTGTCTTTGTCCACCGCACCAGAGTGTGTTGTGTGACAACTGCAGCACCAACCTGCAACGCTTCCCTAAATCCCTGGGTATTGAGGGTGGTGTTGCCTATAGATTCTGTTTTTCTCTACAAGCTGACGGGGGTGGCAGTCTCTGTACTCTTCTGATTGAAACGTTACCCACGGGCTCTCGTCAGGCTGTCCTTGCTGTCAAAAGGGGAGAAGAGCTCGCCACATCCACCGGTGAAATCGTGTCATTTGTAGCAACTCGGTGTGTAGAAGGGAAGTTGACTGTGCAGGGAAATTTTGGGTTTTCTTGCTTAGGAGTTTGCGGCTCGTGAAACACAGTTTAGCAGTGGCGAATTGGGTTGGTCTGTGGCTTTTCAGGAGGAGAGGGTGAAGCTGGATTCAAAACTAATCAAAGTCCAAGTGTTTTCCTTGGCTTGCCTAGCAGAAATTGGGTGGAATGCTGGAGCAGGTGTTTTGAAGTCTGTGTGGACGCTGCCTGGGCTGTGGGCTCAGGGCTGGTTTTCAAATGTGTGGTACCTCCTACTGTGCTCATTCACCTCATGGCTATTCATAAACAGCAATTCTAGCTATCCCCGGTGGTGTTTTAGGATAAAAACTGCTTTCAGGTTGATTTGTCCAGTTTCAACTCCCTGCTTCTGGAAGGCTGTGCTGTGAAGTCTGGTGGAACAAACGCATTGGTCAGACTAGATGATCTCTAGAGATCCCTCCCAACCCTTAACATTCCATGTTTCTATGATTAAATGACAGCGGTTTGGTTTTTCTCCCGTTGCCTAGATAAGACTGTAATGTTCTAGGGAGCTGTTTAGTGCTATAAAACAACTTTGTCACCCACCGGAGTAGCAGTGCGACACATGAAGCCTTTTACTTCATTCTGATTGTTCGTTAGATTTTATGGTGTTTGCTGCCTGGAAAAACAGCTTATCGATGTTTGTTATTAAAGATACTTGAGGATATATGAGATCCTGAGGATGTAGGAGATCCTGGTGCCAGCACCAAAAAAAAATAGAAACCCCTATATGAAATTACCAATCACTTTAAATTGACGTTTTTGTTTCTGTCTTGAGCAAAGATGGCTACAGCTGGGTGAAGTGTGGCTGCTGACTGGCTCTCCATCATGTGAGACAGGTCTGGTTCCAGTAATGGCTTTAGTGAACCTCATTTTAATTCCTCAATAGTGAAATGTGTATCATCTGGGAAAACTTCCCTCTGCTCGCGTTTGAAAAAAAAAAATTAGTAACCTGCTTTATTGTTTCGCAAGGGGCTGTGAAATCTAGGAAGCTGGAATTGTTTCTTTACCATTTAGAGATTTTTTTCAAAGCAGCTTCTCGAGAGCTTTAGTTTTAGGAAGACCTTGCCAGAAGACTGGATTTGGCTTGGCTGAGGTGTAGGCCTGGGATTTGTTGCGGACTCATGCCCTTGCAGGTGTTTGTAGCTCTTTGCTGTGGGGACTCGTGGTCTTGGGTGAAGAATTGAGCCAGTGATGCTTTTTTTTCTCCTTCGTTGGGGCACTTGCAAGCATGGGGTGGGGCCCTGGTGGGCAAAAAAAAGTAGGTTTTTGTGATGGTTTTTGTCCTCCCATCTGACGGATGGGTTGCCACGTCTGTCTGTCTGGCGCTAGCGATGCTTCGAAGTAGTAGCTGTGGGACATCCTGAAATCTTGTTAACATCCGCGCGGAGCATGCTTAGCAGAATTCTGAACAGCAGCAGAGACATCCCGAGCCTTCAGAGAGGTAGCTTTGAAGATGACAGCAGTTAGTCGGAAGAATATGGGGCGCGTTCTGATTTTCCTTTTGTGAACGCTAAAACCTACCTTGAAGTCATATCTGTGTTTATGGGCTGAGCCGCTCGGCTTTCCAAGCAAAATTTTCCTTTATTCTCTTGGCAATGAAACGAGATGGTTGGACAGTTCCATTCCAAGTGAAAAGAAGGGGAGACAGTGTTGAAACGCTTTTCTTATTTTTGCTTCTTGTGGCATTTAAGTTATTTCTTAGCCTTCTCGACAAGCAGTGCCAAAGTGAATTTTGATACCTCTTAGTATCTCTCACTTTTTGGAGACCACAAATGGTTGTTGCACTTCTCTCTCCCAGTACATATCTAATTAAATCTGGCTCTGCAGTGGAGGAGAGAGGGACTGAGAGAGCTCCTGAGCAGGAGCAGGGGCTGATTAATACAGATTATTAGAGATTGCTGATTGAAAGGCTGCAGCTGTGATTGCCACAGCAAGGAGAAGGGAATGAGGGCTCCGTGCTGGTTATGGTGACTCCCAGGTCTTGCCTTCAGTTTAATGAAGATGTTTTCTGTGTGCTGTCCTGTGTCCCCAAACCAACCTCCACGCCCTGTTGCTCATCTGTAAGGGGACATTCCTTCTGCCACCCCTGACAGATACCAACCTTGACTCTTACAAGAGCAGTTGATACCTTGAAGATGAGCTGGCAGGTTTTCCTGAGCTCATCCCCAAAGCTGCTCTTTTGACTGAGAAGCTGACCTGACAGGTGTAATTTTTTGTTCTCTGTTTCTTTTCAACAGGCGACGGCGATGTCGGTGGATTGCCTGGGACAGCGTGCGGTGCTGTCAGGGTGAGTGCGACAGCCCCGACGAGAAATTTCCACATCGGCAACCTTCAGGCTGGCCTCAGCTGAAGGGCTGGTGTGTTGTTTCGGAAATGTGCAGCTGAATTCTGAAAAGAATTCTGGGTCACGCTTCCAGTGGGATAGAGTGGAGAGCCAGCAACAGCAGCACAAAAACAAAACAGCGGTGTGGCTTTCCTGGTACGTGCTTCCCCAAATACCCTTTTGAGAGGTGGAGCATCATGAAGTACTGTCTGGATTCTGCTTAAAATACAGATTAAGTTATTTCCTGAAGACAAAATTTGCCCCAAATGTTCCCATGGTATACTTGGGAGGAGTTGTCAAGCTCTCTGTCCTGCTCTCCTGCTGTTTCAGTCTGCAAGAGCAGTGGGTGCCAGAGACTCCAAGCTCCCAGGAGGGCTTGGTAGCACGTAGCCACCTCCAGGGCAAGTCTCCAAACGGCTCAGCAGTTGCCTGCCCAGCTGCCACCTTTCTGTACCGACAGCTCTTCCTGTCCCACTGGCAGGGACACAATTACCACACTTCAAATTCAGGATTGCAGGGTTAACTTTTGGTCAGTTTTAGAGGAAAGGGATCCTTCCGTACAACTCAGGGGCCTGCTCACTTCCACGTTAACCCTTGCTCTGGCAGCCCTGTGTAGGAATAACAGGCTCAGCAGCTGATTTGGGTTTAACTTGATGCTCCTTCCACCTAACACTTACCCAGTTTCACAGCTGGCTTATTTGGGCCAACAGTCTGTGTGCAATTCAACACCAGGACTGTGGCTCTCTGCTCTTCAAGCTTCTCCTGCCTGCTCAGCAGCCCTTCAGGGTTTGCCTCCTTCCTTTTAAAGCTGTGTGAGAACCTCAGAGGGCTCAGCATCTTCGCTCTTCACAGTCCACGAGGACTTTGGTCTGGAAAGGCAGCAAAGATGTCCTGTATGTTCCTTCCTTTGGGAAAATCCACAGCGCCCAGAGCAACTGTATGCTGGCTACACAGCTGACGTGCTGCTGGTGTGGTTATTCATATATGGTTCAGTATGTGTTGGTGCTGGTCTTCCATCAGAGGTTGGTGCTGGTCTTCCATCTGGCTCACAATTATTTCTGGTCAGTTTATGTTACTTGTAAGATGCATCACACTGGAGGGAATGCTGCCTTGCCTAGCGTTGTGGGGAGCTGACTGCATCCCGCAGGACGTGCGAGCTCAGGTTTAGCTTCATGCAAATAATCACAGCTACGTATAGTGTCAGCTCAGGTCAGTAACAGAACCAGATCTGTGCAGTGCTGTGTCCACCTGTGTTAAGAAGCTGCTGCAGCTGAGCCTAGCTCCGTGCAGGTGTACTTCAGGGAACCAGGCCCCCCCAAACAGTGGTTTGGAAAGCTGTAGCTGCCTAGAGTCATCTTATGTTTATCAAGGCTCATTAACTTGTACTCGGAGCAACCTCTCCAGACTGAAGCTTGCTCCCATGAAGCTGTTGCGTCGCGCTCCTGGCCCTGAGCTACCTCAGCTCTGCTGCTCTAGCATTAGGCCAGCAAAGCCTATTTGGGTGCGTTTGCACCATTTCCCAGTGCTTCCTTTTGTATCCTGATTGTCTGGGGTTTTCTGTGGTCTGAGCTACCCATTACATTTGCAGATCCTTGCCCCATTATTTTTTTTTTTAATGGTCCTCTAGTCACAAGGCCACGAGCTCCACTTGAGCTCTGAGCCCAGTCCTGTGCGATACAGCCCCTCTGTGTCTGTGTGTCTTGCAGCCGCCGTTTCCTCTACATAGTCAACCTGGATGCACCAAACGAGGGTCATCGGAAGATCTCCCGACAGAGCAAGTGGGACATCGGGGCAGTGCAGTGGAACCCCCACGACAGCTACGCGTACTACTTCGCAGCTTCGGTGAGATCACTCGTGTCAAAGCTCTACCTCGTCGTCTTCGCCCATCTTTTGTGGGTGGGCTTCTGCTGACTTGGGAAGCTGCGTGGAGCTGGTGCAGGCTTCTGCAAGTTGCATTGCAAGATCAAGTACTAGCTCTGTTTTACTGCTGGCAGGGTTTTTGTCTTAGAGGCTCAAGTTATTGATCAGTCAGAGCGGAATCTAGTTTTGCGTTCTTGTCTTTTATAAAACGCCTTGCTGAGGAATAACTCAGGCATCCAAATGGCCCTTTTTTGGAAAGAAGCACGGAGAGTGCTTTTTTTTTTATTCTTTATTTTGCTTTCCCCCAGCTTACATTCTGCTAGGAGATTATTAAATTTCTTGCTTGGTGCTGTTTTGTTTTCCCCTCCCTGGCAGGAGGTGGTGCGCCAGGCAGGCTGTAAATAGCACCAGTCAATACTGGCTCACGGCTCTTAACAGTTGAGGTTTGCAGGTGAGCAGGGTCCCAGTCAGCCAGGAGTTCTTATTCAGCACATGGAGAATTAAACAGCCTGGTCTGAAGAAGCAGTAGTGGCCATCTGAGACGTGAGTGCAGTTTTTAACTGTGATCTTTACTTGGTTGATCGTGGTCTTGGCCATCAGCTGCTGCAGTAGCCGACACTAGCTGGGCACAGCCTGCTCTCATGGTGAGGTGCTTTTGTTGCAGTGTTGCATCTGCTTTTATAAGCTGAGAGTCCTAGAACAGTTGAAGGTGGAGAGGTTTCATCTGTATTTTTTTGAGAAAACTCCTAGCTTTAGGTAATTTCCTGGGATTTTTGTTCGGTTTTTTTCCTTCCCAGACTGGCTACAGTTGAAATTAAAAGCAGTCTTAAAAGCAGCCCAGTGTTATCAGTTAGGAGCCTCTGCTTGTTTGCTCTGGCACTCCCCAGCCTGTCTCCTCCCAGCTGTGGCACATGGCTGATATCTTCAAGGTGCTTTCAGCAGCTGTCTGCTTCTGGGTGGAGAGTTAGTAAAAGTTGCCAAAAGATGTCCTTCAGTGCCACTTCTGGATACGGTTTGTGAAAATCAACACTAGGTAAGGAAATGTGCTGTACAGGCCACCACTACAAGCAGAATGCTTTACAGCCCTCTCCTAGAGGTAGAGTTTAGCCCGTCCTGTTTAGAAGCAGAAAGCAGATTTACAGTATGTGCTCAGGTCTGCGTGTCCCAGGTCAGGTCCGAGGCAGCGGGGATGTGTCTGAGGGCCAGACCTAAGGGGAAAAAGATGCGCTGGGAAAGCTGGATCAGCTTGGATTCAGCACTGTGAAGATGTTTGCCAACAGCTTCGCCGGGTTTGTGGTGCCATTGATTGGAAGTGGTGCAAGCAGAGGGGAAGTCTGTCCTTGCGTTTGGATGAGGGCTCCTCCTTTTATTTATTTTTTTTTTTTCTCCCTAGTTTCTTTCTGGAAGAGCTCTGTGTTTGGCCGTGTCTGCCCGCCCTCTGGCTCAAGCACATTTCTGAGGACTCCTTTAAGAAATGTCATTGTTTTCCATCCTTGTTACTTCTTCTGAGTGGTCGCGAATGTCTGAAGAAGGGGGTGATGAAATTGTTGAAAGTGTGCATTGATACTTATCACAGGAGCTGCCATTCTGTCACATCTGGTGCTAGAGCAACATGTTCCGTGTGAGATGCTTCATGAGGATTCTGAGAAAGTTCTGGTGCTCCTTATCTTGTAGCATCAACTCTGGAGTCCTGAACAAATCCTGTTGGCTAATTTCATTCTACTCCCTTAAATCCTTCTGTTAATGAGACATGCAAGAAGTTTTCCTTGCCCCAAGCTCTTGTGCAGCCCTGCTGTGAGTTATTAGAGAAATGCTGTACATTATCGCTGAGCTAGGAGCAGACTTTTTGTTTTGAGGAAGGCTGGAGCATTTTGTCCATCTCCAAGTTCAAAATTATAGGAAGCAGCTTTGGGGTTAAAAAAGAAAAAAGCCACCACTGCAAAAACTGTCACAAAAAATAGAAAGTCTTTTCTCCCGTCTACCTGTAAGTTTGAAAGCAAAGCTAATGAAGATCAGATTTTGAAGTCCTGTTGCTTCTATTTTTGCAAAATCAACAGGAATTTCCAGTCATGGCTCAAGATCTGCTGTGTTTGGTGCTATATATGCACCCAAAAAGGCACCTCCTGCCCCAGAAAGATTAGTGTTGGCCTGGGCTGAAGTGAGCCTTGACTGAGATGAAACAGGAATTCAAAGCGCAATAGCTAGTTTAGTTTCAAGTAACTTTGTGTGTGGCTGCATTTGGGGGAGGATTTATTCCTGGAATGAGTGAAGAAACCCTAAATAATGTTGTCATTGATTCATCTGGTTTGCTCCTGTGGTTTACAGTTGGTGATAAGCACTTCAGGCTTTTTTTTCCTGGGCCCGCAAGGATGGAAGGACCCTTGAGGGGGTGACCTTGAAGCCGTTAGACCGTATTGTTCGTGTTTGACAATGGCCCTGATTATCCTGGAAGGGAATTGAGGGAGACGTGAGGAGAACTAGTAGTGATCCATCATCCCCCTCGCTGGAGACTCCAATTGTGAATCTGAACAGGCTGGCAGGGTTATTCCTGCAGAGAGAACTCGGCTGCCTGTTGCCTGCAGTTACAGCCTGCTGTTAGGAAATAAAAGCTCCGAGAAGATCGTTTCGTGGAAACATTTTGCAATGTGACTTTTTTGTTTTTTCTGCCGGTCTTGTTTATCTGCAGTTTTAAATGGGTGTAATTAAAGTGTAAGCTTTTGAGAGTCCTTGCAGCCTTTAGGCTCATCTTTGCTCTCCTCCTTTGGGAAGGACTTCGCTGATGACAGTGAAACTCGTTGCTGACTGAGGTTGTTCAAAGCGAAGGGAACCTGGCCCTAACACACAGATTCCTGTCCTCCCTTGTTTGCCTCAGACTTGTTTCCTTTCTTCCATCTAATTTCAGAGCAATCAGCGAGTTGACCTGTACAAGTGGAAGGAAGGTAACGGGGAAGTTTGCACATCACTGCAAGGACACACACGTGTGATCAGGTGAGGAAAGAGCGATGTGATGGACTGGCTGCCGGGTGGAAAACGATGGGTTGTTTTGTAGAAGGGGAATGTTCCGGTCCTGGCCACGCTCAGGCTCTGCTCTGAGCCTGAGCTCACTCTTCTGTGCTGTACTGCTTTCCTATTTGGAGACATCGTGTGTGAAGGGGCTCGCCCTCTCCTTGCTCCCCCCAGTATATCGGCATAGCCTTTGATGGCTCCAGTGTCACTGCCGTAGGCTGCTGTCCTTGTAACGAACAGCAGCTGTCATCTGGGAAGCAGAGAGCAGCATGTTTATTAAATCAAATCCCAGCCGTGTTTCTGTGTGATAGCAGCTTAATTAAAGCAGGTAATCCCAAAGATCAAGTTCGCAGTGTGTTCACAGTAGTGCACGGGAGATTTCTGCCCCTGGTTCTAAGGGTTTGTGTTGTAGCAGGTGAAGGACTGCTTTTCCTCTAGCTCTTGACTGTGGAAAGTAATTGCAGCCTGGAAACTGGAGGCTGGCTGTGTCCCAGGCGAAACCCAACAGGAATGTATTCCACAGGGAGGGGCTGACACAAAAAATGCGGGGTAACCGGGGACTTGCTGGGACAGTGTCCCTTTTACTGCGGAGGACAGAGCACACGCACAATAGCTGAAAAGTTCAGGGCCAGGACGATACTTCACTGGAATTTACTTAGAAGCATTTCATTGCTTCTTGGAATTTACTTAGAGAAATGATTAAGATCTTGCTTTTTACTTAAAAGGTGTCACTAGACGTGGAGTACCCATGAATTTGTCTGTGAGGTGTACCGGGGGCTTGGGAAAGGCTGATGCAAACCGCGTGTGCTTTTTCTCTGCTGACCTACGATGATTTTTGCGTTTGCAGCGACTTGGACTGGGCGGTGTTTGAGCCAGACCTGCTGGTCACCAGTTCAGTTGACACGTACATCTACATCTGGGACATCAAGTAAGAGTCAGTGTGTTTGTGCCCTGCAGGGAGATCGTTGGATTCCTTTCCTTAATTAGCAGCTTGCGGGGCAAAGCGTGTACTGATGGGTGCTGTGCTTGCAGGGGCTTCATCTGCTTCCCTTAATCTCAAAGGTGGCTTCTCTTCCCCAGTGTAAAAGGCAGTTCAGAGTCAGTGAAGGACAGCAGGGTGGTACAGTTAAGCCACAGTTGTGCTCCCGATCGGAAAAAATACCCGCTGGCTTCACTCGCTGCTCATTTTACATCATTCCTCGGGAGCGTGGTCCTCAACCTGTTGGGGTTTTTAGCTGAGTGAATGAGCCCCGTTTTCATGAGCCTGCAACCGTTTTCCACTAAATTCAGTGATTGCTGCCTGGCTTTCCTTCAGTGGGAAGTGTTATTTGGGAACCTTTGCCTGTTTATACTTTCCCTTGATTCCTGGTGCTTTCTACCATGAGCAGTTTCAGGGTATCAGACATTTCCAAAACTACTGATACTAAAACCCTGAAATTAAAACACCTGAGAAGCAAGAACCCGGCACTGGGACTGCTGGATTCTCTTGCTGACTGTGCAGCAACTCTTTATGACCCCTGGCAAGTCACTTTGTTCCTCTCAGCCTCCCTTGCTCAGTTACAATAAGAGCATAATTATGTAACCCTGGTGCACCAGGCCACCCTGAGGCTTGTTTAGCTCCTATGAAGCACTTACATCCTTGGTTAAATGGTGCTTGAGAATGGCAATGTATTATTGATGCGTAATTAAAAGACATAGAGAGACAATAACTTCTGGTTATGTTTTCCTGCAATACTGTCTTAGTGTCGAGTGAAAAATAGAGTTCTCTGGAGGTTGTTATTGGAACCCCTGCTTAACTGTGTGGCGCCCTTCCATCATTTTGCATCACTTGTCCCGAAATGCCTGCTTAGGCAGTCTCTGAGTAGCATCCACATCCCAGTTGGGCTGGTGAGGTCTCTGAGCTTACTGGGGCAGCACGGTCCTGGGGCTGCTGCCCTCCAGCGACTGAACGTCCTGCTGAAGCGGCTGTCTCTGACACCTTCGGGAAGTAGCCCTGCGGTAGGGGCAGCTGGAAATGCCCCACTTAATTTTCTGTACAAAATAACTTCTTGATTAGGCAGAAATTCTTAGAGGGAGAGGTGCAGCCCGTTCCAGAAAATGTTCTGCTTTTCAGCAAACACGAAAAGCTGCAGACAGCGTCCCTTATTTTCACTGTCCGTTATTTTCACTGGCGTTTTTCATGAGACAGCAGGTGAATTCCTGAGGAGTGAGGTCAAGGAGCAAATGATTGCCTTGACCTGTGTCCTGGCTGCTGGGTGTTGTCCTGGTGCCACACTGGCTCCTACCACTGCAGAATTTGGGCTGTAGAATTGCACGCAGCTGGGCTTATATCCTACTGATTTTGTTGTCTGCTAGACATGAGGTCTTTGCTCTGAAGTTACTGCTCTGTGTGCCTTGGACCAAGCAAAGGCTTGACAAACACATCGGTGGCTTTTGCTGTGTTTTACCACAGCTCTGCTCCTTTTAATCCTCCTGGGAAAGGCTGTTTTGTTGCTTCCTGCACAATGCTGTGAGCCCAGTTTCCTTGTGAAAGTTGCCCAGTTGCAACGTGCCACACTTCGCGTGCATTTCTCCTCCCTCTAATCCCTTCCCAACTCCATCTGGTGTCCTAAACTTCCTGCTCTATGCGGTAGCAAGACAGGATGGCTGTTGTCCTCTACTTGGTCACCTCTTTTCTTCATTCCGTTCAACGTGGTGTGTTTTGGTAAGCAGAAGGCACGTTGGCTCCCAAGAAGCAGCAATGAAATTAGTCCTGGAATAGCAAGGAGCTCACTGGGGAGGTTGGATCTGCTGGGCTATGTCATGGGCGCTCATACGAGCCATGTTGTGTTTCAGAGACACGAGGAAGCCCACGGTCTCCCTCTCTGCAGTCGGTAAGTGTGACGTGCGTGGTGTAGGCTTGATACCTGTGTTTGGTGTTGTACATCCCTGCTGTTATTCCTCCCCCCCTTCGCTCTCCAAGGATGAGTGTGGCAGCGTGCAGAAGTGCCACCACAAGTGATTGTCCTGTGTAGCAGCAGCCCGAGAGGCTCCAGTTCACAACTCCTTTTAGAGGAGCAGAATTGAGAGGGGATGTGGCAGCTTTGAAAGTTCCTCGACCTGGAGGGTGGTGACGGTGCTTGGACTGCCTGTCCTCAAATTAGTGGACAGTCAGGGTGTGTCTGTGCCTTCTAGACGTAACTTCTTCCCTGCTTAACCATCCTCCTGTGCTGTTTGTCCAGTGTCTGCCCTGTCTGCAATTTCTCCATGTTTTGTGTTTGAATCAGATGAGAAACTGAATTGCTCCCCAGGCAGTTGAATGCCAGCCAGCCCCCGTGCTTACCGAGGGGCTGGGTACGTTCGCCGGCTGTAGCTGCTTCCCTGGGGCAGGTCAGTGAGTGGGCAGCTGAAGCGGTGGCACGAAGGTGCTCTCTTTGGGCTGACGTTGCTCTTGAAAGCCTCTTGTCACGGCTGTTGGCAGCTCGGCTGTCTGTAATACCGCCTGCTGGCAGGTGCTGCGTGTCAGTCTTCACTGGCTGCCTGTTGGAACCGGGCAAAGTACAGATGACAACGAGCAAAACGTCCTTTTCCTGAGTTACTGTCCTCGGTATCGCAGCAATCCCCACAACATGGTTCTTTTATACTCTGCTGCTTAGATCTCCTTAGGCTACACATGCGCAGCGGCTCCCCGCTCCCTCCCAGCCAGCGAACCTCTCTGTCACAGTGGTGCAAAAACCTGACCGAGGCAGAGAGAAGCAGCGTTTGATTCTAGGATGAGGTTTCACAGGTCGACTGAGCCAGCCTGGCAGCTGGCTCCCCAGAAAGCTTCCCTCTTCCCGTGCCCAGTTGTATTTACTGATGGTCCAGACATTCGTATACCTTTCAGTGAGTGAATCAATTCAATTAACTGGCAGTCTATTTGAAGCTCTTTTTTTTTTTTTTAATTATTTTTTAATTTTTTCCCTGGACTAGTTTTTTGCTGGGTTGTCAGGATGAATCTGCTCACTGTGCAGCAGGGAGGTGGGTCATGAGGGTGGGAAATAGCAGCAGGCTGAGATTCTGAGCTTTCTGGAGCTGGCCTCACCTTTCTGACGAGCTTAAAATGATTTGAAAATACTGGCAGAATAAGGATGAACAGGGCATGTGTTTCTCTTACAGTGTCTGAACAGTCCACATCAAATGAAGCTGTATTTTGCTGCCTGTTAGAAATAATCAATCAACTACTGATTTTAGGCACTTAAGTCCCCTACGATACCGTATAATCCTATCTGGACCATCATCTGGTTCCTTCACAATGTCTTTAACTTTGGTGTTGTATTTTGATAGTTGAGCCTTCTGGTCCACCCAGTGAGCCTACCTCCAGCTGGCCAGACACAAGGCTCACCTGCACTGCAGCCTTCTCCTACACCTGTATTTTAATAATCAATCAATAACTGGTTCCCTTTATAGCATTGGGTAGGATAGAAGGTGTTGGGGAGATAAACAAATCAATCCTTGAGCACCTGGAAGTAGCTTGAATGAGAACAGAAGGGATTTGGGAGGAGTTGGTGAACCTGCAGCTCTTGTCTGGAGGAAGTTGCTCCATCTGAGCTGATGGACATATTTTAATCAGGTGCAACCCCTGGCTAGAAATTGTGATGGGGATCTCTAAGCACACAACGGGAACACTCTTACTTTGAGGCCTTCAGAACGTGAGCGCTCCACTGAGGGATCAGGAGTTCATAATTTTCATGCTGTCCTTTATACTAAGAAGAGCAGCTCTCAGCCCAGATCGAGGGTCTGCTGTGCTACTTACTTTTCAGTTGCTTGTTTTGACCTGCTGTCTTTGTGCTACAGCTGGAGCTTCCCAGGTCAAATGGAACAAGAAAAATGTCAACTGTTTAGCAACAAGCCATGATGGGGATGTCCGCATCTGGGACAAAAGGGTGAGTTGAAGGTCTCCTGAGCAGCCTGTGCTTATTACCACTTGCCTGATAGAGACATCCCTCTGGTCACAGATAAATACTGAGAAAAAACATACTACTTGATCTCAAATCTCTCTAGTGGGTCAGTTTCAAGTAGAGAGAATTGGGAGCCCACGAGCTTGGAGAGAGCATGTAGATAGCCTCCTTCCCCAGAAACTGCCCCTTAAGATTTTGCTTTCAATCCCCTAGTACTTAACTGTTTTACTGAGTGTAAAGGATGGTTCAGGGCTGCACTTAGTGGCTGGAATTTGCCACACCTTCACAGGACCTTATCTTCAACTACTTTTGCTGAGCTATTTGCCTTTGCCTAGCAGGAGGATGTTCTACCTCTCTTGCCCTTGTTTAAGCATCTTGCTTTATGCCAAAGAACTAAACCAAATTTCAGGAGCCCTGTGCTGAGTAGGAAGATGTCTCTCCTTTGCAGAAACCCAGCACTGCAGTGGAGTACTTGGCAGCTCATCTCTCTAAAATCCACGGTCTGGATTGGCATCCTGACAACGAGTATACACTGGCCACTTCCAGCCAGGACAACTCCGTCAGGGTAAGTGTTGCTTCTGAGAGTTGTGCTCAGGAGAGGTCAGGATGGTGGAGCAGATTCCCCTTCTGATGAACTGCTGAAGTTGTGGGGAGTGCTTGTCATTGATGAGGTCTGGAGCCTTAATTTTTGATTTCTGGCAAGCCTCTGTTGAGGCAGGGTTGCGTTCAGAGAACTGGCAGAGAAGCTGTTGCAGGATGGGTGTGCATATGTTGGCCATGTATCTGTGGTGGTTTGGGCAGTGCTGAAGCTGAAAACAATCGCCTCTGCCTGTTGCCTGCCAGAAGGAAGCTGGCTACACATATCAGAAGAGCCTTCACCTCAAAATGCGGTGTTGTCAGTCTCAGGCTGATTACACTGACCTGAGGGGAGGCATATTCCAGCCTCTGGGGTTCCCAAACTTGTGTCAAATTGGGTTGTCAAGAGGAGACTGCCTGCAGATGTTGCTCTGCAGGGCTTTTTGATTGGGGGGAAAATGGTACACTTTGTATGTCAGCCAAATGGAGTTCATTCACGTTTAGCTCGGCTCCGAGGCAAATGCAATTGATGTGTATTCTAGCAAAGCAAAAGGTTAGATTCTTCATTACAAAATTAGCAGTAACAGCAGGGTGGGCCTGCCTCCAGCCTGGACTGGCATGTTGGCTGGGAGCCCGCAGGGCACCTTGTAACTCTGAAAGCCCAAGCAGGCTGCCTGTCTCCCTGCTCTAATTACTCAAGCTATGATCGCTGTGAATATGACCCCAAGTCACTCGTTGTCGAAGGGATGCTGCCAGATGCTGATAGCTTGATATTTGTCCTTTGGGGCCTTCTCTGCCATTAATGAATGGGATTACTAATGATGCTGTGGGCACCCTGGCATGTTTTTCTGCTCTGTTATATCTGCAAGCCACATGGAAAACTGCAGCCTGAAAGTACAGCCAGCTGACTCCTGCCTTTGCTTGTCTTTCTGATGGTGTTTTTTTTTTTTAGTTCTGGGATTACCGTCAGCCTCGGAAGTACCTCAATATCCTTCCCTGCCAGGTTCCCGTCTGGAAGGCAAGGTACACGGTAAGAAACTCCCCCCAGCCCCACTTGTGCTGTGAGAGCAAATGCACAAAAGGATGTTAAATAAAGAACAACTTCTGAAGGTCTTCTTGCCAGTTCCACTGTTTGATGCTATTAAGTTGATTTTAAAAATCCATCTTGGTGCTTAAAAGGCCTAAAAAAGCAACACCTGCAATGGGGGGGCCCTCAGGAGAAGGAACGACTAGCAGTGTGAGATCCCAGTCTTGGGCATCATCCTCGTGGTGGCTGAAAACCCGGGTGTGGATGGTTGGTTGTGAGAGCAGGAGGTTCAGAAAGCGGCTGCTGCTCTCGGTCTCCTGTTTTTCCGCTCAGCTCCAGTATTGGTACCTGTTCCACAGAGCTGTGCAGTGGTGGTCTTCCCTCTCTGAGTGCCCTCTTTTACCCTCAGGGTTTCCAGATGTGCCACTGTGGGCTCTTAGAACAATTCAAATCCAAGAACTATTGCCTTTTCTAGAGCAAGCACCCAGCCGTGTGAAGCGAAGGCTCTTAACATCAGTCATAACTGTTCTGGGTTCCCCAGACACCCAAATGGGGCCTGAAGCCAGTGAATCTTTGATCTCCTTTCCCTGTCCCCATAGTAGGGTGGGAAGGGGCAGGGTGTGGGACTGGGTTCCAGTGTTCCCTTGAAGTGTTGTGACCCTGAGCAGATGCTGGGGCTCCGGCCTCAGGTAGCAGTTATTGCAGCTCTAGGCAAACTGAGGGAAGGATCCCATGGGAAAAGTCAAGGGTGAAATCTCTCCAGCCTTACAGCTGAAAAGTGAGGAAGCAGCAGAAAGAAATAGTTAATTTTAAGTGAGCTGCAGTGAATGTCTTGAAATGTGCTTTGTCTTTTCCCTTGTAAGACACTGATTTTGCACAGCAATTGCCCTGGATCCCCAGTTTTAGGACTGATTCTGTTTTGTGATGAGCTCTTTTAAAACCCAGCTGGGTTTGGTAGGGAAAAGAAAAAAGTCGAGTGCGATAACAGCAGTGTGGGAGCCTAGCTCCTCGAGGCTAACCGGAAGGGTGTTTCTCTCCCAAGCCTTTCAGCAATGGGCTGGTGACAGTGATGGTCCCCCAACTCCGCCGGGAGAACAGTCTCCTTCTCTGGAATGTCTTTGACCTGAACACGCCTGTGCACACTTTTGTGGGACATGATGACGTGGTGCTGGAATTTCAGTGGAGGAAGCAGAAAGAAGGTGAGTTTGGGGCTGGACGTGCTCTCTGCCCCAAGCTGTGCCATCAGCTGACCAGGGCTGTGCAGGCCTGGCTCCCGACTGCAGTGCTTTTATGCTCTTGCCGTTTGACTCTTACCTTTCTTTGGAGTAGCTCCTACTCATTTTCCCACCCCTCCACTCAAGATACAGCTGTTCTATACTTGTTTTATGACACTGCCCACAGAAACATTGCCCTGTTGTTTGCATGCTAACAAAGCAAATCTACCAAATGCTGAGTGGGTCAGCGGTGACTCTAATTGCTTCCGCTCTCTTGTGAGTCTATTTTTAAATGGATCTTTCAGAATAAATTGTACAAGCTATTAGATGGGTGCAGGCACCCTCCCCCTGCTCAGAGCTGCAGGCTAACCAGTTAACCCTTCGTGTCGCTGCCTGCGTCAGCAGCCTCCAGCATATCCCAGACCACAGACCCAGTGAGCCCACCTTATCTGAGTGCTGGCAAAAGCAGGGGAGGAAGAGCATGGGACAGAGAGGCTGCTGCTAAGATTTCAATCCTGAGTAATTTTTCCAGCGTAGGCAGCTAAATATAGGAGAACCCATGTTAGAGGTTGGATAACCACACAGAGCACAGCTTTGTTTCCAGCACCTCAGCTGCCGTCGACAGAACAAGCACGTCTGGCTTTGCTGCCACTTGTGCTATGGCTTTGTAGCACCGTGTAAAAATTCTGGTCCAGCCCTCTGCCACCAGCTGCTGGGGTAATTCGGTTAAGTCACCTTCTCTCTGCTTTTCCTCTCTCAAAAAAAGTGATACACCAACTGCGTTAAGACCCGGAGGCACAGCCTAAACCAGCTTGTGAGTGAAGATTCAAGCAGGCTTGAACCACAGTTGTGTTGTCTTAGCCGAATTAGTAGATATATATCCGAGACTGGAAGTCCTGCTTCTCTCGAGCAATGTAAATCAATCACGCAGGCATTCCAAGTCCGCTTCAGTGCGGAGACAACCAGGGTAGTGCAAATCTCTTGCAGAGTCTGCTGTGCTGTATTTAGACAGCCCCTGTGCCTAAGCAGAGGGGTGTAGGAAGCAGCTGTGCAGCAGCAAATTCTTAAGTGTAGCAGCTGTTTGACAAGGGAAGCTTAACTCTGTCGCAAGGCCTAAACATGGGCATAAATAAGTCTGTGTACCTCTGTCTGTTGATAGCTAGTATGTGGCTAGATGTATTTCGTTACAGCCTGAATTTGTCTTGGCATCATCCAGTCTTTCACGAGGAGAAAGGAGGAGGGCAGAACCAACCTCTCTTAGCTTAGAAATATTTTAAAACTTCTGTATCTTGAAACAGATATGATGAGCTGGAAGTTATTTTGGCTTTATAGTTACTGTAAAACTAAATTTGTTTCTCATCTGTATTATTTCTTCCATTTAAATAAGTATTTGTAGTGGATCTTGTTCATTCCTAGTTGGGAAACTCTTGTCACATTCTTTATTTTTTGTTGCATTCTTTATATTTTGTGCTTGGTGCCTGTAAATTATAGCCCACCTGGAGGAGTGGTAACCGTGCTGCAGGGAGCCATAAAGGCTGGTGCATGTAGGTCAATTTAAAGCAGAAAAAGATTCTAACTTTCTCTTTGGTGCCTTACCCATTGGATCTCACTGGAGGCTGGCTTGAATCTATCTACACTAAATACAGGGCTGAGATAGTCTCTGTTTTCAGTGGGGTCTCTTAAGCTTTCTGTCCTTTTTAGGTTCTAAAGACTACCAGCTGGTTACGTGGTCCCGGGATCAGACTCTGCGGATGTGGCGGATCGACTCGCAGCTGCAGAGGGTACGTCAACGCTTTTGCTCTTGAACTGTAGACAGTTTCCTTACAGGCTGAATTCACCTCCCTTTCCTTGCACTCCCCGTCGCTCCTCTGATATCCTAGAGCTGCAGCCACCTGGTGCTTCGCTTTCCTCTTCAGCTCCAGCCCAGAGACAACCCCGAGGAGACTCGCGATGAGACCTCTCTCTGCCTCGAAATCTTCTGTGGTGGAAGTGCAGTGCTTTGTTGTGTAGCAGTAAGCAGAGAGGTCATTTAGAGAGCGAGGGTGGTAACCATTTACCACTTGCGTTGCCTCTAAAGATGACACCTCATGGCTGCAAGGCCATATAGCTCTTTTTTGGCATACCAGCTATCAGACGAAGGTGTAGGGGTTGTGCTCTCCGCTTCCTCGACTCTTAGCCTGGTGCAGGCAGCGTGGACCCCGTTCTGCTTTCCGGCAGCGGTTAAAATTACTGATGGAGTTACTAAAAAAGCTGTGCTGGGTCAAACCAGACCAGGCCCATGTTGCACTGTCTCGTCTTCAGCTGTGGATGTCTTGGAAGGGGATAAGAACGAGGCAAGTGTGATGCTTTTCTCTCAGATGCCCTGCCAGCCTCCTGCAGTTCGCAGCTTGAAGGCTCACTGAGTCTGGCATCTTTGTATTTGACAGAGTTTGATGGGTTTCACTTCCGTAGGCTTGTTCTGTCTCTTCTTGGGCCTGTGTAAATTTTTGTCATCTTAAACATCCTATGGATGAGGAGTTTCCGTGGCTTTTCTACGGGTTGTGTGGAAAACCAGCTCCTTTCGTTCGTTTGTTTCGCAGCCTGCTAGTTTGGTTACGCTGAAGGTGAAATGAGCAGTCGTCTTCTCTGTGCTACTGATGATTCTGTAGCCCTCCATCATATGCCTCCTTTTTCAGGTCAAAAGGACTGGATTCACTTTTTCCTTTGTACGAGAACTTTGATTGTCCTTTTGCCTTTCGTGACCCTTTTTCTGTTCTACTGTATGCTTTTGGGGATGGGGATCTGAACTTTGTTCTTTCCAAAGAATTCTAGGGACACTTTGTATTCTTTAAATTGTTGGGTGTAATTCCATGAAAACATCAGCTTAGCCTGGCCTCTACGCCTTGTTCCCTCAGTCAGCTTGCGTTTTTTTTCCCCCCGTGTGCATTGCTTTATATTTATCTGAACTGAAGTTCAGCTTTCATTTTAATACAGTTGCTCCTGTAAGGTCCTCCTGTGATTGTTTGCAGTCAGCCACTCTTGTTTACTACCCCGAAAAACTCGGTGGCATCAGCAAACCTGGTCATGTCGCTATTCACCTCCTATTCCAGGTTTTTAATGAATATGTTGAGAAGCATGTGTCCCAGCACAGATCCTGCAGGAGTCCTGCAGGTCTGTAACAAACTTTCTCTGTGAAAAATGACCCTTTGCTCCTACTTGATATATTTGTGAATATTTGATTCCTTTCCTGTCTTTAAATCAATTGTTCATCCATGTCAGAGCCTTTACTCTTCCTCTGCTGGCTCCCACTCTTTTGTCCTTGTCTTTGTCTGGCTCAAACTACACGCGTAATGGCATGTTGCTGATGACCAGTGCTGTAATTTGCTACATCGCACCCTTATCCTTTCTCCTCCCTTTGTTTCTTCTCTTCATCTTCCCTGTTTTCTTGTCCTGAACTTAAAATGCAAGTTTTCATGGTCTCTTTTTGATACAGGACCTAGAACACCAGGGCCCCTAGGATGTACCTGGGCCTCTGTATCCTACTGAAGTGTAAATATCAGAAGCAGAAAGTATGCTACCATTATATCTCATCTGAAAAAAAATCAAACTGGTTTTGACAAATTATTTCAAGCCATGAAAGTCGTATCAGCATTAGTTTTGATTAAAACAAAACCTCTGTTACTTAGACTGGCCCTGTCAATTACAAGTGGCTTTGTAAGTGAGATTTGGCCAGACTGTCTGAGGTGGCAGAGCTGAGGATGCTGCAAAGTGGGAAATCACCCGTCTTTGTCACAGAAACGGTGCCAAGGTCTTGGTCGTGACTGTTGCGTGGACCTACCTTGCAAATCCAGCTCCCTGGAGAAACGAGTTGTTTAGTGGTGGCTCTTTCCGCAGCTCGGTTTCTGTTGTGCAGCACGTGGGTGTGTGTGTTCTTTCCAGCTGTGCGCTAACGATATCCTGGATGGAGTCGAGGACCTCATCGATGGGATTTCTCATCTGCCGGAGACAGACAAGACGCTTCACCCTCAGGACTCAGAGCCCCAGCATAACTCTGGACATGGGGATGAGGAAGGTGAGGCAAGTGCTGGGTTGTGGAACTTCAAACACCAACTCTCTCTGTATTGGGAGGAAGACGCATCTTGGTATAAGAAAATAATGTAGGTGAAACATAAGCTGGTGCTGTAGCAAAGATGAATGCGTTCCCTCACACTAGGGATGATCGTACCAGCTTTTTTTTCTCCTCCAACACAGGGATGTCATGCTACCCATAAAATGGAGCTCTTCCTCCTCAGTGGCAGCATTTACCTGTGTTGTCTTTAGGTTGTAGTTGTGTCTTCCTGCCAGAAACAAGGCAATTGGAAAGTCAGTTTTGGCTCTGAAGAGGGTAGTTTGGTTTAAGCCGAGAGATGAGCCCACAGAAGAGGGGAGCATATGGGTAAGGCACTCTGACACAAGCTGCTTACGTCATGCCTGGTACCTAAACACTGCTACTGGGGTCCCTGTGTGAGCTGTTTGGTGCTTGCTGCCATCTTGTTGTCATGTGCCGATGAGAGGTGGCTGGAGGCTGGTGGAGCAGAGGGGGAAAGATGGTATTTCTGACTTTTGAGTGCCCGAGGGGCGGAGGGGCTTTAGCAAAAAGCATTGATTTGATTTTTTTGACTTGCCAACGAACTGGAGAGAGGGGAGGAAGTGACCTAATATCTGTCCTCTGAATAAACAAGGCAGTGGTGAGGCCCCTTAGGGAAGGCAGATCTTCCAAACTGGAAGTTTCCTGCCTTGTAAATCCCAGTGAAGTTCCTCTCTTCCTCTTGTCCTCTGTGGCAGCAGAACAAGTTCCTAGAAGTTGTCAGAACCTCTGTGTACATTAGGGTTTTAGAATACAGCAGAAGAAAGCCCCAGCTAGCTGTACCTGCCATGAGCAATACTGCATGAGGGAGCGTAGCCTGTTGCTCTAGCTGGGAGCATTAAACATTCCATTTCTGGCTGACTGACTTCTTATTTTCCCCAGGAGAGAGTTAACTCTTTCACTGTCCCTGATGAGGTCACGTTTGTATGTCCTGTGTGGTTTCTGTGTGGGTCTGGCTTTGGCTCAGACCGTTAAGGTTTCCCTTTGTGGCTGAAGGGAATGAAAATGGCTTTTCTGTAGCTGGTTAGATTTTGCTGCAAATACTTGGGCTGCAGGATCAATGCACAGGCAAATGCAAGGTAGGAAATTCGTTTCTTTCTAGCCTAAAAGCTATTGTGGGCTGTCAGTGTTTCACCCTGGAGATGGCTGCGTTTCAGCTGCCGACAAAGCCTCCGTGTTCTGTTAGTAAAGCACTTTGGGGGGATCTTTGAAGAGAACAGCTAAGTCAGAAAGCCCACCAGCTGTGCCTTCAGTGTACAGCTCTCCTCACTGCCTACTGCCTGTAAAAGATCTTCAGGAATCCAGACAACTTGTGGACTTTGCAGGATTAGAAGCTAATTGGAAGGGAATAGAAGAAGAAGACAGAGAGTACTGCCCATACTGGGAACCTCAGAGGTGGCTTTTCAGTAAGCTGTGTGGTGGCTTGAGCTAGAAATAATGATCTTGCCTGAGAGCCACCGATCTTCCTTTAATCCCCTTTTCAGCTCACTTTTGCAAAGTCTATTGAAGCACTACAATAAAGTTGCAAACAGCATTGAGTACCTAAACATCCTACCTACCCAAATTCAGCAACCAGCAGGGCAGCAGTGAAACCAGATGGATTTGTGCCAGCAGAGAAGTCAGTAAATTTAGGCAAACACCTGTGGAAGGACAGCTTTCTGCATTTCTTATCATGTGTCTTTTTGCTAGGAATAGTCTGTGCAATATGATATTGCAAGTGTGAGGGTGACAGCTCAATAATCAGGACTTCCCTTGTGTCCTTGGAAGGGTCCTCGTAGCAAGAGGCAAGGCAAGAACCAGGTGTGACCACAGGCAGAGACCAGTTCTTCTGAAACTCAGTCACGTTTGCTATCTTAACTGTAACATCTTGTTCCCTGTAGCACTCGCCTCCCTGTTCAAATGTATTCTGACCTTCAGGGGCTATTGTCCTCCTGAAAACTGTTGGCTGTGGAACTGGAAAGCTAGACCCAGCATTTAGATGAGTCCTTAAAGACCATTAAGGCACTAGAGTGCTTTGCAACATTAAATGCAAACGGTTGCTACAAATGAATTAAGCCTTTATTAGGGCCAGAAATACCCTCTTCTCTCTCCCAAAGCCTTATTATGCTTTGGAAGCATTCCCTAAAAGCCAAGAGCAGTGGCGTGTGAGGCCCAAAGACCAGAGCTCCTCCTGGAGGCTGCTTTGGCAGCAGTTCTTTCCCACTGAACCAAGAGGCTCCAGTCCAGCTGTTTGTGACTCTGGCAGTACTGTGTAGCAAAGAGAAGGAGTCTCAAATGTAGAGACAGACCATTTAGGGCTGCGCAGATTCCTGGCAGCTTCTGTAACCTTCGTGGGAAACCTCTGCGCAGACAGGTTTGGTTCTTCTTCAGGAGCGAGGCTTAGAAGCCTGCCTCTAAACTGTTCTCGATCTCTCCTGTCAGCCTTGAAAGAAGATTTCCTGAATGACCCTCTGGTGGGAAAGAAAACGGACCAACTGGGTCTGCCTCAAACACTGCAGCAGGAGTTTTCGCTGATCAACGTGCAGATCCGAAATGTCAACGTGGAGGTAAAGGGTTACCTTTTTCTGGCTCGTCAGAAGGGGGTGTGGGCAGCCTGGCTCATCGGAGCCTTTCGAGGGGAACCTTCTGTGCTGCAGTGACTGCTGTCTGTAAACGTGGTTTGTTTTGAGCTGTAGAGATCCGCTTGGCTGTGGGTAGTAGGAGAGAGGATAATTCCAGACACTGGGAGTGAGGGAAGTATTTCAGCACAGTAAGCACACTGGTGCTGGTCCCGAGAAGGCTGGACAGTGTTTCCTTCTCTGCCTAGACTGCAGAGTGGGAAGTGACTTGTTCCACTACACGCAGCTGATCTCATTTCAGCTGTTTGTGAACCTAACCTGTCGAACTCTCCCTATCCTGCCCTTTATCCCTCACTTTTAGCATCTCCTTCGTGTGCCAGACCCTGCTGGTGCGAGCCAAGTCTGGCACCACATCTACTTGGGGTTTTTTTGCTGTCACTCTGTTCACTGCCCGTGAGAGCAGCGTGGCTTCATCTTATGGGTGTGCAGAGGAATCAACCCCTCAGTGTGAGTTGAAGGTACTCAAATATTAAAGGTCGTTGGAGAATTAACCACAGAACAATTGCTTTTCCTCACACAGATGGATGCGGTGAGCCGTAGCTGTACGGTGTCGGTGCACTGCGGCAACCACCGAGTCAGGATGCTGGTGATGTTCCCCGTCCAGTATCCCAACAATGCTGCGCCGTCCTTCCAGTTCATCAACCCAACCTCAATCACTGCCTCCATGAAGGCCAAGTTGCTGAAGGTGTGTGGAGGGTATACGTGGTCTTTATAAATGTGTAGATGCTGGACACTTGATGCCTCAATTACTGACACAAGAAAACATCTGACCTTGCTGGAGTCGTACCACGGGTCGCTTTGATACGTTGTGGAGGTCCTAGGCTGAGGTTTTTGTTGTCCTTGCAGCCCAGTATTTTCTTTTCTCCACTGGTGCTTTTTAAATGTGTGTTCTTTGCTGCTACTGCATTCCAGTGTGATTTGTGTTGCCTGAGGATCCCGCATGTCCTTTTCCTCACACAGTGGCCCCCAACCCCATAACAGACAAAACGACCAGCTGCAGAGAGAAAGAGTGTTTTTTTTGAGCTGGGATGCTCCTTCCTGCTCTCCTTCACAAACTGATTTAAAAATGAGGGGACTTCTGACACAGGCTCCACTAATTCCAGACCAAATGTTTAATCATCTGGTATAGGGAGTCCTATTACTGATGAAAGCCCTTCCCCAGCAGCAAGCTTGATGGATCAATTTGGGTTATTTCCTGAGGGGAAAAAACCCACAAAACTGATAGTTTGCCACAAACTTGTATGGAATGTATGAGTTACAGTGGTATAGAAGCCCAAATCCTGGCTCAGAGTATCCTGAATGTAGCTAAACCCTTGGTGCTCTGATCAAAGCTCAAAGCAGATGGGACACCAGTGGGTCGTTGTGGCCCCGGTGGATGTTAAGAGATGCCTTTGGCCTCTCTGGATCCTGGCATCTTAGAGCTGCTCTACAGGCAGAAAAGCAATGTGGGGAAAGCGGCGGGTGTAACCGTGATTCAAACTGTGTCTTGTGTGTATTCCAGATATTGAAAGACACTTCTCTGCAGAAAGTGAAGCGGAACCAGAGCTGCCTGGAGCCCTGCCTGCGTCAGCTGGTCTCCTGGCTGGAGTCCGTTGTGGTACGGAGAACCCCGTGGGCTTTCTGTGCCCTAGTTTGTTGTCTTCTCCCAAATCCCACACTTCTGACACAGCAGAAGAGGGTCCAGCCTCATTAGATGTGTGAATAGCCCCCTGTGCCTGGCTATTACATTTGTGTAAAGCACTTCTGGTTAATGTTGAAGAAAATGGAGAGGATGATGAGATGCGTTTTGTTTCAGAACATCAGGCCCTCAAGGTTTACTGCTTTGGAGAGCCTTGCATGCTCACTGGTACTCGGGTTAGCAGGAGTGACCAGGAGTTGGAACACCTTAGAGCTACACAATAGGTTTACAGCTCAGAGGGTATTTCACTGAGTGCCAGGGCTCTCTGAGAGAAGGTTAGAGGCCTCAGGAAGCTGATGGATTCATTCCTGGCTAAAGGCAATGGCAGATGTCTTTACCTCCTCAGTTGTAGTCAGAGATCCTGCTATCCTATTCTAGGGTCTTTCCTTCCCTTGGGGGAAAAAAAAAAAGCTGTGAAAATCTGTTTGTTTGTTTTTTCCTAAAGTCTTGTGCTGAGGCTTTCTAGGGATGATACTGCAGATAAATCCTAGTCACGCTCTGCCCTTAGCTGAGAGATCTGTGATACCTACTCAGCATCCCCGTGTCAGGTGTTAGGTCTATGTGTGAATGAAGTGTACCCAAGTGCCTGTTTTTAGCATTCCGGAAAAGTTTGGAGAGTCTCCTCAGATTTCCCTCCCAAGGGGCTTTGTTTATTGGTCACAAATAAAGGGCTTTTTTTTCTTTTCCACATGGAAAAGCTTAATACTGTTTGGTTTCAGCAGTAACGTAATAGTGGGAACTTTCTCCATTTTATGGAATTCTAATGACTCAGGCCAGATGCCTTGAAAGAATTCCTTTAGATCTAAACTGTAGTAATTTTGTTCCGAATAAATGCAGGTTTCTGCCAAAATGCTTATGGTTAGACCTGAGGTCCCTTAGTATTTCACACCACCTGCCTTCCTTGCTTCAGGATTCCCAACCTGCATTTGACCCCCCCAGCTGTGCGATATTCCTGTTCAAGGAGCCTTGTCTCGCTTGCGTCACTGAGGTACCAGGCTTAGCTCAGCTCCCTGCTTTGAGAGCTGTATCCAGAGCATGAAGGTCAGATTTTTCTGTATAGTTCCACCCCGAGATAAGCTCTCTATTTCAGCACGGCTCCAGTGGGGGAGAAATCTCTGAACAAGCAGGTGGAGAAGCCCTTTCCTCAAAGACGAATGTGGTCGCAAATGCCTTTGTGGCCAGAGCGGCGACCGTGCTCCCTTGATCTGCTTTGGCTCAAAGCACGGGCACCTTCCGTGAGGCTTCTTCCTGTGACCTTGAGTACCTTCTGTTTCAGAACCAAGAGGACAGCACGTCCAGCAATCCCTACGCTTTGCCAAACTCCGTAACGCCCCCCTTGCCCACGTTTGCCCGTGTCTCCAATGCCTACGGCTCCTACCAGGACTCCAACATCCCATTTCCACGGACCTCTGGAGCCAGGTTCTGTGGTGCAGGTTAGCCCTGGCGACAATACCTAACGACAGCTACCTGGGGAGTGGTCCTTTTGATTTAATGTCTCGGGGAACGCTTGCCTCTGAACAAGATGGTGCTTTGGTTGCTGCCACGCAATGGGGAAGAAACGGTATTAAAGTAGCAATGTGATGGTCATAAATTTCTAGATAACCAGACTAGTTAGCAGTTGGTGTTGCATGTGGGATTTTTGGATTTGGAAATCCAGGACTAGCTCAAGAGACGGCCTTTGGCTTGTGGCATGCCAGAGGCATTGACAGACCTCTCTTTTACAGAAGACTGGGAATAGCTGTTTTCCTTGCATATTTCTCTTCTACAAGTAAACTGCTGGACGTATTCTGGCACGCAGTCTTCACAAAATTCCTGTGATTTGGGGTTGAACTTACCCCTTACTGAAACCATGTTCTTGTTACTAACCACTCTTTTTCTCATTCTGCACCCTTTCCGTTGCCTGAAATAGCTTTCCCAGATGGGGTATAATCACGTCCAGGTTTCCAGGACAGTGCAGAGATCATCCGTAAAAAACAGTTTAAGGTCTGGGAAAGAGTTGTTAAGTTTCACTGAGCTGTTTCTGATGCAAGCATGCCTCCTCCGGACCTGCCAGTTTGAGCATGTTTTCAAAGCTGCTTTCGAACTTTCTTCCTCACTGAATTTCCAGCAAAAGCTAAATGGAGTAATATTGCAATGAATAGGCTCATTGAAACCTGCTAAGTCCTCCAATTTGTTGCAGGCATGGGGTGCTTGGGAGTTGGCTTCAGATGGTTTGGGTTATTCTTTTGAAGAGGAGAGTTGTACAAGCTGCAGGGGTTTCTCTGCGTAGCTAATCACCTCACCTGGCTCTGGAGTATCAACAGGATTGGCAAGGTCTGGTGAAGAGTTAAAACATGAGTATGTATTTGCTCATTTTCTTTTCCTGTCTTAACATCTGCAAGCCGCTTGAGTTGCTGCTTTTAAGACAGTTCTCTGAACAAAACATGCTCTTTAGTGGGCTTGCAGGGAGTAGAGGTATTGCAAAAATAAGGTTGTCTCTTTGTAGTTTGAAAAGCGCTCAGGGTAGTGGATAGACGTAGAGCCCCTTGACCCTACCTTCAAGGTGGGACCAAGCTTCTCTGTATAAAGCACCCCTGGGTAATCTGCTTCTCCTTGTATGATCTTGACACCGTGTCCTGTCTCTTCAGGGTACCTGGTGTATTTCACGAGACCCATGACCATGCACCGTGCCGTGTCCCCGACGGAGCCCACACCCAGGTGAGCACCCTGAGTCCCCTTGAAGGTGTGCTGCTGTCCCAGGCAGGAGAACATCACACCCTGCTGGAGCTATTGACCTTCAGAAAGTACTGACCTCTAGCGTTAGCTGTGTCCTCTACACAGAGCCTGGTCCCTCCGATCACTGGCTCTTAGCAGAGACCTCTTTCTTCAACACACCCGAATGTTGCTGCCAGCTTGGGTTAGTGAAGATGTCAGGGTGACTCCAGGGCAATTTGGTGGGTGAAAGCTCCTGAAAACACGTTCTCTGGTTGCTAGGTCCCTGTCAGCTTTATCAGCGTACCACAGTGGCCTCATTACTCCAATGAAGATCCGCACGGAGACGCCGGGCAACCTGCGCTTGTACAGCGGGAGTCCGACACGCAGTGAGAAGGAACAGGTCTCCATTAGTTCCTTCTACTACAAAGAGAGGGTAAGTACCAGACCAAAAAGCCTTTCTTAACACTTCAGCTTTTGTGATGTGTATTCATTTCGTATTGCCGGTGAGAGAAGGCTCATATTCCTCTGAAGAAGGCATCCTTTTACAGGCAGCTCTGTGAAACGTCACGTGGATTTATTTCCTGTTAGAAACTTCTTTACTGATCCTCTCTTGCATTTAATCTGCTTATTTGGGTATCTCTTTGCACAACTTCCTTTGGTGCGTTGCGCTGTCTCCCTTTGCGTAACATAGGGTTAAAAATCTCATGCTTAAGAAGTTGTAGTCTCCAGATAAGAACATATAGACAATAACTGCAGCTTACTGACAGCCTCTCCCAAATCATGGGTTATATTTGGATTATTTTAATTACAGATGTCTGTTTTGGGGATATGGGTCCCTTTGGACTTTTAAACAAAAGTCACTCCTGCGTGATTCTCCAGAGGTCTTCCAATCCATGTACTTCTGGTTTAGGTGTAGATCTTGCTGTCGTTGTGGTTTATATGCAAGGAGAGTGAAATTGTTTCCTTCCAGTAATTTCCATTGGTAATTGTAGGGTGGTTCTGAATCAGCTGAGGGCCCCGTGTGCCTGGAGCAGATCCTGTGGGAATAACCAGCCACGCAGCTTGCTCAAAACAACCTCTCTGTGATTCAGCAGGGAGTGAAGTGGCTTGCAAAAATAGGGTGAGCTTCCACCGAGAGCCTGAGAATTCAGAGCACTTGAGTAGTTTGCCCGCTCTCTGTGCTGAGGCCATTAACCTACTGCAGCAATGGAGAGCTTCCAGGTAGCCCAAGCAGAGCCTGGACCTCCATCTGCTGTGGTAAAATTTGGGAACTCCTCAAGGGAGGATCAGACCCTTGAGCTCTCGCCCTTCCTAGGCACCAGAAGAGGTCTTGATTTTCCAGTAGTCCTGGACATGGCAACCGACCCCTCTGGGAGTGTGTCCTGCCTCCATCCAGACCGCAGATGACTCTAAGTCCCTGTTCTGTTTGTGTTTTTTTTCCCCACATGAGCTTCTTTGATGAAAAGAGAAAATGGTGCTGCCTGGTGCAAGAATTACAGCCTGTTCCAGTCTTTGCGGGAGAGTATATTTAAAGAGCTGCCTCTGTCCTCTGCAGCGTGCTCGTCTCTGACACGCAGCTCTCTAGGATAACAGACAAGGCTAAAAATAACACGTGGGAGGAACTCGGTGCAATTTCATGTGACCTGTCTCCCCAGTCCTTGCATTGATGGCGACAAGATTTTTGCTGGGGGAGAGGGGAAGTCAAGAGAACAAAGCACATGTGTAGCCATGTCTACTGAAAGCCAGAGAAAATTCCTGTGTTCTCTTTCCCTCCGCCAAGCCATCTCCCCACATGCTGGGCTAGAAGTTTAAGGACCCTAGCAGGGAGCTGGCTCAAATATTCCTCCAGATGAAATAGTTTGGTTTTCTTAAAAAAAAATAAAAAAAATCAGTCTCCAAAATCCTGTATCTCTCTTCAGCAAAGGTTTTCTGATTCTCCAGGAGTTGATGTCGTGGCCTCTGTTAGATCAGTGCCACATATTTTTATGTCATGTCGTTGTGAGGATTTTAAAAAAGCCCAGACTCTGGGTCTAGTTAGCTCCTTACTCTGAAGCTTGGATTTTATATTAGCATTAAATGAAAATTGAAATTTTACGCGTTAAACTCTCACGATGTCTAACTTCAGCCCCCAAACTTAATTTGTCAGTGATAACCAGGTGTTTAAATCCCATCTAGCAGCACCTGGTGTCACTGCCATTAGCAAAGAAATGGAATTTGCCCATTGCTAGACAGGAAATATGTCATGTTCCCTTGAAGGCAGGGGAACTGCTGAACCCAGCGGCAATCTCCTTAGGAAACCGAAATGAAAATAAATCTGGCACTGAGCCTTTCTGTGCTCATTTAAATATGTGTGTATATATATACACATATATATATCTTTCCCACTTTTTATTCACACATACACACTCCTCCTTTCTTCCTCCCTCTTTTTCACTCCTAAAAAAAAAAGCACCACTAAAGAATAGTAGTCAGCAGAAAGGAGCTATCTGCACCATCTCAGTGTTTCAGACCTGGCTGTCTCTTAAAGAAGGTGCCATGGCTGCGGGTTGTTTTTTCTCCCCCCAGTTAGAGGGTCGTGCCAGTAGGGACCTGGGAACAACTCAGCCTTGCTCGAGGACTGGCTGTACGCAGGGTCAGCAGTGCCCTGTGCTTCCTGTGCGGGGAATTTGGAAGCTGCTGTTTCTCCGGACATGCCTTGGGCTGCGCCTGCTGCTTGCAGATCTCCAAACTCTCCCTTCCAGCGGAGCAAGACTCTGAAAGGGGACCGAGCTTAGCTTTGCTGATTCTCCACTACACCAAGTTTCCTTCAGCCAAGCCTTTTCTCCCTCTCTCTTGAGACCTGGTGGAGGAACCTGTAGCACAAGGCTGCAGTCTTCTCCCTACCTTTTCGGTGGGGCCCTGCAGCCAGCCTCAGCCCTCAGCTCCCTGACTGCTGGCTTCTCCCAGCAGTGAGATGCAAGGTAAAGTAGAGGCTGAAGGCACGGCTGATGGTCCTTCCTGCCTCCCATCAGCTGGAAATAAAATAAAATACATTGCACACAATACAAAAAAAAAACCAACCCTTTTTATTGTTTTGACTCTCACAGAGCTGTACCATAATTTTATTTTTTTTTTTCAGGTGAGTGCATGGTAATGTGCTCTAAGAGGTTTCATTTATTGTTGCTGTAATACTGCTTTGAGTACTTAATGAAATGTCTCCACGTTCATAATGCAAGCCTACTTTGGAGTTATTCTGCATAGTCGATCAGTGAATTTGATGGCTCACTCAACCTGAATGAGTTCCTTAACCCATAATGACAATTCCTGTGTGGCCCTGCCACATATCCCTTCTGATATCCTGACATGTGGCTTCTATAGTTTAAAATGAAAGTGAATGGTTAGAGCAGGTTCCAGTGAATGAAGTCCTGGAGGATGTTAAAGGGATATCTGAGTAAACAGGAGTGTTTATTTAGCTTCCTCCAGATTCCTGTGCTAAGGCGCTGGACGTCTGTGTTAAAAATGATGTGGTTTGCACTTAGCAGGAGCCTGGCAAGTGGGGCACCAGGTTGTTGTCTTCTCCTGCCAATCCACGGTACCAAAAAGGTCACACGAAGGAGTCTGGTGCTTCTTGCAGGGACACGACTCTGTGTTGAAGACTTCGTTCAGATCTGTGGTTGCCCAAGTCTTCCGCAGAGGCTGATGTGATGCACAGACCTGGCAGCCCTTGCTTTGCCAGGGCTGTGGGTGATGTGTGGTACAACTGTGCGTGGATGGAAGCGGGGGTTGTGGTTTGCAACTGCTGGTTTTGTAACAAGAACCATTGGGAACGGTATCTTTTACTCTGCTGGTTCAGGGCACTTTTCGTTTCGGTTTATTTACCTTTGTCTTTAATTTTCTTTGGTGTCTCTCTTCCCTTTTCCTGGGTATAACGTTTTCACACGCAGATGTCTCCTCGCTCTGCCCGGCGACGTTGGTCCATACAAGCAATTAACGACTTCCCGGTACTGTGCGCTGTGCTAATGCTGTCCTTGATATAACCTTGTCTTCTGCCCAAGGGCCCAAGAATAAAATGCCACCTGCCTGCCTTTGAGTAACCTGCACAGAGCTGGGGGACTCGCACTCCACACAGAGCCTAGAGCTTCCGTAGGAGCGAGTGCACGTGGAAGGGGACAGGGGCAGACACGAGTTTGCAGGCTACAAGTCCTGACCTCCCGCGTGCCTGTTTTAACCGGCCTCACAGGTGGGAAAGGATGCCGAGGGGATAGTTTGAAGCATAAAGAAAAGATCAGCCTCTAAGCAACAAAAGGTGCACGATAGAGGAGGTGAATCATTATTGTGCATCGTCAACCAACTGATGAGACTGACATTAGAGCCTCTTTTGGGGGAGGGAAAGACGAGGCCTCGCTGGAGAAGGAGGATTGCTTAAGAGCTGTGGAAGAAACAAACTGGTCAGGTTGCTGACAACGATCTGTCACCTCATTAAAATGAGCTGCCTGTTCTCAGTGTGACACACCTGTAAAGTCTTGTTTCTTGGAGGAATAAATAGAATTTCTCCTCAATTAGTGATCTCCAAGTCCTCGGAACTGCGCAACCCTGCATTCAGTTGGAGGGGTTGCACTTCCAGCCGCCCTGGTGTGTACTCACTCCCTCCTCCTGGCACCTGCCCTTCCCGGCCTGCTTTCACGGTCCTTTTCCATTAGTCAGGTCCACAAGTCCCTCAGGCTTAAACATCGTGTGAACATCCTGATGATATCAAGCGTTGCTCAACCTGTGTTGTAAATTTGGGCAATCGCTATCTCATTGCTCATCTGCGGAGCACAGGCAAAGCTTAGAAAGCTCCAATTTAAAGATCATCTGTTTAGGTTGGTTTTTCTTAACGTCTGTGTGAACAACAGGTTTTTCCACAGCTGCTGTCCTTTGTGCTATCTCTTCATAAGACAGCAGGGAATAAAAGAGTCACGTAACACCCAGTTTAACTTGGTGTAATAGGATCAAGCCTTCCTAATTACAACATCTGCAAGACTATGCTAGCAGATAATAGGTGAAAGAAACCAGAAGTAATTTACCCGACTCCGTCAAGGCTTTTTGCAAAGAGCTAATAAGGAATTGCGAGCAGTGAAGGCAAGAAATGAAGTTCTGTCTTGGATCATGAGCAGACTGAAAGAAAGAAAGCCAAGCAAGGAACTTTACAGCTCGTGATGTGGCAAACGGTGGCGCACGGAGCGCCGCAGTTAATTCTCTTAGCACTGGTTTGGAAAGAGGAGCGTGTAGCCATGTGAGAAAGTTATAATTTTGTGTAATGTATGCTTACAAACGATCCGCGGGTTAGTCTGAGCGTCGGAGGATTGATTGGATTTGTGGATAACCTTTGGCAGAGGCTAATCGCACACCCTGAAGTAGGCAGCGGAGCCCAAGGCCAAGACGCGGACGTGCGCAAAGAGAGGTGTGGAGGCTTTGTGCAGACCAGGTGCCTTCCTTCTGGAAGAGGAGCTCAACATTGCTCAAGGTGCTCAGGAAGCAAGAACTGGGCAAGTCCAGAAGAAGGAATAATTCCTTTCTTCTTTCTAGGCAATGACTAGCCTCTGCTTTAGAAATGCCTGTGCTTCAGGGCAGGTGCCAGCTATTAATTAATGGAAGGTGTAAAGAAATATTCCAGCTATGGGACGCTTGATTTGCAAGTGCTTCAGATTTTTTAGCCTCTTTCTGGAAGGTGCCTGGTACTGTGGGAGATGCTGGAAATAGTAAATGTGGATTATTTTGAAGAGAAAATCCAGGCAGTGCTGCATGACCTGCGTGGGGGAGTTGATCTGTAGGCAGTTGTTCAGAATAAAGGACTGTAGCTTTCTGCAGAAAGGCAGCAATTTTTAAATTGTAATCTAAAAAAAAACCCCAATGTTAGAAGCAACCTGAGCCTGACTTTGAGCAGGCTTAACTCTTTTAACTTGTAAATACCTTATGGCAGCTCAGTCTTCGGCATCGAGTCTGCTCCCTTCTGTCCGCAGCCTTTCCCTTCACCCTACTAACACCAGTTTATACCACCAAACTGGGAATTTTGCTTATGCTTATGCGAAGCAGGCACTCGAACGTTTCACGGTGCTGCTTGCAGCACTGCCTGCCTCAGCAGGATCCAAAAACACACCCACCCCCCCAACTGTTCAGCATCCTTCCCGAGCGGGCGGGCAGCGTTTTGTAACTACTTCTGCTGAGTATGCAGTGATGATGGCGGTTGCTACAAAGCAGTTGGTGGCTTATTCTTGGGCTATCTGTTTATACATGTAACCCATTTACTGCCATCGTTATCACCTCAGATTGCAGCAAATTACAGCCTTGAGTATGGTAGTGAGGGTGCAGGCTGGCTTTTTTAGTCATTATTCAGTGCTGCTCCCCGCTGTCACCTCCAACCCCATGACTGTCGTAAACGCTCTGGTTTCTTTCCTTCTGGTGCTCCGAGGAACTGATGACTCTTAATTTACTCTCCCTGTTGCTGTTTTCTTTCTTTTCTTCCTCTCCTTAAACTCCCAGGAGCAGCTGGGTAGATGCAGTTCCCCTTGGCACAGATTCTAGGCTGCGGAAGGAGCTAGAAGTGTCGGGGGTAGTGCAGAAGACCCGTGTCTTTGACCTTCACCTGCCAGTAGTTAGCTTGGTGCACGCATGTTGGTTTCTGCTTCAACTCCAACCCTTACGTTCCCTGCTCCCCGTTGTGACCCTGTGCTCCAGCCCCTAGCAATTAGACGTATTTTCTGTTCTACCCTCCTACCCTTGAGCCTCAGCGACACCTTTCAATAACATCTTAGTGGGAGCTTCTCCTGGGTGAAGCAGAAGGGAGAGAGGAACCCTGTGGTGGACCTTGCCTAGACAGACCCAAATTAAAGCTCCCTTGCCTCCAGTAATTCCTGTTAAAAGTGCTCAAATACTGCCTGGGGGAGACCTACCCCTGCAATTAAGGCCAGCAATTATTTAGTTTGCAGTAGAGCTTCTGCTGTCAATGGTGATGAGCTTTGCCTCATCCATGATGATTCCTGTACTTTTGACCATGGTTTTTTCTGACACTTTGTTGCTGTAGATGAGGAGAACCCAAACTGCAGAAAACGAGACGTTTTTAATGGGGACTCTACAAGTGGCTTTATGATTTCCTGGTGTCATAGCTCAAGGGGCAGGAGGTACTGAGGATGGGAGTGTAGTGCTGGCAGGACGTATGGCCATCGACTGACTTGACTCCAGGAGCTGCACCAGTAAAGAATTAGGGCTTCCCTTTTTGCCAGTGCTAAGAGGAAGAAAACAGGACCATTTTGTTGCGAGTCCCAAGTTTTCAGGGGCATTCTGATACACGTAGTGTCGTCATTTGTCTGGTGATACGCTAACAGCAAGCAATGGAAACCATTCGTGGGATATCTTTTCCATCCTCATCCTCATTTGTCACCATTCTCCCACGAAAACAAAAGTGACTGAATTACCTGTGGAAAGTGATGTGTGTTGTCCGTGTTTCCAGTCTTTGAAATGCTTGTTGGGAGGCTCTTGTAGAGTGCAGGAGCGGGTCGAATCTGTTCCTGATGTCAGGGCAGAGAACCTGCCTTGCTCAGAGGGAACTCTGTCGGCCACGGGTCCTGGGGGCTAACAGATGGTCAGGAGGCCACAAGTTACTCTCCAAATTCCCCCCCAAGCTCTAGAAACCCTTGGTGACAGACCTGCAGAATGGGGATCTGCATCTGCAAGCCTGGGTTCCATTACCTGCTCAGACATGGTCCAAAGAGCAGCTTTTGTGGTGAGAAGCCTGGTCAACCCTTCCAGGGCAGTGCCTGAGCTCTTGCCCCGATGGCTTGTCGCTGTGCTCGGGCTCCCAAGTTTTGCTCAAGTATTGTTTTTTGTCAGAAACAGCAGCTCCTCGCTGTCCTTAGGAGACAGGATTTGGCTGTCCTGACAAGGAGTGAGATATAGGTGCTGCTGTTGTTTGGGAACCTTGCAATAAAGCCTACGTTCTTCAGCCCGGGAAGGATAGCTACGTTTTTGAGGTGTTATCAAAAGAGGTATAGCCTGCCCGAGGGCAAGGGAGCCAGAGCTGATCCAGTCAGCACCTCGATTGGGAACTTGATGGACTTGAAGAGCGTTTGGTCTCCCCACCGACCACGTTGCTACATAGCACTTCTCAGCTTCAGAGCGGTATAGCAGGGAAATCCTGCAGGCAAACTCTGTTCAGGTGAATTAGGGCTCGAGGGGAACACATCAGAGAACAGCATCCTGGCCCTGGTCAGGCAGCTTTTTCACAGCAGCCCGTGCTGACAGCCCTGTTTCCACCAGCGTTTGGCACCTCTGAACACTGGGCAGCACGCACGCTCTGCTCCGCTCCGGGGAGCAGTGGAAGATGAGGGCAGGTGGTGATGCTCGGTCGTGTGGGCATCCCTGGAAAACTCCACCTTTACCTGCTTCAAGTCTGAAATGCCTTCATCACTTACTATCAAGCCTGTGCTTGAGCCTCAGTCACCCAGTGTCACCCAGCTTCAGGAGCACGCCCTTTTTGCTTCTTGTGGCATGTGCTAGCAGTATGCGCAGCATGGCAAGACCTTCTCAGCACATTGGCCTAAACTTGGGCCAGGCAGGCAGTGAAGGAGGAATTAATTTCTCAAGGTTATTAGCTTTTGGTTTGTTTGGGTTTTTTTGTTTGGGTTTTGGTTTGTTGTTTGGTTTTTTTTTAAGGGCACATTGTGTCTGCGATAGAGCCTGCCCGGCTTCTCATAGGATTTGTGTGATCACGGTCAAAGGCAGTTTGGCGCCCAGCCAGCGCCAGCGCTGGCCAGACGTCTCCCGGTAGAGGTGACCCTGCTCGCAGGTCCCCGTCCTGCCCTCCCTGCAGCCCCAGCCTGCTCTTTAGGAGCATCAATGTGTTGCCTGTGCTGGCTCTGCCTGCCTTGCGGAGCCATCAAAGGTTACCTGCTTCAAAGGTACCCTTCTGCTTCGGGTAGGGGGCTAGGAAGCCCCACCACGAGTGGCTCAGAAGACTCTTCGTAACTCGGCAGAAGCAGGAAATGCTTCTGCAAAGAAACACGAGCTCCGTCTGTCAGTGAGAGAACGCACCACAGGAGAGCAGCATTGCGAAGCATCCCTGTGTAGCAGCCAGTGCTTCCATCAGCAGAGCTCCAGTGTCTCCTGCTTGTCCTCCTTCCTCCTCCCGGGACAAGGAGCTGGAAGAGGCCAGGATACCAGCCAAATACTCTACGGTGTTTCATAAGGCCGAGGTGGCTTTGTGCACCTTGGTGTTGAGACAGCCTCCGTGTCTGTCACCGGGAGTATTTGGGAATCGTCTTGGCTTGGTTTTGTTCCCTTGTGTCCTCTCCTTTCTTCTCCCCCCCCTCACCTCATGTCCTGAGCCAGCTGTAAGTAGCCGTGAGCGTGGTAGCTAAGGATCCTTGCTAGGAAAACTTGGGCCCTGCTTCATCAGCTGCCAATTACTTGTTCAAAGCCGTTGAGAAAGCAGGAGGTGGGAGCCCTGTCCTGGCACTAAGCAGGGGCGTACTCAAACGCTGAAAGAAGAGACCAAAAGGAACAGTTTGGAGCTGTCGGCTTGTCCTGAAGCAAAGGGCGAGCAGGAGCTGCCTCCTGCACGTCTCTGTGCTGATACTGGCCGAAGTCACCGGTGGTCTGTGTGCGGAGGCTTCCCAAGACCAGACCTCTAATGAGAACAATAATTGAACCATCCTCCTGCCCAACCCGCCCAGGTTTGATTGGCATCCCGATGCTGATTTGTTCTCTTATTGGCTTTCACAGGGGAACTCACAAAATACTTTTTGAGTGAGTTTGACCTTGAGCTCGCTGCCTTGACCTGCTTTTCACTTCCTACAGATGGAGATGCTTGTTCTCCTGGGCATGTCATGGATGTTTTCCAGGGTAACACAGAGCCTTCTGAAAGGCAGGTTTGGGTGCTGCTTGCATTATTCCTGACCCTAGTGCTTTGTTCCCTGGCCCGAGAAACCTGCCCTCTGCCTCCCCAATAACATGTTGCCGTTTGTTCTGCAGAAATCGAGGAGGTGGAAAAGCAAACGAGAAGGGACAGATGCCAACAACCGACCCATCAAAGCCGCCGGGAAAGTCATTATCCAAGATATTTCCTGCTTGCTGCCTGTCCACAAGCTGCTGGGAGAGCTCTACATGTGAGTGTGAGCAACAAGTCAAGCAGCCGGCTGTGGCGTTGCTGTGCTTTAATCCTGAAATCAGTCAGCCCTGGTCTTTGAACGTTTCCTTACCTTCTTCCTCCATTCTTGCCTTGCCGCTTTTTTTACGGTATCCCTCTCTGCCTGTGAGAGGGGGACTTGTCTCCTTGAAATCTCTAAAGTGTGGTGGAAGAAATTTGTCACGGGATGTCGTACATGGAACTTGAACGGGTGCTCCAGCATTGTCACTGCAGGTTCAGGTTTTCTTCAGCTAAAGAGAAAATTACCAGTAAAATACTTTTTTTAATCTCATGTTAAGCTCCTCCCTTAAATGCATAGGCTTGAAAATCCCGATAAATGCACCTTCTCATACTATAAAACTGTTACTAGCTCGTAAAGCTTTTCAGTTTCAGAAGTGTTTGGAGGGCTTCATTCTCTTGGAGACTTGGTTGTACATGAGAGTGCCTCTACAGCAAGTTCTTGTGCTTTAATGGAAAGGATGGAGAAGTTCTGTTTGGTTTGGTTTTTGGATTTTTTTTTTTCTTTATTTTAAACAAGGAGTTTCCTTTTCCAAACTGTGGGATCCTGCCCATGCCAGCAGGCTCATATTGATCAGAAACTTCTGGGCTGCTCAGTGCTCCCAGTACCAGTTTACCCCTCCCCATCCTTCCCACCTTTGTAGATAACACATCAGCCAGCGCTGAGCTGTCTCCTTTCTTTTTAGATTGAATGTGAATAATATCCAGGAGACTTGCCAGAAAAACGCTGCCTCGGCTCTGGCCGTGGGACGGAGGGATCTCGTACAGGTACGGTGTCGGATCAGGCCTTTTCCTCCGGGTGCTGTGCTGCCCTCAGACAGCTTGTGCCGTCACCTTGGTCCCCAAACAGGCACCTGGGTTCAGCAGTTGTTCCCTGAAGTCTCAGGGGAGTGATTTGAAGCCTGTGGAACAGCCATGGAGGTGGTCTCTACCTTTTGGCATCGAGCGGTCCCTCGCCAGGAGTGCCAGCAGAATGTGTCATGCCCTTTGCCGAACTGAGCGAAGCACATTTTTCAGGGAATTCCTGCAGGCGAAGCGAGGAGCGCAGCCTACTTTTGAGTCAGCAAATGGAGTAACTGTGCAGAGAGTTGCCTAGCTGCTGTCAGCGTTCTGCTCCGTGATTTTGCCTTCCTTATGTAATGGTTCCCGCTGTTTGGCACTCATCTGTGCTGGCACGGGGAGCTAACTGCAGCCGCCTTCTCCCTGAGAGAGCGTGAGCCCAGGGACCCAGCCCTAAAACAGGGCTGGCCACTTACCTTCAGCTACCAACAGGAGAAAAATGGTTATTGTGGCCCATCCTTCTCCGTGTGATGAGTCTGTTGCGACGGGCAGAAGATTTGACAGGACTCGGGAGCACACGAAGGGGATGGGAGCGGGCTGGTGCCGCCGGGGGAGCCCGCGTCTCTCCTGTTTCCTTTCTGTGCTCTCGGGCACTCGGACCCATCCGAGTTTCAGTTTCTCTCTGGTTTTGCAGTGAGCAGCTGTGGGGCTACTGTTCCCAGCTGTTCTTTGTACTTGGAGCACGTGGTGGTTGTTTTCTTTACTTCTCCGTGTTGTCAGCTCTGTGATATCTGCTCTCTTTCCGGCGCTGCACTCCTTTTGCTGCCCTGCTCTTTTCTCATGCCAGACTGGGAGCTTTGGCTTTTCCCTGGAATATTCTAACTGCCTCATTTTAACAGACACACCAGAAAAAAACAGTTTGAGATCAGTGGTACAGAGACTGAAAAGGTGAAACTGTTTTTAGAGTAGGGGATGATAAGTGAAGGAGAAATCTCCTGTGAGATAGTTGAACTATTGGAACAGAAATGGCAAAGTGAACTCCTGTCTGTGCCGGGCTGTGCTAGGAGAAACAGAGGCGTTCAGTAGCACTCACAGCTAATGGAAAGATAACTTTTCATGCAAATAACGATTTGCCAACAAAGTTTCTGCCACCAAACACCTCCGAACCCAAGAACTCCATTGAATCTAAACCCTTTTGAGGTTTGTGACTATGAAACACACCAAGAGGTCTGTTAAGCTACCCTGACAAGTCCGTTAGACTATAGACTGTTCTTTTTCAAAGTTTAACCCAAATTCAGTGCAAGAGGGACAGGGAAAGCTTTGGATCTGTGTTACTCTAGATATTATTTGTAACACGGAAGCGAAACTGCTCCCTGCTGCTGGAAGGGGGGTGAGGAAAAAAAAAAAAGGCACGCTCCATGATTATCTGTCTGCGAGTGAATTTGTGCACACCTATGCCCTGGGAGTGTGGTTATTTCTAATTGTAGCTTTGATGCTTTTCTTTCCTGTCTGCCAGGTTTGGTCACTGGCCATGGTAGCCACTGATCTCTGTCTTGGACCGAAGTCTGACCCAGATTTGGAGATACCTTGGGCGCAGCATCCATTTGGACGGCAATTACTGGAGTCCCTGTAGGTGTCTGGATGCCGGGGAGGGGTTGGGGAATGGTTGCTGAAGCAGAGCCCTCGATAAGTATGTATGTCATAAGGCATCATTTCAGACTTGGAAAAATACCACAACTTGCTTTTTTTCTTTCCACTTCTCTCAAGCCTGATACGCACCAAGAAGGGAAGCCGCAAGTATGTTTGAGTATGTCAAACATTTGGCCGCCCCATCTAGCACCCAGGTCTTCTGCGGCTGGCATTGAGCAATAGGTCAGGTACAGCTGGAGCTCTGCTCTCCAGCGTGCCCGCAATGCCAGACGTCGAGATTTTGGTCGGTGCAGCTGATCTGCTCGCCTTCAAATTCGCCTGTCGCCATGTGGCGTTCCTGGGAAATCATTCCGCTGGTCTCAAAGCCACATGTTAGCTGGAGATGTCCTCCTGCCAGTGAATCTGTTCAGGAGGGCATGTAATTAGTAATTGATATTATCTGTTGATACGCCCTGTTTGGAGGCACAGGACTTGGACGGGGTACTTTGCACACCCTTGCTTGACCTGGCTTTTTCCTGCTGTGAGGCAGCAGCAGGAGTTCTGCTGAAGTTCTGAAGAACAGGTAGTTCTTCGTCACTCTTGAGTCTTCAGAGCAGTCCAAGAATTTCCCAGGCATCCAGAAAACCCATGGTGGTGTTTTCCCATGTGATCTAAATGTGGGATGCTTGCATGTAGAGGTGGTTTGGATTGGTGGCTGGGGTTGAGTCTGATGGCTCCACTTAGAGTCAGTTCTGTGGATGTTCCTGAAGCTGCACAAACTTGGGATAATCAGGCCATGAGCCTTACTGGATTCCCAGGACTGCCATCTTTCTCCCAGCTGGTCGGCCATGAGCGTTTCCCAAAGGAGGACTTGGCTCCTCAAAGGTACCCCAGGAAGGATGACCCTGCAGGACACATGTGCCCGCTGCAGGTGGTAATGTCACCCAGATGGATTTATGCAACGGGCTCGAAATTAACTGTCCTGGAGTCTCGGTGGTTTTGCCGTTGAGCTCTGCCCCGTCTCATACCGTCTCGTCTTTTTCCTTTCCCAGGCTGGCTCATTACTCGCAGCTCCACGACGTGCAGACCCTGGCCATGCTGTGCAGCGTGTTTGAAGCCCAGTCCAGGTTACAGGGGTGCCCAAATTCCTACGGCCTCTTCCCTCAGCGTGCCTCCAACTTGGCCTCCCACAGCCGATACGTATGACTGCAGTTTCTTTCCCGTTTCTCTTGTCTACCTTTGAACACCTCTCAAGTAGCTGACATGATTTCCTCTCTTTTTCCCCTCAACAGCCCAGCTTTACCTCCTCTGGCTCCTGTTCCAGCATGTCAGATCCTGGCACCGGAGGCTGGAGCATAGGTACTGAGACACAGATAGTGAACAGAGGAAACTCCCTCCCTTCTGGCCTGGGTTTTGGCTTTGAGAGCAGCTTCTCGGGTTTTGGCCTCTGTGACTTCATGGCTGGAAGCGAGCAGGGCTTGTAGTAACTGTGTCCTGCCCCTTCTGATTTCTGTGACACGTTGGCCTGACTGGACTTTGGAGAAGCTGTCGCAGACGCCCTGGGCTTACCAGGCTCAGCCCCTGTATCGTGGGTAACCCAGGGCCAGGAGCTCCCACAGGTGCCTTTTCCAGTTGGAGACAAATAAAGACAGAGCCCAGTTTGTACTGGTTTGCTCCCAGCCTGGCTATAGCAGCACTCGGGGTGACTGCCCCCATGGTTCCCAGATTAGTTCTCCGTCACCTTCCCGGATTTCGAAGTCGGGCTGACTGACCTGCAGTTCCCTGGGTCCTCCTCCTTGTCCTTTTTGAAGACAGGGGTGACACTTGCTGTCCTTCAGTCCTCAGGCATCTCTCCCAATCACCACTATCATTCAGTGACTGTTGAGAGCGGCTCCGCAATGTTGTCAGCGGGCTAATTCCCTGGGGTTTGGGAGTGGGGGGAGAAAGCAGTGCTGTGCTTTCTCCTGTCACTGGAAAAACAGCAGCGGTGGGGAAGGCTGATTTCTCAGTGCTGTGAACACGTAAGGACGTTTTCTGCTGAGCTGTGAAAGCGTCAAAGAAAAGTCACTTTTAAGGTCTCCAGTGTCAGAGCTGACAGCTGATTCCTAGTGATAGGCGTGGCCTGGGGCAGCCTCAGCCCTGTCAGCACCCAAGGCCTGACTTTTCAGGGCGATATCAAGGCATCGGTGACATGGGGAAGAGCGGAGAATGGGGGTTAGCGGAGCCAGCGTTGTCTTGCAGCAGTTATTAGCAGTCTTCTCCCTGCCCCCGGGGCAATCCCTTACGTACTACAGAGGCCCCTTTACGTAACTGCAGCCCGTGGTGAGGAGAGTCCGCCCTGTCTAGGAAAGAGGAGCCCGGTTCCGTTGGGAATAACGTTTCCAAACAATCTCCATGGGATTGATTGCCTGGATACTTTTTGTCTAAAGTGGAAGGCAAGGAGGGATTCCTCCGTGTTGGATTTCTCTTCTTGAAGGTCCCCATTCCCATCCTGTAACCAGAAGTACAGTAGAAGCTTGGCAAGTGTGGGTTGGCACTTGATTTTCAGAGGCAGGGCACTGTTAGTGAAATGCAGAAAGCGATAGGACAGCGTTTTGGAGAGAAAACCAGCATGTGCGAACACGTGGTCTCCTTCCTCACCCACCCCAGTTTAGGCGAGGTTGTGCTTTTTGAGGTCACACTCACAACCTCTCGATGCTTTCAGCAAACAAAGACACAGAGCAGGGCTCCACTCCCTGGTGCGAGTCTTCTCCGGACGACTTCCGCTATGGAAACCTGACATACCCCGATCACCGGGAGCGTGAGAAGGACCAGCATGAGAAAAACAAAAGGTGGGTTACAGCATGCCTTGGGGGTACCCGAGGCTTGCCACCGGAGTCTCTGAGAGTCGGATGGGGTGGATGACAACCCTGCTTGTTCCTCTAGGCTCCTGGATCCTGCCAACACTCAGCAATTTGATGACTTCAAGAAGTGCTATGGAGAAATCCTTTATCGCTGGGGGCTGCGAGAGAAGCGAGCTGAGGTTCTGAAGTTTGTCTCTTGTCCTCCTGATCCCCACAAAGGAATCGGTGAGTGCCTGCTTTGGTCTGATTCTGCTGCCCGGGCAGAGTCACTGCTCTGCCTCGGGAGCTCGGAAACATACGGTCAGCAGGCGGGACCAGAGGCGTCCGTCGCTCTGCCCAGAGGTTAGCTCTGCTGGCACGTGGTTTTGGCTCTACCGGCACGTGGTTTTGGCTTCTCCACAGCTCTGGATGGAGACGAGGCTTGCACATGTTGGTTCATGGGCTTTGTAGACTGTCATAATCTCTCTAGCAAAGCTAGAAGCACATGTGTTGTTACGCTAGCGACGTTCAGCTATTTTTGCTGACGGCTTTCCTTTATTTCCTCTCAATAAGAGCCCAAACATGCACTGTCCTGATGTCGGGTTTTGGGCTGTGTGTAAAATTGCAAGATTTCCAGCTGTGGGCGAGCTAGCCAAGAAATAGGCAAACCAGAACATTTCTCCCGAAATATTTTCAGCAGCGTAGGTGCCCACAGCTGCCACTTAAGGCCAGCTGCCAAAATGTCTTGTTCCCAGGCCTCTGGGAAAAGATGCGCCTCACCTTGGGGGAGAGAAGCAGGCAGGAGAGATGCCAGAGAAGCAGCAGTGATCTCCTATATGGAGATCAAACCGAGACCTCTTTAAAAGAACCAAACTCTTCTCCTAATTTTGCTCTCTGTTTCTTCTCCTCCCACCAGAGTTCGGGGTGTACTGCAGCCACTGCCGCAGCGAGGTGCGCGGCACCCAGTGTGCCATCTGCAAGGGCTTCACCTTCCAGTGCGCCATCTGCCACGTGGCCGTGCGGGGCTCCTCGAACTTCTGCCTGACGTGTGGGCACGGGGGCCACACCAGCCACATGATGGAGTGGTTTCGCACGCAGGAGGTGTGCCCCACGGGCTGCGGGTGCCACTGCCTGCTCGAGAGCACCTTCTGAGCAGTCCTTGAAAGCAAGGGCTCCCATCGACTGGATTTTTCGTGTTTAATTCCCAAGCCACGTTGAATTGGGTCTGCTCCACGCTTTCTGCCGCGGGGAGCCAAAGCGGGATGTCGCAGCGCTACGCCGTGGTGACGAGTGCTTCCAGTATTCCTATGCTCCCCAGGTTGCTCTCAGACCGATTCGACTAAACTCCCCGCGTCCATTGCTGGCGATGGATGCCGAATGAGGAAAATTGCTCTCTCCCACAGAAGGGTGCGTGAGGGTTGGCTTGTGGCCATTGAGGTGAGAAGATGCTAAAAAGCTCCTTGGGAAAGGCAGAGCCAAACTCACTCCAGCTACGCGGCGTCTTTCTAGGTGCTGCCGGGCAGGGGTCAAAGTGGATGAAGCAGTTGTCTCTGCTCCAAGAGCAAATAGTCGGCGAGGCTGTGCTTGGAGTTACTTTTGGAAGCAGCAGGGTCCTTATCTCGAATGGCTGCTTGCATCGTTTAGGTTACCCCGTAAAGCAAAAGAAGGAAACTGCGTTTTTTCAGGATTAATTCCCAAATAGCTTCCTACTCACTGGTTGGTATCCGGGGCCAGGGTGAAGAGGCCAGCAGTGCACCTGAGGTCGCTAGGATTAGTTGCTTTCTCCCAGCTGTTTCAGTACCATTGCTCTTCAGGTGTCTCCTCCATCTCCTGCTCTGCCCAGGTGGTGTAAAGCACTTTAACTTGCCTGTCCCTGCCTTGACCCTGACACGTCCTGGTGACTGTGAAAGGCAGCTGCCTTTGGAGTTTGGGATCCACAGCAGGGTTTCCGTGGACGGTGGCATCAGAGGGTGTTTCCAAAAGCCTTTACTTCCTTACTGAGAAAACACAAGGAGAACACTTGCTCCGTGCAACTCCGTTTGGTTCTTCTTCTCCAGGTTCTGCAGCGGGGAATTGACAAATAATTTGAGATTTGCTGCCGACATGCTTGAGCAATGAGACTCCTGAGCAGCAGTTTCTAGGGGGAAAGGGGTTTTGGCGAGGTGGTGGGATGCACGGAGGCAAAAGGTTTGTGCCTTTTCTCCCTGCGGAGCTTTAATTGGAGAATGTACCGGCTCCATCTGTCTCGTTGGGGCTGTGCCCAGTAGGGACGCTGCTGGGCGGTTGTGTGCAGGCTTTGGTTTTGGGCAAACGTGTGGTTGGGGAGGTACCGGAGCCCACCAGAGGTATCAGTGCCCCCGTCCCTTTGTGCTAACTTGGGCTGTGGGCTCCTGCCGTGGAATAGAAACAGATGGTGTATCTTAAACATTAAAACTATTTTTTTAAGCGCTCTTCTGATACAACTTGGTCTGGCTGTGCTAGTTCTACTTCCTTGGTGGGTGGCATTGCACCCCACAGGCCGCTCCTCGCACCCCGAAGCTGGAGGTCCTACTCCAGATACCTGTGCCTGGTGACAACAGCGACCCTGCAGTTGCTGGGGCGGGGGCTCACGGGCTGCTGGTGGGACCCCCAAGCCCGGCTGCCTTCGTGTGGGGACGATGTGGTGGTGCATGGCACCCCCAACGCCACGCCGGGCTGGGAATTGCCCACGGGTCGTGACGCGCCTCTTGCAAAAACGAAGCCGGGTGGCGACGGAGCTGCCGGCCAAGCAAAATCCCCGACATCCCACCGGTTTGGTGAGCCCTGGGGCAGCGTCTGCAGCCCCTGGCAGCCCTGGGGTCCCACCTCGGGCAAGGGTGCTGGCTGCAGGGAGAGGGCTCCCGCCTGCCTACGTGACAAGCCATTCGTCTCGGAAGTATTTTCATTTCCGTGCCCGCATACATCGGAAGGGAAAGGAGCCTTGTTATTTCGAGGCGACGGACCCGGCCGAGGGTGGTGTTTATCTATTATTACAGTTCATTCCAGTCTGCGACCGTAGTATCTGAATACCTCCGAGGAGGAGGATGGCTGGTGTTTCAGAGGAAGGCGGAAAAGCGCTCGCCGTGGCTGTTTGTGCAATCCCGCACGTGTAGGTGGAATTTCTGCCTGGATGCTGCGGGCGTTTGTCTCACACCCTGCTGCAGTGTGCGCAGTGGCTGCTTTGGGAGCGGTCTTGCTCAACGCAGAAGCGGCTGTTGCAAGGAAAGGGGATGGCTTATTCTCACCCGGCACGAGCTCGGCGAGAAGAGAAACGGCGTTGCCTGTGCCACGCTCAGAATAGAGGATCTGAGCTGGGATGTGCAGCTGCACTGGTGGCCCGCGCCGGCCCCTTCATCTGTTCTGCCCCCTGGCTGCTTGTTCTGTCGCCCGGGAATAACCTGGTAGAGTGCAAAAAGTGCCCAAAACTGGCCAAATCTCTCCTGCGGAAGGCCAGGCATTAGAGAAGGGAGAGGTGGGGCTGCTCCAGAAGCGGCTCTTGACACAGAACATGCTCCCGACCAGCTCTGGGGACACCATCGTGGCCGAACTGGGCAAACTGAACAGAGGACCCAGCCGAAGGACCACGAAGGACTGGCGGGTGATCCCCTTCCTGGTTTCTGCCAGGACGTCAACGTGAAACAGGCCCATTGGCACGGCACGGGAGGGGTGGGAAACTGCTCCCCGGGGAGCATCACGGGCTGTGGGCGTGCCAAGGCTCCAGTGGGCACTTCCAGGGAGGGAAGCTCCATCCTGGACGATCGCTGGAAGATCAGACCTCCCACTCTGTGCCCTCGAGGCCACTGTCAGCTTTTTAAGCCCCTTTTTGGGAGCTGGCGGGGGTGTAACGAATCGGGGGTGCTTTCCCCCTCGCTGCTGGGGCTCCCTGCGCAGAGGAGGAATCCCCGACGACCAAAGCTTGGCAGAGACAACGAGGGATGACGATATCGGAGAAGGTGCCAAGGATAAATCTTTCCCCGTGGATGCTGCTTCTCTGTACCAACCCCCTCCTCTGCGGCGTCAGTGCTGCAGGGCTCGATCCTGCCCAAAGCCCGGCGGTGCATTCCTGTTGTGTCCCTCGCGCCAGCGTCCGTCCGTCTGTCTCCCCAGTGGGTAAAACCAGTTCGGGAACTGATGAGCCAAAACCATTTGGCTGCTCTCGTTTCAGCCTGGCCCATCATCAGCTATCTCCACTCCCGGACGCTGCTGGTCTTCCCCCAGGGGCCACTGCAGAGCTGGGACACCCCTGTGCCACCACTGAGCCCCACCGTGGAACTCTGGGGGCCATCAGCCCCCCTTAACGAGGGCAGTGCCACACCAGGGAACCCCACAACCACGAGTGAGTTCCCCAGTGTGGCCCTTTGCAGCATGTAGCATCCAGGGGACCGGGACACCCCGAAACTCGCACATGTGGCGCTCCCCTGGCTCCTGGGCAATCACCGTGGCGTCAGGGCTGCCCTTCCTTGCCCTTGAGTGCGAGTCAAGGCGTGGGTAGGAAAGGAAGGGAAGGAAATGCCTTTCCTGGGTTTCGACAGCCCCTGCGGCCACGAGGAGAGCTGCAGATGCTCGGGGATGACATGAGCCGTGAAGAGCCCACGGGGTGGCTGGTGAGGTCATGGCACAGGGGTCCCCTCTGCCATCATGCCCGCCTCTGGTGCCCCCCAGGTTGGGGCTGTGGGTGCAGTGGCTGCCAGCAGAGCACTACCCAGATCTGCCTTTGCCCCGAAAAAAACCAGTCGTCCCCACCCAGGAGCCACCCTGCCACGTTGGAGGGCTGGGATCACCCATCAGAGCCGTGCGGGTGTCAGGAAAGCCCCCCCAGGAGAGTGGGGCATCCCACCCGCACAGCACCTCCTCTGGGATCTCTCAGTTTTTGACTCCCGCCACAAAAACCCCTCTGGGTGACCCCACTGCGCCGAGGATGTGGCCAGGGATGTGCCCCACCACAACCCCTGCGTCAGGGTGGTAAAATTAACACCCACACCCCCCAAAAACCCACATTTTTTGCCCTGAGCTGGTGGCTGGGCGGTGCCAGGAGCAGGGTGGGGCTGTGGAGCCGACACCGCGGTGCCTTTGGCATCCGTCTAGATTAGAGGCCTCGCTGAACACCTGCCTGGCCGTGCCCCCCAGCAGCCCACAGGGCCCCGAAGTTGGGGGGCGGATGGGGGGGGGGGGGCGTCCCCATTCCTGAGCTGGTAAACCCCACCTTAACCACAGCCCGTGGCCCAGCGTGGCCGGCGACGCCGAGATGCGCCAGCACATGGCTGGTCCCCGGATCGTGGTGGGAAGGATTTCCGAAAAATGGAGAGAAAAGTTCCTCTATTATCGTTCTTTGTGGTTTATTTGTGATTTTGTGGGGGAGCGGGGCGGGGCAGCACCGTGGGAAGGGTGATACCGCCTGGAGGTGCCCTATACCCCCCCGTAACTCCCTGTACCCCCCAACTACCTCCCCAGGTGTGCCATACCTCCCCAATTTCCCTCCCCAGGATGCCCCCCACGAATGTCCATACCCCTCTTCCCTCCTCCTTGGGGTGCCCCATGCCCCTCACTCCCCCATCACCCACCCGTGCGTGTCCCCCCACTCCTTGGGGTGCCCCCATTCCCCTGCCCCACCTCCACCACTGTTACCCCTCCTCCCCACATCTGCCCCCATCACCCCCCCATGGGTCCCCAACACCCTCCTCCCCGGGGTGCCCTGTGCCCCCCACTCCCCCATCACCCACCTGGGGTGCCCCTTCCTCCTCTTGTCACCCCTCCATGGGTCCCCAACATCCTCCTCCTCGGGGTGCCCCATACCCCCCATCACCCACCCGTGGGTGTCCCCCCCTCCCCGGGGTGGCCCCATTCCCCCCACTCCCTCATCACCCACCTGGGGCGCCCCTTCCTCCCCCATCACCCACCCGTGGGTGTGTGTGTGTCCCCCCTCCCCGGGGTGCCCCCGTTCCCCCACCCCACCTCTGCCCGCATCCCGCGCCCCGGGCTACCCCGCGCCCCCGCATGGAAGCACCTGCCGCGGGGGCGGAGCCTGCCCGGCCCTAAGCCCCGCCCCGTCCCCGCGCGGGGGTGGGCGTGTCCCCGCGGCATATTCATGTATGCAGATGAGCAGGTGCGGGCAGAGCGCGGTGGGGCGGGCGGCGGACGGCGGAAGGGCTGCGGGGCGGGCGGGGGTCCATGGCGGCTCCGCGCTCCTTCAGCGCCGCCGAGGTGCGGGCTCGCTGCGCGCAGGGCTCCTGCCTGGTCCGCTGCCGCCGCCGCCTCTACGACCTCAGCGGCTTCGTGCGGCTGCACCCGGGCGGGGAGCAGCTCCTCCGGAGGAGAGCCGGCACCGACGTGAGCGCCGCGCTCGACGGGCCCCCTCACCGGCACTCCGCTAACGCCCGCCGGTGGCTGGAGCAGTACTACGTGGGGGAGATGGAGAGCGGCGAGGAGGAGCAGGTACGCGGCTCCGCGGGGGGATCCTCTGTATGGGGGGGGGGTATGGGGTCCACAGGGGGTCCGGGCTCGGGGATGTCCCAGGTCCGGGGTGTGCGGTCTGCAGGGGGTCCCGGCTTCGGGCTGTGCAGAGTCCGGGATGTCCCGAGTCCGCGCTGTGCAGGGTCTATAGGATGTCCGGGGTGTGCGGGGTCTGGAATGTATGGAGTCTGTAGGGGGTCCCGAGTCTGGGGTGTCCCTGGTCTAGGCTGTGTGGGATCTGGGATGTGCCGAATCTAGAGGGTGCCCCGAGTTCAGAGTGTAACAGGTCTGGGATATCATGGATCCACCCTGCACAGAGTTTTAGGGTGTCCAGGCTGTACGGAACCCGTGGGGTGTTCCAGGTCCGGGCTGTGCAGGATCAGGCACGTACAGTCTGTAGGGTTTCCTGGGCGCAGGCTGTGCAGGATCTGGAATGCACGAAGGCTGTTGGGTGTCCTGGGTCTGGGATATCCAAGGTCTGGGATATAGAGACTACAGAGCAGCCCAGGTCCAGGCTGTATAGGATCTGAACAGGGTGGGGTCTATAGAGCACCCCAAGGCTGAGGTGTACAGGGTCTGAGCTGTACCAGGTCTATAGGGCACCCCAGGTCTGAGCCATATGGGGTGTATAGTGCACCCCGGATCTGAGCTGTGCAGGATTCAAACTGTACAGAGCATGCAGGGGCTGTATAGGGTGTGGGGGGCACAGAGATTTTGTGGTGTATAGGGCACCCAGGTGCAGGTCTGAGGTCTACAAGATGTGCTGTGTGCTGGGTCTGAGCCCCACAGGATGCTGGGGGGGGGGCTCGGGCTGTGGAGGGTCTGGGGTGGGCAGGGGCATGAAGAATGTACGGGGCAGGGAGTGTTTGAGGCTCCTGGTGTCCTGCGTGGCAGGTGCATGAGGTGTACGGGCACGCAAAGGTCCCAGGGACATGGGGCAGGGAGGCTCCGGTGAGGTCTGTGGGGCTGGGAGGCCTGGGGTGTGTTGGATGACGAGGTGCAAGGGTGCAGGCTCCTCAGGGCCTGAGATGGACTCTGTTGCAGCCACACAGAGCCTGGTGTCTTATGGGGTCCCACCCCCTGGTCGCATCCCAGCCTGGCTGTGCCAGGTGGCAAAGCTGATACCCAACCCCGGTGTGGAGGTGTTGAGGTCTTCAGAGGGGCATAAGAGATGGGGACACATGGCTCGGTGTTGGTTTTAGCAGCTCCCTGTGCCCTGGGGCAGGGCACCCCTCCTGGCACTACCAGCACTTGGCCAGAGACCAGAGTGCTGGGCACTGGGATTTGCCGGCGAGAGGAGGCCAGCCACCTCCCGGAGTGTCCAGCTGTGGGACAAGGGTGTCCGTGGCTCAGTGGCCATGCTCAGCTACTGCCCAGCCTGAAGGCAAAGGGCCCCGGGGAAGCACCGGTGCCACCGATTCCAGCTGAACTTCCAGGTACCGGGACCTGCCGCCCCGGTTACTGTCCCTCGTGGGCAGGATGCCCGAGCCATGGCGCTGGCCCCAGGCCCCTTTGTCAGCCCAGCGCTCGCTTGTCCCCTGCGGACACACCAGCCAGGTCAGTGACCGGTCGGTGAGTCCCTCTGGGCTGGTTGTTTGCTCTCACTGGTTCTCCTCCCGTGCCACAGATGGGGCTTTGTTCAGTGCCCGCTCATCCCCCCCCCGCCGAATCCCGACGATGGCACCTCCTCGGTTGGGACACTCGTTGCTGCTGCCTCCTCCTTCTCACAGGCGTGACAAGCCCTACGGGTTGGGGCGAAGGGAAGGTACCGGACAAACGGGTTCTCACGCCGCAGCCCGCGCCGAGGGGAATTGCCACCATCCCAATGCAAATACACGGCGTGATAACGCCGGGGCGCAGGGAGATCATACACGACCTGGCACTAGATAAACCGTCCTGGCTCATAATGCAGAGGGGGAGGGAAAGAAATAAAATAAATGCCAGCCTGCATGGTGAGGCTGGCCATGTCGCGTCCTGATGCGTGAGCTCCTCTGCCAGGCTTGCCACTCCCAAAAAAATTGTAGGGAGATGGGTGGCATTTGTGGCTTTGGCTGCTTTCAGGCAGGTGTACCCCAAGCAGCTCAGGGGAGGAGGTGTTCTGCGGCCCCCACCCACCTCCAAACCCCCACGGCTTTGCTGGTGCCTCTTCTTGCTGAGCTGCACCATCCCCGTGCCGAGGTGCCGCAGGCATCCAGCATCCCCCTGCTTGCACGCGGGAACTCGGGGAGGCTTGGGTTGGACAAGAGGTGGGGGGAAAAAAAATGTGTTTGTGTGGGAGGGGTGAAGTGGAAGAGGAGAGGCAGCCTTTGTCCTGCAGGGTCTTGTCCTGTGGCTCTCAGGGGCTCGGCTCCATCCTTCAGCAGCTCCCTCGAGTCACCCTCCATCCTTTGGCAAAGGGCAAATTAACCCCTTTAGCTTCTTATCTAGGAAAGCAGTAGGTATAGGGGAGATCAAAGTGAGGAGCAGTAATTAAAATCTACTGTCTAGCTTGGGTTAGCTGCCTCGCTGAAGGGAAACTGGTTCATCTAATTCCCCCTCCAATTTAGGCAATGAGAGACTTTCATCACGGCTTCTCTGGGGCGAGTGACGTGGCTGTGAGTCACGGCAAATCCCTTGTCCCTCTCGGGGCTGGTGTCCTCCCCATCCTCTCGCCCCACCACCACACGTCAGTCTTGCCCTGGCTCTCCATCCCACCCTGAGCTCTTCAGAGATGTAACAAGAAGTGGCTTTAGTAGTAATTGTATTGTAACAATTCAGCCTCCTTTTAACAGTCCTCCAGCATTTAACAGGCTACGATGCAGCCTCATGGGGCTCCTCTGGCCGCTGCCTAGGAACCGTGGTGCTCCTAGGACAGCAATGTCAGGACTGTGCCACCGCGGGTGGGGACCTGGCGTGGGTGCCCTGTGCCCTGCGGGATGTCCTTGTCCTCCCTGCCCCGCGGTGCCAATGCATCTTCTCCCACGTGGATGTGGGCAAACTCAGCCGGCGGCCGCAGGGGGATGCAGGGATGCCCAGCATCACCGCTGTCATGCTCTGTGCGTTCAACCCCGTCGCTCTCCCGGCAGGAGAGCCTGCACCTCGCTGGCGCTGCCGCTCTCTGGGGCGGCGGTGTGGGAAGGCGGCATTTTCGTAGGCGTCGACTTTTTCCCTGCGTGTTACATCAGGGCCTCTTGTGCATCTTTCCCAGCGGGACCTGTTTGCCTGGGGGCAACTCGTGGTGCATCAGCAGCACCCATGGGCGACAGGCAGAGCCCGGCGCTTGCAAAGACCCCCTTCATCCTCCTTCAAACCCACCTTGTATTTAGAGGAGGAGGGAGAGGGTGAGGCCAGAAGTCCCGGCGCTGGGCCAGGTGCCGGTGGGGCTCGGGGCAGGCAGGAGCACGCTGGGGAGCGAGCTGGGGCACGCAGGCATGGCTTGCGCCCCGGTTGCGCCACGGCTGCCCGTGCTTTTGGTGCCAGCCCTGGGGTGAACAAGAGGAGAGCCTTTCTCCTGCTCCCTGGCTGAGGAGGAAGGGGTGACTCAGGTGAGGCTGGGTGGGAGCTGCCGTGACACGCAGGGTGATGATGGCATGGTGGCACCCATTCTCCCCAGCCCAGGTGCTGCTGGCAAGGGGGTGTCTGCACTTTCCCCCCACCCCATCCACCTCCCTGATCTGGGAGGATGGGGCAACCTTTGGCCACGCCACGGAGCTCTGGCATCCACAGGCCAGGGAGCTGGAGGTGTGTGGACATCTTGGAAAAGGGAGGAGAGGTGCCGGGGTGTTGCATCAACCCGACTTTCTTAAGCATCCTTCCTGCTGCTGGGGGAGAGCACGGCGGGACTGCTGGAGAAGCCACTTCTCTCTCTCTTAAAGCCAGATTTTCTTCCGAAGCATCCGTGGGGAAGAGGCAAAACAATAACTTGACCGTCCTCGGTTGGATTTCAAGGTGTCCCACCTCCCCTGGGACTTTGGGGTGTCCGGCTGAAGGACAGAGCATGCAAATCGCGGTGGGCACCCTCACAAGGGGGAGGTGTGGGGTTCCCACACTGTGCCGGTGGTAAAATCGATGCCTGGCTGGAAACATCCCCTGCTCTAGGGCTGGGTGCTGCAGCTTGCTGGGATGAGGCTTAAAATCTGTCTGGCCAGGGAAAGGAGCCTCGCCCAGCAAGCATCATGCCGGACCCTGCCACCAGGTTAATGGTTAACTCCAGATGACAAAAGTAGGAGAAAAGTCATATTTGGGACGGTGTCCCCAGCTGACGCTGGAGCTGGCACTGCCAGGGGAAGGAGGCTGGTGCCGGCAGCCAGCGATGTGGTTGCTTCCGAGTGTTGGTCAGGTTTCTCCTGTTTCTCAGCCAGCCCTGGCAGTAAGATTGCAACCCAGGCTTAATCCCGCCAGCACACCCCGAAACCAACCCTCCACCCCATCTCCCATGGCCTCTGGTGAAGTTGCCCGTGATGCCACGGGCACTTTTTCCTCAGGGCGAGCTCCCTCCTGCTGCATTTCCTCCCCCTGCTCCATCCATGTCCCGAGCCAGGGTGGTGCCACTGGCCATGGCCAGTTCCACCAGCCCAGCTTCCTCGGGGACCAAAATGGGGTGGGGAAGGAGGGAGCGCAGGAGCCTCCGTATTGCAACGCCAACCCACTGGCACTCGGTGTCCTCCTGGCAGCGTGGTGGGGTGCTCTGAAAGCCGGGCTTGGGGTGGGGAAGGTTTCTGAAGGGACTCAGCATGCGATGCTGGGTGCACAGGTCAAAGGGCTCGCTGGCAGCTGCATCCCTCAGGAACCTGCTCTGCAGGAACTGCCTTAAATTCATCAGATTTTTCCCCTCTTGTTTATTTAGCAGGCGGGCACAGGCTCGCTCTGCTCAACGGCGTGGCCGCCACTGTCCCCAGCTGCGTCCATCACTTCACCGCAGGGTTTTCCTTCTCTTTTCAGGCCCCCCCTGAGCCGGTGGATGAGAAGCCGGTGGATGCTGCGGCCCAGACCCAAGCACAGGTGGATCCCCGCTGTAAAACAGTGGATGCGGAGAAGGTAGGAGCCAATCCAGCTGCTCCTGGCCCTTCTCCCGGAGCAGATGGCACCACTCGCACTTTATTGTCCAGGCGTAGCCGCGCTGGGAGGCTCCAGTGACGCTGGCATGGGTGGGGATGGCTTTCTCTGCTGTGCCCTTCCAGTGGGACGTGCTGCCAAGCCACACCTTGCTTGTTTAATTCATTTTTCGGGCTTTATTTATTTTTTTTTTTCATTTTTTTTTTTAACCTCTTGACTGAGAACAGGTCGTGAGCACTAAGGGATTCCCCAGCCCTGGCAGGGTGATCCAACCCTGCCAGCTCCTCTCTAATCGTGCCACGGGACCGGGGCTTTGTCCCCAAGGTGCCTTTGGATGTCTTTGCTTTCTGCGGCACCGTGTGACCACTGTGCCTTGCACGGCCCTGGCTCGCGGGTCAGCGTGCTTTTTTATCTTGCAAAAGGATTACTTTTACTTTTTTTTTTTTTTTTTTGGACCAAAACACCTTGTGCACCTCTATCTTGATATTTAGCTGCTGGCTGCCTTTAAAAGCAAACCTGTCATCCTAAAGTGACCTTTTTGCTCTAACTTTTCCTTGGTGAAGGGTGTTTCCATCCTCACCCTGTACACCCACTTAGGGCTCTGGTTATCAGGGCTGATACTGAGCTGGGTCCAGGTCCAGCCACCTTCACCTTGACCTACTGGCAGGTACCTGGTGGCACAGTGACAAGCTCAGCCCCGTGTCCATGAGTGGATGGGGCTGATGTGTGGCTCCAGTTTTGGTGCTTTGGATAGCTTGGAGCAAGAAGCTGCGCCTGGGCATGGGAGAAGGGGGTTTGCAGCCTGAAATCCCGCAGCATCATGCCAGGTGTGGGTCCTGCAGGGGTTACAGCTGTTCCTCTCCTCTCCTTCAGGACCTGGTGGACTGGCAGAAGCCCTTGCTGTGGCAAGTGGGCTACCTGGGGGAGAAGTACGAAGAGTGGGTGCACCAGCCTGTCGATCGGCCCATCCGCCTCTTCCACTCGGATTTCCTCGAGTCCCTCTCCAAGACAGCGTGGTGAGCCCTCGGCGGGGGGAAATCTGCCGGTGCCTCCATGGGGGGACGGGGTGGGATGCTCCCTCTGACCTCCCCTCCACCCCGCAGGTACGTGGTGTTCATGGTGTGGGCTCCCGTGGTGCTCTATCTCAGCTGGGTCAGCTACACCTCCCTCGCCTGGGGCGACACCAGGCTCTTCTCCTCCTTCACCACAGGTACAAGTGGCGGCAAAGCCTTCAGGCTCGGCTCGCTGCCCCCCTCCCCACCTCTGGCTGCAAGGGCAGGAGAGCCCCGGGCGGGACGGGGAGACCTCTGCATCCCTTTCCCCATCCCTCCTTCCATCCATGCATGAGAGCAGCGGCTGAGCCCCCATCCCCACCGCCACTGTCCCCTCACACGATGCCTCCTGCGCTGCTTTAAAGCCTTGAGCTCACCCGCGATTCGGTCCCGCCCAGCAGGAATGCAGCCTGTTCCCCTTTGCTGTCCCCCAAACCCGACCCCGCCGGTGCCACCGGCCGCTGACGCCCACCCGGGCTGGGGCTGGATGCCGGTGCGGCGAGCGAACAAACCCGGCTCTCAGCAGTGTCGCCGGCGTCACACAGTGCCCGGCTTGTTCGCCCGAAGCGCCTGCCCTTGAATCTCCCACTGTCTGCTCCCCCGGGAATAACAAGTGTGGCCAGGGCAGGCTGTCTTCTTTGTTGTGCTTTGCTTTTTTTCTTTTTTTGCTTTTTTTTTTTTTCTTTCTTTTTGCTAGGCTCCCTATTTTTTTTGCAAGGTGCCACTCGGTGCCAGTTGTGCCCGGCTGTACCAGCACCCCTCTCCTCGTGGCGTTTGGCACCTTGCTGCCAAAAAGAGTTGGTTTTATTTTTTCTAAAAACGAACGGGTTTGGAGGGAGCCTGAATCTTTCTTAGCAAGGGTGTAGGGCTAGCAGCTGGCCTGGGAAGGAGGAGGTGGCTGAAAAATGCTCTGTGGGGGAAAATGCCCAACAAACCTTTTTTTTTTTCCTTGCAAAACAAAGGAAAAAAGACCCAACTTGGTGCCAGCAACAGTGGTTAACTGTCACGAGTGCTGCCTGCACAGAGAAGGTCCCTCCTGCCTTGTTCTGGTGGGCAAAGCAGCTTTGCAAGGGACGGGGCAAATCCAAGCCCAGCTGAAATGCAGGGAGACCCCCTTGCCCAGGGTGACGAGAAGCCGCTCGTTTCCTTAAAGACTGGAAATGAATGGGAATCAAAGGCAAAAACGTGGTTTGGGAAGGTGGCTCGGGGCAGGAGGCGATGAGAGGCGAGAGGGAGGGTGAGCCGAGCTTCCTGCCGGGGAAGGACGGTGACGGATGGGAGTGCCCGCGCATCACCTTGCCCCGCTGACCACTGCACGTCTCCTTGTGTAGAGTACTCCATCCCCGTCCACAAATACTACTTCCCCCTCATCTTCCTCCTGGGGATGTTCCTGTGGTCCCTGCTTGAGTACCTCATCCATCGCTTTGTCTTCCACATGAAGCCACCCGCTAGTAACTACTATCTCATCACCCTGCATTTCTTGCTGCACGGGCAGCATCACAAGGTGAGTTGCAGCTTTTTTACGCCTTTGCCGGCGCCTGCCGGGCCGTGGGAACCGGTGGCCTTAGCTCGAGAAGAGCCTGTCAGTGCGTGTATGACGTGACTCCTGGCACCTTTGCCCCGAGCGGGGCCCTTACCTAATACCAGCAAGGGCTGCAAGAGGAGCTGGACTTAAATCTGCAAGCTTGGGGTTGGTTAGATGAAGGCCAAAGAAAGCCGTGGGCTCCCTCTAGCTTCGATGGAGGAAACGTTCCAGTGCAGCTTGGGGACCCGCCAGCCAAAGCCACCGGCCACCCCGCTCTCGCCACGCCGGGAACATCTTTTGGCGAGGGTTTCTAGGTGCTGCTTTGGTGTGGGCTTCTCCCAAAGGGGTGACCCCAGTGCTTGGCCAGGGATGTGCTTTAGGGGTGAGCTGGGAGCTGCCTGTCTCACTGTCTTTCTTTTCTTCCAGTCGCCCTTCGACAGCGCCCGGCTGGTCTTCCCACCCGTGCCGGCCTCGCTGGGCATCGGCTTCTTCTATGGTGTCCTGCGGCTCCTGCTGCCCGAGGTGCTGGGGCTCTCGCTGTTCGTCGGGTGGCTCTGTGGCTACGTCGTCTACGACATGATGCACTATTACCTCCACTACGGCTCGCCGAAAAAAGGCACCTACCTGTACGGCCTGAAGGCTTACCATGTGAAGCACCACTTTGAACACCAAAAAGCAGGTAGCGCAGCGGTCCTAGGGAGCGAGAGGGCTGTCAGAGCCCAGCCTGCCTGTGTGCAATGCTCTGAAATATTTGGTGTCTGGCGTTTAGGATGGGTAAATCTGGGGGAAGCGATGTTTCATGGTCCCACGGTGCATGTTTCTCAGCCTCCTCTGTTGAGGATGGCGAGCTAGGCTGAGTATGAAAGCAAACAAACCTGTCTTGCCAGCGGGCACTGATGCCACCCAGGGATGCCGGGGCGGAGGTAGAGCTCTTGCGGCGCTGGGATGAGGGTGCTTTTCCCCACCCAGGGCAGCATCTCCTCCCGCTGAGAGGTGTTGGCTGACATGGGGTGAGGCTCTGGGCTTCCCCTGGATCCGCCCCAGCGCTTGCTCAACCTGCCCTTTGCCCAGTTTCCTAGGAGAAAACGTCCCGACCAGATAAGCTGTCATCCGCAGGGCTGTTGCCACAGCCCAGCCAGCTCCTAACACTCCCTCTCATCTTCCTCCTCGCCTTGCCTTCCTCCCTCCCTGAAACAACCTCTCCAGAGGCACCGCCTGCCCCGAGCATTGCTGTGAGCCATTGTCACCTTTGCCTCCAGCTGCATGACATCCCACCCTGGCCTTCTCCCAACCCTGCCAGTCTTGGTGGCAGTTAACACTGAGCAGGCTGTGCCCAGTCGCTGGCGGCGTTTCGGTGTTGGCGATGCCGCAGGCTGAGCGCTCCCTTCCCTGCTCGCAGGCTTCGGCATCAGCAGCCGCTTCTGGGATCACTCCTTCCGGACGCTCATCCCCGAGGAGGAGACCTTCAAGAAAGAGGACTGATGGCCCCGGCGCCCGGCTGCCGGCTCTGTCCCTCCCGGGCTGGGGCTGGCATCCCTTCCCAGCTCTCGGCGAGCCGTGCTGCTCCCCGGTCCCCTTCCCCAGGGGCTGGGCCACCACAGTAGTGGCCCCTCACCGGAGCATCCCTGCGGTGCTGCCGAGTGGGACAATGATGCGGGGAAAGGGGAGGAAGAGGAGGTTGCTCCCCGGGGGAATCGGCCTCTTCCTCACTGTCCTCTCGCTTCAGGCCACAGATGTGCGGGCAGGTCTGCTGCCCGAGAGATGAAGTGCCCGATGTCACCTGCCTGAATCCGCTCTGGCACCTTGCTGGAACCTCCTGGGGTGCCCCCTCCCTGTTAACCCTGTCACCTAACTCATGCCAAAGGGGCTTCTGTATCCCGGGTCCTTCTCCCGGCCCCAGCCCAGTACAAAATTTCCTTCACCTGCACACCTTGGAGGGGAGGGGGGATCCCGCAGGTCCGGATTTTTGCCTTTTTCTAACCACCTGTATCTCTCTGCCAGATTTATCGAGTTGTTTTTCTAGACATTGGCTACTTGAAACTCAAACTCCAATGAACAGAATTGCTCCGAGGTGCCTTTTTTTGCTGATCCTGTGATTTATTATTTTTTTAAATTTTTTTTTTCCCCCCTAATGTTTACCGCAGATATTTAAAGGTTTGGAATAAAATTATATGTGAAACTGTAGACACTACAATTGTAAATATACTGTATATTTTGAAAAAAAAAAAAATAAAGCCTTTTAAAAAGGATCTGGCTAATGCATAACCCTTGGGGCTGCTCCCACGTTTGGTGCGTCGCTTCCCCGGGGTACTTTGTGGTTGATTTTCTCACTTCCCCGTGCTGACGACAGCCGTGCCGCGGTGAGGGAGATGTTATTTTGAGGTTTGAGGGGGAAAACTACATTGAAAGTTGGGTGAGCCTGGGCTCTCCGGAACGGGAAGGCGGCCGAAGATGTCGCTCAATTCTCCAAAGTTGGGCAACGGTGTCATGTGCCACCTCTGCGCTTCTCAGAAATCAGCCTTTGAGTGACCCATGATGAAACCACCTGCGAAATCTTCCTGTGCTCCCGGCAGAGCTGTATTTATTTATTTTTTTTTCAGCGCTGGTGCCCATCTTTTGATGCTGGGGTATGGGATGCCCCCAAGGCTTCAGGATGGGGAAGATCTTGAAGGACGAGCATCGCTTGTTGCGGGATGGGTGTGCTTTTGGAGGGTCCTGATGCCAAGCATGCTAGGGTGCCCTGGGCAAGCCTTCCCGTGACTGGTGGCAGGGCCAAAAGGGGTTGGAGTGCCAGTAATTCCTTCTTCCACCAGGCAAAACCCGCTACGGGGGGACGGAGGTTGCTTTCTTCACTATGAGTTGCTTTCGGGGAACAGGGGGAGCCGGGGCCGTGTGGAAAACCACGCAAGGGGAGTGGTTGCACAATGTCCTTCTGCTGCCTTGTGGGAGCGTTGACAGGGGAAAGCACCCTATAAATCCTCATCCTGCCCTGCCTTGCCAGTCTGTGGAGGCAAGAGAAGCGGGGCTGGCTAAACCCAGCAGATTGAGCAAGCCGACGAGTTTCCTCTTTGCAAGAGAGAATCTGAAGAGGAAGAAGGGAGAGGGTATGTTTCTGTCTTGCTCCCAGCTGGCTGCATCAATGGTGGGGAGATGCTGCTGCTCATTTCCCTGCGAGAGGGGCAGTTTTCTGGCCAGGGACCGTCACCGCGGGGATGTTGAGCAGGGATAAAGAGTTGGATTTAAAACCTGAAGCAGGAAATACAGGAGCGAAGGGGTGGAAATATGGGAAAGTAGGGGATGCTGGGGCTGCAAAGGTGCGAAAGCTTCTATCAGGTGAGTGACAACGAGGAGGGACGTCACCTGGAAATTAAAATGGATCTTTATGGTCAAAGGTGTAGGCTGTGAGGGCAGGACCCCAGGGTGGACTGGGGCCGGTTCTAAAGTCATTTACATAAATCAAATCCAGATATCTCTTGCTAACGTGGAGCTAGATGTGCCAATACGGCTGCTGCCGACATCTCTGCTTGTGCCCGCACCAGTGGCCACGGTGCCGGATGAAGCAGAGAAGGCAAAGCAGGGGCAGAATAAAGGAAGGGCTCTTTTTCCCATGGATTTTACTTTATTTCGGGTTTCCTTCTCTTTTTTTTTTTTTTTTTTTTTTTTTTTTTTCCCTTCAGAGGGTGGTGTGCCACGTGTACGGCTGTTCCTTAGGGTGGAAGAACCGCATCTGGCTGATCTCTGGGCGGTGCCCGAGGCTCATCCCCACCAGACGCTGCCAGCCCACCTCCTCAGTTGCCCAAAGCTCTTTGCTGCAAGCATGGACATCCTGGAGAAGGTCCTCTCCTTGGCCCAGCTCATCCACGCCCAGTTCGAACAGGTGAAGTGCTGCAAGCACCAGTGCCAGCGCCTCGTGGAGCGCATCCAGATCCTGCTGGAACCCGTGAGGATCCTCAAGGCTCAGCCACGAAAGCATATCTCCCACCACGAAGAGGAACTGCTGAAGAAGCTGCTCTGGGTGCTGGGGGAAGCCCAGAAACTAGTGATGAAATACAGCCAGACAAGCTGGATCCAGAAGTTCCTGAGAGCCCACAGCACCAGCGAGGAGTTCGTCTGGGTGAATGAGAGCCTGGGGGACATCGCCCAGGGGCTCTCCCTTCTGCTGCAGGCGGAGCAGAAGCAGGCTTTCCTGGAGGCTTTCCAGGAAAAGACACGTTGCAGGCAGGACGCCGAGGACCTGAAGGACGACAGGGCTTTCTTGAACCAGGTGATTGCAAGTAAGTGTGCGTTTAGCAAACCCTCTTTCCCGGGTACCGGTGGTTGGCATCTCTTCCCAGCTGCTACCCAGCTTTGGCTTGATGACCACAGCCAAGGAGAGCCAAAGGGACATTTAAACCATGTGAAAAACTAACCGCGTTGGTGTCCATCGGCCCCACCTCTGCGCATTTGTCTCCCCAGGTGCTGAGGAGCCTGAAGACAAGGACTGGGAGATCTACAAGGACAGGCAGGGCATGGAGAGCCAAATAGACTGGATGCAGCAAGAGCTGAACAAAATCGTGCGCGTGATGGACCGTAAGTCGGCGCCGTTCCACTGGGCACCCCGCACACGGTGTCCCTTCCGTCCCTGAGCCCTGCCTAACGTGTCCCTTGTTCCCATGGCGGGCACAGGCTTGAAGAAAGTCAACGTTGGTAAAAGAGAAGACATCACCGAAATCAAGCGGGACCACCTCACCTTCTACAAGCAGCTGCAGGACACCGAGAGGTACAAACTCTATGAGGGCGAGTACCAGAAGTACCCTGTCGCCATCAAAACCTTCAAGAGGCCGTTGACCACCGACCCTGTGTGAGTCATCTCGGGTGGGAGGGCCATGGGGCAGCCAGGGTGGGAGGGTGGCACAGCGCCACGGCACGGCTCGTTGCCGGGGACCTCACGCGCTGTCCCTTTCTGCAGGAAGGTGAGAGACATCTTCGAGAAGGAGGTTCAGACCCTGAAGAAGTTTGAGTCTCCGAACATCCTACGCATGTATGGGATCTGCATTGAGGAGAAAGGTAGGGAGTGTCATGTGAATGTCACCCTTTCCCTCCCCTGCATGTCCCCAGAGCTAGCTGGCGGGTGGCACCAGGCAGGGCGCTCATGGTTTCTGCCTTGCAGATGGGAGCCCCTGCTTCTCCATCGTCATGGAGTACTGCAAGCACGGGACACTGCGGGATGTGCTGACCAACCAACGACATCTCGGCTGGGACATCCGCATCCGGATGGCCCTGGGAGCTGCCAGGGGCCTTTACAGGTGAGCTCCTGCATAAACTGGTGAGTGAGTCCTCCAGACGATCCTCAAGCCGTGCTTGGCTTCCTGGTACCTCCCAATCAGCAGTGGCATCCCGTTAAATGCTGCTTCCACCAGCTTGGGTGGTGGACGGGAAGCTAGTGAAGCGGTAGGTGGTGGGCTTGGATGTGGTAGCACCCATCTCCCCTGGTCGCTGGCCCCTGCGTGTGGCTTCAAGCCTGCAAAAACCTGGAAAGGAGAAACCCCCTTCCCCACGCCCATAGGCCAGCTTCAGGAGGACCCTTACCGCCTGGCCACTTCTCTTTATGGGTGCTGCTCATCCTCAGGGCTTGTTGTTTTGCCCACAGTGGTTCTTTGAGCCACTGCTGCAAATGTTGGCTTGGCAAGGCTGGACATCCAAGACAGGCAGAGAGCTGCTCGCTTCTCTGGGTGGATGTCAGCCCATCCCCGGAGCCCCAAGTTGGGAATGGATCTGTCACCAACCTGTGTTGCCTTTGCTTCCGTCTGGCTGCAGGTTGCACCAGACAGAGGAGAAGTCCCGCCTCCACGGCTGCATCTGCAGCAGCAAGTTCCTGGTGGCCGGGGATTACTGTGTGAAGGTAAGGACCATGCTTGGAGAAGCCCTGGGGAGTTTTGCATGGGTTTTTTGTGGATGTCTCCCTCCACCAACACTGAAGGGAATTATGATGGTCCAGAATCTCCCCTCTCACCTTAGATGCTCACACCTCAGTTTATCATCAGCAAAGCGAGCATTTCTGAGCTGTCCACCCTGGGATGAGCTGAAGCTAGGACAGCTCACCTGCTGCCTCCTCCTGTGGCTTTACTTGCAGCAAGAGCCACGTGCCGGGCAGCATACGTGGCTCCGAGCCAGCCTTTGCTGCCCAGGTCACCTCCCTCTGCTTTCTCCATCTTGGAACCCGTCCCCAGCCCTGCCACAGGTTTCTGCAGGCAGTGTTTCTACCACTTTTCCTTTCTCTCAATCAGCTGTCGGGGTTTGAGCTTTGCGAAACAGAGTCGTCCATCAAGAGAAAATCCAAGAGGGACTGGAAACAAGTCTCCATGCTGGCTTACATCGCCCCTGAGAACCTGAAAGACATCAACTACCCTTACAAGAGGCCCTGTGAAATATACAGGTGTGTCCGTCCCTCCCGGGAGAGATGCCCGTAAGCCAACAGGTGTCTGGCAGGGTAACTGTTGAGCTATGGAGGAAGGATGTGTTTAACCAGACACATGAGCAGCTGTTTGTAATTGGCATAGCCCGACAGTCTCCTCTGTTAGCAGAGGGATGAATTCTGAGACTCTTGCTTGTCTCCTTCCAGCTTTGGCATCGTGCTGTGGGAGATTGCGACCTCCAAAATCCCGTTTGAAGGTGAGACAAAAGCGTCTGGTCGCTTGTGTAAAAGCCAGGTGGCCCAGCGCAGCTGCCGTCTGGTGTTGGATGCTCCCTGCTCCTTCCTGGAGCATCCCAAGGTGTGTGGGTCCCAGCAGCAGTGCCTGCTGTGCCCGGCTCCACTCGGCAGCTTCATAGCTTCTCCTGGGGTTCCAGCATGGTAAAACATTTCAGCACTGTGTTTAAGCTGCAAATATACGAGTAATTTTTGCCTCTACTTGATGTTCCTGTGCATTGATGCATAAACCTGGCTCCTTGCTCCAGTGGAGCCCCACGGCGTCGTGCCAGATACGGGGGGGTTCACTGCGGGTGCAGTTTGGGTGGCTTCTCTGCTGGCTTCTCCAGGAAGGCTCTTGGCATGGCTTTGCACTGAGTTTCCTCCCCAGCACCCTCCTGTGGCAACAGAGCTCTGCCCTGACACTCCTGTTCCCACACATGTCTGTCTAGGCTGCACTCCCCAGGAGATCATGGAGAAAACCTGCAACCGCTGTTACCGGGACCCTGTTGGGGAAGATTGTCCTGAAGACCTGAGGAAAGTCACTGATGAGTGCCGGGCCTTTGACCCTTCCCAGCGCCCTTCTGCCGAGGGTAAATGTCCTGGGCACTGGCTCCACAGGCCAATTGTACCCCCAGTCATTTGCTTAAGTGGTCGATTTGCCCCTTATTTTCCGTGGGAATTTGTCCCCTTATACTAGACTTCTTTTTCTCCTGTTGTGTGGTGCTTTACACAGTTAAAATTACCCATGCCAGGACAATAATCACCTGGCTGCTCTTTTGGTATCACATAAGAGGAAGGTTTCTCTCAAAATGGGGAGCAGAGGCATGTGGGTGAATCCTGCAGATCCCATAAGCTGGAGGAGCAGCTGCCACATAGTGCAGGAACATTCCCTGCCCTGGGCTTTGAGGAGTAAACTGCAATCTCAGGAATTGCTCTGCAGCAATTTCACCATCTCTGAAGCTGCTCTGGGTCTGATCAGATAGATAATTGGTCTCCTTTGGAAGATTTAACAGAAACAGTAGGAAAAGATAGAAGAACATTTCTGGTGTGCTTGAAGGCACAGGGGTTGTGCCCTACCCTCAGCTCATCTCTATAAGTGGAGAAACCCTCCTTCAAGCCCACCTGCTCCAATTTCCCTACAAGAGATGTGGAAAATGCCCTGTGGGCTGCACTCCCTGTACCTCCGTGTCCCGACAGCGGCTCCCTCAGTCGAGCCTGCTGCAGGGAATCTGAAGCAAAAAAACGCCCCAAATCATCACAGGCACTGGCAAAGGCGCACTGAGGATATGGCATGTCTTTATTGCTCTAATCCAACGCCCAGCCGAGCCTGCGCGGTGCTGAGCTGGAAGGATGTCATCTCAGGGCGGTCGCCAAGCATGTCTCCGTATGCGTGGCTGCTTCTCTTCGTGCTGTTCTCACCTGTGCCCACTTTGATGTGTGCTGATTAACGCCGTCCTGGCTTTTTGCAGAGATCGTGGACTCGCTGGCCGACCTGCAGAAAAGCAGAAGCCAAGGCAGTTAGCTGCGGGAAGCGGGGCGGGCTGACGGAAAGCAGCCAGGCGCCTGGGAAAGCAGCCCAAGGGGAAGCAGCGGGCCTTCCTCCTGTGAGCCCAAACTTGGCCCTGCTTCCCCGCCTCCGTGACACCCGTTGGTCAAGGCACGTCGGCTCGTTTCTGCCACCGAGACACCAAGAACCTTCACCTATGAGACACCAAGGCCCGTCACCTCTCGGTGGGACCATGCCCAGGTTCCCCTCGGAGGTGGATGAGGCAACTGCCACAGGCTCTGCCCCCCGGGGGCTCAAGGGGAGGCCGGCAGGAACTGCGGCAGCCGCGGGGAGCCAGGGGGAGGCGACCCGGCCAGCTTCTCCTCGCCGTGAGGCCCGGATCCCTCCGGGCAGCGTCGGGCACTGTCGCCATGGCAACGCCCCGCCCACCTCCCGCCCCCGTTTGAATCCGCTCGCGTTCCCGCTCTTTTCTCGGCCGCGCCTGCTCCACCAATGGAAACCCGCTCCCCGCCACCTCTGCCCCGCCCCCCGGGTCTACTCCCCCAATCAGACCGTCCCGCCCCCTTAGGTCGTTCCGACCAATCAGAGCAAGCCCTGCCTCTCCCCTCCTCTCGCCCTCTTTGACCTCGACTCCATCGGGGCTGACGGACAGAGGGGCTGGCCAGTGAGAAGGTGGCCCCGCCCCCCCAGTTCGCCCAATAGAAGCGGGCTCAGGGGTCGCGGCCGTCCAGTAGGGAGGCGGCGGCGGGGCGGCGCGGAGCTCGAGCGGGGCCGTTGGGGCGCCGGCAGGTGAGGGGCGATGGCGGCGGCGGTTCCCCGGGCCCGGTGCCCCCGAGGGAACCCCCGGCGGTTTCCCCGCGGCTGGGTCGGACCGCGGCGGCCGGGCACGGGGAGAGGGCTGCGGGGTGCCGGCCTCTCCGGGCGGCGGGAGGCCTGGGCGAAGGCGGGGCCCGGGCCTGTGAGGGGAGGAGGTCGCGAGCGGCTCCCTCAGGGCTCGGGGTGCTCGCCGGGACGTGTCCCCCGGCCTGCGCCGCTGGTGCGGCTGGTTCTTGGTTAAAGTAAGCGAGCGAGGAATAAATTCGTGTTTTTCATAGTGAAAATGCTCATGTTAACGTCTTCTTTTAAAAAATGAAAAAATAAACAGGGATAGTTAAACCACACTGATTAATGGATGTGGTATTTTTACATCCCACAGTTAATTTAGGGGCTAAATAAAGAGCCTGTTATGCTTATAGGTGGGTATTTTATCCTGAACCTGAGTTTAGTAGTAGGGAAACAGTACTTGGTCCTTGAATATTACCCTTTGTTGGCTGTATGACTGTCCTGGTGGTGGGCACAACTTAGATCTCCCAATCATTGCCTTGGTAATTTGAATAAGAATTACGAAACGTAAGCTAGAATTTCTTAAAAGGTCTGTAAAAATCTATGAGCATTGCTACATCCCCCTATAGTAATCCTCGTGTACGTTTTTCTAGCTATTTGTACTAAAAGGAGCCTCTGCTCAGTTTGCTCACCACCCGGCTTAATAAGTTTTGGCGTGTGCTTTGGGCTGTCAAGTAATGCTAAAGGTCTACAATTTGCAAGGCCTCTCAGGTTTATGGTTGCTTAAGTGGCTTTTGAGAAGGTGCGTGACCCCCAGCAGCTTGCAGAATTTAATCCCTACACCCCCTCCAAAAAAGGCCTGTTGTTTTTGTGAGCCTGTTTATTCAATTAATGAAGTTGTGTGACTGCCTGTAGAACAGGGTAACTGCGGTGCTCTAATTCGGTGGCTGACAGCTGTGTGGTAACGCACAGCCTTGTCTCCTTTGCTTTCCTTCAAAAACTAAGGTGAGGTAGCCTGAGATCCTTATCCCAAAGGTGTTTGTAGAGCAACTGTCCCTAAGTAATACATGTGAGGTTTTACTGGAAATTTCATTTTTATTTATTCTCTGGCTGAATATGAATTCACACATATTGGTGCTGTAGGTAACTTGCTGCCTGCAATGTCTCAGTCATGGGTTCTGCTGTGATACCCTTTCTGGGTTTGCATGCTGTTGGTGACTCTAAAGTACCTGACAGGCCGGGGTGAGCTGTGGGTAAGGGTCACAGTGAGCTGTTATCATAATGGAATTTTATCTGAAGAAACTTGCAAATAAACCTACATCCTGAGAGCATCACACCAAAGGAATTTCATTGTAGAGCTTGTTTGTGGCCCCGTTTGTGCAGTGCTGCTCGCCATGGAGAACCACTAGAATATTTCCAGACTCTGTTCTCTGACATCCATCTGAATTTACTGGCAAGTAAATGATGTCCGTAAGAAACCCTTAACTTTCCATATTAATCCAAAGACTTCCTTAAGCTGATTTTTGTGATGTGCCTTTGGTGCTAGCTGCTGTTGAGCCAAAGACTTTGGGTCAAAGACTGTGGGATGGAGTTGCCTGCTATGCCAGCTCACATACATGTATTGACTTCAGACGCTTTATTTCTGCTGCAGGAAGACAAATTTTCTCTCAAGTCTCGATTCTAAAGGCTTTTGTAGTCACTGCACCTGATTCTGGCTGCTGTCAGGCTAGAAGTAGGGTGCATGCTTGCAAATAAATACCAGTTCTCTTCACTTCTTTGCAGAAATGGCTCAAGAAGAGATGGAAGTCGATCTCCAGCCAGTGGCTAGTTACACCGTAGAGAACTTTGGGACCCTTCCCGCAGAGCCCTCTGGTCAGGCAGCACTGTCCTCCCACGTTCCAGCACTGGGTGAAGAAGGAGGCAGTGTTCCAGTCCCTCCTGCCGATGACGCTGTTATCGCACTGAACACTGGGACAACGAGGGAAGTGGCTGCTGACCCTGACCCACGGTCAGGTCCCACTGCGGCTCTCGGCGGGCTGCGAAGGCTGGCAGGGGCACTGGATCCGTACCGGCCATTGCCTGTGCCACAGGTCACACAGCGGCCGCGGGTGAGGAGAGTTCGCAGGCAGCAGAGAGTTGGTGGTTCCCAGAGGACGGTCGGTGCCAGGTGAGGCAGAAATGAAATTGGGTCTGAACTGCGCTCTTATCGAGTCTGGCACCAGTTTCAAGCTGCCTTGTTTCCTGGCTTGCAGAGCCCAGCTCGGTCCGGGTTGTGGCTGAATTCTGGGCAGCTGATGGACCTTTTGAGCTCAGCAGTGGCACAGCACTCTGATCTCTTCTGGCAAGATCCTTGCTCTTTTTTAAGCGAGTCCCCCCTGTTTCTTGCATTGGCGGTGTTGGCTTGTGAGCCCTTCAAAGTTTTCAGTCTTATTTGCAGAGCTTCTGCTCACACCTTTCCCTCCTCGCTGCCACATTCCTGCTGGTGTTCCCTGTGGCACTGCTGACTCGGCAGTTCCAGCCAGCATTTAGCTCACTGGAGCTTGCTCTCTGTTTTGCATTTCGCCTTTGATTTGAGGATTTCCTCATTAGGTTTCCTGGTGACAATTGCTGCAGAAACTTTCACAAACATGCAAATTAATATATTTCTCTAGGGATTTATTTATTACCTCCAGGCAGAGAAAGTAGAAATTCTATGTTTAATACCATTTATGATGAGTTTAGAGAGTGTTGTTCTGCAGCCAGAAATAAATCCTCACTTCTGGTTTGGTTGGTTTTTGTCTCATCTTTGTAGCTTTTGTAAATGCCAGGGGTGAAATTGTAATTAACTGGAGCATTGCTTTTAAATTCAGTGAGAGCAAGAACTTCTCTCCTCCCAGATGATTAAACAGAACTGTAATGTTTGCCCTTGGATTGCCTGTGAAGGTTACTGGAATTCTTGGGGCTAGAAGGCAACTTGACAAATTTCGCTTTTGACTCTGAAGGATAATTGAGATGATAGATGAACCAAGGTGGGAGCAGGAATGTTTCCATCAGGGGATGAAGTTCCAGGAGAAAAGAAGAAAGTAGAAAGACTGAGCATGAAGTAGTCAATGGAATGAGACTCTGATACAGGCCTCGTGCATCTAACGTCTCGTTCCATTGATGGTGATGGTTCATAAAGTGGGCGATTGTGTGGAATTGCCCCTCTGCCAGAGGAGGTCTGTCCTGATAACTTTGATACCTTCCTACCGCAGTCAGAGCCTAGGAGTTTTACCACAAACAAGTGTGGAGAAACACGCTGAGCCCTCAGCTTGCCTGAAATAACTGTGGCTTTTATTTCTTGCTTTTCTGGACTCAGGGCAGTGTTGGACAGTTACTTTCAACTCAGCAGGACCCAAGAGCCAGCTACAGGGCCTGTTCCACATCTGGAGCCCTCACATCTTGCGAGGGACAACCAGGGACACAGCTCAGATGAAACAATAGAAGTGAGCGACTCTGACAGCAGCACTTCTGCCGAGGAGGAGGAGGAAGCGGGGGAGGCTGCAGAGCCGCCGTTACCGTCTGCCCCGGAGACACCTGCAGCTGCGAGCTTGGGAGGTTTGTGCTACGTTTGAGTTGCAGAGAGATGGATTTTAGAAACTCGTCTTGCTGTTTCAAAACTCAATGGGGAAATCGTTTCGAGTTTCACAACAGACGGTGCTGAGAGATTGTTATGCCCACAGCTGTTGCGAGCAGGTTCCTACCACAAGGCTTCCTGGCATGCAGTTCCAGAGAGCAGTAGCAGCGATGGGTGATTTCTGCTGTAATGTCAAATACAGTCTTTTTGTTATTTGCAGGCTGCTGCTTTGTTAAAGAATTCTGAACAACTTCAAGCTTAGAGATTAGTACGTAGCACCCCTCTATTATATATTATCAAGGAGTATTACTGAAGGCCTTAAGTCACCTTTCTGGAGATCAGCAGTGCTTTCAGAGAAGGATCTGATTCGGGATTTTTTTTTTTTTTTTTGTAATGATTTGTGATTTCAGTCTGCTTGAGTTCGGGGTTTTCTTTTCACTCCTGTAACTTTGTGACACTCCACTGAGGAGATAGAGATACTTAGGGCAGTGAGCTTTTTTGTTTGTCTGTCTCTTTCCTTGGCTTTTTCTGGCTCACAAGGCTTTATCCAGATTCGTGTTCATGGACTGCCGTGCACTTAAGTGACGTTGTTTGTGATGAACGTACGCAGTTTATGTAAGAGTGCCAAATAGTTAACCTGCTAGTCAAGCTTGTTGATGCCCAGAGAGGAGGAAAACAAGGTGGTTTAGTTTTGTTTTTTACTTCGATCTCTAAGGAATGTCCTTATGCTTCAGTTTCTGCCATTAGTTTTGTTTTTGACTGACCAGCCCACCTTGACATCTTTTTTTGAGGGTACATATGTGGGGTGTCTTTTGAACAGATTCATTCTACTTGTTCTGAGCTTAGTCTTACATGTGAGAGGAGCTCAAGCTGTCAAGTGCTGTGTAGTATTGTGTGAACATATGCTCTCTGTTGGATTTTCTGCACTTTTATTGTCTCTTTTTGCTTATAAAGCCACTGGTGCTTCTTCAGCCCAGAACCACCAAGGTTAAGAACTTCATTAGTGTTAGCCAGGGTTAGGTGATACCTCTCTACTGGAATGAGAATATCTGCCTTAAATACTAAATGTAACTAATAACTCTCTTGTTTTGTTGGTGGATAGGGGGAAGGCAGTGATTTCTGCTCCTTTTTTGGTATACTAGTGGTGATAATCCAAATGTAGTGTTTCTACATGCCCGTGCTTCAGCAGAAGGACTAACAGAGGCCCACCACAAAAACATATGGCCCAGCAGAATTGATAGTTTGGATAAACTACCAGCTGGAAAACTGCTTAAGGCAGGGTGAATGGACAGATAGCATACGGTAAATGCTTTCTTGGCACATGAAATATGCACGCTTGGATCCCTTGGCAAAATAACTTCTGCTCATTGGTGTCTTTCTGCAGGCATGATGACGCAGGGTTCTATCCTTAAATCAACCTTGCTATAGACCTATATGCAGATATGTTTGTTTCCAGCAGGTCAGAAAATCCTGATAGCAATTACTGTCTTTAAAAGACCTCTCATTTTTCACTGAATATGCTGAAATTCCACTGTTTTCTGTAAAATAAAGCATAAAGTCCTTCAGTGGTACCACTGGTGAATAGGAGGGCTTACACACAGTATTCAGGATGCTGATCTGGAGCTTTGTATGTAACCTGTGCTGTTGTTGCACTGCTTACCTCATGCCCTGATGCCTTCAGATCAAGTCAAGGAGAAGTCCTTTTCACTTCCTTGTGTACCAGCTCATTTAAGCAATGCTTTCTTTAGTTTCCAGTCAGGTCCAAGCAGAGCTGCCTCAAGCTTTGTCTCAAGCTTCTGCAGAACGTGGAAGTCAAGAAGGTGAAGAGGCTGAAGTCCAGCAAAAGCAGGTAAGATGACCTAAATGCTTTCGAAGACAGAATAAGTATGGTCAGCACTGCATTTGTTTCAAAAATTGTATAATCTCTTTTTGCTCCTAGACAACTCCACTAAAGAAAGTGGAGCCATCAGTTCCTGTTGCGCTGCACGATGAGGAGGAAGGGGATACCTGTGCCATCTGCTTTGAGCAGTGGACCAATGCTGGGGACCACCGTCTCTCAGCGTTGCGGTGTGGACACCTGTTTGGTTACACCTGCATCAACAGGTGGCTCAAGGGACAGGCAGGGAAGTGCCCCCAGGTAAAATAGACACGTACTTTGGAAGGGACTTGCTGTCGGGTAACTTCTGCTGCAGCCATGATCACAGTAGCTGTTACAACTGCTTGCTGCGTGAAGAATCCACCTTTGCCTGCTGTCAGAAATAACAAAAATCACCATTATTTTGATGTAACTAGGTCAGGAACAACTATCACTGCATTAAAGGGAGAAGTCTGACTTTAATTTTCTCCCTGAAGCAGAGCTTTTGTGAGGAGCAGACTCAGAAGTTTGAGAGCACGAGTGCTAAACCTGTGATTGGTTTTGCAACACTGCACTGTGATTCTGGCATGTGGGAATGGCAGGCAGGTTTCTAGAAACTATTAACTAAGAACAAAGAATATGTTACTGGACGAGAAATCTGTCTGAGAACCGTTTTCAGTCAGATAATCTGTGTTTAACTGAGTCTGCTTTTGTAGCCTTGAAGCAGATCGGGTTTTTCAGGCAGATTGCAGAGAGACAACTGAGAAACAAATTGCATCCTTTAACGTTCATTTGCAGGTGGTAGATCTGCTCTTTAAGGTGCTGCTTTTGCTTTTGTTTCCATGGGTAATAATTGATCTTTCGATTAGGTCTACACTTTCCAGTGATGTGCTTTCATTCCTTCATTCCTTTTTTCCAGAAAAGAGTGTTGACAAAAAACCCCCAGTCAATGATTAACTTGTAAATAGGAGTCAGTTCTGCCACTTTTCGAGCCAGTGGCTGGAAGCCCAGGATTTCTTTGACTTTGTCATCCTGAGAGCTGCCATAGTCATGCTTGACTTCATGCAGGATTCCCTTCTCTCAACAAGAAACTTCCTGTTGCCATATGCTGCAGTTAAACCTAAAGAATCACTGTTGCCATAGCAAAGGCCCAAACTTTATTTTTCTTATCCCTGTCAATTCTGCATAAGCTTTTCTTCACTCACTCCGGGACCAGGCAGAATTCTCGGAGACCTTCCTTCTGTCTTCGCTCCTTGGAACTTTGCGACTCCTTGCTTCTTGAACGTTAACAACTCGTAAGGGATGCTTGCTCCTTCTTTTTCTTCCAGTGATGCAATTCCTGAAAATTTCCTGGGAGAACTTGCTGTGGAGAGAACCTCGCAGCTCAAATCCGCTTCTTCTCTGGCTGCCGTCCTTTGCGACGGGGCATTCTTGGGCTGAATAGCACAGAGTTGCTGTGCGTGGTGCTCTGTATACTAAGTGGCTTGAGTGCAAGTTACTGTGAAATTGCAGCATTCCTGATCCTGCCGGTGACAGCTGCTGCCTCCAGGGAAGTGGTCCTGACCACTTACTGCTCTGCAAGGCAGTTCCTTAAGAAAGAAGGGGGAGTTGTCTCATCTAAAACTTGCCTGTGATGTGTATTATTTAGTACCACAAAGATAAGTCTGCATTTTTGAGTGCATGTAGTAATGTAATATTCAGCGGAGATTACTCGGTCTGAGTATTCACTGCCTCTTTTCTGATCAGCAAAGTAATATTTGCAAAATGGTAAGCTTGCAGATGCCTTAATTTCTTCCAAGTCCCGGCTCGGAGGGAGGTATTATCTGTTCCTTTAAACTGAATCGAAATGATTCAGTGGTCACAGCCAGATGCACAAAATTGAAATATCTGACTCTCTGTGTGCCGCCGAAATCAATGGGATGTCAGCGTTTCCTATGGACACTGGAATGCTTTTATGGATTTGAACCTATGGGATTTGATTAAAGGAACATAGTATATAAATAGCAGAGTTGGGAGTATACTCAGGGGTTCCTAAATCCTTGTCTGTTGGCCAGGCAGCCAGTCTTGATGTTTTCAAAACAGGTTGGGCCAGTGTTTTGGTTTAGATAATTTTTTTTCCCCCCTGATGCTTTGATGTTTTTATTTTATTTTTAGTCCCTTACCTGACCATACTAGGTTGCTGGTGCTTTAACAGAATAAATGTAGTGGGAAGCAAGGAGATGCATTATTAAAGGTGCAGTAGGATACATGACCTAAACTGCTGTAGCCACAGTTAGAAGTTCTGGTGTCTGTACTAGGGGAGTGTCTTGCAGGTTGCTTCCAGGTAGACAGGCCCTCCCTTTGGACCTATGATGATTTTTCAAAATAATACCTGGCAGCTTGAAGGGATGCATAGTTTGGATAGTTCAATTCTTATTGGTGACCTCAACTTCGTGTTTTATTTCAGTGCAATAAGAAAGCGAAACGTTCCGACATCGTGGTCCTGTACGCTCGCACGCTGAAAGCGCTGGATACTAGTGAACAGGAGCGCATGAAAAGGTACGGAACCTCCACTTGTTGCACGCCGCGGAAAGCTGCAGTCTGGCTTCTACCTCCTGCTTTTCATTTCCTCTATTGTCTGAAACAATTTGCACATTCCCTTGGAGATTGCCATGAGTGTGGCAGGCTTAAAAAAACAGGGCCTTGCTGGATCATATGTGTCTTATCTGGAAGGATAATTTTCTTTCAGAACAGAATTATTGAGTTTGTGCTTTGTGGTACTGAAATAGCAAAAAAAAACCAAACATAATCTTGTGCTGTCTTCTGAGGAGAAGGTACACAGTGGTTGCCAAAAAAGCTGGATATTGCTAATTCATCATTAGAGAAGAGCGAGGCGTAGTTAGAGATGTGAGGGGGGTGAAGAGCTGACCTTTTCTGTCATCTTTTCTGCATGCATTAAACAGTAATCTCTCATACGAATCACTTTCCATCTTGCTTTGTCAAACTCTTCATGTAGCTTTACTTACAAAAGGTCAGCAAGCATTACTATGACTCTGCTCCCCCTTCCAAACTGAATGTAGACTTTTTATGGAAAAAAGGAAAAACAGGTGTGAAAATGGGGACTAATTTCTTCTCAGATAAGATGCTGTCACAGATACTCTTCTGAAATTAAAAGGCTGAGGGTATCTGAGTTGTCCTGAATCTTGTCATGAATAGAATTTAGTTGGGGTGGTCTTCACATGTTTCCAACAATACTACTGTTCTTTCAGTGCAGTCTTTCAACAGAAACCTCACTATCCTGGAAATTATTAATCTGAAATGTTTGAGGATTAACTGTCATGAAGGGAAAAGTAGTTCTTCTGTCCAGATTGCCCCTGCCTAATGGTGTTCCAACTGTGCCTTTAGATGGGTCACGCTTCAGCTGATTGACACTGCAAAACAAATGATAAATAAGATTGAGGTTTCTTTTCCAAAAATATGGACATCATTTGGGTGTTTAAATCTTGTTCTCTCTCATCGAGAAGTAGTTGTCCAACTGCTGCTTGTCTCAGAATGTGGTTGTAGTACTTCCCTGCTTGCCCTGCACCTCCTCTGCCTCCTGTTTGGGTCCGGAGGCAAACAGCAGCACCTGTCTGGCTGCCCGGTGAAGCTGAAGCTGCTGGCGGTGGCTGCTCTGTGGCACGCAGCCACGAGGGGAGGACAAACGTGAACACCGATGCATGCATCAATCTTGTTTGTCTGTAGCCTTGAATTAGGTATGAGATCATGGGCTTTGTTCTTTGCATTCAAAAAAGCCAGCCTTCAGGCTCTGGGTACTTGTCTAAAGGAACATGTTTGTGATGGTTAGATACAGCATTTCACCTGTTCCTTCTGCAGAAAAAAAAAGCAGTACATAAAGAACCTATAGAGAAATGATAGAATTCTGTGCTTGGTGAGCCCGCAAGGCTAGGTCTGTATTTATAGAAGGTACTTGGGCAAGCTAGATCTCCCTGCATGTGAATTACTGAAGTAACTGGAATATTGCAGCTTTGAAGTGCAGAATGTAGTAGTCAACATTATAGACCAAACATACAGATAATTTTAAGGAATACTGATGTTTCTTCTTCTTCAAATATTCTGTCATATGTAAAGCCTACATGAAAGAGAAATGGAAGTTATGTTACCATAACTGCTGCTGCTAAATGGTGTGTATGCACCTTTAGGCTCAAGATGAGGCACTAAGTATGGCTTCTGTATGAATGTTCACAGAGAATTTATCAGTATCTGTCTATTTCTTATGCAGCTATCTTCTCCTGAAATACAAAATTAGTTATTGGTAGTAGAAACAAGCTTTGAAGATTTTGCTGTGTTAAAACTTGCTGTATTACTGACATGGTGTATTACATGGATGTTGATGGGATAGAGACTTTACTAGACTGTTTCTGTAGGGAAAAATCCTGATTCCTCTTTTGCTCTACTAAATTACATTGTTATGTATAAAGTACACTTTGAGAGGGTGAGGAGAAAGGCTGTTGTTTCTATGGAACAATACTCGAGTGAGTCATTCGGTACAATTGCATAACTGAGAACACCTCGAGGTGAATGTACAGGGGGAGCATGGTACCATATTTTCTGTTGCTTTTAAATTTACCTGAACAGGACTTGTGTTGGGATGACGCCTGAGGACAGTTAACAGCCCAGAGGAGCATCCAAGATTATACCTGGTCCTAATGATTGCCTTTTGACTTGTTCCTCCAGCTCTTTAGAAAAGGAGCAAATGCTGCGCAGGCAGGCAGAGCTGGAATCTGCCCAGAGCCGTCTCCAGTTGCAGGTTTTGACAGACGAATGCAGTAAACTCCGCAAGCAAGTTCAGGTGAGTCTCGTGCTGCTTAATACACAGAGAATTCCCTTTCTTGTCAACCTGCCTTTTGCATGTTCCCTTAGAAGAGACAGGCTTCCAGTTTTAATAAGCAACAAGATTTAGTAAACTCAACTGGTGAACCACGAGGAGTACCCTAAACATCCCAGGCTGGCGTATTCATGTACGCTACGTAACACTGACCTGTTTCTTTGTGCTTTCAAGGCTTAATCAAAGTTGCAAGTAGAGCTCTTGGCAGTAGAGTGTTTTGGCTGATGATGTTGCAGGTTCCTTCTTGGGTTTTGTGTTGTTGTATGTAGATGATATCTACCCTCTCACTGCCTAGTAACTCAGTTTTTTGCTTTCTTTTTTTTCTACTTCTGGATCTTTTTATAGTCTTGGCTATTCATGTCTTTACCTTAAGCAACATCCTCTTTGCTGAAGTCTTCCTGGGTGATGTAAGCTAAAGCTTTATGAATTGCCTAAATTTCTGCATGAAGCTGTACATACTCGTCAGGGCTAGTAAGAAAATTAGTCCACTTCAAACTTTCACTTAAGGAAAATGTGAGTGAGATCAAACTACAGGTCCATAATGTCCTCCTGCAATTCTTTCAGTGTTTATAAGTAATAAGAGTGTCCAGTCTATCTGAAGTTGCATGTTAAAAAGATTAAGTACACTGTGTTCTTTAAGCTTTGTTTCAGTATTTATGCTGCATTCATCACTGTCCTGTGATGGTTAATATGAAAACTGGAAGCAATTTTAAGGTGCTTGTTAATACTGTGAATAAACTGAAAGTAAACCAATTTGCTGGGGAGCAGAGAATCAGCAGGAAGTCTGCAATGTCTCTAAGCTGTTTGATTACATCTTGAGCGTACGCCTAATGAGTTCCTCATTTTACCAGAGGTCATCTTGTAAAACAACTACTTGTTGAGGTTGGGAGGGTCCCCTGGAGGTTTCTAGCCCAGCCCTCATTGGGGAACCTCAGGATTGGGTCTGGGTGTGCAGAGCACTGTCGTGCCAGGTTTTGAGTGCTTGCAAGCAGATAGCGCATTCCCCTGAACGTCCTGTTGTTTGACCATCCTCACTGAGAAACTTCTCTTTTTCTTTCCCCTAATGTCTTGTTTGAACTTGTGTTGTTACATCCTGAGTCCTTTTGTTAACGTCTTGAGCCTGTTGCCCAGGTCCTTTCAGCAGACAGGGTTGCTGATGGCACAAGAAAAGGTGTTTAACTGACATATGAAGCTGTAAGTCGATACAGAAAGCAAAGTGCTGTGAGATTACAAAAAAAAAAAAGTGTGAAATGTCTGTGTGCACAAAGGGAGGTGTGGTCTGGCAAAGTTTAGTTATGCAGGACTTTATTAGAATGGTTGCATACAAACTTTGTGGTTTTGGTAGCCTTATGGAAAGCAAATGCCATCAGTTTCCTCACAGAAGCGATTGCGTGAACTCTTTTTTGTTCTTTGAGAGCGGTGCCTCATCAGCAGTCGTGTCACTGGTTCTGGCCTTTCTTTAGGTTTGGATGCATTCTTCCCCTGCTCTTGTTCGTTGACCATCTTGTCTGTTGTACTTTGTTACTCAAGTAGTTGATTGAGGCGGGAAAAGGGATGTTTTATAAGTCTAGCTTTATGAAAAATCTATGAGGAAAGGGAGTTGAGGGGAGAGAGGGAAGGTATTTAAGACTCTCAACAGTGTTTCTGTATGCAAACCTGCAGTGTGTGCTGTCCTCAGCTATATGCTGCACAGCGGGTTCAGACTTGCATTTTGGAAGCAGTGCTGCTGAAGCTTTCCTTTTCCCTCAAGTTTTTCCTTTGTGAGCACAAAGAACTTGGCAATCAGATGTGAGCTACTGCAGTGCTCCCGAATCTGCCAGAATTTCGTCTTTGTGATCTTTGTGTTCACCTCTAGCTGATGTCTGGGAAAGATCTAGAAGTAAAAGCTGGTATTTCCTCAGCTGTTTACGTGCAGGGAAGCTGATTAAAAGTGTTCTGTGTCCATTGGACTGAATTTGAACCTGAACCAAAGGAAGGCAGAAAGTGGAATTCCTGTAGTGCTGTACTAACTGTTAAGACTATAACCTAAACTCCGTAAGGAAACTGAATTTGTGTAGCTGGTGGTTTTCCTTTCCTATTCATTGTGCTCTCCTGCTTCTACTTCTTGTGCATATTCCTCAGGAAGCCTTCTGCTATGCATCCTCTTCTTTCCCCAACCTGTGTGACCGTGTCCGTTCGTTGCCACCGTGGCAAGGGGAAATCCAGGAGGCAGTCCTAGTGTGTATGGACACAAGTGTGCCCTCGAGGCCCTTGGTTAACACCAGGCACCAGGAAAACTCTGCAAAGCTTCTGTGAAAAAAGCACAGGCTTACGTTACCAAAAGACCATTCTTTTGAGCGCAATTAGTGCAATTTGTTCTGCAGTGCGACATTTTTAATCACCTTGGTACTGTGTCTCTAGCAAGACTTCCTGATTCTGCTGAGATCATCCATTGTGTTTAAATGTAAACACTGTGCTAATAGTCTTTGTGGGTTTAATTGCCGGGTTTCCTTTTTAATGACTTGTGTAAAAGTTCAGTGCTGAGTGCAGGTGACAAGGAAACTATTGTAAACTTCCCAGAGTAACACATAATCTCTTCTGATCCTCAGTGGTGGTGATATCCTCCTGCCTTTTAGAAATAATGAATTTATTAAACTTTTGATGCAAAGTCACTTTCTTCTAAGTTACTCGTTTCTGCTGACTGCTTACTCTAAGCTCGAAGCTACAGCTTCCATCATAAGCACCCTGGCACCTCCCCTCCCTCTTCTTCCTCCTCAGGTTGTTTTGTCTTTGCTTGCTTTAATAGGATCATCTTGAGTCTTCAGCTTAGATTTTTTTTTTTTTAAGATTTAATTTAATTTTATTTTTAATTCCCTTGGGGAATTCACAATGCACTTGATGCAAAACAGATCAGACCTCTGTAAAATATCAGAACCACTCTTCTCTTGACCGGTTTCCAAAAGTTATAGGTCTTGATGATAACTATTAATGCAGAGCTTGATCTTTGATCTTGCCTCTGAAAACTGCTGCCTTTGCTTAGATGCAAGTTAAGTGGTAGCGGCTGGTTCGATATTGAAGCTATCTTGCAGTCTACTAATATATTCATAGTATCACTCTTGCAGGCCTTAATTGTTTAAAAATTACATAGTATTTGAAGCATAATCTATGTTGCTCAGACAACAGAGAGCAAGTAGCAATTTTCTTAATTATACCCTCCTTCCAATATCCCTGGGGTTCTGTACTGTCTGGTTTTGCCCTTGGATTACAACAAGGTGATCAATGTACTTTTTTGAGGGGGGGGACATTATTCCTTGACTCACAATATGCCAGTGCCACTGCTTGCATACCCACCTCGCCATGGTGATCTCTGAGGAAAGAGGAATTCTAGGAACACCTTGTTGCTGATGGAAGCTGTCCTCGACCGTGTCTCTGCTGAGCATCCTTGAGCATTCATCAGTTGAGATGGAAGAAGGAGAGGAGGAGGTGGCAGAAAACAGGGCTGGAGCTCTCAGGAGTTGCATCATTCCTGGAATTTGCTTCCCAGGGTTTACAAGAAGGGGGGCATCTTCATTAAATAGACTGGCTCGTTTCCTGCAACGCCCTTTGTATTGAAACTCGGGCTTTTTTTTTTTTTCTTAATGGGGCATTCTGGAAATTCTGGAAAATGGTTTTAATTGACTTTCTCTTGTGGTTTAGCTGCGTGTAGTGTTTGGCAGTCCGTTCTCTTCTAAACAGCATTGATCTGGGAATAATTGTTAATGGCTTTTATGTGTTGCCCAGGAGTCCTCTCTTTCACAGGGTCTAATACATACAGTAACAGACTCCGAGTACTTTCTGCCAGAACTCGCCTAGTGTTTGCAAGCTTTTGTTGCTCACTGCCATAGTCAGTGGTCTTTGAAATCCAGCATTTCAGGAACAGAGTGGTGATGGGACTATGTTCTCCCTCTTTGTCTGAGAACGAGTACAGCTGAAGCATCTGGAACAGATAGCACAGAAGGCTGCATTAAAGCTCTCCATTTTGATTTTTATTTTTTGTTTCTTTGCAGGAGCTGAAAGCTCTGGTGGCCCAGCACAACGTGAGCACTTCTCAGCAACCTGGCCGCTTCCACCCATGCGTCCCAAGCAGCCTCCCCTCCAGCCAAAGCCAGCGCAAGTACCACTTGGAGAATGTTTTTGTGGTGTCTCAGACTGGGAACTGCAGAGTAATGGCATACTGTGACTCACTGAGTTGTCTCGTGGTGTCACAGCCTTCTCCACAGTCTACTTTTATTCCTGGTAATTAAGCAAGTCAAAATTGGGGCGTTTATTGGTGGAAGTTAAATGTGTTTTCTACTTGCTCCTCGCTTCTCTGCTTGACCTTTGTGTATGCCTTGTCAACTGGGAATGCTTGTAAGACTCCCTGCGGTTTGTCTGGCCTCTGCATTGGTAGCTTCTGCCTAGCGAGGTAGCTTGTTTCCCTTCCCATTACTTCTACAGCAGAATCCTAGGAGGGTCTCTGGCTCTTCAGCAGAAGTGCCACGTCCATGAAAAGGTAAAAGGTGTGCCTAGTACTCCTTCCAAAGGTGAAAGAACAAGCATGCTAGGGCCTGCAGAGAAGCTTGCAGTACTTCAGAGAGGAACATTGCCTCCTGAACTGTAGCTGGATTGATCCATGTGCAGCTGATTTGCCAATACTCCAAAGTTTTTTGGGTTTGGGTGCTTGGTTTGTTTTTTGTGGGTTTTTTAACTTGTTTGTTTTAAACACAAATGATAGGAGCACTGTTTCCCAGTGAGGAAACAGGAAGCCAAGAAGTCATGGGCAGCCCTGGTTTTGTCTCCCTTTATGGCCAGGGATGAGTGACCTGACATTTGGACCAGCACCAACTTGCTTTTTCAATGCAACAGACGAAGCATCAGGAGTCTGAGAGAGTTTATTTGTGAAATACTTTGATGCTTTCTGAATGATGAAACTTACTTTATTTGGTTAAAGGGTTTCAGATTAATACGCCTTATCTAGGCATAACAAAATGGTTTTCTGTGTTCAGCTGACTTTATTCTGGCTTTTGAAGCCAGGGAATGAATCCCTGAATGGAGGCTTTGTGGTGCCTCTTGTAGCACACGGGTTAAGTTCACCTGTAACCATTCTTTGCACTGATGTTTCTGGGCTTAAATAGCCACGTAATCCTACTGTGTGTGTGTTTTATCTCGGCAGAATGCCTTTGAAGAAACTGGCTGAAGAGCAGCAGGCTCTTGTAACAAGAATTGTAACACTGTTTGCTCTTGCTGACTGGGATCCTTAAGGATTTAGCACTGTTTCCTTTTGAACTGAAGAACAATTTGTGGCAGTTCTTATCCAGAACAGCAAATAGTTTGTACATGTTCATCCCATCACAGGCTTCCGTACAGACATTGTCGTTTTGGCATAGAATTGCTAGCTCTGCGCGTGTGCCGGTTTGCGATAACCTGCTTTATTCTTCTTCTGTGACAGGTTGTGGTGTTAAGATGATAAGTGCGGCCAACCTGAAGAGCAGTCAGTACGTCCCCATCCATAGCAAACAGATTCGGGGGCTGGCTTTCAGCAGTCGAGGAGACGGCTTGCTGCTCTCTGCTGCTCTGGACAACACACTCAAACTTACCAGGTGAGCTCTGCTCAGAGGAGCAACCTGCCCCAGTGGAGTTTTCCTGAGTACAGGAGACTGGGTTGGGCTTTATTCTCTCTTGCTAGAAATGTTTTGCAGCACTTGCTATTCTGCTTTACAAAAGACACTGTGAAGATGAGATCGGGTCTGGGTATTCTTCCTGCATGTAGAAAATAAGAGGGAAAGACTAGTTTGTGCTGTCGGATCGTTGAGGTGGAGGAGTTAGAGCTACTTATCTGATACTTATGTGGAGAACCCGGTGGAAAACAAATAATTCAACAAGGACTGGCCAAGCTGTGTTGAAAGCAAATGTAACATAATGTGTAGATGTGAAATTTGCTGTCTGCTTGGTTTTCTTTCACTGCTGGGGAATGTGGAGCGTGGAGGCTTGTGTGGCCTAGAACAGAAACACAGGGTGTTTAGCGCAGGGGAAAAAAGTGCCCAGCCTAATGTTGGCTTCTCTGATTTTAGGCTTCTTGCAGAGCATGGAATTCATCTGGGATATGAAATGCATAGAGAGCATTGTTGAGCATGTGTTAGAGAAACACTGGTTTTCTAGAGCTAGCAGAGAATTAAGAGCAGCAGGAGGGAGACTAGTTATGCAGAGGTTGAGAGAAAAATGTGTCCAGTCCTTTAGAACTTACAGCCTATGAGTGTTTTCTTGCTACTCAAGCTCCTCTTCAATCTTAAGCTGCTTTGAAATTTTGTTGGCTGATTGATTCTTACTGAGTTATCTTAACATCTTTATGTGCATCTGTCTGTCAGGACAGGGTTAGGCAGGACATATCTGTTGTATGACTGATCAGTCCCAATTCCTTCCCAGGAGTGAAGCAATGAAGAGAACTTAACCCTGCAACAAAATCGTAATGAATGTTGCTGTCACCATGTTGAAATGCTTGCTAGGCTAGTTAAAAGTAAAAAAACCCAGTGTGGCAGATTTCTTAACAGATAAGGTGGATATTCTTTTTGTGATTTAATCTGGAGAGCAGCTTCTCATCGCAGTATCTCCTCAGATGCTTGACTCCTGTATCTGCCTCTCACTGCCTGGTTGGCTGCATCAGAACTTGTGATCCTCTTCTTGCCTTTGTGCTCCAGAATGTCTTGGAGTTAAGCACGTTCTTGAGCGGCATCTTCCTACGTCTTTCAGGCTCCCTCTGAAAGAGAAGCCCCGCTTTGGTCATCTCTAGTTATCGTAGTCACCCTACCAAAAGGAATTGTCCTTAAGTCTCCCGTTCTGGCTTTGCCCCACTTGCTATCTCACTCTTGCTTAAATTGGCTTCTTTTGAGGCATAAGCACTGTTCCTCTTGTGTAAAACGAGGGAAATAATTAATGAGAGATGTAATCTGAAGAGATGAGCCTGTCATCTCAGGAATATGAAATATTACGGGATTATGTTCGAGTCACTTCTCTTAATTGTTTCCAGAAAAGTGACTTAGCTTTCCCTTTCCAGTAAGGCAGCTGAGACCCTGTTCTGAAATTTCCTTTCCCAGCCTCCAAAGATCAATCTGGAAAAGGAAGCATTGGCCTGAAAGAATTAGAAAACACTTGAGAGTATCCAAGTGATTATTCTGTCTAGATTTTCCAGATTCATGTCTGAAGTAAAGGAGGAGTTAATTCAGAATTCAGTCAAAAGAGTTATGCTTCTGTCTAAAGGCTTTAAAAGGCTACATTTGCTTACCTTAATTATGCTATTTTTTTTCCATCAGTAGACGCTTGTGCAATGGGCGAACACTTTGCTTTTCTTCTGCAGCTTGGCAACAAACACTGTGGTGCAGACATACAATGCTGGCCGTCCTGTCTGGAGCTGCTGCTGGTGTCTCGATGACACAAACTACGTCTACGCTGGACTGGTCAACGGCTCTATCATGATCTATGATTTGAGAGACACGAACTCTCACGTCCAGGAACTAGTCCCTCAGAAGTCCAGGTTTGGCATAAGGATTGTTCATTCCTCTCAGCTTTGCTAATGTACATGAAGTTAAACACAGCTTCTTCCATATATCACACAGCAACTGTAATAGTTTAAATGTTTTTTTCTGTGACTCTCTTGTGCTAAATTTGCATTTCTGAACAGATGTGAGAAGCATCTCACAAGGTTGCACGGTGTGCGTGTAATGTAGTGCGAGTGTATGGGCCTTGCCTCTTTTTAAGGCACACTGTTCAGAAATAGACTCGCTGGTGCAGCTTAAGGAGGAGAACTGACTGTTTTGGAGCTGGGTTTAGGATTTCGTTTGGAGAGGACTGATTAGAAAGAGGTGTGAGCTGCTGATACCTCCCTTTCTTCTGCTTGGGGGATCAAATGCTGGTTTACACGCATCCGATATATGCCATCTCATGCTGCTTAACTCTACTGAGCCTTATGTTTCCAAGGTGAATTTTATTTATTCTTGACAACCCACGGGGGGGTTCCTTGCTTGAAGGACCATTTTGTAGCCCTGCTTAGGACCCTTTCTTTGCAATGTGGCTGGAGAGACTGGAGCCCTGAAGTAGAACATCAGCGTGGCTGCAGCTCTGACTCCTGTTAATCACACTTTCAGGTGCCCCATGGTATCGCTGTCCTACCTGCCCCGGATGGCCTCAGCCTCGCTGCCTTATGGTGGGATCGTAGCTGGCACCTTGGAAGGAGCTTGCTTTTGGGAACGGAAAGCTGACAACTCCTACCGGCCTCATTACCTGCCGCTGGAACCTGGAGGATGCATCGATATTCAAACAGAGATCAGCACGCGGCACTGCCTTGCCACGTACAGGCCGAGTACGTATCGGCGTGCAGCTGCAACGTGCTTTTCACTACCTGCTGTTTGGTGCTGAGGGCACGGCGGAAAGTGCCCTAGCCAGAGCGCTGAGCATCTTGTGCAGAGATAAGAAGTGGCTGATGGCAAAACGAGTCAGCTCATATACCTACAGTTAGCTTATCCACAATTCGGTCTTCCAAGGTTACTTTTCTCTTTCTGCCACGCAGGTAAGAACAACCCGTGTGTGCGTTGTGTGATGATGGAGCTGACCTGCAGCCCGCTGACAGAGGCCTCTGAAGACGTGGTGTGTTCTTCTAATCCGGTTCAGACTTTTAGTGCCGGGCCCACCTGCAAGCTGCTGACCAAGAATGCCATTTTTCAGAGCCCGGAGGAGGATGGCAGTGTCTTTGTGTGTGCTGGCGATGAGGCATCTAACTCTGCCCTGGTATCTCTCGTTCCTTTCAGTGGGGTGGAAGGCTTTATTTTAATTTTTAGGAGAGAAACCTTACCGGTCACAGCATGAATGTGTTTGGAGGGGAACGGGCTTGATGGGATAGCTAATGTGGGAAATGCTGTGAGGGATGAACACAGGCTCTTTAGGAAGGGCAGGGAAGTGAGAAGGGTCACCCTTGATAGAAAAAAGCAGCTCAGAGATGCAGAGGATGGACAAGAGCTCATGAGTTGGTCAGAGTAGAGGATGGTCGGAGAGATATTGTGCTATGAGTCTTAAAGCAGTGTGTGAAAGGAGAGAAAGGAACAGGAAAGCCTGTTTCCTAGAGAGAGGAAACTCTGTTTTGGATGGGAAGGGAGAATCTTGCAGTCTTTGACCTTGTCTGTCCCACAGCTCTGGGATGCTGGCAGTGGCTCCTTGCGGCAGAAGCTGACAGCTGACCTGCCTGTGCTGGATATCTGCCCCCTGGAAGTGAACCAAACCCACCTCCTGGCTACTCTGACAGAGAAGATGGTGAAGATCTACAAGTGGCAGTGAGAGTGGTCCCCGCACCTGCCACAGAGAGGCCTTCCGAGTGTGCTACTGACCAAACAGGGACCACTACAGCACTTTTCCGGCAGTAGGCAGGAACTGGGATATGCTGGTGCCTGGAGCAATTCCCTTCTTCCTCCAGCTTCCTTTTTAGGTCCACCCTTATTTCTCCTGTGGTCAATTTTCTTCAGTCAAACTCCACAAGCTGCCTCAGCACAGCCATAATTCTTGGACTGTCTCCAGCGTGTGCTGCTGCACTTTTTTTCCAGTGTTGAATACAGCACGGGGACTTGCAGATCTCTCTTATGAATCGACAAAAATAAGAACTTGAAGATCCGAGACTCCTGCTGCACTTTCTCGCAAAGTCCTGCTGCGATAAGAGGTGGCAACGCTGACATCTTGCTAGCATGGCTGACACTCGGTATAAAAGCAAGTTTGCAGCTTTAGGGAACGTACTCCTGTGTTCTTCTGAAGGTCCAGGGTCAGTCAGCAGTTATTCCCTGATGAGGACAGGCCCTGTGCTGGGGCCACTGGAGAGAACAAGCTTGCAAAACCTGCGGAGAGCCTTTTTTACCATGTGAGTATATCATTTGCACTGTAAGTCCTTAATTCTTTGCCCCATTTCCTTCTCCTTCTCTCTTCCCTGCTTCACCCACAAGCAAACTTGCAGTTTGGTTGTGGGAAATGAAACGAGAGAAGTACAGGTAAAGAGGAAGAGATGATTCTTGTAGTGTTGGCTGCTCAAGTCCACTGTGTCCTTCTTTAAAGATGGTACCATACTGAAAAGGCTTGGCCTAGTTGTGGGGTTGTGGCTTGTTTGGTCGTTTGCTTTTTTCCCCTTAAAAGAACTGGTGGAAACTCGGGGATTTCATCCGCTTGCTTTTCACCGGCCTTTTGCCTTCCTTAAATCATGGTTGCCAGCTCACCGGGTGCCAGTCAGGACTTCCAGCTGTGTTTGCGCACAAGCGCGGTGCAGGCTCGTGGGTTTAGGTAAATCGGAGCCTGTGGGGTGGCATCACGGAGCGGGCTCGTAACACCCTGACCATGAACACACCGAGGCACGCAAAAACGTTTAGCTCTGGGTCAGATCATGAAACGGGACTTAAGCTTCGTTTTAAGTTTAACAAGAGCAAACTTGGAAGGATGTTGGAAGCCGCAAGATGCGAGTTCCCTGTGCTGGAAGCGTATCCCTGGGCATAGCTCTGCCTTTGACCGTGCTGAACGGCATCCATCCTGTTCAGGTTGAGTGTGCCGCCACTGCCAAAATGATTTTATTTTCTGAAGCCTGGGGCTTGCACAGTATGATCCAGTCTTAAAAACGAGATTGAGAAGATCTCGGTGTAACTTTATATTTTTCTGTATAGTATTTTGTTCCTATATTTTTATATACTGTAAAAATAAAGCGTTTATAGTTATCAAATACAAGTGCTGCTGCTGTACTTTAAAAATGTGTCTCGGTGCTGTACACTGCGTACCTGGTGAACATAAAAAAGCATCCCCCAATGTGGGTGAGGTTTCTCATGCTTTGTGTTCAAAGTCATGCTGGGCTTCGAACTAAAATACTGGAGGCTTTTAATGACTGAAGAGTCCTCGCTGAACCACGCTGCTCTGACCAGAGGAGGGGAAAGGAGAGGGCTGAGCGAAGTCAGCCTGTGCACCTGGGACATCCTTTTAACTGGAATTAAACTCCCTGATGTGAGACTTGCTGGCATTTTAATGATGATTGGGGACAAAGGGTTAGTAGAAAGAAGAATGTTGTGAGTAGGGCTCTGGTAACAGTGGCTAAAACCAGGAGGAGCAGGCTGTGCTCTGCTGGCTTAGTGCAATGAGCTGCTTGTCCTCAGCTGGTCTGAGGCATCACTTCTGCCTGATCAGCTCCCACCCTTTCTTTCCACAAAAGGCTTGGAATATTTTCAACATACCTGGGAGAAGGAATTAAAAGGCCTCTCAAATTTTGATTTTTCTAGGTAAAGCTTGTTTTCTACTTTATACTGCCCTGCAGGAATACGAGGTACGAACTTAAATGCTCTTAAGATAACATGAAAGTGTCATCTTCCATTATTATCTCAGTTTTCTAATCCAGAGTTTCAGAAATAAAATTTCAAAAATTTGAGATGTGAAGAACCTTGTAATGTAGTCACAGGTTTGCAGCAGGCTCTGGGAAGGAGCACCTCAATGGTATGCAGAAAACCGTCAGCATCAAGGACTGATAAAAGGTCAGATGTGTTAATTAAATATTTGCTCATCTCTGCCTGGAGTCAAAGGGGCAGATTCTGGGATGGAAGGAAGGAAAAAATCAGTGTCTCCGCACGATGCAGGGCGGCTGTCATTAGAGGCTGAGCTGCTTCACTGGTGTTTTAGGCAATAAGCCACTCGGTGGCTATTTCTGCCTCTGTCTCTGGGAAGATTTTGTTAGCGTGGAGCCGGGCGGCCCCTTGGCAACTCCTGTAGTAAATCCGATGTGAGGTGATGGGTGAAGTCGGGCAGTGCCGAGGTTTCTGCAGAAAAAGCCTTGCTCTTAGCTCAGCACAGGCATTCTTTAATGTATTTTTTTCCCCTCAAAGCTGTAGCAGGGGAGCACTTTTCCTAATTTTAATTCTTGCAAAACCAGGCCTGAGGGACAGCATTGGCCAGAGCTGGCCACAGTGGCAGTTTGGCAGGAAAACCGGGGGCCGTGACGGTGCTGAGCACAGTCCAGCTTGCTCCCTGTTGTCAGCTTGGTGGGGAAGGGGAAGCTGGACTCGGAGGGATTCTTCCTTTTTGGAGGACTGTCCTCCACCGTCCCTCTAACAGGAGGGAGCCAGTGTCCAGGCTTGGCTCTGTTGCTTCCTGGAGGGCAGAAAAGTGATTATTTTATGTGTCCTGAACCAAATTGGATTATAACCAGGCAATGCAGCAAGTGAAACAGGCAGCTTAAGCTCAACCTTGTCACGCTGAGGCAGCCAGAGCATCCCGGTGGGATTTCATCTAGTTCTCCTTTTCGGTTTGCAAGGAGAGGTGGCAGGATTTTCTGCTAATGTAGATTAGCAGATTTTGTACCAAGGCAGTCAATTCCTGAATAGACCTGGCTTTCTGCTGGTTTAGGAAGGAGAGAGAATATGGAGGAAAGGAGTTTAGGGAAGAGGGAGCTGGGAGAAACAAAGTGAAGGAGCACTCAAAAATCATTTTACTGTTGAGTTTGATTTGCATCAAATACCAGAACTAGTAAATGGGAAAGAAAAGATTTCATTGCTGAGAGAAGGACATGGTCTTCCTTGCTGGGATGGTACTTTCAACTTTTCTATTAGCAAATCTGCAGATAAGGCTTTTCCAGCTGACAAGGTGAATTAGTTGAGTGCTCAGACACCTTAATCCTCCAAAATTGAGCAGAGGGAGGGTCGCAGCACCTTGGCAGCAGGACTGCCCCTTGGCCAAGCCACTGCTGTCCCCTGCGAGCGCTCTCAGCCTGCTAACTCAGGCGTGTTGGAAACAGCCTCCATCACTTAAGATTATATTTATCGTTGTTTATTTGCATTTGGGATAAAGATATTTAGAGATACCGCTGAGAAGGCAGAAATGCCTCATGCTTGTGTGGCTTCTCTTTGCTAAAGAAGGGCTGTGCTCGGGTGGCAGCTGGAGCTGCTGGGTGCTGCGAGGTGGGTGCCTGTAGGAATCTCTGGGACTGGGGAGTTCACGGGTAAAGTCTTGGAGCAGTAGCAGCATCTCAAGAGCACCAGGGCCTATGGGATGTTACTTTTATCCTGTCTCTTGCAAAAAAGTGCTGCTAAGTAGCAAAAAGAAAAAAAAAAAAAAAGAGGAGTTTGGGGAACTGTGCCGTAAAATGCTTGTCCTTGGAATGAACTTAGCAGGTAACGGGTAACACTCAGCCTATGGTGCTCTGGAGAAAAAAAAAATACCTTGAACTAATTTCAGTGATTATCTCACCCAGTGAAGCGTAATTAATTTGAGGGTCCAGGGAGTTTAGTCTTGCATCGAGTCCAATTTGATGTTTCCGTTAGCGGTGGCAGGAGGGGGAGCGAGCCCACTGTGCTTCCGACAGCATCAAGCTGGGAGCAGTGCTTGGGAGGGCAGCAGCGGGATTGGGAAATTATTGTGGCAGGTCCAAGGAAGGGTTAGAAGATTGCCCCCCCCACTTTTTGTTTTGTTGTTTTGAAAGGTAAATGCTAACTGCAAGACAGAGCTGTGTAAGTACAGGGGGAGCAACAGGCTCTGCAGGAGCAACCCGGGGCTTCTGCTGCTTCAAGAGGCAAAGATGTGTCAATGGCATCGCTCTTGCAAAAATCACAGATGTCACGTCGGGCTGGATGAAGAGTTGTGCGTAAGAGACACGAAGCTCCCTGTGTGACGCTCATGAGGTTGCAGCTGGAATATTGTCTCTGGTTTGTCCACAGCTTCCTCGGAGGCTAAACATGGCCCTGGCCCTCCGGCTATTTTCTGATGTGGATGAGTGACGGTGCTGCAGGACTCTGACCTACAAGAAAACAAAGCAGAGCTGAACCTGTGCATGTCATGCAAATAACCACTGCGTGGGCTGAGGAAGAGCTTTTTGGCGAGCTGGAGAGTGAGGACGCTGCTGGGAAGTACTGAGAGGTGTCCCAGCAGCTTGACTTGCCCCCCGAAGCTAGGCGCTGTATAAATGCCTTTTACTGCTTGAAGCTGTGAGACTGAAACGCGCTGCTCGCTACAGAGGCAGACGACTGCAAGCACTTAACGCAGCACCCTGAGTCTGAGAGCCTTGCAGTTAAAACACTTAAAATGTGGTAATAAATGAATTTCCACTGAGACTGTACTGAGGGAGAGGGGCTGCAGTTGCAGTGATGTGCTGGGGTTGTTGCACAGGCAGAAAGAAGTACCTCTTCCTTGTTTAACTTGTGTAGGGCTCTATTTTATGAAATGCTTCTCTAATGGCGGATTATGCAGGATGGTAAAATCTAAGTCTGGGAAGAGGCTCCCCTTGAGCACATGATGCTCGGCAGAAGGATGTGGGCTGCTCATCAAAAACTCGAGTTTCTGCCTGGCACCCAAGGGTGTGGGAAGAAGGGAGTTATAATCCAGCTCTGCTGCTCCTCTCTGTCCCCGTCCTGCGACGGCCGGAGGAGCAGAGCCAGCTCCCGCGCTGGGCTGGCTCTTCAAATAACTTCCACTAAGCCAAACAGGCTGGCAAGCAGGGGCTGGATTTTGCTGGCATTAGTTTCTAAGCATTCCCAGCTGGGCGGCCCCTGGGTGCCAGCACAAAGCCACTTTCACGCGTGCCGTGTTCCAGCGTGATGCTAGAATGCAAGAAACGTGAGGGCTTTGCCAGCTGATCCCCAGCTCCCTCTCCTGCCCTTGTCTCCAACAAAGTGGTTGCAGGTTTGTGGGCACGGTGGGTTCCAGCTCGCTCCAGTAGCTCCTGGTGTGGGTCAGATGGCTGGTGGCGTCCCCAAAAGAAGAGTTTTGAAGAGGCAGCCTGGCGCAGGAAGGCAGCAGCCCTACAGCTTTTTTTCACCCCAGCTCACAGAGTCAGGGCAGACCTATGAGGTGCCCTGGGAGAAGCTTCTCGTGTTGGACCAGTGCTGGCCTGCTGGGAAAACTGTTGCTGGAGTCAACCAGACAGAGGAATTTAGATGGGATTCTCCCTGTTTCCATCTGCTGTTGGAAGGGAAGCTGAGATTTTCAGGCAAACCCACCCTGGGAGGGTGCTGTGAACTGGCGTGGTGACGTCCTACCCCTGGGAGACTGGGAGGGCACCCAGAGACCTGTGGTTCCTGAGCTGGTGGCACTGCTGCCACCCACCCAATACCTGGGCAGGTATTTTTTTACTGTGAAATTCAGATGTCAGTGTCTAAAACAAGCAGATTTGCGGCACCCCCAAGATGTGATTTTTCTGCCTTTGTTTGGCCTCCTGCTCAGTTGAGGGGAACCCCAGAGCTGGGCCACCCTGGTGCATGGGCAGAAGATCACACGAGCCTGAATCTCGGCCTCTGGCACAGGGAAACACCAGTGGGAAAGTTGTCTGGACTGGTGGGCTTTGCTGCCGATCTCTGGAACGATGCGAATGATCTCCAGAGGTCCCTTCCAACCCCGACCGTGCTGTGCAACCCTGAACTGTGTGATCCTCAGCCGTTTTCTCAATGTGAGCCCTTGCCCGTGAGCATCCTGGGTGGCTGCAGTCACTATTCAGTATTTTGTGGTTTTTTTCCTCCAGTATTTTATTAATTTTGAGCAGCTACTCCAGATTTTTGCTTTGTTGTTCCAGAGTTCTCTCTACTGCAGGCACACAGAGCCCCATCTCCTCCTGGCCCTTCCCACATCCTCCATCACCAGCGCAGCCGAGACCTTCTCTGGCTTTTATCGACTCTCCCCAACGCCCATCTGAGGAGCACAGCACTGCAACCTCTGTTTCCTGGGCAGCAACAAGAGATATATTGGGCGAAAAACTGCCTTGGGCACGCCCTGAGGCTGGGCTGCCTCCCCGGAGGTGTGATCCTCCTGTCCCTCCTGCCACTGGGGGTAGCTTGGCAGGCACTGTCCTGTGGGGCCATGGGGCTCACTATGGGGTTACTGTGGGGCTGTGAGGGCCGCTGTAGGGCCGTGGGGACCTCTGTGGGGCCGTGAGGGCCACTGCGGGGCCGTGAAGGCTCCCGTGCCCGTTGGAGGCCGTAATGGCGGCCGCGGGCCCATGATGGCGCCTCGCCCTCCTCAGGCCACGCCGCGCGGGATGGGCAGCGGGCGGGGCCACGCTAAGCCACGCCCCTCTCCTCGCGACGGGGCGTGGCGCTCGGCGGGGAAGGTGGGGGTTCGCTGCGCGGTGACGTCACCGGCGCGCTGATTTGCATACGGCGTGCGTGCCGCTTGTGGTGGGCGGTCGGTGGCGCCGGAGGTGGCGAATCCAAGATGGCGCCGTGCGGACGTGTCCGGTGCCGCTGCCCCGGCCCGGCGCTCCTCCTGCTCCTGGCGCTGGCGGCTCGGCCGGCGTCGGGCGGTCCTCCCCCTCCTCCTCAGGCGGGGCCCGTCGCCGGCGGCAGCCTGGCGTTAGGCGGGCAGGCGGCGGGGCCGGCGGCGGCGGCGGCGGTGGTGGCGGCGGGCCCGCGGGGTCCCCGCGGCGGCGGCGGTTCGGGCAGCGGGTGGAAGCTGTCGGAGGAGGCGGTGTGCCGGGAGGACGTGGTGCGGCTCTGCTCCAAGCACAGCTGGGCCAACAACCTCGCCGTCCTCGAGTGCCTGCAGGACGTCCGTGAGGTGAGGGGCGGGGAGGGGGGGGGACCCGGGCGCGCCGGGCCGGGCCTAGCGGCGGAGGCGAACAAAGAGCGGGGCTCCCGCCGCCCTCTCCGCTCCTCGGCGCGGAGCGAGCGCGGCCCGGCCCGCCCTTCCCTATTCACCGCCGGATTTTCTTGGTTTCCATCCAGCGGCCTCGCTGCGGAGGCCGGCCCGGCTTCCCGCGCTGCCACCGCGGGGCTTCGTGCGAGGGGGCAGCCTCTCCGCCCGGCAGAGGAGCCTCGTCTCCTGGCGGCCCCCAGCACGCCCTTTCCTCTTTGTTTGGCCCCCGGGAGGGAGATTTTTGTTTTGGCCGCGGTTGCCTTTCGGGGTTGTTCTGTGGGAGAGTCCTGCGGGCGTAGGAGAGGCGCCTGGCTGGGCGCAGCAGCGAGCTGAGGAGGTGGGGTGGGCTTTTTTTTCCTTCTGTTCGGGTTCCGATCCTCACCTTCCCGTAGAGCTCAGCTGGAGAGAAGAGCTGTTTGCAGAGCTCGCGTGAAACTAGATCTATACAATCTTCAGACCTGGCTCAGTTTATGCAGGGACGTTGTCTGGGTGATCCGTTGTCCCCACGCACCTATTGTGAACGCTTTAAGTCTAGGTCAAGAAAAAACTGAGTTTCTGTGTTTTCCAGCCCCGTCTTTTCATTCATTCCGTGGTGGTTCTTGCTCAGCTTGAGGAAGCCTTTGGGAGAGGTGTCTTTGGTGAGCTGTTTTGGTTCAGTTTTTTGTTCCTCTGCTGTGAGGTCCAGGAACGTCGGGCTGGGTTGGTTTTAAGGGTGATTCCGTTATTGCAGAGGCAGCGGTTAGTGGTTACTCTCCTCGAGGGGAGTCTTGAACTAATAACTGTCAGTCGTTATTACTTTCTGCCTTAAAATCAAAAAATAATTTAGAGTTTTAATTTTTTTTTACTCTAACTTCATGTTTTCATCTTGGACAGGTAGTAAGTTGCTCACAGCAAACTTCTAAACTGAGCCCTGGCGCAACGTCTGCCACAGTTATAAAATGCTCCGATATTTGCTTTGTGAATCACTTGTCCTTTACTGTTTCTTTCACGTGCCTGGGACCTTTTGGTCCCCCTGTTAGGGAGCTGCCATCTCTGAGAGGATCACAGAAGCTGCACTTACAGACGGTGGCACACAAGCTACCCAGCCTGCCAAAAAGGCAAGCTCCTGTTGTTCTTTTCTTCCCAGTTGTGTGGCCCCTCCCTTCTATTTTCCAGTGCCAGTGCTCACTGGTTTTCTGCTGTTTTAGCAAGGTGGACCTTTTTTTTTTTCCGCCTGGTTTATCGGATTTCTGCTGGAATAGTTTTATGGAGTTAAATACAGCTGGGGGGAGCGCAGGGCTGGGCTGCTGGGGGAATGCCTCGCCTCGTGCTTTATTTTTGGCAAGTACAAGCCCTGACGTTGGTTCCATGTATCCCGTGAAAACCCTGCTCTTTTGAACATGATGTCTTCTGGTTTTCCTTTTCCCCTTTCAAAGCCTGCCTTGATGCCAGTGGCTTGCTGGCTGTTGGTCTCACCCAGGTGTAAGCTGCCTCTTCTCCTGAGGTGACATCCTGGGCGTCCATAGGATGTCTCGGGGTTGTCGTGGGTTGCATTTTCTCTCCGAAGGTGCCCGTCTGTAGCCTCGTCCTTATTTGTCTGTCAGCCTGTAAAGAGCTCTGTCGGCTGCTCTTAGACTCAACAGTTCGCCTGCTGTAACGCGGATGTGGCGGGCTGTATCCTGACGTAAAAAAAAAACCGGCTTCCCAGAGCGCTGCTGGTCTGAGAAAGGGAATTAAAATTACCGACTTCTGCGTATCTCCCTGCTGTTTAACTCTTGATGTTTAAATTCGGAGTAACAGCGGCGAGTTGTAAGTGCTGGGTGGCAACGTTGGGTGATAAGGAGCCAGGTCAGACGTCTCCGCGATGTTTCCTTTGCGCCGGAGGTGACAAGCAGAGATGTGCCAGCTGTCACTGTTGTTGATACAGCTGGTAATTTTGACCCCACGGCTTGTTTGGACAGTACTGGAAAAGTGACAGTTACGTTGTAAAATGGGTGGGGAGCTAGTCTGAGTCATAGAAGCCCATTTAAAAAAAAAAAGTCGAGCTGCAGAAAATAAAGGGTTTGGGGAAGTTGCTGGAGGTGTGATGGTGTCAGTGAGGTCAGTATGTGGACGCTGCCTGGCTACAAGCAGCAGGTGAGATTTCTGGATGCCCTTTACTGCAGAAGCAGCCTTTTTTTTCCCATAGGTGTTTATCTTTTCTCATAAGAAATGTTCCTTTAAAGCAGAGAAACTCCTGAGATTGAAACTGGGAGCGTTGCTGTGAAGATTATCCAGCGTTTTTTTTTTTCGATAAAAAAGAGCTAGGATGCTTTTAAATTTGAATGACCAGGGGTAGCAACTGTTTGAAACCTTTACTTGAGTCCATAAATCATAAAGGATAGAAAGATGTTTGTTTTGTTAGCCAGCGTCAGTGCAATCACGTCATTTCAGTATCTGCTGATTTGTTACCGTGGATGTCTTGGAAGTTGAGGCCTCCCTTGTTTTCGCTAAGGAGTTCTGAATCTAACGGAGTGTTGAGTCTGTGGCTGATGGGTACAGCAGCCTGTTTTGTAGGGGTGAATTCAGCAACAAATAGTTTGAAACAAGGGAAACCTGTTAAAGAAACCCCTCAAGGCAAAAGCCCAAATAATAAATTTAAAAGTTTTGGTTGTGAGAGGTTAATTGTAGCGTGTCCATTTGAAGTATTACCAGTATGTTTGTATGCATGTATGTATGGATTTATTTATATATTTAAAAATTCAGACCCCTCCCAAGCCAATTTCAAAAACTTTAGCACTCATTTTCCACAGTGTCGATGAAATGCTTAATTGGCGTAGTGTGGAGTCTGCTTCTGCACGTGCAGAACTCTGCTGCATTTCAGGTGGTTCGGCTCTCTGAAAGACAGAAATCAAGGGACAGTCGTGACTTTTGGCTTTCCTTTCATAGTAGAAGAATGGGAAGGATGCTCCTTAGTTGGAGGAGGTAGTGGTCAGAGCTAGTCAGCTTAAACTTTGCCTGTAATCAGAAAATGCAACAAAATACGCTTTTGATTCTATTTTCTTGATGAATTTCCTTTTAGTTAAGGATGGTTGTGCCCTGGGTGTGTTACTGTTTGGAGTCGCTTACGTTTTGTCATCGGTGTTTTAGCGGTTATCCGAATAACTGTGCCATGGTATCAAAAGAGGGGAATGAGGTGGGATTTTTCAAAATACGCTTTGCATTTTTTTTGGTTTTGGTTTGTTTTCTGCTGAAGCTATTCCTGTTGCTCGCCCGTTTCTAGAGCTTGCGTTTCACTTGACACGGACTGTAGCCTTCAAGCACTTTTTTTTGTGCGCTGCTTATTAAACTAATTTTCATGGTTACAGTATAAATAAACCCATGAAATATTAATACATTTGCTAGGTTAAAATTTTTGCATGATTAATGACGATTTGCATTTTAAAGCATGGCTGAGTTGTTGCATTCGAGGGAGGAAACATTAGCAGGTATGAAAATATCTTAACCAGTGTAGCTCTCTCTCCTGGCTTATTAGCGACCGTAATTTTAATGTTAATTCACCGATTAATCAGACCTAAGGTATGTTTTAACTTGATGTCACAACCGTTGAGCTTTACTTATGTTGTAAGTAAAGATCGTGTCGTATTTAAAGCGTTGCATCCCTCTATATGATACCAAGGCATTGTAAGTTAAATAATTTTTCTGAGATCACACGGTTGTGATTAAGTTTGGGATTAGAGAAGAAAGGTTTGGCCTCCTGCTGCTTTCATCACCCCAAACGGTTCCCTTTCTTTGGTAGGGACAGTGTCACTGAGCTCGAGCGCTCTGTTTTCTGGGAAAATAAGGCTCTCGATGTTGGGGCCAAACAAGTTAAAGTCGTGTGTTTTGAGCAGAGTGTTTTTCTTGTTATTTCAGAGGCGTAGCCAGTGTAAAGAGCCGGAAAATTGATTTGATGCGATTTACAGACTAGGAAGCGCGTAACGTTTGACAGGTTCTTCCCTATAAACGTGTTATTCTTTGCTCCATATGTACCTCAGCTCCGTAAGGTGTTTGATAAAATAGAGCCAGGGAAATGATCAGACTTTTACAACTCGAGATGGAAAAGGTGGTGACACACATGCTTGGAGTCTTCATCTGTTTTGGTAACACTGTGGTTGTAGAAGAAGTCACGTGTGTGCAGTCCCTGTGTGCTTGTTCTCTAGGTTTAGTTTTTCTGCTGTCTTGGTGAAGAGATTGGAAATGCGAAGGCTTCCCTGGAGCCTTTCCGTTGCACTGAGGTGGATAAGTGTCATCTGTCACGGTAGCTCAGTATTTTTATTTTTTCCCTCCTTTTATCTCCATAATTTAGTGAGTTGAGGGGCGAAGGTTTTGTTTTGACTCGACACATGTCATTATCTCCTATTTGAGCATGTACTCATGTTATTTCCGTGTTATTTCCGTCTCTCACAGCTTTCCCATGCACAAACAGAGGCTGGCATTTAAAGTATTTTTATTTTTTTTTTTGAGATGTCTGGGCTGTGGCAGCAAATGACTGTTTACTGTCCAGAGCTGTAAATAATTGAGGGCTGTAGATTAAATGTAGCGCGGAGGTGGGCTAGTTTTTAGGAAATGCAAATAGTGAAGTAGCTCTTACTGAGCTGGCCATCTTCTTTGGTGCTTATAGTTTGATTTTGTCCCACAAAACCTCCAGATGTGTTCTCCCTGGCTCTCGGGTGAGCAGTTTTGAATGGGAACCGCCTGTTACTCAGGGTAGTAAATATGTAGTTGTGAGATGGGAGGGTCTTCTGGTTCTCAGATCGTTGCTATCGCAAAGGAGTGAGCAGTTAGTATTCCCGTGATGGTCTTACAGTGCCGACAGCATTATCATCTGCTTCAGATAACAACATGCAAAAGGATTTTTATTTTTTTTTTAAAGGCAATGATCAGAAACCTGGAAAATATACCTTAAGCCTCGCCAAGGCCTTTGCTTACACTCTCCCTTTTTTCTAAGGGATATTGACCTGGCGATGATTCAAAGACACCTGTACGGGGCACAAGGGTTTAAGAACTCTTTCATCTTGAAGCAAAAAAATAAAAGGAGAATTCTTACCCATAGTTGAGCTAACTTGAAAAGTAAAAATGTGTTGCAGTTTTAAGAGATTGAGTTACTCATTGGGCTGTAACTGGGTGCTAGACTCTACAAGTTGAAACCCTGTATTAGAAATTTCCACGTCCGTTCGGTCTCAAACTGAATTCCGTGAAGAATTTCCAGTGGTTTGTGGCAGATGGATTTGAATGGTCAAGGCTGATGCCTCCCGCTTCTAAAATTTGTGAAAGGGATCTGTCGAAATCTGTGGAAGGGGATAGTTGGACCTAGGGGGAAGGGATTGGTATGATTAAGTTTTGAAAGAGATTGGATGGGAAGCATCAAAAGAAGGTGATGGAGACAAGGTTGGAACGCTCTCTGGAGGTTTTTCTCCCGAGGCTTGGCTTCTTCACTGAAATTACCCACATTTCTGTTCTGCAGTTCTTATTTTTCCTTGTGTTCACATAGTGTAAGCCCAATTTCCTCCTGGCTTTTACAGTTAAGCCTTGAAGTGAAATTCAAAGTACACTTGGAAAGTCTGATTTGTATTTCAGTTACTTTGGCTTCATTGCAGGATGCAGCAACCCTTAAGAGTACCCTCTTCGTCGTACTTACACCACGTATGGGCTGACCAGAGGGTATGATGGTCTCTCTCCTACCAGGTCCTGATCTGACTGCCCAGGTTCTTATTCTCCATATCCTTGGCGATCTTAACAGTTGCTGCGCTTTGGCTAATCTGAGAGACTTTGGGGAGGGTTTTTTGGGAGGGGGGTTGGGGTTTTTGTTTTGCTTTTGTGCTGTTCTTGGCAGGCTGACGCATGTGGTAGCTGGTTACGCGTCGGTTTGGCCCGGGATGTTTGCCTTGATGAAAGGGGATTACCTTACAAGTCTGCTTCCTCTAGCAAGCTGCTGCTGCCGGCTCTGAATACCGAGGAGAAAAAGGAACGGAAATCTGAGGGGAAGAGTAAGGTTTGATGCAGGCTGCGCCGTCCCAGCTTGGCTCGGAATGGAGAAAGCTGGGTTACGCAGAGGTCCGGCTGTGAGGAGGTGATTTACTGAGCCCAGGAGTTGAATATATTGAGCAGCAGTGAGATGGGTGCAGCTAGGCTGTGTTTCCCCCTCTTGCAGCCTCTCCTCCCTCACGCCGCAGGAAAGGAGATATCTCTAGCCGTGCTGCTGCTTTGGGTGGTCATGGCTGGAACGGAATGGTTTGAGGAAAGATTGTTCTGGGCAAATTGTGCCCTGTCTTTATTTTCTGGTACAGAGCTAATGTCTAGATGTTCTTTCTGGTGCGAGTGAGCACCGCTTTCTCAGTGGACTCCGCTTGTTTCGGTCTTTGGAAAATGAAAATGCACGCTTACTTCTGGAAAAGCCTTGCAGTTATTCTTCCTGGTAATAAACCCCAAAGAACTGGACGAATAAAAGGGTCTAGGTAATTGCCTTTTTATTTGAAGCCTTGCCTCAAAATAGTTTTTTGATCTTCTGACTAATCCAGTTTTAAGGTCTGTGAAGTTGGTTGCTATGGTATTAAAATTTCGGTTCTGTTCGCTGATCCTTCTTTGTCATCATGGGATACTTTGATTTTCTGGGTGTTTAGTTCATCAGGATCCATGGCGATGTGTTAGGTGAGGAACAGAGATCCTCCCTTCCCCGGGTACCAGCTTGTACCGTAACTGCACCCTCTCTTCATCACGGCAGTGGATGAAAGCCCGTATCGTCCCGCTCCTGGGCAGAGGTGGTGTCTGTAAAAGCTGGGGACAAGCAAATATTAATCACGCAGGGACAGGATTGTTTATTTACTGCGTTTTTTTTTTTATTATTTCCATCTTTGCCTGGAAGAGTGTGTATGAGGTGACAAAAATGGAGTATTCGATAAGTGTTCGTGGTTTCTTTACGCACCCAGCGTATTCTACTGCGGTAGAACTGTGTGCTCTTCTCTGGAAAAACTTCTTGTAGTTTCCGTGTTGGATTCTCAGGAGTTTGGAGTCTCTTCTAGAGAAGCAGCTGATGATGTTGATATAATTAAGTACTTATATGTAACAGGGTAGCTTGATAACAAATGGCTATTCCAGCCCTGCTGTGCAAAATCATTCTTTTGTCTGAAATCAGTCTTTTGTTTAAAAATAATGCCTGGCTTAATCTAGTGACAAGCTTGCTGTCTGGATCTCTTCAATCTTAATAGGAGACTCGCCAGCCTTCATCACGCTCACTAGTTTGCTAATTGAGACTTTCTTTTCTAGAGTGGCCTGTTAGTGCTGGGGAAAATACTTTCCACCAAGTGAACTGCAAAACGAACTCAGCAGAGCGTGCATTCTTGTTGAATTCGGCTTGTGTTGAAGTAATTGCCCTGCAGAAAGTTTTGATAGAATTAAAAAAAGCCCCAGCAAACCCAAACCTGCTTGGCTTGTAGACTTTCTGTAACAGTCCAGGCTTGATTTGAGCTGAGTCAACTTCTATTACACTATTCTCAGCTGAGTTGAAATAAGATCTGGAAGAAGCTTACAGTAAGCTCTTTCATTATCAAATTGATTTTTTTTTTTTTTTTTTTTTTTTTGCTTATGTCAGTGTGTGTGTGGCCTAGCTACACATGTCATAAAATGAGGAAAAACTAGCTGCTTTCAGGTCAAATCACTGCAACACTGCAGTTATTTACAGCATGAATTGTTCATGAGACTGCAGTTCTTTAGCCATGTTCACGGTGATTTGAACAAATCAATGTTAATGTGATCCCCTTATTGTGGGATTCAGACAGGCTAGTCAGAATCCAGTCTCCATTGATACAGCATCGTGAGTAAACGCAGGTGCAGAGAACCATTTACCATGAATTTCATTTGTCTGGCATCTCCTGTCGTTAGTCATGTCTGACTCCGGGTTGATCTTGCCGCTTTTTGGAAGCGACGAGCGCTGTGTTTTTGGTGCTCCGATGTTTGAGACACATGAGCTGCTGCTCAAACTGCTGGTGACACACCTGTCTTGTCTTACCGAAGTCTGTAGAGGTGACTGTGTGTGGGCAAGGAGTGTCCTGATGCCAGTCTTCAGACCAAGGGTTCAGTCTGCTTTACCCTACATAAATTGCAGCCAGCGTCCTTAAAGACGTGTGGAGAAGCCTCTGAGTTGCATGTTGTAGCTGGCGGCCAGAGCTGCATTCTCAGTGGGTGATGTAGAACAATGCAGAGGAAAATCTTTTTAAGTTGGCGTGGAACTGGAGAAACTCAGTGTGCGGTAAAGTGGGGGTGAATGGGAGATTGCTTATGGTAACCTTAATAATCCTTCTTTTTTTTTTTTCCCTCCTTTAAACAACTGTCTGCTTCTTGGGTGAGGATTCAGAAGGACAACAGGTCAATGCTTACTGGAGGGAAGTACAGGGTAGAAAATACTGAACAGCAGTTGCTGCTGGAAAACAAGAAATGTTTGAGTCGTGGTCGTAGTAACATTGCTTACTTGTTTTAACTGAAGGCTTCCAGGCAGTGATCAGCAGCCATCTTCACTTATTTTCTTCCTGATTAGTCATATGGAAAAACATTTTTTTTAGAGCCGAAAAAAAGAACAAGCTGAAACACTAGTTAATGGTGTAAGTGTTCCCTCCATTTTAATTGACCAGAGTACTGGAATGGGACTCCTGTGGTGAGTGCTTGTCCTTGTCGCAAGGAATCCCAATGATAACAGCGTCACCTGGGAAGGCGTGGTGCTACGGAACACGCTTTTTCCATCCCCTGAGTCACAGCTCTAAAGGCGTACGCCCATTCGAGTGTTAACAACCTTTATTAGATGTGCAAAATACTAGTTGTATGAGGGATGTGTCTCTTGGAACACAAACAAAACCTTGCTGCGTTTCATATTTTTGTTTTGTGACCCTTTACCTGTGCTTTGGCAGGCACTGGGCGTACGGTGAGCCACCGCCGGTAACTCTCTCCTCTCTGACGGCAGAAAGAGCAGCGGAATAATTTCCTGGAATAATGCAGGGTTTGTTCTGGCTCAGGCACGCGGCAGTGTGGCTTGAGCTTGTCCACATCAATCCCCTTTCACGTGCTCTGAGGCTACGTTGGCTTCCCTTCTGGGAGCAGCTCATAGGTAAGGTCTACACCAAGGGGAAAAGCCACAAACTGCAAGGCTTTTTTGTTTCCCTCCCCTCCTCCCGGCGTTTGTGAACTCTTCCAGCGTTCTGCTGTGTAAAACCGTAGTCTGAACTTGTTCTGCTAGGAAGAGTGCTGATGGAAGTAATTTCCCCACATACTTTCCTCCCTTGAGACATTCCAGTGAAATCCGTCAAGACTGAGTGATGCCCTCAAAGATTATTTAATCAACCCTGCCTTCTGTTCACTCACTCGGGTTCGCAGTGTCTTAGAATACTTGCAAAAGGCATTTTTCTGAAAACTTTCTAAGAATACTGGAGAGCTCAGGTAGGCTTTGTGGTGTTGGCTTGCAGATGGGAGAAGTACTGAGCTTGGATTTCTCTGTTGTGTAATTAGAAGAGAAGGTGAGTCACTTCACCTCTGGTTACAGACCCACCACAGCTCTGTGATCCAGTGTGTTGTCTGAAGGGGCTTAGAGTGAGTGGAAACAGGCAAAAACTTCCCAGTGACTTAGAGTTGCACACCATGAATAACTCAATAACATGACAGCAGATTGTTGCTGTTCTAAAGTGATCTTCTCTCTGCTGGGAGGTGCAGTTTGAGTTCTGACTGTAGTCGTTACCTAGCGGCGGCACAAATTTGGAATTGGGATCCTGCTTAGAAGATCAAAGTTTGGGCTTAAAAAAAGCCCTAAACAAAAACCCCAAACCACAAAAACCCTCTCTGAAGCTAATGTTGAGCTGTTCAAGCAGAATGATAAAAAATGATGTTAAGATCTAGGAAGCAGAGTAGCTTATGGCCTGTTAGGCATTAAAGTGATGGGGAACCTGTTTCTTGGAAACTTTATTGTCTCAAGTTTTAAAGCAGAGTATTATTTCGTATACCTTGATTGTTCTGATCTTAAATTGGGCCAGAAGAGTCTTGCTGAACTGAACTTTTGTTCTCAGGAACCATTTAAAAAATAAACTCGTGAAGACTGGCTGATATTGCAGTTCACTACCTTGGGAACCGTGTTGCTGAAACTACTTCTGAACGGCCCTTTTGGGGTTCGGTGTGGTTTTCTCCAAGCCGTTTGTTTGTGTGTCTCACGCTTTTTGTAGCATTAAAAGCCATAAAATGAAATGAATCGAGAGGTCGTCTTGGAAAGGTACCTAAAATAATGCCTCAGAGCTATTGAAATATTGCCTGTGAGTAAAATTTGGGCACTGTGAGTACAGTCCTGTTTGCTCCCGTATTTACAGAGCTCGTTGTTTTGTTATGTCGTCTATAATAAAAGGCCCATCATTTGGCAGCACTATTCTGGGTACATTTTGCTGTACCTTCACACCGGAATCCAGGACTTGAGTAGCATGAGATTCCTTCTGTGTACACTGGTGAATCTGAAACCACATGGATGTGTGAGCCGCATGGTTTGGCAGTAAATGAGCTTCTTTATAGGAAGAAATCGGGGAAGATGGAGAATTGAAGAGCACAAATGATTTTCTCCAGCCAGGAAACCACCTGGAAACAAAGGAAGGATGACGACGCCGGGATTCTGCTCCTCTCTGCTTGTAGAAGCTGGTGTGCAGAAGCTGAGAGGATCGGGCCGGCTTTCTTTGGCTGTTTGGATTCTTACTTCTCAGGGGATACTTGAGCTTGTGTTGAGCACCTGGGCATGTGGCCATCCTCAGCGGTCAAGGTGGACGCTCTTGTTTCACTTTGTTTTTTAATGTGGTATTTTTCATATCCCTCTTTATTCAAATGTCAAACCAAAGTTGTGTTAGCCAAGTCATCATAACTAAGTCTTTCCAGGGCAAGGTACGGGAACTATTGTTCTAGCTTGCTCTTGTGTGGAAAGTACTTATTTTTCTAGAAATCGACTGTAATGTTCCATGATACTGATCAAATCACAGAACTGGCCTGATGACGGTGAATACTGGAAAGAAGGATTGATTTAGTAGAGAAGCAAGTAAGAGATTTCTGTTAGAATCTCTTCTTGGATCACATGATGCACTGCTGGGATTTTCGCCGTGGGAAGTATTTACCTTGAAGTTGTGATGATTTTAGTTGGATGCCACAACAGTAGAAACATGCTTCCTTTCCCTGGAAGAGGCTCATTGCCAGGTGAATCTTCCAGAATAATTGTGACTTGGAAAGGGTAGAAATCCTTTCCATCCTGATGTTCCAGGTAGTGGTAGTTATTAGCAACCACCTTAGTAAAGAACATCTCATACCTTGTTCTGAGGACTGCGACAGCCCTGGTGCGAGAGAGGACTCCTTCCCCACCCGTTCCCATTCCTGTGAAGTTACAGCCTTGCCCATTTTTTGTCTTACTGGGTTGCTCACGTTTGTTCTTTGCCGGGTCTGGCTGTCCAAGCTGAAACAGGCACTTCAAATCTGGCAGGTGTCCTGAAAACGTGGCAGGTATCCGAGGTTGCCGACATCTTGGGCTGGACCTGGACGAGAACCTGCGTCACTTTGGGAGCTGCTGGTTAAAATAACTCTGCTTTGGTACTTGGCAACAGTGGAATAGTATACAGACTGAAAGCGTGGGCAAAGCAGCGAGGCTGTCTCAGTGCTGTGAATGCAGCTGAGGAGGTTTTGTGGTGGTTTTGTTTTTCAGCATTACGTGTGTCGTAACAGTTGAGCTTTGCCTGTATAATCTTGGGAGTGAGTAGCACCTGTTAAAGGTGAGCAAACCGCATTTTTTTTAAATTGAGACATAGCTAGGTTTCTTCTTTACCAAAAAAAGATGTTTAACGTTTACTGGCAGGACTCGTAGCATCAAAAGATGACAGTATAGGTCTGAGTTTCTTGGCATTTCGTGTCCTCTCTCGCTCTCCGTTCCTAGCTCTAATCTTTGTGAAGATTATGGAAGAGTTTCTTTTGCCTGTAACATCTCAGAGTCTTAAAAACATTGTGTGGGATTGAAGCTTCACTTCATCTTTCTTCTACAGCTTGTTTTAGTCCGAAAGGAATTCTAGAACTACAAGAAGAGCAATATGCTATTTCTGTACCAAAGCGCCTGAGGCTCTCGTCAAAGAGAAGCGTGATCTGGAGTAGGATATTACTGCCCTGAAGAGCTTATTTTTTTCTTAGATTTGATATCCATGTGCCTGGTAAATATTTGGGATTTGATGGCCCTAGGCATTCCTCCTTCAGGAAGGCTGGAACCCCTCCTTTTGATGTGACGGAGACCCCGGGGAGCAGCTGTGGAGGAGGGAAGTGGAGTAGGTGGCTTGTCCTCAGATTTTCGAGGTGATGCATCTTGCGAAGTGTCTCCCCCGTGTTCATGAAGTCGCATGTAACCTGCAGGAAACTGTAGACCTGCTTGCGAGCTTAAGATCCTGAGGCAGGTGTGCGGCGAATACCGCTGGAGACTTTGGGAATATCGCAGCACTCCGCCTTACCCTTTGCTGTGAGACTGTGGATCCAGCTGGGTAGTTTTATCAATGGAACTCGCTGTTGAGAAGAAAGTGCTCATTGAGGAAAACAACAAATAAAAGTTACAAAAATAACCCAGGCTCCCCAGAGAAATGCTGGAAGACTGAAGAGGGAGACCTGTCAGTCGCACTTGCGTTTGAATAATGTAGTATAAAAGAGTTTAGGATGCAGGGAGACTGCATTTCCAGCCCCTCAGGCTTGCTTTGTGCTCAGAGGTTGGTTGTTTGTGTAGTGTGTGTGGGATCTAAACACAAAATTGCGCTTAACAGCTTTAAATCTTGGCTTGTGTCAGGCTTGCCCAAGCTTAACTCAGTGGAGCACAGAACTAAAATGACGCACGTCTTGAGCAGATGTGTCGTAGTTAATTGCTTGTTACCTGTGTGATCAGGACCTCATTTTTTTAGTAGGTGTTTGAAATTTTACAAAACCTTCTAGTGAACCTACGCTGAAATTTTCTCCCAAATGTTTAACAAATTGTGAATAATATGTTGTGTTTGTCAAGATAAAAAGAAAAGAGACCCCCCCAGCTGACTTCACTTAGACCGTTTGACCACTTACTTAGTGTTGAGGTGTCCGTGTCCTGAATGGTGGTTTTGGTGGGTGTTTCAAGTAGTTTATGAGGTAAATTTTGGGTGGTGCTCTAGCAGATAGCAGAGGCTGTGGCTGTGAAACAGCGTGAGGGGCACGTTGGCCAATCCGACCGAGTAGTGAGGTCTGCGGCGCGTGGGAAATACGTGCTGGAGACGTTTCAGCAGTTACAGCTAAATTGCGGCGTGAGGATTCAGGATTTCCCTATTCCACAAATGGGAAGCAGCTTTCGCTTGGATTCCTTTTTTAACAGCCCCTGTTCTGTTTATGGAATAAGCTGGCCTGTCTGACCAGTCCTTCAGAAACATTCCGATGTGACAGTTTCTGGACGAAACAGTGCATGGTTGGTATCGCTTTCAGTTATTAGATGTAGCTCTTGAACTCCTAAGATCTTACTGCAGTTGATTGACCTCCTTTGTTTCCAAGCTACTTGGTTACAGAGCTTTTCTCTGATTTAATGCTTGGTTTTGAAGAGGGGATCATCTCGGGGGATGTATTTAGCTGGTTCGGGGGAGTAGTGAATGGCATGTGTTTCAAGTCACAGAAAGTTCAGTTTGTCCTCTTTAACACTGTGGTGTTTGATAATGACATTCGTAGTATGGGCTAATTCTCTGTGTATATTAGGCTTTTCCTTTCTGAACCAAGCATTTTGTTTGTCCTGTGCCAGGGGAAGATGATTAAAAGGTTCTAATGAACCTTTCCTGGAGGTTTTTTTGTATGTATGTGCTTTTACAAATGCCCTGCTCGTAAGGTCAGCATTCCCTGGAGGTTCACATGCCTCAGCCAACCCTTGATACCTTAGCTCTTGGCCCACTTTTCATGCTGCTTTTGTGATGCGTTAAAACCTCGGCAGAGCACTTGGAGAGAGAGCTTTCTCTGAAAAGCCACGTCTCACTTTGTTCTGTCGTGTTTTCGGGAGAGGGTGAAGCGTGATGGCTTCAGGTGAGGATAGGTTCAGGTGCTCAGCACGCTGGTGAAGAGCCTCGGAGCCGATGGGATGAAGGAAGATGCTCTAAAAGAGAACATTAGAGCAGGAGCTTCCGTACATACGGAGGTAAAACTGAAGCGTGGTCCGGGTAAAACCTTGACTGAAGTTACCAATTCAAGGCCCTTGTGGAGGAGCTTGGTGCTGAGGTCAGGAGGAGAAAACATTTTGATTCCACACCATAAAAGTAAGGCAAAGACTTGATCGAGCCCTGATGGGAAGAGATGTCGTGGAAAACTGGGCTTAAGGGGGTTAAAATTTTGCACTTGTGGCACATGGCTCTGTAAATGAATTCATATTAGATATCTAGGGAGGCAAATGGAAGCATGTTTTAATGGACCCTGGCTAATTACTGTACTAACTTCTTGATCAATACCTGGGAGACCTCAAGCTGCTCACAGATTTTTTTTTAAAAACCCTGATACATGTATATATATATATCTGCATATAATCAAAACAACTGGAGGCACTTGGTTTGTAGGGTTGTGGTTCACCAGGGCTTTATAGAGATGGAGGCCATCTGTAAACCAAACCCGAAGACTTAAGCATTTCCAAAAGTATTAATTGTGAAGTTTTGATGGGAGGTGCAGGTGAATGAATGGGCTTGAGAGCGCAGATAGTCGAAGAGAACGTGAGGGTTTTTTGGAATGATCTTTAAGTGTATTGAAATACATGGGACAATTAGTTGGGTTGCTTTAATGTGGTCTGTTTTATGCTTTAGGGTTGGAACCTGTTTCACATGCGTGGTGTAGACCAGACGAGGCAGATGTGGTTTTCTAAAGGAGGAAAGAGTTCCTGTAAATACTTGCCGATGTATTTATGTTCTTCAGTTGACCTATATAAGAACTACCTCTTATGTTGTCTGAGAAACTTGATTTTCTCCAGAATATTTTGCACGAATTTCAGTGGACTCGTCATTAATATTAAATAAAAATAGGCAGGCAGCCTTACCCTTGAGGGATAAAGTACTGTCTTTAAATTGGTTCGTATTAAGGAATTTGGACTATGTTTAGTCTTCTCTGATTGAGCTAATTAGCAAAACTGGATTGCGTGTTCGTGGTTAATACGTCGCTCGGCGTGTGCGCAAAGGGATAACGAATGTGTAACGAAGATGAGGAAAGGTAACCCTTCAGCAAACAGCCTGCAGCACCATCTCCTTGAGTTTTGTTTCCCGAATTATTCGCAGTGTTCAGCGAGAAACGCGGGATCTGCCAGACAGATGGTTTTGTTTCTTGTGTGCATTCAACCCGTCGCAGCTTCTGGTCTCCGTCGGTAGCGGCGCCGATTGTGTCGATGGAGAAGTGTCTGCGCAGCCTCGACTTGCGTCGCGGGGGAATGACTCGGCGTTAGGCAGCCTGGCGGGTGCGTTAATGCTTGAAGGCTTGCCCTCTACTTATACTTGGGTGGCAAAGAAGAAGTATGTGCCTTGTTAAAAAAAAAAACCAAAACCAAGGAATCTAGTGATCTCCTTCAGGGAATGCCAAGTAGAGTGTCTTCTGTATAAATGAATGTCAGGTGAAAAACACCCACAAGCTGTAGGTCTTGCTGGAGATTATAAACCTTTACTGACTCCCACTGAAATGAGGTAGTGGTCGATGGGCTGACTGAGCAGATCCTTTGCCCGGGAGCTTTTCCAAGTTGCAGGTGGTTCGAGGAGCCGGTTCCTCGTGTACGAGCAGTCTGCATAAAAGCTTTTTTTATTAGACCCCCAAAATTTGTTAACTTGTTGGAAACCTTGAGAGGGATGTTGTCACTCGCAGCCAGAGAAACCAGAGCCCAGCCGGGTCTTGATCTTTGTAAGAGAGAAGTCCCTGGAGCAGGCAGTTAGCAAACAGGGTTAACAGATAACATCGAAGTCATGGGACTTTCTGAGACAGAATCCAGCTCTTGCCACTTGCTGAAAACCGAGCACACCCTTTTCTTAAATTTGACATCCTTCATCCTGAGCTATCTGAAAGCAGCGGTTGTGTAATGTTGGGTTAGCGTAGTGCTTCTGTGGAAGTTTTCAGAAAGATGCCGAGGTTGAGGACCAGCCAGCAGGCATTATTCTCTGTATTCTGTCTGAAATGAGCGGGAAAGTTGGAATTTTGTGCTTTAGTGTAATTGTAGAGTTTACTTTCCGTGCTCTCTTATCTTGCATTTAGTGTTGTTGCTTTTGTGCCTAACTCTTGTCTGCTTTGTTTCGTTGTTGATACAGCTCTTGTTTAAAAAGGGAAAAAATCCCTGTTATGTTATCAAGAGATTCTTGAAGCGTGACTAGAGATAAAATTAACTAGCAAGTCAGTGCTGTGTGCTCTGAGGAGTGGCTTCGGATGGTGGCTCACATTCCCCTACTAAAAATGACCTTAGGCAGTGCTATAAAAAGACAGGAGTGGGCAAGGAGTATCAGCTGGAGCGAAACAATTTGTAATCACAGTGATTCTTTCCTGCAACCTTGTGATTAATCTTTGGTAAGACAGTGGGGATCAAATGTGGACGGCGTCTCTAACTGCTGGGCTCACTGATTATTTTTCACGTTAATACCCTTTTCACCTAGGTCCTTCTGGCTGTGCTGAAGGAAAAGACTGCTGTACAGCTGTGAATTGCAGCAAAGCCTTCAGATACACCGGCAAAGCTTTTGAGAGCAGGCAAACACATCCTGTTGTTTTTACTGCAGCTAATTCCTAGTGCAGGTTCTGTGTACTGGCTGAAGGATTTTTCTCCCCGTGTAATTTGGGGTCTGCTTGGATTTCCCACGGCACAGCTGTGCTGGTGAAAAATCCTGTCTGGTTGATGTCATCCTTAGAAAGATGTAGAAAAGGCCACAGCCACTGAGACTTCCCTAGGAGCAAAAGTGATGAGTTAACACAGTAATAGTGCCGGGTTTTCATCCTGGACCGCTTAATTTTGTGTAGTTCCCTGGTTAATAACATAATTGAATTTTAAGTTTTGCTCAGCTTCTTAAGTGCTTGAAACAAACACTTTTTTTTTTCTTTTAATGGGTCAGCTACTGGCAATTGTATTCATTGATGTAAGTGCTGTTAAAGAGGCAACACAGCTGGTGGTCCCCAGCTCCGTCTCTTGACGGTTGCGTTCAGAAATCCGCTTAATTCTTCAGATGTCTGGATGTGTTGCTGTACGCAGACTCCTTTGCAGGCTCTCTGCAAGCAGTTCAAAAGCTGTTGCTTCTTAAAAATCAAAGAGAACCTTGCAGTTCCAGCTGAGCTGGCAGAAAATCCCTCTCTTGATCTCACAGCGGCTTTACATTCTCCTGCAAGGATACCCTGGGCCACGTCTTCGGTGGTGACCGAGGTTGGTAGGGGATGTGTGAAGAGTGGAGCAGGGTGGAACCTTAAGCACAAACTGCCGCGCTGCAGTGTGTTTGATCTCCGGATGTGGCAGGCGCGATCTAGTGAGTCCCGTGGGCAAACGTGGCCAGGGAGCTGGGCAAGACTTCTTAAACAAGTCTCTCTCTCTTAAGAGCGCCTGTTAAAACATGAAAGACATACATGAAAGCCGAACATCTGGAAGTCTTCAGCCAAGTCCATCAGCCGTGACTTTGCACTGACAACAGAAAATTGAAAATACAACGTGGTGTTAAACGGAGGTACCGCCTTGGGATAATATTGCTCTCTTGTATTCAAACCAAGCGGTTATTGTCTAATAAGTTCAAGCGATCAGTCTTGATGGTTTTGGAGAAAACGCAATTCTCAAAAGTCGCGGTGCCTGTGAGTCTCGTGTATGAGAAACAGCATCAATAATTCAGTTTTATTAGGCTTGGCAACATGAGACACCTAAAACTAAGGTGAAGGGGCGTTTGATTTAAGCTTAATGCTGGAAGTATTAGTGTATAAAAAAAAGAGATGGAGAGAAAAGAACACTGCAGAGAGTTAAAATGTCTGTAACACCTTCTTTCCTTGCTGCCGCCTCCTCTCTTCTTAATGCTGCCGTTGCCAGTGAATGTGACCAGTGAGTGGGACTGGATGAGCGCGCACGCTTGAGAGCTGCACAGATTTCAGCAGCTGCTGAGCTTTCTCTCTGGCGTGGTTTACCTACGCTTTTCTTTCAGTCTTCTGTTTCATTTTGCACTGTGGCAAAAGGAGGCTTCCCGGTTAGACTGATCTGCAGCTGCTTTCTCCGAGCCTTGCTGATTTGTTTTGCGCGTCTCGAAAGACGTCCGATATTCCACGGGTTGCGGTGATCCCAGGGATGCACGTATGGAAACGGACCCTCTCCCTCCACAAAAAGAGCACCTTGATTTACAGTGAGCTCTGGGGGTGGCTCGTGGATGGAAACGTAGTTGAAAGGGATATATTTATGGAAATGCTTCGTTGTCTTTTCTAGTCAACGCAGAAAGGTCGTCTGGTGCAATTTTCTGGTGACCTGTTTCTAATTAACGTGCAAATTAACTGCTTGGTGCTGGAGATCCAAGATTGCAAATACAAAGCACTAATACGTGTTAGGCTGGGAAATCCCTGGCATCTGCTAAAGCTCCAGCACTGCCTGCCGGGCGCTTCCCTCTGGAGAAGGAGCGCTTCTGCGACCCGCTGTCACACGGCTCCTTTGTCTCGCTTGAAAAGAGAACAGTTTTTAATTTTGTGATGTTGCCGCTTGTAGGGAGTCATGCGAGTGCGTTTTCAGCCTGGTTCACCGAAACTGGCTGTCGTGAAAATGGGCAAGATGAGCTGCTTCAGATATTTCCCCTGGAGAATTGCAGTGTTCCATGGAATAACATATTTCTTTGCACTAGTGTTGCAAATGCCAGCTAAATGAAGGAATTAGCATATCCGTTAATGCTTGTCATCACTTAAAAATTAGTTTTTCATTAAACGCTGCCGTACAGTTTATATTTAGAAAGCAGCTTTGATCTAACGGGTAGAGATGATTAATTTAGTAAAGGTCTGGTCAAAAAGTGAAGTTGTGCCTTTGTCCTTGAGGCATCTGCTTATTTTCATGTCGCAAAACATCTTCTCTTTCCTCTTTGGTGTTTCTGTGCCAACATTCCCTATTACCAGCAATTGTAAAAGCTGATTTAGTAACACATTTTGGCACAAGCTGCATGAGGTACGATAGAACTCCGCTTGATTTTCACATCGCAGCTCCTTTCTAGTGCTGACAATGAAGAGAAACGATCTTTTGTGCAAACAGAGCAGATCGAAAATGAAAAAAAAAATTAAGCAAATAAGTGCTCAGAAGCCTTTTTCTAAGACTTAAGTTTTGGAAGAGTCTGCTAATCCTACTTCCACCAAAACCTTCAAAGATGAGGAAGAAGGATCAAGTCTTCAGTTTGAATAACTGATGGATTAATGCCGATTTACTTCTCTTGAAGGGCAGCAAGAACTGGCTTTTGGCCGTAAGCCCCACTTTAGGAAGCTGTAAGCCCCGCTTTAGGAAGATCTCGCTTGTTCTGACGAGGTTTCCTGTGGCGCAGCGGAGTTGTTGAAGGAAGCCGTCTTCCAGACACGTGTGGGGAAACTCCCTGGCTGGTTTAGAGGGTGTTGTACTGCGAAAAGTCAGCAAACTTAGCGCCGAGTCTGTGCAATTGTCTGCTCTGCTTTTGAAGCCACGTGTAGGGAAATTGGCTGTTCCACATGTTTGGTACTTCCATGCTGCATCTCTTCTGATTCTGAAGTCGGACGGAGCCCTGGTGGTAACTTGCTGAGCTGAAAATAGCAAAGTTTGTATTTGTCCGCTTAGACCGGACAAATCGTGTCGCACCCACCTCCCCCTTAAGCAAGCCACAATTAGTCTGGCTTCGTAGGAGCAATTTTTATTTATGTAGCTGCGGAGATCTCGTCCGCCTACTGCCGCGGGTGCCGTGTTTGGCAGGTTAGCCTTGTTTGGCTCTTTAGGAATGAGGAAGCTGGGATCAGGCTGGGCCAGTTCACTGGAAAGCACAAGACAAGAATATACGCTTTAATAATATGGTTTTTTCCCCAGTTTTGTGTTGCAAGAACGAGTGGAACAACTCGATTTTCCGGAGACCGTTGTCGTCTTGTGCGGTAACGATTGAGCGCGTTGGAAGCTCCTCTCTGAAACGGGGTAACGTCACTTGTGCTCTTAGAAGCAGCTTTGCAAGTTCAAATGGGCAGAAGCCTTCGATGTCTTCAGTTGGTCGCAGAAGTGTGAATCTGTGGGAAACGAGCGCGCTGGCGTTTGCGACGACAAGCCCTGGGAGCTTAGTCAGAGCGAAAGAGCCTCGCGCAGCGATTCGGGACGGCTTTGGGGTAGAGGCTCCCTCGTGGTCGTTTGCATGTCGGTAACGACTTGTCGGTTGCGTGCTAAATGCGAGGTTTGCAAGTCTCAGGCTCTAAAATGTAATATTTTTTTTGCCCGTGCTTTTTTTTTGTGTGTGTTTTTTTTGGAGAAACGTAGTGCATGTAGCACAGGAGGGGTGGGTGCAGTATGGCGAAGATTTCGGTCTAAGTCCTGAAAATTCCTCATGCTAATCTCTAATTTTCGTTTGTCTTCCAATTTGCCTGAAGAATTGGCAGCCACTCTGGCACAATGTTGGGGGTTTATTATTTATTTATCAAAATTACCCTTTTGAGAGTCAGCCAAGCCATTCTGTCAGCCTCTAAGCGTAACTTCCTTGCAGGTTGGTGTCCTTCTTTGGTCATTTATGGAAAGAGCTGCTCCCAGCACTTTAACGTTTGGATTGATAATCCCACTGGTCCAGTAGAAAGAGAATATAGAGATTTATTTTTTTTTTTCCCCCTGTAAGCTTCTTGCGTTACATATTACAATTCACCAACTCTTCATTTACTTGAGTTCTGGTAGACTTTGCTTAAGTACACCTAAAAAATATGAGAAAACCCTGCTTTGTTAGACAAATGCAACGCAAAGCTTTTTATCGCTGCAAAGGATTAGGTGGACACTTAATGCACCTTTTTGCATCACGGTAGTGATTCTTCTGTGGTTCTCCACTAAATGCGGGCGAAGGTGAAACGTCAGTGCTTCGTCAGCTTGAGAGGTGCAAAGGCGACGGGCTTGGTGCTTTGCAGGACAGTTATGAAAAATTACACACAGCTAAGGTGGTATGAGTGTTGTATTTTGCAGGTAATTGTCTTAGCTCATCCTTTTTCCAAGACAGACCCTAAACCAGGAGAAGTTTAAGTTAAAATTAAATTTATCCCACACTACCTTCTCTTCCTGATCTCGGTGTTAAGGTTAGTTTGGTAATGTGCTAGATTATCCATATTGATCTGGTTTCCTCAAATAATCTGGTAGCTGCTCTGTTATAGCAGGAAATGTAAGCTTACGTAAATTCAATTTTACAGGCTTCAGGAAGCCTGAAAATGTTGCTTTTGGAATGCCTGGCCTGTGACTAAATGAAAATTGTCTGAACGTGGCAGTTCTTAATTTGCTCTGAGGCTTTTCTGTCCTTGCTTCTTGTTTTGGAGGGCGATGAGGATGGAGGTAAACTCATTGCTGTGCCCTCTAGATTGTGTGGGCAAAGAGCGGCGGGACCACTTGTGTCGGTGCCAAGCCTGGCGCTCGCCGTGAGCTGCGTATTTTCCAAATGCGGCTGACGGAAATGCGCACGAAGGCGGAGCGGGGCGGAAATCTTTTTTAGTGACCTCTAAGGGTTCCATCTAACACAGCCTATTCTAGGATTCTGTGATTCTGCGGTCTTGCTTTCATCCTTATTGTCATGTCTTATCCTTATGGTGCCATCTAAGTTCAAACGTAGCTTATAGAAAGCAGCGCACAATAACTTTCCATTTATTGAGGGCTGGAAAATCCCTGAGGTTTGCATCTGTGTGCTGAGTAGTTGCTGGAGAAGATTTTGCTCTCGAGTTTCTTCTCCGTCTGCTCTCATTTTTTATGTGCCTCAAACTCTTTGTTGCATCACGTTTAGGCTCTTACCCAAACAACACCGCTGGTGCTTTGAATGCTATATATTTTGCTCGGATTTAAAAAAATTAATTAAAAATCAAATAAAGCTGTATGTGTCTCATAAGAGATAGTACCAGATATTCTTTTGCCATGCACATCTACCGGGGGTGCTCCCTCCTCTCAGTATAACTTAGAAATACAGTATCTGACTTGGTTCTGGAGATCTGTTTGATGCAGACCTCTGGTATTCTGGGGTTTATCTTGCCTTGAGAATTGTCGTGGGACAATTGTATCTCTAGCCTATTCTCTACTCTGTCGTGTATGGTAATCCTAAAATACATACATAAATGATTTGGTAACCTCGTGGGTAAATCCCTAAGTTTTCTTTTCCTTTTGTGTGGAGATGGACATGTTGTTTTTCACCCAGCGGACTTAATTCTCACCCTTGGCAAGAACTCTTCAAGGCCGGTCAAGGACATCACGGGAGGCCAAAAAAATAGGTGGGTCCGGTTGCAGTGTCGACGTGTGCAGAAATCGTTCAGATCCAGCCTTGCTGTTGCAAAAGTTGCGCTGCCCCGTTCTTTTTTCTTTATGGTTCAGATAGAAATCTGCGGGCGAGGAATTTAAACGCTCGCGCTGGGCAGAAAACTGCTTACCTGAGGATACTGCTGTCAGCTTTTCCCGTGTGTGTCCCCAGCAGTGCTTACTGTGGGCGTGCAGCCCACGTCGTGTTCCCGTGCCTCTTGGATAAGAATAGATCAGGCTTTTGAAGTCCTGTTCTCCAGCATTATCTGCTGAGGAAAAGGCATTTATTCTGCTTATTGTTCAGGACAAAATAATCTCCCTGCGTTACCGGATTCTGCGGCGAGGACTGTCTGGGCTTTTGCCGTCAGCGTACTGGAAGGAATCCTGAAAACTGTCTGTTGGGCATTTCTGTGCCTGCAGAGCCCTGAGATTTATAACCTGATGTTTATTTCTTCGGCCACAACTGGGCTTCATATGATGGGGAAACCTCGCTTTAGTGCCTGGTTTCAAGTAGCTTAGAACTAAATAACTGAGACCATCGCCGTTGACCAGAGACTAGAATAAAGTAGTTTCTATCTGGTGACAATTGCTGCCTGTTAAAGACTTAACCGCTGAAATTCTCTTTTAGATATAATTGAAAAGTGAAGTTAGAGCAGGAAGATGATGCAGTGTCCTTGCCTGTAGCCTTTCCAGCCTGCCCTGGCCCGGTGCAGGTGACCCTTAGCTCTTTCTTTCCCGAGCCTTGGAACTGATTTTATTGTTTGTCGGAAATAATCTGGAGGAGGAATACGCAGCCATTGCCGGAGCGGTTGAATCGCCGACGAAATTCCCTTATTTTGACAGAAATGAAAATCATCGAGCGGCGGCGCCGGCGGTGCTGCGCGGTGCTACGGAGCTGTCGGCAGCGACTGCGTGGCGTGGCAGCGACTGCCTTACTGCTCTTCTCCCTTCCCTCCCCCGTTATTTTCTCTCTGTCATTATTAGCCGAGAAGCCGTAGGTGTGCGCAATCTTTTTAATTGCAGCTTGTCTTTTTTTCATAGCTTTTTAGGTAGGAGTTATGGAAACAGTAATGGGAAGAATTTGTGGGCAGGTGTCTGGCTCTCCTGCATACCAGTAAGACGCCTTTCTACTAACATTGCTTTCCAGAAAGCTCTTCAGGCTCACTTTTAAAATCCAGCCATGACCGTTTATTGTATTTTATTTTTTTTTTGGTGAAGTTGCTCATCTGTGCAAAACTAGTCAGCTATAATTTCATCGTTTGGCTTAAGGGAAACTGTTACTGATCTGGCTGCTTACCGTGGTATCGCTTTAAATCCCCTGAATTGCCATTGCGATCAGAGTTTTCAAGCAAAATACTTGGCTTAACAGCCCTATGTAGCTATTGAGCTGAGCAGTTCAAGCTGAAAAACCCGAGTGCTTTTGGGAAAGGAGCTCTCAGAAATACAAAATGCATTGAAAGCTAAGCTTCTATGGCAGAGGAGGCCAGTACCTACGGAGAAGCGTGCTGCAGCTCGGTGCCCCGGGCTTGTTCTGGCAGCGAGGTTAATTTAAGCCCACATCTAAACTTATGAGGAAGTGCAGAGCTTAAATAAGATGTACATACCATTTTCTTTGGTTTAATCCTTTAGGCAGTGTGGCGAACTGAAGGAGAGGTACTTGGTTTGGTTCTGTGACAGGGCTTTTGTTTGCACATTCTGAAGGCAAGTGCAATTTTTATTTGGCAATTTGTTACTGAACCAACGGAAACCTCTGCTTAGCAGTGACTGTAAAAACTTGTTTGTGTTGATTTTTCCGTTGAACAAAATCCAAGGGTTAAAAGAAAAACATCTGAGTTTGCTTTTCTTCCAGTTCTGTAAAGAAAACGTTACGGTTCATGCAGGTGAAAAGTTCTGTGGCTCTGGACACCACTGCACTGGCCCCATGCTTTTGAAGAAACGATGCCCAAGCAAAGGAGGAAAACGAGTCATTTAAATTAAAACCAATGCATTTAAATCAGTTTGTGGGTTTGTGTTTTGGGCTTTTCTTAATCTAGTCTCTTAAAATGACTTACGGCTTGCATCTGCCTTTCCCCTGCATTCTGTACACAGATTCCTAAATAGCCCGAGCGCGCCGTGAGTCAGGCCTGCCAGTGACTCGGTGACTCATTTCCTTATTGGTGCAGATGTGCACGGTAAATGGTTCTGGAGAACTCCTTTTCCAGTGAAACGCAGCTCCCCCCGTGAGAAACGAGCAGGCTCGGCGATCGCTCGCAAAAACGCGGCCCCGAAGAAAAGCTCGAAGGGCTTTTCTCGCTGAAGACTGCGCGGTTAGCTCGCAGCTGCGGGTAAGTCTTGGAAACTGCCGCATGACGCTGCCTTAGGGGGTTCAGATTTATTGATGGTTGTAGTCTCGCTTCTCTGTTAAGCTTAAAAACAAGCTGCCCTTTATGCCAGCGTGATTCTTTAGGTAAATGCTCTAAGCGTTTACTTAATCTTTCAATCAGGCTTCCCTTGAATGGCATGCCCTACCTTTTGGCCGAGGAGGAGTGAAGCACTGCGTCATTTTTTGCGTCGCTAAAGGCGTTAACACCGGGGGTTCGCTGAAAATCCCTTTCGTACGCTTGGGCCTGTATTAAAACTGAGGTGTGCGTTGCTGAAGCCTGGCGGGGGCGAAGCGGTCAAGTCAAATGGAGCGCGTTACCCGCGCTGCGTCGCGCGGGTCCTCGAGAACAAATCTGGCGTTTCTGATTTTGGATGGTGGTGCCGAGGTCGGCGGCTGCACCTTGCAGCTCCGGCGTGAGTCACCCTGCCCGGCCGCCTTCGCTCGCTGAGACGTTTATAACTTGGCTTAACGTTGGGCTGTCTGCTCTTTCTGAATGCAGAACGCCTAGTGACGTCGGGAAGTGATTGATTTCGTCTCATCTTTGGGTTTTGTATGTTGGAGTTTTTGGTTTGGGTTTTTTTTTTTTTTCCCCCTTGTCGTAGCTCTTACGAAAAGAGAACCAGACGCTAGGGAAATCAATTTACCGCAACAATTTGTGTGGCTCCCAGGCAGATCGATTTAAATAAGCAAGAAGCTGAGATTTGAATAATTTCAGTCTTACTTGAACACTCTAGTAATTTTTCTAGAGGTTTCTAGTCTGGTGATATTATTTTGGAGCTAATTTTAGCGCCTTTTTTTTTTTTATTGCTAAGCTTGGTATGTTTCCTGACTAAATTGATATGATCTGTAATTATTTAAATGCTTGCATCTTAATGTTTCTATCTTTTTTAAATAATGTTTAAAAATGGCAAGGCATTATCTACTGAATTACTTTTCCGTGCAGCAAGCTGCTTTTGGGTAGAAGTGGAAGCATAATTAAAATGCCGAAGATGGATATTGCTGAAGTACAGAACTTAAACAGAGGATCAGAGCAATTGTTTTACATGGAAAAAACAATAATACATCAATCTAGCTTTCTTGGTCATTATGACCTTTGAGACTTGACAATAAGTGTTTTTTTCTTTTGAATGATTAGAAAGAAAGGATTCTTGTTTCAGTTCCTGCTCAGTGCCTCAGCTGCAAGGCGTTTAAGCGGACACCGGTGTTGTTGAGAACCTGTTTTATCTGCACGTGTGGAAAAGGCTCGTTTGTCAGAAGTTGGTGATGAGGTACTGGAGGAGAAAAGGAAAGGTTTGCCGTGGCTCCTGAGCTGCGCATCGCTGGCTTTAAGAGCAGAAATACCCACGGTGGGTCCCCTGGCACAGGGCAGTGCTGTGACGTGCGTTCACCAGCGTCCTCGTGAATTTTTCTGTTTTGTTTGTTTGTCTGGGCGAGATGGCATTAATTCAGGTTTCTGAGGAGAACTACAAGACGGATAACGAGAATCATATAATCCTGAGTGCAGTGGGATGGATGCTCTACCTGACCACCTTAGAGATTTGAAACTTAGTGCCGAGTGCCTTCCAGTTGTTTTTTATCACAGACAAAATTGGTGGTAGGTGGTTGTTGGCTGCCCTTAGGGAAGCACTGCGTGATATCGCCTGGTGAAGCTCGGGGCGGTGTAAGGAGTGGGCGTTATTTTGGCCGTGCATCTCGCAGGCAGCCCTTCCCGCGTGGGAGGGACTCGAAATACAAGCAGGGCACCGTTCCGTTTCTAGGCCTCCCTAAAAATAGCCTGCAGGCTTTTCCCGCTGGGTTCAGCAGGTGATGGTGAGGATCCAGCAGGACGGATCTCATAGGGCGAAAACTCATACGGGGCTAGATAAGTCCTGATTGTCCGTTGGAGTCGTGCTGCTCGCAAGCTGCCCATGTGGGCTGTGCTCTAGACCTTAGTCTGTCTTAACACTTTGTGCTGATTTGCACATGTTCCCGCTGTGTACACAGGCAGGGCTGCTCCTTCAGTCGATTTATAATCCCTCTCTTTGTGACTTTTGCCTCTCCAGTGTAGTGGCACGTGCTGTTCTGAGTAACCAGAAAGTTTTCCGTGAGGAATTGCCCTAGGAGAACTGAAGAATGAATAACGTACCGAGCCCTGATTTTTTGTTTTAAAACCTAGACCTGTGGCCCTCGTCAGCAGCATCAAGAGCTCATGTGCAACACGGTTCTTCTTGGCTCCAGTTTTAGGTTTGACGTAAGAAGCTTGGGTTGGAACGTGTTGTAACGGTGGTTTAATTGCTGTCACTCTGGTATTGGGGAGCCTCAGGTTGCTGTCGTGTTTTTCTGGCAGCTCTGCGGTACCTACAGTTTATTTTCAGTGAGCTTGTAAGTGGTGTAATGAAGAAAACAAGGATGGATGCAGCAGAAGGTAGAGTGGTGGCTGGGCATAGTTGTTAGCACTTACTGTAGTTTTTTCACGTTTTGAATAATGCTGTGATGAGAATTATGCAGGGGATGATAAAGTCAGTGATTGTGGTTAACGCTGAAGCGTGAGAAGAACTGAAATGGTTTAACAGCGGGGATTTGCTCAGCTCAGGGCTCTTGTTCTTCACCTACTTCTCACCGCGGGGAAGAAATGAGTGATGTGTTGGGGCCGCACGGATCTTCTGAAGAAAGTGCCGCTGCTTTATTTCAAATCCAGCTGTTAGTAGTGGCTGAACGCTGCCCGTGTGAAGGCTGCTCTTTCTTTTGAGGGAGGACTTCTGCATTGCGCTTCATCTCTCGGGAAGGCAGTAGGACCGACAGCTGACATCCAGGAGACTTGGACCTTTTAGGAAACCTCTTGTAGGGTAATAGCCTCACGAAGCTGGCATGTGGGATCCCTTGGTACATTCTGCCCCCTGTTTGGCTTTCCAAGGTAACAAGAGATGCTAAATACCACGTGGGAATTGGAGAGGGCATAAACCACGCAGAGAGTTAAAGCTGTCCTTCTAACAGTGAGGGACTAGTGCTGCGTGTTGTGCAAGAGCTTTAGCAAGCCTCTATCCCCGTGTAACATCCAGCACTGTTTGGAAGTACTGATATTAAATGTAATTGTGCCTCCCTCTCTCTGATCTGAAATACTGACAGCTGTGATCGAGGTATCCTCAGCTTTGTTTTGCCTCTATCCTCCAAAAAGAGAGGAAGGTGTGGGAGGGGGGACAGTAGGACTTGTGCCACTGTCCCGGAGGAAGGAGGGAAGGCTTCAAATTGTTCGTGTGGTTTGTGGTTAAGACTGAAGCGACTTCTTTGAGGTATTTGATTTTTATTGCCTCTAAATAGAAGAGCTGGCAGGAGTTAAAAATAGCCAAGTCTGCTTCCCACCTGTTTGGATGCTCATCTGATTTTTATTTTTTTTTTATTTATTTTGCTTTGGAAGCGGGAATGTGTGAATGTAGATCATCAGCATTAAAGCAGCGCCGCTCGTGTGCCCGAACGACGGGCACGAGATGCTTCTCACGCCTCGGTGAGGACGGGCACGCTGACGGACGCGACACCCGTGCCTCGCCGAGCGAGCAACCGGAAAACATCTTTGGGAGCACTCGCTGGCTTTCAGCGGGGCAAACTGGAATCACGAGCCCAACCGTGGAATAACAAAGACAAATGTCTTGACAAAAACATGGCAGGTTGAGCATTTAGAACATTGTTCTGTGTTTGTGCTGAATGAAGCAAGAGCCTGGTAATGATGGGAGGTGCTGTCCGGCCGCGGAGCTGCCTGCCCGTGGGGAACGTCAGAGCTGGGTCGCTTTCTTTTGCCTCATCGAGTCGTGGGAGCAGGGCGATGCGTAAGCGGTGTTTGCTCGGAAACCCTCTTCAATGCTGCACTTCCTTGGGGCGCAGAGCTTTCGGTAGAAACTTTTTCTCTCCGTTTCTGCACAAAGCTGATTTGGAAAGGATTTCTCAGCCTGATGCAGGCTGTAGAGTATGTACAGTCAGAAGATGGGGAGTCCCTGGGTTGAGAGTAAGTGATGAAATTTGACTTTCTTGGAGGTGATGGACATACTTGATAAAACCTTTGACGTTAGCTGTTGCAGTGGAATTATTGGTTGGGTCCTTTCCTCACTTGTTTCTCTTCTGCATCCCCCAGCAGCGCTGCTGAAACCCACGGTGTCTGCTTTTCCCCTCTGCTGGAATACTTTTCACTTATTCTGGGGTGTATCTGCTTGGCTTGAGGCAGAGAGTTCTCCAGGAGAGTGAGGTGACGCTGCGGACGCCGCTGTGATTTCCCAGTAATCTAACTGGTGCTGGTGGGACTCTTCCATAAGCCCATTTGGTCGAGGAAGACAGACTCCCTGCCGCCTCGGCTGGTGGGATATCGGGTGTGTTAAACAGTCTTCCATGGTTTCACCTGACTCTCCTTCTCTTCTGCTCCTCTCTTAGGACATTCCCAGCATCCTTGCATGCCTTTCGGTCATCTTGAAATTTTTTTGGGCCAGTGTTGTAAGAGAGCTTTCCAGCAGCAAATCCTGACTGGATTGGCAGCTCGGTGTCAGTGCTACGCTGAGTAACGGAGCTCCCTCGTGGAGGAGTGTTACGGGAAACGTTCTGTCCGGCAGCAGGGCTGCCAAACTTGCGTGGCAAACAGAACGTCAGGCTCTGTTGTGCTCCGCGACGCATCGGAGGGACACGAGAGGAGGAAGAGAGCAGACTCAGCTGCTTTGAATACCTCAGAATTAAAACTTGAGCGTTTTCTGTTTTACCACCTGTGGTGTTTGTGCAGGGGAGGGATCTCCGCTGCGGAGGAGAGGAGACTTTTTGTGTCAAACAAACGTGAAAGAAGCAAAACACGACAATTCCTAAAACTATTGACTTCTTATCAAAGCCACGTAGGAAAGGGTAAGACTTGCTGAGCTTCCTTGGTGTTTGAAGCAGGTACTGAACGCTGGATCTTCAAGGGACGCGCGGACGAGACTCGTTTCATCCTTCGCTCCTTCTTCCCTGGCTGCTGGGCCGGGCGGACACACGACGGCGTCGCGCTGGGGTTTTTGATCCTGCTTTGTGATCTTTTCTGACTGAGCATACTTGTCTTAATGGTGTCCTACCCACGGAGGATACAAAGTGTCAGCGTAGGTGGAAAAGTTTGTGGAATCCAAGTTAAAACGGTGAAAAACGCAGCTGCAGAATTTGGTGTTTGGAGGAGGGGATTTGCCGCTTGTGCTTTGTGTATGTGAGGTGGCTCAAGAAATTGCTGCTGGGCCTGGTAATTTGACTTTGCTATACGGAGATCTGAGTTTCAGAGGCGGTTGTTAGGTGTTTGTGTGTAACTGAAGTTTACGTAAACTAGGAGTGCCTAACCAATGTGGAAGTAATTATTTGGTCAAGTGATTTGCGGTGTTGCAAGCTCTGGCTCTCTTAAGTGGGGGACAAAAATATTTGTGTGCAATAAGCAAAGTGTAGGGATGCTAGGAGCTTGATAACTTTGCATGGTATATGCCCAGTGCCATGCTTCAAACTGGCTTTTTTTCAAAGCACGAAAGATGGATTTTTGCTGATGTGACAACACTGGGTTTGTTTTTGGTGCTAACAGTTCGCTGGCGATAGAGAGTATTTCAAGCTCAGCTTAACAAGTTTAACTTCTATTGCTAACTAAACGTGTAATCCAATTACGAAGTCCTCGCATCTGTTTTGAACTTAAATAATCCTTGATTTCAGCTTTTTTTTATCCCACATGACTCTCTGAGTGTTGCAGGATGTGTGAAAGCGGTTTGCTGTTGCCATATGCTGCTTGGCACGGAGCTCCGGGATGTTGCAGTAGGTTTGGAGCACGGGTGGTTGTGTGATGTGTGGTTTGGTGGGTTGTTTTTTTTTTCTTTTTTTTCTTTTACAAAAACTGTGTTGATTCTTGCTTACTGCATCTGCTCTTGTTTCCACAGATTCTTCTGCAGAATCCTTTCTCGTGGTTGCCTGGGGATCAGGTTTGCAGGAGGGGTGGTTCCGCCAGTTCTCTCCTTGATCGCTACCTTCCATGTAGCCTGTGCTGTTCCCTGGTGGTTTAAATCTGTCTGACTCCATACCTGCAGATGGAGTCGCTTTACTGTGGGCTTGCTGAGTGTGTTTGGTATGAAGGGATTGCTGATATCTGTGGGAAGGACACATTTTTCTTTTATCAGCTTGATAGCCTCCTCCTTAGAAGTTCCCTGGCCTGCTCGGCTGTTTCCGTACAGGTATTAGGGATAAATAATATTTATTTAGGTCAGAGAGGAAAACTTGAGCGCTGTGGCTGGGAACCATGAGCTGCCTGTACCGTGTGTCCGTACGCCCGTGCTCTGTAGTACCTCCACATGTGACAGTGCAATAAATGGGGGAACATCTGCAGTCTGGCTGCACTTCTGCCCGCCCTCTCTTCCGTGAGAAGGTAGCTGCTTTATTTAACATCCTTTTCTAATTAACTCAGACGATCTGTTCCTGAATTTAGGGGGAGAGCGTCTACTGGGTTCTTCCCATCCACGAGCCTTTTGATTTTTGCTGGTTTGCTCCACGTTGGTTCTTGGTGGTTTTTGCTCGAGCGGGTCCGAAGTCTGTTGCTTTCCATACCTGAAGATTATCCCCGGTTAGTATTTGAGATATGCCTGGTCCTTACTTTTTGACAAGTGCGCTGCTGCTCTTGCCTTAAAATTGTGGAAATGTCTGTTGTCTTCCCTTGTTCTGCTCTAAGGAGAGATTAAAATCTGGGAATAAGTGACTTCAGGCTCTTCTCTTTGCACGACTTTTGTGAGGAAGCAAAGGATAGGAAGGTCATGCAAATAATCCCTGCAAAGTGTTCTCCCAACACCTTGAGTTCCAGCCGCAGCAGTCGATTAGGATTCTTACCTTGCTTTTCAAAACTCAATGGTGTGAATTAGGTTGGGTTTTTTTAGAATGTGATGAAGTAAGACCGACTCGAGTGTGCTTTTGTACACACGGCTGGAAGGGGCTCCCACTTGAATTGGGGGGGGGTGACAGTAATTGCACCCCAGGCAGCGTGCCCTTCACTGGGTGCTGGTGAGCCTTTACTGGTTCACAATCTGGCTATGGCTGAATAAGTATTGCTGGGGAACCAGCATGAGGGTGGTCCGTTTCTGCAACTCCAACACCGATGCTTTCTGCCTGCCTGAGCCCAGGCAGCGATGGCGGGTCGCTCGCTTGCTGTGCGGTTTTGACCTAGTTTTATACCTGTGCCACAGCAGAGAGATTTAGAAAGGGATGGCTGTCCTGGCTTGTTTCAGGGAGCTGAAATCCTGCAAGTGAGAAAAGGCACTTTTAAACACAACAGTGTTGATGACCTCGTAGTCTGGTGGTGATACACATCTTCGAATCTCTCTGTGGAGCGCAGAGCAGTAATGCGGTACGATTCCTCTCTGTTGTATGTGGTCGAACAGGAAGAAATGCTTTTTCTGGTCGGGTTTTCTTATAGCTGCTACTTGTTCTGCTTTTTCTGGGAGGGAGGAAGTTGTGTTCCTGCTCTGGAATGTGAGTGTTAGCACACGAAGGAGATTGGAGAGCTTTTTAAAGGACTGCAAACAGAGGCAATATATTCCCACCGAAGCTGCTAAACAGCAAAAGCTTCTGTGAGCCCGGAGGCACACGTACTTTCTGTGAAGTCTGTTTTTAATCCTTCAGTTAGGAGGTGCAAGATGAGTCCTTCTCCCTCGCTAATCGGCGGAACGTCCTTCTTGCTGTCAGCTTCCTTTCTTAAAGAAACCTCAGCTAACATGTGGTGCTGGTCTGGGCTGCTCTCCCCCTGCCCTGGGGGTCTCTGAGTATCTGGGTTCTTCACGTGGGAATGGCACAAAGCAGCTTTTTTTGCATCTCGGCTTCTCTTAGTGGTAATTTGAGACTTGCCTCTCTTTATTTTTTTTTTTTCGTAGACACAAGCATATTGTTCTGAAGCTGCTCTTGTTGGGAAGGTTTCTGGGGTGGATGTGGAGGATAGAGGGCCACGGGCTGTCTCCTCAAAGGCAGAACTGGTGTGGGTTGCGCCGAGGAGCTTTTTCTTCCTTGAACTCAGCCCTTCAGCTTATCAGACACAAGATAAAAAGGGCTGTTTTTCTCTTTTTGCTTCACTTAAATTGAGAGAAGCAGGTCAACGGTGCCCCTGAACCCACCTCTCCTACACTTGCAATGATAAGAGGGAAAAGGGTCACAGCTTTTAGCTCGCAAGTGCTTGTCTTGTTCCACATTTAAAGGATTATTGGCTAGATCTTACACTTCTGCATATTGAAGTACTGAACTGTGAATGTATGCAGTAAAAGCTTAGTTAAGGTCTCATTTAACTTCCATTGCTCTTCTCAGAAGAATAAGGTTCGATTTCCGAGAGCTGAGGTTTGCTGCAGCGCGCGGGGATGGCCGATACGTCAGCATGGGGCGCTTTCATGTCGTGTATTTCAAGAAAAGCTTGTTTGAGCTTCCCATGTCTGTGAGAACCAGTCTGTTATCTGCTGGGGCTCAGGTTTGGAGAAAAAAAATGAGCTTTAATCTTTGGTGGATCTGAAGCAGAGATTACCAGGTTGGATGATGTGAAGGTAACTGAAGCAGCTGAGATCTTGGGGAGAGCGCTCTCTGAGCCTCACAAATTCTTCTGCTTGTAGACGCGTTTGTAAATCCTGATATGTGGAAGAGAATTACAGCGCTGACCGATATATTTGCCTCAAGAAGCTACCCTTGACTAAAAGACTGAGACGGCAATTTCAGCGGAGGGCGTCCTGACTCGTAGAGTTTGAAATTAACTTAGTCTAAAACCTCTGTTGTGAAAGATTAGGATGGGTGCGGAAAATAAAGGAAAACTCGCCTCGTAAGCCGTGATAGCGTCGCTCTTTGAGGCTGTTTTAAAATGGTGTCATTTGGATGTCGTCTTCATTTCCAGTTGGGAGAATTGGTTCTGCAGCCTGAGGGTAACGAGCAGGCATGTGTTAGCCTTTTAGAGGAAAGTTGATAGCTGAGTTTTCAAATTTATGGTTACTTGGGGAGATACGGTTTTAAATGGAGGCGACCTGACCAAGCTGCAATTTCTTACCCTGCTCCTTCAGGTACTGTTTTGGGCTTTACATTCAAAGTGGAGAAGTAGTTTCTGCCACTTGCTGCTCTACAAAATAAAAGCACTTCAGTTAATAATGGCTGAGATTAAGGACTTTGAAACGTTTCCCGTGTTCTCTTTTTATCTTGTGGTTGTCCTCTCGGAAGCAGCGACGATACAAGCGCAGCAAACACCCTAAAATCCTCTTTGGGATGCAGGCTGCTCGCTTCCAAAACTGATGAAATGCTGCTTCTCTTGCGTCAAATATCTGAGGCCTGAGAAGTTCTTGTCAGTGATGGGCTTAAGCTTTGCCTGGTTTTGGCGCTTTGAGCGAGTCTGACAGCCTGAATCTCAGTGGAAACGGGCTTTGCGAACCGGCGTTGGTGGTTTTTGTGCTGCGGCTGGGGTGGGCAGGTGGTTTTTGTGCTGTGCTTGTGCGTTGGAGGCGAGATACGCCTCTGGAGGATGAACTTACCTCCAGGAGTTCTCCTTGTGCGGGCTGGAAGGAGGGCAGGGGGATTTGCAGCTGGAGTTTCTTCTACCTGTGCAGCCGTGGGTGTTTCTCTTAGTTTGGGCAATTGGGCCAAACACCAGCACATTCCTTGTGGTTTTTGTAGCCTCTCCATAAATTCTACTGCTCCTGTGCCTTTTATGTTCTGTCAAGTTAAGACAGCGTCATATCTCGAGTACCTGTCGTCCCGATCTCTTTTGGTACTTGGCTATCATTGCTGGTATTATGCAAGTTTTAAAATTTCCTGTTGCTTCTTCCGATGAAAACGAGTTGGCAGAATGTTGTGTCTTTACATTTATACCCCGTGTGTTGAATGCATCTCGTCGGTAGTGAACTGACACTCCTTTTTTCTCTCCTTTCAGCCAGATAACGAAATCTCTTCCGACTGCAATCACGTGAGTATCGCTTTGTTTTAATCTGTCTCTAGCTGTGGCGCTTGCACCTCGTATCCCACATTTTTGCAGAGTGTGATAGTTTGCAAAAAGGCGTTAACCAGCAACACACCTTTGGGGTTCTGTGCCAGCCTGCGGAGGAAGAACACGCAGCAACCTCTTTAACCCAGTATAGCTGCTGTGGTGTTACTGGAAGCTTCAGAGTGGAACATGTCCAAGAGCTTTATTAAATGTATTTCTGTATCGGGGAGGACAGCAGACACCTTTCCTGTTTCCTAGCTGGGGGGTGATTCCCCCGAGTTAGTGGAAGCTTTCTTTTTGGGAAAGACGTGAGCAGCACTGAATTGAAACTCTTGAATTTCAGCTGTTGAAACCTTCCGTATTCCTCTCACAGCTGCGGAATTCTTAGACTTGCTTGAAAAATGCTGAGGGGGTGTGATATTTAGAGGCAGTTTGAACCACTTGGCTGGTTTTAGAACAGATTTCCTCTCAGCGCTGTGTTTAACTGTGAGCAAACTGTTAGCCAGTTTTCAGGCTGTCGAGCTGACTCTCCAAATCCCGAAACTCTAAAAAAAAAGAAAAAATATTTTAAAAATCATTAGAGCTAAGCCTACTGTTAGGTTTCCTCTGGCTTATTTCATTTGAATTCTGTTAGAATACACCATATTAAAATTCTTAATTACTTGGTTAGCCCTGGACACAGACAAGCGAGTGCTTCGGTGACAGACTTGGTTTCAGATGCTTGAGCAAAGCTGTATTTTATTATCGGAAGATATATCCCAGAAATGAAACCCAGCCATGCTCTACAACTAGTAATTTCCAATGGTGTTTATAAATTAACCTTTGGCGCTGCGCTGCCTGCCTTTGTGCCGTGTAATTCTCTGTTGTGTGCAGGGTTGGATCAGATGAAGGGGACGTCATGTTTCTGTTTAAGTCTCTCGTGTGAAAAAGCGAAAACTTCAGCAATCCAAACACAGCCACCTGCCTTAAATGGGCCAGCAGAAACAGCACCTGAATGGAGGCAGCTCGTGTCCTAATGTGGTATTTTTTTTCCCACTCTCTGCAGTCTTTGATAGTAGGACTGCTGATCAGCTCCTGGGATAATGCTGCGTATTGCTAAAAATCTGGATTTTTGAAGCTGCGAAATTAACTTTCCTGTTGCCTGTGGGAAGGTTCCTTTGGAGAGCGTCTGCTTTTGAGACTCCAGAGTTTGAGATTACAAATGCAGAGGTGTCAGGGCGTCACACCTCGTTCTTGTTTTTCCAATCCTGGCCTGGGAGAGGTCTGCAGCGCTCTTTGCGAGTACAGGTTCCCTCTTTATTCACTTTTATCTGTTAAACATGTGTGTTTACAACTTACTGCCTCTGAAATATCCTAGTTTCCCATCATCTCTTTTTTTTTTTAACTTTTCACAACTCCAAAACCATGATACGAGGTGTGGAAGACGGTGCAGCTGTGCTGCTGCTGTTTTTAGTTCTCTCCGCACGCTTCCGCCCTGCCGGAGATGATGTCAAACTGCTTTTCTTGTGCATATTTTTGTGTTTCCCTCGGCTTTCGTGTACAACTGAACACTCAAAAGAAAAGTTTAACCAAACTGTGTATCTTTTTGGCTTTGTCACAGAGACTGAGTGCTTGAAATTAAGTTTGGAACCTGTTTAATCTTCATGTTAATGAGAAATGTTTAAATGCAACTTAAGCTCCCAGAGGAAACCAGCTGAGCAGGCAGAGCTTTGCTCGGGCAGCATCCCCGCTATTAATTTGCTGAGGTTTTGCCGTCTTTACCGCGTGTCTTTTACTTTATGGTGCCCCAAAGCCCGATGCATCGAGGCTCCTACCCTGGCTCCTGGAAGAGGAGTCGTCCTTCCCGAGGCATTTTTGCAGGCTGACCTCTAGGTTTGCAATAGATCTGCTTCCAAAAAGCTCTCCAGGTGTGCTGCTCTCCTTCCTTTTCTGCTAGCCTTTTATTAGGTTTTTAGCATGAAATCTACTCGTAGCAAGTCCTTCCATTTTTTTTTTTTTTTTAGATCATTTGCATCAGGTAGAAAAGCTGTGGCGCAGAAAGGTGTATTGGAAAGGGCTCATTGCTAAATATGCAGCAGGTTTTATCTTCTGTTTTATCTTCTGTTATGAAATTGTCTCAATTGGATATATTTCTTTTTCATGTGTCAGCTCATGACCTTAAGGAGAGATTTGGAACAGCCCGAATTTGGTTCGAGATGAGAAAATCATTGCGGAAGTGAAGGGAACAAAGTTGTTGTCAAGGAGACTTTGCATTAATTGTCGCCCCGTAGAGGGATGATGATGCAGATTGGGAATAAATGGTGTTTCCTTCTTTTCTGGAGGAAAATATTTGTCATTCTCCGTGGGAAGCTCTTAAACCCCCTTCCTCTACACATGCTCTCTCTCTAGCTCTTGTGGAACTACAAGCTGAACCTGACGACAGATCCGAAGTTCGAATCCGTGGCCAGAGAAGTCTGCAAGTCCACTATTGCAGAGGTAAGAAAAAGGGCGTGTGGCTGCTATTGTACCGCGTAGGGAAGACTGCATTTCCCTATTTTACGTCATGTTGCTGCTGAAGAATTCTTACAGCCAAGGCCTTATTGAAAATCCTCTTCACAGTCTGTTTAATTACCACTTTTGTGTAGTGACAGTCTGGCATTGTTGTAAATGATGCCCTCTAAATCTGGAATATGGTGTTGGAAAGCAGCGGGAAGAACACGGTGTTTTAGCTGTACGTTAACCACCAGTGTTCCTCCTGACATTGTGGTGAAGGGTGACACGAGCTGCTGGGGTTTTGCCATTTGGCGAGTGGTATTTTTATTTAAAGAAAAGAAAATTGCATAAGTAACAATCTCACGTGTTTCACATTCTGATACTTGATGCTGGAACAGGTGCATAAACTATTCCTCTAATTTTTTAGAAGTATTTCCAAAGCACCTTCTAAAACTAACATAGGAAGTGGGAATATGCTGCTAACATACAGTGTTAGCCTAGTAATATTTTTCTGTGATTCATAACTAGCAGGTAGATGTTTTCTTGCTGGTGACTGAGCTCTGATTTTAAATATTGTTTTATATTAAGAACCACGAGAGTAATTGCTAGTAAAAGTCATTTGGGAATCGCTGACTGTCCCAACCAGATGCATTCTGAAAAGCCCACCTTTAATTTTATCAGCTTAAATCTACTAACTTTTGTTTCCTCAACTGTTGGGATTTTTCGGAGTTGTGGCAATAATTTTCAACCCGAGCTGGAGTTGGCTGCCAGGTGCTGCTTTGGCTCGTGGTGCTTGAGCTTGAGTAGGGCCAAACCGAAGATGCAGCTTTCTCAGACAAGGCTTGCTCAACTCTGCCTTTCACCCTGCAATGACTGATACGTGTTTTCACTTCAAAATGTGTTTTATGCCATATCTGTAACAACTACGTTGACCGTAGTAGCTCTGCCTTTGTAATAACTGTATAGATTAAATCCAAAAAGCTCTACCAGCCTACATCTGCCTTCAGATAATGATGTTGAAAATGTTGCACGTTACATCTGAGGTGTTGGAGCGAGTGCAGAAAAGGGCAACAAAACTGGTGAGGGGCCTGGAGAACGGATCTTACAAGGAGCGATTGAGGGAGCTGGGACTGTTCAGTTTAAGGAAGAGGAAGCTGAGGGGGGACCTCATCATGCTCTACAATTACTTGAAAGGACACTGTAGAGAGGTTGGTGCTGGTCTCTTCTCACAGGTCGTTAGGGACAGAACCAGGGGGAATGGGTTCAAGTTGCAACAGGGCAGGTTTAGGCTGGACATTAGGAAGAAATTCTTCACAGAAAGAGTGGTCAGACACTGGAACAGACTGCCTAGGGAGGGGGTTGAGTCGCCATCCCTGGGTGTGTTTAAGTGTCGCTCAGATGTGGTGTTGGGTGAGATGGTTTAGGGGTGAACTTGTAGTGTAGGGTTAATGGTCGGACTCGATGAACCCAAGGGTCTTTTCCAGCCTGAACTGTTCTAGGATTCTATGATATTTGTTGTGGAGAACATAATGACCTCACAAGCTGAGGCAGAGAGACCTGTTTTACTCATCTAGTCTGACCTCTGTGTCTGTCACAAGATGCCTCGAGTTAATTCTTGTTTGAATTAAAATATGTCTTTCTAGAGATGACTTTTTTTTTAATTCCTTTTTAATTTTTTTTTTTAAAAAAATCCAGTATAAAGATTCCAACTTGATGTCTGAGGACTGATAAGATGGTTCCCTGCCCGTTCCCTTAGCGCTGCCCTTGCTCGCTGTCTGAACCCGCCCGCGTTATTGATCGCCGCCGCTCTCCCTTTAGATTGATGAGCCCTTTCAGTCTTTGCATGGGAACAAATCTTTTGATGTTCTCAAAGTCAACCCATGTACGTAGGACTCAAAAAAACTCCCACCGCTGAACTTGAGAGAGTCTGGCTGCAGTTTCTAGTGTGCTCCTCACCGGGAGAACACCAGAAGGGGATTCCTCAGGGAGTCCTGTCCTTAACTGATCAATAACCGCGTCTCCCCCTTCCTTTGGAAGGGCACTGTCAAAACTCCCTGCATCTTTTTCTTCCAAAGGTGACATTTTTGCCCTTCCTGTCTGCTTCCCTGAGCAGTGCAGGCTGTGATTTATATCGGGGACCTGTCTCATTCGTGTACACTGCTTTTCCAATCCCCGCCCGGCTTTTGTCAGCCCTGATTTTTATTTTAGACCACCCGGTGAAGCGGTTTAGCACCAGCGATCGCTTCCTCTAAGAGCCCGATTAAAACGAATTTGATGAGGGTTTTCCTTCGTGGTAATTTGCGGCTTCCGGCAAGTTATAAGCAGTTTAATAAATATTGTGTTGACTTTTGAATGGGTCTCATTTCTAACCAAAATGTTGTATTGTGCAAGGTCAGCTGGCTAATGGGGGTCCAAGTACGATTTAGTGCTGTTGCAGTGTGCTCAGTTTTCTAAATAAAAATTTGTCAGGCTAGCATTTTCCCTACAAATCCACTTGATTGAAGGGGTTCAATGTGATTATTATGAAAGATGATTATTGAGCAAGAGGGTTTATAATCCTCAAGGACGCTGCATTTGCTTTCTTCAGATACTGGCATGCATTGAGGTATTTCTCACTTCTGAAATTTTTTTCAAGTATTCTGACTTGCTGAAAATCAAACTAAAGCCCGGAGGGTTTCTTTGCCAGCAGATTTTGAAGCTACAGATGCAAGTTTCTTTGAGGTGTTTTTTTTTTTTCTTAAAGAAAAAAGGTTAAATTGAATAGCTGCAACAACTGGGTGGTTTTTTTTTTTTCCTTTTTTCCCAACAGATCAAGGAGTGTGCAGATGAACCGGTTGGTAAAGGCTTCTTGGTGTCGTGTTTGGTGGATCACAGAGGCAACATCACCGAGTACCAGTGCCATCAGTACATCACTAAAATGACAGCCATTATCTTCAGCGATTATCGGTTGATCTGCGGCTTCATGGATGACTGCAAGGCTGACATCAATCTGCTGAAATGTGGCAGCATTCGACCTGGAGAAAAGGTATCCGGAGAACACGGAGGTTGTCGATGGGCTTGTAAAAGTCATTCGCCGGAGGAAGCTTGTGTGTGGGGGCTTTGCAAGAATGCCGTTGTCTTGCAAGTGAGAAAACACGTGGCACATCTCGCCTGTGCGAGAAGGGCGCTGTGTTGATGCCGTGTAGTCCCTTTTTTAATAAATACGCGTTCATTCCTCTGCGAGGAAGTGCTGTTTGGAAATGACTTTCCTTTGTCTTTCCTTCCCGCCCTGCAGGGGCTCTGGCAGGTAGGTGTCTTTTTGATGGCGCTCTGTCAGGCTCGACACGAATCCAAACAGCGGATTTAAGCAGACCTTATTTTGCAGTCTGGTCGCGCCTGACGCAGGAAACCTGTCGAGGTGATGCGGGCTGTGCTGAAACCCTTCCTGCTTTCTCGGGTTGCAGCTGATAGATTGGATCAAGAGCTTTTATCTGTTCTCTTTCCCATTCCCTTGCCCACCCAAAAACGGTTGAAGGGCACCTCTTCCTTAGTGTCATTTTTTAGTAGTACAGACTTACTCATACTGTGCTGGTTGTACTAAATCAATGTTCTTTGTGTCATGTGAGACTTAAGCGGAGGCTGATGCGAAGAACAGTTTGTGGTGAGTAGATGAGGAAGGGGTTGTTCTCAAGGCGCTGTCGTTCCCTGTCTACTTCAGCCTAGCTGGTGCAGGCAGCAATTATGTAGTGCTGCAGGGATGAGTGGCTTCTTTTACGGTAAGTTTTTATGCTTAAGGATAAAGTTAAAATTAGCTTCTCAACTTTTTACAGCGCTTTTTAAATTATAGCTCTTGCGCTTTTAAAATTAGTGTCTTAAATCAGCTATTAATGAGGAGGTGAAAAGATTTAATACAAAATACTTCTGGTAAAATAAAAGTTCTCTTAGTTGTTTGAGATGTTCCCTGCTACAGCAGCTTCACATCCACAGTGTGTTAAACTGAAGTGCTAATGTATTCCTGACAAACTCAGCTGAAACAACAGAAAGCACAAAAATAAGTACTTGCTTTCAGGAACAAAAGCAGCCATAGAAATGGGAGGAACTTGCAGGCACCACAGGTTTGGACTCATAACAGCTGAGTAACTTGTTTTCTCCCTAAAGTAAAGGCTCTCTCCTAATCCTGGCCTGAAGGACTTCGTGAAATGAGAAATTGCTTTTAACGATCAGTATAGAACCAGAAGTGTGATATGGGAGCCGTGGGTCTACTTATTACCTGTGGCCTGACCGTATTGAAATCAATTACAATTAAAATAACTTTGGGTAGCACTGCAGGGGGTTACTGTAGGGTTACTGTAGCGGGGATTTCATGAGCTGAAGCCCAATCTCCTCTAGAAGCGGCGTAACCCACCGAGCTGGTTGCAGAAGTGACCGGGGGGTCTGAGGTTTTATTATGCATCTTCCTCGCTTGCTCTGGGCCCAACCCAGGATATTTTGCCTCGGTTTGTGAAAGCCTCACAGCCCGTCGTTCGATGTCTTTTGTTATGCTGTCGTCCTTGGCGCTTAAAGCAATTGGAAGTATTTTATACTGCTATGGAAACAGCTATAAATGGCTACACGAGCAGTTCTTTTGTTGGTGTCCTGTTCTATCCCTATTCTGCTTCGGAGAAATCTCATTTACTCGCGTCGGATGCTGGTTCAGGTTTTAGTTCCACGCTGTAGCTTCTGAGAGTTGCCTGTAGAGAAACAGTCATTCCCCTTTTGTGTGACTTGAATATGACTGTGAATTTATTAAATAAGACCTGGACACCTGAGGAGGAAGATGGGGGAAGAGATTAATCTCTCTTTCTTTTTTTTTTTAATGGAAATAAGCACTGCTGGACCACTAACTCCCATCTACATCAGGCTGCTGGTAGACTGCAGTGTGATAGCTTCATCGTAGTAACTGGGATAAACTGACTTTTTTAACTGTAAAGGCACCTCACTGGTGTTCTGGAATTACATTGCTGCTTGAAGCTCCTCTGCTAGCTGTTTTCTGTGCTTCCCTTTTTTTCTTGGTTCTAGCCTGCTTGCTCCTTCCTAATTGAATTCTCTTCCTGCTGGCTTTGTTGGCTTCTGAGGTGGTATTTTCTGTGCTTTCTTCTCCACTTTTCGTGTTGTTTTTCAGCAGTAACGTACAGCGTGGAGGTCTTGATCCGACTGTAGACTTGGTTTGCTGTGTGAATCAGAAAGGCTGTACACAGGTCATCTGAAAGCATTTGTTTCCAAATACGCCTGCGTCGCGGGGTTGTTTTGTCTTTCCACTTAATTGAGAAGTGTTTAATAGTAGTTTCAGTCGCCCTTCCAGCTGGCTCTTGCACTTGGGGTGAATTTGGCCTCCTGGTCTTTAAAACTTGCTTTGCCTTTGTAGAATAGGAGTCGAATTCAAAAATGAAGTCAAGTAATTGCAGTGGAGCTTTTCTTCTGGAGCTGCCTGTTGGAACGAGCTGCTTTCCCCACCCTGGTAATGCCAAGGGCTGTGTCAAACCCGCGGGTGGTGTACGGGAGCTGGATTTAGCCCTGGTGTCCAAGCTGGAGTTGGTTATTTGCCGTGATGAACGCTACATAAGTGTCAGTTGTGCATCTGGTTTAGTGCTTTACCAGCTAATAGTATTTTTCAGATTCCTAAAAGAAAAGTTATGTTGAGAGACCATTGTTGCTTTTTTTTTTGTACCTCAAAGTGTTTTGGGTACAGTTCCTCTCGCTCTTTCCCTAGTTTTCATAGAAATGATGGACACAGAGGGCGAAACGAGTCTGGGGAAGAGATGATAACGTTCAGATCAAACTTTTTTTACTTAGCATGCTGAGCTGGAACTCACAAGAAGATCTGCTGGGTCGTTTTTCCATAGCCTGACTGCTCTGGCTCCAGCAAGTCAGCGTTGGGCCATCAACACGTGGTTCTGTACCTCTAAGACAGGTTATATTTTGCCTGCCTGATGCTCTTTCATGCTCTCGACTCACTTTCTGATCACTTTTCCAGCTTCTTTCTGCAAGTCTGGAGCTAGAAATGTGAACTTGAGGCATGTCAGGTTTCAGACAGAATAAAATATTTTCAGGGGAGAACTTGTGACAAAAAAATAAACAAGACTCCTTTCACAAAACTACGCAGCGTTTCAAGGCACTCCAGACGAGGTAATTACCTAATGTCTTTAATGGATTTTCGCAAATGTCAGTTAAAATTCTCCATTTAAGATTTGATAGTGATGGTGAGACAAGGATTCTGAGAAACACATGGGGGTTTTTTGCACCCCTAAGTGTTTTTCAGCTGTGATCTCTTCTATTTCAGCACTGGAGAAAGGGGGCCTACGCTCGTGTCAGTCCCCGCAGCAATTCTGGGGATTCCTGACTTGTGGAATGAACTTCAAAGGTCTTGAACTCTAAGGTAGAGGCTGGTTTAGAGGCAAGGCTTGGGGATTCATTCCACAGCAGCGTTTGTACGCACCAGACAGCCCGTGCCGGACCAGGATCAGAGAGCTCATGCCGGGGGGTGCTCACCCTCGGCTGTCGTGCCTCCGAAGCTGAACTGGGCCCACGGGTCTGGTGGTGTGTAGAGGACAGGTGAGAACAGGTGGCACGAATGTGAGTCAAAACCATCCTACCATCCCTAGGATGGAGCCCATCAAGCTTTTGATGGCATTAGAAAAACCTACTTGAGTGCAGCCGTACAAAGGATTGTTTTCCCCTCCAGTCTTCAATGAAGGATTGTACAATCTTAAATACAGTAGGTGTTAGCCTATAATTAGATTTTGGAGTGATATTTCTCTAAACTGTGTTTATAAAGTCCCATCTGTACTCCATTTGGCCACTAGTGTGGCTGCTTTCAGGCACTTTTGAAGAAGAGTTAGGAACTACTTGAACTGCCTTAACGAGTCAGCACAAGCACTAAGGGATGTCATCTGCCCAAAAGCAAACCCCAGGCTATGTCAGTAGATCCCCCAAGCGGCGATGAGTGAGCCCAGGAAAACTAATGACACCACAAGAAGGCAGGTAAATGCTTGGAGGTAGGAGAAAAGAACAGGACTGCATCTTTCAGGAGTTGGCTGTGTCAACTTCCGTGTTTCTGTTAAGTCTAACATGTTTTAAAATTGCTCTAACGCCCAGTAGCCAGCACTGCAGGGTGATCCACAAATTATATATGCGAAGCAACGCAGTAAATTAGTCATTTCATGTTCTCTCCCTGAAATGCAACAGAAAATGTTGATCAACCAGCGTATGGAAATCCACTTTCCGCTAGGCTGTTAAAAATAGGTTTGCTTTCACATGTAGTACGACTCTGACCAGGAATCTAGACCCATGCTGCAGGAAACCAGGGGAGGCTGCAGGTGAGTGAGCATCATCTTGGCCCTGCCTTGCTTCTCCCAGCTGCAGCCTCACCTTGGCTGGACCGAAAAAACAGCTAGAGGAACTTGAAAATGGTTGTTTTCAGTTGTTTCCACTTGCCGGCTCCCCAGCTGTAATTACTACCCATGGCTCACCGCAAGGATTTGGAGAGCGGTGTTTGCGTTCAGCATGGTTATGGCTAAGTGACAGTTTTAAGCAATGTGGCGAACATACTGCCAACCAGTATTCCTTGGATTCCTTTTGGTTTCCATCCTAAAGGGCCTATTGATATATAATTCTGTTTCTTTCAAGATGCTGCTATCTGGCCAGCGTGTAAAATTGGCCAGTTCCCACTCAAAGAAAAGAGCAAACCAAAATAGAGAGCTTTAGAGCATATGGTTTTGGGGTTTTTCTATTTTATTTTTTTTTAAGGGGAAACCTACTTTGAGCCCTTTTAAACTGATGATACTTCCGAGTTGTGTTTATGACTTCAGTTGGCCAATTCTACTTGTCGCTCCAAGCGTAGCGGAGTTAAAGAAGTGAAAGGAGCAATGATTTTGGGGAGAGTTGTGTGGCTTTGTGCAGCCGTGCTCTTGTTTTCTAGAGGCTGCTCTTCCTCCTGCTGCTGCAACCGCAATGGATGAACGTGCTTGACGGAGCAAGCTGAAGGGATAGCTCCGAAATGGTTACTGCGAGTGCTAGGCTGGTGTATGCACCATAAATTAAGGTGGTCTCCGCAGCAAAAACTTGCCGAAGCCTCAAGAGATTGGTTCCAGGAGAGTTCTTGTTTATGATTGGAGGCGTCGAGGGGGTGCGGTTCCCTTTCTAAACACAGAAGAAGCGTGCGGGAAACTAAAAGGAGCGTTGCCCTGCCTCTCCCGGGCTTTCGTACAAAGCACAGGCTCTCTGTGTTTTTATTGCCCTTCGCTGGTCATAATCCAAAGTTGTCTCCAGACTTGCAGGACACTGAACGTGGCGTACAGTATCAGGCCAGAACTGCTTTGTCCAAGCCTTCATCTCTTCTTGAATGCTTTGAATTTCTTTATTTTTTTTGTCCCTTAATGGAGGGGTCAGTCAGAGCTCCTTTGTGGCCTTTTTAGCATCATTAACTATCGCCACCCAAACTGAAGGCTTGTCTCAGCACGGAGGAACTCTCTCTCAAGCGTGTTTGTGCCGTGATGCCGTTGCCATGGTGTGAAGAGAGCTATGTCAGATTAAAGATAATTTGGCTGGTTTGGTAAACTGCTCTGAGCAGTGTGACTAAGTAGCAATAATCTCATTAAGTCACATTAAAACAAACCCGGAGCATTGGAGGGGAGGGGAAAGATTTCATGGTGGCCGTCAGCAGGATGGTGATGTGTGTGGATAATCCAGATATTAACTGTTGCCTCCTATGAATGTCAATGCAGTTCAGGCTGAACATTTGCAGTCTGTATGTGGCCAGTTTGTTGCTTAATTTATGAGGGGTTTATCCAGAATCAGGGATCGCTTGGTTACAGATGTTCTCTTCCTCTTCTCTTGTAGGATGCGCACTCGCAAGGAGAGGTGGTGGCGTGCCTGGAGAAAGGCCTGGTGAAAGAGGCGGAGGAGACCGATCCTCGAATTCAGGTTTCTGATCAGTGCAAGAAGGCGATTCTTCGGGTCGCTGAACTCTCCTCCGATGACTTCCACTTGGACCGGCACCTCTACTTTGCATGCCGAGATGATCGAGAACGGTTTTGTGAAAATGTGAGTGGTTTCTTTTTGCCTTCTCTTCCACAGTAATCCATTAAAAAAAAAAAAAAGAAGCCAAACCAAAAGCACATTGGAAGGATAGAGTGAAGCCTGAGACCCCATAACACTGAAAACAGGCGCCTTGTAGCCATCATTTTGCAATAAATCTTGTCGTAAGTTCACTCGCCCAACAAACAGGCGTTATTTCTGGTGGGTTAATGAACTGAACTGGCAAAAATGGTTTAATGGCATAAGTGGTTTAATGGAGCTGGTGTGACAGGGAGGGGGACGACTCGAGTGGGGAGCGGGCAGCAGAGTTAAGTGGCCACTTGGGCGCAGAGAGTAAACCCGGTCTGATTCTTCTCTCAGCACTCCTTGTCGCTGGAGTGATGAGCTGGAAAGCTGCATCATTCCGTCTGCATTAGCTCCTACCAGCTGAGGGTCTTCTCACTAAAAGGGTGATGAAGGTGACCAGGTTTATTATTTTTTTTTTAATGCGGTAGAATTTAAAATATCTTTATAGTTACAGAAGCTATCAGTGTCATTTGAAATACTAACTTTAATATATATCTAGTTTTTTTTAAAAAAAAAAATCTCTTTAGGTGTCATTTAGCCCTCTTGTTAAGCATTACAAGTCTTATCTTTAATGGTGAATGTTACTGTTCTGTTTGACAGACTCAGGCTGGGGAAGGCCGAGTTTACAAGTGCCTCTTTAATCACAAGTTTGAAGAATCAATGAGCGAAAAGGTAGGTATCTGTCTTGGCGAGACGAATCCTTAATGCAGAAATCATCAGGTCATTCATCAGTCTAAGCTATATTATTCGTTTCCAGCGCTGAGGAAAATCCATCATCAAGGTGGTCGGATAACCGACTGCTTTAACAGACGCTTTTACTTTGATATGTTTGTGTTTCCAGCCGTGCGCTGATGGCTTGAGTTAATCGTACTTGAGTTACAGCCTTTAAGGTTAAGGATTTAAATAAATCAAAGCTTTTTTGGCGTGGGTGATTTGGGAAGGTAGACATGGAGTTCAAGTGGTCGTGCTGTGATTGAGTATTTAAAGTAGAACCGCGCTGTGCTGTGGTAAGCCTTGGATAAATGCTGTCATAATTTACCGATTAGAAACAAAATGCCCAAATGCCTCAGCACGGGAGGAAGCTGCGTGTGTTTCTCTTTTCAAGGCTGTGTCTGTCTATGAAGGAGCAAATTCTGTAGGAAAGATGCACAGTTCAGTTACTGACGTTTTCCTTACGTTTTTCCTGAAGATGTGGTGTTCAATGACAATAAAAAAGCGATTCTGGAAAGCCACTCCTGCAGGGTTTGTATCGGTGTGTGTGTTTTGGGAAGGCAGCCTCAATAGTGTTTGGGATTATATGGAATTCTGTCATCTGTCTGGAAGGATACAAGGATGGGTTTCTCTGAAGCCCTCCTCAGAGAAGCTCCACTGAAGGAGCCCAGCCTGGAGGCCTGGAGGGATCGGACTGATTTTCCTTTTCTTTAAATGCATTAGCTCTCTGGAAGCTTAGTTCCAATTAACAAATTCAAAACTGCGAGAGTGATCCCTGAGGGCTTGGAACAGCTTCGTTTTGTACAAGCGCGTCACTGAAACAGACGGCTATTTTTTGCTTAGCCTGGTTTTGGTTGTGCGGGGTTGGTGTGGGGTTGTTTTTTTCTGGGGTCTTTTCCATGGTCTGATCTTGGAGATGCTGAGGGGTTAGACGAAGCTGTAGCAGATGACTTGGTCCTGTCTGCCAGCCTGTATCTCCCCACATCCAGTCCCAAGGTCCCAGTCATGGCACAGAGACAGGAGCATGAAGGAGGGAGTGGGGATATCTTGGAGTAGGGCTTTCCAAGTCCTGGAGTAGGTATGAGAAGGAACGGGAGAAGAGTTGAAACCCTGGTGTAAGGAAGGGGCGAGGGCTGTAGGATTTCTCTGCTGAGATTGCTCCTCATTCTTCCCAGCTGTCATGTGCAGTTTTGGTCCCTTTCAAACAGGCTGAGAATGGACAAATTGGAGCTATTTGGAATTATCTGCCACCCTCAGATTTAATTCTCTTGTAATTTAAACCAAAAGCTAGCAAGCGCAGCAGTGGGGGTTTTTTTACAGGCCCTTTTTTTTTGGATGAAATTTAGAGGGTTGTTCTTGCAGCTGCTGGGTTTGGCCACGGCGCATCCTCGTGAGCCTCGCTGCTTGTGGCAACCGGCTAGAAATTCCCATGGTTAGGCTGCGTTATCTGCTTTCATCTGTCGGGCACGTTGCAGAACAAATGCAGAGAACACGCTCTTTTTCTAAAGGCAGCTGGAAAACGATTGTTTCTTGAGGGCATGGGGTGAGCGTGTACCACAGCTGGGATAAATGTCAGCAACTGATCCTAGTTACCGAGAATGAGTCACGCTCTCAGCCGCAGCTCTTCACAAAAAGCTGGAAGAATGCGCAGTTTGAAGAAGTGCTCTGCAGAGAGCTGCTGCCTTTAAAACCCTTGATCCATCGACCTCGGTGGGCATTGTTAACCGAGCGGTTTCCATGAGAGCCAACGAAATTCCACCACGGTCTGGCTTTTAAACGCGTGAGTTTTTAAAAGCGTGGGGCGCCTTTTGAAACGCTCCTTGAAAACTTTGCAGCAGCAGGGCTAGCTCCTTCAGCTGCCCCCGATGTGTCTCCCCGCAGTGTCGCGACGCGCTGACCACCCGCCAGAAGCTGATCGCCCAAGACTACAAAGTCAGTTACTCACTGGCAAAGTCCTGTAAAAGTGATCTGAAGAAGTACCACTGTAACGTGGAGAACCTTCCCCGGTCTCGGGAAGCCAGGCTTTCCTATCTGTTGATGTGCTTAGAGACTGCTGTGCACAGAGGTGAGTGGAGTTCCACCCTGAGCTTCAACACGTATTTACAGTCTCCTTCTCCAAGTAACCTCTTCCAAACTTTGGTTCAGAGGCAAGTTTCCTCCCTGTAATGCTTTCATTACCGTCGTTTCGAAGGTCAGAATAGCAGAGCAAACCTCTGACGCCGACTCCTATTGTGTAGGCAAGAAGTTTAAAATGCAGAAGAGCAAATCTCACTTGAGTTGATGATGTGTAATTGCATATCCTTCTATTCACTGTGAATGCCAGCAGCTTTTTTTCCTCCTTCATGTAGGGAGCGTTAAATGTGCTGCTCAGTTACAACACAGAATAAGCAAATTGTTTGCCATCACTTGGGGAAAGCGAAGGGATACATGAAGCGGAGGACTAAGTGATGTTTTTTCCTTGCAGTTCAGATGCTTGGGTAAAGGCTTTCATTTCTCCAAGTCTTGCCTTGTTCTTCATATCTAGAAGGAACTGTGAGAATGTTTTTTGTGTGTTTTAAATTGGTGTAAGCTGGGGATGCCCTGATGCTAGTGACTGTCCAAAAGGCATTGGAGAGCCCTATACAGCAGCACCATGCTGAAGGTTCTCTGCCATTGCCATAACATGTAAAACAAACATGTTAAATCCTCTAGATCTGCACTGGAGAATTGGTTTTCCCCCTGGCCTGGCAGCTGGATGGTTTCTGATTCAGCAGCAGGGCTTTGTGCTGCACTGCCCCTGGCACGGGAGGCAAAGGCTACCGTAACACCACAAGCCATCTGTGCATTTGTGAGTCTGAATAACCCACTGCGTCCGATTGATGTGGAAATGATGTGTGCTGCTTGTGGGAAAAGTTACGGCTTGCTTTGTTTTTTCTTTTTGGTTTTTTTTTTTCCCCGCTCCCTTCTGCCTGCAGTAGAATAGGTGCTTTCCCGAATTACATGAGGAGAAAACTGCAATTGGGTTGTTAACTTCCACTGTCATGGTGGAACAGGTTCCGCAGCGTGTGCGGCTCATCCACAAAGCATAGCCCAGGAGGAAAGCTAATTATTCCACACACCTCCACGTGTCTGAATTATAAAACCCTGTTGGGATGTAGGACCCCTGTTGCATGGGATGTTGTACAGGTGGTGATGGGGGCTAGGAGGAGGGCATAGCAAAAAAGCCGACATCTTCCTTTTGGATTAAAAGAACCCCACCAAACTGCCTACATGGGACCGTAAAATATCTATTTTATAGCAGATCCAAGCATTTATTAGAGGTAGATTCCTGTGCAGCTACAGATTTGTTAGATGCTCCATCGGTAGCCTTGGTAATGTTTTCTGTTCTGCTTTTTGGCTTCCTGAGCTGTTGCTCTAGAAAACCTATTCCTCAGAGAAAATGTTGAACCTGCTGTCTAGACAAATTCCTCCCCCAGTTATGTATCAAGCTGGTAGATTACCAGAGGTGACTTAATTTCTACAGTGGAAAAAGGAACCCTTGAGCATACAGGGAAGAGCTGACCTGTTCTACAGAAGCACACAACCACTGAGCGTTTTCAGCCATTCTTCAAAAGTAACATGAAATCCAAAATAAGATTCTTCTAATCTTTCAAGAATCCTTTTTTTTTTTTTAAAAAAAAACCAAAAACGCCTTGAATCCCTTGGGTTAAACGTTGGGAGCTGCCATAACAACCGGTTTAACCCCTGGCGTGTCCGCTCTGGTGCGTTTCTTTCAATCTGGTGTCGTCCAGAGCGTGGACGACGTCCCTTTTCTTCCAGTGGCTCAAGAAGGGCTCTGCTAAGCATTGCTGCTAAACCACGTCGTCTTCTCTTGGCTCAGGTCGACAAGTGAGCAGCGAATGCCAGGGCGAGATGTTGGATTACCGGCGCATGCTGATGGAAGACTTCTCGCTCAGCCCCGAAATCATCCTGAGCTGCCGCGGGGAGATCGAGCACCACTGCTCGGGGCTGCATCGGAAGGGCCGCACCCTGCACTGCCTGATGAAGGTGGTGCGGGGCGAGAAGGGGAACGTCGGCCCCAATTGCCAGCAGGCGGTAAGATGCTTTTTCTGCCGCTTGGTAGAGACACTGATTTGTCAGCGTTTTGCCCTGCAGTGGAGGTTCTGCTGAAGGGTGCCAGGGAACGCTGGTATTTGTCCTGGTATAATGTAAATTGGTATCTAGCAGCACAGTAGTCATGTGGGTTTGGGTTTTTTTTTTCCTTCAAAAAATACATTTTGGATAGTTTTACTCTGGATTTTGCCCTGGATCTCCTGTAGTTCTTCTTCACCATCAGCTCTCAAGTCACAGAACGCTTTCCTGGGTGCGAGATGTAGGGAACCTTGCTTTTTTTTTTTTTCTCCTTCCCTTTTCCCCCTATACCTTCTTCTTGGAACTACATTAAATCTTCTCAAAGCACCTTTCCACTCTGTTTTATTTTTCCTATTTCATTCAGCTTAAACAATGGAAATAGAACGTCAGGTGCAGGTAGGTACAACACGCTGCTGCGGCACCTGAAGGCTATGTCACTCTTCTCCAAAATACCTTTTCAAAATGGGGTAATTCTTTTGCCTTTTTTAAACTCTCTTTTGGCCCAGATGAATCCTCTTTATAGTCTCTTGAAAATGAAGATAGTTATTTAGTATTCGTTCAAACTCATTCGGGCTTTTTAATGGCGTATTTCATTTTTGTGCTTAATACCTGCTTTTACTGGCCTGTGAGCCTGGAAAAGTGACATCAGTGCCAAAAATGACTAGAGAGTGTTGGTGCTGATGTAGGAATTTGAGATGTGTGTTCTTGCTTTGCAACATTTGTGTGAAAAGATGAATGCTTGTTTCTGTTTAAATATGAACTCAAACTTGCTGCCTCACGACTCCGTTATTTGCAAATTGTCAAAAGACTTGGGGTTGTCCCAGCAGAGGGTATTGGGTAAGGCTAATATAGCACTTGGATTTCTTGGCTAGCTCAGAGCAGTAGGGCTTGTCCTGAAATTCTTTGTTGTAGAAGCTTGCCTAGATGGTTTGCTTGAGGAAATTGAAACGGGAAACGTCTAATCTGGATCTGATTTCGCTTACTGTCCTGCTCTGATTCTGCTTGCCTGATGAAAAGATGTTTGCCCGTCTGCCAGAAGCGACGTAGGGAATCCCAAAAGAACAAAACATCACCAAAGAATCTCTCTTGTTTTACTTTTCCTGTAGGAGCATCTGCTCATACCCTTTCCTGTGGAAAAGCCTGCGAGCGATTCTTCACATTTAGGACTGTCAATGACATTCATTTTCATTCCTGATTTCTTAATCTGAAGGATTTAATTTCTTCTGAAGCACCTCAACCAGAACTACCTTGCATGTGAGGAGAGTCTGTGTTTGTGATGAGCCGTGCTGCTGAGCAGGAGTCGTGCCCAGACCCAGGTGCCTGAGAGCTGCGTGGCTCTTTCTCTCGGTTTTGATCAGTGAACTTGCCCAAATGCCCAAGCTCTGCACGTTTGAGGAACGACGGCTTTCTGCCTCACATAAATGATTCACCCTAAGTTCAGAAAACTCTCGTTGTTTACACTATTGATGTGCTTCAAGGAGACTCTACTTCTGGAGCATAAAACAAGCTCTTCTTTGCTTTGGGGGTGCAAAATACAGCTTGAGGGTGTTCCAGTCGTTAAATGGTCTTCTGCAAATACCGTTCCGTTGGTTTTTTGAAGATGGAGGTCCTGCGCTGTAGGTCTGATGCTGTAGGTCATCAGGCAGCAGATGTACGTGTCCCTCGGTTGTGAGCATCTGCCCATAAAAGGTCTGCAGCTGTACTGGTGGCTTTTATGTTGCTCTGGTCTCATCTTTGTTTTTTCGTCAGTTCAGTCCCTTGAGCACATAAAGCCGTAATCCTTGCTAAGAGGGCAGATACTTCTGCTCCCAGTTTCTAATACAGCTAATAAATTGATAGCTAATTGTTAATTGAGCTCCACGTCAGGATAAAAGTTCAGAGGATTATGAAGTTTATCCAGCTGCTTTTCAGCTACAAGGGGTTATTGTCAGAAGGAGGAAAATCCTATAAAACCTTCCCTTTGATCGCTAGTGCCAAATTCTTCCCTTTTTACCCCTACTGTGAGGGCAGCTGGCTCGCTGCTGCACACCCTGCACCCTGTGGCTGAGGATCAGAACTAGGGGTTCTGCAGAACAGGGCAGAGCAACCAGGTGATCTGGTGCTTCCCATCCCAAAATACCACTTAAACAGGGAAAAAAGACCTCTTAGACTGAGCCGTGGGGAAGAACCCTGCCTACACAACTCTTTGGCTGCTTTGTTTAATCTGTGTGCTTAAGAGTGAGGTTTTATTCACCCATTTGTCCCTGATGGAATAATTCCAGTAATGATATTTGATCCCTTTTTACGAGTAAACATGTGACATGAAGCCATCCCAGCGCCTGACCCATCTGTGTGTGTGTTCTCCTTTTCACATTGACTCTTAGAAAAGTTCATGCTCACTTCTGCTGGTTAAGGTGCAGCTCCCTGTTAGGAACTAGATCCTGCATTGCCTTCAGTTTGACCCCTATCAGAGTCCTAGAAAATGTTTATTATTATGACTTTTCTAGTTAAAATATCCCAAGAATTTTTGAATGGACAGCTTGTGCCTGTCCCTTAGAAGCTGAGGCTGGGCATAGCTGGCTTCAGCCGAGAGCGAGTTCCAGGAAATCCTGCGTTCCTCCCAGGCAGTCTGCTCTGGCCTCTTGATTGCAAACTTCCTAGTGGATAAATAACAGCTTCTCTGGTGCTTCTTTTCCTTCTCCGTGTTTTGTGATGTTAGGGCTCTGCCCCTGAAAATTTCCTGAGTGATGTTTTAAGGTGCAGGCTTGGAAAGGTGGAGGATGAAATTGGAACCGTGCTTTTGATTTAGGTGAGCCAGGGGCCAGTAACAAAAATCATTAAGTACGTGTCAAGGTGTTCACAGCGTAGACTGTTTGATGTCGGTGTGCAGTTGCCTTCTAAGCAAACTCTTTTTTTATATATATTTAATTTTTTTTTCTTCAACAAATTTGTCAGCTAAAAATGTTTGCCTGTCGAGCAATGATACCACTCTGCCCTAGGGGAGTTCACAGCTTGGTGGGGATCTTGGGCTGAGCGGTGGCCCAGAAAGCTCCTCTTCTTCCCAAAACTAGAGATTAAGTGAGATTTTACCCAAATCCCCTTCCCCTGGCCCATCAGTCTCCTCCCAAATCAGTGTTCAGATGTCACGGGCTGCGTGAGGACAACCTGTCTGGATCTGATTTTTGAAGCTCAGTGCTGTGGATATTAAATTCTTTTTTCTTTTTATTAATGAGACAGTGATTCTTCTGATGCTTTAATTGGAATAACTTTTTCACACAAAGAGAAGACTTCTTGAAACAGTGCATGCTTTATTTACCCATAATGATTGAAAACATTTAGAAGTCACAAAAGGAGGGCAGGGATATTGCAGCTTTGGCTTGACATACCTGGGCTCTGAATCGTTGCAAAGGTTTTGTTTTCATCTTTCACTTATACCACAGCTTCTCTTTAAGTAAATAAAAAGTGATGCCCTGTTTTTTTTATATATGTGTACATGTGATATGTATAATCTTGTAATAATATGTAATAGTTACATAGTTTTAACTTTTTTATATATTAAAAATTGCTTAATATAGACCAAATTGTAGCTACCCTGGCTTCCAAAAGCTTTGAGGTATATGTGAGGAAATGACAATTCATGGGTCAGTAGAATGGGACATTTAATGGTGTATTTCAGTGAAACTTTGGGTTTTAAGCTTTGTTTCACGTTAGGCAGCTGATCTTTAAACCTTGGTTTGAGTTTCAGTTTAGAGTGACGTAGACTTGCCACACCGACAGGTTGTAAGTGCCCTCATCTTGACACGCTCTAATTTGTTTTTCCCATCTGTAATTTCCTTCAGCTTCAAACACTGATTCAGGAAACCGACCCCGGAGCAGATTATCGCATCGACCGAGCGTTGAACGAGGCCTGCGAGTCGGTGATCCAGACTGCCTGCAAGCACATACGCTCCGGGGACCCCATGTAGGTGGCTCTTGGGTACAACTGGGTTTTGTTTCTCTTGGACATCCATGAAGGTTGTTTGCCTTTAGGTATAGATACTAAAAACCCGTCTAGAAGTGATGGACTCCAAACCAGCAAATTCATATTGGGTTCTGTCTTCATTCTTGCTGTATCAACAGGCTTTTGCTTTTGTATTGGGGCTGGTTTAGCACTGGTGAAGGTTGTAACTATCTCAGGTGCTTAGATGAAATTTGTAATGATGTACCAACTTCTCTCCCTGCGTAAGTCTTTAGTGGTATCATAAAAACAGGCTTTGAAAGGCTGGTTAAGCAAACCTTTACTGCAGAGACACGTCTCCTTTATCTTCAGGTCTGGTATATCCTGTCTTGTAAACCAAACCTAAGATATTCCTTACGATTTTGTCATAGATCAGATTTGCTGAGATAAAGAAACCAATGGAATTTAAGAGGGTACAGATGTGGCGTGCAGTTGGTTTAGCTGTCATCTTTTTGAAGGAAGAGAAAGATCTTTGCTGTGTTTGAACGTCTTATCGATCTTTCCAAAGAACCATAGATTTGGCAACACCAGCTCTTGCAAGGAAGCTCAGCATGATTCTACCAATCCATTGCTTAGCTTTTTTTTTTCCTTCTGTTTGCAGGATTTTGTCTTGCCTGATGGAGCACTTGTATACTGAGAAGATGGTTGAGGACTGTGAGCATAGGCTCCTGGAGCTCCAGTATTTTATATCTCGTGATTGGAAGTGAGTGCTGTAAAATAAGATTTATCTGTGCTTGACGCTTGTATTTTGTGTTCGTCTACGTTAGTGGTTCCTTGTAAAACAGTCCAACTTGTGCAACAGAGGACTTCTAAGCGGGCCAGGTCTGTAGGGCGTTAATGCCTGTGTAGAACAGTAGAACCAAAAAACTGCTTTGAAAAAATGTGTTGCCCGCTTAAATCGAGTACTCGTGTAGAAATTACGCAACCCAAAAAAGCATTTTGAGTTCGAGCTTTCTCTCTGACCGTACTGAAGTTGAAGGTCACTTTCTGTGCAGGTGGCAGCCTGCAGCAGGAGCGCTACAGTGTGGAAGTTAAAACTGCTACCCGGTACAACAAAGAGCCACTGTGTTAGAGGCTCTCTGCTTCCACTTCTGCTTTTTTTGGGGGTTTTTTTTGTGAGGTTTTTTTTTTCAAATTCTGTAGGTGTGGTTACAGCCCGTAAGACAGATGCAGTTCGTTTTGGAACTCTCCTTTTCCAGCTTTCTCATCTGAACATGGCAGTGCTTTGTTTTAAATATATACAGAGCACCTCTGCCTGTGTGAATTATTAAGATGAGGAGAGTGTAAATTTTGAAAAACGTGACCAGTGAGGGAAGAATAAGGTGGTGTTTGGCTTTTCTGAAGAAGCTTGGGAGGTGAGGGAGTACTGCATGGGGTTACTGCAAGGAATGGAATATTTGGTCTGGGTGACCACAAGGAGTGTAAGGTGAGAAGTCGTGGGCTTTGGTTACTGCAGAGGGTATTCAAATCAAACATTAAGGAAATCTGACTCATCTGTGGGCGGCATTGCCAGGAGTTAAGAGCTGACGTGTTCTGTGAACCTTCTGCTTCTCTAATACGCAGACCTCACGGGCCAGAGAGTTGAGCACTTTAGGGCTGTTTATTTAGTCATCTCCATAGATAGACAGGAACGCGTAATTTTTTTTTTTCCTCCTCTTCCTGTTTCTCTTCATTGCTGGTTCTCCTGCCTGTGCCACGTTTCCAGCAGGTAGTTCATTGCTTGAGCCAAATTAAGTGACTGGAAGGAGGAAGGCTGAATATTTGCATTTTGCTTGGAGTAAAGATAATTCTAATCTGTCATGCAGGCTGGGCAACATGAGCTCATCTTTCTTGTTTAACCGCTGTTTCCTAGGACTAGCTTGTAAAAATTGTATTAACTGTGCACCTAGCACAGATGCAAGGAGTAGAAACGGTTTTATTACTGCCTTTATCATTATCTGTGTAATTGTGTCTGCTAATATCACTTGATATTTACTTTCTACAGTGTTGTAGAAATCTGAAGTTTCCGTTTCAGAAAGTTGGCGCTATCTCACGTAGCTTTAATGCAATTAGACGTCATCTCAGGAGACCTGTGCTTGCAGTTTTCTTGTCTGCAGAAGTGAGAGATGCTGAGTGTTCGGTTAGCTCAAATCCAGAACTGACAATAACCAAATTTGGATTTTTATGAAACCGCATTTCAAAACGGCAGCAGCACAAAGTACACCCAAGTTATTACACAAGCAAAATGCGGTACGTACCTGCCTTTCTGCTGCTTTTGGACACCAAGGAGGTGATCCCTTTTCTCACGTGTCAGCATTTGGCTGGCGTGCTGCGGAAAAGCATAAGAGACGCTTCAAGAAGCGTGGAAGACTTAATCTGTAATTAAAGACCTTCATGTATTTTTGCAAAATTAGGGAGTTGATTCCAAACCGAGGGACAGGCGTTTTGCCACCTGTAGGTTCCATTGGTTAGACCCTGCTGCTGAATGATGTGGGGGAGCATAAATCTTGTAAGTGGATTTTTCTGCCTCAGAAGCATTCCAGAAGGTGAAGAACGTTAAGGGTGCCTAGCGACAATGTTTCTGTTTGCAGATTGGATACAGTCCTTTACCGCAAGTGTCAGGGAGATGCCTTCCGCCTCTGCCATACCCACGGCTGGAATGAGACGAGTGAGATGATGCCCCCCGGGGCTGTTTTCTCCTGCTTGTACAGGCACGCCTACCGAACAGAGGAGCAAGGAAGGAGGGTAAGTGATGAGGAGCCTCTGGTACTGCTCCATCATCTGGGGCAGAAGGGTCGTATGCGTGTTTGGAAGTTGGACGTGCCGCGCTAAAACTGCGAGAACTCGCAAAAGCTACTTAAAAGCGTTTATTGTAGGTGGTGTTTGCACTGATTTGGAATCCCAGCTCCCCCTCAAGTGTGCTTTCTAGGTCTGTGGTGGTGCTCTGGTAAGGCAAAATAGCCACGACGGGATGTGACGTTTGCCCGCAGGGGGAACTCCGTGCTTACAGCAACTTACATGTATCCGCTGAAACACAGTGCAAGTCCTCCTCCTTGTCTTTCCCAAGAACAGTATGATTCCTCTTAGGGAGCTGACATAGCTGCACAGTTGGTTTCCTGCAAAGATCCAAGCCCAGCTTTCTTAGGCTGTTTCTAATTAAGTTTAGATTTGAGTACAACTTCGGATTACACTCCATTAAAATCTCCCTATTGATATAAAACATCCTTTCAGTTCTTTGCAGCATGCTGTGTACTGGTAAATGTGCTTGTGCTGTCTTCAGAGAAGACTTATTAGAGAGCAGTGTAGGGGAAAGGGACCTGGGAGTCTTGATGAACAGCAGGATGGCCATGAGCCAGCACTGTGCCCTTGTGGCCAGGAAGGCCAATGGCATCCTGGGGTGTGTTAGAAGGGGGGTGGTTAGTAGGTCAAGAGAGGTTCTCCTGCCCCTCTACTCTGCCCTGGTGAGACCCCATCTGGAATATTGTGTCCAGTTCTGGGCCCCTCAGTTCAAGAAAGACAGGGAAGTGCTGGAGAGAGTCCAGCACAGGGCAACTAGGATGATTAAGGGAGTGGAGCATCTCCCTTATGAGAAAAGACTGAGGGAGCTGGGGCTCTTTAGTTTGGAGAAGAGGAGACTGAGGGGTGACCTCATTAATGTTTACAAATATATCAAGGGTGAGTGTCACGAGGATGGAGCCAGGCTCTTCTCGGTGACAACCACTGATAGGACAAGGGGTAATGGGCTGAAACTGGAACATAAGAGGTTCCGCTTAAACTCGAGAAGAAACTTCTTCTCAGTGAGAGTGACAGAGCCCTGGAACAGGCTGCCCAGAGAGGTTGTGGAGTCTCCTTCTCTGGAGACATTCAAGACCTGCCTGGACACGTTCCTGTGTAGCATAATCTAGGCATTCCTGCTCTGGCAGGGGGATTGGACTTGATGATCTTTTGAGGTCCCTTCCAATCCCTAACATTCTGTGATTCTGTGAAGACAGTAGGGATCTGAATTGCTGCCCTGCAGTCTGGAGATCCACTGTAATCACATTTGTTTGGTTCAAAACTGCTCTTCTCAAGTTTCTTTTCTCTCAGGTTTTTTATTTCTCTCCTGCCTTGACAGTAGCTGAGTACTCGTTCCCATTTCTTTTGGGCTTGTAGTGTACACAGCCTCTAGGAGTTGGTGGGTTTATGCAGTGGCCTGGCTTAAAAATTCCTTTTTGCTGCTCAATTTAAAGGTCCTCCGCAGCAGAGGTCAGGTATTGATTGAAAGCATCTCTCTTTTAGGAATTTCTTTTTTTTTAATGCGGTTTCTTAGTCTGCTGAGTTGAGACTTTTTAATTCCATTTTATATTAGCTGACCAAAGAAATCAATAACCAGCCTGCAAATAATCTATTGGAGAGAGAAAAGACTTTTAAAAGTGTTTTTCTTGTGCAAAATAGGCTAAGGGAGCAGCTGTCATTTTGAAATTCAGCATTTGAAAGCAAACTCATCACAGGTTAGATCTGCAATTTTTTCCAGCACTGTTCACAAAATGCTAGGTAACTTCCCATGGTTTGGGTTTCTAAATATGTTGAGTTTTTGACCGGTACATTTTAGGTCTGACAAGCACCATACTGGCATCTCTTGATTATTCTACAAATTGTTGCTTCCTCAGTCTTGGCAAATGCTGGCTCTGAAGTGCTGCAGTGGGGACTCCTGAGAGGAAATTGCAGCTGGGCTGTGTTGCCTCATTCTGGGCTTCCCTTTTGGTACACGGTGCATGAGCTGGTTTGACTTTCTGCTCCAAAAACCATCTGTAGCTTCGAATGAAAGGAGCAGCGCAGCAGATAATCTAGGGACCTCCTTTGACGTCTCATTTCGAAAGCAAAGGGAAGGTTTAAGACTATAAAACTTACTTTAGCGGAATGAAAAAAGCCTCCATCCGAACTGAGTGACAGATCGTCAAACTCCTTCGGAGCCCGGATCGTGCTGAGCAGCTTCTGCAAATTCTGGGATTGCTGATGGCATGGCGGGTCACTCTTAGTGATCTTGTTTGTGTTGTGTGGATTTAGAGACCCCCTCCCCATACATTAAAAGCTCTTCGCCCTCTTTGCAGCTATCCCGAGAGTGCAGAGCCGAGGTCCAGAGGATCCTCCACCAGCGTGCCATGGATGTGAAGCTGGACCCAACCCTCCAGGACAAGTGCATGATTGACCTGGGGAAGTGGTGCAGTGAAAAAACGGAGACAGGGCAGGTGCTGTGCGCAGTTCATTCATTTGCAAAGCTGGAGGGGTGGCAAGGGGGAAAAAAAAAATGGGATAAAGGGATGTCTTGTTGTTAGCTGTCTCTGTAGCCCATAATGCATTAAAGACACATGCAGTTTGAAACAATCTGCGGTAGATTGAGAGACAGAGGTGACACGAAGAAGCGTTGCAGCTACTGCCTGGCTTCAGGAGATTCAAATCCATGGTGGAATGAGAAGGAGGAAGGGGGTAATTAAAAAGAACTTCAGTGAAGCCGCCCCACTCTGGGTCTCATTTGTAAAAATCTTATTACAAGCTTGACATTTCCCACATAAACTTTACCCCATTTCCATTTGGCGAATACTGACGTGCTTCCTGTGTTTATACAGAGCTGAACTCACATCTGCTGCTACTTAACAAAGTTTCAACAAATACTCTCGTGTTCAATTGCTGTGTCCTGGTGTAGCTGGAGGGGAGGGGCCAGTCAACAGCGGACGCAGGAGAGCATACGTCGCTGTCTTTTTGAAGTGCCCGTCGTAGGTTGTAGCTTGGGTAACGAGCCTCTCGTTAAGGTGACGTGAAGGGCAAATTAAATGTGGTATTCCAGAAGTGAGAGCACATCGTGCAGCTTTTGAGAACAGGCAGCAACATCCTAGACCCCCTTTCTCAATCACTACTGCTTAGATGTGCTCTGGGAGTGCCAGTGGAGGAGTGGAATTAGATGAGACTTGGGACTTCACACGGAGGAGGACAGTTTCACGAGTGTTACGGTGCTTCAAGCCCAAGTTTTCCCATTGGTTTCTTGGGTCGCAAACTAAAATATGTGGTTTTGTAGGAGCTGGAATGCCTGCAGGACCATCTTGATGACTTGGTGTCTGATTGCAGAGACATAGTGGGAAACCTCACGGAGCTGGAGTCCGAGGTGAGCACTTCTGAGCCTGGGGTAAAGGGAATAACTGAGCGTGTCTATTAAGTCTGACATTGTGATAGCAATGGAAAAAAGTGGGGTTCGAGTAGCTGCAGAAATGTAGCCCTCTGCCATCGAGCAGAGACCATCCATTCTACTCCATACGTTTTCATCTGGGGCTCTTGAAGAGGATTGAACAATGACTCAGGTTTTTAGGCTGGTGATGACATTTCTTCTGCTTCAGCTTTATGAAGCTGCATATTTGACTGTCTTGCCCCAAACTGTTCCCTGTATCTCTTAATCACATTGGGCCCTAGAGAAAGCTTCCATCCAGTGGTTACAAACTTATTTGCTCAGAGCTATCATTAATCTTTAGCTGCTGCCTAGGTGTAAGGTGATTTCTAGTGCCGTAGCTTCAGCCAAACTTGTCCAAAACGGGAGTGCCCAAGCAATGAGTTTCTGTGGAGACTGAGCTCTTCCCTTAAGCTGGAATGGTCACCTTGCGTTTGCCGCGTTGTTGGCAAGAGTGAACCCTAGGATTTCCAGAGCTGAAGGGCAGAGCTGTCTGGATTGAATCTTTGAAAACCCTGTAAACTGGGTTGAGTTTATCTTGTATCTTCTGAGAGCCTATTTTGCCTGCCCATTCACTGTGAGAAATGGAATATTGTCTTTCCTGCAGGACATTCAGATTGAAGCCTTGCTGATGAGAGCGTGTGAGCCCATTATCCAGACTTTCTGTCATGTGAGTACAATGTGGTAGTGTGAGTATCTTTGGGGGAGAAAACACTGTGTAGGACAAATCAGAGGTTTTTAGTATTAGTCTTCCGTGTACTTGCTACACTTCCAAATAAAATCAGAGTTAAGCAGTTACTTTAATTAAAAAAAAACACCCTTAACAAAAAAATCTTAGTTCCTTCCTAGTACTTCTGCTGTTGTCAGAGTCTAGCACAAAAGCTAGAGGTTTAGGGATGAAGATTGCCCTGTAACTCTTTACAGTGGGTTGCAAACTAAACGTTTTTCCTTCCCCTTTGCCTGCAAGCATCATATCCAGCTGCCCCGCTCTGTGCAGCTGCTCAGCATTGCTGAAGTAACTTCTTACATTGCTCTAGGACTGAGTAGCTACACGGCAATGAGAGCAACTGACTGTAGTACTTCATGTAAGCACCGTGTGTTCTCCTGAGCCTACAGCGTGGCTGTGCCCAAGAGGGTTCTTTTCTGAACTATATGTATAAATACGTGGGTGGTATAACTCTGAGGTGGTCAGGTAATGGTGAGTCTAAGCTCAGAGTAGGATGAGACTGTAAATTCTAACATGTCCTGGTCTGGTGGGCTAAAGGAGCGTAAAAATCATGATTTGCTCAGGTAGCTCCTTACTAAGCCCTTCGTCTCTTCTTCAGGAGGTTGCCGATAACCAGATTGATTCTGGGGACCTGATGGAGTGTCTGATACAGAACAAACACCAGAAGGAAATGAATGAAAAATGTGCAATTGGAGTTACTCATTTCCAGCTGGTAAGCAGCACTTGGCTGTCAGTGGAAGCTTGTTCTGTTCCTTGAGGGTGTTGACAGGAATTAGCTCATTATGAAGCCCCTCTTTCTTTGAGGTAGATTTCCTACTGCATGTGAAGTGCTCTTGTGAATTCAGTTGTACTTGCATGCCTGATCATAAATGGTCACTTCTGGAGATGATTTATTTTCCTTCCTTCCTGGCACGTGGTAGTGGGAGTCCCAGCTTCTTCAGCAGTGCAGTATTCCCCCTTGCTTCCACATTAACAAGTTGTGGACAAAAACATTTGCTGATTGTGTGATTTGACACGTTTTCTTGGGGGCAGCACTTTTTTTTTTTGATTTTTATTCTTTTGCCTCCAGCTGATGGAAGTTGTTTGATTTTGTGGGTTTTTTTTTCCTCTTGCAGGTTCAAATGAAAGATTTTAGGTTCTCATACAAGTTTAAAATGGCTTGCAAGGAGGATGTGCTGAAACTTTGCCCCAACATCAAAAAAAAGTACGTAGCACCTGACCGAAGAGCGATCTGATCTGTAACTTTATTACATATTTATACGATATTTCAGGATAGGACAGCAAGTGCTGGACTTATTGTTCTGTGTGTTGTCCCTTAGTGACTGCATTCTGCAGGTACTTAAGGCAGAGGCATTGCTTGCCTCTTTAATATTATTTCTCCTTTGCTCTTGCATACAAGCTCGTCCTCTTAAATTTTCTTGCTCTGGAAGTAGCTAGTGGTTACGATTAGCAGGCTGCATGTCCCAGGATGATTTTATGTCATCGTCCTCTAAGATACAGGCTGCCGTTGTTGCAGTTGCTGAGCTGGGATGGGAAAATCACCCACTCGTTTTAACTGGTTTACTCATTTCAGTATAAAGCTTTTCTTAATGCCTGCTACAATGACGTAAGGGTAAATTACGCACAAGGTCAGTCCTGTTTGTGGATAGCAGCGTTATTTGCATTTTATGATATAAACGTCCTTCTGATAATGCAAAAGGATCGCCTGCGATGCCGCATAGGTATTCGCCTTCGTCTCTTCCCAAGTTTAAGTCAAGCTTTTCTGAAGTGCTCGAGTGATTTAAGAGCAGAGGTCTTGCTGAGCAGGGGTGTGGTGGTATTCCGAATATTCCTTTCTGCTGATCTAGGCTCCAGTCAGAAAGGGTCAGATTTAGCTTTTAATTGTGATGCAGTTACTCCGTAGAGAGCTGAAAGTAAGCACAGATAGACGAGGACTTCGTGTTGCGTTAGGATTCTTGGTTTCTCTGATGTGGTGATCCAACACCAGTCTTGGATGGTCTAAATGAAGGGGCATATGAGTAAAAAATGCTGTTTTCTGTCCTGCAGGGTGGATGTAGTGATCTGTCTGAGCACAACTGTGCGCAACGATACTTTGCAGGATGCCAAGGAGCACAGGGTCTCTCTGAAGTGCCGCAAGCAGCTGCGTGTTGAGGAGCTAGAGATGGTAAATATGCATGGAGCTCTTGGTCTGCCTGCTCTTCTAGCAAGGTGCTTCAATTAAAGCTTCCTGGTTTGTCCACCATGGGGAAAAAAAATAATAAAAGAGCAGCTCGTTTTTAAGGTGTACATAATTTTTTCCACTCTTCTTACAACACCAAGCTCAGTTGTCCTTCATGGTGAAAGTAATGAGTGTGTACTTTAGTGCCTTAAATATAGCCTTGCGAAGGCTAAGGCAAGCTAAACGGTCATTGGAATTTCAGCTAGAAGTGATTACGTTTAGTGTTAGCGATGTGCTACACATGCTGATGTCCTCTAGGAGAGAACAAAAGCTTCATTTGACACACTCAGGAAACAAGCACAGATGAAGCAACTCGACTCCAGCTGCTCTTAAGTTGCTCAGTGGATAAACAGGAGTAGTATTTGTTCTGGTAGGCAAGGCTGCCTCTCAGCTTCCTGCTGCAGTGCTTGCAGCAATGAACTCTTGATGCCTTTGTCCAGTAGATATTGTTGGAGTGTTTAAACTTCACCTTAAGTAAGCCCATATCACAAGAGGCAGCGTTCTTGTCCTTGTAGGGAAGAATTCAAATGCTGGGCATCGCTAAAAGCAGGAAACTTCGTTCGCATCCTCCCAATCACCCAATAGATGGGTGGCTATTAATATGTCAGCATTCATATTAATTAATCAGCTTTCGCATGAAATTGTTTTAGTTGTATTGGACATCTCTGTTCATGCCCTTTTAGGAGGAGCAGTGGAAACAACTGGCCAACAATAAAACTCAGTTTAAACCCTGTCTTCAATATATACAAAAAAAGAAACTGATGCACCACACAGGCTTGCAAAGTTGGTTTCCTACTGACACTGCTTCTCACACCTAAAACCCTTAAATTCAAAGAAGGTGTCCTGCCTCTTGTGAGAGTTGGTTTTTTTGAGTAGAAGGCTCTAGTTAATAGATTAGCAAAGTAAAATAGACTTTAGAGTGCTACTTAAAAGTTTGTATTTTAATTTATCCTACAGACTGAGGATATCAGACTTGAACCAGAACTGTATGAGGCTTGTAAAAGTGACATCAAGAATTACTGCCAAAACGTGCCCTATGGCAATGCTCAGGTAATGGATCTTATTAATAATTGACAATTTAATTTGTACTTTCATTTCAGAAAACTTTTGAAGAACACTTTTGCCGCTCGGAGTGCAGCTTTAGATTTTCCCTTTGATATCACTTCAAGTATTTCATCTGTATTTTGGAATCTTCAGTATTTTTTTTTCCCGCTGGTTCACAGGCATTGATACAGAGTGAATTCAAGGCTGTGACCACCTCACTCTTTGGTTAATGCTGCTTTTAAGCTACTAGCAGCTGGTTACTGCAAACATTGCCAAAGATTTCTTAGCCACAGTGTGTGCAAGATGAGGTTTGGGGTTTTGGAGTAATTCTGGGCTGACCCTCTTCATCTCACTAAATCTTTGTGAGGAAAGATGAACTTAAGCAAGTCTCGGGTATAAGCATTGGTGATGACTTTCAATGAAAAAAATCTGAGCATTGAGAACTTAAACTGCACAAATCAGGTGAGAATAGATCTATTAGGGGAGCAGGTGCTGCTCACAACGCACGGCTACGTGACAGAATCCTGTCAACAATGTGTCTGTTGTGGTTCTGTCTCGTAGATTATTGAGTGCCTGAAAGAAATCAAGAAGCAGTTGAGTACCCGGTGCCACCAGAAGGTGTTTAAACTGCAGGAGACGGAGATGATGGATCCAGAACTGGACTACACGCTCATGAGAGTCTGCAAACAAATGATCAAGGTAATGGCAGTGTGCTGATTTAAGAGGGAGGTTGGGATCTAAGAGCTTTATCGATTCTGAGCTTCCCATAAAGGCTTGTTACAGGACTGCCCTGTTTTTTCAGATTTTCAGAAGTCTGATTGCTTCTTTTTTTTTTTTTTTTTTTTTTTGCAAAGTAATGCATTAACTCTGCGTCAGGCTGAGGTTCCTTCAGGCCTCTTCTCTTTTTCAACTTTGCTTTCTCCAAATACCTGATCAAAGCCTGTGCACTAATAAATTTGTCTTCCTGACTGTCAGCAGAATGGAGGAGGGAGTCTGTGCTGAGACTTTTAACGAGTTTTTATCCCGTTGGCTTGGATTTGATTGGCTTTTAGCAAAGGTGAAGAAGTTGTGATCACAGAGAGGAGTTGGTATTCAGCTTGCTGCTGACCTGGTGCACACAGACTGATAAAGTGGGCAAAATCCTGCAAAATTTAAAATTAGAAATGCTGGCTTAAGGTGTTATCGCGTGGGGAGCAGCAGAGAATGTTAATACAAGATGCTCCTGCTCGGTAGCCAGAATTGCAAACCCTGAAACGTGTGTGTGCAGTGCCCCAACTCTGTGCTGTGGCTGGAGCAGAACAACTTGAGAGTTTGTTGCTCTCCAGTACAGACTCATGCTTTAAAAAAAAAAAAAAAATTTGAAAAATTTGAAAAATTACCCACAATCTCACCAAAATGGTGAGAATTTGGAAATAGAACAGCCTTATCTCATACCTACAGAATTGTTTCTAACACAAGAAATTAGTACCTTGATCTGAATTTGGGGCAAGGTGTTTCACTTCTGACTAATTTAGGGTGGGAATGGACAAATTAGTACCAGTGAGTCGTTCTCTGCTTTCTCGTTCTCTATGGCCTTGCTGTGTCCTGACTGTCACTAAGGGGTTTTTCTGAACAATTTTTTTTCTAGCGGTTTTGTCCAGAGGCAGACTCAAAAAACATGTTGCAGTGTTTGAAACAAAACAAGAACAGCGAAGTGATGGATCCGAAATGCAAGCAAATGATTACCAAGCGTCAGATTACGCAGAACACAGGTATTGTCTTCTGAAAAAAAAAAAACAAACCAGACACAAAAACCCAAAACCTCACCTGCCTGAGTGGTGTGCGTGACTGAAAGAATATGTGCTTTGTTTTATTCTTCTTCGTGGCTGTCAGTGAACACACTGGTTTTATTCAGTCAAATTCATGAGGGTCAGCATGCGGTACTCGATCCGCTTCATTCCTGAAGCTCTTGCCTCACGAGTTTTTTCGCTACAGAATTCTCATTTTCCCCCCTCAAATTAGATTTATTGCTGGTACAACGTCACCCCGAAAATTCCTGTCAAATTTTTTGTTGTAGTGTTTAGTCCTGTACTCCCGAGAGACGCGTGCTCTGATGAAGTTGTGTCCTCTCCCCCGCTTAGATTACCGCTTAAACCCCGTGCTCAGGAAGGCGTGCAAAGCAGACATACCGAAATTCTGCCAAAATATCCTGAATAGGGCCAAGGATGACACCGAGTTGGAAGGGCAGGTCATCTCGTGCCTCAAGTTGAAATACGCAGACCAGGTGAGCAGAGGTGGTGCGTGCAAATGAGAAACCGTGCGGGCTCGTGCCGGGCAGCAGTCGTCGAACAGCAAATGAAATTTGAGCCTGTGACGCGTTCGATGTTCGTTAACGGGCTGCACCTAAATGAGTTTTCACGCTCCCATGCGAGTGCTACAGAAGACGCGGGTTAGAATGCAAGGTGATTGATTTTATGAAAATAAAGGCCATCGAGTGGGTTAATGACTTTCTCCGCTTAATAGCGTCTCTCTCCAGACTGCGAGGACCAAATTCGAGTGATAATCCAGGAGTCGGCTCTTGATTATCGGCTGGATCCTCAGCTTCAGATGCACTGCTCTGAAGAGGTAGGAGAAGGATGGAGTAGGATGAAAACTCCCTTTGTGGAACAGACTTTATTAAAATATGAACTATCTTGCTGGTTAAAACAAAGAGAACCCCAAACCTTCAACTGCTTCCCGCTCATCAGGTTCTCTGCTTGTGATTGATTTATTTTTTTTTGACCAGTGTGCAAGAGCTGCAGTTTCCCGTGCAGTGCTGATACCAAGTTAATTTTTCTGATCGGGATCTCATCAATACTCGCGACTGTGGAAAATATACTGCTTTCCTGTTGTACTGTGTTAGTTCTCTGCCCTTGCAATCTTTACTGGAATAGAGGCGGATTTGTTGAGTTTTCCCTTTCGATAGCCACATCAGGCATGCCTCGAGGGTTGCTCATTTCACATCCTAACATTATTTTTATGCTGTTTTCCTCCCCGCCTCCCTCCTCAGTGCAGCAATATTGACTTCTTGCCGTCGGGTATGGAAGGGTATGCATATTGCATGAGCCAGGCTGCGTTGGGCTCTGGAGATTCTTGGTTGGGGGAAAAGTATCTTATCGTGCGTTCTCTAGCTGTGCCCCGGGATGAACTAATGCTTCGAGATAGAAATATGCCAAAAAGCGGAATGATTGTTGTGAACTACTTATGTTAAAATACTTCTTTTTTTTTTCCCCCCAATAGATCTCCAGCTTGTGTGCGGAAGAAGCGGCAGCACAGGAGCAGACTGGGCAGGTAGAAGAATGCCTGAAAGTGAATCTGCTGAAAATAAAAACTGAAATGTGCAAGAAGGTAAAGGAAATAAATTGCAATGTTCTCTAAAAGGCGTCCCATCCCCACAGAAGGCTGTGATTTTTTCCAGATCACAGACCAGGCCGTGTTCTAGGTAGTTACGAAGCCAGGGCTCTGCAAATTTCCTTACGCATCTCGATTCTGGCCTGCAGTGATTCAATTCAGTTTCAATTTGCTGGTGCAAATGGGGCCGACAGTGCCTCCTTTGCAATTCCAGGCCTGGATCCTTTCTGGTTTATGGCTGCCAGAGTTTCTGGTCGCGAATCTGTTTCCTGTTGCTGTCTCCCTTGCAGGCTCCCAGAGTTCCGGCTGTGGCCTGGGGCTCTATCAAGAGTTGCCCCATGGTGCCTTATTTCATTTCTAACTGAAGTAACCCTGGCATATTGACTTTGTATTTTAGATTAATATGGGTATTTTAATGAATATAATCCTGGTAACCCTTATAAACCAGAGTGTTGAACCAGCATTCATAGCCTCGTCCAGAGACAGTGCTGGTTTTTCCAGTGTTCCTGGATTGAAAACGATGACACACTTCAGAAACATTGAGCCGTATGAGTTTTGTTTTCCTTTTTTTTTTTTTTTTTTTTGAGACGCACTTTGTAATTTCCCCCCTCCCCAGGAAGTGCTCAACATGCTGAAGGAAAGCAAAGCAGATATCTTTGTTGACCCGGTGCTCCACACGGCCTGTGCCCTCGACATCAAACACCACTGTGCTGCCATTCCACCGGGGAGAGGACGCCGTAAGTGCTCGTGCTCTACTCTTATAACCTCTCAGTTGCATTTTCTTCCTTTTTTCTTAGTCCTTTGAGGACTAAGGGTAGTAAGGTGGAACGGCTGCAGAGGTTGTAGATACCACTAGAAGATGGGTATCAAGAAGTCTTGTGTGTCAAAGGGTCAAAGGCAGGACCTAATCTTCAATCCTGATACAATATCCTTTGCAGCCTTACCTGCAAACTTAATGAGTGCATTTTATGTTCCAGCATTCACGTGTTTCCTGATAACAGTGTGTGATACCAGATCTGTAACCCTGCTAGAAAAACATTCCTCAGTTAAATCCCATTGAAAATGAGCTCTTCATATGTATGGACTCATTTTTCAGTGAGGTTTATCTCGCACCCTCTGTCAGCTTCACACAAGATACAGCTCCCAGTCTTACTTATGACAACGCTATGTCAGACTGGATCGAAACCTTCCCTAGAACTAAGCTGCATCTCCTGCAGAAGCAGATGAGTTTGGTTTTAGAGGATTCATTCTTAGCTCATGCTCTTGGTCCTTCTTTCTTTGGATCAGTCTTTGTCCATGGTTGGCTGCTTTGTTTCAGTATTTTCTATAGGTAAAATTAAACTCAAGTCCTTTGATATTTTTTTTTTTCTCCCCTTGGTTTAGACATACAGGGTTTTCTTTTCTCAGTATTAGTGCAGGTAGGTAATCTTCACTAACTTCACTTAACAGCTAAAGCCTTTGAGACTTCATCAGCTGTTCCAAGTCTGAGTTCAGCAGGTTCAGACCACTTGAAACATCATTTATTGAAAGTATTTCCTAACCTATTCTCTTCCTGTTTGAGGTCACGCTCTTTGTTACTGCTATTGTTTTAGCTAGCTGGATAGTGTGTGTGGCTGTTTAAGGAAAGCTGGTGGGGGGTAAAAAGTCCTGAACTTTCCCAGCTTTCTGAGTTTATCTGGCATTAAAAACAGCAGCCAAGTATTTTCCTGATCTTATCTTTTGTGCTTGTTACTGAATGCCTTTCTGAAATTCTGGATATCCTTTATTTGTTCCTGTTTTGTCGTAATTCTTTTGATGTGTGTCCTGAGGTGTTTGCGCTGAAGGTAGGCAGAAGCCTGTAGCTTAGAGAGAAGGATCTGCCTCCGAGTGAACTGAGAGTCGCATTTAAGAAGTCTGGAGCTAGTTTAAAGTTCGCAGCCTATTTGCTATGGACAAAATAACTCTTCACTGCAAAGCAGAAAGCATCCAATTAAGGATTATTCAAGTAAGGCAGCATAAGTATAAAATACAGCATTTTATGTCATCTGAGTGTATAAAAGAGCTTCCGAGTTAGCCAAGCTGCTCCGTAGGCACCCAGAACATTGTGATCCTGTTTCCTTTCCATGGGACTGTGTGAAAACTCAGGAAGCTAAACCTTTCCAAAACATCTTGTTGATCAAAAGAAAATCCTACCAAGGCCGTGGAGATAACGCAGTGTTTTTTCCTGAGCTAAACTTGATCTTGGTTCTCTCTAAAGGGTAGCGGCACAGAATTTAGAGTATGGATCGTTGAAGATGCAAATTTGTATGACTTTTGAATTGAAGTCTCATGTAAATCACACGAGTTACATCTTGGATATGTACTGCAGCTTCCTTGGGGAAGTCAGAATTCCTTGCGCCTCAAAATACAATATTAATCATGAATCTCAGTGAAATTGCTAGCTTGCAGGGTGTGAAAGGGTTTTGTATACAGTTTGTCAGACTGGGCGGTGTGTCGGGAGATGTGTGTAACCTCGGCCTTTACGGGAACTGAAGTGTCCCTTCCCGGCAGCCTTTCCGCCGCGTGTCCCCGTTTCGTAACACCCATCTTCTGCACGTTACAGAGATGTCGTGCTTAATGGAAGCTCTGGAAGACAAGCGCGTGAGGTTGCAGCCCGAATGCAAGAAACGCCTTAATGATCGCATAGAAATGTGGAGCTACGCTGCAAAGGTGAATATATTAAATGATTTCATGGTTTGTTTTGTGGGGTTTTTTGTATTTCGTTTGGGGTTTTTTGTGTTGGATCTTTCTGCTGCAAACTGTTTATGAAAAGCTTCAACTGTAATGAAATTCTTGTTGCCGAAGTTGAGCATTCTGAGTTAGGTCCAGAAGAACTGAAATCGAGTCTCATTTTCTGAACTTGTATATCCTGCTCTTCTCTTGGTGTCGGGGCTGCATCCTCAGCAGCGCAGAATTAAACTGTCTTTTGTGCACGCAGGGCTTGCTCTCCTGTAGAGAAGGTCTGGGGCAATGGAGGAGGGTCAGCAGAACTGGCTGTATCCTGAGCCACGGTGCCTTCGGGTGGATCGTGGCAGGCTTGCTTGTTTGTGGTTAAGGCCAAGCCTAACGGTGACAGGAGGCAGGACCGGAGACTAAACCTGATAAATTCTGAGGCTGAGCATCGCGGGGAAAGCGCAACTCGGCTCATTTATTTCCTTCTCGCCTCCAGGTTGCCCCAGCAGAAGGCTTCTCTGACCTTGCCATGCAAGTGATGACCTCTCCGTCCAAGAATTACATATTATCTGTGATCACGGTCGGCATCTGTGTACTCTTCCTCATCGGCCTGATGTGTGGACGCATCACCAAGCGGGTGACAAGAGAGCTCAAGGACAGGTAGAGCCTGGATTGCCTGCTGAAGAAATGCCTGCCCAGTGCCCAGTTTTGTACAGCCCTCCTCTGTATAGTCTACCCACCCCCTCTTGTGAGAGGAGAATAAAAAAAGAAAAAGAAAAAAAAAAAAAAAGAAAAAATTTAGAACAGCAGCAGGTGTTGGCTCAGTTTTCCCATCCTGGATCTCATCCACAGCATCTTCATCCTATGAAACTTGGTGTGCAACATTGGCAGCCCAGCCAGCAGCTTTTGTTACCCCTCTGTTAGCAGACTCTCGTTGACCTGCCTGTAGACAAGTCTCTGTTGTACTGTTGGAACTGCCTTCACTCTCCAGATCAGACTGACGTGACCTGCAGCTCAAGCAGTTTTTAAGTAAATTTTTAAAGAAAGACATATATCTGCATTACCGACTATATGATTTAGGTAACGGTTCATACTGAAATCTAGTCATCCTCCATGGCTGGGTGAAATTGAGGCAGGAAATTGAAGGGTAAATTGCATCTTACACCACAGTTGGCCTTGTTTTGGACATCTTGCTCATCTTCTGTAAAGCATCTTCAGAGCATAGTCTCGGACAACCTTAGGTCACCAGTCACTGGTGTCATCTAGTGAATATCCTGCTTTTGTGACTGTGGGTGGTTGTTTTTTTTTTTTTTTAATTTTTCTTTCTTTTTTTGACTGAAAAGATGTCCTCCCCTTTCTTCCTCTGCCACTCGCAAGATAGAATAAAATACTGACCAGGATCAAATACTCATGTGAGCTGTACAACTTGCATTTCAGTAGATTAAAGACGCAGTGTAGAGGCATGTAGAGCACCTGTCAGTAGCGTGCAGCACCGCTACCAGCGGGCATTGAAGTGCCCTGATCAGTTACTTGGTCAGTTATTTTTTTTATTAGCGAAGATACAGAAAAATTCTAATGCTTCTTTTATTTTACCCCACTGCTGCTAAGCTGTTCCCCTCCCGAATTAACTATCTAGGGACGGTATTGACGCGCTGGCAGCGATGCCGAAAGCGACTGACCGCTCGACACGCTCCGTCTGTGAAATGGTTCCTTGTTGGGCTGGGGCGGTGGTTTGTAACTGGCCTGTCTGGGTCTTGATGGTTTCAGTGGTGGCACCGAAGAGTGTTTTTTTGATTTGTACGACTACAATTGATAATGATAGCAACGTGTTTCCTGGGATGTAGGGCACAGATGCTGGTCCAGGAGGCCGAGCAGCAGTGGACAGGAGGATGATGGTGTGTGAAAGGTAGAGACATCTGGATCTTTAAGCGAAGTGGCTTCATGTTGTTGCCATCAGCGTGACTCTTCCAGAATCTGATGCTCGTGCCTGAAAGCCCAGAGAACGTGCTTTAGAAAAGCTGCACCAGTAGTTTTGGCCTCTTCTTCCCATCGTCTTTGTTCCTCGGGTACGAGAAGGTGTCGTAAGCCACGTTGACAACACACATTGAGTGTGCTGGTGAATCTAGAAGGGACTGCACGGGAGTCCGTGTGTGCAGCAGGATACCCGTCACTTGTTAGACGTGCTCGCCTGCCTGCGCTGCGGTAAAAACCACGTGCCTGAAACTGCCCCGACTTAGGCTGATGTTTGAACCATAACTTTATTTTCCTGCTTAGTGCAGTGCTGGGTAAGACCTGACATTTCCAGTGCCCAGCAGAGCTGGATTCGAGACACTTGGGAGCATGAAGCAGCTGATTCTGATGATGCCACATGTACGGAACGGCGCCTACAAAATACTGTGAGCTTTTGCTGCGACTGAAGCTTTTTGCAGACGTACCTTCATCGCGCTCTGAGGAGGGACAGCAAACTTAGTGAGACGGTTTTAGACTTACTGTGCTAGCCAGTCTTTGGCAGACACACGTAGGTTTTTTATCAAAGTATTAGGAACACAAGGCAAGCAGTGGCAAAAGCATGAGCAATGAAGGTTCAGTGGAGAGCTAGTGCATGGTAGGATTGCGGTTACATGGTTAGATAGAAATTAAACCTAAATTCTTTCTCTCACGCCTCTTCCCTGGTGCTAATGGAGCTTTGCTTGGCCCCTCAGTGGATGCGAAGCAGAGCAGAAGAGGAGCGGCTCAGCTCGTCCCTGGAGGTAGCGCAGGTGTATAATACCACGAATGTGAGTTTTAAAACCGTTGTGACTTTTTGAAAAGGCATTTTGTAACCTGGTTAGCTTGGAAAGCCTGATTAGATGGTTTGGTGTCTAGAAATAGCATCTTCTGCTAAATTCCTAAAGAAGTTGCAGTGAACATTGTAGGTTTGTAGCCATAGTTCTGAATGTAAACCCTGTTCAGCTCTGAAGGTGACTTTCTTTGCTTTCAGCTATAAGGCTTTCTGGTGTAGTTTAGATTCGGTTTGGAGGTTGTTTGTTTTTTGCTTTTTAATTTGGTGGAGGTTAAGGTACAGGCTCCTGGAGCGTTGCGCTGGGAGACCGTGCTCTGTGGTGTTAGTCGCTGGTCGGTGGTGTTTCTGGTTGTGTCAGCAGGTTCACCTGGGAATTTGGTTTCGGTGCGAGTACCCTGGGATGGTGTTACAGGGATGTGTCTGGGGGACCTCTGACGCATGAATTTCTGCCTGATTCCCTTAGGTGCCCGTTGTCACTGTAAAGGCACAGACCTGCCTTTTAGAGGTACAGCGGCAAAGGGAGCAGACTGGGTTTTTATAACTTTTTATCATTGTAGTTTTAAAATAGGGCCCTCCTGCCCCTACCAACGATGAAATTTGCTTTTTCCGTGACTGGAATTCTACCAGTCCCAGTCTTGAAACATCCTCCTCCTTTTCACCTCTGCTTAAAAATATGGAGATCTCAAAAGCCTGGAAGCCCACGCAAGCTCTCCTCCAAAAATAACCTGCTCGTGCTGTTGCCAGCACAACATCTTGCCTGCAGGTAACTCTTTTCCGTTGTGGGGAGGGAAAGAAGTGGTTGTAAGAAACACTACTGTTGCCTTGAGCTTGAAGAGCCTTTTTAACTTCTCTGACCTAACCAAGAGCACTAGAAATAGCCGCAGTCAGCCAAGAGAAAAAGCATCGGCGTGGCAAAACCTGGGGCACCCCTTCCTCTTGGTGACCCTTGCCTCCGGGCGGAGAAAGCCACCTTCCGCGGACTGCAATTTGGGAGGCTGCGGTTGGTTTTCTTTTCTCCTTGTCATCAAAAATCTTTCCCTTGGAGAGCTTTAGAATGAAGTGATGATGGGGTAGGTGAGTGGGAGCTGGCAAGGCGTGCAGCTCTGCGCTTCCCTTCTGCTGCTGCGAGGGTTAATGAGTTGTGATTCCTAAACAAGTTTAAATGATGTGGTACCATCCTTCAGTCTTTCCAACCCGTTAGCATTCATTCTTGTTGACCTTAATAAGCTTATTTATTGTTGACTTAGTGGGTCTAGTCGAATCCTTTTTGCCAAGTTGGGATTCTTCTGCCTCGCCTCTGTCCTTCAGGCTGCTGGAGTCACTCATCTGGGTGGAATTCCTGGCGCTTCAGGTACTGTCCAGCGAGTTGAGTCAAGTACCAGCACATCTGTGTCGCTGCCAACAGCTGGAAAAGGCCTCGTGAAGTCCAGATGATTCTGTAAACAGAATTTTAAGCTTTTCACCCAGGATCTGACACTTAAATCCACGCGAATGTAATCCGTCTTGCTCTGAAAGCATCCTCAGTAAGCTCGTTTTGTGAAAAATAGTGGAGAGGAGTGAACATCTCCAAATACAGAAAGGAACTGCGGGTGGGCACCGAAGGGAGGAAGGTGACAAGCCGGAGGGGTAGCCCGTACCCCGTAATGTCGTAGAGGAACCGTGTTCAAATTGGATGGCAATTTCTGTTAAAACACAACTTTGTTATTTAGTTGAAGATTGTAGAACTTTTTTTTTCTTTAATTGGTTTTGTTTGGGTTTTGGTTTTTTTTTTAATGTGGTTTTGAGGTGTGTGCGTAAGTGCACGAGTGTGGTATGAAACCGGAACATTTCACCTAGCACTTCTGTCCCTAGTTAAGCTACAGCTCTGAGGACTCAAAACCAGCTCTAGTATCGGTCTGTATCAAAGTTCATCCTTAATTACGGCATTCAAAAATCTTAAGGCAGCTCCCAGGTACTAATCTTTGCATGATCTCCCTCCTTGGGGGGGGTCCAGACCCGCCAGCTCGTTTCCACTCGTGAATCGTGGTTAGAGAGGACCCAAATCCCACGCGTATGGGTGAGAGTCCAGCTGGTCCCTCCTGTTCCTGTCCCGTACAGGTGCAATCCTACATCTCCCCCCTCTGTCGAGTTCCCGAATGTACGAGACGAGGGGAAGCAATGACTCCCAGAACATGAATTTCTCTTCGTAGCTGACCGAAAACAAAAGAGCTGTGCCCCAAAAATCCTCCTTCTCCTCCCTCTGTTTACTGAGCTCACGTAGCTCTTCCCTTGGGAAATACTGAGCTCGGGGAGGGTGCGACTCGCCCGTGGGGGCGAAGAGAGGCGGTCGCAGAGGTTTTGTGTTGGGCTGGACGGGGAATCGGAGAAACCAGAGCCAGGTTTTTGGGGGTGACGGGGGACACCCCGTGGGTTGGCACTGCAGGCTCCCCCCCTCCCCAGGTACAGAGCAGACCCAGCGCATTCCTGTTGTACAGCAGAAGCTGAACTTAGTCTCCTTATTTTTTATTATTATTATTTTTAAATGTGACATTAACGAGACTTTTTTTTTTTTTTTTTGTAAATTGTTTTCCCTTTCTGTGTATAAATCCTTCTTTGGACTTTTGTTTTATTGTATTTTTTTTTTTTTTTACATGTCCATGCTGTGTAATTTTGAGATGTTCCTGAAAAACTCTGAACATAATAATGTGCATTTTTTTTCTTTTTTTTTTTTTTTTTTTTTTTCTCTGTACAGACGAAACGGGAGAATTTAATAAAAAAAGAGTCTGCAGGTTCTTACTTGGTGTCATTCATTGCCGGGGGCGGGGCGAAGGGAGGGGGCGGGGCTAGAGGGCTGGGCGGGGCTTCTCTAGACCACGCCCCCTCGCGCGCTCGGGCCGCGTCGGGGAGGCGCGTGACGCAGCGCGCGGCGGCGGCTGTCGCGCCGCGCCCGGCGGCCGTAAAGCGCGGAAGGTCAGCGGGGCCTCTCCCGCTCTCCTCCCCCAGGTGAGCCGGGCCGGCCCCGCCGCACCGGGCCCCGCCACCCCTTCCTCCGCCCTCACCCCGCATCCCCTCCCCGCGCCCCTTCTCCCCTGCTCCGCGGCGGGCGGGGTGCGGCGGAGTTGAGCAGGCCGAGGCGGCGGGTCGTGTCGTGCCCCCCGCGCTCCGTTCTTCCCTCGGCGGGGCCCGCTTCCCGCCCTGACAGCCTTCCCCTCAGCGGCGGGGAGGCTCCCCGCTCCCTCCGAGGGGTCTCTCGGTGAGAGGAACCACCGATCCGCGGCGGGGAGCCTGTTAAAAATTGGCCGGGCCGGGCTGCTGCTCCGAGAGGTGGGTCCTGGGGAACCGAAGGCGAGCGGCTCCAGTTCCTCCTGGTTGCTCTGATCACAGACTGCCCTCCCTTCCTCAGGTAAAGGCCTGACAGCGTTAGTGGAGTTGTGGAGTCTCCTTCTCTGGAGACTTCCAAACCCTGCCTGGACGTGTTCCTGTGTGACCTGCTCTGGCAGGGGGGGTTGGACTACATGATCTCTAGAGGTCCCTTCCAACCCCCAGCATCCTGTGATTCTGTAATGATGGAGTTTTATTTGTGCCCCGTTGACCTCAGCCTCTGTGAAAGGCTTTGGGACATGCTCTGTGCCTGCTGGCGTTCTCTGAGCTACCTTTTGTTGGTGTGGAAACACTCTCAGCGCTGTTTTCCAGCTTACATTGCTCGTTGTCAAGTTACACTGGCGACAGAAACGGAGGTGCAATGCTCAGTACAGTTATATGGTCTAGTTTTAAATCTTGACAGCAAAACTGTTGTCTCAGGACTGAATAACTGCTCTCCTGTTTGTTTACTCATCAGCTTTCCCGTGTCCGCTTCTGCCCGATGCACCATGTGATGTTCGCCGCTGCCAGCCCTGTATATAATAAGAGAAGTGGTAACGTGATTCTCGTCTTTTCCTTCCTAGAAGGAGTGGTGCTGAGTTAATGCCTGAACACATCTAGTTGGTGCTTTAAGAGAACTGTTAAATAGCTGCCAGGATGTTTCTCCGACTGCTGTCCGATGTCCGGTGGCGAGCGGCTAACCCAAAATGGAGAAGAATGACCTGTTCCCGGCGAAGTACCTCAAGTACAGCAGAACCTCACCCGGTTTCCTTGCCAGCACAGGCGCAGGTTGTCATCTGTGGTGGTGGAATCACGGGCACTTCCGTGGCGTATCACCTTTCCAAGATGGGGTGGAAGGATATAGTCTTGCTGGAGCAGGGCAGGTAAGGATTTCTGGTAACAAACCCAAAAATATGGGACTTTGTGCGTGGTAGCAGCCTCTGCTGTGAAATCTTATTTCTCCCTCTTCACCTGGACTTGGATCCATGGAATAAGCTTGTACTGAATATTACTGACGAGGCTTTACTGCTTCTTCCCAAGCACAGGACAGATGTGCAGGGTGAAGGGTATCCCTTGTGGGGCCTTAGTTAAGAGCCAAACTCCCACACGGCTGCTCGCTTTCCCTCCTCAGCAAGATGGGGAGAAAGCAGGCTGGGAATGCTCATGGGTCAGTACAGAGACATAGAGACTTTTGCCCAGTTTTTAGCATGGACAGAACAGACTTGCCTTAGGGAGAATTGTTTTATAGTAACCAAAGAATTACTTTGTTTCATGCCAGTTAAAATGGATTCAGGTAGTGAGAAACAGAAACTGAGCTTTGAAATGCCACCTTTCAGATGCTTGACCTCACTACCCACCAGCTCCTCCCCAAGAAGACAGTAGGGATGTTTTAAGAGAACTAAAAATCTCTGTAGATTACGCAGCCCCTACTGACCATCTCTAGAAGTAGGGCATGATACATACATGAAGTGTTACACTCCTAGCAAAGCTCAGGAGAGGTTGCGGGAGGTGCAGACGCCGTGACAGCAGTGATCCTGTAAGCTCGTTAAAGGTTCGGGTGGTCTCGTCGGTCTGTTGCAGGATTTTAGTGCCCGTCTGTAAAAGAGCTCAGGCCGATACGGTTTGGCTGAACGCAGCAGACATTGGGGTGCACTGCCCAGGGAAGTGATGGTGTCACCATCCCTGGAGGGGTTGAAGGAGAGACTGGATGTGGCCCTTAGTGCCATGGTCTGGCCGATGTGGCAGTGTTGGGGCATAGGCTGGACTTGATGGTCTCAGAGGGCTTTTCCAACCTCAACAATTCTGTGATTCTGTGAACTCCCTGTGCACCCCTCAGTGAGTCGGATCTCTGCAGTCTGGGGCGGAGTATGCAGGTCCTCTGGAAAACTGACTGTGCAGCCCTTACGTGTCCTTTAGATTTGTGTTTCAGACGTAGATTTGCGCTGTTTTCATTAAGCAATTTGGGGTCCTTGCGTATGAGACAGTGCAAAGACTGCAGGGGTTGGAAGAGGCGTTTGCTGCAGCAGTGTCTAATGCCCTAAATAGGAACTGGACTGAGAAAATCTACCGTCTAGCTTCGAGCTTCCCTCCTGATGCTGCCTTCAAGAATAATTAGCCGTGGTTCCTTGACTTGGTGTGGCGGGGAAGCAGGTAGTGTCAGGTTCTTCGTAGTCATAGAGAGAGGAAATGGGGTAGTCGCATCCAAGACCTTGTGAGCCGTGTCCTTCTGAGTGAAATTCGGTGCTAGGCTTCCTTGGTAAGGGGACATCCTCTTTTCTGGCTTGGAGTTGGGATATGAATACCCCATTCCAGACCTTTGTTGGGTTAGATGCTGTACAAGCTTGGTCCGTGTGCCTGTTCAGCTTAAAAACAACAGCGCTGCGTTGGCAGAAATGTCTTACTTGAAGCACAGTGTGGCAAGACCACGCTTCAGCTGTGTCTGTTGTCCCGGAGCAGTGACGTAGCAAAAGACAAGACCTTACAGGGTTGATTCTTAGATTGAATTTCTGAGAGAATATGAACATGCTAGGCCAAAAGCAATCTTGTCAAAGGCTTTCACCGGCAAGTGGAAAAGATTTAGCAGTGGGAAGGATGGCTTTAGAAGTGTTGTGCGGACAGGATGCGAGGGAGATCCTTAAATCTGATTGTCTTGTCTTCCCCTGTTGGTGCTGCAGGGAGTTTTTAATAGGTTTCTGTCTCTAGTGCAGCCCTTCACTAAATGGTTTAATGGTTTAAGGACAGTTTAAAAAGGGACAAGGAGTGTGTGTACCTGTCTGTGGCATAGTAAGAAGGACTGACTCCTACTATAGATTGCAAAGACTCAAATACAAGTTAATTTTCATCTGAGGGAAGTCCCACTTTGGAAGAAGAAAGAATCAGGTAGGCAGGTAGAGTTAAGTGTAAGGTAATTTCGTCTTAAAGTGCTTCCTTCGAAAAAATGTCAGTGTTTAGGACAAGCTGAAAAGAATTGGCTTTGGAACACACTGCATTTTCAAAAGCGAGCTAGAGGAAAAGCGTTCCAGGGGTTGGTTGCGTCGTCCGGTGTGTTCGGGGGAGCGGTTGGCACTGGGTTTGCGCGGTCGGCAGAGCTGCTGGAACCTGTCAGCTGGACGTCTTTGCAACTTCCGCAGGTTGGCTGCTGGTACCACTCGCTTTTGTGCTGGCATCGTGAGCACAGCCAGACCTGTGTCCATAGAGCTGAAGATGGCAGACTACTCCAACAAGCTCTACCAGCAGCTGGAACAAGAGACGGGAGTAAATACAGGTACTCAAAAGCCTAATCTTGGCATAAGCTTTGGGAGACTGAAGCAAACTGAACGCTGGCGCTGAAATACAAATGTGATTTTACTATGTCTTAAGAGTTGGCGCTTCCCATTCCAAAATGAGACGTTTGGACTGGATCAGAGGCAAAGGGCTGTTGCTGATGTGATCAGAAGGGGAAAAGGAGATGAGCAAGCGAAGGCAGACTGCCTGCAAACTGCACTGCTTTTTAACTTGGGCAAACGTCAGTGAATTTTCACAAGGACGCGGAAAAGTGCATTGCAGCAGCTGGCGCAAACGGCCCGTTTTCTGCAGCGATTTGCTCCTCAAAAAGAGAAGGTGGTCAAAAGAAGCACTAAAGTGTAGGCAAAGCAAGGGGTCTTAGCCTAGTCTCACCAAGAAAACGTGGTGAAATTCTCCCTCCCCCTCCTAAATCCTCAGGTTTGTACATGATGGAAAGAACTTGGTCTCTGAAAGTTTTTTTTCATAAGCGTGAGGAAACGTAGCAGAGTTAGAACACAAGTCAAAATTAAGTTGCTTTCTTTGAACAGTTGACTAACGCGGGTTTTAATTACTGACCGATAAGCATTTCAAGTTATCTGAGAACCTGGGATTTCCAGGCTCCTGAGTAGTGAAAGCAACAGACCCGCCATTATGTTAAAGCGGTGGGTCTGAGAGGAAAAGGAATTTGAGATTTTGTCCAAATCTGACTTCTTGACTTTGGTCATTGTCACAGGGTACACGAAGACGGGCTCGATTTCACTGGCTCAGACTCAAGATCGACTCATCTCTCTGAAGCGCATCGCTTCGTCCCTGAAGTACGTATAAGCAGGAAACACAACTGATCCTCACCTTACCCCGGCTCCCCTGCAAGCCTGACGGTGGCGTTTTCTCTTGTGTTCCGTGGCAGCGTAATGGGGATCCCGTGTGAAATTATCACCCCGAAGCAAGTGGCACAGCTCCACCCACTCATCAACATCCACGACCTCGTGGGGGCCATGTATGTGCCGGGAGATGCGCTCGTGTCATCTGCCAATGTGAGTCTGGCTCTGGCAACCGCTGCCTCACGGAATGGTACGAGGTTTTTTTTTTTTGTCTACAGAGTGCTCTCCTGCATGGTAGTTGTCTTCTTTACATAAAGGAAAACTTATGTTTTGCATCTCTTCTGGTGTTCTTACTCAGCACCGAGGACCAAAGCTTGTTTATTTCTATAGGGTTCAGATTCTTTAAAATCTATTTTATTTTTTCAGTTGTTTTCTTTTTTTAATGTACTGAATCTTTACGGATCCGCTGTGATAGATCAAACACCAGCTTGTTGTCCTTCCTGCTTTTCTCTGAATAAGCTCACACTCTTATCGTAAAAAAATCCTTCATAGGCCCTGACTCAAAATTACCCACGAGAAGAGTTTTCAGTTGCCTACAGATGAAAAGGTGTGGCTGAGGCCTCGTGGAATATTGCATTGGGCACGTACATTTTGGGAATGGGTTTGGAAGTGCGGTTAAAAATGCTCTTTGCCCAGCGCTTCGGCGAATTTGGAAGGGTCTGCAAGTGGGAGAAAGATTAGAAATGATAACAGAGGTGTGAAGCTCATTAAGGATGAAAGTCCACCAGATTGGAAGAAGCTACTTAGGGAGGTACTTCGCTTAATTTCTTTTAGTCCAGCTTTTTCTGCGTACTGTTAATTGATTTTTTTTTTCCATGACTCATTTCCCAGTCTTGCCATCTGAAACTACACACTTTGTCACTTGAAGGAATTGTAACGGGCAGAAATCCGTAGTCGAGAGTTTTTCCATGTTATCGATAAAAGGGTGTATTTATCACCCAGATTGTCACGTGGGAAGAAGTCCTGTAGCTCTACACAGCCTCGGCGTTTAAATTGTGTACAAATCGTGTGCACGACATTTTATGAATGATGGATTTTCACTTAAGAATTGCCAGTGCAAGAATAGGAATTTCGTCTTCAAGAGAAAATAAGCGTTTAGGTTGAGCTTAAGGGTTTGGTGTTAGCAGCCTGACATGTTCTAAGGAAGGCTTGTGGTGCTCTGACTTCTTCGTGTTCTCTGCAGGTGTCCAGATCCATGAACGGACGAGTGTCAGTCATGTCGCAGTCCAGAACGGTCGCGTGACCGCAGTCGAGACTGACAGAGGGCAGATTAATTGTGAATACTTTGTCAACTGTGCTGGCCAGGTTGAGTTATTCAGATTTTTCTTTCTTTTTCCCTTTGGTTAAGAATACATGTGCTTTCTTCAGGAGCTTTTTTTTTCTTCCTTTCCTTTTTTTTTTTGATTATGGTTTGTGCTTTGACTTGGCTTACTCGAGTAGGTCAAAGTCATGTTATTCAGATTCTTAGCCCAGCGGGGGTGTGAAGGAGGGGAGAGCGGTGTGACCTGTTTGTTTGGCGCTGAAGGCTGGATGGTGACCTGCCGAGGAAGGCAGTCTTTATCCTGAACAATTCAAAGAACAGAGGGGAAGAAAAATAAATCTGTTTAAGGTTAAGGGGACCGAACCAAATCTTGCTTGGTCTTTTATGAAAGCAAACTTTCAGACGTGATCCGTGCTTTTTGTGCTGCCTTTTTTATTGGTGTTAGTTTTCTTCTTTTGCATTCTTACTTGTGCTTTTATTTTACTTCCAGTGGGCCTATGAGTTGGGCCACTCGGGGAAGGAACCAGTCAATATCCCGCTCCACGCCTGCGAACACTTCTACCTCCTGACACATCCTTTGAAGGAACCCCTGGCAAGCAACGTACCGAGTAAGGATTCTTCAGCTCTGCCTTGCTTCCCTTGGTGAACTCTCTCTGCCTTTTCGAGGTGACGTGAGGCTGACTGAGGGCTGTTGGGTCTCAGCTCATTTGGGGTTTTCAAGTACAGCTGAATTGCTCCGAATATCCTTCAGTGGTAGAATCTCTTTACTTACCCTTGGGGAAGCTTTTGCTGCAGAAATTGATTTTTTTCAGGTCAGTTGTCTTAGCAGGAGGATGACCTTGACTCTAGCTTGACTAGCAGGTGTGTCTGAGAGGAGGCTTGTTGCGATTTGTCGGCCAGCGAGGGTGCTAGCCTTGGCACTGTGTTTTCCTTGCAGGCTGGTGTCCCCAAATGGCCCACCTAGTCCTTTTCTCCAACTGAAGCTAAGGCTTTACAGTGACATTTACATGTCTATGAGCTCTAGGGGCAACCAAATATGAGGTAATTCCTGCTCCCCCATGTTCTGGCTTCTAGACCTCTTAAAGAAAAGCCCTTGTGTTGGAAAACTGCAGTTGGGAAGTAGAAAGCTTTGCTTATTTATTCTCAGTCCTTAGCAAGAGTTTGTGGGTTTAGTGAGCAATGTGTGTGTTCTCCAGGGAATTCATCTCTCTGAGCAGAGTCCTGGAGTTGCTTCACTTTTGCTTGACTGAGTAATTTTTTAAAAAATGCATAGTTCTATATATTCACACACATAGGTACATAGATTCATAGCTTTTCTGTACACAAAGAAAAACCGCTAAGAAATATGTCAGGTGGTGTATCATAAATGCTTTGAGGTGATGCTGCTTCTGGAAAGAAGCAAATCCCAACCTGACTGTTCATCCTCACCCCAGTGCTGCCTGGCTCCTGGCCTGCAGCAAACTGGATTGGTGACAGATTCCCATTAAAATGAGCTGCTCTTCATATAGGAAGAGAACGGGTGCGGGGAGGACGGGATGACATACGGTGGAAGGTCTGATCTTGGGTGCAGCTCCAGTGGAGCTGAGCCAGGATAAGAACTTATCGGTGCCACGAGGGATCTGACTCCCTCCTGTGTCCTCCTGCTCCTGGCAATGCCCAGGCTGGCTTGGGTGCTCTTTAAAGTTCCATTTGGTCTACCTGTGCTGCCCGAAAGTTAATGTGCATAGTTGTGGTGGAAGTTAGTGCCAGTTTAATCAGCTGAACCGGCTCACCAAGGCATGACACAAGAACTGGAGTGGTGTGGATGCTGAGAACATGCCTTCTTGTGTTGGAAGGCCACTAGCTCAGCCCAGCCTGTCTGGAACAGCTGGAGGCAGCCACCCCTTCTCTCCGTTCCCTTCCCACTTTTAGGTGATCCTGCTTTGGCAGGGGGTGATCTCTGGAGGTCCCTTCCAACCCCTAACATCCTATGATTCTCTTTCCCCTGCAGCTATCGTAGACCCCGATGGCAGGATCTACATACGCAACTGGCAAGGTGGCATCCTCTCGGGGGGCTTCGAGAAAAACCCCAAACCTCTCTTCACGGAGGGAAGGAACCAGCTGGAGATTCACAACCTTCAGGAAGACTGGGATCATTTCGGTACGTTGGGCAGGAAAGATTCCCGTGGCAACGAAACGCATGGCTTCAGGAGGGAGCAGAGTTAGGAACCACGCAGGCTGTTGTTGACCAGCCAGCACGTGTCTGCCTTTACCTGAAAGGTGTGGGAAGGATGAAGGTTCTTTCAAATTCATTCATCTCTTCATTTGTCAGTAATTTGTGTAAAACCCCTTTAACCGAGGACTACATTGCCTTGTAGTGTTTAAAAACACATACACTAACCCTAAGGATATATTCATTTCCTCTAGTGCAGCGAGGCACCGCATAAACTTTCTGACACTGTTTTTCCATTTCATTTGATTTTTTTTTTTGACTGTCAGTGCCACGTGCTGCCCCTCCTGTGATGCTGGAGATCAACACCACTAACCTGCCACGTAGCCGTGGCATTTTGTTCCTGCGGCTCTCTTCAGCAGGGACTGCCAAGTGCGTTTCCATCAGTGGTGGTCGCTGCAGGGACAGAACCGGGCGTTGTTGCTTCCCAACCTTCATCCCACCCTTGCTGGTGGTGGTTTGTTTTGTTCCAGATGTTCTGTCTTTCTCTTCCCGTTTTATTTGACTCCGTTTTTAGATTCTGTATGTACTTGAAGGGCTCTTTCTGTAGGAAAGAACATAGCATGAGTCCCATTCTCTGTTTTTTTTTCCCCTCTTTTGTATCTTCTCATATTCAAACCCACCTTTTTTTTCAGAGATCCACTTTCCCCTTGTGTCAGAGCTCTTTGCATCCCTTGTGAATGCGCATGTGCCCTGACTCTGGACACGGATGCATTTTCACTGATTCCTTTCTGCAGTGGTAGTATGTTCCTCCAGCTACTCCCCAGGTTAAACTGATTAATTTTTGCTTTCATTTCTGAGAGATACCACACTGATACCATAAAAGTTTAACCTCCGGGGGGCGGTACCGGGATGGGATGTGGTTTTGTGCTGGCGTATGCTGAAAGGATTTTAGATCTGCAGGTACCTGCAGACTTGCTTGGAGGTATTAGCTTAATAACGAGTCGCTTGAGCTCTGCACCTGCTTCCTTTTTGGTTTTCTAGGTCCTGCTGAAATGAAACGGCAACACTTGCTGGCACCCACAAATTGCCCGGGTTTCGGAAGGGACCGCATGCAATGTTGCGGCGTTACCCTTTCATCCGTTTGAACATACCCAACAGTTGAGCGGAGTCAGGGCTTGCTCGGGCAATATTTGATCTTTTTCTAGGGCTGCGGTTATTGTGATTTGAGCTCTTGCGTTAGCTGCTTTGATCTCTTCCCTTCGGAACACCTTTAGATTTTAAAACAGCCTGTACAGTTGCTTAAATGTTGGGCTGGATATGAGAACAAATCTAACAGCGATCCCTCTTTTTATCAATCAGAAAAAAAAGCAAAAATGTCTGTAACTGCAGGCTCTCACCTGGGAATTCTAGTGCATGAGAGAGGGAAGAGAAAGAGCAGGTCAGATAGAGCATTTCTGTTTTTAACATATTAGGTAGTGTGAAGCCTGATTATTTTACTGCTCGTGTGTAAAGCTGAGGAGTATTCTTAGTGCCAAATCTTGAGGGCTTTTATCTGGAGTGCTGTGCAGAAGTAACTTCTGGACAAGAACAAACAAAGTAGATGGCTCGTCCCTTTATTAACGCCTTCAAATGTCAGACTGCGAAGAATTGCCGAAGGACCTTTTCAGCGTGACTGGGCAGTGAAGTGGCAGGGAAATTCAATGAGGATAAATGTGAAGTGACGCAAGCACGTGGAGGGGGGGAGCACGAGGATGGTCTTGTGTTCACCGAGCAAAACGATGGGCTTTGAGCTGACCTTGGGGTTGTGTTAGACGTCAGCTCAGTGGCAGTCAGAGCAAAAGGCGAGTTAGGAATCATTAGGAAAGGAGCAGAAAACACAATCGCGACGCGAACGCTAAATCCAGACCACCCCTGGATACGAGATGATGTTCGAGGCTCCCATCTCCGGCGAGTATTGTGTGACTGGAGAAAGCCCGGCGAAGGAACAGCAAGAAGCTGATCAAAGCTTGGAACAGTTTCCAAGCGAGGAATGACTGAGTGGGCTGGCAAAAAGAGATGGCAGAAGGGAAGTAAACGGAGGTCTGTGAAATCCTGAATGAGATGGACAGGGTACATGGGGATCTCTTGTCCGCTGGCATCTTCTAGTATGCCAACTGGGAGGCATCAGAAAAAGTAAATTGAGTGTGAATTTCAAGAGAAAACGAGGTGATTCCTCATCCAACAGATACTAAATATGTGGAACTTCTTGTCAGTGGCTGTGGTACGTTTTCATGAGTTTGGGGGAAACTGATCAAGGACTCAGAACAGAGATTGATTTAGGGCTTACTAAGTAGGGAAAATGTGTCGGGTCTTCAGAAAATCCTCTGAGCTGGTGGTAAGTGGAGTTTCGAGTAGTTCGACTGCAACAAGTAAACGTTTTATCCTGTGACTGTATGGAAACAGGGAAGCAGTTTCCGTCTTTTCAGATACCGGCGTGCCTTGGTCGTGCTGTCCGGTTTGAAGGCGAAACAGCCAAAACATGTCGAGACTTCGGGCTGTGACTTCTGGTCTTTTTTCTGTGTTTGTTTGTTTGTCTTGGGTCCTAGAGCCGCTTCTGAGCTCCCTCCTGCGCAGGATGCCGGATTTGGAGGCTCTGCAGATCATGCAGTTGGTGAACTGCCCGGAGTCCTTCACGCCGGACATGCGGTGCATCATGGGCGAGTCACCCACCGTGCGGGGCTACTTCGTCCTGGCTGGCATGAACTCGGCTGGTATCTCTTATGGTGGGGGAGCAGGCAAGTAAGTGGTTTATCACCGTTGTGCGTGTAAGTAAGGTTTTAACCAAGCAAACAGGCTGCTCAGGTGAACCTGTTGTGTAGAGTGTTCTGGTCAATATTTGTCTCCTCCTCTGTGACAAAGACTCCTCTTTCATTTCCAACTTGAGCGAAGGAGGGGAGGAGTTGCCGTGTTGTGATTATGTTCTCCTGTGTGTATTCCAAACCTGTGCTGGACTGTCCTGCACACTTCTCCTTGGGCATCACATCTTGGTGATCAGCAGCCTGCTGGGGATCAAGTAAGCTTCCTTAGAGCTAACTGGTCCGATTTTTTTAATTATTTTTTTTTAGCCAAGTATGTGTTTCCTTATCTTCTGTACTCCGTGATCCCCTTTGCGTTGTTATTTGGTTGGGTTCCTTGTATCATTCAGACTGACACAGCCGCTAGTTTGTCTGTGCAGATAAATGAGTGTGAGTTGGTGAGCGAGAGCGAGACTGATGCGGCTGAAGCACCGCGTGTGTGATGCCAGGACTGTTACAGCCTGTCCTCTGCCAGGGACCTAGGGAGGGAATCGTTCCTCGAGAAAATCCAGTTCCTGTGTTAATGCAAGTACTTAGACAGGCATGTAAGTGTGATCTCAGCAGCCAAGCTTCTTGCTCCCTCTGACTGCCTTTCAGTTCTGGCAACCCAGCACCCCTTCTACCGTACGGCCTTCTTAACCAGCTGCTCGTTTTTCATGGCAGGTGTTTAGTATCTGCATTGGTCTCCACCAGTTTCTGTCCGTTGTCTAATAATTTAACTCACCAGGGCAGCAACTAATGATTCTATTTTTTTTTTCTTTGCTGTATAAAATATAGAGAATCTTTGCAGTGAGGTTCTCTAAGACTCAAAATAATTTCCAAAGGTAAAAGCGCTATTTGTCCGTTTGTTGCTCCGGCCCCGAAGATAAGCAGCTTAGCTTGCTCATGTAACTTTTAATGATCAGTCTCAAACCCCTTTGTTTTTCTGTCTGCTGACCGTGAACAGATCCCTCTGCTCTGCTTTGGTCTGAGCTGCCTTTGTCCTTTAGCTCTGGAGCATGCCTTCCTCCTTCACTGCTACAAGTGTAGCTAAACATAACTTGGCTGGCACCTCGTGCTGAAAGGAATGCTGTCACTTATGGTTTGTGGCTGGAACTACACCAGGTACTGAAAAAACAACAAAGCAGCCTCCTAACTCCAACCGAAATGTGCTCAGCACCTTCTTCTGTGGCGTAGCCCCAGGGCTGGACACAGTGATGGCCAGGCTGTACCCGTCCAGGCTCTGGCTTCATTTACCATGTGTCCTTAGCTTCCCACCGCCCTGGGTGTCACATCCTAAATGGGAAATTAATCATTTGGAAAGCTGGCAGATGGGTTTTATAAAGGGAAACCTTCCAGATTTTGCTCATATTTAGCATATCATGTTAGTTGTCTTCTCTCTCCCTACTGTGAGAAAGTCTCGTGTCCAAATCACCTCGCTTCTGACCTCAAAGTTATTCTCTTTCCCTTAAGACGTTGGCCGACATCTCAGTCGTTCTTTACTTCTCCCCTCAGGTACCTGGCAGAGTGGATGGTGAACGGGTATCCGTCGGAAAATGTCTGGCCCCTGGATTTGAAACGTTTTGGTACCCTTCAGAGCAGTCGCACTTTCCTCCGTCACCGTGTGATGGAAGTCATGCGTAAGTGAGGTCTCTGCGTTCAGGCCAGGAGTCTGGTATTTTCCTCTTGGCTACGCTGTCTCTCCTCTCTCATCGCTCCGAGAACCACTTTCCTCCTTCCTGGCCTCCGTTGTGGCAACACAGCCTCTTCCCAGGAGAAAGGAAAGGGTGGATCGTGGGGTTCTTGTGTGTGTTAACAGTGTTCTCATTAACTTTTCCTGAAGAAATGCTGTTCGTACTGTGCTCTCTCCTGTTCCTGTGCTTTGCCTTTGGTAGGGAGAAATTTGCTTGTGTCTGTGTAGAACCTGCCTTAGAAAACAATGCCAAGATCTTAGCTGGGAATATTACCCTGTCCCAAACACTGTTATTCTTTGCACATCGTTACAGTGTGGAAATACCGTTGCTTCCAACTTATGAATATGCGATGTAGTTATCTTACATCGTTCAGGAAGTCTTCGTAGACACATTCTGCTTTCTCCTGTCAAAGTTTGCGTTAAATACCTTGCAGAACAGATTTGAGATGTCATTGTTCCTATCTAAAGCCATACTTAGTTTCCTTCTATTGATGGATTCTCCATCCTGAGGTAATGTGGACAACTTCTTTTCAAGTTTCAGACAGGGCTCCACAAGCTGCAGAATAGAGCAATTTATTTGAATACCCGGTCTAAACTGAAAACGTGTTTGGGCCAAAGTGGAGAAGTTGGGTAAACTTCTTAGCCCTGCTGTATCCAGGAAATAAAAGCCTTGTGCTTTGACCTTCCTCCCAGGAAAAAAAAATCCCTTTAATGCTCTTGACGTTGTTCTGTGTTTGCTTTCCAACGCGATCTGAATGCTGATAGCTGCAGAATCACTCTAGTTTGCACAAGAGAAGCGCTGTATTCCATTTCTGCAGCGTTACGCTCCCGTTCTAATCTATTCTTCCCTCTGCCCACTCTTGAAAGAGTGCCAGTACCAGATAATGCCAATTAAATCGTTAGCTGTGAGGCCAAAACCACGGAAGTATTCAGTAAGAAGTGTTCAGCTCACCTTCAATTTTAAGCAGCTTAGGACCTACGCAGAAGCTTAATGTTTATAAAGAAATATTCACAGAATCACAGAGTGTTAGAGGTTGGAAGGGACCTCAGGGATCATCTAGTCCAGCCCCCCTGCCAGAGCAGGATCACCTACAGTAGAGCGCACAGGAACGTGTCCAGGCGGGGTTTGAAATTCTTCAGAGCAGGAGACTCCACACCCTCTCTGGGCAGCCTGGGCCAGGGCTCTGTCACCCTCACAGTGAAAAAGTTTTTTCTAATATTTTTGTGGAACCTCCTGTGTTCCAACTTGCACCCATTGCCCCTTGTCCTGTCATTGGACATCCCTGAGAAGAGCCTGGCTCCATCCTCCTGACACTCCCCCTTGACATATTTATAAACATTAATGAGGTCACCCCTCAGCCTCCTCTTCTCCAAGCTGCAGAGCCCCAGCTCCTTCAGCCTTTCCTCACCAGGGAGATGTTCCACTCCCTCCATCATCTCTGTGGCTCTGTGCTGGACTCTCTTAAGCATCCTTTATTACTCCCCTCTAGCAACCAGGGAGGACGCCAGACATTTATCGGGGTAACTTGTTGTCTAAGTAAGAATATTTTATATAGGCTGAAAAGGTACAGGAACCATTTGGAAAAGCTCCAATAATGAGAAAAGGCTGAACTGCCAATATTTAAGGAGCTGAATTAGATGTTCCTTGTAGCTGTGGGCTTGCCTAACCCTGCATTAATATTGTCAAAGTGAGAAGTGTCTGGTACAGCATGCTGTCGGGGAAGGATCGTGCATTATTAATGCTAGGCAGCGTGACTTCATGAAAAATAGAGAGGTTTCGTTATCTTGACGGTATTGTCATCGGACCGCAAGTATCTCGAAACACAAAGGTTCTGTGCCAGTATTGTTACTCTGCTTTGGAATAGCTATAAACAGATCTGGCCATTTCCAAAAACAAGGCCAGAACTGCTCTGAGGGAATTTTATTAACACTTCAGCTGTTAGTAAGCATTGATAATCTGGAGGAATATTCTAGGTAACTGATTTTTGTCACCCTTGCAGCCCTCATGTGTGACCTGAAAGTTCCCCGGTGGGACTTCCAGACCGGCAGGCAGCTGCGCACTTCGCCCTTGTACGACCGGCTGGACGCGCAGGGGGCGAGGTGGATGGAGAAGCACGGGTTTGAGAGAGTCAAGTATTTTGTCCCGCCTGGCAAAGGTGAGATCGTGTTCTCTTTTGCCTCGTGCATCCCTGTTGCTCTATGTAAGATCATCGTTCGTCTCGTTTTACGAGCTGTCCCTTTTGATTCTTCTTTCCCTTAGATCTGCTGGATTTGGAGCAGAGCAAAACCTTTTACAAGCCAGACTGGTTTGATATCGTGGGTTCCGAGGTCAAGTGCTGTAAGGAAGCAGTTTGTGTCATTGACATGTCGTCTTTTACCAAGTTTGAGATAAGTGTAAGTACCTAGGGAGTGACAAAGCATCAGCCTGGTGAAGGTGACTTTTGCTTGAATTATTGCCTGCTTCTGCAAAAGTCTGTGTGTGCTCTTGAGGACCAAATATTTAACACAGGTTGCTTCCTGTCTGTCAAAAGCTCAGCTTATAGAAATACCAGCTCGGTCTGTAAATAGAACTTGACCTCTGGCGTTGTGTCGCCAGCGCGTCGTGTTACGCTCGAGATGCCGGTGTTGCAGCTGAAATGGTTTGGGCCAGGCTGTCGATACCATCTTCAGCTTGTCTGACTTTTCTTTCTCTCCCGTTCAATTCTTGCAGTCCACGGGAGACCAGGCCCTGGAGAGCCTCCAGTATCTCTTCTCGAATGACCTGGATGTGCCGGTCGGGCACGTCGTGCACACAGGAATGCTCAACGAGAAAGGAGGGTATGAGAACGACTGCAGCATAGCACGCCTGAGCAAACGCAGGTAGGTGCATGGGCAGCGCCTCTATCCGTCGCCCTTCGGGCATCCGGAGCCTTTAAGAACCTCTTAATGGAGATTTTCCACCCTTCTGTAAAGAAAAAAGCAAAGTGTTGATCCTTACGTTCCTAATTCAGTAACCCAAGTGAGATAAAGCTCCTGGATTTACCGATGTTGAGGAAAATGCGCGTTTTTCCAGGACTAGGGGTGACATGTGCAAAATGTTAGGCCTTCAGATGTTTAATTCCTCGGTTGAAAGACAAGTTGTTTTCAGCAGTCGTTAGAATTTGTTAATTTAGGTGATCGTTTGAAGTGTGAACCAAATGGTTCCTTGCTGGCACCTGACCGATCTCCTCACTGGAACTGCGTGCTGAAAATGCTACTTTTTGCATTATTTTGACTTTCATTGCAGTATGGGTACTCTTAATTCCCAGCTCTGCCGTCTCTGGTGGTTCTTTTTTGTGCTCTGCTGCTGCAAATGGACGTGATCACAGGATCCCATCCTTAGAGACAGTTTGGCCTCTCTTTGGCATTTAATAAAAAAAAACCCAAGACTTCTCATTTTTAAAAACTTCTTCACAGTTACATCCCAGCTGAACGTTGGTTTTATTTCTCAGGACCCTTTTTTATATGCGCTTTCATTGTATTGGCATGAAAACATTCTTCTTTGCTACTCTTTCAGTTAGAAGCAGCTTTTCTTTCTCCTCCTCTTCTGTCAGCATTCGTGTGTTGCTTGAAAGTATTGTCCTCCTCTGTGTGACACCAGCAGCTTTCCTTCTTGCCTGCTCGTTTCTGCAGATGTCATCTCTGTCAATAATGCACTTTAACTCGCAGTTTGGATGAAAGAGACAACAAGTAGCTCATTTTCACGTATCAAGTGGCGTTCTGTTTTTGGAGACTGGCAATAATAGCCACCATTGTGTGCGAGAAGGCTTCTGCCGAGACAAGACGTCGCTGTGTGTGAACCGTGCGCTCTTCCGCCTGGCGGAGCGGACGGAATCGCCGGCGGCGAAGGGCTTGTGGGTACCTTCTGCGAAACGGCCGTGAATTCTGAGACACCCCGCGAACTTTCTGCGGCGCTGCCTGCGTTCCCCTTCGAGCCCGAGTCGCGAGGCCGGCCCTTCGTGTCGTGACAGATGCGGTGGCATCGATCCAGAGACTCGAGCTGCGGTTTTCACGAACCGGCTCATTTTCGGCCTCCTGTTCGTTTGGAAGCTGGTGAATGGCTCCGGTAGTTTTGTGGACTGGAAATGAACTGGATTCGTCATCTTGTGGTTGATTTGTTTCTTGGTTTTGATCTGTCTCTTCCAGCTTCTTCATGATTTCCCCAACTGACCAGCAAGTCCACTGCTGGGCCTGGCTGAAGAACCGCTTGCCTGACGACAGCAACCTGACCATGGAAGACGTGACCTGGAAGTACACGGGTGAGAAATCCCAGACAGCAAACCTCCTTATACAGCCTGAAATCCCAAAAGGTGCCTTGTGCTGCGTGCCAGCTAATTGTTTAAAGTGTCCAGAGTGGGCCTCCTTTCCCAACAGTTGGATGAAAAGAACAATTCAGAGACTTTCTTCTAGCAAGCCACGAGCTTGGAGACAGCTTTCCTTTCCTGTCCTATCAGGAGAGAGAGTTTAATGACTTTCCTCCGTTCTTAAGTGTTAACACATCCATTAGTTCAATAAACGCTGAGAATTTAGAAATTGAGGCATGTGCATATGCAAATCAGACACTGGATAAGACCTCTCCAGTCTTGTCCTGACAGTGTTCTCTTGCCCTCCGTAGCTCTCAATCTGATCGGCCCCCGCGCTGTGGATGTGTTGTCAGAGTTGTCATATGCCCCGATAACTCCAGAACACTTCCCCTCGCTCTTCTGCAAGGTGAGTGACGGGGCTTCCTTCCTCCTCACCCTGCTAGGTTTTTTGAAGCATGTGTGGATGGAGGGGAAGAATTAGGTTTTGGGGAGCCAGAGGTTAATTCAGATTTATGGATAGGTTTGCTGCAGTTGCTGAGCTAGACTAGTAATGAACTCACTAGGCTCACTTTTGGGTTCTGCTTCCTAAACAGGTGAATATACATTTGTTTTCAATATTCCCCTCACTGTAGGCTTGGCGTATTTCATGTAATCACTCCCAAAGCTGCCAGAGGGGCAGTTGGGATCGGTGACTCGGGAGACAATGTCTCCCATCCCGTCACAAAGCTGAGCAGGTCGCTGTTGTTCAGCTTCTGTCCGGTCCCTGGAACACAAGCCTGAGTCCTGACCTAGTTCCAAGGCTGATTTGCCAAGTGTCACGATTAAGTCGTCCGGATAACGTGACGTCGCTGTTGGAACGTTTAAATTTAAGCTCTTGGCAAGTGCATGCCGGTGGTGACCTGCGTGCCGGTGGTGACCTGCGTGCTGGTGGTGACCTGCGGCGGGGAAGGGGAGAGGGGGCCGGCCGGCGCGGTTCGCGTTACGCGCTGCGCTCCTTCGGGACCTCTGCGCCGCCTTCCCGTCGGGATGATCTCACCCCCTCTCTGCTTCCACAGGAGATGAGCGTGGGCTACGCTAACGGCATCCGCGTGATGAGTATCACTCACACCGGAGAACCCGGATTCGTGCTTTACATCCCCATCGAGGTAAGGGCATGCGTAGCCTCAGCTAATTAAGGCCTGCATGCACAACCAGGAACACTTTCTGAGTTGCCCTGGTACTGAAAAGTCAGCTCAGGACCAGGAAAAGCTGCCTGCAGGCACCCAATGGGGTCGTTACCCTGCTTCATGGTTGAGCAGGGCACGGTCACATCTGTGGCGGTGTCTTCCCCTCCTTTCGCAGTACGCCCTGCACGTGTACAACGAGGTGATGAACATGGGGCAGAAGTACGGGATTCGCAACGCCGGTTATTACGCGCTCCGCAGCCTGCGCATCGAGAAGTTCTTCGCCTTCTGGGGCCAGGATCTGGATGCTTTTACCACTCCTATGGAGTGTGGACGCGAGTTCCAGGTCAAGCTGGAAAAGGTACGGGCATCCCTATGCCAGGGAGGGCAGGAGGGCAGCGCCGAGCTGCCAGCCAAGGGGATGAGGGTTGTTTTTTTCAGTGGAGCTGTGTGCAGTGCGTAACCATAACCCATATCCTAGCACTTGAAAAAGGTGAGGGAAAAACCAACCTGTGCACCGAGTGGTGTTTAATGAAGTTAACTATGAGGATGGGTGCCAAGCTCAGGAGTTTTCTCTTTTTACTGAAACCTAGAAGAGCGTAGTGGTGTATCTTGTCATGGTGACAGTTGCCACCTCTGCCCCTTGCTCCTTGTGTCTTTGCATGAACCAAAAGGAATGCTTGTATCGATTCAAGAAAGGAACGTAGCGGTCAGGGGTACAAATCTCCTACGCTGTTACAGTGTCCCTCTGGTTTATAAAGCACGGTTGACTTGTGGAACCAGAAAAATGGCAAAAACTAGAACGGTGACAAGGTTTTCACGGAAAGCAGAAATGATTTTTTTTCTTTTCTAAAGGCCTCACAAACATTTTGTGTGTCTTTTAACATCTGGAACAACGCATGTGACAGGAAAGCTCCCGCCTGAGCTGGGCTTGTTGCGTGCGGAAGCCGCCTGTCTTGACAGGGCACGAGTTCCAAGCACGAATCCACGTCGTGTCGGTAAACTCGTCTGTAAAAACGCAGTGTCTGCCGCCGTTCGTGTCGCGTCCGTCAGCTGAGACTTCTTTCCTCCGCAGGGAATGGAGTTTGTCGGCCAGGAAGCGCTGCTGGAGCAGAAGCAGAACGGCGTGTACAAGCGCTTCACCATGTTCATCCTCGAGGACCACGACACGGACACGGACCTGTGGCCCTGGTGGGGGGAGCCCATTTTCCGCAACGGCCGCTACGTGGGCAAGACCACCAGCAGCGCCTACAGCTACACCCTGGAGCGGCACGTCTGCCTCGGCTTCGTGCAGCACTTCGATGAGAAGACAGGACAAGAGCTGGTGGTGACCACAGACTTCATCAACCAAGGCGACTACGAGATCGACATCGCCGGGCAGCGCTTCCAGGCCAAAGCCAAGCTCTACCCCTTCAGCTCCCTCTTTGCCCAGCGGCGCCGCAAGGACGAGGAGGAACTGAGCGGCTACCAGAGGGAGTAGCGAGGACCCTGACTCAAGCTGAAGTCTCCTCCCGCCGCCTTCCAGCCCGTTCTCCTCACCCCACACATTCTTTTCCTCCCTCGTCTTGCGACTTTTAAACTTTTTTCCAGCGTGTTACATTTTTATATATTTTAAAACTTTTAATTTTCGAGCTTTCGCCCCATCCTGGCTCGGCTCCCTGCTGCCACCCTTTGCTTGCCAGGCTCTGCCAGGCCTCCGGAAATCCACGGGGAGCCCGACATGGGAGCGAATCCCACCAGGTGGGGAAGGTTTGGGCGAAGTCCTGAGGATTTTACACCGTGTCACGTTGTAGAGGGGTCGGTGCGCGCAGCAATAGGACGATCAGCTACCTCACTGGCACGAGACGTAGCGGCGCATGAGCAGCAGCAGCCAAGGGACAGGTTTTGGTCCAGCCTTTGTCCACCTTTTAATTTTACTTTTTTTTTTTTTTTTCTCCCCTAAGAGAGGGTCAGGTAGATTTAATCATCAGGTCATTGAGATGCGAGTGTAGCGCCTGGTAAGTTCGTTTTCTGTTGTTTAGATTGGATTTATTGGGTTTTTTTGCCCGGGGTCATTGAAGCTAAATGGCCTTCTTTAAATACAATCGAAGATCAACATGTGTGTTTCACTTCTGTAAAGAAATGGGGTTCGTTGGGGCTTTTTAATAGCAAAAATACTGATTTCTAACAAGGGCAGGTGTTAGTGTTTTGTGTTGGCAGCAGTGTTGAGATGCTGCTGGTGTTTCAGCTGCACAGGACACAGTCTCTTTGGGGATTTTCTGTTGCTTTCCGTCGTTTACTTGACTCAGTCGAGCTCGTCTGGCAAGATTTGTGCGGTGAGCGCAAGTTTTGTGTAAAGCTTGGGTTGGTTTCGGGCAACCTGAACAGCAGCAGGGTTATTTGGAAGTTAGAGGAGAAGCCCCAGCGTTTGTCTCGCCTGTGGTGCTGGCAGTAAGGGACACAGGGGGTTTTCTTCCGATGGCGAGAAGGCGTCTCGACAGCTCCTGCTGGACTCGAGAAAGCTGTGTTCTGGTTTTTTCCTCCTCAAATCTGTTGCACTTCTTACTTCTCTCTCCAAAGGGAGTGAGTAGAGGGAGCGAAGGGAGCGTGGCGGTGGGATTGTTAACACTTTCCTTCAGCCAAGCTCTTCGCGTCGCCGGGATTCACCCCTGCGCTGAGTGTCAGGATGCGCCGATTCAAACGCCGCCGGCAAGCGGTGAAGAAGTGGGGGTGCTGGATTGTATTCTGCACGTTTACACCTTCTTTTTCTCCTTCCCCCTTTTGAGCACAATCAAAAGCAACAACTCTATTTACTTGAAAAAGATCTGTTCGATGTTTTCCCTGCCTCTGCCACCCACGTACCGTCATGGTCTTTCTGCTGCTGCTTCTTTCTGTCTGGAATTCAAGCACAACCTTGCGTTGGTGTCAGCCGTGAAGGTTTTCTCTAGGATCCAGAACCATTTTTCAGGTGCTTTCTTTGCCGGTTACATGGCGAGCATCAGCAGAGTGAAGAAGAGCTCAGAACCTTGCTTGATTCTTGCATTAAGTTTGTTTTTTGCTGCAGTCCTTCAGATCCCTCTTCAGGAGTTGCGTTAGCTCGAACCCTTCCGTTTGTTGTCCTCTGCAGGGTTAGGACTCGTTAAGACCAAACTGGGAAGTCAGCAGCGTGCCGTCCTCTGCCAGCCGCTCGTTTCTGAAGTATAATTTCCGTTGCGGCCGGTTTATATTCCTCCTCGCGATTATATTCTCTTTTCCCTGATTTACAGCTCCCTGGTAGTTCCTCAGACAACTTGTGGTGCGGGTGTCGCTTCCCCAGCAGTTCCGACAACGAAATTGCATTTCACGAGCTGCTTTTGTCGTTAGGGCTGCTTAGGTTTATTTTGTGTCTAGAACTATTGACTTTTCCATAGCAAAACTAGAGGGTGGAAGTAATTCTCCATCGTATGCTGCTAGAGCAACACTTGTCGTAACGCTGCGTTTGCTGTCTGAGGTGGTTTGATAATTGTCAGCCTTGCAGCTCATTAACGCCTACGCTGGCTTCCCCTGCTATGAATCCTCATTCCTGTTTTATACCCGAACGCGTGCTCTTCGGCTGCCGTTCAAGTTCGGTCGATTTAATTTCTGGCGGTTATATTTTTGACCTGATACCGGGAAAGAATAGTTTGCCTTCGCCAGCTCAAATACCTTTCAAGGGGACAATTGGATGATGTGTTTTAAAATAGTACTAGAAACCAAAGAAGGTCCTTCTAGCATCGTGTGTTCTTCCAGAGGTTCTTAAATGGTGATGTAAGACTCTGATGACTTCAGGTAGAGGGCTTAAAAAAAGTGCAACAAAATCCCATTGGGAGTTGCCACCCTTAGCACCTCTTCAAAGTAGAAAACGAGAAATTGGATCGCAGAAGCTGCCGCGACCCAACCGTAGCATCCAGGACACTAAATAACGTGGACTATAGAACTACAGAGAAAATAATTTAGCTTTTTTGGTCGAGCGTAACCCGTGTTAGGAAGGGGAAACGTGAGTAAGGGGTGGCACTTGCAGGGCAGCCTCTTCCCTTAAATGATTTTTCTGGAGGGATTACACTGTGTTACCCTTGTTGCATCCTTTCCTAAGTTTTTGTGGTTTAGTCCTTGAGCGAGTACCGAGAGCCTTGAGTAAGAGTGGTATTAGAGGGACGTTATTGTTTAATGGTCTGAGGATAAAATTCAAGCTGTCAGGAGTGGTATTTCCCCTTTCGGGAGGATGTGTTACAGCGACTCTCACATCTGTCTGTGCCAGATTTAGTTTCTTCTCATTTTTCTTCTGCTGACTCCAGTGTCCAGACTCGATGTGCCTTGTTGGGCAGCTGCTGCTTGTTCTTTCGTAGCGAGGAGCAGAGATGCCGTCAAACTCCCACTGCGTCTCCAAGTCTTGCTCTAAGCTTGGATCCCCCTTTTTCTGCTGCTGCGGTCAGGCTGCCGCCCATCGCGCTGCTGTTCCTGGGGCACCTCCAGCCTCTGCTGCTGCAGGACCTCTTCTGTTCAAGGGTCTTCTCTTTGTTTTACCCGGTCCTTCGTCTGAGCCATGTTGGCTCTAGATCTGTCTCTCTGCATCAGTTTAAACTCCTCAGCCTTTTAGATGGTACCGACACCCAACTCCCAGGCAGGGGGGTTGTTTTTTCTTTATAACCCTCTTGCTCCCCCTCCCAGGGTTTTCCCGCTCTCCTTACTGCCCCTTCCATCTCCTCCCTCAGGCAGCTGAGGCACGGCGCGATAAAAACAGGCGAGGGGATGGCGAGGTGGCCGAGCTGGGCCGGACGGAGAGGGACACGATTGTGCTTTGATCCTTTGCCCCTTAAGCCTGGCTTCAGTGAGATGCTCAGCCCTGACTCCCAGCTTGGGGAGCATCTTCTTATTTGAAACAGAGCACTTAGCTGCTGCTGGCGTCCAGCAAAACGTTCACAACCTTCAGATTTGTCTTCCTCGATGATTTTCTTACCATATCTCCGCCCGTGTCGCCGTGTTTTTCTGTTTTAAACTGAGCGTTTGGATTTTTGTTTTTAAAGCAAGCAGTCGGTCAGGGAAGCAGGACTCGGGGGTTCGCGTCACCAGATGGCTTCAAGCCGTCTCTGAAAAGCATTTGAAGGTTTTTTTTGCACTTTAAACTTTTCCTTAAGCGTTATGATTGTAGCGTCCTTAGAGCCCTTGGCAGGAGCAGCCTTTGAGGGACACAAAAAAAAATTTGTAAATGCCTTAAAGCTTCGGATGAGGTGTTTGGGCCCTGATCGTACCTGCCCTTTGGCTGCATCCCCAGAGAGCTGTGCTCAGAGCAGACTCCAGCATCGGGCAGGTATTTTGGAGCAGGCAGATATTTCGGAGCTGAGGATGGTGGGAGCTGGTCTGAGGCTGGAATTTGTAGTGAATTAAACTGGATGAGCTGGGAGTCCCTGTGCCTGTGCTGACACCCTTTTTTCTTTTGTTTGTTTTCCACCTCTCACCCCAGAAATGGATTACACTCGCCGCATCGCTCATGCTATAATGGGTTTTCTTCTTACCCGGGCTGGCGTGGAGCGGCGCCGCCGAGATTTCTTCCGTGTTACAAATACCCTTTTCCCATAGCGGGACAGATTTCCCTTCACACCCTTCTTCCAGAGGCAGACAAGCGACCCTGAGGTCCTTGGCGGGTTCTCCCGCATCCCACGGTGAGCCGTGCCGTGCGGCCAGCTCCTGCAGCTGGCTTTTCGGGACCCCTGAGCAGGTCTCTCCCATCCCATGAGCTGCACCCGTGCAGCCTCTCCTCCGCCACCGCTTCTGCTTATCGAGGGCACCCCTTGGCTTATCATAAAGCCCCGCCGTGCTCTCATCAGTCTCCCCAAAGCAGATTTCCGAGGGCTGAAGCGTTAAGAACAACTGCAGTCTGAACCTGTGAAAACACTTATTTTTTTTTCCCCTCCCTAGTGCCTTAACGCTCATGAATGTCGCGCGATAGATGTAGCTGAGGTGGGGACGGGGCGGTGGGCATCTCCCCATCTCCTCCAAGTTCTGGGGCTGTAGGGTGTCCAAACCTCGCGCCGTCGAGAGGAGCGTCGGTCTCGCCTCCGCCAGTTTTTGGATTCGAAGGGTTTTAGGAGAGACAAAGCTGCTCCGGTCGCTCGAGCCCGCGGTGGAGGACGTGGACAGTAGTTGCCAAGCGCACAAGCCGGGGTGAGTTGGCTGCTCTCCAGAGGCCGTGTTGTTACATGTGCTGTATTTACATCGCGCTTTATTTCATTCAATATTTGGGTTGGCTTCAACGTTGCTAGGTTTGTATATTAATAAAGAAGCGTTTTAACTACTCCAGGATTTGGCCGTTTGTTACGTGAGGAGCCTCGTGTGCCTTTCGGGATCCGAACCCTCACCCCTGGGGTCACCTTGGGGACCGATCCCGCGGGTACGCTGGGGTTGTTGCAGGCTGGGAGCTGGAGCGAGCCCCAGGAAAAGCCGTGTCCCCTGCCTGTGCCTGCCACCAAAACCACGTCCTGCAAGGGTTTGTCCCTCTCCTTCCCTGGGGAGTGGGGCCCTGAGCCGGGTGGGACTGGCTCTTGGGGGGGCAGTGGGTGAGGATGAGGGGTCTGGGTGAGCTGGGGCATTACCCAAGTGTGGGCTCTCACCAGGGAGAGAGGAAGAGAGGAAAGGAAAAGGAGAGAAGAGGGAAGGGGAGGAGAAGAGGAAGGGAAGCAAAGGAGAAGAGGAAGGAGAATCACAAAACTGTTGAGGCTGAAAAAGACCTCCGAGATCATCAAGTCCAGCTCATGAGTCAACACCATCATAACAGAAGAAGGGAAGAAGAGGAGAAGAGAGAGAGAAAGAGAAAGAGAAAAAGAGAAAGAGAAAGAGAATGAGAAAGAGAAAAAGGGAAAGAGAAAGAGAAAGAGAGAAAGAGAAAGAGAAAAAGAAAGAGAAAGAGAAAGAGAAAGAGAAAGAGAAAGAGAAAGAAAGAGGAAGGGAAGGAGAAGGGGAAGGGAAGAGAAGAAAAGGAAGGGAAGGAGAAGAGGAAGGGAAGAACATGAAGGGAAGGCAAGGAGAAGAGGAAGGAGAATCACAGAACTGTTGAGGCTGGAAAAGACCTCCGAGATCATCAAGTCCAGCTTACGACTCAACACCATCATAACAGAAGAGAATCCTCCCAGTCCCACCAGCCCTCCCTCCTCTTGCCAACCCGCCTGGGCTCAGGTGCAGGCAGCGCTAGCGGAAAGAAAACGCAAGAGCGGTTCCGATGCGTGGTTTTTATTGACTTAAAAAAAAAAAAAAAGATCAAAAAAACCCCAAGTTGTTTTAAGACAGTTGTGTGCAGAAGTACCCATGTACACGGAGGCTACGGGCGAAGCCGCCCGCCTGCTGCTAGCCCTGGGCGCGAGCACCGCGTGCTCCATCAGGCACCGCGTGATGAAGACTACCTCTGCGGGGGGGGGAGGAAGGCCGGGCACCTCCTGCCTGCCTCTTCCCCCCCGCTTCTCCCCTCCCGTAGCCTCTGCCTACATCTCTATGTACAGTACAGTGGTGCTCGTCGGCCACGTGCCCGCCGACCCTCCCTGCCAGGCGTGCGGCGTGCTCCTCGAGAAGTGGTCGCGGGTCCTAGCGGGACAGCTTAAATAATAATTAAAAAAAAAGAAAAGGTAAGTTAGCAAAAAAAAACCAAAAACAAACCAACTTGTCGGGGCAGCAAGGAGCCACGAGCCGGCTGCCGGCGGGTTTGGTACCCGGCGCCTCCGTGATTGTCTGGCCTGATGCTGCTCAGCCAGGACAGGAGCTGGTCCAGCCTCACGTCACCATCTCTCCAGCCACCACCGCGGTGGCCTGGATGTGGCCCCGTCCACCCCGTCGGCATTTTCCCGGCTCAGATCCCAGCCCTGCGCGAGGAGGGAAGCAGGTGAATAAATCCCAGGTAAATCGGCCAAACCCCCGACCGCCAGCACGGGAGCGGGCACAGCCCGGCATAGCTGGCAGGAGATGGTCAAGGCACTCATTGTTGCTCGTGGGTTTGATTTTTATTCCCCTAAATTAAAAAAAAAACACAACAAAAAAAGCAACCCAGGAAGGTGGAAACCGGGGCTCACTGCACCTTGCCTCTGCGCCCTGGGTCTGGTGATCACAGGCAGGGTGATCGTGTCGGGGCGGCACCGCTCTTACCCCGACCCACCACAAAACTCGGGGGTTTAAAGTCCTGCGGGCAGAAAAAGTGAATTTCCCCAGCCCGGGGGATGCTCGGTGCCTTTTCTGTGTTTCGTGATCGCAGAAACATCCAAAAAACAGAGAGGTAAACCCGGAAAAACAACCAAACCGAAGCGGAGAAACAGGTAAGAGGTTGCTACAGAGAAGCCAGATCCAAAAGGGGGGAAATAAAAAGAAAAAAAACTCAAAAACCTCCAAGCCCAAAAAAGCTTGCGGTGATTGTTCTCCAAATAACTATCAACCGGGCGTCAGGGCTTCCCCAGCCCAGCACCGGCTGCTAGTCCCTCGCCAGGGACCTGTTCTGTGATTGCCTGGGTTTTTTTGAGCTTTCCAGTATCTCCTAAACCACCAACCCAACCCCACCCTCCTGACAGACCCAAAGAAAAGCGGTTTTAACTCTACACCTCCGGGCAGGCGGGTTTCGAAACCAAACCAGCCCCTCGCGTGCGGAGCAAAGACTTTGGGATTTCAGCTTCTCACCAGAGCTGTCTGTTTTATAGCAAGATTTAAGGAAAAAAAAAACAAAACAAAAGCACGGTCCATTCACCCACTAAAGCTATCTCTTGTTTTTTTTCCCCAGCCTGAAAGTGAAGGGAAATCTCATCTTCTCCCCTCCAGAGCATCCCACAGCCGCTGCATCCTGCATCCCTCCAGCATCCTGCATCCCTCCAGCATCCTGCAAGGGAGCCCGGCCGGAGGGATTTCTTAGCTGCCTTTTTGCCCCCAAATCCAGCCCATCCTTCCTCGGGGAGAGGAGTGGGGATGCCCGGCCCCGAAGCTGAGGTTCCTTTCCATCTCTCAAGCCCAACCTGCAGCGAAGCGTCAAGTCCACGTGCTTCCAGCCGTGCCGGGAGCCTTCCCTGGAGAAACGACGGTGGCTACCGCAGGTGGGTAAATTAAAAAAAAACATTAAAAAAACCATTGAAATAATAGGAAGAAAGAAGCAGCTGGTTCCGCTGGCGAGGCTGCTCGGCCACCACGTCTCCCTCAGCCCAGGTGCTGTGCTCAGGTGCTCCCCAAAGTCACCCGGCATCGGGGCAGGGGGGTGTTTTGTCTTGTTTTGAAAAAGAGCAGCATTTGGTTTGACTGTAGAGATGTGAGGCGGATGCACCCCCCGCCACCGCCCGGTCAGTCGCTGATTGTGTTTTCCAAATCCTTTCTCAGCTGGGTTTCTTAATAATAATTAATAATAATACTTAAAAAAAAAAAAGCAAAAAGTCTCCTTTAGCTCTGAACCTGATTGGCTGCTGGAGGCACCAAATATCGCCGGAGGCAGCTCCGTCGGGGCGAGGGGGGGGCCACGTTTCTTACCCACCCGGCGCTCGTCGCCCGAGGATGCCGGGGAGACCCCTCGCCCTCCGTCCCCCTGGGGAGGAGGGGCAGCCGGGGCTTGGCCGGCACGGGGCAGGGTGGAGCCGGAGGAAGAGGCCCAGCCCTCAGTTCCCCCGGTAAACCTCGATCTTGCTGGTTTTGGCCAGCATGTCGATGATGTGCGCCTCGAAGTCGGCGTCGTGCACCCCCGTCTTCCTGAACTCGCCGGCGTAGCGGTTGTTCTCCCAGTAATGGTGCCAGTTGCCGCGGCTGTCGGCGCCGAACCCGAAGATGTTCACCTGCAGCGGCGAGGATCGGGGAGTGGGTTGAGCCAGCCCTGACCTCCCCTGCCTTCCCACCCTTCAAGGGTGCCCATCACGGCGGCGTTAGGCAACCAGAGTGGGCTGGACTCCCAAAAAACCCCCTCCCTCCTTCACCCAGCCAAGGTTTAGGGGGTGTCACCCACCTCATCGCAGACGTGGAGGGCGAAGAAGAGCACCAGCATGCCGGTGGAGGGGTAGCGCCCGTGGTGCTCCGTCCAGCGGTCGTGGATATACTTGAAGAAGGCAGGGTTGTAGATCTGCACCTGGGAAAAGACGGCGCTCGGGGGGGTTAACGTCGAGTGAAGGAGCCCTTCGACATACGCAAGGGGGGAGCGGTGGCCAAGGGGTGCAGGGATGCCTTCTTCGCCCAGCCTTACCTTTTCTTTGTCCACCCGCAGAAAAGGTTTCACGGGCGCGTACGTGCTGGGGAAAAAGAGGAGGCACAGGTGAGTCACTGGGGGGGTCCCTGCGTCCCCCAGCCCTACTGCCACGGGACCAGTGCCGGGGGATGCTCCAGGAGGGAGCAACGGATGCCGGTGCCGCCGGTGCTCGCCGGGTACTTACAACCTGATCTGGCCGGTGGAGAGGGCACTGGCGATCCAGAGCAGGTCCAGGGTTTTGAAGGGCACCAGCACGAAGCTGACGTTGGCGGGCAGGTTCTTGGCACTCTCGGGGTACATGAAGTGGTGGGTGGTCCGAGCGCCCACATCACCCTCGAAACCCACCGTGGGGGCTTGGTTCATCCTGGGGAGAGAGAGATGGGGAAAGATGGAACTCCCTCTCTTCCAGCCACCCTGTCTCTCACAGGTGTCCCCTGTTGAACGCTGCCAAGGAGCTGGTTCTCAGGGTGCTGGGACAAACCGTGGGTCCCGTGCCAGCCATCCCAGGGGAGGTGGCAGGGCTGGACCCCCTCCCACCCATCCCAGCAGGACGAGCTCCTTGACTGAGCAACCAGGGCGTGTGGCACAGGGATGACCCCTCGGCGTTGGCGTCCCCAGCAGCCATCCTCTGCCCTCACCGCATGACGAAGTCGTGCCCGTCGATCTCCGGCCCGTAACCGGAGCCGCGCAGGTTGCCCGAGTTGCCGACCACGGCACAGCGGCGGCAGCGGCGCGGGTCACGGGAGCGGTAGGGATCCTCGCCCGGCACGATCTGGAAGAGCTTGCTCAGGACCTCGTGGGTGTTGTGGGACTTGAACTGGGGCTGCAGCATCTGGGGGAGAAGAAGGGATGGAGTCACCGGTCAAGTGTGCCCCCCTTGCCTATCACGGCTGGGAGCCCCATCCCTTCGCTCACCATCCACCACCTCTGCACGTCGGGCGGCAGGTCCATGTTGTCCCTTGTCCACACCGGCGAGATGGTGCCGTCGTAGCGCCCATCAAACCAGTCAGCGGCCCCGGCCTCCTCGACGGGGCAGCGGCGGCAGGGGCAGCCCCGGGGTGGGTACGGCCCCCCCTTGCTGAGCCGCTGCAGCCCAGCGTAACCAGGCACCAGCTTCACGCGGTGGATGCCGCCCAGCCCGCCGGGGTCCAGGTAGGCGATGCTGTGGTGGGAGTAGGTGAAGAGGAGGGACATGACGAAGACGAGGAGGAAGGCGGTCGAGAGGAAGCAGAAGCGCAACGAGCACTTCATGGTCGGCGGGCGGCGGAGCCGGGGAGGGCGCCTGCTCCAGCATAGGGCTGGGGCATAGGGCGCGGGGTGGCGTCAGCTGGCCGGCGAGGCTCCCTGCGGGACCGAGAGCTTCGCGTCACCAAGAATCGGGACACGGGGTCCCGCTGGGAGCCACCGCGGTGGGTTTTCCTACCTGCCGGGCTGCAGCTTTCCATCCGCGTGGATGCGGCCGCGGCGAAGGGTCCCCGGCTGCTCCCGGTGTGGCAGGCTCAGCCCCGGCACCGTGGCTCGGCAGCGGCTTCTCCGGGTCCCGGCCCCGGCCGGCTCTGGGCTGTGCTCATCGTTCTCCGGGGTTCAGCCGACCAGCCACTGGCATGGGAACGCGGGGCGAAAGACTGGAAAGAAGGAGGGTGTCTCAAACAGCCGGCATCCTTTAAACCAGCGTTTGTGTTTTCTAAAACTAGCTAATTTTGCTGCTTGTTTCCCTCTTTGTCTCGATGGAACGACGCGAAGAAGTCGAGCCAGGCGTGCTCAAGGAAAGGCGAAACTACGGTTGCGCATTATAGGGGTACTAGACCTCCAGGGACACACACCCCCCCCACTCCAACTCCTTTGAAGAACCTTCTAGAAGATGCCATGGTGTGGAAATTAATGCAGGCTCCACCTGCAGGAGGGGGCTCAGATTTGCCAAAATTCGCATCAAAGGCAAATAATCGCAGAGCGTGCTTGGCCATACCGGATCCGAAAACACCGATGGACATCGCTGGAAGGCAGGACAGTGAGCTTTCTCTCTCCTTTCCTCCCTTCTTCCCTCTCTTCTCTCCCTTTGTTCTTTATTCTTCTACTTCCCTTTAACACCAAACAGGTTTTCGCGCTCCCGTCGCTCAACAAATCGTTGGCGATTTTTCCATTTGTCGGTGGGACGGTTCTGCCTGAACCTTAAAATCCTGGGCGTTATCGTGACACGTGGCCACGACCGTCCCAGCGAACACGCCACCCGTCCCCTTTGTGGTGATGAGGTGTCCCCCCCCCCCCCCAAAAAAAAAAAAGGCAAGGAAGGAGCGGAGATTCCGGCATCGTGGGAGCTCTGCCATGAACTCACCTCTGGAGCCCACCGAGTGGCTCCTTCCTCTCCTTGAGCCACAAGCAGCTCCCCCCCCCAAATAAAACCCACCAAACCCTCGGGAAAGAGCCGTTTCGCCGCCCGACGGGGCTGCGGGTACCGAGGCCGTGGGCTCTGTGGTTGTGTGTGTCCCCCCCCCGGGGAAGGTCACCCGCTCGCTCGTGATCCCGGCGGGTAAAAATAGCCGGGGCAGAGGTGCCGGCGCCTGCGCCCGGGGAGGGACGGGAGGAGCTGAGCCCCCCAGGAAGGCTGAAACAGAAAAAAAAACAGGCTGAAAACCCCCTTTTAACGTAGGATCTGTTAACACAGACGTGAACCCCTCCCCACGGCTTTTTGGGGAGGGGGATGCTGAGGCAGGACACACCCCCACCAAGCCAAACCCTGGTTCTAATTAAGCCAGCACGGCACTAATTAGGAGCTGGCAGGCGCCGGGATGCCTCTTTCCTACAAAAATAAAAATAAAAAAAAAGTCTTAGCAGAGAGGCCCCAAAAAGCTCCTTGCTGGGAGGGGGGGAACCCAAAAAAACCCCACATGCGTCCCCTCCCCGCTCCCACCGCATCGCGCTGCCGGCACAGACAGCTCCTGCCCGAATCATTAACCCGCTGTCAAATATTTGTCTGGCGAGAACGGGTGCACGTCCCGTTATCCCAAGACCTTTTTTGTGGAGGGGGGGAATAATCCGCCGACGCGGCACACGGCACGGTCTTGGGGTGCTGCCAGCGGGGAAGAAGCGGGGGCGGTTGTGAAACGGAGCGTTTGCATCTAAGGGAGTTTGGGATAAAACCAGAAGGAAGCTAGAACAACCCCCCCCCATCCACCCCCAGACGCAGTTTAGGGCAAAAGGTGATTTATTTTTTTTTTAATTTTTTTTTGCTGCTGATCCCCCTTGCCCAGCTCTCCGTCCCACGGGGCTTCTGAAAAGGCTCAAGGAAAATCGGCCGTCATGTGCTCTTGAGGTATTTTTATTCCCGGTGAATGCCGCGGGGGGAGAAGATCCTTTTCTGGCTCCCCCCCTTGGGTTCTGCCCGACCCGGGGGCTTCTTCACACCAGGTTTTGCTGTTTCTTTCTTAAAATAACAGGGGATTTCTAACCCGGCGACTCAGTGCTCCCTTTGAACCCTCTTTTGCTTCCCAAATTCATCCTTAATTGCCTCCTGAAGACCACGTGCGCATCGAACACGAGTCTCTCGTTGGCTGATAACGAAGCGAGGCTATTAAAAGGCCCCGGCAAATCGCTCTGCCGCTTTTACGGTTGGCTGAGTTATTATTATTTTTTTATTTTTTTCCCCCCAATCTTATAACCTTTCATTTCAGGATGTATAATCTTTAACGTCGGGATGAAGCGATGCGACCGACAGCCCCGGGGGGTCTGGAGGATGCCTTCTCCATCAGCCATCGAGCACATCCCCACGTGGCTTTTTTTTTTATTATTTTTTTAGGTCTTGTTGGCTTTGTTTGCTCAACTTGAAGATATCCCAAGGTTATTTCCACGCCGGTGGGTGCAGGAAGGAGCTGGGATGGGGAAAGGAGAGAAGAGGAACCAAACCATCGATGATTTGTGGGGGCAGCGTACAGGGACCCCCACGCCCCGGACCAGCATCCCTCCTGCACTGCCATGGGTGGAAAAAAAGAGATCTTGGTGATTTTTTAAATTTTTTTTTCAACAGGGGAGAGGACACAAGTCGAATTTTCTCCCAGCTCCTCCAGCCTCCCGTGGGAAGAAACGCCGTGCAGCGCTTCTCCTTCAGGCCAGGGTTTGGTGAGTGGGATGGCTACTGAAAAAAATTGATAAAGCTGCTCTAATTTGCTTTTTTCCCCTTCACGGCCTGAGGTTGCAGCCCCTTCGCACCCCCCCCCCCCAGGCACCACTTTAGCCAGGGAGCGTGTGAGCTGGGGAAGGATGAGACCCCCCCCTCTCCCCATCCTTCTGACCTGCTCAGGCTTCCGAAGCCAAACGCCAACCTCGGGGAGGACCCGGTAACTTATTCTTCATCCTTTTAATTAATCATACTCTTATCGGCCAGCTCAATCAGCTAATGGAGCTCAGTTAATTGGGTTTCCCGTGCTTTTAAACCCTCCTTGCACCCTTGGCTGGCAATGGCGGCGTTTCCTCGTGGCCTGGAGGGGTTATTTCGGGCTCATCCCTGGGAAAAGAGCGGCCAAATCCCCGTTGCAGAGCTGGGCTGGAGCCAACCCCTGTCGAGGCCATTTCCGATGGGATTTGGGGGCAAAGGGGAGGTTCCCAGCAGTGGGAAAGCTCCCACCCGTGTCAACGGATGGGGCTCGTGGGGTCCAGCAGCATCCCCAAACCCCCTTGGCACGACGGGGACCCCCAGGCTGCTCAAGGGGTGGGAGGGAGGGGGACGACTTTGCCTGTGGAGTCCATCTGGACATCCTACCCCCGCAAAAAAACCCACCACATACTGGCAGAAGCAGCCGTCCACCCCCCCCCACAGCTCACGCACAGGGGCTCACGGGGATGGGAGAGCCATGTGTGCCAGCCCACGAGAAGGGACGCCGCTCGGCCATCTGCCAGCCAGTGCTTCTCCTTTCCCCCCGACAGCCCCTCCGGCTCTCCCCAATGAAAAGGGGAACCCCCCCAGCCACTGCGGGTGACAAGCCAGGAGCAGCAGCTCCCCCTCCCCAAGGTAAGGCAGGTGAGGAGGGGGGCAGGCTGTGCCCTCCCTCACCCCCAAATGTCCTGCACCCACCCTAGGGCCCCCAGGTTGCACCAACTGCCTCAGCCGGTGGCTACCACCGGGTTGGGTACCACCAAGCCACCAAATTGGTTACGAGTGGGTTGGGTGCCACCAGGTCAGGTACCGCTGAGCCAGCGGACACGGACCAGCAGGTCGGGTGCCACCAAACCGCCCGGTTGGGTGCTACCAGGTCTGGTACCATCAGGTCACATCCCACCAAGCCACCAGGTCACATCCCACCATGTTGGGCATCACCAATCTGGGTCCCACCGAGCTGCTGGCTATAGCAGGTGGGGTGGTGCCAGCCAGCCCACGGGGAAGAAAAGGATGAGCCCAGGGCTCATCACCCCCTGCTGCCTCCCCTCTCCCTCGTCCTCCTCCCAGCTCCTCGTGCAAAGCCACCAGACCCTTTGCACCCCACCCTCCTGGGGTCAGAGGGGTCTGCCCAGCCCATGCTCCACGTCTGCACCCTACGGACACCCCCAGGTTGCTCTCCCCATCCTCAGCCACCTGCAAGGATGCGGCAGAACCCCAAAGGTTGCTGAGGGCTGGTTGACGGGCATGACCCAAAGGTTGCTCTGCTCTCTCTCCCCGCAGGACACAGCCCAAGCAGAAAACCACAAGCTTGGTGCACAGCAAAACCAGTCGGGGGTTTGCTCTGCTTGTGGGCGACGCCGAGAGGCCGTTGAACCCATTAGGAAAAGGGTACCTGCGAGATTTTGTGGCAGGGAGGTCATGAGAGGCTGCCCCGGCCACACGCCATCAATCCCAGCACAGCCCAGTTACTGCAGGGGACTCCCATTAAATGTAAAACCAGAGCAGCTCCGCTGGAGAAGGAACCTGACTTCTCCTCTCCGCTGGCAGGGGCTCTGCTCAGACACACAGGATGAGGGGGAGCAGTTGCATTTTCCTAATTAGCCCAATTACCGCTGCAGATCAAAAAGTCCTTTGCTGGGGACGTGGTGGCTCCCGGAGCAAAGTGACTGCAGCTTGCTCTGGTTTCCCCACAGCGACCGTTGCGGGGGTTATTTTAGAGCCCCAGCACTGAATTATTCATCCAGCAAGAAAAAAAAATAAATCTATATATCCCTCACACACATATATATAAATAACAATTGTTTGTGTATAGTCACCATTCATCCACGTGCAGTTTTGGGGGTATCTTTGGGAACTTTGCCGCAGAACCAGGGCCCAAATCTCTCTCAGGCTCTGAAAAAGCTTTTGGGAGATGCCGACGGGCAAAGAGCAACACGGAGACAAGAGATCACCGGGAGCCCGACGCTGAACCCAGCTGGGCAGGGACACGATGTTCCCAACCTCTCCCACCACATCCCAAGCCCGCGGACCTTCGGGCTGCAGTAAATCCCCACTCCTCGAGAAGCCCTGAAGGCAGCCGAGCCGCTGGAGAGCAATTAGCAGTTTGCACTCTTGCATCACGAATTAAATGCAACGGGAGGAGCCGAAAGCCATTGAAACCACCGAGACCTCGGCACGGGCTGAGAGCCGGCGGGGAAACCGTCACTCCCGCGAGCCTTTTCGCCCAAAAAAGCGTCAGTTCGGAGCTTGTTTGGGCATGAAAATTCCAAGCCCGAGTCGGTTCCCCTCCTCCCCGGCGTGCGGCTGCCAGGGCTTGCTCTCCCCTCCCCGGCGAGGCGTGGGCGGGCGAGCGGAGCGCGTCTTCCCCGAGAACCGCCATGAGCTCCTCGGAGGAGAGGGAACCGCTTTTGACAGGCAGCTGCCGCACACCGTCGCTGCCAGATGGGGCCGGACAGATGGACAGACATGAGCGTGGCTGGCTCCCCTTCCTCCTCCTCCCTCCCCCCTCTCCTCCAGCAGCCCCCACCAACCCCGCTCCCGGCCCCAAGCGTCACGGACGCGACATCTGGCTCCCATAAAGGAGGAAGAAAACGGAAAAAATAAAACGAGCCCAAAGCGCTGAGCAACTTCCCGTCCACGCTCACTGCCCTGGCTGGGATGCAGCCGGTGCTGGAAAAAGGGCGACCCCAGATAACGGGGAGGAAAACAAAACAGCCTCCCCCAGCTCAGAGCCTGCCCTTCTTCCCAGAGGGAAGCTCGGCAAGTTTTGCGGGGGTTTGGTGTTATTTGGTTTCACCCAGCCATGTTTTTCGCTCGTTCGCAGCAGGAGGGGACGTGGCCCTCGCTCTGGTCTGAACTCGCTCCGCCGCCCGAGCACCGTCCTCCCCGCCACCCCAAACCCCCTCCTGTTGGGATGGGGATCTCCTCACTCCAGGGAAATATTCGGGAGCTTTGCAATAAGTGAGCAAAATCTCACCTTCCCCCTGTGCCGACAGCACCCAAGCAAGACCTCGGTGTCCGTGGGGACCCTGGCGTGTCACCAGGCCCTGAAATCTGGGCTCCGGCACCGACTCTGTTCCTCAGCACAGGAAACACAAGCTAACATCGGGGCAGGCTGGACGTGCTGCTCAGATCCCATGCCACCGCCCGTGCAGGCACCCCGTACATGCAGGGGCGGGCGAGGGACGTTTCCCTGCTTGGTGACACAGTTTTCCTACCCTGTCCCCCGGGGGACGCTCGCCTGACAAGGCGTTTGCGAAATCCTGGCTGCCACCACCCGGGCAAAGGACACCGTGTGTCACGCTGCCGCTGAGGGACTTCAGACATGCTGGCAGAGACTGGGTGAGCCATCCTCCAACCCCGGTGCCCTCTGTGGCCACCTCAGCTCTGCCCCTGGTATCTCCCCCTCCCCGGGGGCTGAGTCCCACGGGGCACAGGGCTGGAGAGGGGCAGAGCACCAGCCTCTTGCCAGGGGCAAACATCCTCCTCAGGGCAAGATCATCCTCCCTGGGCAAGCAACCCAGGGCTGTGGCCAGGGCACCCTCCCTCGGGCCAGCACTGCCGGGCCCGGGCCAGTAGGCTGGGCCAGCGCATCCTCCCGGGACCAGGACCCCAGGACCGGGACCAGCGCATCCTCCCGTGACCAGCACCCCCGGGACGGGGACCAGCGCATCCTCCCAAGACCAGCACTCGGGGGCCAGCGCATCCTCCTGGGGCTAGCAACCCTGCAACCGGGGCCGACACCTCAGGACCGGGGCCAGCGCATCCTCCCGGAGGCCAGCACCCCGGGATTGTAGCCAGAGCATCCCGGGGGGGGACGCTCCCCGGGGCCAGCACCCGGGACCGGTACCTGGGGTTCATCGCATCCTCCCGGGGCCAGCCCCGGGGAACCAGCGTATCCTCCCGGGGCCAGAACCGGGGCGAACACCGGGAAGACAGCGCATACTCCCGGGGGCCAGCACCCCGGCGCTGAAACCGGTGCATCCCGGCTGCACCCTCCCCGGGACCGGCCCCCAGCACCGGAGCAGCTCCAGGCCAGCCTCCCGGTCCCCCATCCCCCCACCCCGTTCCCCCCCCGGGACCGGCCCCCCCGAGCCGGGCGGTGCCCGCATGGCCCCCCTCCGCGGCCCGCTCCCCGCCGCGGTACCTGGCTCCGCTCCAGCATGGCCCCGCCACCGGGCGCACCCGGGCCCCGCCGCCACCGCCCCCCGCTCCGCGCCGCGCCCTCCGCGCCGTGCGGGGCCGGGCCGAGCCGTGCAGCGCCGTGCGGGGCGGGGGGCCAGGCCCGGCAGCCTGGGAGATGTAGTCCTCGACCGCCCGGGGGGGCTTGTGGGATTTGTAGGAGGCGAGAGGGGCCGCGCCGCGCCCACCCGGAGCACCGGCACCTCCGGTACCGGCTCGGGTACTCAGCCCGGTATCCACCCGGCGCATCGGCATCCCCCGGTACCCACCCTGGCACATTGGAACCCCCCGGTACCCAATCCGGTACCCAATCCGGCACATCAGAACCCCCCCCGGTACCCATTCTGCCAAATCAGACCCCTCCTGGTACCGACTCCGGCACATCAGACCCTCCCGGTGCCCGCTCCGACACCCACCCTGGCACATCGGAACCCCCGGTACCGACGTCGGCATATCAGACCCTCCCGGTACCCACCCTGGTGCATCGGAACCCCCCCGGTACCCACTCCGGTACCTACCCCGGCACATCAGACCCTCCCGGTATCTACCCCGATGTATCGGAACCCGCCGGTACCCACCCTGACACTCACGCCGGACACAGGCCCGCTACGGTGCTCACCCCGATACCCACCCTGGCACCTACAGGTCACCCCCTCCCCACCCCAGGCATCCCTCCCCGGCTGCCAGCGGCCACCGGCACCCACCGCCCGCACCGGGGCAGCCCCCCCCCGCCCTCCTTCGGATGCCCCCTGCGAGGAGCCGGGCTGAGGCCGGACGGGGTTGTGACAGGGATGAAACCGGACACTTGACGAGGGGGCAGAAATCATCGACACCCGCGTTCCTCCTTTGCAAGCCCCTCTTGGGAGGGAGGGCTTGCCCGTTTTGGGGGTGCCCTGTGCCTTTAAGCACAGAGGAGGGGAGGGGCCGCTCCTGCGCGGTGCACGCTGGGAGTTGTAGTCCCCGAGCGAGGCACCTCCCGCAGCGGGGGCGGGACGGGACTACATCTCCCAGCGTGCACCGCGGCCACCACCGGCAAGGAAGCGGGGGGGGGGGACCATGGCGGTGGAGTGGAGCGTCGTGCTCCTCACCTGCCAGCGCGGCGGCTGCCTCTCCGCCTTCCAGCGAGGCAAGCCGGCTTGGGGCGGGGAGGAGGGGAGCTGGGGCGCCGGGGGGGAGCTGAGGCACCGAGGGAGAAGGGTGCCGGCACTCAGCGCCCCGCCGCCCTCTCGCTTTCGGCAGAGCTGGAGGTGCGGCGGCTGCGGGGAGGCCTGGGCCCGCGTCCCCCGCCGCTGCTCCTGGCCCTGGAGGATCCCTGGGCCCGCCTGGGCAGCGGCGGGGCCACACTCAATGCTTTGCTGGTGGCGGCCGAGCACCTCAGCGCCCGGGCGGGCTGCACGGTGAGGGGCACGGCCCGGGCTGGGCCCGGGTGGGCTGGACGGGCTGGAGCGGGGAGGGAGCTCCTGGTGTTCGACAAGGGCCAACGTAGGTCCTGCAGCTGGGGAGGAGTGAGCCCGCGCCTCGGTGTGGGTTAGGGGCAGAGCTGCTGGGAAGGAGGAGAAGGAGCTCGCAGTCCTGGTAGACAGCGAGTTAACCGTGAGCTGGTGATGGGGCCACAAGAAGGCCAGTGGTACCCTGGGCTGCACTAAGAGCATGGCCAGCAGGTCGAGGGAGGAGGGCATCCTCCTGCTCTCTTCTGCCCTGGTGAGGCTGCCTCTGGATGCTGTGACGAGTTCTGGGCCCCCTGGTTCAAAAAGGACAGGGAACTGCTGGAGATAGTCCAGCCGAGGGTAGTGAAGGTGGTTGGGGGACTGGAGCATCTCTTACAAGGAAAGGTTGGGAGAGCTGCGGCTCTGTAGCATGGAGAAGACTGAGAGGAGATCTTACCAATGTCTGTAAGTATTGGAAGGGTAGGTGCTAGGGGAACGGAGCTGGACTCTTCTTGGCAGTGCCCAGTGACAGGACAGGGGGCAATGGGCACAAGCCGGAACACAGGGACTTCCATCTAAATATGAGGAAAAACTTCTTTATTGTGAGGGTGACAAAGCACTGGAACAGGCTGCCCAGAGAGGTTGTGGAGTCTCCTCGGGAGACTTTCAGAACCCGCTTGGATGCAGTCCTGTGTGATGTGCTCTAGGCAATCCTGCTTTAACGGAGGGGTTGGACTAGATGATCTCTAGAGGTCCCTTCCAGCTCTGATGATTCGAGGGGGGCTGTGCTGTCCCTGCTGAGCGTGCCCTGCTCTGCCCCCACAGGTGGTGACCTCCGACGTGCTGAGGGAAGCCCGCATCCTCATTCTGCACACGGTGAGAGCCCACCTCGGCTTGGGACCCCCTCCCACCTCACACCCTCTCTCTCCCTGTGACACCCTCCCTGTTGTCCCTCACCCAGGGCCGCGACTTCTCCTTTGATGACTGCGGCCGGGCCTTCACCTGCCTGCCCGCAGAGAAGCCCGGTGCCTTGGCCGAAGCTCTTGTCTGCAACCTGGACAGTCTGCTGGAGACCATGACACACCGGGTCCGTGCAGCCTGCGGGATGGGGCCCCATGCAGGGCAACCTGGGGGTGGGTTTGGCTCCCCCTGAAGCCTTTGGGGTGCCTTCAGCAGGTTCCCAGCAGGGTGGGAAGGATGGTGGGGGCTCCATGAGGACAGAGCCCCTTCCGTGCCATCCCTGGGCACGTGGCCCTTCTCTTGGCAGCTCTGTGTGGGCTCTCCACCTGGCGTGTGGGTCTGCAGCACTGACATGCTCCTCACCGTGCCCACAGCACCAGGTGAGTGAGTGCCAGCACCCATATTGGCTCGGGACAAGGGTCAGGGCAGGCAGCACGGCTGCTTCCGCCTGTGCCATGCTCCCGTGAGGGTGTGGATGCTTAGGGGTTGCTCGCCCTTTTGTGGCTGGGAGTGTGCGTTGTGCCTGCAGCAAGGCAGCCAAGGCTGGATGCTGGTGTCGCCACCTCTGTCACAGGCCCAGTTTTCAGACAGCTGTGGCTAGTGCAGGTACATGCGCTGCCCCAGCAGGCACTGGTCTCTGTCCCTCCCCCCCAGAGATCGACTGGGATGGTTTCCAAGGTGTCAGAGTGATCGCTGTGCCTGGGAGCCAGGCGTATGCCAGGAACCATGGGGTCTACCTCACGGATGAGCAGGTCAGGAGCAGCTCCTCCTTCAAGGGGCATCCCCCAGAGGCACAGGGGTCCCCACCCCTTTGGTATGGGTAGTGAAGGCTCAGCCCTGCTGCACCTGCTTGGCTTGGGCCACCCTGAAGAGCTCATTGAGGTGGTTTTGCTTCCAGGGGCTGGTGCAGGACATCATCTACAAAGGCACGGAGGCCCAGATCCAGCAGTGCGCAGGGCCTGATGGCACTGTCCCACTGGTATGGCGTGACTTGAGCGTTGGTGGCCCTGCCGGCGCCGTCCATCATGTCACCGCGACCGTGGCCTCAGTCGTGCTGTACCCTGGCAGGTCTGCGGGGTGGTTTTCTTTTCCTCGGATGCTGCCGAGCAGCTTCTGGCCACCCATGTCATCCCTCCTCTGGACGCCTGCACCTACATGGGGCTGGACTCGGGGGCACCACCCATCCAGGTGACAGCCTCTCGGCAGGGAATGGGATCCCTTGCCCCATGGGTGCTGCTGCTGGGCATCTTTGTAGGGTCTTTTTGCCTCCATGCTGCCAGATTTGGGTGGGAGGGGAGTACCCAGCATGAGGGTGGGGGTCAGGGTGGCTGCACCCAACAGGTTCCCTCTCTCCACAGCTCTCCCTCTTCTTCGACATCATGCTCTGCATGGCAGGAGGGGTGAAAGAAGAGGAGTTCGTGAAGGGTGGTGGCGATGCCAGCGTGAGAAGTGCCCGCTCCGTGCTGTGGGCAGCTCTCCGTGCCTTCCCTCTGAGCATGGGTGAGTGATGCCACGGTGGGTGTGTGTGACACAGCCCCTCCCTGAGCCCTTTTCCACTGTGTGGGGTGGTCAGGGCTTGGTATCTGGCTGCTTCTCCCCACAACTGTGGGTTCTCATCTCTTCTCTCCCCACCCCTGGCTGCCCTCGGCTCTCAGGTGAGGGTCAGGCACACCCACGTTTGCCGTCAGTGTGCTGACAGCTCTCCTGCCCCCCGCAGCCTGCATCCCCAACGCATCCTACGACTACATGACCACCTCTGCGAGCGACCACATCCGCAGCCTGACGCTCCTGCCCAGTTCTGCCAGCCACCTCCGCTTCTGCAAAACGGCCTATTCCCACGTGGATGTACGTCCTTCCCTCCTCAGCCTCACTCACGTGCCTTGTTTTGGGGGGTGTTCCTCTGAGCTGCGTGGCTGGACCCTGGTCCTACATGCTTCTGGTGCCCTTGGCAGCAGCCCTGTCTCCTGGAGGATGGCTCTTCTGTCACCAACTGCCTGCTGGAAGGAGCTGTGCGGCTGGCAGCTGGCAGCGTCATCCAGCACTGTCATCTCCAGGTACGTGGCTGGGGTGGAGGTGACCCCAAGCTCTCGGTGCACCGAACTGGCAGCAGGGAAAGGTCGCCCCAGCTGGCATAGAGGATCCACAGCTGTGAGGGTGCCCTTCATCTTCAGGGCTGCTTTTTGGCTGGTGCTAGGGATCCTGGTGCCTGTCGCTGCTGGGCTGTCCCTCCCTGGGGTGGCTGTCCCCTCCTGAGGTCAGGATCTGGCTCTGGTTTGGGGGCGGCTCTGCGGCCAGCCGTGCTACTCAGGTCCCTCTTGCTGCCCCTTTCACAGGGTCCTCTGGAGGTTGGTCCTGGCTGCCTCCTCTCAGGCCTCGCCACAAGCTCCTCACCGGCCCTTCAGGGATGTCCCCTGCGCGACATTGTCCTGCAGGGCCACCATGTCCAGCTGCATGACCTACCCTGCCGTGTGTTCACTCTCACTGGCCGCCTCGACGACTGGCAGGTAGGAGTTGGGCAGCGACGTGGCATGAAGCTTCTTTCAAAGCCGAGCTCTAACCGGCCTCTCCGTCCCCTGCAGAGCCCTGCTGAAGAGGCCACCTACCTGAACATGCCCTGGGCTGAGTTTTTTCACCGGACGGGCATACGGTAAGCACCAGGATTGGACAGGAGACCCAGCTGCCCTGGGAGGTGTCACGGCCACCCCAATCTGTGCCACGTTCCTGGAAGGTATCCCTGAGCCCTGAGATGCTGACGGACTCTCCATCCATCAGGGAAGGGGACCTCTGGGATGCCGAGACACCGCGGAGGAGCCGCTGCCTGCTCAGCGCCCGGCTCTTTCCGGTGCTGCACGCCAGCGAGGCGCTGGGGCTGGAGGACGTGTTGTGGCTGCTGGCCCCAGCGATGGTGGCCAGCGAGCGGCTGGCGCGCTGGCGGGCAGCCTGGCGCATGTCCTGGCAGGAGTTGCTGCCCTGTCTGGACAAGGCGGCCGAGCTGGATGCCCGCCGGGCCCTCTTCTTCCTCCGGGGCCAGCACAAGGTGCGGCAGGTGCTGCTGGGGCAAGAGGACAGCAGCCTCCTGCCGCTTGCCCGCAGCGCCGTCTACGAGGGCTACCACGAGGCCTTGCTGGGCACGCTGGACGAGGGTGAGCTGGCCTCCCACCCCCAGGACATCTCACAAACCAGGGTGGGCGTAAGCCACACGAATCCCTCGCCACTGGCGCTGGCTTATCGCAGAAGCGAGTGACGTGCAGCTTGCTGTGGCTTTGCAGCCTCGTTTTTATTTCCTAGTTGCCTCCACAGCCAGCGATGCCGGCATTGCAGCGCGGGCGCTCGCCTGCATCGCCGAGGTCCTGGGCTGCATGGCACGAGGGGAAGGGGGCCTGCGGAGCGGGCCCGCTGCCAACCGGGAGTGGGCCTTGGCTTTCAGGCACTTGGAGAGCGGGGACATCACTGGCGGGGTCCGGGAGCTGGCTGCTGAGCGGCAGAAATGGATGAGCGGGTGAGGAGCGGGGCTGGTGAGCAGCAGCTGCCCGGTCCCAAGGCATGGCGCTCGGGGGAGCTGCGGCAGTGAGCTCAGCATCTCTTTTTCCCAATCTTTTTCTTAATCTCTCTTTTTTTCCCAGGCCGGCTCTGCTAGTGAGAGCGGCTCGGCATTATGAGGGGGCCGGGCAGATCCTCATCCGGCAGGCGGTGATGTCCTCGTGCCAGTTTGTCACTGTGGCACAGGTAGAGCTGCCACCCTTGGGGCACTGGGTGCAGGTGGCATGTCCAGCCCGCCTCGATCTCTCCGGTGAGTGCATCCTCCCTGAGATGCACGATGTGTGTCTTGTTCTCGTGATGTTGGGGGGCGGGGGGAAGAAGTCAGGGTGCCACAGGGAGCTTACGGTGAGCCTTGGCAGGCGGCTGGAGCGACACCCCCCCCATCACCTACGAGCACGGCGGGGCTGTGGTGGATGTGGCGGTGCTGGTGGACGGGTGCCGGCCCATCGGTGCCCGGGTGAGGCGCATCGGGGAGCCGGAGCTGCGCCTCGTCAGCCTGGGCGGGACACCAGTGGAGCTGGTGTGCCGGGAGCTGGAGCACTTGCGGGATTACTGCCAGCCCCACGCCCCAGGTGAGGTGTCCCCTTGGTGTCCTGATGCCCTTTTTGGGGAGGCAGGTGAAGCAGCAGGCATCAGCTTTGCTTTCTTTTTTTTTTTTTTGTTTTGTTTTCAGGAGCCTTGCTCAAAGCTGCCTTCATCTGCACCCAGGTGGTACAGTTCCCCTCGCAGAAACCCCTCCGGGCGCAGCTGATGGAGAGCTTCGGGGGAGGGTTTGAAGTGCACACCTGGTCCAAGCTGCCCCATGGTTCTGGCCTCGGTAAGCGTGTGGGGAAAAGTGCTGAGGAGTCCCTCCTGCCACCAGCACCAGGATGGGGCATCCCTCTCACTGCCCCCCAGTTCTCTTGGTTCCTCACTGCCCTGGCCCTCCCTGCAGGCACCAGCAGCATCCTGGCGGGAGCGGTGATGGCGGCGCTGTACCGGGTGGCTGGGAAGGCTGCCAGCACCGAGTCCCTTATCCATGCCGTGCTCCACCTGGAGCAGAGGCTCACCACAGGTGGGGGTTGAGTGGCAGCAGCCAGCTCAGGGGCCGGGGGGATCCCAGTGGCTGAGGGCCCTGTGCCCTGCAGGCGGTGGCTGGCAGGACCAGGTGGGTGGGCTCGTGCCCGGCATCAAAATCGGGAGGTCGAAGGCCCGGCTGCCGCTCAGAGTGGAGGTGGAGAAGGTCCTGGTGCCTGACGGTTTTACCCAGACCCTCAACGATCACTTGCTGCTGGTGTACACGGGGAAGACTCGCCTGGCCCGCAACCTGCTCCAGGTAGTGCCCAGGTGCCGTGGCCTCTGGTCTTTGCTCCCCTTTGGTGCCTGTCCCACCCCAACGGGAGTTGGTGCTGAAGGCCAGGGGTGCAGCGCTGCCTCCCCGGGTGCTTCTGGAGCCGGGAGGGTTGACAAAAGGGACATTCTGGCCTTTTTCAGGATGTGGTGAGGAACTGGTACGCCAGGCTGCCCTCCGCTGTGCAAAACGCCGACGCACTGGTGAGCAACGCCGAGGAGTGTGCCGTGGCCTTGAGGCAAGGTGTGAGCCCCCTTTCCTGGGCCCTTTAAATGCCTGAAAAAATGCAAACTTGCCCGGGCAGAGTCTGTGTAGCCCTGGTGGGTGGTGGGAAGCTGGGGAGGGGTGCACGTTCTTGCAGCTGTGGAAGCCTCAAGTCTTCTTCTAGGCTCACTGGCATGTTACAGGAATGCCCCAAATTCAGACTTGAGTGAAGACTTGAGAAAGGAGGGGGTTAAACACACCGTGTGTGGCTGATTTTCTGAGAGCCATCCCTGGTGGGGCTGGCTGTGCCTTGCCTGCGTGTTGGATTCATTTGGTTGCTGCGATGCTGTGGAGGGGAAGCCGGAGCATTAAAGCAAGCAAATTCCTCCCCCTTTGGAGGATTAAAAATAAACAGCAACGTGACCAGCGCTGGCTTTGCCTGCTCGAGAGGCAGAGCTGGGAGGAACTGCCTAAGATGAGAAAGCAGAATTTAACCTGGGCTGAGTGGGAGAGGCAGGACCATTTTTGGGTTTTTTTTTTCCCCCTATTGGTGAGAAATCCAGGCAAATAGTTTGTGATTTTTCTCTCTGCTGCAGGTGACCTCCTGCTGGTTGGCAAGTGTCTGGACCGCTACTGGCAGCAGAAGAAATGCATGGCCCCTGGGTGCGAGCCGCTGGCCGTCGGGCGCATGATGGATGCTCTCCGGCCCTATGTCTACGGGCAGTGCTTGGCCGGGGCCGGTGGCGGCGGCTTCCTCTACGTCTTAACCAAAGCCCCTCGGCAGAAAGAGGCTTTGCAGCAAATTCTAGCAAAAACTGAGGTGAGATGCGAGCTCCCGGGCTGTCTGCTGTCGCAGGCATGTAGCGCGAGCAGTAGGAGCATCTCGCCCCCACCACGAGCAGGATGAGATTGCATGTCATCCCTTTAGCCTTCCCAGGACCTTGGAGGTGACAACAGGTCCCTTGCTGCCTGTAACTCTTTTTTTTATTTATTTTATTTTTGTCTTAGGGACTGGGTAACTTCAGCATCCACAGTATCGAGGTGGACACAGGTGGTTTCTCTGTGGAGGTTGTGGGATGCGATCCGAAGGACAGGGCTCAGCCTGGAGGGGACATGGCTGTGTGAAGGCCTCCAGCCCTCACTGTTCCTGGCAGATCTGCAGGGAGCAGGCAGCTGCCTTCCAAAGTGGGGAAATCCTTGCTGCTGCTTTAGAGACAGCTCCTTCAGCCAGCTCCAGCAGGTGCCTTGGGTCTTGATGGGACCTTTTTGTGCTGCTGTTTGCTCCAAAAGCCACAGAGACCGAAGAAGCTGAGACAAGCTGGACAGGCAGAGCTCTCCCTGGAGGGCGGCCTTGCTGGAAGGACAATGTGCTAGGGTCTCCAGGCTCATTTTGGGGTTTCACTCCATGGTTTTTACAGTTCTCCAAAGGGAAAAGAGTAACATTTGTGATGCTGCCTCTAGCAGGAACCTGCACTGCCCTTTTGGTGTGTGCTGGCTCTTGCACCAAGGACACGCCTGAATGTGGAATCAAGTCCCTCTCCTGTGTTGAGAGACTATTTCTGCAGTGAGTTGCTAGACCCTGCAGCCTCCTTGAATAAAAAAAGGCCTGTTCCCACTATGTGTTCGTGCTCCTCTGTCCCTAGCAGAGTCCCCTCCTACATCCTGGATAGCAAAAGAGCCTTATAACACGGGGGCACAGCTCTTCCAGGGGTGGGTGTAGCAGCACCCGCTGCAGCCCTGGCTGATGCAGGTGTTTGTACTTGTGATGTGCCAGTGCCAGCTTGGGAGGGGGCAGGAATGCCGTGGCACAGGGTAGAGGAGAAACGGCGCATAGCTCTTGTCCTACATTTCTTCAGCTCCCGCCAGGCCTGCAGGACACATGCACCACCCAAGGCTGCTGCTCAGCCAGGCGAGGTTTATTTACAAACGCAGTCCCGCCTCCTACAGCTTTCCCAAGCACCTTCCCCACCAGGAAATTACTCCTTTTCCCTTCGACAGACCCACTGCCACCAGGAGAGATCCAGGGCTCTGGATTTGTAGGATTCCAGTAGCTGACCCTTAACCTGGTGGCCCAGAAGGAACACAACTGCAGGCGGAGCGCTCTGCAGGCCCATACATGAAACATGCCACAGCAGACCCCAAAATTTCTTGACCTGTAGCCTCGTGCAGGGCAGCAGAATGGGGGTAGTCAGCAACTAGCTTGTCCCTCAGACTAGTGTTTTCAGAAATAGTGTCACTCTGCTCTCAGCATGAGAGATTCCTCTGCCGCCTCGTTTCTGCTCCCACAAAAGGACAGCGGTTCTTCTTCCCTGGCCTGGGAAAACCCTTTGCTCCGAGGAAGGACAGACATCACCCCCATCCCCACGCCGCCGGCCAGCCCTAGGGCAGGACCTGGGCAGGCTCCAGGGCTTCAGCTTTTCTGCTGTTACCTCCAGCGCGGTGCTGAGCCAAGCTCCAACCAACTAGAGGCGCAGGCGCTTGATGTCCTCGCTGCGAAAGTCGATTCGGAGAGCCAGCACCTGCCGGACCTCGGCAGGAGTAAGGCGCCAGGTGAGCGGTCCCGAGTTGGGGCCCCAGTAATCCAGGATCTCCGTCACCTGGAGAAAAGAAGAAAGCTGCAGGAGACAACTCGGACCAACCACCCTCACAGGTGAGTTCAGACTCCCCCTCCGATGCTATTTCCTGCTGCTAAACCCCTGCAGACAAACACCCAGCAGGCACAGGGCTACTTTCCCAGCTTTTCCATGGGTGTGAGAACATCTGGATGAGCTCAGGAACTCCCTCGATAAAAGCAGATGAAGCGCAGCTCACCCTTTCCAGGTTGAGGATGGTGGCCATCTGGGAAAGGCGGGCAAACTTGTCGCGGATGGTCCAGGTGGTGACGGTGGTGAGATAGGCGATGAGAGAGCGCAGCTCCTTGTCAAACTGCAGCCCGCCGAGCTGTGGGGAGCAAGGGAGCTCCATGAACTCTGCCAGCAGACCCAGGGGTTAGGCCAAATGCATAATTAATTGAAGTTATAGGAAGGCAAGGGGAAGTCTCTGAGCAGGAGGGTTCCAGTTAGCCAATTTACTGCAGGTTAAACTGGCTTACGTTGAAACCCACCTTAAAAGCCAATCTCCTCCATGACAAAATACACCTGGTGTGTGCTAATGGAAGGTCTCCCTGAGCTTGGCCACTGCTGGTGGCAGAGCTTCTTTGGAGGTAACATTTGCCTCTGCCCTGCCTCGTCCCTTTACTGAAGGTTTCCTAGTGGAGGGTTTGCAGCCAAGTCAGACCACAGCGCAGAGGACAGTGTTTTGCTTACCCTGCTGAAGGTGGATTTAAGCAGCACTTTCTCCAGTTCAATGGCTATGAGACTGGTCATAAGACCGGTGAGGGTATCATAAATCACTGGGGACAGTCCAGCCTGAAAGCAAAAACCTGTGTCATTCTTTTCAGGAACAAGTCAGCAGCAGTCCGCAAAGCTCAAGCCTGTGAGAGCTTTCAAGTAAAGTGATCCAGGTACGTGGGGCTTGGCAAAGGAGGCTTGGAGAACTGCAGGAGAAGGGGGGCACTGAGTGCCTCTGAGCCCTGTGAGGCACTGGAGGACATCTCTGTCCTGAGCAGGGGAAGAATTGGGAGATGCCACGGGAAAGTCTGACCAAAGCCTGGCAGGCCATCACGCTCCTCCCTCCCTCCCTCCCTTCCTCTCACCTTGAACTCTGTCATCTGCTGTTCCAGATTGACGATGAACTGCTGGACCCAGGGATCGTTAGCCTCGTAGTCGCTGAACTCCTCCTGAGATTGAAATACAAAAAGAGTTGTTGATGTGGCCTGTCCTGAACTGCAGCAAACGGCCCCAAGGACAGGAAGGGAGGTCCCTCCTGGAACCGCACTGCACCCCTTCCGTTTTCTCAAGCTCCTTTCTTGCCAAATGTCCTTTTTCAGGCTCAAAGGCAGAGGTCATTCTGCGTATTTTACTTTTCTGGGCCAAGGAAACAGCGGAAAACCAAGAGGAATGAGCCAAAGGCTGCTCTGACTGTGCTGCTGAGCGCAGGATGGAAAGTGCAGGAGTATGGCTGAGAACGCTGAGCCTTACCTCCTCGATGTTGTGGGAGACAGAGAGGAATAGGTTGATCCAGGGCTTCACCTGGGGTTTGATGGCCGTGCTGTTCAGCTCGTTGAGACCTTCCTGAGGGGGACAAGAGAGTGGTTGAACACAGTTTACTCCCAGGCTGGCTTGATGCTGCCTCCCATCATCACTGCAAGCCACAGAACCTGACGCCAGGCTTGCCCAGGAAACTGAACCCAGAAGTCCCAGATCCCACACCCTTCTGCTGCTGGAGGGCTCCAAGGACACCACAGATGTTGGCCCAGAAGCTGCCACCATGCTGACCTGTGGCCTGTTCCAAAGGGCTTGTGCTTCCCCTCCAGCCCTGCTCGCACAGCTTCAGAGGTTTCTTGGCAGGAGAGGGGCATTCAGCTTGCTTCTCACCAGGGCAAGGAAGGACACAAACACCAGCCCTCCTACTCAGCACGAGCCAGGAGGATGCTCTGATTGGACTCAGCTGATGCCTCCCACCTCCAGTGCTGCTTAGCTCAGTAGGAGAAGCTAAAAGCAGGATAAAAGCTGTAACCACGGTGAGTTCCCTGAATTAATCATAACCCCAGCACATGCCATCTCCCCCAAGCAGCAGGTTGGCAGCAGAGGCTGCTCTGTCCGCATCGACGCTAGAGAGCTTGCTGAAAGCTCTCTCCTGCCAGCTACCCCCACTTGGATCAGCAAGGTGTCAAGAAAGCTCGCCCAGCATGAAACTGGCATTTGATGGAAGTTTTAAACTAAAACGAGCATTTCTGAGCAGGCCCTGCTGGCAATTGTCCTTTTCCAAGGCAAATCCGATGCGCATGTGACTCGGGCAGCACAGCCTCTTGATTGCTTTGCAGACAGTTTTAATACTGCACTAGAGCTAGACTGGAGAATTTTACTCCTTACTGATGAGGTCTTTGGTGTTGATACTGACCACAAGCCTCAACAGGGTTTGCTGGCAATAGCAGTCTGAAAACATCTAGCTAAAGTGAACTGCAAAGCCAAATGAAAAATAGTCTGGCCCCTCTGTGAAGTACAAAATGCGTTGCAAACCTTGTTCAAAATACTCTCTTTTGCTTGGTTTCTTTCTACAGGAGGTATTAGGTCTTTGCGCTTCTCTCCCTGCCAGAGACCACCATGAAATTTTGGAGCAACAGACCCTTGCTGTGCCACAAGAGAGAGTGGATTTAGCCAGAGAGCCTTCTGCCCCATGCTGGGGAGTGTTTCCATTTTGGAAAGGAGGAGAAACCTGAGAGAAAAGCAGCTCATTACCCAACAGCCCGTTTTCAGCACTGCCTTGTGAAGTTCGAGACAACTTGACAACGTGTCGTGCCACGAGAGAGAATGGAAGAGATGGAAATGCTATTAATAGTTCTTCTCCTGAAAACGTGGAACCAACTACAACCCTATGCTGCGTGAAGACAAATGGAGTAACATTCCTTCTGGCTCTGCAGCTGCTCCCAGGGCTTTTCAGGCAGCTGCCAGCTGGTGCGGCTGTACAAACAGGCTGCCTCTGTTTCCATGCCTCAGAGCTGACTGATTTCCTCCCTCCTGCCCCTCTACCTACCACTCCTGCAGTCAGATGTGGCCCAGGCCTTGGGCTGAAGCAATTCCTGCTTGAGCTCTCCCTGAAGACACCAGCCAGCGTGTGAGGCCAGCAGTAACTCAGCAAGCCACTCACCTGCAGCAGGTCACGAAATTTGTTGGAGACTGCAGCCATGTCCGAGAGGCAGCTGTCAATCTTGGCCTGTGCCTGCTCGCCCCCGAAGCCTTGGCTGAGCAGTTTGCTGCAGTCGCTCTGCAGGGAAAGAGATCCAGGAGCAAGGTGAGAATTAATAACCTGGGCAGTTTCTTAGCTCTTCGTGTTGCTGAGCTCTGGCTGCCCACCAGCACGCTAGGGCAGGCGCCAAACTCTTGCCCCTGAGAAGGCAGAGGCTGCTGGGGAGAGGACAGCAAGAAAGGAAGCCAAGGGCTATCTAGTTCAGCACCAGAGAACCACAACCTCTTGATGTTACTCCACTGGATCCCAGGGCCTGTGCTAGGTTGGTCAAGCTGGAGGAACTGGTATTTCCAGCTGCTACTATCAGCTGGAGATTGCTCTGCCAGCTCAGAATTGCTTTCCTAAGGCCAGAGGGCAAAGAATCCGGGCATACCAAAATCCAGATGGTTTATGTGACACCCCTCAAGGAGAGGATATTAGCAAGCTGATTAAAGAAAAAAAAAAAAACAGTAAAGAACCCAGACCGCACCTCCAAAGTCTTCTTTAGGGTCATGATGTTTTCGCTGCAGACTTCCACGTTGTTTAAGGTCACCTGGAAAAAAAAACACAACAAAACCCAATTAGAATTCATTGGAATTTCCCAGCACCTCAGCCTCAAGTCTTTAAGTCCACTCTATTTAAGGGACAGAGGGTCTACACATCATCAAAGCATTGCAGATTCATCGAGCTGCATGAAGTGGAGCTACAGTAGCTGAGCATGCGTGCTGTGAACCTGCAGCTAGTACAGAATTTGATATTGTTGGCTCCACTTTTCCTCACCATTCCATCCACCACGCTGCAGTGAAACCTGGCTTGTGGGTGCCTAGTGGAAAACAGGATGTAGCCTCAACTTTCTGTGACAGTGTCATGAAGAAAAACCGACCAGGAGTGGCTGGAGGTGATGGTTTACATGCTGTTCCCGGAGAAGCAGGGGAGGCAGGAGGAACTGGCACTCCTCCTGCCAGACAAGTGTCTGTTCTTCACTGAACAGACTGTTCTCTACCTGCTGAAGCTGAACTACGTGTCAGTGTAAGGCTGGGGTTCGTGCAGACAATGAGGCAAGCTGACAGGTGAATGAGGAACTCTGTCAGGAGAACTGATGTTTTAAGCGCTTTGCTGCTTAAAAAAAACCCCACAGAAACCTGTAATCAGGAATTGAATTAAATGGCAGCGTTCAGACCGTCCTGCTCTGCCTTCTTACCCTGTCCAGTGAAAGTCCTGAGGAGCTTCTGCAGTGCTGGGTGTTCACAGCAACTTACAGAGAGGGAAACAAGCCAGGGTGAGCCAGCCCTGCTCCGGCACTCTCGGAGCCTCTGCCCACAGGTCTGCTCAAACAGCAGGACTGGCTCAGAGGAGAGAGCAGATCCAGAGCTGCTCTGCCAGTGAGTTGTTTTCCAGAACGCAAGGTTGTCGTGGTCTGACCCCAGCTCACAACTAAGCACTATGCAGACAAACCCACTCTGATGGAAACTCTCCTATCTGATAAGCGAGAACAAAAGAGCCCCTGAGCCTCTCCTGCAGCCTTTGTGCAGAGCTTATGAAGAACAGGATTGATGGGACTCCTCAGAAGAGCACAGATTCTTCCCCAGCCTGGAGGGAATCATCATCACAGCAGCCTAAGAGGCAGTCACAGGATCACACTAGCACAGGCCTGGTATGGAAGCCCTACAAACACGAGATGAGGTCAAAGCATCTACCAGCCATCCCAGGTCAGGCCACCCATCGTGCTTGAACAGGTTTTCAGGTTCTCTGAACACGTGAGAGTTGCACCAATCTTGTTCCTGAGAGCTCCCCATTGCCTTTCCCCTCGTCCAACTCATTCTACACCCAAACAGCCACCAAACCCACCAGAAAGGACTGCTTGGCTTCGTCGGTGCTTTCGATGCCTTTGGTATCGAACTTGCCCTGCTGCAGGCTGCTGTGCATGATGTTCACGGCACTGGTCACCCCTCTCTGGAAGTCCTGGAAGGTCGTGGCTGGAAAGCCCTGCTTCAGCTTGTTGTACAGAACCTCCCTACAGGGCAAGCAGAACATGAGCTTGAAGCAAATCCTGCAAGGTACAACAGAGTTGTGACAGGGGACAGCACTGTGGCTGAGCTGTGACCTGAACAAGGTAAGTGGAACTCCACAGGGACAAAAGAGGGCTGAAAAGTATCTCCTGACAGCATTTAAAGGATGCCAGGCTGAAAGAAAAAACCCAAAACTGCTCAGTTTCTGAGTTTTCCCAAGGATCCTGGCTGCAGCTGTTGTCTTTAGTCACAGTGCCCCACTCCCACGTGGGGATGAAAAACAGGACAATTTCTGCAGGCTCACCCACGTTCCAGTCACTAAGCAATCTCCCAGGCAATGCTGAGAACAATTAGGGGTGACCATACACCATCAAGCAAGGTAGCACTCCAGTGCTATGTGGTGACTGCTGTGTGGTAACTTGGTTTCATTGGAATTTTGGGCCAAGAGGTTCCTTCTCTTTGTCCTACAGGTGACCACCACAACTGTGAGAAAAGTATGCTCAGCTTCCCACCCCACACCTGATGCTGCTTCCTGTGAGGCTCTTCCATGGAGATGACAAACCAGATGTTCGAAGAACACGGGGAAGACCATCTGACAGCGAACACAGTTTGCAGAACATGATGGGGAGGCAAGTTACAACGAACCTGGTCTATTTTCATTACCTGAAGTCGGACTCCAGCTCGGTGGTGGAGTGGTTGATCATGGCACAGAGACAGTCTATGCTGGAGCTGGAAAGAGCTCGCCCAATGCACTTCTTCACAATATAAAACACGTCATCCACCATGCTGGAGGTGAGCTGGCCCTTCTCGTAGCTGTCCATGGCAACGGCCTGCAAAGAAAGCTCTCTCAGCGCCCTGGGCTCGGTGAGCGAAGGTGCCCTGTCACAGCGGTGCTGCTGCCAGCCTGCCCGTTTCACCCTGAGCTGAACGGTACCATGGGCGGGCTGGCACTGCTCAGTTTTCAGTAGCCCACAGATCTGGAAGCTCTGTCTCTGGAAGATACTCATCGGGGGTGTGTTTGGAGTGAAAGTTCACAAACAACCACTTGCTTTTCAAGGTGAAGTGAAACGAAAAGACCTTCCTAACAACTGCAGACCTGCCATGTGCTCATCTCCCTCCGCAGGGATGCTCAGCAGAGGACTGTGGAGCACACACAGAGGTCTGCACGCTGGCAGGGAGCACAAGCACCAGTTGGAGCCCTACCTTGTTGACGGTCTCCCTCATGAAGTATTCCTCCATGGTGATGTAGTAACCGATGAGCTCCTGCATGGTGCGGCTCAGCAGACAGTTGTTGAGGAGCTTGTCCAGGTATTTCTGATGCTCTGCAGAACACAAAAGAGAACCATCAGAGAGGACCAAGCGCCAGAAGGTGGTTCCACCCGATCCCTTTGCTGCCTGTCTCATAGGCACCCAATGGACGTGCATCCACAAAGCGAACCTGGAATAAATCACAGGCCTCAACTGTGGAGCTGAAATTGCTGAGATGGCTTTTTTCATGTGACAAAGCGATTTTCAGAGCTCCACAGAGTACCAAAATCCCTGAGCCTGTTTGCCCTGTGGCCTCCACCTTTTAGGATCTGTGACTGCGGCGACCAAAATGCCCTCCCTCTCTCTGAGGACCTTGTTTATTATGCTCTGCAGTTATTCCTGATGCTGGTTTCCCCATTAGAGAGAACAATCAGTGCCAAAAAGAGGTTTGGGGAGGCCAAGCTACACAATCCTCTTCCGCAGAGCGTTCCCAAAGCATCTTTGCAGATCCTGTGTCACTCTGCTCTGCCACTAATTTGGATATATCTCCATTTCTGACTGTGAGAGGCAGAGAGCCTGCAAGTATCGGTATTCAAAGTGTTACCTTGCTTTACCTCCTCTGAGGCCATGGAGTCTCCCACCTCAAAATCAGCTGTTATTCGTCTCTTGATGAACCTCAAGTAGAGTTCACTGCGGGCGTTCATCAGAGTGACTTCTGTTAAAATGGGGTCCAGTTCCCTGGAAGGAACATAGCAAGAATCAAGGTAGCAAGACTACAAAAGGAAAGGCTTAACTCTGTTCTCTTCCTATGAGATCAATACTGCCCCTTTCCATCTGTGGCATCGAGTGGCAAAGCTCAGCAGGGTAACTGGTATGTGCAAAGGATGCACACGCAGTCGAAACATCCTGAAAGGAGTCATTGCAGAGAAGCTTCTTTTTCCCTCGTGGATGTGAGAACAACCACGTTAAAATCACAACAGTAAGGGCTGCAAGACTCTAAGCAACCTGCTGTAACTTCAAAATTAGCCCTGTTTTGAGTGAGAGGTTGGACTAGAGACCTTCAGCAGTGCTTTCCTGCCTCCGTTTTGCTCTGATTCTGTGAGCCCTACATGGCCCGTGTTAGAAATGCCTGGTCCTTGCCACCTCCACGTATGTGCTTTTGTGCACAGATTTGTGCGTGTCTCTGGAAACGATGAAGAATCTCTTTAAGCTCAACAGCTCAGGAAACGCGAGACCAAAAAAAGCATATGACAATGCAGAACACAGTGTTCAGATCAGAGACGACTATGAAAAAACAGGACGGTCACGTCAGCAGCTTTTTCATAGCAGCTTTTTCACTTTACAAATCCTGCTCAAAGCCTCACAACACACGAGTGGGGCAAGGAACCACTTACCTTCATTTTACAAATGAAAAAGCAAAGCTCAGAAAACCTGGGATGCAAGCACTGTTACTCAGAGCAAATAGTAAACAGATCTCTATATTGCTGCTGACATAATTAGTCATGCAGCCTCGCAGATAGACCTCGCTTGAGGAAGTTTTCTTTCGAGGCATGTTTAGAAGTCATGCAATGCCAGAAGGGCTGGGTGTATTTTCAATGGCCTTACTTAAGGGTTGGCAAATACTAAAGATAAGAATAAAAGGAGGGAGATTGAGAGCACTTCGGTTCATTAGCAAGAAACCGATGTTACAGAGTACCTGCAGCACCAGTACGGATGAAATAAGACCCAAAGATTTATTCCTGATTCTGTTACAAATTATCTGCCCAGGGAGCTGCTCCATTTTGTGGGCTCTAAGGACCACACTCTGACCGTCAAAAGGTCGTGAGCACAGGCAATTAAAGTCTCAGTCCTTCCATGCGGTGATATTGCCAGCCCTCCAGCAATGTTTAGGGCCAGGGCTTCAAAGTAACGAGTAAGCAAAATAAAGTACCAGCACAGGAGCTGCCTTTATAAAAGGGTAGTGAAGGGCACCTAACACTTGGATTTTAGGCTTTAGTAGCTGCAAAGGCTCTGGAAGATCGGGAGAGTTATCTAAATGCTAAGTAGTGTTAATAACAGCTCAAGAGTGAAAGGTTAAAGGGCAGAAAGAGGGTTTGTTTGTACCTTGGCTCAATCTTCTCTGCGGAAGAACTTCTCATCATGCTATTCTGAACTTGCTGGAACTGCAATCAGAAAAAAAAGGGGGAGTCATTGAAGTCTTAGCTGATGACTTGGAGTTAACAGCTGTTTCTTGTGCTGTAGCCTAAGGAGGCGTTTCCTTGGGAAGGTGACAGGAATGCTTTGCAAGAAGCACCGCCAAAGGAGAGAACCGCGTCGGTTCACCTCGTCCTCCACGACAGAGCTCAGCCGGCCTGGAAGACTGGTGGGATGGGAACTGCAACAGAGCCACCAAGATAGGTGACCAGGGGACAGCTGCACCTAACAGGAGCAGGAACAAGACAGGGAGGCTCCAAAAAGGCCCTAAAGACCTGCAGAGCAAAGAATCCTGTGCCCAGAATCCATTTACCATGCTCCCAAAGAATCCTTCTCTGCAACAGAAGGGATAGCTACAAGCTGGACCCTTTCAGCCATCAGCACAAATAAGGAGTAAAGCAAGCTTTCTCACTACTCAAGGTCAAACTCCGCCGCCTTTGCAGCTGGTCGGATCCCCACAGGGCTTGACGGAGGCCACAGTTGGCTGCGTGGGGCAGCATCGCACCCCTCTTACCTGCCTGTGGTAGTCTCTCTCTTTGATGAACTTGTCCACCACTTTCTCCACCTGCCGGTCACATTCCACTTGCAGGTGTTTGATGAGGGTGTACAGCCTCCCCGGCCCATAGTAGGTCTCCACGATGGGCTGGTGGGTCTCCACAACACGAGCAATCCCTGCAGGGAGAGGGGAAGCACAAGAGAGAGACTCGAGCAGGAGTTCTCATCCAGTCTGGAACCAGAGCAGAGCCACACGATTCCGGACAGGACCTAACAAGGGATCATTCGCTCCCCAGATAAACAGTTTAGGTTGCCTGACTGCTCTCTAGTGCCTCACTAAAGGCCTGTCGTTAGCAACCCTCGTATCTTCTCTCTGCATATGACGCCTCACATCCTCTCCCCTGCTTACTGCAAGGCTGCAGCGCAAATCTGGAGTAGAAGCCATCTCCCTTCCTAAGAAAAGCTTCTGTCAGCTGCCCTCTTACCCAGCAAGATACAAGGTATGAAGGTATGAAGCTTCCACAGAAGAGAGCTGCATGAGTTTAACCTGGCAGGAGGCATCAGTGTCATCCAAGCCCGGCTTTCAGCACCTGCCAGGAGAAGAGCTTGGGAAATCAGCCTAGGGAAAGCTCTGCTCTTCTGTGTCACACAGAGGCCCAAGAAAGCAAGCGTTAGTGAAGGCAAGACCTCCTTGGAGCTCATCTCCAAGGAGGCATCTCTACAATATTGCTTTCTTCTCTACTCCGAGAGTGGAGCAACACTCCCCCTCCTTTTGACGCTACTGCCAAGAAAGTCTCGGCGGCTCGAAGGACTTCAATAGCAGCAAGGGTGCCAGGCTGGGAGAGCGACTTGGCAGTGGTGCAGCCTGGAATTATAGCAGACTTAATAGAGAAGATGGTTAATCACCACGGGATGTCAATCACTGCCTTCGGCCACATTCCCACAGAGCATTCGTATTCCCTTCTCTCCCTTCTCGCTCCGCTTTCAAGCTCCCATGGTCCTCCTTGAAGAGCCAGTGCCTGGAGGCATCAGCAGCTGCTCAGTCTTAAGGGATCTGATTTGTTTGTCTGGGGAGCTGCACAGCTGAAGGAAACCTTCAGGGAATACCCTTTTATTTTGAGGATGCAAAGAACAGGAAGAGCCTGATTCCTGGAAGAAGCCAACAAATCCTCTGCAAATCCACTTTGTGCCTGCGCAAGCTCTAAGTAGGAAAGGCTGCTCCTTGTAATGCGCTCTCCTGGCTGTGTCCCCATCCCTCTAGCGTGACACTCCCAGAGCTCTGAGGGGAAGGAGGAGTTTTGTAATCTTCTAGAGCTCAAAGGAGAAGCATTTAAATTCGCAGACGATCTCGTCACGGGCTATTTTCGATCCACCTGCAAAGAGGAAAGGAAGATTACCTTCGAAGAGGAGCGTCAGGGTGTCGGCAAAGATGACAGCAGCTCGGCGGTCGCTCATGTCTGTCCCCATCACCAGCTGCAGGTTCTCTTCTGCTTTGTTGGCCACCTGTGTGACAACAGGATGCGTCAGCCGGTAACACCTTCATCCCACAGCACCATCCTCTGCCCCTTGCCCTGCAGAGCTTTTGCTGGCCTTCCCATTACAAGAGCTATTGCTGTTGTTCCCCCTTGGAATGGGCATCCTTTCCTCTCTTGTGGAAAACTCAAGGATCAAGGAGAGGCAGAAACTTGTTCTTCTCTTTCTGGGCTCCCTTGTATGACCTTTAAGCAATGGCAAAGAGCAAGACACTGAAGGAGAAGCCAGCCAGCCAACAGGATCTGAATTCAGACCCCAGAAAGCCCAGCCCAGGATGCAAAACGCAGGGAGAGACATGTGAACTAAGGCCAGTGCTGGTTTCCAAAATTAATTCTCCTTCCACACCATCTCTTGGCCAAGACTGGGTTTTGTTTTCCCCTGAAAGTCCCAACAGGTCACAGTATGTTTCGCAGAACCTGTTACCTGCTTGCAGAGGTACTCGGAGAACCTGCTCAGCCCCTCTTCATGTAAGCCCAGCAGAGGAAAGATCTTGAAGAACCGTTCCACCTGTGGCAGGTCTCCCTGCTTCATAGCTGTGTCGAATTTCTCTGTGACAATCGTCTTCAGGCGCTGCTCTGCTTCCTGCAAGAGCTTCAGGTTGGCATCAATTATGCCTCCTGGTCAAAAAAGGACAGGAAAACAAAAGGGAAAAGCGACAGCATAATGTTAGTCCTTTATGGAGGGCTAGTTTTTTTTTCCCAGGAAAGAGACCAACACTGTGCAGCCTGTGGGTGAGAAGGCAGAAGACACCCTGGAATTCCCCTACGGGCAAGGCACACGCATGGCCGTACGCAGAGCTAATGCCATGGTCTTGCATCAACCAGGATATTTCTTTTAGGGATCAGGCAATTTACTCCTTCATTTCCTGTTGCTCTGCTTGGTAGCACACCGCAACACTGCAACAGTTCTCCCTGACAGAGCCTTCTCCATCACTTCTTTTGTCCTGAACGTTTTGTCCTTCACCTAGTTAGCACCTGAAATACTATTAAAGCTGTGTGCCAGGAACTGTCCTCTCAATTACCAATAATTCAAACCTAATAGCATTTCAAAAACATTCATTTCTATGTCCCTAAGATATCTGTCTAGCATTAGATCTTCTGCTTTGTCTACTGGGCTGAGGCTATTATGCAAGAAAATTACATAGCCTCTAGTTAGCTACTGGAGAGGTGACTTATCAGCTTCTCTTCACACACAGTACTTACCTTCCTTGCCCTGACGACTGAGCTCAATCACTGATTTGTCCAGAGACAGATAGCGATGGATATGAGCTGCTGCTTGTTCGTAATCCTCGTTTCGCAGGGCTGTTTGAACTCCATCCATGCAGAACTTCAGGTCGAGGATGTCATCAGCTCTCTGAATGGCCTGATAGAGTCGATTCTGCAAGAAAGGCAAAAAGTAAGGCTTCCTGCTGCAGGCTGCACCGAGGGAAGACAATTACAAAGACAAGACGGTTGTTGGAGTAGGGGGGAAAGGAAGAAACAGACCGAAGCGATACTTCTCTACATAGTAAACAACTGCGTAAGCAGAAACCTCGAGCTACTTAAAAAAATCCTAAGGCCAATTGCTCTGAAAGAAGAACAGCATTTGTCTAAACTCAGACTGAACTCGGAGGCCATACCCCGCTTTGACAAATAGGCAGAGGCCAGAGATACAACCACATGTTTTGATTTGCCTGGCTGTGCTGTGCGCTGTGACTTGGTGCCTCTCAGCCTAGCTGTGTACAAAGGATAGCACAGCCCGGATTCCTGACCAGCCTTGGGTACCAACATCCGTCTCCGCTGTCCTCAGCGCTGTAATAATTGAGAAAATGAGTGCTAACGAAGATTAACCTCAGCTTATTCTGCCAGGAGCCGCATGGACAGAAGGGAATGCAGGAGAAGCAGCCACTGCACCAGCACAGGAATTATTTACTTTTGTACCTTGCAACAACCAGGAGCCCAGCAAGCTTGCCATTACCTAGCAACGCCAGATACCACTCAAATAAAAACCAGAGCATTTTCCTGCCCACTGAAGAGCCCGTTTCTCCATTGTGCTGTCAGCACACGAGCAGACAGAATATGGCCTGGCGGTGACCTAAGTCCCAAAGAGCCCCTCAGTCCGGCTACCTTGGCGAGGTCGAGCTGGCGGACCTTGCTGCTGACGTTCTCGGCCAGGTTACAGGTGAAGGTGATCATCCCTGCCAACTGCTGGGCATCGCCCTCGATGAGCTGCAGGTTGGGGCTGGGAAAACAAGGGAACTGAAGGTGAGATGCAAACATGAATTAGTCGGACGGAGGGCAGGTCCTCCTCCAAACCCAACTGCTCCTGTCAGCAACGGTATCTCTCGGTTTATGCCCCCTCTTCCAGGAGCAAAGTGTTAAAATCTGCTTTGGAAGAGGCTGCACAGACAGATCAAAGACTGTCTCGCTACCAGTCAGGGCAGGAATGAGCCACTGAGGCTTTATGATATCCTCCACTTCTAAAGCGAAAGATGAAGCTTGTCAAGTTGTGCTCCAAAATTCTAGTAGATGTTGAGGCCACTGAGGATGACTTTCCAGACTGCCGGTGCAAGCTGACCACAAAGAGGCAGCACTATCTGTAAACAGCCTGACACAAGACATCTGGTCTAAGCGTTGATGCCGAAACCTGACAGTCTGCGGGGTGAGACCTTCCAAGAACGGCCCAGCCTATGCCAAAAAAGGTCTGTCTGTGCCAGAGCAGTTCCCTCTGTTCCCACTCTGTCTGGTTTTGGGCCCCTCACTATAAAAGGGACATTGAGGTGCTGGCGAGGGTACAGAGGTGGGCTAGCAAGCTGGGAAAGGGCTTAGAACATAAGCCTTGTGAGGAAAGGCTGAAGGATCTGGGGCTGTTTAGCCTAGAGAAGAGGAGATTGAGGGGAGACCTCATCGCTCTCTACAACTATCTGAAGGGAGGTTGTAGAGAGGTGGGAGTTGGTCTGTTCTCCCTCGTGGAGAGTGATAGGATGAGGGGAAATGGGTTTAAGTTTGTTCAAGGGAGGTTCAGGCTGGATATGGGGAAGAATTCCTATACTGAGAGGGTTGTCAGCCATTGGAACAGGCTGCCCAGGGAGGGGATTGAGTCACTGTCCCTGGGGGTGTTGAAGAGACAGGTGGATGTTGCATTGGGGGACACAGTTTAGTGGGTTGGTAGGGCTGGGACAAAGGCTGGACTCGATCTTCTAGGTCTCCTCCAGCTGATACGACTCTATGATTCTACGTTAGTGCTGCTGAGTAGAACCAGGTGCCCGAGGATGAGGATCCAACTACCATTCCCTACCACAAACTGATTTCAAATCTGACATTTTCTGCGCTTCCCTCACGACGCTGAAGCGAATTCTCACGTCGCGCTGCGAGCGGGGCGGTACGGAGCAGCGTGCACAAGGCCAGAGGGTGGTGATCACTAACCCCATGCGATGAAGTGCAACCATCTTGTTCTCTATGGTGCTTTGCTGGTCCAGGAGCGCGTCCAGCTCTTCCTGCACGGTTTTCTGAAAGAGAAGGAGGAGGCTTTCAGGATTTCAACTCTCCTCCAGGCCCGCAGCTCGCCCCATCCTGGCGCTTCCAGGAGCTCTTGCGACAACTCAATCCTTCCTGAATTCCCACTTTAAATGCTAATAGTGTTGCCCTTTGAAAGCATCAGCTCCTCAAACCCCATCGCGCAGGTTTTCCGTCAAATCACCCGCAAACTCGACCCGGACCCGCCTCAGCCGGGGGCCCTGCGGCCTTCACGGGCCCGCCCCCCCCCCCGCCCCGGCACGCACCTCCTCCTCACACAGCCGGCTATAAGCGGCCTCTAGGTCCGCCAAGTCGGTGAGAGACTGAATCCGCTCCGCGGAGAGGGCGGAGGAGGCCGAGCTACCGCCCTCCCCTCCCGGCCCTCTCGGGCCCGGCGCCGTGGCCGCCGCCATCTTGGGGGGCAGCCAACGCGGGCGATGCCGCCGTGAGGCCCCGTCGGGGCTGACGGTGATGGTGCCTGAATGTTTGCTGCCGCTCGGTTCTCCCGCTTCCCCGGCCCTCCGCGCTAGAAGGCGGTCAAAGAGTTTCTTTGGCTTTTTTTTTTTTTGACGAGGAGGGGAGTGTTGGCACGGGGACCGGCTGCTCTCGCCCCTCCCGTCATTCAGGCGCCGCTTGGGGCAGCCGCCGCGGAGCGCGCGCCGGGCGCCGCAGAAAGCCCCCTTACGAGGAGTCGCGGAGGGGGCTCATGGCGGAGGGGGCAGCCGGAGCGCCCGCCTGAGGCCCGAGCACCATCCGCCGCCATCCGCGCGGTAAGGACGGCCCCGCCGCTCCGCCCGCCGCCCGGCGGAGGCCTCTCGGCCGGGGGGGCACCGGGATGGGCCGCCATTTTGGCGGGGGAGGGCAGAGAGTGGAGGGGAGCGGCCTCAGGCCCGGGCGCCGCGGGCCCCTCGTTGCTTGGCCTGTTGGGGGGGGGGGAACCGCGACCGGGTCCCCCGCGCCGGGGCTGGTGCGGGGCCTCGGCAGGGCGGGGGCCGGTTCCCCTGGCCCTGGGCAGCCGACCCTGAGGTGCGGGGCCTCCCGCCTTCGCCCCGGGGCCGGAGGAGCGGGCGGCGGTTCCCTGTCGGGCCCTGCGGCGGGAGGTTTGGGGTTGCCGGGTACAACTTTCCCTCCCGCTGCCCGCAGGCTCAGCGGAACTACCATAAGGTGGAAGCGAAGCCGTCGCCAAGATGTTCCTCTACAACCTGACGTTGCAGCGTGCCACCGGCATCAGCTTTGCCATCCATGGCAACTTCTCAGGTGGTTTTTCTCCTCCTTTTGCGCTTCTTGGCTCGAGATCTTTCTGGTGGTAGAGGAAAAGAAAAGGTGTTGTTTTCTTTTGGGTTGGGTGCTGAAGCTTGGCCCTTTCAGAGTAGTGTTTTGGTGTGTTGGTTTTTTTCCCTCTTGCATGTTTACATTTGCTTTTGAGTATATTGCTTGAGCTGTTGTATCCTTTGGGGAGATAAAGAGAAGTTTGGAACGATTCTCTATGGATTTAATATACATAACGTAATATTTTGTCCTGATCTGCTAGAAGATGCTCAGAACAATAGTGGCATCTTATGTCATTAAGTTGCTTTGAATTTTTCTGTAGTAATTTGGCATTTCATAGTTGGAAAGTTTTATCTTCCTTCCTAAAGTCCTTTTTGAAGTTGCACGTTCTGTGTTGTTACTAACTCTTTTTCACATTTTGGCTTCGTTAGGAACCAAGCAGCAAGAGATCGTTGTTTCCCGGGGAAAGATCCTGGAGTTGTTGCGCCCAGATCCCAACACGGGGAAGGTTCACACCCTGCTGACTGTTGAAGTGTTCGGAGTTATCCGCTCCCTCATGGCCTTCAGGCTCACGGGTGGGACCAAAGACTACATCGTGGTGGGCAGCGATTCGGGACGCATCGTTATTCTGGAGTACCAGCCCTCAAAGAACGTGTTTGAGAAGATTCATCAGGAAACCTTTGGCAAGAGCGGATGTCGCAGAATTGTTCCAGGCCAGTACTTGGCCGTAGACCCAAAGGGCCGTGCTGTCATGATCAGTAAGTCAGTCTGTTCACTCTTTTTACTTCGTTTATTATTTTTTTTTCCCCCTCTCTCGTCTTGAGGATATTTGTTTTGGAGTGAGTTTCTGCCGGTATTGTTGGAAGCGTTTCTTCTCGGGCAGTTTGTTAGGCTGTGAGTTGTCTCAAGGAGAATGCAGGCATTTGGAATAGTTCCTTGACGCTGAAAGATTTGCACAAATTAATTCTGATGCTGGGCCAAACCAAGTTGGAGAGAGGCCGGTGCACAGAGCCCTGAAGTGTGGTGCCTGGGGGAGAAGTTGGGACCCCAGGCATCAGCTCCTGTAGCCTGAAATGATGTTACAAGTTCATGTCTCTTCTCTGAAGATGTGTCGTGGAGACAGCTAGATGTGTTTCTGATCAGGCTTCACAAGTACAAGGACACTTGGGCAGTTTATTTTTTTTTTTACATAAGATTTACCATGAGGTTTGTTAGTGCCACAGTGTATGAATTTTCTCAGTTTGCCAAAGCCAGCTTGTTTCAGGCAAGAATACTCTTAGTTTTTTTAGTTAAAATATTTCTAAGGAAAGGTCTTCTTGCCAAATGGTTTTCAACAGTGGAATGTGTGGCTGCTTCTTTCAGTTTGTTTCTCCTTCCCTGCATTCGCTCATCTCTCTGGTGGGATGAGTGAGAAGATCTTCCTGTAGCCATTGCAGATCAAACGTTGGGCTCGATGGACGTAGCTCAGCAGCTTTAAAGAGCTGGTGTTGTCATCTCTGCTCATGCCTTGAAATGTTAAAAATGAGACATTTAGAGTTAATTGGTAGCAGGTAAATAATTGGTAGAGGTAAATACCCATAGTGGACTTCAGCAGAAGTTCTCCTGCCGAGTTACATATCAAAATTGGGCTTGCAGGTATGATGGAACTTAATCGTCAGGTGCTGTCGTCCTTTCCTTGCAGGCGCTATCGAAAAGCAGAAGCTGGTGTATATCTTGAACAGGGATGCTGCTGCTCGCCTCACCATTTCTTCCCCGCTGGAAGCCCATAAGGCCAATACCTTGGTCTACCATGTGGTGGGAGTCGATGTGGGATTTGAAAATCCGATGTTTGCTTGTCTGGAAATGGATTATGAGGTGAGAACTTGCTCTCCCTTGTCTGTCTTTTGAGCTTTGTCCTTCCATTGCTGTTCTTAATCTGTCTGTGGGAGCAGGGAACGTTGGCTGCTTCTTTTATGGTGGTTCTTAAGTTCTTGCTGGTGGGCTGCAAAAGTGCATGTTGTCTTTCTCTGAACTTTTGTTTCGTGCATCTTCCAGCAAGTCTTCTTTTGGGCTTCTTTCTAACATTAGTCAAAACTGTTTGCCCGTGCATCATCAGATTTGCTCCTCCTTTAACACCCTTCCTGAGAGGCACCTTCATGTGTTGTGTTGTAGGAAGCAGACAATGATCCAACGGGAGAAGCGGCAGCCAACACGCAACAGACGCTGACGTTTTATGAGCTGGACTTGGGTTTGAACCACGTTGTTAGGAAATACAGTGAGCCCTTGGAAGAGCACGGCAACTTCCTCATAACAGGTATTGACCAGCAAGTCAGGTTTTTAGTGTGGATCTGCTTGGTTCCCAGTCTCCAGGGGAGCAGATTCAATGAGCGTTGCATCTTAGGAGTTGTTTCAAAGGTAATCTGAGTGATTAGTATTAATTAATTGACACAGGCAGCTGCGCTGAGTCTTTTGTCTTCTTCAGTAGGAGCAGAGTTTTATATGTAGGGTGAGAGAGAGCACTGGGAACTAAGGTGCGTTAAAGAAAACCAGAAGAAATGTTCTGCCTGCGGTTAGTCAGATCTGTGAAAAGGGCTTTCTTCATAGTATTTCTTTATTGTGTTTCAGTTCCTGGGGGTTCTGATGGACCTAGCGGGGTGCTGATCTGTTCTGAAAACTACATTACTTATAAAAACTTTGGTGACCAGCCTGATATCAGATGCCCAATTCCCAGGAGACGGGTGAGAATCTTGGGGGTCCTATCCCCCCTTTTTATTTTTTTTTTTAAATTGTCTTTGTCAGTGCGAAGCAAATGCTTGGTATTTGCCTTTCAAGGTTAAAAGAAAGCATCAGGGAGGTTTTAAAGTAGAAAGAAAAGGTGTTTAAAGCTTGTTGACCTATCATCTAACGTACTGGCTGCATGTTACCTGTGAGAGAAGATGAAGGTGGGCACAGCCTGAAGTGATGAGTTTGGTTCATGTCTCTTCTCTGAGATTTATGCTGGAGATACTCCAAAGACTCTGATCAGGCACCGCGGTGGTGGCGCTGTTGGTGTAAGATGGTATTCCTTGAGATGGTGAGCCACGTGTGCGGTGAATTCGGCAGCTGCTCTGTTGCATCAAGGGCTGCTTCCTCTTCCTTCGGAATTGCACACACACAAAAAAAAAAATCGTGCACTTTGACAGTGCTTTGAACACCTGCCAGGGTTGAGGTGCTGTGTGTGGATTGCAGCTCTTTCCTCCCTGTTTGGCTGTGATACAGGACAGAGTTTGACCTCTGAGGAGAAGGGTAAAAGCGATGGGAGGGCTGATACTTAGGCACAGTGTCTTAGAAATTGATTTCCTTCAGGAGCAGAGATGTAGCAAGGGTAACTACAGGTGTAACGGAGGGGATGTGCTTTGTTGAAAGCCTCTTCACACACAGTCAGCTCTTAAAGCACCTGTGAAATGGGAATACTTCAGTTGTTGAAATCATATTTGCACTTGTTGGGTAATTCCATCAATGTCCTTGTTTTCTTTCTTGGCAGAATGACTTGGATGACCCAGAGAGAGGTATGATTTTTGTCTGCTCTGCTACACATAAGACCAAGTCCATGTTCTTCTTCCTGGCCCAGACAGAGCAGGGAGATATCTTCAAAATCACTCTGGAGACTGATGAAGACATGGTAAGCATCACATGAAGAACCACAAAAGTGTTGCTTGAGAAGAGTTTTTAATCAACTATTTTGATTCTCTAAAGTGATAAATATTTAATGTTGTGGGTTTAGCTGTGTCATGGCATGTCCTTTAGGCGATTTGTAACACAGTTATACCCGTGGTTGTAACTGCTGTTTACTCGTACAGAGACACAACACAAGTTTCGCAAAACCCAGTGAGAATTAGGCTGCAGAGTTGCTCGGGTGTATTTCAGATGCTCTGCAGGTGGTCCTTCTGTGAAAAGATGTGTTGTAGAATGTAGTCTATGAGCCAGCTTTTGGGTAGTCTAGAAACTAATTCTGGAGAACTTAAATTTCTCTTGATCACAGTAGGTGCCCTCTATTTCATCTCTTAATTGGATAGTTATTTACATGCAGCAGTCGAATCTTTTTGCGCATTGAGGCAGCTAGCTTGGTACAGCTTGTCCATGAGTTGAAATAACAGGCTTGAACTGGCTTCCTCCCGCTTGTTGTAGCGTCTTCCAGTGAAAAGATCTGTGCTGCGGTGAATCACTTGTGGTTTTGAGTAAATGTTGATGTCTTTCATCTCTGCACGTCAGATTTGGTACAAGGAGTGATTGTGTAGGATCTTTGTGTCTTAAGATTGTTCTTGGCTGTTTCACCCGGAGCTATTACAACCATATCAAACATAGTAATTTGCTCAGGACAGTTAGTTTTTCACCTGTTGGGGAACGCCGTTGTTCGGTGAAGCAGATTTCTTCTAGACGGCTTTCTGGTTTTGCAGCTGTTTTTTTTGTCTGAACTGACTCAGTGTTACCAAAGCCAGAAAGTCTTAGAATAAAACAGGCAAGCACGACGTGCGTGTTCAAAACGGGCTGCTGGATTTTTGTGATTTGCTGCCCAGAACTACTGATGTGGTTAAGCCTGGCCCACTCTCTTGCTTCCTTTCTCTGGAGAGGAAAGCTAGGCAGCTTTTTTTTATTAAATTGCAGATGTGCAGCTCTAGTACTTTGCTAATGCAGTCACGTCTTGGTCTGCTTTCAGGTAACAGAAATTCGACTGAAGTACTTTGACACTGTTCCCGTCGCTGCTGCCATGTGTGTGCTGAAGACGGGCTTTCTCTTCGTGGCATCTGAATTTGGAAACCAGTGAGTAAACAATGTCATGTCAGTGTTTTCCCCCCACCCAAACAGACCGGTTCTGTTCAGGTCTGCAGACTGACCCTTGAACTTATTGAACATATAAAGACAAAACCTCTGTTTTTAATGGGTTCGTTAATGCTTTTGTTCACATGGCTTGAGAAGAACAATTGGTTCAGGCAATGATTGAATAGGGGAATTTTCATGTTGTTTGAACCCAGATGAGAGATTGTAACACAGAGAACAGAAGATCACATGCTGTTGCAGTAGGTTTGGGAGGAATTGAGCACTTGCAGTTCGTATAGGGTTCATCATGTAGCCAGATGAATTATCATTTAATTATTCAGATAGTTTTTGCTGGACTTCTGTGTTTTGGGGCCCACTCAGAAGGGTTTGTTAGCAGTGACTGTGGTCTTTCCTCAATACATGTATGCTTGAGGGCTTTTTCAGTTCACGTTTGGGCTTCTAGAATATTCTAAGGACTCATAGAACACTGCACACCTTTGAAGATGAATGGTGGCTGAGGGATTCACAGGAATGGAGATTTATTCTCTTTTTTGATTGCATCTGCAGTCAGCCACCTGAGGGAGCTCCAGCCAGTTTACTGGAGTGAGTCTGAACTGGGTTGCGTAAACCAAGCTCTTGAAGAAGCCATGTTCACTTGAGCTTCATTAAATCCGGGAACTAAATCAATCTTACTTTTCTGTGTTTGGGGCTTTTTTGTGTGCTTTTTTTTTCCCCCCCTGCTCTGAAATTTAACTTGAAAGTTTTGATATTTTGGCTCATAAAATGGAATAGGGAACACGGTTAAAAATAGTGAGGTGAGAGGATTGCAATAAAATAGATAACCTTGGAGTTGCACTCTTAGCCGTTGACCTTGCCCTTGGCCTCAGTTGTCGTTTGTTCCTCTGGCTTTAGCACAAGAATATCTGAAAGGCTCAAGGGTAAACAGAATGCTGAAACTCTGCGATACCTTGTCAGTGGCAGCTAGTGAGAAGATTTGAAGGGGCAAGGTTATTGTGGGGTTTTTGTGGTTTTTTGCAGACCTTTGATTGCTTTTAAACATTTTGTCACCAAGAAGACAATCCTTAAAGCTGAATTTTAATAGCTGTATAAAGTAGGAAAGGTTTTCTCTCCTCCCCACTGCCTGAGTATCTGCCTAAGCTTTTCTTAGAGAAGGTGACATGAGCTTTCCATTGAAGATTTGTTGCTCTTGCTTTGTGTCCCAAGCTACCTGTACCAGATAGCTCACCTGGGGGACGATGATGAGGAGCCAGAGTTTTCTTCTGCCATGCCTCTTGAGGAAGGAGATACATTCTTTTTTCAGCCACGACCTCTCAAAAACCTGGTCCTGGTGGATGAGTTGGACAGTTTGTCTCCTATTCTGTGTTGTCAGGTATGTTGCCATCAACAGCTTCACAGAAGTCTTTCTCGTTTGCAGAGGAATTGGTCACAGACGCAGGAATGTTTTGCTTTGCTTTTCTGTGAGGTGTTTGTGTAAGCAGAGTCACCAAAGCTATGTTACCCTAGGTTTCCAGAAGTACTAAATGCTGGTAGAAAAATGAGTCTGCTAAATTTTCAGACAGCTGCCTAAGACTGGTACCTGACCTTAGCAGCCTTTGATTCCTGTGGTGATAAATATATATCTGGACACAGGCGTCGTCCAGCCACCCTCTGCTACTCCTTGGTTGACATCAGACCAGTTCTCTTTCTGCATTGAGTTTGGTTCAAACTTGACATTATTTCAGGGCAGCAGATGGTACACCCTATGGTATCGTCACCATTTTCAGCATCTGAAAAAAACCCCACGTTTTAAAGGAGTAGTGTGGCACATATAACTTAGTTTTGTTATCTGTTCCTGGGGATATTGTTTGACACGGTTTCTCCACACAGATAGCTGATCTGGCCAATGAAGACACACCCCAGTTGTATGTGGCTTGTGGTCGGGGGCCCCGGTCATCTCTGAGGGTTCTAAGACACGGACTTGAGGTAAGACTTCTAGCATTTCAGAAGAACGGCTTGAGAGGCGAGAGCAGTGGGAGAAAATCTTTGAAGTAAGGGTCCTGAAAGGAAGAGATTCTGCTGCTGCTGTGCTCTGGAGAGCAGCTTGCTCTGTGCTTGTTTCTTGGAGATAGGAAGGTTGTGCTGTTTGCTCGTACGCTCTCAAAGGCTTTTTTTTGTTGTTGTTGTTGACTCCGACCACCTGCATTTTGTCTCTTCTAATACTTGAGTGTATTGAACTGGAATATTCCCGGTGTCTCTGCCAGCTGCTGCTGCTGCTGATCTCTTCGCTGGGGGCGGTGGGGTGACCTTGTTTTAACACTGACCGCTCAGAGCTCTAGCGTTGCTGTGTCGTCACTGAATGTGCTCTGCCCGGCAGCACATCTGGCGCAGGGAGAGAGCATCAGAGTTGAGAATTAGTAGCTCTCCTGCCTAGTTGTGGGAAAGCCTGAAAACCGATGGTGGTTTGACTAAGTAAATCCTAAACATCTGGTTTTTAAAAGAGCCCTGTTCCTGTTTATCCTTTAGGTATCTGAAATGGCCGTCTCGGAGCTGCCTGGTAACCCCAACGCTGTATGGACTGTGAGGAGACATGTTGAAGGTACGCGGTGTTTCCCTGAAGCACAGGGAGGTTATAGTGTTTTTTATTTGTTTTTTTTCGTTTGGTTTTCTGTGCAAGGGAGATAAGAAAGGTGCTTGCACGATGGTTGCGTGCCATCCCTAAAAGTTACTTTCTGAATCGTCGAGGACTCGTTTGTAATTAGAAGCTGCCCTCTGGTCCCCTAGGATCGTCACACTTTCTTTTGACAAAGCAGCAGCTGCCTGCAGCTTCATCCATCCTCCGATGTGCTACGTCTGCTGCACAGTTGCAGCCTGAAGCCGCCGAATTCATCGTCCTTTCCCATTTCCCATAAGTTCTCGCTCCGCCATCAACAGGCAAGGATGATGCTTTTTGTTGGAGCACGCTTGCTATTCTTTCTGTGCGCGTTGACAGCTACAGTAATCGGCTCTTTGTGAGAGAGCGGGATACAAATTACAGGACAAAGAAGAAAAATCAGCGACAGTGTCTGTATTTTATGACTTCCCTCGATGCAGATCTGCAAAGAAAACAGGCTCTTTGGGCTAGGACGTGCTCCCTGTTCAAAACCCCAGCAGTGTATAGAACGCTGCTGATTCCAGGAAGGTCAAGATTTGAAATTGGCAGAACATACTGGGTTGTGGGTTTGGGGGTTTTTTTTCTCCCCCTGATCTGAAATAATGTACTTCCTAAAGTACAAGAGGAAATATCCCCTGTCCTGCCCTTCTGTTGAGGGTGAGAACAGAGTTCCTCAGAAACAGCTAAAAAAGCCTTCAATAAATCTGTTCTGGGTACTGACAGCCTCAGTGATTTTCCCGAGGCAGTGCTTTGGATAAATCTCGCAAAGACTTGCTGTAGGCTTATGCACTGGATCTAGAAATGCCAGAATGTTGCAGTGGAGACCTTGGCCTGCTGTGGTGACACGGGAGCTTGTTTTTAAGCCATTGGAGAGTTCAGAGTGTCTTCCAGAGAGCCAGTAGCCTTGTGGGAATTTCAGACCTTGCTGTGGAGTTTACTTTGCCATCTGGGACCTGCCGTCAGTTCCTTTGCTTGTGTTCTAAAACTCATATACAGCGTGGAAGGAGCTTTGAGCACAAAATGCCTTTGTGTTCCCCAGAAACAGAAGGGTCAGAAGGAAAGTATTTCCACGGTTCATATCAGAAATACGTGCTTTTCTTAATAGAGACAGTACAGTTAGAGACAAACCTTTGCTTCTGCTTTCTGGGTAAGGAGTTGGTAACATTTGCTCCCTCTGAGAGATGGAGGCTTCTGACATCACCTTCCAGTTTTAAAACCTTTTTCTCTTGGGGTTCCAGAGGATGACTTTGCCTTTTCAGGAGATGGAGGACTGTTGCTAACCTTCACGACTGGTCTCTCTGCCTCTTTTTTCCTCCTTCCAAATCCTCCAGCGTGAAGATCTTCGTGGTTTCCGAGAGGCTGAAATGCGTAGCTGTCGTGAACCGCGCTGCTTTCTGAACGCAGTTCTGCGAACACCATCCTCAGGTTACCTCTCTCTCGATTCAGAAATGGGTTTCGGTGGCTTTTGATCAGAAGGACCTCAGCACCTTTTCAAACCTGTATCTAACCCTGAAATTGCCCGAGTGCTGATTTTAAGTGTTCTTTTTTGCCTCGGTGGCGCAGCAGGCGCGTGCTGCGAGGCCTCTGTAAACCTCATGCAGGTTTGCAGCCTCCAAAGCAAATACTAACCTTGGCTGGTACGTGGTGATGCACACTACCAATACCAAGCCTTTTTTTTTCTTCCACAGGTGGCTGGTGGTGGAGGTGCTGATCCCCCCAGGTGTGTACCCACTGCTTAGGGGCTACTGTGCTGTTCCACAGGTTAACTGCAGAGAATCCCTAAATCGTGGGGACTGTTTTTTATGCTAAGCTTTACAGTAAACGAGTTCCAGAAGCTGTCGTGTAGTTGGAGGTTGTTGCCTTTTGTAGCTCAGTAGCAGGGGAGTAGAAAGCGACTCCCGTTGTGCCGTTACTGTCTGTGGGGAATGAAACAAGTGTCTGTGTCTCCGTGGAACGGTTGCTTCTGGCTAAAATCTGAGGTGTGCGTTTCACAGGTGTTTTCAGCTCCCTTCTAGGCTGCTTTGTGCAGACCTCCAAGAGAAAATGATCACATGTGCTTGAAGCACCTGTAGGTGTTGGTGCCCTCTGGTTATGGGATGCATCTGCCTGTCAGACGAAGTGGCTGGAATTTGGACCAAGCCCCCCCTTGCCGTTGTGTGTCGTGGTCTGAGGAGATAGATGGCTTTGTGCTTTTGCTGTGGAGGCAGCCGTGAGCTGAGAGCTCTCAGACTGCATTCCTTACCTGACACTCTTGCCTGAAAAGCGGTGTGCAGTGAGTCACGGCTGTGGGAGCCCAGAAAAACATGCTGTCATCTCGGTCAGCGTCTCTTAAGTGACAGCAATCCCGGACTTTGTCACTACTCGTCTGTTCGCTGAACTCCTCTGAGCCAGCGGCGACTGCGTCTGTATCGGTGCAAATTTGGATGCTGCGGAGCGTGAGAAAACTCTGTCAGGCGTGGAGTGGCGTGTAGGAAGGGAATTCTCATGGGCTAACTCAGACTGAATCCTTGACAGATAGCAAAAAGGACAGTGGTATAGAATTCATGGGCTGAAATGTGATGTTTTCATAACTGTTCGTGACGTGTGCACGAAGCTGCAGACAACTGGTAATGAATTTGTCAAAGAACGAGTCCAGCTGTGGTTCTTGAGAGTCATTAAAATGTCTCTGTGACTCTCTGAAAGGAACTAAACCGGAGCAATTAGAACTGTAATAAACATCTCTGAAATCTTGTGTCTGTATACAAAATAACATCTGTCTGTTCAGAGCTCTGAGCAGCCTGATGTTATGGTTGGGATTGTGGAGAGCAAAGTAAACGTCTTTTCATATTAAAATCTATAGACCTTTTCTTTTTCTAACTGAGACTACTTCTCCGTGTGCCGCAGGGATCTCGTCCTCTTCATTTCAACTAGGCTGCTGTGTTTTCTAAACCAAAATTTTATTGTTTGAGTCTAGATGAATGCGTCTTGTTCACTGACTTAATTCTGGTAAATCAAGCCCTTTATTTCAAAAGCTCCAGCAGAGGGGCATTAAGTGACACTGCTGAACTTCAAGCAAAAATGCACTTATCACTGTTACGGATGCAGGCTTAAAGGCATGCTCTAACATAGCTGTACGTCAGGGAAAAGAAAGAGCTAAGAAAGTATTAAGAGGTAGGAATGAGTTTTCGTTTTGGGTAGGACTCAGGGAATCTGTTTTGCTTTCAAATGGGTGTCCTTTGTCCTGCTTCACATGGTTATGCCTCCAGCTGGGACGCGGTGGTTTATCATGAGAATGACAGTCCCCAGGGAGGAAGGCAGCAGCTCTCAAGAAGTTTGGAAAGCAGCGACGCTCTTTGAAATGGAATTTTTAGAACATCCTGTCTACAGGATATTTATGAATTAAATGCTTTGCCTGTGAACTGCTAGAATCTCTGCTGAAAGCAATCGAGGAATTCTTGCAGGCTTCTGGTGGTGAATAATTCGTGCAAGTTTGTAGAAGCTGCTGTTCAGTGTAGAAAATAACCAGTGTGTAGCAGCATACGTCTTGCCAAACTCTTACCATCTGCTGTTTAACGTTGGAGAAATTCTCCTGCGAAGCCGAGGGTTTGAATAGTTGGCGTTGCTGGTCAGTTTCTGTGTGCGGGTTCAGTTCTTGTTTTCTCATTTCCACAAGTGGACCCGCTCCTGGATGTGGGGTTCAGGGGCATGTTGGAGGTTATAGGCTGTGACCACTTAATTAGAGCAGTAACCGAGTTTATACTGTTGGAATTGCTTTAATTACACAAAGCTCTTCAGTTTCATCAGAGCTGTGGTCTGTGTACCAGATGTTGGAAAGAAGAATGATAATTTTTAATTTTTTTTTTCCACTTGCATATTTTCAGCAGTATGTAAGAAGTTTGTTACAAACGTGACGCAGCAGGTTTGGCAACACCCCTCTCTAAACAGGGTGGATAAGGATCAGCTCCTGAAGCATTTGTTTCAGTTAACTCAGTTCAGTTTCTTTAAGCTGCTGCGTGGTATTTGCTGGCATCCTGTATTCATCCCAGTGAGAGTTCTCTCTCTCATTTCTCTAGAGAGCCATTAGACGCTTCTCGTGAAATTACAGAGAAGCTCTGCTCAAGGGCAAAGAATGCGACAGCTCTCTTACACCCTCACCTCCACGAATTGTCTTGTGCTGTGGTGCATAAGCCTGAGCATTGGGTTGAGTTAAAACGGGGAATTTTTTTCTTTTTAAGAAACACCACTTGCATGACAACAACGGGAGTGGAATTCCTTCTCTGAGGCAATCTTATTTCTCCATCAAGGCTCCTGGCTGTATTTCCCAACAGACTTCATTGTTTCTGTTGCTTTTGTTACTCCGTTTTAATGAGACTCTCCTCTCCCTCTCTTTAATGCCTGTCCCTTTCTGCAGAGTGAGAGTGGACAGCAGTAAACCTGTCCTACTACCCTTGTTTCTCTCAATGTTTCCTTTATTTCCAAATGAACTCTTAAGACTATTTCAGCTAGCGTAGCTCTTCCACATCCAAGCTAGTGGACTCTCCCAGGCTTTGGGAGAGGCTGGTGCTGGTGATACCAGTCACAATACTGTCACTTACTCCAGTAGGAGTAAAGATCAGTGTTTGCTCTATCTCAAAAACGTACTTGTTTCTCACCCCAGGTGACCGGACGGGTGGCTGCGTGGATGTAAGCTAGTTGGGCTTCTGGATGAGGGTAGAGCAGGCTGACCCTGAGCTCCTCTGCTGCACCGCACGCTTGTCATTCTCCGCAGCCTTTTCTTATGCAGATGCTAGGTATCAGGATAGATATCGGTGTGGTCCTGCGACCTCCCGTTCACAGCGTCCGCCGTGTGGTTTCTGCAGATGGGTTCCATATGTTCAGGTTATTGGAGTGTGTCATTTGACTTCATTGGCTGTTAAATCTGAATTCATCTCCTCATGTGCGGTGGAGCGAGTGTCATAAAGGCTTGTAGGCCTTATACTGTCTTTGAAAACTGTAGGTGGGAGTCTTGCTTGCCAGAATCCAGGGTATCGTGAATTGACGCTGTATCTGGATCATCCTTTGATCCCTGGCTCAGTCTTGCATTGTTTGGAGTCTAACAGCGGCTGGCTTTTGGACAGTGTGTCCTAGAATGAACTTGCACAGTACTGTCAGCAGATGTAATTATCACAGGAATTTTGCTGAAGAGTAACTGCTAGACATCTGTCAGACTACTAATTCTAATACTGATTCAGACTCCATTTATTTAATCAGCATTGTTGGGTTTTTTTTTGCCCCTCTCTCCCTTAACCAGATGAATTTGACGCCTATATCATCGTGTCCTTCGTAAATGCCACCCTGGTGCTGTCTATCGGAGAGACTGTAGAAGAAGTGACTGACTCCGGGTTCCTGGGTACTACACCCACCTTGTCCTGCTCTCTTCTTGGTGATGACGCTTTGGTGCAGGTAATAAAAGCTCCTTCTGGTTTGTGTGTTTGTGTCCTCCTCTCTCTGCTTGCTGCGTAGCTGTTGCTTTCTACGGTAGCGCGACAGATGTTGTGTCTAAAGGCGCGGGTTGTCGGAGAATGACACTCAGCCTTTCCCTTTTTATATCCTGCTGAGACTGGACAGCTGGAGATGGTCCGTATCTCCTTCAGTGCTCAGCAGGTCCTTGCCGTAGTTCAAAGAGGCAGTGCTTTCAGCCAGAGGGGGGCTTTGCTGTTGCTGATGGATCATTGCTGCCGGGAGCGATGCTTGCCTTTGGCTTTTTTCAGTTTCCGAATCACCAGTGAGATGGGAGTTGTGGAGGGATGGTAGATGCAGAATGGATGTGACGTTTGTTTTTTCTTCCCCCCCCCCCCGCTTCAGGTTTATCCGGATGGGATCCGGCACATCCGAGCAGATAAGAGAGTAAACGAATGGAAGACGCCAGGGAAAAAAACCATCGTAAAATGTGCTGTGAACCAGAGACAAGTAGTGATAGCCCTGACTGGAGGAGAACTGGTTTACTTTGAGATGGACCCGGTACGTGTGCTAATGCTGTGAATAAGTTTGGAGGAATATTCCAGAGACTGAGCCTTGATCAGGCTTGCAGGAAAGGATTCTGTAATGAGGCATCCTAGAACAGATAGATCGAAGCCTCATGTATCTGGACTTTGCCTTGAGTTAGATGATTTAATAGCTAATTGAAGTCTCTGAAGTTCATAATGTGTGTTTTTCTGTCTCAGTCAGGACAGCTGAATGAGTACACGGAGAGAAAGGAGATGTCAGCCGACGTAGTTTGCATGAGCCTGGCCAATGTTCCCCCTGGGGAGCAGCGCTCCCGGTTCCTTGCTGTTGGGCTGGTGGACAACACCGTCAGAATTATTTCCCTCGACCCTTCGGTGAGTAGCTGTGCTGTTTCTGCCTCTTCCATTGGTGGAAATGTTCAGAGGGGTGCTCTAGAGGGGGGCCGTGTCCATCCAGGCTGTCTTTCCATAGGTGGATGCCTGAGAATGACTAGCTTGCGTGGCTTTTCTCTGTCGGTTGGCCAGAAACCTGGCCCACGATCCTAATCTGTAACAGTTAATCTGTTTTTTCCTGTGCCTGGAGGTGATAACACAGGAAAGCCTTTTCTTTTGTTTTGTTTGTTTGTGTGCTGTTTTGGAGTTTGGTGGGTTTTTCCCCCCTCTCTCTCTGCTGTTTATACCTGTACTAAAAGCAGCCTCATTCTGCAAGCAGGTCAGCAGCAGACCAGCATTATCATCCCTCTGCCCACAGCAGATGAGCCTTCAAAAGATGACTGAAGTACACAAAATTCGCTCAGGTCTCTCTGTCCTAAATAGCTGCAAGCTGTGTTTGAAAGGATCCAGTTTATCTCCTCCAAACCCCTGGGCTTCCACCTCTCCTGCTTGCCAAAAACCCACGGAGCCAGCACCTATTGTGACTTCTTTCTTTTTCCCTGTGCTGAATGCATCTTTGTGGATATGTAGAAGGGCGTCTGTAGATGGAGTTTGAATCCCCTCTTGCCGTGCCAAGCCTTACTGACTGGTGTGGTACCTCTGCTTGTCTCCCCCAGGATTGCTTGCAGCCGCTGAGCATGCAGGCCCTTCCCGCGCAGCCCGAATCGCTCTGCATCGTGGAGATGGGCGGCACGGAGAAGCAGGATGAGCTGGGCGAGCGCGGCTCCATCGGCTTCCTCTACCTGAACATCGGCCTGCAGGTGAGAGCCGCCCTTCCTCATGTGACGCAACACAAAGCCTGACTGTTCCCTCTTCGTTACAGTGTGCTTAATGACTGTGACTGGGGAATTCACTGTGTGACTTCATATGGGTGCAAAATTTCCCCGTGCCTCCCTAGACTTGAGATTAGTCAAAAGTTAGCCTGTTGCATCTGGCTTCATGGAGGACAAATTGTGCTTCTCGCCTTCCAGAAAGAGGGCACGATCTTAAAACAACTTTCTGGGTGAAACGTTGTTGGGCAATTCTTGTAAAAAGTGCCTGTAGGGCAGAGTATCGGAGAAGTGACTGCCCACAACCACAGGCTCTGCTCTAATAACTGCTGTTGCACAGCTTTGTGTTGCATCTGGTACCGACTCTGTGATCTTTGACCAAAAAATGTTGTTTTGACAATACAACATGTAAAAATAATCAGAGCAGCCTGGGTTCTTCCAGATGCCTAGAGTCTGATGTCGGAAAGCAAGCTCTTGGTGAAGCAGTGTTTTTTGGGTAGGTGCTTTGCACGAAAAAGGATTAGGATCTGGAATCAACCCTTGGGTTTTTCGAGGCTTATGTGATGCACCAAACTTCATCAGTTTTTTTGGTGTGTGTTTGTTTTGGTGGGGGTTGGTTGCTTTGTTTCTTTCACAGTAATTCCTTTCTGCCCTGTAGAAATACGTAGGAGCTGTGCTTGGTAATAATTAAGAGCCAGTTTAGATAGAGCGTGGTTGCAGGAGGGAGTTGTGCCCGAAGCTGCGAAAACAAACACCTAATTCTCCTGAAATTGCCTCTTTGTTTTGAATAATGGCTGTAGCTATTCTTCTGTGTAATCTTGATCCGACTTTTTTTGCTTTGCTAACCTCAAGAACGGTGTGCTGCTGCGAACTGTCCTGGATCCCGTTACTGGTGATCTTTCCGACACCAGGACCAGATACCTTGGCTCACGGCCCGTGAAACTCTTCCGAGTCCGAATGCAAGGCCAGGAGGCGGTAAGTGAGGCGAGCTCTGAGGGCTGCACGTCCAGTCCCCAGGCACCACATCCCAGTTTTCCTTAGGGGCTGGCGGGGTGGGGAAGCATCCTTGCGGCACAGCGGGACCTCCTAGGTAAGAGTGGAAAGTAGATTGACTTCATCACAGAGCTGCCTGCCTCTTTTCACAAACAATCTTGTTGGTATTCCCCTCACTTCTTAGGAAGTCAGTGTGGTGCCGCCCTGCCTTTGAACTGGAACTCGCCGCACCCCGTAGTTTGTGTTTGCAGCGTGTTGGGAAAGCTCCAAGCTGATTCTTGGGCTTAGAGACACCAAAAAATTGCACCTTGCCTGCCTTAGCAGGGACAGAAGGATTCCCTGTGCAGGAATCTTATGCCTTGACTGCTTGATGCAGTTGACGGTGATCTCCGGCACGTGTCGAGAATGGCTGAGCCAGGGGCTGGACAGCTGCCGCCTGTCGCTCAGGGAAAATATTTGTTAGGGTTTGGCAGAGAGGGAAGAACACGTTCCATCCAAAGTGCCATTTCCAGCCTTTCTGATGTGACACTGGGGAGATCAGCCACCCCCTGCTTGACTTCATTTTTGGATGATGCTTTCTGAGTTGAGAAATCTTGCCGGTCGGTGTAGGGGGGCACTGGATCCGGGAGTCTGAGCTCTGTTGTGGTAATGCTGGGTGAATCTCTTCAGCCTGCCTCTGCCAGCTCTAACTGGGAGCTGAGGTGCTTTGCAGCTCTGGCAGGGAATGCTTCTAGAACAGCTGAGTGCTTTTCTGCTTCGAGATGAGTCTTGGTTCCTTGTCTCACAATATAGGGAATAAAAAACCTGCTGCTTTTGGCCAGTCACTGATGGGCTTGGAGTAGCCTGTGAGTGTTTCGATATAATTCGAGATTCTGTCGCTCAGGCAGAAAATTATATTGTGCTGGAATTGATTTAGCCAAATGTATAAAGCTTGAAGAGTTCAGAAGTCCATCTGCTTCTTCTGTTTCCTTTAACTTGGTTGAAAATGGGCTATTGATTATTTTAAGTAAATTTCGCTTAGAGCGCTGCAGCATTTGGATTGTGACAAAACAGTAAATAATTACTGTAAAAGACCTATTCCCCTTAGAACAGACTATTGTTTTTTTTAAAAAAAACAAACAAGGAGATACAAAAGTATTTATCGATCTTGGCTTTTACAGATAACAGTTTTTTATTGCACCTCAGTTTGAGTGTTCATTGTCTTGGCAGTTCCTCTTTGGGCTCTACGCAATTTCCAGATAAAACTCTCTCTTGTAAGCAGATAGTATCTTTGAAGGTACGCTCTGAGCTGGGTGGAGTCCAGCCACGAGAATTCAGTTGTTCTAGTGGGTTAGAGCCCGGTGCCGGGCATCCAGTGGTATGGCAAGGAATGAGCGTGCCTGTCTCCAGACCTAATTAAATGTGTTTTCTGCCTTTCCCAGGTGCTGGCCATGTCAAGCCGTTCCTGGCTCAGTTACTCCTATCAGTCACGCTTCCACCTGACTCCTCTCTCTTACGAGACCCTGGAGTTTGCGTCTGGTTTTGCTTCCGAGCAGTGCCCGGAGGGCATCGTAGCCATCTCCACAAACACGCTGAGGTAAAAACAGGTGGGGGGCGGAAAACTTCTGGGCCAGAGTGTGAGGCCAAGGAAAGAGCGGTGAGTTCTGACTAGTCATGCAGAAGAAAAGAGGTCAAGTGGCTTACCTCAAGAATTAAGGTTTATTTTGAGGTTATTTGATGATGGATAACGATTTGATAGAAGCACTTGGATGGATTTCAGAAGAAAAATGGAATGCAAGGATAGATACGCTGTCAAAAAGAAATAGGGTGCACTTCTCTGATTTGTGTTCTCCAGCTTTTTTTAGTAACAAGTGTAATTCAAGGTACCCTTAAATTCTCTAATCCTTGGAGAGGAGGGAGGCTTTTAATGAATTTGGACCTGTTGTGCCTTAGGGTCTTGTGGTTTGTGATCTGAATTGGCTACTTTGCAGAAAGTAAGCCTTGTGATTGAAGAAATTGGAAGTCTGACAGGAGTGTATTTGTTGCGACTTTAAAGTACAGCTTAGATATTAAAAAAATTTAAATGAAAATAGGAGGGGAGCTCAAATGCAAGAGTTCTGCTGTATGCACTTGAACAGGCACTTTTTTCATATCGGTCCTCACTGAGATATTACAGCATTCACTGCTTTTAAAGGAGTCTTTCTTCCTGGAGAGACTTGCGGTTTTTAGTCCCCAAATGCCAGAAGAACTGGCATTTCAGCTGACAAGTCACAGGAAGAAAGAGTTGGCGCTGCATTTCTCACACTCTTTTGACTAAAGTGCCTCTGAGAAGCATTTGATTACGTGTTGAAGTGTGTGTCACGTTTCGATCGAATCTGGCTTCCCCAAACATGCACTTTTTCCATGTGCTCTTTGTTCCTCTCGGGATAGACTTGCTTCAGCACCCCTCAGAACATCCTGGGACAGCACAGGCTCCTGTTTTAGGACATCATTTTTCCTCAGCTCTCTCGAGCTGTTTGCTGGTTGCTTTCTGGCCCAAGAAGAATGCTGCTCATCTCCAGCACTGGCCAGTTTTACAGACGTAAAGCTCAGCTCCCTTTTTGTTCTCTTCGACAAGTCACTTTCGGACCTTGTTCAACATGTGTCACATCTTTTGTCCCCCAGGATTTTGGCTCTGGAGAAGCTGGGAGCAGTCTTCAACCAGGTTGCCTTCCCGTTGCAGTACACGCCCCGAAAATTTGTCATTCACCCAGAGAGCAACAACCTGATCATCATCGAGACGGACCACAACGCTTACACGGAGGCCACCAAGGCGCAGAGGAAGCAGCAAATGGCCGAGGTAATCGGGGCGCAGGGGACAGGTGCGCCCAGATATCCGTTCCCCAGAGGGGGCTTGGGTGTCTGGAAATGCTCCCTGCTGCCGTTGCCTGCAAGTTTTTGTGCCCTGTGTGAGTGCAGGGGCTGAAGGGAGGGAAGATGTGCCTGAAAACAGAAATTTCAGCAGAATTCTCTCCTCCTTTCTTTGCATGTTATGATGGCAGGCTTTTAAGAACCACGTACTAGAGCACAATCGGGCTTTTGTAACGCCATTCTTTGGGTTTTCAGTGACTTTTTGAGAACGTTTTGATTTTTGTGGGTTCTTTTCTTCTCGCTGTTGTTTCCGGAGTTGTTGATTTAGAGAAATAGCTCCCCGGACAACCGCCTGTTGGGCCGGGCACAGCTGAGACCGCTGCGCTCCGAGCTGCAGAGGCTCCCTTGGGAATAAGCTCAGACTGGGTGGAAGCTTTGGGATTTGGTGGCTTTTATGTCTTTACAAGGCAGTACTTTGCCCTGGAATACCTGAGCTTGAGGGGAAACAGAAGCCGTGTTCTGGAAAAGAAATCCACTGAGCTGTTCTTTTCTCCTGTCCTTTAACGTGCTGTAGGAAATGGTGGAGGCTGCGGGTGAAGACGAGAGGGAGTTGGCTGCAGAGATGGCCGCAGCCTTTCTGAACGAGAACCTTCCTGAGTCCATCTTCGGTGCTCCCAAGGCAGGGAACGGACAGTGGGCCTCTGTCATCAGGGTGATGAACCCCATCCAGGGAAATACATTAGATCTGGTCCAGCTAGAGCAGAACGAAGCTGCCTTCAGGTAAGAAGTGTTGCCAGCTAGGACAAAGGTCTCCGCTTTTGCTGAGTCATGTGGGGGTTTTTTGTTGGGTTTTTTTTTTCTTCCTTTTGCTGAGCTGTCACAGAGTTGAAATGCAGCTGCAGAACGTTATCAAGAGACTGGCATGAAATTCCCACAGCCATCACCACGTGCTTAAAGCTTTTTGTCTTGCCTTTCCTTCCGTTCTCACCCTGGTCTGTCTGCGTGTGGCACTGTAAGTGCTGGTGCTCCAGATGTGTTTGCCAGACCCCCAGTGCTTAAAGAACAACACAGGGATGTCAGGGACAGATAAGAGACCAAGAGAATGCGCTGCTACCTCTCGCTTCCCCTTCTCACCGAGATAAACTGAGTGGAGATTAAAAGGAAAGGAAGTGTTTAGAGGGACTGGAGGGGAAGATCAGCACAGTAACCACAAAGAACAGCGGCTGCCTCAGCAGGTGAAGCAGAGTTAGGTCATGCTCATCCAAAAGGCTGACTCTGCCCTGTTTTGTCCAGGATTCCCAACCTGGCTGAGCAGGAAATAACACTGGAAGGTGAGGAAAGTTAAATGTACATGTCTAAATTGGAACAACCTTTGAAAAACAGCTTTCAGTGGAGATTTGTGCACTGCTAGGCAGTGTCCAGCCTGTGAAAGCATGAAAGTAATGCTTTGGGCATTGTGAAATGATAAAAGTAGTGCTTTGGGCAATATGTGACAGCTGGAGCATGTCTTTTTATAAGGAGAGTGTGGAAGAGTGAAGGAATCTGCGTTAAACATTTCCCCAGGCAATAAAAAATGACCTGAAACTGGAATATCGGAGTGGAAGATTAGGCTCCCAAGTCTCTGCCTGGCTCGGTGCAAGTTGTGCTGTCGTGCCTGTGTGCACAGCATTCGTTCGTGTCATGATCACTCTGATCTCCTGGCGTGTCTTGTCATCCCCAGTGTGGCCGTGTGCCGGTTCTCCAACACTGGTGACGAGTGGTACGTGCTGGTGGGAGTCGCCAAGGACCTGATTCTGAACCCACGCTCGGTTGCCGGGGGATTTGTGTACACGTACAAGCTGGTGAATAGCGGTGAGAAGCTGGAGTTTCTGCACAAGGTGAGGGGGATGACCGGGTCACTTACAGGCAGTGTTGGAATAGCTTTTACTTCACCGAGTGTTCTGGTAATGTCGCAATACTCCACAAATCCTTGGCAAGGTTGTCATGCCGATGTTATGCGTTGGAAGCACCCTTGGAGAAAATAAGCTGCCTCCTACAAAATCACTTGGGACCTCTTCTGCAGAGCTGAGAATCGAACACGCATCTCCCTGCGGTTCCAGTCCCTTCCCTTAGCTCTAGTCTTAGCCATCTCATTGGGTAAGTGGGAAAGGAGCCGTGTTTTTCATGCCCCTGTTAGGGAGGGGAGACAAACAGCTCTGTTTAGTTTTCAGAGCATGAGCTCAGAGAGCTGCTCTGAACACTTGTTTACAAAGCGAATTTGTGCTTGGGTCGCTTGAACCCTGGTGCAAGGGCTCTCGGCTCTTGGCTGGCCACCCGAATCTGGTGTGAGCTGTTGTCGTTCCTCTGATGCTGTTTTGGTTGCCTGTAGAAATGATTAAGTCGCCTCGTGACCAGCTTGCTTGACAGGTCTCTGGGGCTTTAGCGAGGAGTTCAGCAGAACGCCGTTAAAACAAAATTCTCCTTCCCACGTGCTTCCAGCGTGGCTGGGATGCGAGCGGATGAGCACGTGGAAAGGAATGTTGTGGCTTATTCACTTCCTACAGTCCTGATGCAATGAGTGGGTTCTCTCCTGGACCAGGGCCTTCTCTTTTGCCGCTGAACGCCCACTTGGAAGTCGACAGAGCTGATGTGAAATAACTTCTCCCAGCTGGTGCAGCCAAGCTAGGAATGCTCTAACTGCAAGCTCTCTCTGTGTTTCCATTCACTGCTATGGCTGATTCTTCTTGGGTTCATTAGTGATAGGAGACATCTCAGCCCCGTCTGGGTTCCTGGAATTGCGGGCACGCCGTAATTCTTCAGATACAACACTGCTTTGGCAGAAGCTCCAGAGCATGTGTGGCAGATGGCCGAATTAGTTTCGTGCCTTTGGTTTAAAAACAGCCAATCTGGGTGGATTTAGGCAAAGCGTAAAAATCTTTCTGTTGGGGGATAAAGCAAAACTGAAAATGGAGGTGACGAGATCCTTGCCTCCCGTTGCTGCCTGCCTGTCGCAGAGTTCTTACGGCGGTCCTGTGCTTGAGTTCAGGTGTGGTGCCAGTGCCATGCTGTGCCCAGAGCCCTGTTAGTGCCGCGTGTAGTACGTGCTCCTGTCGGAACGCCTGCAGAGGACCGACCTTTCGGCCCTCCTCCTGTAGGAAAAGATTGTGATTGGCCTTTTACGTCGAAAGCCTTTGGCACAGGCTGATGAACTGCAGGCGAACCATGAGCTGAATCCATTCTCAGGCTTGGTGCAAGGTTAGCTCTGCTAATGGGGGTCTCACAGTCTCCTCCTTCCCTCTCCAGACCCCCGTGGAGGAGGTGCCTGCAGCCATCGCTCCGTTCCAGGGTAGAGTCTTAATTGGAGTTGGAAAGCTCTTGCGTGTGTATGACCTCGGCAAGAAGAAACTGCTTCGGAAGTGTGAGAATAAGGTACTGGCTTTTGTTCTTGAGCACAGTTGTTCATTTTGGAGCAAGCGAGGTTTTGCAGCAGGAAGGAAACAAGGGTTTAGCCGCTGCTGCCTTGCTGGTGCACAGGCATCACATGGCTTTCCCGTTCTGACAGCGGCATTGCAGGTTCCTTTTTGCACCAGCTCACTGCAGGTTGTTAACAGACGTGTGCAGGAGCCTCTCAAGGCTCTACAGACCAGATCTTTGGCTGTCTGCTGCAAATGTGGGAGGTCTCTTCCAGATATCGAACAGCAATTACTGGATAAGTTTTCCTAGGTGACCAGCAGGCTGGGGACTGAAATTGCAGGGTGCGTATGAATGAGTACCTCTTCAGATCCCCAGAATCTTAAAAAAAGGGGACGTTCTCCTTGAAGCAGATGGTCCTTCTTGCTGAGCATCTCAGGAAAAAAAACCTGCGGAACATGGTTTTCTAACTCTTAATTGCCTGCTCCTCCCCCTCTCGTGCAAGCTGCAGAGCCTGTGCCAGTCGCTCGTTAACAGCACAAAGGAACTCCAGCAAGCTTGCAGGCAGACTGGGAACTTGTAGGAGAATTTTTGGTTTTTGAGTGTTTGTGGATTTTTTATTTTTTTTTTTATCTAAAACATGACTCATGAAAAATTAAAGCTTTCCTTCTTGGGTCTTTCATGAGTCACAGTTCACAGGGGGAAATGCTGTTTCAGTTGGAGTAGGGTAGAGTTAATGGGTTACGCTTCCCTGTTTGAAGCACTTGGGCTTTGTCCTTTTTTTTCTCCCCAAAGCACATTGCCAACTACATCTGCGGGATCCAAACCATTGGGCACAGGGTGATCGTTTCGGACGTTCAGGAGAGTTTCATCTGGGTGCGCTACAAAAGGAACGAGAACCAGCTCATCATCTTCGCCGACGACACTTACCCCCGGTGGGTCACTACAGCGACTCTCCTGGATTATGACACCGTGGCCGGAGCGGACAAGTTCGGCAACATCTGCGTGGTGAGTGTGCCTCGGAGAAGGTGGGGGGTTTTTTGGACACGACCTATTTTTCCTTAAAACGTCCGTGATTTGTCTCAAAGGAATGAGAATCAGTGCTTAGCTGGAGACAACGCCCTGTACCATTCACTTGTTTTTTTAAGGGGTGACTAGCTGTCGTCATAGCGGACGGCCACAGTTTATCAGTTTGTCCAAGCAAACAAATTAAGGCACCAGCAGGTCATATTTCTGAATTATTCCATAGCTTGGGTTGAAATTACCCCAAAACTTGCTGTGGGTAAGCCTTGAAGTGAAGCTCGTGACTGTGAAAGGGCCCAGGAGAACTTGCTTCAGGCCTGTCGCTCTTACTTTCCCGGGCTAAACCTCATCGCTGACATTTAGCGTTCTCTTGTCACTTCCTCTGGAAAGTTGGCGCCGTCAGTGCCGACACTTCCCCACTTGGCTGGGTTTCAGCAGGGAAGGAGGGAAGAAGAGAAGGTCTTTCTGCCAGAGCCTTGATCTCTTTTCTGAAGAAGCATGCTTGGCTGCCTTGGAGTGCAGAGGTTAGCAAGGGTCAGACGCCGCGCCTGCAGGATTTGGCTGACGTGCGCTGATAATCAATCCTTTTCAGTTTTCCCGCCCTGCTCTATCAAACTGTTCCCTTAACAGGAAGCACCTTCATTTTTGACCTTACCTCCCGGCATCATCAGTGAGTACCAGGCCAGGCAGGAGGTCCTGACCATGTTTTTGAGCCATGGGCCGTCAGTTTGGACAACATGGTGGTTGTTTCACTCTACAGCTGGGGCGAGTGGATGATTTTGCTCTAAGCAATTCTTGTAAAGTCCAAAAGCCTTTCAGAGACTGCAGTGATTCTTCAAAGGTAACGTGCTGCTTCTCTGCAGCTTGGTAACTCGACTGCCTTCCTCTTCCAACTCAGGTGAGATTGCCTCCCAACACCAATGACGAGGTAGACGAGGATCCCACAGGCAACAAAGCTCTCTGGGACAGGGGACTTCTCAATGGAGCATCACAGAAGGTAAGTGCCTCGTGGGAAGCACCGGGGTTATTGCAGGGAGAGAATATGCTGCTGTTCTGTGAAGTCCTCTGCCCAGATGTGTTGGCGGTTTGGCTCCTGCGCATCTCCCGCGCTCTGGGTGATGGGTTTTCAGTGTTGCTGGGAGTCAGACTCACTTTCTGAAGTTGTGGCTGATGCCTGTTCAGTGATGCTCGGTTGAAGCAGCACCCTCGGTTTCTTTTCCTGCTTTCCCTCCTCACTTGCATCCCTTCGGCCAGCTCCAGAGGGTAATTGGGACGGCATGCTGAGCGTTGCCATCTGGTCACAGGTGGAAGGCACTTCCTCTTTAGAAAAAAGCATTTCAGAACTAGCAGGTGGCCAAATTTCTTCTCCTTCCCTCTCTCAAGCCTTTTGACCCTTTTTATATAAGCTAGAGGGAAAAAAAACAACAGGAAAACCAAAACAAGCTTCTGTGGTTGGCTTTCAGGCTGAAGTGATTATGAATTACCACGTGGGAGAGACAGTGCTTTCCTTACAGAAGACCACGCTAATCCCGGGAGGCTCGGAATCTCTTGTCTACACCACCTTATCGGGCGGGATAGGAATCTTGGTCCCTTTTACTTCCCACGAGGTAAGCGAGCCCCATCGTTAACGCTGCGGACTTGCTGCTTTTCCCTGTGTCCATCCCCAGTTTATTACCTTGAGGGCATGAAAACCCCGGGCTGCGGGAAAGCCTGTGGCTGTGGGATTGGCTCTGGCACAAATGGGGAGAGGAGCAGCTGCTTGACTCCTTTTTCTTTGTGGGTTCTCTGGAGAGTTAAGAGCTCGTTACGCTGCTGTTCTGCATCTCTTCGTGCTCCGGAGGAGCTCTTTGGGCGATTTAGCATGTCTGTGAGGAGGGCTCTTTTGGCATTCTTTGCGTAGGGATGCGTAGCCCGTAAACTATGGATGCTTCGAGTCCTGAAGGTTTTATTCTCTGCTTTACTGGCTGCGGATGCTGAGATACTTTTTGAGCTGAGAAAACTGCTCTCTTACCGATCCCTTTGTCTTCACAGGATCACGACTTCTTCCAGCACGTGGAAATGCACTTAAGGTCTGAGCACCCTCCTCTCTGTGGACGAGACCATCTCAGTTTCCGCTCCTACTACTTCCCGGTGAAGGTAGGTCGGAGTATTAGGATCGAGCTGGTCACGGCAGGGCAGGGATTCGCTTTGGGACGTGGAACTGCTTCGGGGCCTGGCAGAAGCATGCTGGGGAAGGCTGAGGGGATGCAAACCGTAGCTGCTGTAGTGACCGTCCAGAAACTGGAACTAGTGCTTGGATAGCACAGTGTAAGGAGTAACTGTGGTAACTACTACCGGCATAACACATGTAGTATTAGTGAGAAAACTGTCCCAGCAGCTGAAGCTGTCCAAGGACAGAGGATGTTCTTGTTCTCGCTGAGCTTGAGGCTGATTTGCCACAAGCACAGCCTCGGAGATGTCTCACACCCAACTGAGGATGCCCCTCAGTGATGGTTTTGAGATCTCCCTCAGCCCTGCCAGTGGGGCGCCTGGACCTGCATGGCACCTGTCTTCCCTTCCCTCTTGTGATCCTTCAGCTCCACCCGGGCTTTGTAGGGTTCGTCTTTGGTTAATCAAGCTGGCTGGTAATTAATTTCGATGCAGACTGCTGCTATTCAGTGGATGAGGTCACTGAACATGGTCTTGTTTCCAGGCCAGGATTAAGAAGCTCTGGGAAACGAGCTGTTTGTTGCCGTTTTTCCCCATTTAGGCAGGGTTCGGTGCCTCCGCGTCGTGTCAGTTCAATGCTCTCCTCCTTGTCCCTCCAGAACGTGATCGACGGGGACCTGTGCGAGCAGTTCAACTCCATGGAGCCTAACAAACAGAAAAATGTGGCTGAAGAGCTGGACCGGACCCCGCCCGAGGTGTCCAAGAAGCTGGAAGACATCCGCACGCGCTACGCTTTCTGAGCGGCGGCTGGCAGGAGCGAAGAGCTTCTCGCTGGGCTCCTATGGACGCTCTTCCAAGCACAGTTGGGAGGAGGAACGCGTGTGCTTTTTTTGTTTGTTTGTTTGTTTTCAGTTTTTAAATATTGGTTTGCTCCTCTCGGTTCAATGTTTCAAAGTTACGTGACTCCGGTAAACACAGATATTAGGTCTCCCGACATACTCCCCTGCTTATGTGAAGGCTCTGGATGTTCTGGCTTCCACCTGGAGAGAGATTCCCTCCTGGGAAGGGCACAGGCTGCCCCTCGGCCCTATCTCTTTGACACCCCCTTTATGACGGAGGAGCACAAGGGTGTTTTGTGCCAGCCTTGCCAGCAGATCCAGCTGAGCCTTTTGTTAGGATTGAGCAGTTTTTGTAATTTCCGGTGGTTTTGGTAAAGGAAAGAGCTGTGCCGTGACTCGGGATCGCCAGGCTAATGGTGGTCAGGGGCGAGAGGCTGTGGGCTCCCACCAGCCCCTGGCTGTGCGCGGGGACTGGCACACTCGTCTCGGAACATTTTCTTTCTGAATTGCAATTTTGGACTTGCCATTTCTGGCTGTTTTCCCTGTAAATAGAGTTTTGTACAATGTTGACTCTCTTGGGGGTGGGGGAAGAGCGAGGCCTGAGTCTGGGACTTGATTTGTTTCATAACAGCTTTGGCAAGAGCAGTGTCTCCAAGCTGTGACTGTGAGCAGCACATGAAGAATAAAAGCCCATTGGTTTTTTTTGTTGGGTTTTTTTTCTTTCTTTTCTTTTTTAACAAGCTGGACTCTGGGGCTCCTCTATTTCACAGCAGCAGCTGTTGCTGACCTGGCGGGGCTGGGAAGGGGTGAAGGAGGAGTATGGAAATGAGCTCATCCTCAACCCTCTGCCCCCCTGCCCAGAAGAGGGTGGGCGGGGAAGGGTCTTTCACCCCAGCTACGGTTTCTCCAGCCTTTTCCGGGAAACGGCTGCGGCTCCAGGCTCCTTCTGTTGTGTCTGGCAGGCAGGAGGGGAGAAGTTTATCCCTACTTGCAGCTGAAGCTCAACTTTACCGTCTTGCCTCCCAGTCTCAACTTTGGTCCCTGCGTTTACTCTGGGCTCTGTGGAGCTGAAGCCCCCCTCCTGATGGATGAAGGGAACTCCGCGCGGGTGATGCACTCCTTGTTCCTCCTCTGGTGGGTATTCTGTACAGGTTGAGCACAACACCCCTCCTGCCCTTGTCATTCACACCCTCTTGCTTCCACATGTCGCTGCAGGCTGGTGTTGGCAGGGGTTGAACCCAGGGCTGTGCCCTTTGTCTTCCTGGTTGCCACCGTTCACCCTACCCTGCCCCTCCCTGGTGCTGAAGGGCTTCGTTCTCCCCCCTTCCCAGTTGGGGAGGGAGGGGTAAATCCATCCACCCCATTTTCTTCATCCCACTCACAGGAGGATGGCTCCTCTGGAAGGTGTTCCCAAACTAAGGTTTTCCTTAGCATGGCAAAACCTGGGAAGTGCTGAGCCTCCCAGCTCTCCCTTTTCCCAGCAAGAGGCTCCAAGCTGCCTCCTCCCTGAGGTCAGGGGACTTTCTCGGGCTCATCCTTGCTGAGCGAAGCTCCCGGTGGCTGTTTGCCTTGGGTTCGCCCCAGCGGTGATTTCCAAATTTCCAAACCCTCGGCAGCCAAACCGCCTGGAGGCACCGTGCCCTGCGTTCGAGGCTCCCGCTTTTCCTCCTCTTCCTCGTCCCGGTGACGAAGCAGAAAGGAAAGGATGGTTAAATGGCTTCCCTCTTAAATGCCTGCGGTGTCTGCGGGCGAAATCCCCACGGGACGTGGAGGCGAGGAGCCGGCCCTGGGCGGGAGGCACGGGCTGTGCCTGGGCACTGGCATTGCTGGCCCAGTCTCAGGGGAGCTTGGCAGGAGGGCGGCCGCAGCCCTGACTCGGCGCCAGGGGAATCCCAGCGCTCTCCTGGCAGGCCCCAGCACATTCCTTCCCACGCGTTTCCCTGGGAGCGTTGACCCTTGCTTTGATAGTCCCGTTTCTCTCCCGACCCCTGGCACGCCCGGCAGCGCCGGCTCTGCCTGGGGGGGAGGACAGTGCCCCCAACTCCTGGCAGAGGTTCCAGCCCCGAAGCATCTTCAGAAGACAACGTGAGTTTGGGCTGAGCCCTGCTGACCCCTCCGAGAAGGCTCTGGGCAGCCCCCTCTGCCCTAACACCTGTTTCGAGTGCCCTGCAATGCACCGGTGGGTGCCCCTGCCCGGTGAGCACCTGTGGGACACCCCAGGGGTTTGGGTGCTGGCGGAGTGGAGCCCCCCTGGGGAGCTTTGGTGTGGGTGGCTGCACCCCTCCAAGGAGCGTGTGGGCACCCAGCTGGGTTGGGTGAGTGCCCCTGGGGGGGGCACGCTGCAGGGCTGGCCCAGCGCCCTGAGGAGCTGGGAGGGGGTGGCAATGTGGTGTGGTTAGCCAAACCTCCCTGGGGACACCCAACTGGGGCAGCCAGGCACCCGGAGAGCACCGAACTGGGGTCACCAAGCGCCCCAAGGAGCAGGGCTGGAGCTGGGGGGGGTTGGCTGGGCACCCTGGGAACCCCGGGGACCTCCAGCTGGGCTAGCAGTGTACCACGTGGGCAGGGGGCTGGGATAGCTGGGCATCCTGGGACCACCCCAGTGGGCAATCTGTGTATCCTGTAGGCACCCAGCTGGGCTAACTGGGCACCCTGGGGACACCCCGGTGGGCAATCTGTGTATCCTGTGGGCATGGGGCTAGGCTAGCTGGGCACCCTGGGGACACCTGGCTGAGCCATCACTGTGTCATGGGGACACCCAGGTGGCCTAACTGTGTGCCATTGGGACACCCAGATGGGCTAGCACCCAGGGGACACTCCAGTGGACCACCTGTGTATCCCGGGGACACTCATGTGGGCTAGTTGGGCACACTGGGGACTGGACGCATCTGGACTAGCCAAGCATTCCGGGGACACCCAGGTGGGCTAGCTGTGTACCATGTGGTCACCCATGTGGACTAGCTGGGCACCCCGGCGCCACCCACCCTGGCTAGCCGCCCATGTCGGGGCCACCGGGCCGGGGGCGGCGGGGCAGGGGCGGCCGAGCCCCGCACGGTTCCCTGCCGTTCCGAGCCGTGGCCCTGCGGGGCGGTCTCTCGGTCCCCGCTCCCCGCCCGGCCCCCCGACCGCCGCCCCGCCCGCTCCCGCCGCCGCCGCCCCCCCCCGGCCAGCGCGGGCCCGGCCCCGCCGCCGCCACCCGCGGGGGAGACGCGTCCCGGCCCGGTGGGTCCACGGGGGCTTCGTGCGCGGGGAAGGGAGGGGGGATCGGTGGGAGGGTTGGTGTCGAGGAGGGGAAACACCGATCCCGCGTGGGGCCAGGGCCCGGCGGCGCTTGCGTGGGGGGCGGCGGGGCAGGGACGCGGCACAGGGGGTCCCCACGCGTGGGGACGTGGGGTTGGGGACGCGGGTGGGGGCTCTGGTTGGGGTTGGCGTACGGCGGGGTGTGCCACACCGAGGGGGACAGACAAATCTGCCTCACTCCCCCTCCGCCCCCTTTTTCGCGTGGGGACATGCCGTGGAGGACACGGCACAAGTCTTCTTCCCCTTGGGGGTGACAGCTTGGCGGGGGACACGACTCACCACCCCTCAGCGTGGGGTCACTTCACCCATTTCCAACCCCCCCCCAGCCCCCCTCCTTGGCTGAGCTGCTGAGGCCGGACAAACTCATTGCCGGGATAACGGGGTTGGTCTGCGGGTGGCGTGTCCCCCCTCCCAATGGAAATCCCCCGGGGGGCGGTGCCGGGGGAAGCCCTGTCAACCCTGCCCTAGCCCGGCAGCAGGCTCTGCCGGCTCCTTGGCCACCACTAGCCCTCCGGGGCCACCCAGGTCTCACCTGGGGCTATTATTCCTTCCCCGGGACTCGGAGTAGGTGTCCTCGCTGGGGGCTGCAGCCGGGGCTCTCTCCCCCCACCTCCAGATCCCCTCTTGCAGGGCAAAGAGGAGGGGGTCCCGCACCCTTGCCGGCACCTTGTCATGGCCCCTGGACCTGCTGCCTCCCCGCAGCCAGCCGGAGAGGAGAAACCAGTGGGAACCACCGGGAAGGGGGACTAACCCCCCCCCTCCATGGCAGGGGACAACCGCCCGCGGATACCGGAGAAGGGCCGTCCCTCGTCCCCCCACCCAGGAGGCTCCCAGGGAACCCCGGCCATGTAGGCACATCCCGGGGCTTCGCTGTCAACATGCAGCCGGGCTACGCGGCTGCACTGTGTGAGTACTGGGACGGCGGGGGGTGGGGGGGTGGGGTGTCACCCTGTGGGTGTCCCCATGGCAGGGGTTGACGCCGCTGACTTTCGGCTGCCCAGGTGTCCTGGCTGTGCTGGGGCTGGAGGCTGCCGCGCCAGGCGAATGCGAGCTCACCCGCCTGCTCCAGGACAAGCTGCATTACGAGATGCGCCTGCAGTACATGGTAACCCCGAATTTTGGGGAGGGGTATGGGGGAGGTGGCATTGCAGAGCACAGGTTTGCTGGGGAGGGGGGACACAGGGGACATGGGAGGGCAGCACCCATCATCTCTGCAGTGACTGGGTGCTGGGGAGGGAGCAAGGGGGTGGGTTGAGTGGTGGTTTTTTTTACCACCTCGTGCCGTGATGCCTAGAGCTGCTTCTACTGGTGCATCTTTGGGGGCTGACCATGTCAAAGAGCTTTTCCTCTGGTTTCCCGGTGTCACACCGAGGCTGGCAGGGCTCTGTCCCCATCGCTTTGCTGCCAGCCCCTTTCCAGAAACCCTTCCAGAAGGCTTCTTCACCTTTCCAGAAACACTACTTCCCCATTGACTACACAGTCCAGGTCCAGTATGAAGAAGTGCTGCGGCCATCCAACATCTCCCGCCTGGTAAGGTGACGGCAGGGGACAAACCCATGACGGGGACTCTTGGGAACCCACAGAAAGGCTATGTGGGCCTCACCCGGGGGACAACCTCTCTCCCACAGCGCAACGCGACGGTGTCGGAAGTGGCCCTGCGGTACCTCTGGTTCCACGTCAGCTCCCAGGCGATGCTGCGGATCCGTGAGGTGCTGCCGGAGAAACACCCATCCTGGAAGTACACCCAGGAGCTGTGCCAGCTCTTCGATGCCCTGGGCGAGGAGTACAGCAAGTACCGGCAGGTGGGGACACCCCAGGACCCGCCCCCAGCACCCCCCACCGGGCACCTGTGCACACAGATGTGCGGTGCATGCTCAGGTGGCACAGGCAGAGATTTGGGAGTGCACAAAAATGTATGTGTGTGGGGGGGTGTATGGGGGGCAGAGGTTGATACCCAGAGTTTGGGGCCGTGGGGCAACACCAGAGAAATGCTGCACATCTGGCATTGGTGGTTCAGTGGTAGAATTCTCGCCTGCCACGCGGGAGGCCCGGGTTCGATTCCCGGCCAATGCAACAAGACTTTTACTGGTTTTCTTGCCTCTGACCTTCCTTGCGGGGCTGGCAGGGCTTGAGGGCATGGGGACGGTCCTCACTACTGTCAGAACAAATTCATCCCTGAACCTTGCTGTAGCAGAGGTCCTGTCTGTCCTCTCAAGCCTCTTTCTCCTTGGTGGAGCTGCTGCACCCTGGGGGCAGCTGGGTTTGGGTGTTGTGGTGGAGGGGGGCCTGTCACAGCTGGGTCTACAGGATGAACCCGAAGTGTGATTGGGTTGTTATTTGTTGTGGGGCAGGTACTGCAGCCCCTCTGAGGAGAGAGAGCAAGATTTGCTTGGTCTTCTCATTAGACTGTTAACTCTGAAGGCTAATGACAACTGTTGCTTTGCTGGAGATGATGTCTAAGGCAGCAGGAAGAGATGCTGCCACGGCTGGTGCCCCATTACCTGAGCTGTCTGATGGGGTCTCCCCCTCTTGAGGGGCTCAGAGCAGGCAGTGCCTGTCCCTGCTCCATGCACCCCATCTAGTTTTGGGGCCGTGAGGCAGGGCTGGGGGATGCTCCACATCTGGCATTGGTGGTTCAGTGGTAGAATTCTCGCCTGCCACGCGGGAGGCCCGGGTTCGATTCCCGGCCAATGCAACAGCTGCAGCTTTTGCCACCTTGATGTTCCTGGGTCCCCTCAGGGGCTGCCAAGGGGATCTCAGAAGCTTCCCCTTGGGCACCCCATGGTGGCCTTTCTGGCAGGGCAGAGGAGAGAGGCACTGCCTTGGTGACTCCCAAGGGGCTCCTGCCAGAGCTTCTAGGGTGCTTGGTAATGGTGAGGAACACTGGCCCAGGGCAATGAGGGCTTTTCGGGACTGGAGGTACTGCAGCACCGTGCTGGGTGGGCATGGCCGGTCACAGCTGGGTCTCTGATGCAAACCCAAAGTGTATCTGGGTGGTTCTTTTGCTGTGGGGCAGGTTCTGCAGACCCTGTGAGGAAAGTGTGATCTTTGCTTGGTCTTCTCGGCGAGTTAACTCTGAAGGCTAATGACAACCCTCCCTTTAACTGGGGTGATGTCTGAGGCAGCAGAAAGAGGCACTGCCAGGGCTGGTGCCCCATCCCCAGAGCTGTGTGTTAGGGTGCCCTCCCTGTGGTGGGGCTCAGAGCAGGCAGTACCTGTCCCTGCTCCATGCACCCCATCTGTTTTTTGGGGCCGTGAGGCAGGGCTGGGAGATGCTCCACATCTGGCATTGGTGGTTCAGTGGTAGAATTCTCGCCTGCCACGCGGGAGGCCCGGGTTCGATTCCCGGCCAATGCAACAGCTGCAGCTTTTGCCACCTTGATGTCCCCGGGTCCCTTCAGGGGCTGCCAAGGGGAACCCAGAAGCTTACCCTTGGGCACTTCGTGGTGGCCTTGCTGGCAGGGCAGAGGAGAGAGGCACTGCCTTGGTGACTCCCAAGGGGCTCCTGCCAGAGCTTCTAGGGTGCGGGGGTGCTGCGGCACCCTGAGGGCAGCTGGGTTTGGGTGCTGGGTGAGCGTGGCCGGTCACAGCTGGGTTCTCTGATGCAAACCCAAAGTGTATCTGGGTGGTTCTTTTGCTGTGGGGCAGGTTCTGCAGACCCTGTGAGGAAAGTGTGATCTTTGCTTGGTCTTCTCGGCGTGTTAACTCTGAAGGCTAATGACAACCCTCCCTTTACTGAGGTGATGTCTGAGGCAGCAGAAAGAGGCACTGCCAGGGCTGGTGCCCCATCCCCAGAGCTGTGTGTTAGGGTGCCCTCCCTGTGGTGGGGCTCAGAGCAGGCAGTGCCTGTCCCTGCTCCATGCACCCCATCTGGTTTTGGGGCCGTGAGGCAGGGCTGGGAGATGCTCCACATCTGGCATTGGTGGTTCAGTGGTAGAATTCTCGCCTGCCACGCGGGAGGCCCGGGTTCGATTCCCGGCCAATGCAACAGCTGCAGCTTTTGCCACCCTCATATCCTGGAGAGGGGGGGCATGGACCAGAGACCTCTCAGTGACACCCCTACTGACCTGTCCCTGCAGACTGACGTGGAAGCGGTGGTGGCCGACCTGGTGAAACTGGTTCACAGTGCAGGTGCGGAGAGCCGGAGGAAAGCCGTGCGGCCCAAGGCGCTGCTGGACAACTGCCTCAAGGTCATGCGGATGCTCTATGGGGCACCCTGTGAGTGGGGGCTGGATGGGGTGGGGGACACAGAAACCTTGGGAATGGAGGTTTTGGGGGGTTCTGTCCCACATGGTGATGCCCGTCCCCTCTTCCCAGGTCGCTGGGAGACCACCTAATGCCGCAGAAGACTCCTCGCTCCATGCCTTCTCTTCACCCTGGAGCCTGGGATGCTGCCTCTGCTCTGCTCTGCAACCTCCCCCGTGCCAACAAAGCCCCTTGAGGTGGAAGGGGGGCCCCCAAGAAAGGCACAAAGCAGGGGACAAATGCCACCCACCCCTCTGGGACCAAATGCCCCTTCAGGATGCTGGGACTGTTCACGACCGTGCGGGTCAGCCCCATCCGAAATGCCAAGCACCTTGTGCATGGGTGTGGGTCCGGACGCATCCCCCACCACGAGCAGGCAGCCAGAGAGGGGGACACACACACCCCAAGCCCTACCCCCAGTGACAGTGGGGACGGGGCATCACCCGGTTCCCCTCAGTTTGTATTTTTTGCCTCAGCTTTCATTAAACACCAGGTAATTCTCCAGCATCATGACTCGGCTTCAGTCATGGAGCCTCCAGTCTTCCTCGAAAGAACGTCTGAGCAGAGAGAGAGCCCCCCACAGCTGCCTCCTCTTTTGGGAAGTCAGCCCTGTCCCTTGGCTTTGTGGGAGAGATAGTCACCCCTGTATGTCCAGGGACAACCCCCAGAGCCGTGGGCTGCTCCATCAATCCTGACAAGAAAACATCTGGATTTGTTGTGCTTGGCGGTGCTGGCGACACATCAGAGGGGCTGGGGGCTGCCCCCGCCCTGCCCTTCCCAGGGTAATTAATTACCCTCATTAGCTATCAGAGCCCTTTAATCGGTATATTCCCACCTGCGGGCTGCTTTGCCTTATCAGTCTGTGAGTGCAGGTGAGGCTGTCTTCCTCCTCTTTCTCTTCTTCCTCATTCTCCTCCTTTCATGCAAAGCGATGGCTCCTGTTTATCCAAAGCCCACGCAGCGCTCACACAAAGCACCCCCCCCGCTTTGATCTGCTGCTTGATGAAAGGCTTTAATTTGAGGCACGCTGCCTCCCCACCTCACCCGTCCCTTTTGGCTTTACCAACTAGCCCTCAGGAGGGTCCAGGGACCCCTGAGCCCTCCCTGCCCAGGGCTGAGCTCCCACCTCCCTCACATCAAGCATGGGAATTGTCCATCGGGTTCCTCCCACTATGGCAAAGCCATTAAAAACCAAAAAGTTTTACTCTGGCCGGGCTTTCCAGCACATCCCTGCGACAAGTGGCCGGGCTCGGAGAAGCTTGCTAAAGCCCTGCCCTTGCTAGCCCATGCACCTGCTTGTCATATTGTGACACTGGTTTTTCTTTTCTCCTTGTCCTTTCAAGGAATGGCTTCAAAAAAGTGTCACCTATGGAAAGATGTCACACGATGGGAGCCTGCTTATGATATCTCATTGTGAAACTGGGGGGGGTGACGGGGTCGTGTCAGCCCAGGGCGAGGTGCTGGAGTCCCAAATGATGTCCTTGGGGACATGCTGGGGCTTGGGAGATGCCCCTGCTGCGACAGACACCAGCTGCTGGAAAAGGAGGAGTCTTTACTGATACTGAACAAGCAGAAAAAAAAAAAAAAGCTTACTAGAAAACGAAAAAAAAAGCCCATCAACAGCCTCGGAACGGCCGACTGGATTTGGGGAGCAGGGTGGTAAAGATGCCTCATGGCCATGGTTTTTGGGATCCCTGGGGTGTCACCAGGCCACCATCCAGGGGGCTTATGGCCATAGGGATGGGTCATAGTGAGATCTGATGTGAGGATGCTGGGGGGGGGGGGAATCCCTCGTCCCCAACACTGGGATGCAGAACCACGTTTGGAGCATCCTTCAGCCTCTCTTTGCACAAGCAAGGGAATCCCTGTTCCCACCCCATAGAATAAAACGAGCCTGGAAATGGCACTTAATTAACTTTATTGAACTGGGGGAGTTCTCACCAGGGCAGGCTCTGCCCTCTCCAGTCCCAGAAGGTGCCGTTGCTGGTGGCCGAGAGTCGGGCCAGCAGCCGCAGGACCCCCTGCACGCTCTCCTCCACCGTCACGGGGTTCTGCATGATTGAGGGGACAGAAAAATAAATAAAAAAAATGAGCCCAAACCTCCCTCCTGACCCTCCCAGCCAGCAGCCAGGGCAGACCTGGAGAGGACAGAGGTACTCCAGCAGGCAGGGGACACGGCTTTGCGGAAATTATTCTCCCTAATTCAGGTGCTCCAAGGATGGAGGTTAATTTTTATGGGTCCTAATAAAAAGTTATTAGGTTGTTCCTTCCTTAAGCCAGCATGGGTTGGAGGAGGGGTAAGTCCTTCCCTGCTCCACTGCGAGAGGCTGCTCATCTTCGATCTCTCCTGGCACCTCTTTCTCAGGGAAGAAGCTGAATTTGGGGTGCTGAGGGCAGGAGGGGAACACAAACACAGCACCTTGGGTGCAGCCCTGAGTGTGGGGCCAGGGTGCCCTCTGCTGACAGGCGGTGGGTGGGAAAAGAGAAGAAAAGCGGGGGAAATGGGATAATTTTGGGGAGGGAGAGCTTGGAATTTAGCCCTTGGTTGTGATGGAAAGGGGTCTTCATGGATGGATGGATGCCCATGTGGGGGGTTGTCCCCGGGAAGGGGTGTCTATAAGGAAGGGAAGTCCCCAGGTTCCTGGGAAGGGGTGGGGCTCCATGGCAGGGGATGCCCGTGGGAAGGGGTGTCCCCAAGAAGGGATGCCTGGTGACGGGTCTTCGCCAAGCCACGGTGGCTGTGCCCCTCCCGTCACTCACCGTCCCCGCTCCCAAGGGGGGTGTCACGCAACCGGGGTCCACGGACACGCAGAGGATCCCACTGCCCCCGTACTCCAGGGCCAGGCACTTGGTGAGCATGTTCAGAGCAGCCTGAGGGGACAGACCGTCAGGGGCTGGCAGTGCCACCACTGTGACAGGGAGGGAGAAATCCCGCCAGAGGTGACACCCCCTGCCCACTGCCGGGGGTACCTTGCTGCAGCGGTAGCAGACATCCTGCCTCTCCTGCCAAGCCTCCGCCGCCTCGATGGAGCCCAGGATGCTGGAGATGTTGACGATGGCCGCCCTGCTGCAGCTCATCCCACGCTGCCCTTCGGCCTCGGCCGCCTCCTTCAGCAGGGGCAAGAACGCCTGCGGGAGACGGGCATCACCCTCCTCTTCCTCCGCTCTCCCACCCTTTTTTGGGGGGAAGGTATAGCTGTGGCCTCACCTGGCTGGTCTGCAGGGGTCCGATGGTGTTGGTGGCATAGACGAGGGACATGTTCTCGGCCGTCTCGGTGGCCAGCGTGCTGCGGCGCGTGGTGCCGGCATTGTTGACGAGAAGATTGAGGCCGGCGCTTCCCAGCACCTCCCGCACCCTCCCCACGGCCGCCCTGATGCTGTTGGGGTCTGTCATGTCTGCAAAGGGGACGGGGAGGGCTTGGGGACCCGGCTGGTGGCCGTGTCCCCGGGCAAGAGGCTGGAGGGCACGGTGGGAAGCTGATCTGGGCTGAACCACCCATTGCTTGAGTGGCTTTTCCCCAAGATCCTTCATCCCCTTCCCACCCCGGCACCTACCTAGAGGCAGGACCATGACATTGGAGAAGCCCAAAGCCACCTCGTTGACAGCCTACATGGGGAAAAAGGGGTTTTTAGATCAAGGGGGGGGGGGTGCAGAGGGGCACGTCAGGATGGGAACTGGGCGATGGCGGACAGGTTTCGACAAGCCCCAGCGGGAGAGCTTTGGGGAGAGTCGCGCTTCAAAGTGCGGCTTCAAAGCTCCTCCTCCTACCCCACCCTCAGCAGCGATGTCCCCAGCTTGGGGGCTGCCAGCAAACCCCCCCTCCACCAGCAGCACCCCCTCTGCCCTGCACTTATCTATGCCAAGAGGAGAAAAATGATATATATATTAACTACTAGATATATGTAAAAATATGTATTTTCCCACATGATTCATGGTGGGGCATGCTGATGCAGCCCCCCCCTCCCCCCACCACAGGGAAGATGACACCCCCAGGGTGTCATCAGGGATGTCAGGCAGGGATGATGACACCCCCATTCCAGGTCTCCCCCTGCCCCGACACCCTCTCCTTTACCTTCCCTTGGGGGTCCAAGCAGGCGGCGAAAATGTGCCGGGGGGGCTCCGGCAGCTCCAGCAACCCCTTGAGCAGCCCTAAGCCGAGCCCCCCATCGCAGCCGGTCAGCAGGACGCTCCCCACGCCGAACCCCTCCATCCTTCCCTTGGCCCCCCCACCTCCACAAAAAAAAAATAAAGCCGGTTGTGCCGCCCCGGTGAGGTTTGGGCAATCAGTTCGGGCAATTAATTTGGGAGGTGGCACCGTGGGGGCTGCTGGGATGGGTGGGGTGGGTGTTTAATTTTTTTTTGGGGGGGGGGGGGGCACCACCTGCACCCCCTTTTCTCCTTGTGGGCGGGCAACGGGGCAGGGGGATGCTCTTCTGCATCACCTTCCCCTTGATGTCTCACCTCTCCTGTATCCCACAGCACCCACCATGGGCACCTTAATTGGGTGATGGGACTTGTATTCCCCCCCCAAAATAATCGGGGTGACCCCAGCACATCCATACGAGCGCAGGCGAGGCTATTAATTACAGTACAACCTTTATTAATACTGGAATCTTCACAGTGCATTCGTTACTTGTAGCAGTGACTACGGAAATCGGGGCTGGGGGCAGGGGAGGGGGAGAAGAGGGGTATTACCACGGAAACGAAATTAAAATAAATCAAATAAAATTAAAAGAGGGAATGAAAAGAAAGAGAAAAAAAAACCCGGCGGAGGGAGGGAGGGAGGGAGGGAGGGAGAGGGGGGTGTGTGTGGGGAAGCAGCGGCAGAGGCGGAGGGGGGTGGGCACGGAGGGGAAATAAATTAAAAAAAAAATCAAAACAACCCCAAAAATAAACTAAAATAAAAGGACCAAGTTAACAACAGCACCAGAAAAAGTTACTTCAGTCAAAAGACAGGTCGGTTTTTTGATCTTTTTCCAAGGAATTTTTGTGTTTTCTGTACAAAATCACCCCCTTCGTCCCCCCCCCTTCCACCTCTCCCCCCCACCCCCTCCCCCAACTCCCCGCCCTCCCCCAAACCCAAACATTTTGTCACTTGGAATCAGCGGTTCTGGGCAAGGAGAAGGGGCTGGGAAGGCGGCGAAGGGCAACTAACTCGTTATTCCTAAAGGGGGAGGGAAAAAGGGGTGGGGGGGGGGGCTGCGATGCGACAGACAGCGGGGGGGGGCTATGTACAGCGATGGGGGGGGTGGGTTGGCTGGGGGGGGGGGGGGTTGTGCTTTCCTCCAGCCGCCAGCAAAGCTTTGCTTTGATGGGAGGGGTCTGGGAGAACCCCCGCCCCATCCCCTGACCCCCCCTCCACCCCAACGAGGGGGGGTTTTAGGGGGGTGCCCAGTAGGGGGGGGCACAAAGAGGAGGTTTGTTGATGCGCCCCGATGTGCCTCAAATTGGGGGGGGGTTAGTGCTTGGTTCCCCCCCCCACTCTCTCATGTGTCCCCCCCTTCTCAGACTCCTCCTCGCTGCTTCTGCCCCCCCTGAAATGGGGGGGGGGGGGGGTAGGTGGCCAGGGGCGCCCCCCTCTGCTGGCCCTGGTTCCTCCTGCAAGGCTGGGGGCACCCGCCTGCGCCTGGAGGGGGGGAACAGGGGGAGGGAAGGGAAAGAGAGAGAGAAAAGGGAAAGAGAAAGGGAGAAAAAAGGGAAGGAGAGAAAGAGGGGAAAAAGAAGGAAAAAGAGGATGGGGAGGAGAAGAGAAGAGAAGAGAAGAGAAGAGAAGAGAAGAGAAGAGAAGAGAAGAGAAGAGAAGAGAAGAGAAGAGAAGAGAAGAGAAGAGAAGAGAAGAGAAGAGAAGAGAAGAGAAGAGAAGAGAAGAGAAGAGAAGAAGAGAAGAGAAGAGAAGAGAAGAGAAGAGAAGAGAAGAGAAGAGAAGAGAAGAGAAGAGAAGAGAAGAGAAGAGAAGAGAAGAGAAGAGAAGAGAAGAGAAGAGAAGAGAAGAGAAGAGAAGAGAAGAGAAGAGAAGAGAAGAGAAGAGAAAGAGAAGAGAAAAAAGAGAAGAGAGAAAACAGAAAGAGAGGAGAGGAGAGGAGAGGAGAGGAGAGGAGAGGAGAGGAGAGGAGAGGAGAGGAGAGGGAATAGAAAAAGAGAAGAAAGAAGAAAATGAGAAGAAAAGGAAAATGAAAAGAAATAAGAGGAAAAGAAAAAAAGAAAGAAAGAAGGAAAAGAGAAGGAAAAGAGAAAAGGAACAGAAGAAAATTGAAGAAAAATAGAAGAAGGGGAAAAGAAGAGATGGAAAACAGAAGAAAGAGATGAAGAAGAGAAAAAGAATGGAAGAAAGAAAAGAGAAGAAAAAGGAGGAAAAGGAGACCAAGAGGAAAAGAAGAGGAGAAGAAGAACAAGAGAGGAACAGAGAAGATTTAAAAGAAAAAGAATAGCAGAAGAGTAAGAGAAGAGTAAGAGAAGAAGCGAAAAAGAGAAAAACAAAAAGAAAACTAAAAAGATGAAGGAAAGAGGAGGAAAAGGTAGTGAGAGGGAGGAAGCAAAGGCAGGACAGGTGAGGAAGGGGCTGGTGGGGGAGGGCAGGCGACAGGAGGAGCAGACCCGGGGGGCAGCGAGCCAGGGGGGTCAGCGGTGCTGGAGGGGAGGGTCCCGGGGTGGCTGGGTGAGGGGGGGGGCTCAGCAGGTGCCGCCGGGGGGGCGTTGGGGGTCATCACGATATCCGCGGGGCCGACCTGTCGTTGGTGACGGTCCTGCGCAGGCGCACCCCGCGCCGGATGGCCACCAGCATGTCTTCGGCTGGGGGGTCCATGGAGGCGGCCGGGGGGGGCACAGGGGTCTCCTCGCCGGGGCCGGAGCCGACGAGGGCGGTGGGGAAGGGGAACTGGCCTTCTCCCAGGGCGTGGGCGCCGGCCACCAGCTCGCCGATCTTCTCCACCAAGCTGTGCCGGTTGGCGGCCAACTGTTGGTCCTCCTCTTCCTCCGCGGAGAGGGCTTGGCCGGCGCCGGGGTAGACGGAGATCTCCATGGCCCCCCCCGCCCCAGGCGGTGTTGGGAAGGCTCAGCCTCTTGGGCGAAGCTTTGGCAAAATCCAGGGGGTTGGGCGAGGGGTCGTCGGCGTAGAAGACGCACTCTTCGCTGCCCACCCGCGTGGGGCCGGCGTAGCCCGGTGAGTCGGGCACCGTGGGGGTCTTCACGGGGACGATGGGAGGTCGGATGGGGATGGGGCCGGCGTTGGAGAGGGTCCGGCGGACCGAGGGTTTGGTGGAGGGCGTGCGGCGGATGGTGGCCACCCCCGGTGTGGCGCCGGCCGGGAGGTTGGTGCCGGTGGGCAAGCCGGCGGTGGAGGCGGGACGCTTGGTCTGGATCATGCGTCGGTAGTTCTGGGCGATGTTGCTGTTGCGCGGGATGGTGGAGGACTTGTCGAAGTCACTCTGGGGGTCGCACTCCACGTCGCCGTTCACCGAGTAGCAGTCGTAGTCGGAGCCTGGATGGGAGGGGGCATGGTCAAGGTGTGATCTGCCTGACCATCACCTGGTCTGGTAGCCCCAACTGATGAGGTTGCAACGTGACCACAACCCAACAAAACAGCCACCATTGCGACGCAATCCCAACTGGGGATGGGCTCCAACCATCGCTGGCACAACGTGCTCATCATCAAACCCAACTGTCGCCATCGGGAAGTGACCGCAATCAAGCCCAGCCATCATGAGGTGACCACAAACAAACCCAACCATTATCGTCAGAGGGTGACAACACGGCAACCCAGCAACGTCATCAGGAGGTGACCGCAATCAAGCACAATCCTCACCACGGCCACCACCCCAGCCATCACTCCGAGATCACAGAGGTGATGATGATCTCAGAGGTCTTTTCTAGCCTCAACAGTTCTGTAATCTAATTCTCTATTAGGAAGAATTTCTATACTGAAAGGGTTGTCAGGCACTGGAACAGGCTCCCCAGGGAGGGGGTTGAGTTCCCATTCCTGGAGGTGTTGAAGAGACGGGTGGGTGTTGTGCTGAGGGACAGGGGTTAGTGGTGTTGATAGGGCTAGGAAAAGGTTGGACTTGATGATCTTGAAGGTCTCTTCCAACAAAAACTGTTCTATGATTCTACGATTCTGTGATCACAACCAGCGCCAGCCATGACCATCATAGCACCACCACGTGGTCACAGTCAAACCCAGCCGTCACCGCCGCAGCCACCCTGACCACTACCATCCCAGCACAATCCCAGGCAAACTGTGTCCCACGCTCAACAACTGGCTCAACCAGCACGACCACAGCAAAACACAACTGTCGCCCTGGTTATTTCATCTTTACCTGCCACCTCTGCCGCCATCATCACTATCTCAGCTTGTGCCCACAAACATGTCACTGCAAACCATCACCGACCACACTCTGCAGTGGTGCACTGCCCACCACGACTGTAGTCACGAAGACTCAAATAACACCCAACTCATCAGGGAACCTCGTGGTCACCACGTGGCATGACGCTTGTGCCGCACACCAACCCCTCGACACCTCCTGAGCATTAAATCCTCACCCACCAGCCCACACAGGATGCCACCACAGCCCAACGGTACTGACACCTAACCCATGCAGACGTGCTCCAGGGCCACCGCATCTCCAGGTGGCCCCCAGGTGGGGTACCTTGGGAAGGGATGGTGTCCTCAGAGCAGGAGGGGGTGGTGGTCTGCGTGCTGTAGCCGCTGGAGTACTGGAGTGAATCCCGGCTGCTCTTCTGGTGCTCCAGGCTCAGCCCTCGAGTCAAGACCATGGCCAGGTCGCTGGCAGCGGGGGACACCTCCTCCCCATGCTGCAGAACAGGGCAAGGGGTTGCATCATTACCACCACCTCCTTCTTTTGAGCGACCCCCCCCATCCCCAAAAGCCCACCCGGCAGCTCCGTGGTGGCCAAGCAGGAGCCGGTACCTTGGCGGCGATGGTGGCCGGTGACATGCGGGGCCTGGGGACGTCCTCGCTGCCGATGGCCGAGTACCCACCACTGGCGGGGGAGCCCACCTCAGCCTCCCGCAGGTGCTCCACGCGGTCCTTCCGTCGCTGCAGGGTGGGCACCACCGGCTGGTCATAGGGGCTGGCCTTGGACCAGTCCTGCAAGGGCGAGAAGATGAACATCAGGCACCCCTGGCTCCCAGTTGTGGGTGCTCCTGCCCCTTGGTGGGATCTGGGTGGGGGAATGGTGTGTGAAGCCCATGAGGGGTTGGTGGGACCCCAGGTGTGACATGCGGTGGTGGTGGGACAGGGGAGAGCACTGGGTAGGGGGAGGAGTGGAATGGGAATAGGAATAGGAATGGGAAGGGGAAGGGGAAAAGTAATAGGAATAAGAGGAAGAGAAACAGGAGTAAGAGGAACAGGAATAGGAAGGTGAAGGGGAAGAGGAAAAGGAATAAGAGAAATAGGAATAGAAATAGGAAGAAAAGGAGGAATGGGAATAAGAGGAAGAGGAATAGGAAGAGGAAGAAGAGGAGGAAGAAGAGAAACAGGAATAGCAAGAGGAATGGGAAGAGGAGTAAGAGAAGTAGGAAGATGAATGGGAATAAGAGGAAGGAGAATGGGAAGAGGAATGGGAAGACAAAGAGGAATAAGAGGAATGGGAAGAGGAAGAGGAATAGGAAGAGGAAAGGGAAGAGGAAAGGAAGTGGGAAGAGGAAAGGAAGTAGGAAGAGGAAAAGGAAGAGGAAGGTGCTGCTGCTGAAGGCTTGCACTAACCGAGGTGGGGGAGCTGCACTCGCTAACCGACTGGCAGGTTTCGGAAGCCTCCGAGGACGCCGAGCTGGAGGACTTCTGCCGTGCCGGGAGCCGGGAGGGTTGGCGGTGGGGTGGGGGGAAGAGCAGCAGGTTTTAGCAAGCGGAGCCACCACCCGGGGGGCTGAGCAACCCCCGCAGTTCCCCCCCGCCCTTCCAAGCCCCGGGATGCGACCCGGCAGTGGGGACTGCTGGTAGCCCTTTCTCCCCCCTCCCACCTGCTCATCCCTTGTGGAGCTGTTTTGGGGGCGGTGGGGGACCCCAGAGAATCCTTGACACGGCGGGGCATGCAGGGGGACAGGAACGTTTTGCTCACTGGGAACTCGTACAAACTGGGTGTTACAAACTGGGGAGACTGGGCATGGAGAGGGGGGAGATCCCGGAGCTGTGTGTGTGCGGGGGGGGGTGTCAGCGCTGGAGTTTCCCTGCAGCATGACCTCCCCTGGCACCCAGATATTCCCAATATTTAACACTCCTGGGGGCTGCATCCCATCACCTCCGCGCCTGAGGTGTTTTACAGAATGGGGAAACTGAGGCAGGGTGGCCACCCTGACACCCCATCACTGCCCTTGCCTTGCCCCCCCCACCACCCCCGCGTTGCCCCCACTGTATACCTGGCTGGTGATGTCGGAGGGCATGGGGGACGGCGGTTTGGAGTAAGCGGCGTCCTGGGAGATGAAGCCGGAGTCGTGGGAAGAGACGCTGGAGAGGCGGGTGGCCGCGGCGGTGGGGGCGGCGGCGGGGGGGCTGCGCCAGGCTGCGGTAGCGATAGGTGGAACTGGGTGAGCAGGTCTGAGCCCCGCCGGGCCACGCCGTGCCACCCTTGGCACTGCTAACGCTGCTGGGGAAGTGGGGTGGGGGCAAAAAAAAGGAGGGGGGGTGGGGGGGGTACGCCGAGGATGCGACACGCCAGCGGGGAGGACAAAGGAAGGAAAAGAGAGTTTCAGACGGAGGTTGTGACTTGGGGAAACTGAGGCACGAGGACCTCGTTTTGCCTTCTGGGGCCCCCCAGAGGCAGGGGACACAGTAAAGGTGATGGTTTGCTTGTCCCCTGCCTCCAAACCCTCACGTCGTCCCCAAAACCCTTGCATCATCCCCCAAACCCTCACGTCATCCCCAAATCCTTCGCGTCATCCCCAAAACCCTCACGTCATCCCCCAAACCCTCACGTCGTCCCAAAATCCTTTGCATCATCCCCCAAACCCTCACGTTGCCCCCAAATCCCTCACGTCATCCCCAAATCCCTCACGTCGTCCCCAAAACCCTCGCGTCATCCCCAAAACCCTCACATCGTCCCCAAAACCCTCACATCATCCCCAAGACCCTCGCGTCATTCCCAAAACTCTCACGTTGTCCCCAAATCCCTCGCATCATTCCCCAAACCCTCACATCGTCCTCAAAATTTTCACGTTGTCCCCAAAACCCTCACATCGTTCCCAAAACCCTCAGGTCATCCCCAAATCGCTCATGTTGTCCTCAAAACCCTCGCATCGTCCCCAAAACCCTCACATTGCCCCCAAAACCCTCACATTGTCCCCCAAACCCTCATATTGTCCCCCAAACCCTCTCATCGTCCTCAAAACCCTCACATCGACCCCAAAACCCTCACATTGTCCCCAAAACCAGGGGCACACACCCATGGGTTCACCAGCCCCCTCCCCGCCTCACGCCAAGCCCAGTTCCTCCACGTTACTGGGCACCAGTATGGGGGACGTGCACCTCGTGAACAGCCCCCCAGAGCATCCTTTCCCCCCTCCTTCTCCCCTTCCAGGGCTGGAGCCCCCCCCATACCTGCACATGCTGGACTTGCGGGAGCTGGAGCTGCTGGGCGAGGACGGGGGGGTCTGGTAGGACCAGCTGTAGTCGGAACCCTTCAGGTCCTTGATCACCTGCAGGAAGGACGGGGTTTAACCCATTGCCCCAGAAAAATGCTCTCCCCACCCTCCCCAGGCTCGCCCACCCGGCCCCTCGCTGACCTGCTCGCTGGCGGGGGGCAGCTTGTGGGGCTCGGCGGTGAGGACCACCAGGTCCTCGATGATGCCCTGCAGGTGGGTGATCTCGCCCAGCATGGTGAGCTCCCCGTTCTGCGGCCGGACGAGAGGGGTCTGTCAGCATCCACGGGGCAGTAGCAACCCCTGACCACCCCAAAACACCCCCGAAAACTCCGGCACTGACCACCACGGGCTGCAGGAAGGTGATGAAGGTGCAGAAGCGCCCGCGTTCCTCGATGAGGGCTTTGCGGACTGCCTGCTTCTCCGTCTCCTCCAGCAGCAGGTACATGTCGTTGACATCCTGCAGCGCGTTGTCCAGCTGCGGCTGCAGGTCCCCCTTCCCTGCGAGAGGCGGGGGGGTCATCAGCTCCCCTCTCCAAAATCTGCTGGCCTGGGATGGGGGGGTCCCACAGCCAGCTCTACAGCCACAGGTCCCCTCTAACCCCCTTAAATATCCTGGGGAGGGGGGGTCTAGGAGGACCCTCACCATGGCAGCCCTTGGTGCGGGGGGAACCTCCCCCATCTCATCCCCTGTCCCGAAACCTTCATGTCATCCCCAAATCCCTAACAAGGACCCCAAAACCCTCACATCGTTCCCAAAACCCTCATGCCATTCTCAAAACCCTTGCGTTGTTCCCAAATCCCTCACATTGTCCCCAAATGTCTCACATCGACCCCAAATGCCTCACATTGACCCCAAATGCCTCACATCGACCCCAAATGCCTCACATTGTCCCCAAAACCCTCACATCGACCCCAAATCCCTCATACCATCCTAAAAACCCTCAGATCGACCCCAAATGCCTCATATCATCCTCAAAACCCTCATGTCGTCCCCAAATCCCTCACGTTGTCCTCCAAACCCTCAAGTCGACCGCAAGTCCCTCACATCATCCCCAAAACCCTCATATCGTCCCCAAACCCCTCACATCGACTCCAAATCCCTCATATCATCCTAAAAACCCTCAGATCGATCCCAAATCCCTCACATCATCCCCAAAACCCTCGTGTTGTCCCCAAATCCCTCACATCATCCCCCAAACCCTCACATCATCCCCAAATCCCTCACATTGTCCCCAAAACCCTCACATCGACCCCAAATGCCTCAGACAATCGTCAAAACCCTCCTGTTGTCCCCAAATCCCTCACGTCATCCCCCAAACCCTCACATTGACCCCAATTCCCTCACATCATCCCCCAATCCCTCACATCGTCCCCAAATCCCTCACATCGTCCCCAAAACCCTGACGTCGACCCCAAATCCCTCATATCGTCCTAAAACCCCTCAGATCGACCCCAAATCCCCCACATCATCCCCAAATCCCTCACATCGATCCCAAATCCCTCACATCATCCCCAAATCCCTCACATTGTCCCCCAAACCTTCAGATCGACCCCAAATCCCTCACATCATCCCCAAATCCCTCACATTGTCCCCCAAACCCTCAGATCGACCCCAAAACCCTCACATCATACTCAAAACCCCCACATTGTCCCCAAAACCCTCACATCGCCCCCAAAACCCTCACATCATGGGGGGGCAAGGACGGACAGATTAGAGACTGGGATGTGGTGGGTGGAGGGTGGGGGGGAGCTGATAAAGGAGGGGGGGCGGTCATAGCCCTTCACTTACCGAGCAGCTCTGCAGGAAGAACGTGGTGGGGATGGGGGGGAAGAGAGAAGGACACGGAGAAAAACGCGTGAAAAGATGCCGAGGGCTGGGGCGTGTGCCCCTGCCACCCCGTCACCCACCCCGGGCCATGCTGGCACCCCCCTTTCTGCAAGGGGGATGACAGGGAGGTGACCCCCCCCCCCCCCCCCAACCTTTCCCCACCTCACCTTTGCGAGCCTTTTTCTGGAGCTTGAGGGTGTCGGAGGACTTCTTCTTGATCTCGTGGCGGGCTCGCTTGTACTCTGAGGAGCACAGGAATGCTGTCAGAGGGTGGTGGGAGAGGTGGGGAGGCGGGGGGGGGCACCGCAGCAGCATCTCCCCCTCGCCCCAACACGGTTCCAGCCCACCCACCCCGCACCTTTCGCGTGGTCCTTGTCCAGCTGGTTGGCGGTTTTCTTCCAGTCCTCGATCCTGTCCTGCAAAGGGTTTATCAGGCTTTCCATGAGGGCGCTGGAGACGGGAGAGAAAGGCAGAGAATGTGGGAGAGAGACAGAGCTGGGGACACACACACACACACACAACCCCCCCACCCCCTGCACCCCAATCCCAACCGACACCCAGGGCTGAGCCCGGAAAACTCGTGTCAGCGATGATCCGGGCTTACTTGGTGAACTGTCGGAGCTTGGCCTCGATGCTGCGGTGCCGCATGCACATGCGGGTCAGCGCTGAGCCGATGTCCCTAGTGGCACCTGGCGAGGACGAAGTAAAACACCGCTGAGTGACAGGGGACATCCCCCGCACCAGTGTCAACCCAGTTTGTATACTGGGACCATGCTGGCTCTGGGGTGCTCTGAGTTTTTGGGATGCTTTTTTCCCCTCGAGAAACCCGCCAGATAAATAAATCGACACCCACCAAGAAATGAAGCACTAAACAGCCCTTCCTGTGGCTTCAAAATTAAAACTTGCTCCCGGGTTTGGTTTTTTTCCCCTTCGCCTTGTCCCAAATTTGGCCCTGGGGGGGCACAGGAGAAGGTGGTTGTGTCCCCCACCTCCAGGCTCAGGTAAAAAGGGGAGTTTGAGCACACCGGGGGGGGTCTGGCTGTTGGCCAACAAGGGAAAGCAGGAGCACGCCTTTCCTTGGTGACACTGCTGTTAACTCTGAAGCCTAAGGATGGCCACATGGTGGCAGTGCTGCTGGCAAATCCCAGGAAAAGCAGCAATCCAAAATCCCTGGGTGCAGGCTAGGGAGTGATATTCTGCCTTTCCCTCCCGCCAAAATAGAAGCCTCCAGAGACACCTCCTGCCCCTTCCAGGAGTTTTGGGCACCCCCTCCCCCCAAGCCCTCTCCCCGCAGTGCTGTGAAAACGGGGGAGCCCACAGGCTGAAGACCTTCTCCTCCAGCGCCAGGGTATCCTCCTAATCCCACTCCTAATGCTCTTATCCCGGCTCCTGCTGCTCCTAATCCGATTCCCTCCTGCATGCGAGGCCCCCACCCCATGCCCTGCCTCAGTTTCCCCACGCTGATGCTCTGTCTCCCCCTCCCCCCCAAAAAAAAAAGAAGCAGCGACTTCCCGACATAGCCCATGATGCCAACTCCAATCGTGCAGGTCTCCATGTCCCCCGCTCCTGCTGGGGGAGCCCTAATCCCCCCGGGAGCAGTGTGCCAGTAGGTTTGGAGGCAAAGCTGATCCTGGCTCAAGCTGCTTCCTCCTCCTCCTCCTCCTCCTCCTCTCCGCTCAGCTCCAGATGGCCTGGATGCCGCCAGTCTGCAAACCAGCCTGGGACCATCTGCTTGGCAGAAGTGGCTCCTGGCTTCCAGCAGGAACCTGGTGGGTGGGTCCGGAGACCCCCCTCGACCCCATAGCAGCATGGGTTCATGCCCACCTTCAACCTCAGCTCTTCACATCACCTCCCCGGTGGATCCCCGAAACGGGGTGTGGGTTCCTGCATCTCCTTCTCTCTCTCTCCCTGGATCCCTCGCCTCCAGCATCTCCCAGGTGGCCCCCCCCATCTTTCCAGCCCTGCTTCCCAGGGGATGCTCCACCTCGGATTGGTCATGTCTCCACGGATGGTGGAGCTCAAAGACCCGCTCAGCTGTGCCCCATTCACCACCCATGTCCCCCCTACACCTGGCCAAGCTCGGGGACCTCCCCCCCACCCCTGGGTGGGGGCAGTCGCTACCTCGGGTGTTGGTGGCCATGTCGGCCACTTTCTGGAAGGCATCCAGGAAGGCAACTGCGGCCAGCACCGTGGTCCTGGGGCAGAGAGAAGGAGGAGGGGATGCTCAGCGGGTGCTGAGCACCCCAGGATGTGCCTGTGGAGAAGGAGAAGGAGGGGGTCCCTCCCGCTCATTCCCCCCTGCCCCATCCCCAACCACTCACCTCAGCTGGGAGTGCAGCTTGGTGGCCTTCGAGTTGAAATCCTCCCAGATGGGGTAGGAGCTCTGTGAGGAGGGAAGGGGACAGTGAGAGCTGGTCACCACCCTGACCAGAGCAGCCATGGCCAAACTCACCACCATGGGGGGTTCCAGCCCCAGTCCCTGTCCCCCTCCAAGCTCTCCCTAGACCAACGGGCCAGGAGGGGAGCTCTGGGTCCCCCCCCAGCCCTGAATGGGGACAGGGACAGGTCACAGGGGCTGCAGAGGCCACCCTAGCGCCATCCTGGTCAGGACATCCTGATGCCATCCTGGTGCAACCATCCCAGAAAGACTAGTCCCAGTGCCCCCGTGGTGATGCCATCCCAGTGCTGTCCTTTGCTACCATCCCAACGAGTCCATCTCAGCACTGTCCCAGCAAGACCTGTCCCAGCAAAACCAGTCTCAGCGGTGTCTTGGAGATGCCAGTCCTGGTAAGACCATTCTGGTGCCATCCCAGTGAGGCCAGTCCCAGTAATGCCAGCTCCAGTGCCATCCCAGTAAGACCAGTCCTTGTGGCGTCCCAGCAAGGGTAATCCTGGTGCCACCATATGGCGAGACCATCCCAGTGAGACCAGTCACAGTGTTGTCCTGGTGAGGTTAATCCTGGTGCCATCGTGGCGAAGACATCCCAGTGCCAGCCTGGCACAACCAGTCCTGGTGCCACCATCCTGGTGCCATTGCAGCCAGGCTGGTCCCAGCAAAGCCATCCCAGCAAGGCTAGTCCTTGTGCCACCATATGATGGCAGCACTGTGGACTTGCAAACCACCCCCAGGGTGGCCACCGGGCTGGGACATGGGCACTTGGAGTCAGCCTTGCAGGACACAGGTCACCACACATCCCCGTGAACCTAGTTTGGTGTCACCCCTTGGGGACAGTTTGCCCGAGGGGGCACAGAATCAGCCCAGCGGTGGTTTTTGGGGACCACGAAAGCTCCAATTTCCTTGTGAGTCAGCAAAGAAGGGGTTTGAGGATGTCACTTCACGTGTCACTTTGTCGCCGGAGGGCAGGGCCACTGACCCTGGGCCACCTTTCCCCAGGCAGAGGATTTCCCCCCTCAAATGAGGGAGCAGACTGTGACACCCCTCAGCCCCCCCGTGGTGCCGAGTGGGAAGAGGATGGGGATGAGGACAACGGGGAGAAGGACATGCCAAGGTCACCCAGGGGCGCTGAAAGAAAGGGTAACAGGAATAAAGCTAGCTCGAGGACTGCCACCAGCATTTGCAGCCCCATCATCCTCATCGCATGTTGAGGGGTGTCAAAAAGCCCCTGTCACCAAAACAAGGTCCCTCCTTTGCCCCCGCTGCTCAGTGCAGGGCTCCTGACCCGAAGCATATCGCTGCCATTGAATGCTGTCACCTCTCTGGACTGGAGAGTAATTATTCCCCATCCTCAGGACCAGTGAGAGGGGGACAGGGATCACCAAGAGGGGGACAGGGACCACCAAGAGGGGGACAGGGACCATCAAGAAGGGGACAGGGACCACTGAGATGAGGACAGGGACCATCGAGATGGGGAAAAGGACCACCGAGATAGGGCCAGGGACCAGTGAGAGGGGGACAAGGACCACCGAGATGGGGCCAGGGACCAGTGAGAAGGGGACAGGGACCACTGGCCATGGGTGCTGGGCTGGGGCTGTGCAAGGTCCAAGCTGAGCGTGGTGGGGCTTTTCCTTTTTTTGTTGTTTTTTTTTGTTTTCACTCCCCTCTCATTTTTCTCTCACATACAAACAGCACAAAAAGCCGAATCCAGCCCGGTTGGATGCCACGGTGAGGGGCTCCCATCCCAATGGGGCTGGGGATGTGTCTGGAGGTGACAGCTCCGAGCTGGCTCATCCCATCCGCAAAACAGGGAAACTGAGGCACGGGCTGCCCCCAACCTCCGCCTCTAGGGGTGTCTCAGTGGAGATGCCGGGATGGACTGGCAGGACTGAAGGTGTTTGTGGGGGGGCAGCTGATCACCCCCATACCCTTTCCCACCGCCCCGGGGCTGGTGCCTGGGGAGAGCCATGATTTTCTCTCCCTCCGGGGCTTTTTTCCCAGCCTGGAGTCCAGCCCTTTGGAGCCATCACCGCCCCTCGAAGGGGTTAATCTCCTTCTCAGCAAGGCTTTTATTTTTTTTTTTTTTTATCCCCCCCCACCCCCTCCCCTGTTTTGGCAATGACAGCATTGTCTGAACTGGGCTGCAGCAGGAAGAGAGGAAGAGGAGGAGGAAGAAGAGGGCTTTTACCTCCCCAAAAATGACTGGAGCTAAATCCCAACGCTGGGACCAGCAGCGAGAATTTTGCCCCCCCCCCATCCCCGCCTCCCCGTTCCTGAGGTGAAGAAACCCGGCTGTTCCCCTCATCCCCGCTCAGCCCCCAGGCAAAAATACCCCCCCCCCCCCAGCATTTTTTCTTTATGTTTTGGGGGGAATGAATAAAACAACAAAAAAATTTTTTTTTTTAAAAAATCCCAGAACACAGGCCCCCATCCTGCTCCCAAGGAGGGTGGAGGTGATATCCCTTCCCGGGTAGGAAAATGGGATTGAGGAGGGGGAGGAAAAAAATCATCTTTTTTTGTTCCTTTGGTGTAAATCTCAGTGAGATTCAGCAGAAAAACCAAGCTGGGGGGGTGGCAGGAGGGGCAACGCAATGCCCGAAACAGGTGATGATCCTCAACGTGGGGCTAGTGATACCTGACATGGGGCTAGCAGTACCCGATGTGGGGCTAGTGATACCCGATGTGGGACTAGTGATATCCGAAGTGGGGCTAGTGGTACCCGATGTGGAGCTAGGGATACCTGACATGGAGCTAGCGGTACCCGATGTGCGGCCAGTGATACCCGATGTGGGGCCAGTGATACCCGATGTGGGGCCAGTGATAACTAATATGTGGCCAGTGATAACTAACATGTGTCCAGCGATAACTAATGTGTGGCCAGCGATGTCCAACACGGGGCCAGTGATGCCTGCTCTGTCACCCCGGCTTTGGTGTCTCTGGTACATAGGGCTGCCGCGAAGCGGTGACCCCCCCAAATCCAGTGTCTGATGTCCCTGTGGAGCCCCCAATGCCCCCACGGGAGGTTCGGTCACCCGGTGCCACGCTCTGACACCCCACGCGGAGCCCCGATGCCTGGGGATGGATAACGGAGGGGGGTGACAGGGGGCTGAGGGATTCAAGGGGGTGACGCGGTGGGGGGTCTGTGGGACTCCAGCACCCCAATGCCGGCATCATCCTAGAATCATCCCCGTTCCGACATCCACCGGCGGTGGATGCGGAGCCCGATGCGGGCTGTTGGGCGCCCGGGGAAGGCTGCGGGGCGGAGAGAAGGGGGGTGACAGCTTAGCGCGGGGTGGGGGGGGTTTCCCTACCTTCATATCGTTGATGATGGCTTGGAAGAGGCCGCCGAGGGCTCCGCACTCCTTCTCCGCCGTCTCCATCGCTGCGGTGCGGCAGCCCGGGGCGGGCGGCGCCGCCGGGGGAGGCCTCGGCGGGCCAGAGCTCAGCAGCGGCGGCGGCTGGGGGGGGGCGGGCGGCGCCCGGGCGGCGGCGGCGGCGGCGGGGAGCGGCGGGGGGGCCGGGCGGGGCTCGGCGCGGTGCATCGCTCCCCACCCCCCCTACCCCTGCCCTCCCGCACTAACCGGGGGATGAGCGGACCCGCCGCCCCCCCCTTCCCGCCCCGCTTTCCTTTTTCCCCCTTCTCCGCTCCCCCCCTCCTCCTCCCCTCCCCGCCTCTCCCCGCAGCGGGGAAGGGATGAACGCGGAGAGAAGCGGAGCGCGGAACGGGGGAGAGCGGAGAAGCGGTGGCCCCGGGGCGGCGGCGGCGGCGGCGGCGGCGGCGGGGGAGGAGGAGGAGGAGGAGGAGGAGCGGGGAGGGATCTGCGCGGCACATGCGCCGCCCGCCGCGGGGCTGGAGCGGGGGGGAATGGGCAGGGAAAGGGGGGGTCGAGGGGATGAGGGGATGCTCGGGGGAAGCCCGAGGGATGCTCAGGGGGCGGCAGCGGGGATACCGGCCCGGGGGTGGTCGGGGATGTCCTTGGGGGTGCGTGAGGGACCAGCTCCGGGAGGCCCAGGGATGCTGCCCCATTGCTGGAGGGGGGGAAGCACCGGGGGTTTGCTCCCGGGGAAGTGGAGGAACGCCAAGGGATGCTCGGGGGGGCGGCAGCGGGGACACCGGGCTGGGGGTGGTCGGGGGTGCTCCGCTGGGAGGGTGGGTGTGTTGTGGGGGAGCGGTTGGAGAGCAGCTCCCGGAGCCGTGGGGATGTGGTGGAAAAAGCCCCGAGGGATGCTGCCCCACTGCGGGGCAATGGGGAGCACCGGGGGTTTGCCCCCCCAGGACAGCCAAGGGATGATTTTGGGGCGTTGGGCGGGGAGCGGGAGAGCACAAAGTGAGCTCGGTGACGTTGGGATAAAGACGGGCAACAGTGCGGGATGCTGAGGGGTAACCCCCGCCCCGATCCCTGGAGGTTACCAGCCCTTTCCAAGGGCGGTCTGACACCCCCCCCCCACATGCCTACGTGTGCTGCAGGCAGCTGCCTTGGGGTGTGTTGAAGTTAACACCCTCCGGGGTGATTCTACAGCAGCTCTGACACATCTTGAGGCACCCAATTACTGGGGAAGCCGTGGGAAATGCCAGCAGACAAACCCTTCCCCACAGCCCCTCAGGATCTGGGATGGGGTAGGCAGGGTCCAGGCTGAGCCCCGATGCACCTCGCTGCACCTCACAGCAAAACGATGCTCGGTCAGGGTTCGGCCTGAGCCGCCTGTTGCCCCTCATGCTGGAAAAACAGCCCCGATACCCCAGCTGCTCCGGCCGGCGCTTGGTCAAGAGCCACCCATAAGGAAACGATTACGGCTTGGCGCTCCAGGCAGCCAGCTGGAATTTCTCCCCATAAACCCCGTCCCTCGGCGTGGAAAGAGGCTGCCTGGTGCCGGCGGGAGCGATGGGCCAGAGCTCAGGGGCCAGCGGTAGCCCTGACCTATGTCACCAACAACCTTGCAGTGGTTGGGGAGAGGCAACAGGGACCCCCCCCAACCCCATCCTTGAACCGTAGGGCTTGGGAAGCCACCCCTTGCCCATCCTGAAGGGTTGGCTGTTAAAATTAACCCGCCGTGACCGGGTTTGGAAAGCCCTTTCCCGGGAATGACAGGAATGTCTTTATCCCAGCCAAGGCAGCACTGGTGCGGGGCTGTTCGGGGAACCCGCTGCCAGAGCCTGGCTCCGCTGTAAACAGGCCAGGAGCCATAAAAACTCCACGAATTCCTCCTACTCTCTCCCCTCCTTTTCTTTTGTTTTTCCCCTGGGGATCAGGTGAGGGCCCAAAACACTTTGAGGATGACGGTCACCAACACCAACGGTCCCTGGGCGCCGTGGGATGGGGGCAAAGGCAGCGCCGGCGGCTGCCTGGGGCCAGGAAAATGCCTGTCACTGCGCTGCGGTTTCGTGACCATGGCCTGGAAGAAGAATTTCGATGGTGTGGGCTTTTCCTTTTTTTTTTTTTCGTATTTATTTTTCTCCTGCTGGGAAGACGAGCAGGCGGAGGGAGCCCCGGCTCGTCTGGCGAGCCAACGTGGCAGGGCTGGGTCGAGCCCGATGCTCTGCACCATCCCCAGGCGTTTGGCTCCCCTTGAGACCAGACCCACGAGGATGAGGAGCCCAGCTACCAGAACGGGCTTGCTCTGCATTGCTCGTTTTATTTTATCACGGAGAGCTTAAAGTAGGAACGAAGACTCGAGGCTGGGTGCAACGGGGGGCTCTGCTGTCCCCACCCCTCGCCCCGGCGGGGAGTTAAGGCTGCGCTGCCGTCCGTGCAGAGAGTCGGGGGTTTGGGGAGGGTGCGTGAGTGTGGGGAGGGGGCCAAGAGCCACGCACGGGAGTGGGAGTCCCCGGGCGAGATGCCTCCAGCACAAAGGATGGAAGTCAAGGCGGTGAGAGGTGGCCGGCGGCCCTGTGTTCTTGTTTTTTCCAGGGGCTGCTCCTGCCCTTCCCCTCCGGTCTTGCTGGCAGGAGGCTTGGCGCTCAGCTGACAGTCATGGGGAAGGCATTAGCAAAGCAAAGGGGTGTTTCCTCGCTCTACTGCAAGAGGAGGCGCCTTCCCTCGGCCCTTTCTCTTCCTGCAAACCCGTCCCCGTGTCGCCCGGCTGCAGCTTGGGGTGTTTCCCCCTGAACCAGGAAGGCCAGCCCCGTCGCCGAGCTTTCGCCCGTCTTCCTCTGCCCATTAAACCCACCAGACCCTCCAGCGGCCGGTGTCCCCGTCCCCTGGTCCCTGCCCCAGCAACCGTGCCCACCGGCGGCCGCCACGGTGGTGGGGATGCTCAGAGGACCACCCGCCGGTCCAGCTGCTCTGCCCGCCCGGCTCGCTGGTGTCGGGCTTCCAGGTGCTTGTTTTGGACCTTCTCAAAGTGTTGCAGCAGCTCCGTGTAGTCGATATTGGGGGCTGACGTCCTCTTGAAGCCGGCGGTGCTTGGTCTGGTGCTGTCCCTGCGGGGAAGGGAGGAGAGTATGGGGGCTGGAAGGGGAAGGAGATGCTCATAACCCTCCCTCTCCGAGTATCCATCACCTTGTCTTGGAAGAAGCCAAGCTCAGCGCATCCTAGTGATGCTGGTGCCCCATGAAACTGTCCCAAAGACCCGTTCCTCTCCCCTGAAAGCTTAAGATGGAGCTCAAGAGGTCCTGGGATGGGACAGAAGGGACAAGGCCCCAGGAGAAGATGGCAAGTGGCTCTGGAGCCCCCCGACGTCCCCCCGGGGAGTGGGGGGGTGCAACTGGGGCCGGTCTGTTCGAAAAGCCGGCTTCGGTGTTTGAAGGAATGTAGGTCAGAGTTAATCAGATGCTCAGGCCGTCTGACAGCTCCGGTTGCTCGAAAAAAAATAAATAAAATGAAACCACTTGCCAGGGCTGGAAGTGATGGGGGGAGTGGGGGGGAAAGAAGCACATACAGCCCCCTGTCCCCGAATTAAAATCAGCGCTCATAAAAGCCACCCCAGGGGAGCAGTTAAAAGCCAAGGAGCGGCAGCAGCAGTGTTAATTCAGAAACGTGCCCGTCTTAAGAGCAATTCTTTTTGTTCCCAGGGATTTGCAACCGCAGGTTTATCATCAACGCACCCTCTTTTGCCCCCCCTCTCCAGCTCATCAGCCAAGGGCTGGAGAGCAAACCCCGCTAATGAAGCGGGCGGGCAGCACCCCTGGGCAGGCAGCAGGAGGGTTTCGGGAGGTCCCCAAGGGAGATGCCACCCTTGCAGGGTGCTCCCCAAAGGCCAGGGGCGGGGATGGAGCAGGTGTGCAGGCGTGACAGGATTTTTTTGAGTGCCATGAAGGCTGTCCGGGGTGGGGACACGCACAAACACACGCACACACGCTTTGGGAGCAACCCCCCTTGAGCTGCCAGAGTGTCTCTCCGTAAACCTCCTTCCCAGCTCTGCTCGTTTCCATAGCGACCCCACAAGTGAAATTTTCCATCCCGGATGCCAAATGCCTGTGGATGAGGCACAGCCCTCCCAGGGTTACCAAATATAGACACAAACTCCCCCCCCTCCGCCCCTTCCCACCACTCCAACCCCGAGCCAGAAACTCCCCGGCCACGGGGGCAAGGAGCAGCCTCGGCCACAAAGGAATTGGGTGGGCACAGAGCGTTGGGCTGAGCCTGGGATGACAGGGATGCTCAGCTGTGGAAAGAAGAGGGGGAACACGCACACACGGCTGGTCCGGCCCCGATGTTTCCGGTTTTGGGGGATCCTGGTCCCCCCCACGTCACTTACGCTGTCTGCATGAGCTCGGGGTTGGGCACGCACTGCAGGCGGTGCGAGAGGAGCTGGAAGGCGTTGCTCTGGGGCAGCAGCATCAGGAGGCCGTAGAGAGCCTTGATCAAGTAGGGGTTGTTCTTCACGTCTAGCAACTGCAGGCGAAGGTCTGGAAAAGGAGAGGAAGAGGATGGGCGAAGCCAAAATGCATTTTGCCTCCAACCCCCATAGTAGGACCTCCAAAGGCTCCAAGCCGACCCTGGGGGCACCTGCAGGCACCCGCAGCCTGTCCCCTCCCATTATCTCACCCAGATTTGTGTCCCACGCTTGCCAGAAGTCCCTTTCCTCACCACAGCCCCTCCAGCTGCCAGCTAGGGAAGGGGACAGAGGCTCCCCAGGCTCCCATCCCTGCTGTCACTCAGCCCCAAGCCTGTGCATGCTGCCTGCCTGAGGATTCACATGCAACATGAGATTGCTCCTCAGCTTCTGCAGGATTAGCAGGAATAACCCCCCCCTTGGGCCATCACACATCAGGACGGGTGGGTGAGCCCCTCCTGGGGACCCTCTGGAGCTCAGCCCTGACGGTTACGTGCGTTGGCCTCTGGCGTTGCTGAGCAGCAACCTTCTTGCTCCTTCCACCTTCTCATGGGTGGAAAGGTCTTCTGGAGCCCTACAGACAACCGAGGTCCCACCCAGGGCAGCCCAAGGGATGGGGCAAGAGGTCCCTCCAGCATATCTCCCGGTTGCCACCAGCACCTCTGGTGTCTCCCCAGGATACTGCTCTATGGGGGAGACACGTCTGACCCCAAAACTCGAAGATAAAGGTCAGAGTGAGGAACCCTCAAGGAATAATTTGGGGCCATGGTGAACCACCATGGGCTGTGGGGAAGTCCTGCTGGGGATGAGGCAAGGGCACAGAGCGTGACTGAAGGTCACCCTGCATCTCCATCGCCTGGCTGCTCTTAAATACCCCCCCACAAAATCTCGTGGAACTCTGTAGGTCCCCTCCCAAATCCTTTCCAAGGATGTTTCCCAACACCCTCACTGACCCCACCCCCAGAGAGAAGGAGCAGCTGAATGTCATCACGAGAAATCCGCTGCAGCCACCCTGCCAGATGTGTGTGTGTGTCCCCATCCCAACTCCCACCCACCACGTCCCCAGCCCTCCCAGCCTATCTGGGGGACACACATACACTCAGTGTAGGGGGGACCCACACTTCTGGGGGTCAGATGCAGACAGTGAGGCAGCTCTGGGGTTTTAGGGCTTAATTCTCTGTTTCCAGGAAAAAAACCCCCACACCTTTTTTCTTCCTGAAGCACCCCCCTCAGCAGCACCCACAGTGCCACCTATGGCTCCCCTCATCTCACACCCTACCCAAAATCCTTCCTGGAGATGGTCAGCATGGTCCAGACCCCCTCTTTCCCATCCTTCCCCCCCTTCCCCTCCCCTTCCCTTTGTTCGGTGCCAGCTCCGCTCGCTCCCTTAACCTATATCTGGGGGGCAAGTTGTCCCCGTCCCTGTGTCGTGTCTGTCCCTCCCCCGACTCTGCCCCAACTCCACCGATGCTGCCAACGCGCCCGTCCCTGGCGGGCAGCTCCAGCACTGGGCAAACCTCCCGGCAAGAAGTCTGATAACTTCTGCTCTATTTATTCGTGGCAGCGGCTGCTGCTCGCGATGGAAGAGCCGGGGAGGGGGGAACGCGCCCAGGGTTGGCGGCACCTCCCCTTTCCTCCTTACACGTGAAGATGGGGCACTCGATGAGCTGCACCAGCTTGTCCACCTCGGTGAGGAAATCCACGGTGACCTCCAGATCCCCGCTGGATGCCGCCGTTAAGGAGGTTACCTTGGAGAAAAATAATAAAAAACCCAAAAAGCGGCCTCGGCAGATGGTCGTGGGCAGGGATCGGGCGGGAAGGAACCAGGAGGAGCGGGCAGGGGTGGGGGGAAAAGGCAGGCTGCCCAAAAAACTCGCCAAAGCAGGCAGTAACCTCTCCCTCTGCCATTAAACCCACCTCCTTGGCGGGGAGGAGGCCAAAACTTTCACCTTCCTGGGAGGAAGAGGATGCTGAGGAGCCTCCCCTCGTGGGCAGGGGAAGGTCAGCGCTCAGCCAGCACACGCTTTCCTCTTTTTACACTGTAAAAACTCGAGAAGAAGCGAGGGGAAGGGAGCTGGCGGGCACCCAGCCTGGGCTGCCCTGCCCTGCTGTCGCAGGGACGCCGCCCCGGTAATGACGGGCTGCGGGCGGCAGGGTTGGGCTGGCCCCTGGGATGAACTTGGTGGCCACAGAGGGACCAGGGGGCCACCGATCTCGCAGAAACCCCCCTCCAAAAAGGATACAATTTCTGGATGAGGTCGTAGGCGTGCTTGTAGTTCTGGGTGAGGAAGCAGAGGGACACAGTGGTCACAGGGTTGTGGCACCAGGAGCGGTACAGGCAGCAGAAGAGGTTACGGCTTTCCTGGGGAAGAGAGGGAGACATCAGGGTCAGGTCACCAGCTGGAGCAAGGATGGGGCTCCTGGGTCCCTGAAGTGCCACCAAGACATGAAGGGACGTTTGTGGACCCACTAAGTCCGCACGAGTCCACCAGTCTCAGGACATGGAGACCAGCCTGGTCTCCATCTCCTGGTTTTGGGTGGCAGCATGATGGGGTGGCCCTTGTCCCACCCAAGGGGACACCACTGCATTGCTGGCCATCATGAGGAGGAGGAGGAGAAGTCTTCCTCCACCTCCTCGCCTTGCTTGGATGTCACTGGTGCTGGTGGCAGCTGCTTGGCAAACCCCCCCAGGCACGTTCCTGGCAGGGACAGCTGACCAGAGGGATCTGCTCCCACTGTCACCTGTCCCCTGGCCTGTGCTGGGGTGGCAGGGGAGGAGGTGGCAGCTGCTGGAGGCCTCAAGAGCCCATTCCTGTCCCAGAAGGATAAAAGCAGGAGCTGGGCACATCCTCTGAGCTGCCCTTAACTCCTGAAGAGATAAGGAAGGATGAGGCTGACCCAGGTACCCAAGCTCCAGCCCTGGGACCGAGCAGAAAGACACACACCCAGGTGGCTGCTGCTGGGTCCCCCCCACCCCCATTATGTCCCCCCCACCCCCATTATGTCCCCCCCAGTAGCTGAGCCTGCTCCATACCGGGGTCTTCAGGTCCTTCAGTTGGTTCCTCAGCTGGAAGAGCTCGGAGGACGTCAGCAGGATGGTGTTCAGGGTGTGGACCATGGTAGAGGCGAACTTGAGGTCCTCTTCCCGAAGCAGTATGTCTGCCATGGAATGGAAGATGTTTTCTGCGTTCAGAAGGAGGCAAAGCTGCCTGCGTATCACAGGGGAGAGAAACCGGGGAGGAGGGGGAAGGACGGTTAATGAGCGTGGCCGAGAACCTCACCTGAGCCTGCGCACAGCAAGGGAGGATCAGGGATGAGAGACACGGTTGGCCCAGTAGGGTGGCACCAGAAGGGACATGCTGGAGTAACACCAGGCTCTGTATTTGGAGGGCGCAGCTATTTGCACCAGGGCAAGACCCCAAAAAACCCAACCGGGCTAAGACACATCCCTGGTCGTGCTGCTCTGGCACCTCGCTGGCACCCACCGCCGTGACCTGTTGTCACCTTGAGCCTCACCGTGACCTCCCTCGGGAGGTTTCAGCATCACTTTACACCCTTTACAAAGCAATCCCTCCTGGAAGCCCGGACCTGGAGGCTGCCTTTCCCCTCTACAACCTCCACTTTTTTCCAGTCACCTGCTCTTTGAACTCCTCCACGCTCTGGCTCCCACCAGATCCGGTGTCAAGGGGCTCTGGGCGGTGAAGCCGGACTCTCTCCACCGGACAAGGAGCGTTCTGCCCAAAACACAGCGGAGCTGGCGCCACGGACCGCTGAGGGTCACGACAGGAATGTTCTGCTTCACAAAAACCCTTGGGGCATTCTCAAGGTTTTCGACATTTTGGACCAGAAAGCAAAAACCAACTACATTATTATTGTTATTTTTTTTTTTCCCCCTGCTTGTTTGGATTTGGGGATTTCCTGTTTTCCTCCAGGCTCCTGCCTTCTTTGGGTGGTTTGTCTGAGGACACCTGAAACGCTGCCCTGCTTGCCGGTGCCCGCACTGGGTGGAGCCCACCCAGCTCCCCACCTTCTCCTGAAACTGGGATGTTCCTCCAGGTCCCCATACCTCCCCCATGGGCTGATGGGGACCCTTGGCACCCTGGAAGGGATTCCAGTATCCCCACAGCTCCTCTGCTTTCCCCCAACTCCTACCAAGCGCCGCTCCTCACCGGATCATCTCAGTTGGCAACCAAACACCCTCCCTGGAGGCATCTCAGAAGGGTTTAGGAGGCAAAGCTTCGGCAGCTGCGTGGGAGGCACACCTGAACTCCCTCCACAACCTCTGAGGTCACATTTTCACCTCCTGGGATGAGGAAGGAGGCAAGTTTCTAACCCTCACCCTCCCAGGGAAGGACTGGTGGAAGACTGGTTATAGGAAGACACCAAAGATCATGCTCTAAAGCCTGGTGTTCTGGGGATGTAGAAGGTGAATGAAGAAATGGACTTCTGCTCCCAACAAGTGGAGGAAGAAACCCCTCATCTGCCTCCCAGCCCTGCCAAATAACCCGTCCCCTCCCGGCTTCTCTCCACCGTCGGCAGCTCCCGCATCCCGCCTGGCCGCCGCCGGACAATGAGATGCTCTGTGCGGGCTTTTACGTAACCCACCCCGGCGATCGCCCGGGACCCCGTTAAAATGGAACGGGCCGTGATAAATAAGCTCATTTATCCCAATTATTCTTACGTAACCAGCTGCATTCACAGGGATGAAAACGCTTCCCCGATTTCTCACCGCTTGGCCGCGGGGCTGGCTGGAGGAGGGCAGAGCGATGGGAAAACTGAAGCGTCGAGGGAGGGAAGGGGAAGGCAAAGGCTTTTAGTCCAGCCTGACGAAGCCAAAAAGCAAATCAATAGCTCAGCGGCGCGGGCAGGATCCAGGCAAAGCAAACTCAGCCTAGGCAGGTCTAAGCCCAGTTTGGTTCCAGTAAGAGAGGACAACTGGATGCCCCATCCTCGCTGAGATCCCTCCAGCAGCCGCGCTCAGACCGGGGAGGGGGATGATTTACTGCACCCAAACTGGGGAAGGGATCCTTCAGGGACAAATACCGGGATGGTTTTACTCCCAATTCCAAAGTGTGCCTGTACGGCTGGAGACCAGCTCTTCAGCTCGAGTCGGCGCTTTTTCACCTTTCAGGCTGTGAGAAGAGCTCAAACAAGCTCAGCCAAACCAAAAAGTGGTGCCGGCGAGCATCGAGGGCATGGTGGGGTCTCCCCCCCGCGCCGCTGCTTTTCCATGGAAAAGGAAGGCTCTGGCTTTTCCATAAATAGGAGCTCTGACGCTCGGCTGGCTAACGCCGAGAGAGCCGGGGAGGGGGGAGCCGAACGCGAACCGTTTTCTAATTTCAGGGCTGGTTTTGATTAGAGGGGAAGGGTTGGGTCCGTTCTCCCTCCTCTCGGTGGGAAACTGGAAACCGTCGGGGTGTTAAAGGAGCAGGGTCTGTGTCCCCTCCGTGTCACCCTCCCACCATGGATGCTGTCCCACCCCCTCCAGCTGCCCCCAGGTAAGGAACCACTAGCAGAATGAATTCGCCAGCGCTGAGCAGAATCCAGCAATCCCAAACTCCCCCTCTGGAGCCCCCCAAAAAACCCCATTCCCAAAGGAGGGGACAACTGGCTGGTCACGCAGCTGTCCCGGTCTCTGCGACAGCTGAGCCCAAACTGGGGGCGGCTGCTGGTGGGACGGGTCCCCCAGAGCCGGTCCCCTGGGAGGCTCCAATGGCACGAGGGGAATGCGAGGCAGGCTGGGAGGATGGCAGGGGCCAGGGTAGAGCAAGAGGGGACAGGTGGCTTCAAACAAACCAGATGACATACCGCAGACACATACACCCCATAAACACACACATATACATCCCAGATACATACATCCCATAAATACATGAATATATATAGCTAAAAACATATATAAACCCCCCAAATATATATATCTGTTATATGGTGTCTCTCCCTGGGGCTCCCCGTGGGTCTCCCTTGCCCGTGGGGACCTGGCGTCCCCGAGGACCTCCCGGCGTAGGAGAGGCTGGGAAGCAGCAGCATCCCCCGGGAAGGCAGCAACCGCTGAGCATCACCCAGGCACGCAGCCCATAATGAAGCGCGGTGGTTAAGGCCATTAAAAATTTAACTCCTTAAATTAAAAGGGTTGATTCGAGCCTTTTCCGACGGAGTCAAGGCAGGCGGCCACGGTAGGAGGCGGGGAACGGGAGGCAGCGCTCGGCCGAGGCACAGGGACGGGGGACGTCAGAGCGATGGGGTGGCTTCAGAGCCACATCTCCAAGTAAGGGCAGGCATCCCTCTCACTTTTGACAGCTCGGTGCCTGGAAACCCGGATAATCTAAACATCGTGGTTGCAAAGGAGCTGTCGGAGCTCCCAGCTCACCCGCTTTTAACCGCTTTCAGCCCTGTCCCGAGCCATGCAGAAACGGGGCGGTGGAGGCAGCCTCGAAGCGGGTGAAAGTCTGGTTTTCCACGAAATAAATAAAAATAAGACAAAATCCAGCCTCGCTGCGGATGGACACGCAGTCCCCTACGCTGGGACCTGCAGGGAGCCCGGGGAGGGGAAGCGCTGCTGGCTGCCTCCCATCGCCCGGCACCATCCCGCCGCGTTCAATTAAGCAGGTGCTTCTTCATTAAGCACCAGCCCTTTGCTTTATTAGCTCTGGGCAGGCACGACGCCCCAGTGGGGAGAGGATCGTGTCACGTTCCACTTCCAGCAACTGGGACAGAGCTGGAGCCGGGCAAGGAGCCAGAGGAGGTTGGGGAGGCGGAGCGATGCTCCCAGGGGTTCTACCCCGTTTTTGGGCTCGTGGAGTTCACAACCTGAGGCTGTGAGGAGGGCAGAGCCCCTCTGTCCTTCCTCCCCACCCTCCTCTTCCTCTGCTTCCTTCTTCTCGCCTCCCCAAAGCTTTCCACCACCCTTCCTCCCCACGAGATGCCCCCGGCTCGATCCGTCTCGCTTAGGGGACCCACAGTCCCCGCAGTGCCCATCCTCGCCCCCCCCCACCAAATCCTCCTGCCTGGAAAAGCAGCATCCCCCAGGCCGGCCCAGCAGCTGGGATTTGTTAGGAATTTGCCAAAGAAGCAGAGATAAAATTAGGATGGGAAACGGGAGAGGGAGGAGAGAGCAGGGAAGGCAAGAGGATGCCGCTTCCCCACGTCCTTCCCCACCGCGGCGGCGAAGAAAATCCCAGTCCTCCATTTTTCTTCCCCTGCCGCCTTCGCCGAATCCGGCCTCCGGAGCTGCTCCTCCGGGCATGGGAAACCATGGCAACCCCAGGCAGCTCCCGCTTGCAAAATTCATCCGTTTAACGTAAGGGATTGTGAAGGGCTTGGGAAGTTTGGGAGCGGGAGGCAGGGCTGGGGAGCAGTGGGACCCTCCAGCTCCTCGCTCCCAGCTGCCCAGGACGAAGTGAGGCTCTGCCAGAACTGCTCCCTAACGAGCTTGAGTCCTCGTCAAGAGACAAAAGGGACTCGATGGGGCCTGTGACCTGGGGATGGGCTTGTCGGCACTGAGATGGAGTGAGATACGTGGAGGAGCATCAGCATGGTGGGAATGGGTGAAGATGGGTAACCTGGCCAGTGAAAGCCTTGGAGAGCATGGACATGCTCTTGAGATGGAAAGCCCTGGAGAGCACAGACAAACCCTGAGAAGGAAAGCCCCGGAGAGTGTGGACAAGCCCCTGAGAAGGAAAGCTCTGGAGAGTATGGACAAGCTTCTGAGAAGGAAAGCCCTGGAGATCATGGACAAACCCTGAGAAGGAAAGCCCTGGAGATCATGGACACGCCCTTGAGAAGGAAAGCCCTGGAGATCATGGACAAACTCCTGAGAAGGAAAGCCCTGGAGAGCACAGACAAGCCCTTGAGAAGGAAAGCCCTGGAGAGCACGGACAAGCCCTTGAGAAGGGCAGCTCTGGAGGTGGGAGCTGTCGAGGCTCACTCCAGGTGAGCAAAGAGCCTGCTCGAGCCAAGAAGACAACTTGAGCAGAAGCAGAACTCACGTCTCCTTCTCCATGCAGCTTTCGGACTCTTGTCGATGTCCCCATGTTGAGGTCCTGCTCTTGGACACGTCGGTTAAGCGGGAACGGGAGGAAGGGATCAAAGGCAGCCCATCAGAGGGAACAGCAAGGCCATTTGGGGGGGACACCTAGATTAATGTGTGACAAAGCCTGAATTTCCTTTTCAACCTGGCCAGCCCCGGTTTCTCCTGATGGTTATCAAGTTCCCCCAGGGAAACTCAGCGAAAGTCGCGGACCAGAGACGTGCAGATCCCAGGAGGAGACGTGTAGATCTCGGCAAGCTGGAGACAAGCCCTGCGCTGCCTTTGCTTGAAAAGGGAAAGGTGCGGAGTGTTTCACTGCAAACAAGAAAACCCTCCCACGGAGCGTCTGCTCGGCAGAAGCCGTCGGCGTGACAACTGCTGAAGGAGCCAGGGTGCCAGCTCGGCGCTGGGCTGGGGCCGTCGCAGCTGAAAGGCTCTCCCCAGGGATCCCTGGTTCATAAAGCAGACGTCCAATGCCTCTGAGCACTGAGATGATCAGTGAAATACCCACAGCTCCATGCCAAACAGGGAGGGGGAAATAGGACGGTATCGAGGAGAAGGAAGAGTTTCCTCACACGAAGTTTTTCAAACCTTCAGCTGAAGTTTCTTCAAGCTCCTTCTTCTGGTGAAGGTGAAGTTTCCTCAAACTTCTAAGACGAAATTTTGTCAAAGTTCGTCAGTTGAAGTTTCTTCAAGCTTCTTATCAGATGAAATTTCTTCCAAGTTCTTCAGTTAAAGTTTCTTCAAATTTCTTCTTCAGTTTCTTCTTCAGGTCACCTTCAGCACAGAAGATGACCGACCGCTGACATCATCTTGGATGGGCCAGCAGCTAAAAGATACCTAAACTTGGAAGCTTAATTGTCCACCCAGCCCAAGGCATTGCCCAACTCTTATGCCTAACACAGATGGGTGTGACAGCTTCTCCAAGGGGAAGCCCACAGCCAGCACCAGCCTCCAGCTGCCCAAGTGAGTGCATCCCACAGGTTTCCTTGAGGAAACCTCAAGGTGACCCATGGATAAAGCTATCCTGCCCCACAAGCCTACAAGCCCTATGACCTACGGAGCTCACAAGGTGCTGTAGGAACATCTGAGCATCTACAGGAGATTCACCTACAAAACGATCAGTTCTGCCACTCCGAACCCTTGAGGAAAGCAGAACGGCTCATCTACAACTGAGCCCGCCAGAGACTGGCCCCAAAGAGGGACTTGCACCGGGCAGTGACGTTTTCAGGCGAGCATCCTCTGTTTCGAAGGGGAGGAAGGGCAGGGGCTGGCTGGGGAGGGGGAGAAGACGCGTAAAAGCAGCAGCAGATCCTTCCTTTGAGACGTACGCTTCCCTTTCAGGCTGACAGCTGTGGCCTAATTTTCAAGAAAACTGACAAGCGCCTTATTTCTCTACACCCCCCCCCCCCCCCTTATAATTTCTCTTCACCGCAAATAAAATAGGTTACAGGAGCGGGCGCAAAGCTGTGACAACAGGAGCCGGGAGGGGTGTGCAGAGCTTGGGAGAGGTGGGAGCCGTGGTCCCTGCACTCGCCCTCCCTACAGCCCTTCTTTAAGACGAAGAAACAAAAGCGGTTTTGCTCCTAAAAGCAAGTGGGAGGAGCAGGTTGCTCTCCCAAAGGTGGATGAGCCTTTGTGTGCCCATCCCTCTCCCTAAGGGAGGCAAATTTAGGGGGAGATGGTCCCGCTGGGCATCCCCAGCAGAGGGACTGGAGGACAGCAGGAATACACCGTGTGTCTGAGGGCAGAGCTTTCCAAAAGCAAAGAAAAAAGGGTCTGGAAAGGGGTGGCAGCGTCCCACAGGTGGCATCAGTTGGGACCCGTCAACTTGGAGGTGAAGCTGCCTCGTCTCTTCTGCCAACAGCTCGATGCGGACCTGCCGCTGATTTTTCTCTCGCTTTGCCTGAGCAAACTGGCTGTATGTCACTCGAACCCATGTACGGACACGCGCCAGGCAGTGCCGATCCTCACGTGGCTCTGGGGTGAAGGAGCAGGGACACTCCAGCACATCCTAGAGCTCTGGGAAAGAGATGCCTATGAGGAACTTATTGAGCCCAGATGCACTCCAGACTCAAGAACTTCACCAAAAAAACACCCCAATCCCATTTACACTGTGGTTTAGATACCTTAGGTGTTCTCTCAGCTTTACTTCCGGGCTCTCCTCCACCTCTGGCTGCCTTTCAACATCGGGGAACTGATCCTGATGCCTGCTCTGCCTTCAGAGCCGGGATCCCTGGATGGATCCCCAAGGGGGGACGCAGCCTGAGGAGCCTCGCTCCCCCTAATCCCCCCAACATGAGTGGCTGGATGCTCCCTGCCAGGCCAGCACCCTCAGACCACCCGATGTTGGGGACGTGCTCCAGGCGCAGCTGAGCACCGGAGAGAAGGAACAGCAACCAGGGTGGGCTTTTGCAAAGCTCCACGCTTTTAGCAGGGAGCTGAAGATGTCCCATCCCCGGGACATCTCACTCCAGGACATCTCATCCCAGCCCGGCTGGACCCGTTGGCAGGAGTTCCAGACCCCGAGCTCTTCCCAAAGCACCATCCAGCCTCGAGCACCTGCCTTTGATGGAAAGCTGCAGCAAAGCGTGCCCGTGGGGAGTGCCGGAGCATCCTCACTCATTGCTGGTAGACGCCTGAAAGCAGCCAGGAATGGAAAAAACAAATAAATAAATCCTTGTGACGGGAGCAGCAGGAGGCAAAACACGCAGCACCGCCTTCAGGTTTTTAACCAAACGTGCCCTGCGCCTTGGGGATAAAGCTGAGCAAGACTCCCTATAAGAGGGACGGGGGGAAAAAAATGCCATTATTCAGCCTCTTCCAGGCTTCATATCCTGGTTTTTCCCTTCATGAAGATGCACAAACCGAGATGTCACATTCGCAGAGCAGGAGAAAGAAACACCACCAAAAACCCCCAAGCCCCGACTGGTGAGATCAGACAGGCCAAAGGCACCAACCACCGCGTTCCCGTGATAAGGGTCATCACCCTGCTGAGGGAAATTTGTGGAACACCTTGGAAGCTGCTTGTGCTGAAGCCCCACTCTGGGCGAGGCTAATCATCACCTACGGCTAAAACCTCCCGCCTTGCCTGCACCGTCCAGTCCCCCTTTCCGCAGACCGCTTTTCCGCAAGGGAGGAAACATCCCACCCCGGGGGAATGTGCCCTTTGAAGGCGCTTGGTAATTTTGGGGAGGATTTTCCTCCCCGTCACACGCTTCCCCTTCCTCCCCTCCACCCTCTCGCTGACCCGAATTAGTCCCAGCCCACTTGGGCGCTGCCGCTTTGCACGTGGTTCCCATTTTTTGATGGAAAAAAAACCAAACGTCGGATCCCTCCAGCCGGCTGGTCCCCTGTGGGACGACGAGTTCATCCTCAGGGATGAGCCCGTGATGGAAAACAGGCAACTGGGGAGCTGGAGGTTTTTTTGGGGTACGGTGGGGTTGCTGGCATCCACCCCAAATTCACATCAAGGCCCACCTTGAAGCGGGAGACACGTAAAAGCAGACCTTAGATGCCCCCATGCCGCTAAACCACCGTTTCTCATCTCCTGGAGTGGAGGCAAAGCCAGGGAGAGGAGATTTTTGGGGAGTGGGAAGTGCTGAGGAAGGAGTTTGAGTGAGGAGAAGCTCGCGGTGGGGAGCGCCAGGAGGGAGCCCCGCTTTCTGCTTTGCAAAATGGGCAGGGAAAAAAAAATAAAAAGAAATGAAGAGCTTTCTCCGGTTCCTCCTTTCTGCGAGGCTCGAGGGAGGCGGAGGCGGGGGGGATGGAGAGTTCATTAAAGCAGAAGGGCAGGCGGCCAGCGAGCATCCTGGCAGGCAGAGCAGCGCATTTTCGCAGGCTCGCTGCCTCCCGACACAGAAGCTTCCCTTGTAGCGCTCACAGCTGTTTGGATTTTACCCGAGTTCATATCACAGTTTATCAAAGGGGCTGCGTTTTTTTTTTCTCTTCCCTTTTTTTTTTTTTTTTTTTTTTTTTTTGCACTTTGCCCAGTACAAGCTGAACGGTTCCCGCAAAAAAAAAAAACACCATCCACCAACAAACGCGGGTTTTGTTCTGCGGCAAGGAGGGTGGGAGAGAGGAAGAGGTGGCACGCGCGCACGTGTGTGTGTCCTCAATCTCTCCAACCCCCCCTATTCCCTTGTAGAGGGAATTTTCAGGGCAATGGGAGCTGGAAGGGGCATCAGAACACCCGAAAGACGGAAGAGCAGGAGGGGGATTCTACGTGGTCGCAGCTCGTCGGGAGGTATTGAGATGTTTGCACGAGCAAACCCTGCAGCCAGGAGAGCTCAGAGAGAGAAGAGGGAGGATTTTGGTTAGCCCCAGACGGAGAGCACAGCCCTGGGAATGCTAGGCAGGCCCGGCAAAAAGCGATTTAACACGCTCCTCGCTGCCTGCCTGCCAAGAGCATCGCATGTCTGCGCTCCACAGCCCCCCAGCTCCCCTCTTCCCCCAGCCCAGTTAGCAGGTTAAAATGCAATTTGCTTCTTTTTCCCTGCTTTTTGGGGAGAAAGGGTCAGCGTCAGCCTCTCTCAGGGGCAGACAACTCCCTTCCTGCCCAAAAAGAGGGGACGGGCCTCCTCAGCCCCACACCAAAGGCATCCCACGATGGGACAGCGTTTGTCCCCAGCTCTGCCTTCTTCTCTGTCCGGCCCTCCACTGGCATCAGGATTTTGAGACCTCAAGGAAAAAGCAGGATTTCCACCCGGGTGAACTTTTCCCGTCTGCAGGAGCCACAAAACGGCGGCTCCGTCACGAGACTTGGGATTTTACAGCTCCCCAGCTAATGCCATAAATCGGCCAAATAACCTTACACTCTCCAGCCTATGTCTCCTGGAGCGGATGGACTCCAGCCCACCCTCCCAGCCGCCCCCCCCCAAAAAAACCAAAGGCCATCCCTAGTCAAACTGGCTGCATGGTGCTGGTGCTGGCTGAAAAATTGCCCCCAGGGCCCCTTCACCTCTGAAAACGCCCTGTGAGAAGGTGCTTGGCGGCGGGGAGGTTTATTTTAATGGTTCTATAAAACAAGTTGAGGCAATCCCTGCTCGCTGGCCCCTGCCCTGGGCAGTAAAGCGCTGACTCAGGCGTCCTCTCAGGTGCCGCTGCTCGGCGAGAAATCGGCCTCTCCGGGCTTAAAAGTTAAGCCTCACGCTTCCAAGCATCTGCACGGGGATGTCTCCGGTCACTTGGACATATCCTGTACCCAGGAGGGTTCATTTGCCCCCTGGTTAAGATACATCAGCCCCCAGCTCTGTCTGAGAGAGCAGCAGAAACCCGGCTGCTTTGGTGCTAGGCTCAGCTTAGTGAGATAAACCGGCTCCTGGAGCTCAGACAGATCCCAGGGAGGGACAAGGGGAGGAGAAGACAGCCCCTTCCAAGGGTGACAAGCTGCTAGGGCAGCCAGCCCCATCCTCAAACCACACTCCGAGCAGCAACAGCCATGTCCACGGAGTAGGACTTCGCCTTTCATTTAACCCCACAGCGATCAACAACCAAATGGTAACTCCAGCCCGTAAATCTCGGCGTGGGCTGAAAAACCGCGGCGTCGGCTCCGGTGCTGCCTCCCGACCGGCCGAGCAGCTTTCCCTCCGCCGGGTCCTTGCCCGCAGAAACAGCAACTGCCGCTTCCAAGGGGCCATGTGACTCTTTGGAAGCATCTCCGCATTTTTTTCTGCTGCTCCATCGTCGGGAGGCCACCAGCTGAATGCGAATGTTTGCTTCTTGCTTAAGGGATCTGTTGAGCTCCAGGAGGGCCACGTGCCAGCCGGGGCAGGCTGGAAGGTCTCGGGTCTGCTCGTCGAGGTGAGAGGTAACACCGATGCTCCCACCGATGCTGGCTCGGAAGGAGAAGGCGATGCTTCGAACCCCGCGTTTGGAAAGCGGAATAACTTTACTGGCTTCCAGCCTAAAAAAAGTCACAAGTGACAGCGAGAGAGACCGACCCCCAGAGGAAAACCCTTGCCTGCTGCGACGCAGAGAACTGATGCCAAGCCAAGAAAGGAAAAAAAAATCCTTGGAAGAGACCATGGGAGCGGGTTTGCCATCCCTCTGGTTGCTCAAGGGGAGAAGGGTGGAGAGCGTGAGAGTCTGGGTGAGACCGGAGCCCCCTTGGCACATCCCTTCGAGAAGAGGATCCCTTGCCCACGCCTGTTATCTTAAAGGCAGTTTGTGTCTCTTCTCTGGCAAACCATCCTGAGCTATGCAGCTTGGGACTGGGCTAAAACCACCCATCACAGCCCCTACGTTTGCATGGGAGGCTGTGGGTGCTGCTCCCATCCTGCTCCCAACAGGTATAGAGCGGCTTTGCCATGTTTTGGGGACCGCAGAGCAAGAAGCGGTCCCACCTCCATGGACTCCTTCCGAAATCGCCGCTTGAACCACCTCCCGTCCTCAAGCACGCGATGAACCATCACCTCCGCCTCCGAGGACACCGAGGACGTACCAGGAGAGCGACCAAAGTCCCTTCAGAGTCAGCAACCAGACGTGAGCAAGCTTGAGCTGGGTTAGAAAATAAACCACCTTTAACCGGCGACCCTCTGCCTGACCTTGCGAGGCGACGGGGAAAACTGCTGCGCCGCGCTTTAATGAAAACCCTGTCCCCCTTTTCCCCTTTCCCCCGAGCACTCATCCTTCACCTGGAAATCATTGCCTAAACTTAACAGCTCTGTTTTCCTTCCCTGCTTTGCCCTTCCTGGGCCAGCCGGCAGCACAAAGGGATAGGAGGGGAGAGGAAGATGATGGGTACAAGGGGAGCAAAGGGCTCGGGTCAGCGGTGGGGGAGGACCGTCGTGGTCTCTCAAGCACCCCAAGCACCTCCCGAGTCAAAAATGAGGCTGCTTCTCACCCCGCTGTGCGAAACAGCTGAGCTGGCTCCCGGACAGGGGAGGCATGTAACGTGGGAATGCGCATACGGCTTCAATTTGGGAAGCGGCTAAAAATAGCACCGCGAGGCTCCCACGTTCACTGGGTCTCTCCAGCAAGAGATCAATCTTTTCCAAAGAGTCCTGTATAAGGTTTCCTTCTCTATTCCCATCTTGCTTCTTCTTTTATTTTTTTCCCGGAGGCGGCAGAGATGGAGTCAACGCCAGCGCTTCAACCGCCATCAGTAGGTTTCAGAGTTAATTGCGAGTACCTGAGGGCACAACTCACTGCTTTGGCTCCAAATTTGCACCAATCCCATGTGAGCCACAATGTGACTCCACAAAGGACAGAGTCATGTATTTTTTTTTCTTTTTTTTTTTTTTTTGCTTTACTTGATTTTTTGGGGCATGAGTCACTCTAATAAAGCTTGGGCTTAATCGTGAGCCAGTCCCACTGCACCTCAGGCTGGCTGCTGTGAAAGCTGAGGCTCATCCCACCAGAGCCGGAGTTAAAAATTTGAGGTGGTGGCGATACGGGACAGTTGTTAAACGTGACTCTACTCAGTCTTGTTGTTCTAATTGCCCTGCTCCCTTCACAAGGAACAGGGGCTGCTTGAGTATGGCTCAAACCAGGGGTTGGGCAGACTGGGGAGAAGAGAGGGGATGCCACACGTGGGATATTGTCTCTGTCCTGTTTTTAAATGCTTGTCTGATTAAATCCAACATTTCCAGGCGCCTATCAGAAGCAAAACCCCATATGCTCAGCTACGTGATGCAGCACCGTATCTTAACATCAAGCCTCAAAGAGCCGCTCGCAACCCTGCCCTGCCCGCGTCTCTTGGTTTTGAAGCCGTATTCCACACCGCAACCTGCCGCGCTTCGACGTTCACCTCTTGACAAGACGAATCCAGCAATAACGTTTCGGCGGCGCTCTCGGGCTGCCCAGAGATTCGGGCATGAAACTGCTGCCCGGGAAGGTACACCCCAACACCCGGTTCGGCGCAGCAGACTTGGAGAGCTCCACACGCTTTATTTTTGACGGTAGCAACGGGACACACCCCTCTCCTCTACCAGAACCTGGCGCACCCGTCAGAGAGGCAGCTCCTGTCTCAGTTTGGGTTTCACGCTCTCCCCACGCTCATTTTGACGCCACCTCCCTGAAAGCAACAGCAGGAGAACCCAGGGTCCTCCCCTCTCGTCCTACCACCCTCCTCATTGATTTCTCAACCGTTAAGCCCATTATTTCCCAGCGAGCTGAAGAACTGGTGTCCCTTGCCCCAGATTTCACTGCATTAAGGGTAATGCCTTGCCATGCTCAGCTTTCCAGTGCTCTGCTCCTGAAAAAGCCGAAACAAAACCTACCAACTCCCAACACGCAGCCTTTGGGGGACGAGGCTTTTGCTGGGAGCCGAGCAGAGGGATTCACTCGACTTGGCACCCCGAGCGGGAGCCTGTCTTCATGCTCTGGCTGGTCGAGCTGTTTCTTAACGAAACGGGCTCTGACAACGCTATTTAATAAGGAGCTACTTTGCCTCCGGGGATGGGAGCGAGAAATATGGTGCCTCGACATGTGAAAGGCAAGTCCCGTTCGCTCTTAAACCATCTGCCGCCGAGCAAGAAAAAATGGTTTTGGCTCAGAGGAAGCTCGATGCTCGGGCTGCTCGACCCCGTTATCCCCGTCCCACCCGGCCTGGGGTTATTCAGTGAGGCTGGTGGGGTGCTCTGACCTGATGATGAAGGCTCCTCTGGTCTCCAGGAGTTTCCGCTCGCTGCTGAAGCGCTTGAGCAGGTTGATCATGAACTTGTAGAAGTAGGAGTTCATGGTGGGGGTGGATGGCGAGCACTCCAAGCCTTTCGTACCTGGGGAGGCAGGAGAAAAGGGAGAGCACATTAGAGCAGCCGGGACTCTCCTACCAAAGCCAAAATACGGTTGCAGCACTCAGTAGAAGATTTCCAAGATTTCCAATGCTCAGCCCAAGCAGAGCCAGCCCTGCCTCAGCTCTCTCCATCCAAGAGGAAAGCGTCTTGTGGTGCTCCCAGCCCTTGAAGGAGCACATGGGGGTGAAACAGGCTTTTGGGGAGACCATCCCCAAACCACTCGGCTTCAGGAGCTGACAGGAGAAGGGGTACCTGAGGTTCTAGAACAACAGGCAAGCCTATTTTCTCGGATATGGCACATATGCTCATCCCGAAATCCAGACTGCTGGAGGGCTGAAGAGCCTGTAATGTCACCCCACGTGCCACAAATGCCCCGAGTCCAGGGTGCACGTAGTGGCAGAGACACACATCCAGCCCCACGTCAGGGCCCGGCCACCCGTTGATGCTCGGTGATGTGATTTCCCCCAAGCAGGAGCCACCTGGTGCAAGCCTGTCTTGGTTTGAGCCTAACCCTCGACAAAGTGTCACATACAAGATGCCCTGTGGCTAGTGTAGTTCTCTGTTTGCAAAAAAACCCACCCATCTATAGCAAAAAGCAGCTTGGGAAAGGGAGATTGGCACAAAGCAGCAGCGGTCCCATCAGCCTGGAGCATCCTCAGTCCCGGAGCAGGGTTGGGGCACAAACCCGCTCGCTGCTTTTGAAGCAGCTATCACACAGATGCCACTTATAAGTCTCCAAGGCAAATAATTAAGAGTTAAGGAGAGCGGCTGGACTCTCTGAGCAAGGAGGGTGTGGGATATGCCCTGGCCAGAGGGAAAGGTGATGGGGTGAAAGCTCAGGGTAGGCAGGGAGCTTTTAGGAAAAAAAAAATTAAAAAAATACCCCTTCAAACTCAGGAGTGAAGAGAACTGACAGGTAAAGATTGCTTTTCCCACAGCGAAACTACAGGGGAGACGGTTTATTTAGTGCGCTCAGAGCAAATATTTGGAGAGAGGGTTTTAAAAGGCGACTTTGCGACATGGGGAGCTCGCTGGTTTAATTGCTCCTACGGAAAACCCGTGTCTAACTGTGGTAAGGAGGGAAGCCAGCACACACAAGTGCCCAAGAACAGCCAGTATCACCGAAGGAAACCTGCGGAGTTTGATTTATGTATGTTGTCTGCTTCTACGGAGACTCAGCAGAGCACGGAGCAGCCAATTAAAGATGCAATCAAGCCGCCAAAGCCCAAGAAAACCGATGGAAAAACCACTGAGTTGTTCTTCCACCCTGCCTGTCCCGGTGACACACAGAGATACAGGCAAGACGGCTTCCCCAGGCTTGGGTTCAGCATCCGAGAGAAAATACGCAGCTGAAGTAAAAAAAAAAATAAATAATTAAATACGAGGTCATCGGGACCAGGACGTGGTGTCTCCTCCTCGCTGGAGGCATCCGAAACCCCAAACCAGGCTTTGAAGCAGGCATCTCCCTAAGCACAAGTGCTCGCCGTAGCATCGCATTAACCCTCAGCTGCAGGGAAGATGATCTGGGCGAAAAAAAGAGAAAAAAAACCAACAAAAAAAACCCCAAATAGGATCGAGCTGAGCTGATGCGCTCCAAAACAAAGGTGCATTTGTTGGAAAGCAGAGAGTGCCCGGAGTGAAAACCCAGCCGTGCCCCACGCATCGGCACTGCAGCTGCTCCAAAACGGGTTGAGAAGAGACTTGGTCCCCGCAAAGTGACGCGGAGCAGCTCTGCTTTCCCGTCACACACGGGAGGAAGCTCAGGGACCACATCTGTCTGCAAGACAGACCAGCCAGAAGGACCCTCGATCTGCACTCCCGTGGTGATGCAGCACCTCAGAGAGGAGATTCAGGAGGACCAGCTGGGTTACCTTGGTATCTCCAACTCAGAATCACCTCAGAGATCAGATCTTGCTGCAATCTGCAGGATCATCAACCTCCAGCCTCCAGTCCCAGAATCGTTTTGGTTGAAAAAGACTTTCAAGATCGAGCCCAACTGTTAAGCCAGCACTACCAGGTCCAGCACTAACCTGTGTCCCTGAGCACCAGGTTTGCATGGCTTTGAAAACCCTCCTGTGCCAGGGCTTGACAACCTTTTGGTGGAGAAATTTTTCTTAATATCCAATCTAAACCTCCCCTGGCCCTCCTTTTCTCCAGACTAAATAACCTCAGTCCTGCCCTCTTCTTCCACTGTCTCGCTCCCAAACCTCCTATCCTTCTGTCCAGCCTCAAGGAAGCCGGGCAGTGGGTCAGGGAGTTGGGAGCAAGGAGAGACCAGCACACAGAGATGGCAAAAAAAAAAAAAGTCTTAGCTCTGGTTTGTTTTTTTTTTATTAGAAGAGGAAAGCGTGATGTGCACACCTCAGGGTGCTGCTTCATCACCCTTTCCCTCTGGGAGCATTAAGACTGAACAGCAAAGGGATTGTTTTTCCCTCCCTTACCCACCAGCAACATCAGCGCATCCCTAAGGAAGGTTTGCACCATGGCACGCCGTGCCGGACCAGCTCTCCAGGGAGGAGAAACCAGCGTGGAGGATCCTGCCAGGCTCAGAAAGCTCAGCTGGAGCTTAAAAGAGCAATACCTCTTCCAAGCAGGCAAAACCTCGCAATCCTCCACTCGCTCTGTGTTTACAGGGTGCCTGGGAAGCGGCTGGCACCTTGTTTGCCGTCGCCCAACCCTTCCCGGCGCAGCCTGGAGCTCGGCTCGCCGCCCCGCGGGTTACACCTCGGCTCGACAGACCCGTAGGAGCAGCTTGTCGAGCCTTCCGACGAAGTACGAGCGCGGAGAAGTGTTAAGAAAACTGTGGCTTAATTAATTGAAGCTTGCACCTCTACCCCCTTTTCCCCGGAAGCGAGACTTTGCAGATCCGTAACCTGCCAGATCGGCTGCTAACGATCCTGCCGCGCGGCTGATGGCACGTCACGGTTCGGTTGCCTTTTTATTTAATTTTTTTTTTTTTTTTTTGAGGACAGAGCTGGAAGAAGGATGATCCCTGCTCAGAGAAATAATGAAACCCAGCCCAGGTATCAGCTCTAAGAGGAACAAATGGCAATTTGGGACCCAGGGGACCAGCAGAGCGGTGAAACAAGGGTCAGTACAAACTTGCACCACACCTAAGGCAGCACCAGCGTCCATCTGTCCGTCCGTCCCCCCTGCCCAGGGGTGAGAGCTCCATCTCGTCCCCAAGCGCTCGCCGGCAGTTCGTGCCGCTCCTGATTGCTCCCGCCATAAATCAACCAAGACAGGCAATTAGGGATCTATATTAAAGCCCTTATAAATATATATTGTAGAGCAGCCTGGAACATTTGGGTTGTCTGGCTGCTCGAGCCCCACGCTGGCCAAGGTGTCCCCGAATTGCTCCGAGGGGTACGACTGGCAGACTCTGACACGAGCTCGGCTTTTCCCAAACTTCAACCTGGCACAAAACGCGACTTTCCCTGATTTGCCACGACTGGTTTCAAACTGGTCCTAATTAAAACCGGTGCGGGCTCGCTTAAAACTCCATTTAAACCAAATTTAAATAAGATCGGACCAGAATTGATTCTTTACCGGAGCAAGCTAAAGCTGGGTAAGCTGTTTAAAGAGTATTCACAAGGGTATTTGCGGTGGTTTAGCTAAAATGATTTACCGCAATCCCTAATTGAAGCAATTTCAACTCGGGTATTGGGAGGGCGAGCTAAGAGCTGGCGGGGCCGAGTATCCTTCCCACCCGAACGCCTTCCCCCGAGGCATCACGTTTCCAGCTCAGGCTAGGGAAAGGATTTCCCTCGGCTTTTCCGTGAGCAGCCGGGATAAACCTGGCCCGTGAGCTTTCAACCCGTCGGCGTGGGAGTCGGCGCTGCCAGATGGTGCTCGGCGAAACCCCGGGCAGCGACGTGGGAATCTGTGCGGCATCGTCTCTCCCCCTCCTCCTCCTCCCTCTCCCCAGCAGCCTTCCCCAGGATGTTTGGAATTGCAGCTTTCGCAAACACTGGGGCGGGTGAAGAAGCCTCGCCGAGCAGTGGGATAAAAATAGAGCTGTAAAAAAAAGAAAAAAAGAAAAAAAGGCAAATCCATCCTTCCTCCTCGCCCCTCCTGAAAACGCGGCGCTAGGGCGTAGCTGGGAACAGATGTGAACGTGCCGGCACCCCGCTGAAATCTCCGCTCTTCTCCCGAGTTGCTGAGGGACTCAAAAACCTGAAATTAGGGACAGCACGGCCCCAGGCTGCGGGGTCTTCTCCTCTTCCTACCTGGCTAAAGAGCCACAGACTGGCCAGAAAGACGTTCCCCAGCTGGGCTGGTATTTTGATGCCAAATGGGGATAGATCCCCACCCCACTTCCAGGCAGGGCGTGTGCTCGTGCCTGCCTTGAAAGCAGTGGGCAACGATAACACCCATGGGTTTCCAAGGAAGGTTAGAAATCTGCTCATTTTTTCCTTCGTTAAGCTAAATCAATAAGCAAAAACGCAGCAGGCAACGTATGGGAGAAGGAAAATGCCCCAGAGAGCTGCAAAACCAGGAGTGGTTAAGCTTGATGGTGAGTTTAGAGCAGACTCAGGCTGCTGCAGGGGAAGGCGAAGCATCCAGAAGACAACCCACAAGCAGGAACGAGCAGCGACGGGTCCTTTCTGCACCAATATCCATTTTGCTAGCTTAATTGTTTTCACCTCCTTCCTCGCCCTACCCTCCAAATTCCTTGCAACATCTCGGGGAAACTGAGGCAGCCACCAACCATCAGGAAGCAGAGAGTTGAGTTCAGAGCACTCCAGACCAACAGGTCTCTCTCCTCTCTTGCCCGTCTGGCTCCTCCACAGTCACGCTCCCTGTCCTGCGAAAGCTGTTGCAAACGGGTTCCTTCGAAAGCAAGTGGTTGATGTTGGCCATCTCCTTGCTCTTTGTGGAGAGGATGAGTAAGGAGGAGGTTCCACTTTTATCCTCCCCTACCACTGGAAATGCCAGTTTAGCAAACATGAGCCACCTGACAAGGTTCCACCTTTTTCTTCTACCTTCCACGGCCTCCCGTTGCACCCTACAGACTCTCACCCCTTGTTTTTGGAGGCCACCTCAACATCTTCCAAACCACCTGGAGATGGGACCTTGTCCTGCGCTGCCGTCTCTGCACATGGTTCCACAACCAAAGCGACAGACAACATAAAGGGAGTGGTTTGGCTCCCCGAGAATGAAATCCTTCCAAAAGATGTCAAGAGGAAACCGCTATCACGGAACATCTCGAGCTCAGCCCAGGTTCTGGAGCGCCGCACGTTCTCCAGCAAATCTGAACTGAACAGACTACGCTTCTCAGCGACTCCTAGCAGCCTCCTCCAGAGTAACCCACCGACTCCTGGGATATCCACGGACTGCTCGGTGGAAACCAACGACCTCGTGCATGTTTGCACACCCACGTACGCAGTCAGTGTCCCCGTAAACATGCTACAGCGTGAGGTGCTCAGGGGGTCACCACCATCTCCGGCAGGAAGCCAGGCGGGAGAGACCGGACCGAGCTGAAGAGGAAAGTGCCTCGCACAAAACAAAGGGTCGGAACTGCTTCTCCTTACAAAGCTGTGGAGAAAGGAAGGAAGAGATGTGTGCGAGGCGGCAGACGGAACCGGCGTCCTTTCAGAGGAGGCTTTCTCCTCCTGTGTGAAGACTAGGCTAGAGGGCTTGTGCCTGGAGGGCCATAGGACAGTTTAGGTTGGAAGTGACCTCGAAAGGTCATCTAGTCCAACCTCTCTGCAGAGAGCAGGGACATCTTCAACTAGATCAGGTTGTTCAGAGCCCCATCCAACCCGACCTTGAAGCCCCAGAGATGGGGCTTCTACCATCTCTCTGGGCAACCTGTGCCAGGGTTTCACCACCCTCACTGTAGAAAATGTCTTTCTTACACCTAGCGTGAATTTACGCTCTTTTAAAACCATCATCCCTTGTCCTATTGCTGAAAAAAGTACCTCCTCAGCTTTCTTAGAAGCTCCCTTTAAGCACCTGGAGGATGCTCTAAGGTCTCCTGAAGTTTCCTCTTCTCCAGGCTGAACAGCCCCAACTCTCTCAGCCTCATAGGAGCGCTATTCTATCCCTCTGATCATTTCTGTGGCTTCCTCTGGACCCGCTCCAGCAGGTCCATGTCTTTCCTGTGCTGAGGACTCCAGAGCTGGACACAGAACTGCAGGTGGGGTCTCACCAGAGCAGAGCAGAGGGGCAGAATCACGTCCTTTGACCTACTGGCCTTGGCGACACCCACTCTTGGGTCATAACTTCCAGCACGGTTTGACAAAGCCCTCCCAAAGCTGGATTCCTATTGTACAAACCTGACGAGGTGCTTGTGCCATCACCCCAAGGGAGCTCTCGGGCACAGCCCTGCAGACCCTGTCCCCTGAAAAGCGGGCAGAAGAGAACCCAAGGAGAGACTCACAGAGGTCTCAGCACCCAGCCAGCCTCTCCCAGGGCAGTCGGAGCAGGTCGGGAGGAGATTTCGGGTCTCCCAGGCAGGGCTGAGCTGGGCTGCCCCCAGCTCATTGTGTTTGGAGAAGGCGTCGAGGGCAGCTGACCTTACGTAAACCAGAGAACAAAGCGGCTAAATAAAAACTGGAGCTGGGAACGGGCTGCGGAAGTGGGACACGGCTTTCCTGACTAATCAACCAGCATCTGAAGGAAACCGAACTCAATGGCAGGGAAACAACTGCATAAACACATCCCGAGGGAAGAAAGGGAGAGAAAGGAAGTGGGGGGAAAAGAACACGGGGGCACCGGCCCCGGCCAACCTCCCCTCCTGCCCTCGCCGCTCGGGTGACGAAGCCTGGAGGACCGTGACAGAGCTCAAGGGTTTTAAGGGGTGTCTGGGCTCGTTTGCCGGTAAAGCCACCAACTGCAGGTAGGAGAGGAGTGGACCTGAGCTGGCGCGGCAGCTCTTCTCCCACTCTCAGATCTGACGGCACCTTGGGCTGAAGTGGGACCCTGACAGATGCTGGGATTTCCACTCTCATGCTCCAAAGGGAAAAAAAAAGCCCCCCTCCAAAGGATCCTCCGACAAAAAGAGCCTTTTCCAAAAGCCTCTGCTTTTCCAGGCAGGTCTTGGAACCCCTCAATTCCCTCAGGAGCTGGAGCCCACCAGCCAATTCAGTCTCAGCCCTGGGTGGTCAGAGCCAGACAGACCCAGGGCCGAGGCCATCGACCCGGCTCCTTTTCCCCTCTCCTAAAAACCCCACATCTGCCTTTGGGCGAAAGCCAATGACCCTGCAAAGTTCGGCCCCGTAAAAAAATCCCCATCAAAACCATTTTTTGGGCGCGTTACAAGGAAGAGGAAAGCAGGCAAGGAAGCCAAAGCCCGTAAGGACCTGGGGTGGGGACAAACAGGAGCTGCGCCTCCAGCAAGATCCGCTCGACGCGAGGAGAGCCGGGCTCTTCTCAAACGTTGAATAAGCGATGCCGAGCTGCTCTCTTCCAGATAGCTAACGGGGGCCAGGGCAGCCGTTTCGGATCCACGCCATCCAGCCTGCTATTTTTAGCTCATCCATAAGGAAGGAAACCTCAGGCAAGCGTCGAGCGCGAGCTCGGCTGCAGCTCCTCAGCTGCTTTGGCCAGCGCTGCAGGAGCTGCTCCACCCGGGCGGTCCTTTCCCTTCTGACAGCGGGAAGACGGATGAGGCTTGCAGAGGGCACAGGGGAGGTCACCCCTCCTACCACAGAGCTGCCAACACGGAACAGGTAGATTTGTTAAAAAAAAACAAAAAACAACCCATGAACAACCCCAAAACTGAGCTGGTTGGATGTTTCCTAAAGCCCAGGGAGGGGGAGATTTCGGATCTTCAAAGAAACAAAGCCTAGGGAGTGGAAAACGAAGCCTCCCTCTCTCCGACGGTGATTTTGCAAGGCCCCGTGGCCACATCCTGTGCAGGGAGAGGCAGCCTTGGCTCTGCGCTCGGGTTTGCGGTCCAAAGCTGCCGTGAAACGTGCTTTTTGGCTGGGACGACCTGGCCCCGGGACTGCAACGGGGAGGCCCTTAAATAGCAGCCGCGGAGGAGAAGGAGCAGCCAAGGAACTGCGAAGGATGAGCCACACACAAGCGAAGGTGGAAAAAAAGACTTCGTGATCTATCGGGATAATTAATGAAATTTTTTTTTAATCCCCTGGGGTCCCTAGAAAATAGGATTGTCCTTCTTCATCTCAATCCTGAGGTCTTAATGAACACTTAGAGCACCGCAGCAGTCAATAGTTACTGTGGGCAGCCTTGAACACGCAACATCAGAGGCACAGATTGAAGACTCTGCAGATCTCTCTATGTTTTGAACACCAAAACAGCAGTCAGCATCCCATCCTGAACCAGGTTTAGGGCTCTGAGGGCTTTTACGAGGCTGGCACCTAAGGTCCTGTAAAGAACAGGACAATAATGACCTCCCTCTACACCAACCTCTAAGTCCTAAATTCCCAAAACGTGAGCTAGAGGAAAGCAATAAAATAAAAGTAATGCCCTGCTCTGCACCGTGGCATACTTGATGCCCAAGTGATGCTGTGTGAGGATGGATATGTTGATTTTTTTTTACTGCAAGAGAGGCTTATCCTCCTACCCGAGCTAATCGGAGCTGGGGAGCGCGGAGCTGCGGCACTCACCGGAGGAGTTTGGTTGGCCGGCTCTGGCTGGGACGTGCAGCTCCACTGAGCTGGGTCGGGTGTCGGAGTTGTCGAAGGGACCGGGACCTTCCGTCTGTCCCGCTGGAGAAGAAGCGATCTCGGCCAGCACTTCCAGGTCCTTCAGGATAACCTGCAGAGAGAGAGATGGTGTGGGGTGAGGACACACACGGGGACGGGATTTGCTTCTCCCGTTTCACAGAGGTGTGGGTTTTGCTTCCCCACTCCGTCACCGCAGATTGGGGACAACCCCAGCAAGAGCACGAGGATGCTCTCGGGGGCAAACATCAGCCTGCTTCTCCCTCCTTGCCTCCAAGCTCACCCTGTTCAGGGCAGCATCCCAGAGCAGGCTCAGGACGTCGAGGCAGAGCTGCCATTCAGATTTCACAGCTCTTTCCTTCCAGAAGCCACTGAATTAGCCTATATATAGCATTTCTGGAGAAGTTATTACGGGGTGGGTAGTTATTTTCTTTTTTTGTCCTCAACCCTTCTCATGCCTCAGGCTATTTTAGGCCCCCCTTCATTCAAACATCCTTGGGTCTAGACGTTTCACCAGCCGTCCCCAATGCTCAGAGGGCTGCCAAAAAGGGCTGATTGCCACGTCTGACCCATCAGCGCATCCCCAGCCACCCCTTGCCCACTAGCACAGGCTTTCCACATCTTTTCACAAACCATCTTTGCGAGCAGCTGCAGTTAGATGGGAGTCTTACCTTCCGAGCTACCAAAAAAAGAAAACCCCCTTACACCACCTGGGAGGAAAAAAAAAAGCGCCAGTTACATCTTTTTTTTTGATCATGCAGAACTTGGAAACACAACCCATGAAATTCAGAAAGAAGAGCTCCTGGGCTTCTCTGTTGCGAGTATCTCAGGCTGTTGGGTTGTGGGGTTTTCTGGGTTTGGTTTTCTTTTGGTAATTCGGGCTGAGTTTCAAACTCCTGGCTGCATTTGAGCAGGCAGCCAGGTGTCGAGGCTTTGGTGCAGAGCTGGTCGTGGAGAAGCAGCCTGCTGCGAGCATCACGAGGCTCCAGCACCCTCGGGAAGACCCTACAAATGTGATTAAATCCCATCCTGCAGCCCCCCCGGGGAGGAAAAAACCTAAGACAATGACGCCTGGTGCAATGAGGAGCTGTGACGCTACTGTCCCCGGTGAACACGGCACCTCTGTGATGCCGTCGAGGATGAGACCTTGTTGCCATCACGGGACATCGCTGCCATCGCTAGCCTTCATCTTCTCCCAGAGAAGCGACGCTACGGCCCTCAGCAGAGGGAAGATCTTGGTCCTCCCTCTCCACTCGGCTTTGCAGAGCTTTCAAGCGTGGGTGGCCAAGGTAAAGCAATGCTGAGGGGGTTTTGTTTCAAGGGGAGGATGCCCCTGAGAGGAGTTCACGCCGCCTGGTCTCCTGAAGCCCTGTGTAGATTCTCTGGTGGCTAGTCACATGGCTCAGCTGAGCTTGCAGCCAAGGAAGGCACCAATTCAGGTCTCAAGCTCTGACAGTTGGGGAGATAACACCCACAGACATTTCCAAGCCTCATTGCCTTTGGCTAAAACTGGCAAAGCAACTCAGGGTTTGGCTACCGGGGCCGTCAAGCGGGTGAGAACCAGGACTGTGGCTCGGGCTGCTGATTTTGCTGAACTCAGCCCGTGGGCCAACACAATCATGCATGCTACAATGCCAAGGCTGTATCAACATGTGGCTGATGTATGGCATAACCCAGCCACCCTGCTGCATTCGTTGCCCTGATCCCCCTCCCAAACTCTCCCACCCAGTTCAGTGCTTGGGCTATCGTCTGGTGTAGGCTTCACCAGCAGAAAACAAGACCAAGACCCCTAGGCTGGGCAGAAATCACCCCTACTGCTTCCCAAAGCATTCAGAGATGCATCTTAATACTGTGAGGTCAGATCCTTAACTTTAAAAGCTCAGAAATCTGTTTCTGAGGTGCTGCTGGGGCTTGGGATGCTCTGGGCAGCAGCGAGCAGCACCACCGGGGGCACGGCTGGACCTTTCGAGTTCTGCAGAGGTTAAGGGATGTCCCCCCAAGCCAGCTCTTCAGGTCACAGGCAGGAGGTGGGGAAAAAACCAAACCAATCCATCAATCACAGGCTAGATTTTACAACCAAAAAACATGGAGGAAGTAAGAACCACGTGGGTCGGATGCACGAACACCTGGAGGGAGAGGAAGAGCAGGTGGCTGCAAAGGCTCTGGGTTTTTCCAGTCGTGGGAAAGAGGCAGGGAGCTCCAGCTCCCGCTGCTTTTTCTCCGGCACGCTCCGGAGGAAAGCCAGGAGCGCTTGGTATGCGCTGCACATCCCCGCGCCCGAGCAAAGCTGGAGCCAGCGGCTGGCTTTGTGTGAGCAGAGGAGGCTGCAAAGAAAGCAATATCCTGCCATTGCCATGGCAACGGGCCGGCTGCGCCAGGAGCGAGCTGGTCCCATCCCTCAGAAGCCAAGAGAGGCCGTCGGACCCCGACACCAACACCACGAAACACGAGGGACACGGAGTTGTTCCCAAGTGCCGGGCAAGCCCGGAGGAGCAGCCACCCGAGATGGTTTTTCCCATCCCAGAAGGGATTTCCGTCCAGTGGTGGGATGTAGGGCGGTGTGTCCTGGCTCCGGGAGAGCAGGGAAGGAGCAGGGGATGCAATATCGGGAAGACCCGGCTGTTCCCAGCCATTCCCAGCACAGGGATGAAGTGGAGCGAGCTCTTTGCACGGCTCGGGGACGAGGAGCAGGTTATCAGACAGTTATAAATAAGCTGTTATAAATAAGCAGCTATTTCTCCTGCCTGGGAATAGGCACGATTTCTCCCTCTGTTGCCTCCAGAGCATGGATTTTGAGGGCACGCAGAACTGACGGGTCTCTTCGGCTTCTCCAGATCTAGGTCAGGTTAATTTGCCGCTTGTTCTGGTTGAACGGAGCTGAGACCGGCTCTGCCGGCAGCAGGGAAGAGCGGCCCCGGAAACGGCGTGAGCTGGATGGGATGGGATGCAGCTCCCGCCTGCAAAGCATCGCCTCGATGCAGTCAGGGAGGGGGAGAATTCGCCCCTGGCCAAAGCACTGGGCTGGCCAGTTGCAGAGGACAGGGAGGTGACCCCAAACCAGCTGCAGATTCCTGGGGAAGCCTCGCAGCGTGTCCTGACTACCAGGAGAGCAGGGTGGGCTGGAGCAGCAGCTCCTAGGGCACACGTGATGGGAAGGGTAAGGACTGAGCTCCCGAAGATCCCGTCCTTGCTGCTATTTCTGGAAAAGTTAAAAAAAAAAAAAAAAAAAAAAGGATTAAAATGCCTGCATGCATCAGGGATATGATCATAGGTGGCCTGGGATATCCCAGAGGTTGGGTAATTCACTGGGCACACAGCACCGGGGAGAAGGTTCCTCTTGCCGTTGAGGAGGCAGGAATTCAGCCGAAGCAAGATGCTCCCAAGATGGAAAACGAGAAGGTGAAGGGTTGCAAAGTGCTTCTTTGAAAGGTGATCAAGATCAGGGAGGAAACCTGTCCCCATCCCAGCATTAGCAGACAGGCAGGGAGGTTGAGGCACGACCTGGTGGGGACCAGGAAAGCCAAGGATGCTGCCGGTTGCTTCCTCCTGCTCCACCACTCGAACGCAGCCCATCGCTGCCGCAGCGTGCACCGAGCCTTCCCCGGAGGGCTTCATCTCATTTCTTTCTTTCTTTTTTTTTTTCTTTTCTTCCTCCAAACCTTTTAGCCGTAGCCAGGGGAGGCGAGCACAGGCAGGCAGTCCCAGAGCCAAGAGCAGCCAGCAGCGAGGCTGGCCGAGCCCCAGACACACACGGTGTGAAAAGCAAACTTGTGTGTCCCCCCACTCTCCGCCTCCACCGGCTTTAAAGACAGAAAAAGCAAAGAAAAACCACCATTAATCTTCCCACACCAATTTAACCAGACTTCTTTTCGCGTCCCCGGCACAGTAACGTTTATCCTCTGATCTTGCCAAGATATTTTTCTTTCCCCTTTACAGCTGCTGGCTGGGAGGCGATGGGGAGCAGGTGGGGGGGCAGCAGGGCTGGGGACTTCTCCTCTCCCCAGGGCAAGTTCTGCCAGGTTGTGCTAACACAGCATCAGCAAACAGAGCAGGCAGCAGCAGGGGTCACTGAGTAACACGGCCACAACCTGAAAAACCCCCGTCTCACCTCCTGCTTTGCAAAGCCTCCAGCTTGTCCCCAGCATGGGTGTGCCAGGGGCAGGAACACCAGCACCGTCCCAGCCCCAAGCACCGTGTTGAATTAGAATTCTAGACTGTCTTAGGTTGGCAGGGACCTTAGAGATCATCTAACCCAACCCCCTGCCACGGGCAGGGACGCCCTTAACCAGCCCAGGTTGCTCAAGGTCTCATCCAACCTGGCCTTGAACACCTCCAGCGAGGTGGGCAACTCTCTGGGCAATTGATTCCAGAGTCTTGCCACCCTCGCACTGAGGAATTTCTTCCCGAGATCCAATCTAAATCTATTCTTCAATTTAAATCTATTTCCCCTTGTCCTATCGCTGGACACTCTTGTGAAAAGTCCCTCCCAGCCTCCCTGTAGGTCCCTTCAGGCACTGCAGGCAGTGATAAGGTCCCCCCCAGAGTCTTCTCTTCTCCAGCTGAACAACCCCAGCTCCCTCAGCCTGTCCTCGTAGCAGAGCTGCTCCAGCCCCTGGATCATCTTTGCGGCCTCCTCTGAACGTGCTCCAACAGATCCATGTCCCTCTTATGGTGAGGACACCAGAACTGGATGCAGGATTTGAGGTGGGGTCTCACAAGAGCAGATCCAAGGGGGAGAATCCCCTCTCTTGACCCCCTGTCCAGCTCCCCGGGACAGAGATTGCCCGTTCTTCACTGCAGACAGTGCACAGACCATCTCTCAACCCAGTGCCCTTGCAATGCCTCGAGTCCTTGGAGAAAGCATCACCCCACCCTGTTTTAAGACTTCCACGTACAGCAAGCTGGGTTGGCCACATTTCCCACCATCCCACTGGAATTACACACTTCTCTCCATACCCCACCATTTCAGCTCACCCTCATCGTAACTTCCCTCTCGAAAAATGAGCAGCCTCCCTGCTTTGGTACCTCGTAGCTTTGAGTCTCTCCCTCCAGAGAAGCTTCATCACCCCCCAAACAAAAAAAAAATCAAAATAAAAGCCAGGCAAGTTCTTCCGTTCTGAGGTTTCATACCCTCTGTTTTGCACAGGGTCACAATATTTTGGCCGTGGCGGATGAAAAGCCGGGAGCCGGAGCACAATGGCTCTAAACCCAACAGAGCAAAGCTCCGAACCAAAGCACGCTAAAAGACAGCTATTTGCTTTGGCACGAGCTTTTGTTCAGCTTCATTGTAGTGGGAATCAGGCACGATGGGAGAAAGTCGCCTGGATTTAGTGCAGGAGCACAGCTCAGAGAGCCGGGCTTCAAAACCCTGTGGTCCTGCAGCCGGACACACAGGAGGGGTGTAGGAGTTCACAGCAAAGGAGATGAATACCAATATATCACCATACTTGGGGTCCCTCCTCTCCTAGTTCAATACTGGAGACCTAAGAAAGGGGCAGAATATTTCAGCAGCAAGCTGAGAAGTTGGCTCCATGGCCACTACCTCCTTGACCAGTGGCAGGAGAAGACTTCTTTAAGGATGCTCTAGGAGGTAGAGCTGTAAACAGTGAGCTAAGAAACCACGTGGATCTTCTTGCTGCCTTCAAAGTCTGGTTACTGCATAAATGCAGGTAGGTTTTTCCTTGTTGGAGTTGAGAGGAAGCCGGAGTCTATCCTGCTTCACATCTGACACCAGTTCCACCTCGTGCGTCACTCCCGCATGAGTCAGACAAAAGCCCCGGCACAACTTCCAAGCCCTCCCAAGATTGAGAGGAGCAGATAAGCAAACAGGAACGCGTTCAGCCATAAAGAAACAACTCCGTTTCAGAGCCAGAGAAAGGAAAACGAAGTAAAGAAAGAAAACCAGCAGGTTTTCACTGCTCCAAGGTTTTCTCAGAGACGCCCTCACACTTATCGTGGTCTCCTGAGCTCAGCACCAGGGTCTAACAGGGAAGGGCACAGTGCATGGAAAAGAAGTTGCTTTTGCACCAGGAGCTTGCAGAGATAACGCAAAGAACAGGCCCTTGTTTACAGCAGTGCCTACCAGCAGTCATGCTTTTAACCTGTGGGTGGAAAGGTCCAACTCCCTGCTCCCGAAAAGCATTTGGGCTTTGCCTTTTCACCTAACATGAATCCCTCAACCAGGTGTCAGGGCTGCGAGACTCGCAGCGACAAAAAGAGTGGCTCCTGCAGAAAAAAAAAACAACCCCGCTCCCAGCGGGATCCCGGCAGCCTCAGAGCTGTAAGGAAGTTTTTTAAGTGCATCAAATTTTAAGCAGGGCTTTTAAAGATTGCCTTCAAAACCAGGTCTGAGATGCAGGACGGAGCATTTTCCTGCCGGGGAAGCACGGGAAGCAGCACGAGGTGACGCAGTGCAGCAGCACAGAGCCTGACAGCCAGGAACCCTCTATCCCGACTTGTCTACATATCAAAGGGAACTGCTTGCTTCAGCTTCCTCCAACTTCTCCAGCGCTGCCTTTGTGAATCTTAACGAGGTCTCTCTTGACCATTTCGTTACTGGCGCAGGAGAACAGGGTAGGATGGGGAACAGGAGAGAAAGCGGAGATGATTCAGGATGCCCAGAGATGCATCGTGACATATCCTGACGAGCGCTGCACAAGGATGGTCAACCTTGCTGGGAAGAAAGATGGTCCCGGTGCTGCCACCCAGTTGGGCTCATCCAACATCACAAGATGAAGACAATGAAAACAAACAAACCACAGAACACCACCCCAAAATGCTGAAGTGTGCTACGCCTCAAGGCTACACCATACCTGGTGTAGGAGCCCTACTTGGTAAGGGAAGGGAGATGTTTCCTCATCAGAGAGCTGATGGGTTGGCTAACACAGGATCTGGTGACCTCCAGCCCGTCAGCCGAGAGCTTCTGGAGATCCCAAATCTGCTCCAGGACAAGGCAAATGTGTGGAACAAGCATTGTACTGAGCGGGGAGCAATGGCAAAGAGAGCGCCCCGCATCACTGACACGGCAGGTGAGCTAGCTCAGGCTGTCCTCATCCTTCCCCTGGCTCAAAACCCCTCTACTATTTTGGTCATTTCTATTTCCACTGCAGAGAGCAGCAAATCTGGTTGGGAGCCAGCTGAGCAGCGGTGTTTAATGGATTGACTCGTCTATGGATTTCCTTAAAAAAAAAAAACCAACCCCAACGACCCAACCCTCCAAACATTTAAATAAATAGAAGCCAGGATTAAATAAATCAGCTTAAAATGACTTTTGAGCCATTCCCAGTTATGTCACATGGAGGAAATGCATCACCAGGGTCCTTTCTTCGCTGCTTTTTTTCAAATATTAATAAGCAGTGTAATTGCAACATGACTCACTGCGATCTCCTGCCAAGCTGGAGAGACTATCTGCAAGATGCAGGCTTTCTAGAGCGTTGCAAAGGCAGATGTGTGCTCGGGGAACGCTTTTGGAAAGGTTTGCAGCAGGGAAAACGGCCAGGCAGCCGCTTGCCTTTGCAAATCACTCTCTCACTGGTTTTTCCCTTCCTCTCTCAAGGACCCCCTTCGTGCCCAGGATTTACAGTGGGGCTGGGGATTGATGCCCTGAGTGCGTTAAGGCAAAGCAGATAGCGCTTGATTTTTTTTTATTCCTTGAGGAAGGTCTGGGCTGAGAAACCAGCCAGCATCATTTGCGGCTTCGGGCAAGAGGTAGCCAGGCGATGGCAGAAGGTCTACCTGGTTGAAGGTGCTGGTTGAAGTCTCCCACCTAAGCACTAGAAACGCTCCAAGGGTGCAACGAAGAAGGGGGAGAAGGCAGAGCAAGCTGGCTCACTCACCACCACCCGTTTTTCTTTGCTCATGACTCGGGTTTTGCAGCGCTGGCCAGACATGACAACCCTCGGAGCTGTCACAAAGTGCCCAAATTCTCACTCACCGAGGACCTCACCATGACCCAGACCCAGGGAGAAAATACCAGCTCTGGGACCCGAAGTCCCAGCTGTCTTCCCAGGCAGGCAAGAAGGATTTTTAGGAGTTGGCTTTGAAGGATCAGCTCTCAGAGGCAGAGAAGACGGTTTATACAGGGTGTCCCAAACACACCGGGCAAACTGAGATGGGCCAGGACCTCTAAGCTGTTGCGCTGCCAACAGTGCCAACACCGGGCAAACCTCACAAAACCCCTCGGTTCAACCCAGAAAATCCAAAGCCCAGCTAGATATGGAGACAGCAAGCTTTCAAGGAGGACTTCTGCAGCAGCTGCAGCACTTACCTCATCTGACTCGTCAGAAAGGGTTCGCAGCAAGATGGGGAAGAGGCTGTCGGTGTGTCGGAACATCTAGAACCAGAAAAAGGGGCAGCATCAGTCCTGGTCACCCCCTGCTACGGGACCCCTCACCTCATAGGAGGCTGCCAAAAGCTTCACCAGCATTTTCCACCTGAGCTGGAGAGCTTCCTCAAGCTACTGGGTATCCAGCAGCCAAAGTTTTCTCAGAAAAGGCAGGCAGATGCTTGGTTGCAATGCTGCCATGATAATTACAGCCAGTTCAAAGGCAAGGAGCAAGCTGGGAGTGGACAAGCTCAGTCCCATGGAAGGAGCCGTAGGCTCTGATGTCGAGTCCCTGACCTACCTTACGAGGAGTCTTGATGTACAAGTGGTAGAGCCACTTCAGGACTGCAATTCTGGTCATCATCCCAATGGATGTGTCATGAAGGTGGCAGTCCAGCACCTGCACTATTCCATCCAGGTTCAGGGTCACCTGGATCCTCTCGGAGCTGCAAGGAAAGGAGAGAGGCCAGTTTAGTGCTGTAACATCCAATTCACTCCTTATGTGGTGGAAAGATCTACAACACACTAGCTCAAAGAAACCTCAACTGTTCCACCAGCCTGCTTCTGCCTCACTCAGCGTGGCCACCTATGTTTCTTCTTCTGTGCATCCAGATCTACTCATGGCAATCCCAAAATCTTTGCTCGGGTCTTCAAGAGTTTGGACAGCCAGGAATCAAGCTCCAGGCTTGCAAGCCCGTTGGGGTAAGGCTGGGCACAGCCAGGTTTGCCCACCTGGTGTAGGTGGCATTACGAGACGGGGAAGCACAGCAATGCACCAAAAATTCCCTTTGGAAACCAACAGAAAACTCCCAGGCTTCAACGTTTCCTACTTTCCCAAACCAGCTGCTAACTACACATGAGAAGACACCAAGCTAGATGAATCCAGTACCACGGACGTGTTGAGAAACCGGTCCATGTTGCAGTCACCAGGTTTGGGATTCAAAGACTAGAAATCCATAAAAGGCACTCAGATTCCAGCTCAAGTTTGACTGGTTCATATATCTCCAGGGAACATCAACCCATGTGCCCTCAAACTCCACTGGCTGAGGCAACTAGGTGAGGAAATCCAGTTTCTGCTGATCCCAGCAGACCGGTGCTGAGGATCACAGATGGTGCCCTGTCTGGCAGGGGGTTTGGGATGCAGCTCTCTGCTACAAAGCTGCCCTGAGAACATCATCCTGTTTCACACAGAATCACAGAATGTCAGGGGTCGGAAGGGACCTCCAAAGATCATGCAGTCCAGGCTCCCTGCCAGAGCAGGATCACCTACAGCAGGTCACACAGGAACACATCCAGGCGGGGTTTGAAAGTCTCCAGAGCAGGAGACTCCACACCCTCTCTGGGCAGCCTGGGCCAGGGCTCCGGCACCCTCACAACAAAGAAGTTTCTCCTCATGTTTTTGTGGAACCTCCTGTGCTCCAGTTTGTACCCACTGCCCCTTGTCCTGTCACTGGATGTTGCTAAAAAGAGCCTGGCTCCATCCTCCTGACACTCCCCCTTGACACATTTATCAACATTCATGAGGTCACCCCTCAGCCTCCTCTTCTCCAAGCTAAAGAGCCCCAGCTCCTTCAGCCTTTCCTCACCAGGGAGATGTTCCACTCCCTCCATCTTCCCTGTGGCTGCGCTGGACTCTCTCCAGCAGTTCCCTGTCCCTCTTGAGCTGAGGGGCCCAGAACTGGACACAAGATTCCAGATGTGGCCTCACCAGGGCAGTGCAGAGGGGCAGGAGGGCCTCTCTCGACCTACCAGCCACCCCTTTCTAACACACCCCAGGATGCCATTGGCCTTCTTGGCCACAAGGGCACACTGCTGGCTCATGGCCATTCTGCTGCCCACCAGCACTCCCTGGTCCCTTTCTCCTCCACTGCTCTCCAGCAGGGCAGTCCCCAGTTCCCCAAAGGATGAGGATAACTCTCAGTCATCAATCAGGGATGAAAGCAAACAACTCCCTTATTTCACCAGGACATTGCCTCTTCTACAACACCAACAGCCTGCAGACCCTTAGCTCTTACTCTGGTGAAAGCCCCTCCCCAGTTTTTCCCCAAATAGGTGGGACCTGCACTGCTGCACTGGGACAGGAGATCCCAACACAGAATGGGTCGCGTTTTGTCCTGTTTGCCATCCTGAAGTCTACCTCATGGTTACCCACCTCCTCGACAGCAAGGATGAGGGAAGTCCCTGTTGCAGGAGGCCGGATTAAGGAGAGTTGGTTGAACCTGAGATGGTTAGAGCAGAGATGGATGAAGATGATCTCCAAGAGATAGCTGCCATGAAGAGCTAAGTCACTCCTGTCCTACGCAAAGCGACTGAATTATTCAAGGCTGGACCAGGTTCTTGCTGCTTTCTCCAGCGCGCACAGAGCTGCTCTGCATCTCGTTTGATAAGAAATCCTAAGGGGCAGATTCCTCGTGGTATAATTTGCAAGTAGAGCTGTGGCTTAATAGGATTTGATGTTCCCCAGGACACACGTTGAACGGGCGAGATGAGGAGGCTGTGGCCCCTCGCAGCCCTGCGGATATCTGCCTGCTCCATCTGCCTCACGTAACACGTGTCGGGCTTTGCAAATTGGACGAAGCTTCCCTTTGATGTCACAAACAAACCGCCCTGATGTGCAGAACGGAGGGGAAGGAGGTTCCCAGAGCACGGGGAGTTTGGGAGAAGGGACGTCCAAGCGAGGAGCATCTCAGGTGATGTAAACCAGGCTGAAACGGCCCCGTATCTGCTCTTCCTGCAAAACCAGCTCCCGGCTGAGCCTGCTGCCCACCTAGCACGGGGCTCCTGACAGGAAGGACACGGAGTGGTATCGTTAAGAGGAGGATGCTGGACTTCTTCCAGCACAGCGACAAGCCATTTCCAATCCGGCTCACGCCAAAATTGCTCATGAAACTCCCCTTCCCCGCTGAGGGAAGCGGGTTGTAGGTGGCTCAAGCCAAAATCCACCCGAGCTGACCCCGGGGAGCGGGCTGGCAGCACCGGGCTCACCTTGAGCCAGCCAGACCTCGTCCACGCTGGGTCCCACCGCAAAAGCCGGGCAAAGCTCCTCGCCGGCTATCCTCTCCCTGCATCTGCCAAGATAAAACCTTTTGGGGGGGATAGGGGGAGGTTTGCCAGCTGAGTGGCTCCTCGTTTATGCAGCCCTGAAAGACAAGAGGTCCGATGAACGTGTGAAATCGGGCTAAAAAAAAAAAAAAAAAATTTATCTCCCCAACCCATCACGGTCGCCTGGCTCCGAGATGGAATGGCATGAGATTCCCGTGTAGGGAAGCGTGGTGTGGGGAGGGGGGGAAGGCAGAGCAACCGAGCGTGCCAGAGCGGGCTCGCAGCTCGTCGCTGGCTTCTCTTTAATCCCCAAGGCTGAGGGGAGCGGGAGCAGCAGTAATGGCATTGCGTTAATGCGATCTTCCGGGCCCGCCGCGCCGGGCTCGCTGCGCCGGCAGCTGCGGCAGGGCAGATGTCAGATGCGATCGCTTCCATCTAACCCACTACCCCAGATTCAGCTCGGGAAGGACGAACGGGCTGGCCCTGGCACCGCCTCCGCGCCCGGCATGGCGAGAACGCATCGAATCGAGCAGCGATGGGAGCGGTACTGGGCTCCCAGCCCTGGATACTGGGAGCTTTTGCTCAAGCTGAGCAGTGGGGTAGGAGATCCACCCAACCCAGCACAGCCCCCCCTTCTCAGAAAGCATCCTCCAGCACGGGAACAGAGCTCGCTTTTTGACCCACAGCAACATTTTTTCACCCCGTGTCCCTTTATCAACTCATTTTCTCCTTCCTCTCCTTTCTTCAAGGGCTTCTGCCATCTCTCTCCTCAGCGGTCGCCTTTCCTCTGCCAATGCCCGAGCTGTCATCTCCCTCCTGGCCTCCCGCCTGGCCCCAGCTGCTTTCCTGACCCCATTTTCAGACAAGGTTAAGGTTTAGGCCAGGCTCTAGCCTTTAAGCGGCCTTGCCAAGGGTGGAAAGATCCAGGTTCTTTCATTGTGGTCCAAGTCACAAGGGCAGCTCCCATACGGGCTGGCAGCTGCGCTGCTCAACGGGCTGGAGCCAGCGGCCAGGAGGTAAATAGCTCCTTCTCTGCTCTCGGTCCCACAAGCTGTCGCTTTCTCCACTGCTCTCATTTCGGTGCTCTTGGCTTCCTTCTGCTTACTGCCGTTTCCAAGGACTGGAAGTGCCCGCAGCACCAGCGCAAGCTGATCTCCCAGGGAAGCGATGAGGCTAAGGTCTTGGCAGAGGCGATCAGTCCAATGTGATCCACAGATCATGGTGGCAAGGGCTGGGCCAGTGCGCTCGAGGTGCCCCCTCCAGCTCATCCACCCAGTGGGCGCGGGGAAGGGAACCCATCTCCTCGCTCCAGGCTGGAGAGAAGGGTCAGGAGGAGCCTCCCCAAGAGGACACCTGGGACCCAAAAGTTGTGGGAAAGCAGGTTCCATCAGACAAGGTGCCGGAGAATGGGAACACAAGACGGGCTTGGTGCACGAGCTCAAAGCTCCCAACTACCTCCGGGGTGTTGCTGGGCACTCAGCACCATCCCTACCCTCCATCTGAGTGTTCACCACCTTGATGAGCTCCCTCCAGCTCATGGGACTCCAGCATCTTCCAGCATAAGACAAGAAGCAACAATTTTAGCCTTGTACTAAGCCCTAACTACCACGTTGAGAAGTCCGAACTAAATGCAGCCATGGGCAGCTTAGCCACGTGGCAGCTGTCTGCCCTTTCTGCAGAGCAACAAGCAGCTTTCCGTGTCCATGCAGAGCTGAGCACTGCCCAAAACAAGAAGCCTTCCTTGCACATCAGGAAGGACCACGTGGAGCCCCCATGTCCCTTATCTAGTTTGGTGAGGTGTCGTGATCCCATTGCCCTTGGCCAACTGTCATGCATCTCACCCAGGACAAGCCTGACCACCTGCCTAGCAGCATTAGTTAAGAAGTTGTTTTCAAGTGGCCAGGTCTTGTATTGAGACACTGAAGCAGTACTTTCCAGCTGTTTTTGTCCAGTGAGGTGGGACACACATCTGCATCTTCTCCTGCAGCAGCTCAGGCCAGCGGAAGGAAGCCCGGGCTCTGCTCCAGCAGCCACGTTTCCACCTCCCCTTCCTGATTGGGGCTCACACCAGCGATGGCAGCATCCGTAGAGGCAGCTAGGCCACGGGAGGGCTCCAGCCCCTCCAAAACACGGTTCTGGTCCTCTTCTAGTGACAGTTTGTGCAGAAGCTGGGAGCCCCACCTGCACAGGTAGCCCCGCAGCCCCTCCGGCCCCGTGCAGCCAGGCTCTCCCAGGAGCCGGTTTCAGTCTCAGCACAGACACGGTCCCCATTTCCTAGGAATGCTACCAGGATGCTCCCTCCAAGTGAAGCTGGCAATCACCCAGGAAGCATTTCGGGTTGTTTGAGGAGCAGGGAGTGTGTCAAGTCCGCGGCCGTAGGAACGTGCCCAGCATCCACCTATCGCGCATTCAGACCTCAGCACCTCCTTGTCTGGCAAAAACATCCTTCTGCACCATGAGCTCCTCCACCCATGCTGACCGAGGTTCGTCCTCCTTTCACGGCTGCTGCAGCGTTATCCCCTCTGCAGCCAGTCGCCGGGGAGGGCAGGGGAAGGGGGCGTGAGAGCTGGATGCCTGGCTCAGGGCCACGCTTCATCACTCGCTCGATGGAGGAGGAGAAGGCTGGGGGGAAGCAGGGGAGGGGTAAGGGGGACACAGGAACAAAAACACGAGCAAAGAGTGACTTCATCTTAAAAGGCAGCTGCAGCTTCCTCTGCTCGCAGGCCCCTCGAAGCGGCGCAACGCTTTGCTGCGGTCCTGTCTCGACACCCAGTGGGCATTTGGCGTGCAGGCAGCTTGTCTGGCTACGGGTGCCAGCTCTCGCCCTCCTCCGGCTCCAGGACGGAGCTGGACAGCCTGAGCAATAGATGAAGCACCAGGCAGAGGTTCAGGGTTCTCATCGGCCATGTACAGCCCCCTCCGTGACTCCCTGTCAGTCCCCCATGATGGGTGCCGTGGCAAAAATCTTACAGATCCTGATGCCGGCCCAGCAGAGAGGTGACACAGGATGGGGAAATAGGCTTCGGGATAAAACCTGGAGTCTCCCGTTTAAAAGGGCTCAAGAACAAGCCCCTCTGCAAAACCAGAGAGGTGAATGGTCTCGCCTGCTGTCTCAGATGTTGAGGTTTTTTTGCTTGGGGAGTTGGGCAAACTGCTTCAGCTCGGGCAGCCCTTCTCCTCCTGGCTCTTGGTGATACTGTGACCAAGTCACTCCAGCTCTCTGGGCTTCTGTCCTCACTCCCTCTCTCCCCCAGGCACAAGCTCTTCAGCACGGAGTTGCACTTATCACTTGTCTTCCACGATTTAGAACCTCACCCTTTCCTTCCCCTTCCCAATTTTAGCCCTACACGCAACCCCACTTCTGCACCCACTACAAGGGCTGAGCAGGGCCAGGATGCAGCAAAGCTGGGCAAAACCATTTAACACGCCATAAACTGAAATCCAGGCACATCCACGCTTTCAAGTGAGGAAAAAAATTAAAGGCATCATTAAGACTAGGGAGTAGCCAGGTTTTCCAGGAGTGCAAAAATGGAATGGAGGGTACAGACAATCAACTTAAAAAGCTGACGATTGCATTGCCCTGGGATGTGTTTTGATGAGAATCACGCATCAGCCTTGCTGGTAGGATGCAGCTAGAGTAACACGCCTATTTTAAGGACTGCAACAACAAATAAATACACGCATCAGCACAATAAAAGCGTTGGAAATCACGATTTCTGAGGAAAGGGACTGCAGGTAGCAGGAGGAATGGAAAGATATGTTTTAAGAGCAAGTTGGATTTGTCCCCAGATTCAGCTACAGCCAGAAGGGAATGCAAGATATTTGCAGAAGATGATTTAGGCAAGGTGTTGGGAGAGATCTGGGCATGGGGCTGCTCTTTTGCATGCTTGGGGCTGGCTAACACCACGCCAGACTGGCGGGGAGACAGGCTGTCAGCAGACCCCTTGACTCAGCAGACCTCCCCCAGGGCTCTGCAAGGTCTGCTGGCAGGGCAAACACCTCAGCTTACCACAAAGTCAAGACATTTTGGTGCAAATGCATCAGAGAGAAGCAGTCAAAGCTCCTAAAGCATCCCCAGTCACCCACCCCACTGTGATCCAGGAGATTCCAACTGCTTTCCAGCCCAGCCCCATCCTTTATCGGTGGCTGTCTGTACCCCCAGAGCCCTCCCTTCTTCTCAAGCCACTCCGAAGCAACAAACCAACCCTACCTGGTCACTGTGAAGACACTGTTGTTGCTGAAGCTGGAGTCACCGGACGCATCCAGAGAGCCTGGGAGCAGAACAAAGGGAGACCGGTTAGTGGGATGGCAGGGAGTGGGAAGAGCAGGACTGGGAGGTTGGAAAGCTGCATGACCTTCTATAAACACATCATCAGGCACTGTTTGCAGGTTCAGGAACCCCAAGGATCCATTCTGCCTGCAGTGAGCTTTTTACACTCCTTCTCAAACTCTTCTCCACCGTCACATGAAGCTGGTACAGGAATGCACTCACCCAGCAAAATGCAGGCTGTGCAGCTTCAGCCCCCTGCCCCAAACTGGGTCTTTTCCTCTCTAATGGAGACCCAGACACATCCCTCTGATGGTTTCAACTACTCTCAAAGAAGGAGCTTGGAACTGCAGAGCTGTCTTCTCTCATCCACATTTCAAGCACAGGACAGGCTGAATCCAACCCAAGACATCTCCCTGCCTGGCCAGCTCTCCCACAGCGTGACTTCACATGGAAGGCAAGCAATCCAAACAGCTTTCCAACCTCTGCTCCACACTAAACCTGGGTCTTAAAAGCACAGTGACAAAGCACGACAGGACGAGCTTGACTCTTCATGCCCCCTTGTGCCAACAGCCTCGACTTGCACTGCCACATCAGCGCAACCAGGGAACAGAGCCAGGAGTTGGAGAGGCAAAAGCAACTGAGGTTTAACCAACCCTGCCCTCTTCAAGGCGCCTAACGGGGTAGAGATTAAGCGCTTAAACGTTCTTGTTGATGTTTTGAAGCTCCTCTGCAACAGATTTTAAGGAAAGGAGGTATTCTCAAGGAATGGGGGGGGAAAAAAAACAAAGAAAACTTTTCCCTGCTGCGTTACAGCACTAAATTTTTCCTTTCCAAATAAAAATAAAGCTGCTGCATTGGCCGGGAATCGAACCCGGGCCTCCCGCGTGGCAGGCGAGAATTCTACCACTGAACCACCAATGCTGCCTGCTGGGGCTGCTTCCACGGGTCGCCCCGCGCCTCCGACCCTGCCGCTGTGACACAAGGAAACCCTTCCAGCCTTTTAATTCCCACCTCCCTGCTCCCTCTCATGGGAGGGTTCGTCAAAAGCTGCTTACAGGCAGAAGAAGAGCACTGGGCTGAAGGAGAATGCAACAGGTTAGCCCAGGCGACTGGAATGTTGGGCGTCATTTCACACGCCTGCACAGCAAAGACGTGCCAGAAGCAGCATTTAGTCACCCCTGGTGCTGAAAGGCTAAAGCTGCTGCTGTTTTCAAGCATTGGTCCATCAGAAACTTCTCCACTTAGTTTCTTTTCACTTGAAAACTTTTCCAGGTCTCCCCATCCCGCTCGCAAACTTCTCATTCTGGAAATTTTAGGACTGGGACAATACCCGCGTGACGGCCTCAGGAGCATCATGAATTTGGAAAGGATCCAAAATTCTCCTTTCTGTTCTCTACCCTTTCCCAACACAGACAGCTTCCATGCACGTGTTGATGCTCTCCTAGGACTATCCCAGCTCTCCTTTGGGTGATGGTAGTTCCTCCCAAACCAGCCACTACAGGACAGGGGGGTTACTCTCTTCCCGTGTTATGTAGCAAGATGTTAAGCGTTCAACTGTAAATGTTCTTTTTTAGGTCAACTTAATGACTAAGCTGAAGTGAAATGGGGTGAGAGGATGGGGATGCTCGGGCTTCAGGCCACACTAGTGACCCTGCTACGCAGACAGCATCAAACATGTTTGTCTCAGCAGAGGATCATCTAGGAAACAGGACTCTGAGGCTCAAAAATTGGGCACCAAACCAACTGGGCACCAAGCCAACTCAAGAACTTCTCTTGAGGACCTTCCCTTGACCTTCCTCACACCTCTAACGTCACAGACCAACAGGGACTCACCGCTGGACGCTGCCTCCGTCTTGGAGAGGGACTCCTCGGAGACGGGCTCTGCCGCTAGGGTCATCGACTGCTTGGCCTCATCCGTTTCATCGTCCTCAGGGATGACCAGCTTCATCAGGCTCTGGTTGCACACGTTCGCCACCTCCTTGATGTCTGAGTGGAGGCGGTGTAAGGAACACGCAGTCCCACTCGTGGCTAGGTGCCACATCTCACCGGAGAAGCCATCGCAGACCCACCAGTGCTGCCCCAGCCCAGCTCCTGCAACCCCCCTCACGTCCAAAGGGGTTTTAGCACTTGGTGGGAGGACTTCTCCTGGCCCTCTCCAGCCACGCAGCTGGCCCTGTGCCCCAGTGGCAGGGAAGAGGCGCTTCCCTGTGAGTTGCTGCGGCAAGAACGTGAGCAGCTCCGAGTTACAAGGATACTCTTCTTGCGATCGTCATAGGAGAGACACGGCAGGACAGCGGTCAGGATCCCTGAGGAGTAGGGCAGCATCACCCGACCAGCCAGCTGGATGAACTCCCTCATCCAGCACATGGCTGTCAGCTGGATCAGGTCATCTGGAAGACACCGGATAAGCAAAGGTGGGGGAAAGGACAGCACTGGCAGCTGAGCAAACTCCACAGGCCAAGAACCACCCGCAAGCAGGGAGCTGCCTCTGCTCCACCCAGAGTCACTGGTCCACAGTCACTCTAGTTGGGGACATTTTAGTCCCAGAGGAGATAGGTAAGACCTGCATCTGCAGTGAGGCTGAGACTAAACACTATCACTAGGTTCCAGAGTTAATTCAGTTCAATCCATAACTCAGGTTTCCTCATGTATAAGTATTCTGAGAAGCTTCCTGAGGCATGAGGGTATTTCCTCTGTCACACCTGTAACAGCTCTGTGTCTGGGTCAAACATCACTTAGAGCTGGGGGCTATTAACCTCCCCAAGTCCTGAAAAAGGGAGCACTGCCAGGGCAGCTGGTCGATGCGCAGCCAGGTTTTAGCCTTAAACAGCACAAATTCATGGGACATCAGTTTAGAACTGTTTAGGTTGGAAAAGACCTTTAAGATCATCGAGTCCAACTGTTAACCCAGCACTGCCAGACCCACCACTAAACTATGTCCCTGAGCACCACATCTACCCGGCTTTGAAACTCCTCCAGGGATGGGGACTCCATCCCTGCCCTGGGCAGCCTGTGTCGGTGCTTGACAACCCTTTTGGGGAAGAACTTTTTCCTAATATCTAATCTAAACCTTCCCTGGTACAACTTGAGGCTGTTTCATCTTGTCCTATCATTGAAAACTATTTACTGTTTAATCAAGAGCAAGCGGTCTCAGTCTATTTTTCTATCTCACAAAAAACCCACCCACTCCCTTTCAGCAACATTTAAAGAGCAGTTGAAGCTCGATGAGCACAGCTCAGGGACAAGACCCTTCTACATCCAACCGGAGCTGTAACCCCCTGCCACTGCCCATGCAGCAGGCCCCACGGGAGCTACAGCCCAGCACTGACACAAAGCACCAGGCACATCATGTTCCACGGTCCTGACAATGCACCCAGTGCCACCAGATGTTCAGATAAATCCCTGAGGAGATGTTTCTAGATGTGCTGGGTATCCAAAGGCACCATCCAGATATTTTACTTGCCGGCACCTTTGGTTTGGGAGGATGTCAGACCTGCAAGAGCAGTAGTGTCAACTGGGGGAGCGCCGCCTGTTCCCTCCTTTCAGTGAAATTTGTGTGTACAATAACACAAAAGCTGGCAAAGAGCCCACTGGAAAACCCCTGGCCTGAACCTACGACTGGCACCCCAAATCCAGAGGTGGGAGCTACCGTTCAGTCCTGCGCACTCACCCGCCGCCTGGCAGTGGATCACCAGGATATTGGCCATTTCTGCAAACTTGACGCTGGAGGGATTCTTCTTGATCTCCTTGAGGAACTCCCCGAGGGCCACCTCACACCTGTGGAAGGGCAGAACAGCTGGTTAGCACCCCACTGCCTTGGATGAAGAAGTTATGGACATCAGCTTAGAGCATGTATACACAGAAAGGATGCTGGTGACATGGCAGGAGTGCTTCCAGAAAGGACAAGGCCAGGCAGAGACTGCACACAGTTGTGAGGATGGAGGTGATGACAACTTGGAGCCCCTCGCACCTCCCCCCAACACACCCAAAGGCTCTGTTGAGATGGAGGTGAGCCCACAACAGGGAGCACAGCGGGGAGGAGATGATACCCAAAGCTTTCAGTGCTTGTTCCTTGACACGTGGACACCAGAAAATAAAGCATGGAGGTTAGAGGAGGGCTTGGCAAGGGAATAGACCCAGACCAGTCTCATCACTTACTCGTGCCTTTCAAAACAGGTCCCGTTACTTTCTCGTGGCACCAGAAGCCAAGATCCTCTGACCTCCCTGAGAGCACCCAGTGACTTCTGGGTTTCAAAATGCCTCTGTCTTGAGACCAGCAACGGATCTGAGGAGCAAGCTAGCAATGCCTGCTTCTCTTCTCCACCCAGGAAAACCTCAAGTTTGTTCACAGAGGTCATATGCTATCTCAGAAGCACACGGGAGCCCCTGCAGCTCTGGTATGTGTGCAAGGGCTGGGAAGTCAACTGCTCAATAGAGTCAAACCAGTTTGTCCCCAGCACAGACCCTGGTGTCCTCCACAGCCACTCCACAACAAGCTAGAGAAGAGACGCCCTTGCCAAGGATGATTTGATCCACCAACCAAGGCAGCTAGATCGCTCTGTCTCCCTCCATGCACATGGGGCTTGGCTGCAGTTATGCAGAGGAGCTGCAAACAAATGAAGAGGGTGGTGGACAGGCAGTGAGCAAAACACAGCCAGCCTCCACACTCACATTTTCCGTATCTCCTTGCTGTTGTCTCCCAGGATCTGGAAGAGCCCATCCAGGATTTCTGGCAGGTAATCCAAGAGGTTGATGTCAGGCACAGACTCTAAGACCAGAATCTAGCTCAGGGGAAAAATAAGAAAGACAAGGTGAGTTTCAGAGAAGTTCACTAACATCATCAGCACAAATCCAGCACGATACTAAGGCGTGTGGAGCCTCTCATCTCGGAAAGAAGCAGGGCTAGCGCAGGAAGGAAGTGATCAGCCTGCAGCATTGGGACATCTCCAATCACAGCTCTATAGAGCAGAGCAATGGCTCAGGAACGACTGCCAAGACACACGCAGGCAGATCTAGGATGGCAAACACTACAGTTGATGTGACGGAAACACTGGGTGATGGGAAGCAGTCTGTCCCTTTGGAGACTGCAACCTTTAGACCACAGTACACTGACACAAGCAATGCCTTGACCATATTTTCTAACTCGGTGTGTGAAGCGCTGAACCAGGTTGGCAGAAGTGCAGTGTGACATCCCTGCAACTGCAAGAGTGAGGTGACAGGAAGGTGGCATTTTAAAATGCAGCAGCGAAAAACTCTGCTGGCTTAAAAAAACCCCAGCCAGTTGAATTCAGGACCCCGAGTTCAGGCATTGCTGTGGATATCTGCTGTTTGTCCAGACACAAGATGCTGACAGGTCAGGGTATTTTGGAGCTGGGACTTGCAGGCACACGTGCGCACCTACCCAGGATATGATGAACTGTCGGGCATACTGGTTGTTGGAATAAATCCTCTCACGCAGCAGTGGGATGAAGCCTACCAAGTCAAAGTGGTTGCTCTCGGTCACGATGTCCTGCAGAGCCCAAGCAGAGGGTGTTAGGAGGGATGTCAGCCACCCCACACCCAGGCAGCCACCCCCACTCCACCCCATTTTTAAGCCACATGACAGGAAAAAGATGACAAGCGGTTAACACGTGGGTCTGTGGGTCAGGAGGCCTGGGGAGAAAGAATCATGTGGTTTATTCAGGCGATGAGCTAGCAATCCCCCTCAGGCAGGGACTAATGCTGAGCGGGACCCAGAGAGGGAGGTTCCTTCCAGCCTGTCTGAACAAGAGGAGGACAGGAGCTTCCCCGATTCACGCCCCAGTGGTGTGTTGCATACATGAGCAAGCACCTTTGACGTAACCCCGTGTGTGTCAGGGCTGGGAGAGTCCCCTGGCTTTCCTTTACAGCTCTTCCCACACGCCTGGCTGGTTTTGCTGTATGGCTAAGCCTCTCGCACCGGGGTGGTGGAGCAGATCTCCCAGCAGGAAGGTTTGCAGCAGGCGATGCGGAGGCTGCGTTAACCGCTGCGATAATGAGGAAGAGCTGGCAGGGAGCCACTTACTTCTGAAGAGGAGAAAAGGAACTGGGAGGTGTGTGAGTTTTTACTCGCACAGGCAGAACGGGAACTGAGACCCCATGACCCCGAAGCAGCTCCACTCACAGGGCTACGTGCTTCAGCAAGGGAGGAAAAGCAGAACTGCCCTTCCGCTGCCTGGGACAGGGCTGCAACCCTACTCAGACTAAAACCTTGTTTCTTCAGACACCCAGCTCCCAAGAGCCAAACACACACGTGGCACCACGATAACCTACCAGCTCCCCAACCCAGCTGCCTGAGGTCGCTGCCAGAGCCTCAATCTAAGAGGTCAGTGAGATAAAGAAATGTTTTGACAGTGGCCACAGGACTGAGCTAGGATGGCTTTAGCAGCTGCTGCCTCAGAGACCAACACACCTGCAGCCTGACCCAAGGATTCTGAGCCAGAGGAGGAAAAATACCTTGAGGAGCCGATCGAGGAGCTCGGAGCCGCTTTTGACGTTTGGGTCAGGATCAGCAGCCAGCTGCGAATGACAGAAACCAGAGTGATTGCAGCAGCGGGTCCCTGGTCTGCTCCCTGCGCACCCATGGGACTGTTGCTCTCTTTTGGCATTACATGGACAGACACAGAGAAGTCTCTCATCTCCAACTCCTCGTCAGACTCCTGGATATCACACACCTGTACCCTCCCCCAGCTATGCAGGTTTTCAGAGGCCAGCAGCCAGGCTCTCAACTGACAGAGAAATACAAACGCCCAGCGAAAGGCTGCAAAGACATGCGTACATTGACATGATTTTGACCCTACAGACTCTGCAGAGCCACCTCACCTGCAGCAGTCCTGCCTGCCTTATATCCTAATACTGCTCAATGAAGAGCAGGAGAATGAGATATCTTACAATGTACTCCAGCACCCACAACATCAGTGGCCAGCATGCTGCTGCAGAAACTGCTCCTTCCATCCTTCAGACCTGCCTGGGTCAAAACAAACCAGTTTGCTTGGAAAGGAGACCTTGGACAACTTGGTTTGTCTGACCCAGCAAAGACAAGGAGTAGAGAATAAACCTCCGGTGCTGGAAAGAAAAACATGTGGGGGTTGAGAGGAAGCTTCTCACCTTGCTCAGGCCATCGAAGAGCACATTGAAGTGTGGGAGGACAGAGCCTCTGGCCACCTTGACAATGTTATAGAGGGCCTCGCAGGCGTAGTACCGCAGGCGACTATCAGTGTCGTTGAAACATGTCAGCACCGGCTCGATCAGCTCCTTCAGGTACAGCCCAGAGTCCTGGTGGACAGGAGGAGAGGGGTTAGCTGAGGATTGTGCCATAGGGAGAAGGAAGAGACGGCACTGCCCTGGAACAGAATGCAAAAACACAGGCCCACTGTGGCTTAGTGCAACCTGTCGGGCTACTCTTTGTAGCGTCAGGAGCTGAGGAGCGTGGAGGAGTCGGTGATATGGGCTTCACAAAAAGATGGACAACCAGCAGTCCCCAAAACATCTTCCTACCAGATGAAGTCATTGCAGGGCTCTGATTCCCAGGCAAAATTCTGAAAAACTGAAGTTTGTTCTCCTGGACCATGGAAGATCCATGCCAGGCTGACCCTGATTCTATCCACAAGTGAATATATTTGGTAACAAGGCCTCCTCCTCACCCCAAAATACTTTTGCTTAACAATTCACTGGTGCAGTAGGAGCTTCAGAAAAGCACAGAGATGGAAGCAGAAGGTTGGCTTGTTTTGAAGTTAGAAGAAACTACTTTGGGAAAACACGCTAGCGCTTCCTGAGCATCTAGCAAAGGAGACAGCAAGAAAATAAACAAGGCGTGGACTAGCAGATTAAAGAATTCAACTCCATGTTTTATCAGGGCCCCCTCAAGGCCACCAAAACCAGCTCCTCCACCCCTCAAGCCAGCTGTACCAGCAGCTCTGGCAGCTCGGAGTGCCTGCCCCGGTGCTGTGCAGGAGGAAAAGATGGGTTATGTGCCCGAGCTGAGGACAGATCAGTGTTGCTCGTCCCGGGAAGAAGGATTTTGTAAAGAGTCTACATTTTAACATGAGGAAGAAGACAGGAGTGCTGCTCAGAAGCCACCAGTATAAAGACAGTTAATGTAAAACCCATCAAGCTCCAAAGCATCCGTTCAGACTGACTGTGGCTCTCATTAGAAAGGGAATAAACAAATTAAATTCTACCTTGCAGCTCTTCGAACAGGTAGACCCTGCTCTTCCTGAGCCCTTTGCTTCCTTTGAGTACATCTTACTATGGACCAGAACAACTCCTTCCCTTGCAGGCACTTTCAAAAACCAGCCGCGTGGTTTGACTCACAAGCCTGATGGAGCTGTGGGCTTGCAGAGCCCGTGCTCCCCTCCACGGGGATTCACATGGTCTGGCCTAACCCTAGAGGCAACTTATCGAGCTTGTTCTCATTAATGAGAGGGAAGTTAGAGAAAAAAAAACCTTAACTGGAACAGAAGTAAGTCAACTTCCCATGCAAGGGGCATCAATGTAACACCTCCAGAATGGTCAGTCCCACTTCCTAAAAGCCCTACCCGCGCTGTTGGAGCCAGTTGGGCTCGGGATGGGAGACGGAAGGGCTGTACCTCTTCTGAGCTTTGCTAACACCAATTAGCACCCAACTCAAACAGAACCCAGCCATACATTGTGACGGAGGGAGGGAGCCAGGGAGCTGCAGGGCCGCCAGCCCCACGAGTTGAAAAAGAAACAACCTCACCTGCACCTACCTTGCCCAGGGCGATAGAGCAAGCAGCCAAGCCAATGAGTCCCCCTTTCCGGCTGTGGGGGTGCTGGGAGAGCGCGAACTCCTGCGACAGGATCTGGATCACGTGTTTGATTTGAGACGTGTTGTTCTGAGCCACGAACTCTCGCACCAGCCTGGGAGAAGAAGAAAGCGCCCAGGGAGCTTTAGGTTCTGGGGCTCTGCTCCCCACGATCATCAGAAATGGATTTTCAGCCACGACAAACACCAGAGAAAGCAGTACCAAAACGGGAAATGCTGAAGGAAGCCACGAGTGAAAGCAGAGCTCTCTCCTCCTCACGTCCAACAGCAGTTTGCTACCCTCCTGCTGCTCACAGCCTGCAGCCTCCTCCACCGTCCACAAACCCCCAGCCCAGGACGGACCCTCCAAGGCCACTTCACCACTGCCACATGCTTGCAGAGAAGAACTCACCAGGTCTTCAAACTGTGCCCCTGATGGGGCACAAGGCAGCAGCAGGCAATGCCAACAGGCACCAGGAGTGCTGGCGGCTCAGCAATGAACTGTTGCCCACCAGACCCATGCCCAGCACCACGATTTTGGACCTTTCCAGGCATCCGTGCATCGCTTTAGCTAATGTTCCATATATTTAAATAGTACAGTTAAATATACGGAATATCAGATGAAGTATATTTAAATACATACTCTTAAACAGCAGAAGCCTTAAAGCAGACATTTCTGTATGTATTATATTCTCCTCAAAACTTGTGATTCATTACTTGGAGATATTGAATATAGGGCAGCTGTGCGGGCAGCTGTGCAAGCAGCTGGAGCATTGGTGGTTCAGTGGTAGAATTCTCGCCTGCCACGCGGGAGGCCCGGGTTCGATTCCCGGCCAATGCAGCTGTTTTTCATCCCCTCCCTGCTTTTTTCTTTGCTTTTTATCCATAATGTGGACCCAGGCATCTCAAAATCTCCACCTAAATAAAAGCTTTACCTTAATCTTCAACGAAGGTGCAGAAGTTTTTACTAACTCGACAAGGATTATTTTTTTTGGCACTATATTGAATCTCACGCACTCTCTCTCAGACAGGTGCCGCCAGCCAGTCACCCACTTTATAACGCAGAAAAAACACTAAAGAAGACATTTATGAACACTTCCTCTGAAAATTATTAATGCCAGCTCTGTTCTCACTCTGCCCTGAGCAAAGCAGCTGCCCCCTTTCTCCCCGGGGGCATTCCTCCTCACCCTCCCTACTCCAAAGCCAAGTTCTCCAACAGTTACAGCCCAACCTGCTCTCACACACCGCTGGGTTAGGGCAAACAGCTCCAGCCCCAAACAAAAGCTCCAGCAGGAGGAATACCCCGACCTTGAGCAGCACAGATAGTGATCCTTTCGCTGCCTAGACATAACAAACAGCTTTACTTGAACAGGAACAACTTTACAGACGTCCTCTCAAGAGTTTAAACACCCCAAGGTTTAAGTAAGGAGGCCAAAGGCAGTGAAAAGCAACGCACAGCACCAGAGAGCCTGCAGCCAGCAGGAGCTGCTCACATGTTACCAGCCAGAAGATGAGGAGGTGCCTGAGCAGCGAGTCCCTCCTTGCTCTGTGCCGTAGCCAGAGGAGAGAGGTTGCTGGTGCCATTCACTGATGACTTTTAGCTCATCTGAAAAATCTTTATCTGCAGAAAGCGTTGCCCCTTACCTTCCTCCTCCTCCTCATACCCTTCTCCAGACTGGTTTTCCAGACGATCAGCTGAACTGTCTGACCCCAAACAGGGCCACCAAAACCCTAACCCTGGGGCAGGGTAAGTCAGAGCAGAGCTGCTCAGCTTAGACAAGGAGTATCTTTACCTCTCGCAGTGGCAGCGAAGGGGCAGTTACTGAAGAATACCTGAGGCTGGAGTTACAAGGACAGTGCAGCACATCTGCTGCAACCCACCCTTAAGAATCCCTTCCTATTATAAACATAGAAAATGAGAGAAAGCAGGAGAAGCTAAGTTTATACCTGAGCAAATGCTTACCCTGCCCCAAGAGCTGTTTTCCTTTGCTGCCCATGTACACCCTCCCACGCAGGACCCTCCATGTTCGAGGGAGGTTCCCACCCCATGTCCCTCTTGTGTCTCCTGCCAAACCCTTGCAGCGGAGCGGCACTGTCTCCATGTCGCCAGCTCCCCTCGCAACCTCGCCATAACCTCACTGTCCACCCAAAACTCACCCTCCAGCTTGGATCATCGCTCCCAGCCCTGAGCTGGGCTGTCCCCTGAGGCGATGCTCCAGGGGTACATGGACCTTCCCAGGCAAAGCCACGGGTCGGAGCACTGCAAATCGCCCAGACCAGCGTGGCGAGAGCAAGAAGACGACGCAGAGAACGGGCGACACTAGAGGGGGCACGGCCGTGCCAGCAGACACCTGCAGACCTTCGCCTGGAACGCCAGGAAAAGGAAGGCCCGAGCTCTGCTGAAACAGCAACGCAGGGAGAACTAAACGCAACACCCCACAGCGAGCGAGGAGGGCAGGAGCTTCCCAACTCCGCAGCCAGGACCCTGAGTGGGGTGAGCTTGGCCGAGACCTCAGAGGAGAGGCGGGATGGCACGGGAGATGACGAACTCTGGCTGACGTGAGATGGACGAAGGGCACAGTCACCTGCGCACCGACGTCCTGCCTGGGGTGGGGACACCCCGGCGCCCCCCAGCCGCCCCCGCGAGCGCGGCAGAAGAGCGAGCGCCGTGCTTCCGACGAGTTTCTCAAGTTCACGTGGCTCAGGCGTCGACGCCACGATGGCACCGGGGGGGGTTTGGGGTTTGCTGGAATGACCCCCGCTCTGGCACACGGGGCCCAAACCGACAGCTCCCACCTTGTGCCCACAAACCGATGGGAGATTTGGGGGTTGGTTTTTTTGGGTTTCTTTTTGCTGGGACGGGGATGGGCAACACGGAGCAGCCCTGGGGGAGAGCCCCCCCTGCCCAGCACCCTCCCTGGCCCCCGGGGGTACCGAACCCCTCTCTCTAAGTTCTCCCACCCAGCTCCCCTCGGGGGAGGTTCCCTTCCCCGAATTCCCCTTCTCCCACCGGGACAGCCCTCCTCCGGTACGACACCCCCCCTCCCCTCACCCCGGCCTTCTCCGTCCGAGCTGGGGTATCCCGGAGTGCCCCCCGTTACCCCCCCCCCTCCCCTCCCCGGTTCCCGGCACCTCCCGCCTCTCACTTCTCGATCTCCAGGGCCGCCACCTTCCTCTTCTCGTAGAGCTTGTCGTTCAGCGCCCGCACCACGCTGGGCGCCAGCGGCGCCAGGTCCCGTTCGGCGTTCATGGCCTCCGCGACCCCCCTTCCCCTCCCCTCCGGCCCCCCCCCTCCCCTTCTCCGGGTCCCGGCAGCGGCGCCGCCGCCACCGGCGGCCACGTGACCCCGCCCCGCCGGCCCCGCCCGCCCCCCGCGCTGCCCCAGCGCCCCCTGGCGGCGCGGAGGCCTCAGCGTTGGTCACAAACCGCCTTCATTGAGTTAATTAAGAAAACCCCAACCGCGAGAGGCAGGGAAACGGGTCACTTGTGAGAAGGGAGGCCCTTGAGGTAATACACCCAGGAGACGCCAGCCCCGCCGGGGCAGGAGACCACCAGCCTGCTGGCCACAGGCGCGGGGCCGCCCTCGAAGGAGACGCCGATGAAGGTGGTTTTCTTGGCGTTCAGGCTCTCGGGGGCCCTGACGGAGAAAGCCGGGTGCTCCACGGCGTACTGGAAAGCCACAGGCCGGGGGAAGATGTTTTTGAAGGGGATGGACGTGGTGCCGCCGGCTTTGATGGCGAAAGGGCCCTGGGGTTTGGGCGGGAGGGCGAGGCCCAAGAGGGGGATGCTGTAGTCGCCGCCGTGCGGGGAGGAGAGCTCCAGCGTGGCCCTGGCTTCGCCCAGCTGGCAGGGCTCGTAGGTCACCTCCACGCTCACCTCCGAGCCCCCCGGGCCGGCAGGGGCCACGCTGATGGTTTTCTCGGTCTGGAAGTCGGCACAGTTGGTCTGCAAGGGGGGAGAGAAGAGACTGTGGTGCAGAGATGGCGTCTTGAGAAGCGACCGATGGTGCCCTGCCACCACAGTGGCTCGGGTCTCTTTCCCCTCCCGGTCACCACATGTATCCCTCTCACACCACACCCCTGGTAAGTGCCCGTAAAGACGCCCAAACACACCAAAGCAGGGACAACCTGGCACCCCAAACCCCAAGAGAATCCGGTATCAAAGCTGGGGTTTAAGATGGGAGCCCAGGCACCACGGAACCGGCAAAGAGCGGCTCCAATAAGGACAACAGAGAGGAGTCTGCAAGTGAGGACAGTCCAGCTGGGGACAAGCCCAGCATTAGTGGGAAGACGAGGGGAAATGGATTTAAATTGTGCCAGGGGAGGTTCAGGTTGGATATTAGGAAGAATTTCTATACTGAAAGGGTTGTCAGCCATTGGAACGGGCTGCCCAGGGAAGGGGTTGAGTCACCGTCCCTGGAGGTGTTTAAGAGACAGGTGGATGTTGCATTGAGGGACATAGTTTAGTGGGTTGATAGGGCTGTGACAAAGGCTGGGCTTGATGATCTTCAAGGTCTCTTCCAGCTGAAACTATTCTATGATTCTATGACCCCTGTGGCCACTCCGGCTGTGCCAGACCAAGCTAGAGGGACAGGATCCCTCGCCAGAGAGGGCTGATGCTGCCCAGATGAGCTGCCTCCCTGTGAGAGCCCAGGGCACGCTGGAGTTACCTGGAGGAGGTAGTCTGTCTTCTGCCGGGCGTAATTTGTGATTTTGGTGGTGATGGTCTGACTAGAGCCCAGTGTGGTGGAGAAGTAGAGGGGCTTCTCCGGTCTGCTCTTGGTGGCTTTCAGGTGCAGGCTGTAGTAGAAAGAGCCCAAGTCGCTGCTCTGGAGCACCAGGCGCCCAGTGCTCTCACCCATTTTCAAGGGCTGGTACTCAAAAACGAGGTCAGCCTGGGAGAAATGAAAGGAAAAGCCATCAGATCAGGCAGAGTCAGGGAAAACGGTTCCTGGTGCACTCACACAGTGCTGGATGGCAGCCCCGTATCCTCCCTTGCTCCAACTCCCTCTCTCTGGGGCACAGCCTTGCTGCTTGTGGGAGACAGTTCACTTGGGGGACTGTCCCCATGAGCTGCGAGCCCTCCAGCACTATCCCAGGAGCTTCCCACCCTAAAATACCCCTATACCCCCGCAATGCACATATCACCAATTATTAGTCCAGGCTGCAAATACCCTGCCGGCACAGTAAGACACGTCCTGCAGCCACCCTCCACCAAAAATATGAACACTAAAGAAGGAGCATGTGGCACGAGGACCTGCCACATGAGCCCTGATGGGAGCACATCAGAAGTGGGAGCATGGCAGATCCCACCGAGGATGCTCTCACACACTTCTTCCCTTTAAGATTATTAGCAGGTGGGAGCTGTCACCCTTGGAATGAAGCCCTAGTAAGTTCATGTAGGAAATCATTTAAGCACACCCGCTTCCAGGTAAGTTGCGTGGAGCATACTGGATGAGTTTTGCTCTCACCTCTGACTGCGCAGGAACGGTGAAATGTGGGGGAACGTTGACTTCGGACACTTTGCAATCTATGGTGAACGTCACCGGGACAGGCAGAGGGTTGTCCACCTTGACGGTGGAAGAAACTCTCTGCCGAACAGCCGTGGTCATTTCAACAGTGCTGATGGGTCCCGAAGCGACAGCCTTGAAAGTCACCATGTAGAACAAGTACTCCTTGGTCACCTCGTTGAGGAAGGTCAGCTGAATCAGAGAAAAAGGGAAGCGTTGCTCATTCTGCACATGAAAATACAGCAGCTGTGCTAAGCCAGCTCAAAGAACCCTCCAAGCTCAGAGCCCTACTTCCAAGAAGGGCCACTGAGGAAGAGCGCAAGACCAGGGAAAGCACGTGCTTCATGGTCTGCCAGTTGTCCACTGCTTCCCTACAGACTGGTGTCCACACTTACCGTCACGTCGAAGACTCCTTCTCTGTAGGAGAGGAATGTGAGCTTGTAGTCCTTCGTGGCAGAGCCTGGCACGTCAATGTATTTCAGCCCCTGCAGCATGGAACTGTGTTCTAGGTGTTCTGGTTTGAGTATGTCCACCACCACGAGGAATCTGGGGGTGAGAAGGTTGCGATGAAGGTCATCAGGAAGGACTCCCATGGGATACACAGCATGTGAGGGTACAGCACAACCCCTCTCATCCCCAATGCCTCAGGCAGAGAGTGCCAGCTCTCATCCACCTTGGAGGAAAGCCCTCCAGGATGGGTCTGCAGAGGCAGAGTGTGGGTAGCGTGATCCCAGACCCGATCCTTGACCAGAAATGGCCAAGGAGAGCGCAAAGCTTGCAGGAAGGAGCTTCCAAGGCAATGGGAAGCCCTTCCTTGAGCTGCTGATGAGATGAGACTTCCTGGGCCAGACTCACCTCTGTGGTTTGTTCAACCAGTTGGAGACAGGGATGAGCTCAGTGTAGGAAGTCCTGCACGGTACCTGCCGGAAAATGGTCCCTGAACACTTTGGGGCCTCAGCAGTGCCTTGCAGGAGGTAGTACAAGCCTGTCCCATCCAGCAATGGGAAGAAGATGGAGCCCTAGAAGACAAGAAATAGGGTAAGCAAGCTCACCTGCTCTCTGTTTGGACCAGTTATCAGCTTTTGAGCACACCTGACTGTCCCAGCAGTGCTGGGATTAGTCCCAACAAGAGAGTGGTGTGTAAGTCAGTGTGGTGGCTCAGGAAAAGCCCACATCCAGTACTCATTTCAGATGCCAATGGGTCGCAGCCATCTGCCCTGAGGAATCTTTGCCTTCAGCATGGCTGAAAACTGCTGGACTTTTCTTGTGGGGCTGTACATTGAGGAGGTGCTAAGCAACCCTTCAAGGCACGGCTCTGCTGAGCACCCTGGAGACTGAGCCCAGAAGTGTCTCCCCTCCACTCTTGTCCACACCTGAATTCCGGTTTAGCTTAATGCCAGCTGGAGTAGGACAAGGTGTGTGACACCCACCTCCAGCACCCCAGAGCAGTTCTGAATTGATCCCCTTGATTTAAGAAGCCTGTCCCTGGTGTATTTCAGAAAGAGAGGCCAGCCATGCCCCACCCACCCAGCTTGAGACCTCCATGAAGGGCTCTTTCCAAAGCTCCCACATTCCCAAAGTGATGTCAAGAGACATCTCTGTCATTTCCCATACAGGGGGCACTGGGAAACATCAGGGCACACTGCAAAAGGAACTCAGCAGGGCTGGGGTGGTCACGCCCAGGGCTTGGGGAGCCTGTGCAGCCCCCACAGCTGAGCACGGGGGTCGCTGAGCCCCTCTCTGGGCTGCAGGGGCAAGGACCAAGAACTGCATGGAACAAACTTTGTTTCCTGGACCTTCAGAAAAGCTGCCTTTTTTGATTAACTGCTCCAATACGTTTAGTGGTCACTCCAGACTCTGTCTGCATGCTCCCCATGCTTGGCTTCTAGCAAGAAACCCAACTTCCAACACAGATCACAAGACAATTTCAGCTTGGTCAGACCTGTGGAAGTTGGACAAGAGGCCAACATCCTGCCCAAAGCAGGGTGAGCTGTAAGGGTCAGCACAGCTCACGTACCCGATGCTTCTTATTCTCCAAGCTCATAGTTAAGGGGTTGTAAGTGATCTTGTAGGGCTTTTTTTGTTGATTGGGCTCCAGATGGAAAACTTCAGGGCCCTTCCAGTGTTCCCCGTCAATGATGGGTCGCACAGTCCAGGTCTCGTTGCTCGGGTTGGAGAGGAGGATGGTCTGGCTGTGCTCCTCACGCACGTCGCATGAGAAAGTCAGTGTCTGCAACAGAGGAGCACAGAGGCTGCCCAGAGTACCGAGGAACCCTTTTTCCACTCTTCTCAGAGTCTGACAAGCTCTACGCCAGGACTCAAAGCACAGGGAACAGCTTTCTCGTGTTACATGAAAAATTTCCACTTGGGGCATAGCTTTTGCGGTAAATCAAATTGTTCTTCAAGTGGGGAGATGAACAAGCCTTTTGCAGGCTGGGTGAAGAAGGGGCCTGCTACCTCCCCAAAAAGGGAAGAAGGAAAACAAGAAGGAAACTCCTGCACAATGACAAGAGAGCACCTTCATGGGCAAGCTGAAGAGCAGCTCCAGTTCTGTTTTGAGATCAAGAGCCAGCACCTCCCAGCTGTGCTGTAACACCCGTGAGGACCAGGAGCCCTCCACACAGCAACCCTGTGCCCCAGGGAGCACAGACGCCTCACCCATTCCTAATGCCCAGTGCTCTCCCCTGCTCCGATGGAGAGGAAGAGCTTGGCTGCAACATGGGAGGGTAGAGCTGGGTGGCTCAGTGGGGAGGGTCTCAGAAGAGTCCTGCAGGGTGTCTACACTTCAAAGCATCCTACAGTCCCCGTCCTGCGAGAGGTGTGGTGCAAACGGTGGGGTAAAGGAGGATGCACACCCATCCTGTCTCACCTCTTGGGTCACAGGGGTGTCCACACAGCATCCTGTCAGCATAAGCCGGAGCGGCTCACCGCCCTGGATGAAGCACTGCAGGCCCTCGTACTGGATGGCCGGGTTCAGCTTAGGGGGGTGGAAAGTCACAACAAAGGGGACGTCCATCCCCGGGGAGATGTAACCCTTTGTGGGGCTGATGGAGAAATCTGGCTTGAAGCTCTCGGTGTCCCACTTAAACCTTGCCACAAGGGAAGCAGAGTGACAGGAAGGAGATTAGCAAAACGAGGAGGCTGCGAACGCAACATGCCTCTTGTGGGCTTTCCCGTAGGATCTCAGGCACAGTGCTGAGCCAGCTGGCAACAAGGCTTCAGGTTGTAAACAAGCCTTTGTTGTGCCCCCTGCTAACTTTCAGGGCCTGACTGCACAGCCTAGGCTGCGCTGGGAAGGAAAACCAGAGTGGAACTCCCTGGGCAAGCTCCAGCTCCACCCAACCCTCAACCCAAGCTCTCAGCCCTCAGACAAGACAGGGTTTTGCATTACTTGACTCCTACGTCGCCTGTGTTCTGCATGATGACACGCTGGGATGTGTAGCTCTGCTGCATCACCGCTCCAAAGCTGAGGTGTTCCTGGTCCAAGCTCACGTGGATGCCCTGGCAGGAGCCCCGCACCATGAAGAGGGAGCGCACCAGCCCGCTGCACTCCAACACCACTTCTTCGGTGAAGGGCTGGATGCGGCACTTCGGGGAGAAGGTCACCTCCACTTTACACGTGTCTCCTTTGGGCTTCAGATTTACTTCGTGGGAGGGGTTTAAGGAGAGAACCTGCCCAAAGAAATGAGGAGAGACTATTTCACCTGGCAACGGAGCCGTGAATCCTCCACAGAGTCTTCCAATTCCTCTTCTGTTCCCACCAACAGTGCTGCAATCCTACTCATTCCGTGGCACACACATCCCTAAGTACCAAAGGTATTTTCCTGATGTGGCCATGGTGACCTGGACTACGTCTTCCAAAATAATTTCACATCAGCTCCAAGAGAGCTGTAACTCCTGGCCTGTAAAGACTACCTTTCCTTATCTAACACACAAGGCCACATCTTAACGTACACATCTAAAACGTGAGAGGAATTGTACCTTCTCCACAACTTCTGGCTATTTAGGGGAGTCCTGACACTCAGATGAAATATTCAACACTATCTGCTGGTAGAGCAGTCCCAGCAGGGAGGATAGGACAGCATACAACTGAGAGTAGCTACTAGCTCCCAACCAGAGCAGCTTGTAGCTGCCTGCAGGCATCCCTGTAGCCACACCAAAGTGTTCTCCAGCAAAGGAAGAGGCCTTACCCCAGCTTCTTGCAGCTCTGGTGTGGTGGACACGAGACTGAGCTTAAAAGTGAGAGGGGCAGCACTGTTGTTGGCTATGGTGACAAACTTCTTCACTGTCTGCCCGACGGAAAGGGCTCCCAGCTTCACCACTTTTCCTTGTGGTTCCAGAACGTCAACCTGAGGCAGCAAGGATTAATGTAAAATGAAAGGAAAGAAGGAGAAAAGGTTTTCCACCACCTTCATGGCAGAAAACCAAAACACGGTATGAGGAAAATTAGAGAGAGAAAGCCGTGCTGGCTTTCTGCTGCCTGGAGCTTTAGGCTTCGGATTTCATCTCACCTTCATTTCTATGCCCTTTCCTCGGACCTCAACAGTCTGCTGGCAAAGACCATTGATTTCAAAAGGGATAAGCTCATGGTAAGATGCAACCTCTCTGGGATAGAAGGTGATGGGCACGTCCACTGCTTCTCCTGGGCACAGTATGTACCCTACGAAGTCCACCTCCAGGTGCGCGGTGCTGGCAAACAAGCACTTCAAACTGGCAGAAAGGAGAAGCAGAGGTGTCACGAGGACACGGAGCAGGGGTGTGCTAAGCAAGGGCTGAAGGAGACTGCGGAGAAGGCCTACCTCACATCACTGTCTGCCTTGTTTGTGATGACAAAGGTCTGACGAGGAGGTGGCATCCCAGCATGGTAGATGAAGCAGGGCCCAAAGTTGAGTCTGGTGGTGGAGAAGTGCACAGTGGGCACTACCACGGTGGCCAGGAACACACAGGTAAATGTGGGACCCTTGATGATCTAGTTGGGTGAAAGAAGACATGGAATTTACAGCCCAAACACCAGAGATGGCTGAGGAAGAGGATGAGGGACAGCTGGCTGCAGTGACAATAAGGAAGAGCAAGAGCCGAAGGAGCTCAGAAGGAAAACAGAAGGCGATAGACTTGGTCTGAGAGGGAAAGGAGTTTTGCAGAGGCACAGCCCCGCTTTGTGCAGCCACGTGCTGAGCAGCACGGCCACACGCCGCCGGGACCTTCCTGAGCTCTAGGACTCAACTCAGCAAGGGCCTGACAAGGAGAAACAGCTCCATTTCCAAGCACATCTAGGACCTCCCCCCAAATTAGGGATGGACCTGCCACAGAAGTGTGTTGTAAAGTGGTCCTGGATAAGCACTTATTAAAATGTCCCACTCAGCAGCTGTCAGGGTTCTTTATTTCAGCAGCAGGAGCCTCTTTGTCGTTAGTGATGGAGCTCGCTCCTCGCTTCAGGCTCCTGCTGCCAAGATGCTACGTAGGGAGGGTGACGGTCTCGTATTAAATACTGGTGCCTCACCTGCAGAGTCAGCTTTACGTCCTTCAAAGAGCACATCTTCTGTGGGTGAAAAGTCAGCTGGGTCTCTTCTTTCCCCCCCTCCGCCTGCACGGTGCCCGTCTGAGGGGCGATGGCAAAGACCTGCTTACGGGCTGTGGGGCCGCTCAGTTCCCATGAGAAGGTGAAGCTGAACTTGCCTTTGTTGTAGATGCTGAAGATGTGCTTGATGCTCTCGTTTAGCTGCACCTGCGGGGAGAAGGTGGTGAGGGCTGGGGGTTGGAGCACCCGCAAAGTGCTGGCCACAAAGCTTCTTCCTAATTATGCTCCTGCATCTTTGACATTCAGATAATGGCCTGTCTGAAAGATCAATCTGCCTCCCTCTAGAGACCCATAAATGAAGAAAAACATTCTCCCTTGTTCAAATTTATCTGCAAAGCTTCTGGTTAAGACTCAATCCTGCAGGGCTTCGTGGGGCAAATGGTTCAGGGAACCACCCACCTCCTTGAAATCGATGACGTTGACCTCCTGTGAGCTGAGCTCAGTGACACAGCCGTGGTTGTCCTCCCACATGACAGACACGTTCATGCTATAGCCAGTGCCCTTGATATTCAAGGAGAGGGGCTGGGTCTTCCTCTTGACATCACACTTGACGTTGAAGACCGCCTCTCCTTCTAGTGTTGGTGTGAAGACAACTGTAATGGGAAGCCTGGGGAGAGAAGACCATTTTCACTCCATTTACCATCTCTTTGGTTTCTTGGCCCCACATTGCCCACCCTGTGGAAGAGCAGCTGTGCAACAGATGTGGTGACACCCCAGGCCTGCGAGAAATCAGGAGCAGCACTTGGCTCTTCCACATCCTTCCACTGCGGGGCAAGCTCTGGTGCGAACTGTTCAGGGTATGACAACCCCATGCAACAAAACGGAAGAGGACACAACAAGGCAGCAAATCCTGAGCTAACACTGACCTTACTGTCCAAACACAAGGACGACACTCCTAGAGACCTCCAATCCCTCCGATATAACAAGGGTCAAATGCCCTCTTTGCAAAGAGCAATCATCCAAGTCTCGTGACAGCGGCACAACGTGGGTGCCACCAAACTCCCTCTGTGTAATTTCTGTGGGCAATTTCCGGGTGCGTGATCAAACACAACCAAACTACAGGGATTTAAGAAATTACCAGAGGTGCTCTGCTACCATGTACCCAGCAGCAAATCAAAATTCAACATCTTTTAAACCACAGCAAAGCTGCCCAGGGCTAATGTGTTCTCCTTGTACCCAGACAGGCTATGAGCAGGTGCAGGGACCTTCATGGTGGATCAGCAGATGAGCTAGTGACCTGTTGTACTGCTTGAACTTGTGATCAGGTCTGATTGCAAGTCTTGGCTGTAGTTTACAAGAAAAGAGCATCTATTTTCTGACAAGTGATCCTGCAAAACACCGCTAGCTGTGTAAGCCCAGGGCTGCTTGTGCGCTTTGCTGCTCTTGGTGGCTTTGTGTAGAACGTGCGTGGTGGAACAGAGAGAAGACATCTTGCACACTTAGGGCTGCTTGCTCAGGGGATCACAAACCAACTCAAAAACATGCCTCTGTCACCAACACTACAGGATCCAAAGCCTGAATTTCTCTGGGAAGGGGGTCTAGAAGACTGGGGTAACCCAGACACAGCCACTTGATGGAGAAACCTGCAGCTTCCTGTGTCAACAAGGCAGAGGGATGCTTCTGCTGAGTCACCCGGTGACTGCAGAGGGAAGAACATCTCAAAAGCAAAATGGTGGCACAACAGAGTCTAGTTGGAGTCTAGTTGGGCAGAGTCTAGTTGGAGGCCTGTGCCTAGTGGGGTCCCTCAGGGGTCAGTGCTGGGGCCGGTGCTGTTCAATATATTCATCAATGACCTGGATGTGGGATTAGAGAGCACTGTCAGCAAGTTTGCTGATGACACAGAACTGGGAGGAGTGGCTGACACCCCAGCAGGCTGTGCTGCCATTCAGAGAGACCTGGACAGGCTGGAGGGCTGGGCGAGGAGAAACTTCATGAAATTCAACAAGGGCGAGGGTAGAATTTTGCACCTGGGAAAGAATAACCCCATGTGCCAGTACAGGTTGGGGACTGCCCTGCTGGAGAGCAGCGCAGGGGAAAGGGACCTGGGGGTGCTGGTGGGCAGCAGGATGGCCATGAGCCAGCAGTGTGCCCTCGTGGCCAAGAAGGCCAATGGCATCCTGGGGTGTGTTAGAAGGGGGTGGCTGGTAGGTCGAGAGAGGTCCTCCTGCCCCTCTGCTCTGCCCTGGGGAGGCCACATCTGGGATATTGTGTCCAGTTCTGGGCCCCTCAGCTCAAGAGGGACAGGGAACTACTGGAGAGAGTCCAGTGCGGCCACAGGGATGATGGAGGGAGTGGAACATCTCCCTGGTGAGGAAAGGCTGCAGGAGCTGGGGCTCTTTAGCTTGGAGAAGAGGAGGCTGAGGGGTGACCTCATGAATGTTTATGAATATGTCAAGGGGGAGTGTCAGGAGGACGGAGCCAGGCTCTTTTTAGCAACATCCAATGACAGGACAAGGGGCAATGGGTACAAGCTGGAACACAGGAGGTTCCACAAAAACATTAGAAGAAGCTTTTTTCCTGTGCGGGTGCCGGAGCCCTGGCCCAGGCTGCCCAGAGAGGGTGTGGAGTCTCCTGCTCTGGAGACTTTCAAAACCCACCTGGACGTGTTCCTGTGTGATCTGCTGTGGGTGATCCTGCTCTGGCAGGGGGGCTGGACTAGATGATCTTTGAGGTCCCTTCCAACCCCCAACATTCTGTGATTCTGTGTGACATATGGCACACAGGAGAGGGAACTTGTGAGCCCTATTACCTTGAAAGGGGAGCGATGGAGCCTTCCAGGGGCTCAATTCTCACGGAGGCATTGCATCCCTCTGGATAGAGGGAGCTTTCTCTGAAAGCAAAGGTGAAGGCTTCCTTCTCACTGTTGATCATATGGACAGTTCGGTGTACCTCGTGCCCTGGCGGGAGGACAAAGCAGTTGTTGAAAAACCTCTTCTTCCTCTGGCCACTAGATCACCGCTGCCCACTGTGCTCCTGACTTCTGAGCCCCGCAGCCGATTTGCTATGAGGAGCATTGCCTGCAGCACGGCATCCTCAGGATGCCAACGTGGAAACGCACTTCTGACCCCCTGGGCTGCCCTGCATCACCCTCAAATCCCCAGCTGTACGCTGTGTCCCAGATACATGCCTTCCTCCCTTCCCTTTCCTCTCCCTCGTACACTTGGGTGCCAAGAGCTGGATGATCTGCTCACAAGCGGCCTTTTCCATTTCCAGCTTCTTTGTTGGAACCTTGCTGGAACAACGGGAATGCTGGGGCCCTGTAGAGCTCCACATCTGAGGGTGCAAGGTATAAGCACAGTGCTCACCGATTAACAGCAAGTGGAAATTCAGGTGGGATCTGTCCAGAGTCACTAGCGGGTCGGTGGCATTGCCCACCAAGAGGAACGGGAATGACATGCTCTGCTCAGGGATTGTAAAGAGCCAGAACGATTCTGTGATGTCCAGGTGTCGGGGGATGAACTCAAACTTCATCTGGGAGAGAAAGAAGCAGAGGAAGGAAAGGGTAAGGGGAGGGGGTGCAGCCTAATATCACCTAGAAACCCTAGGAACCTCCACCTTTTGTTGCTGTGAGCTCAGAGATACGCTGCTCTGTCACTTACGGCCCAAAGATGTGGCAGATGTAGGGTACAGGGTGAGAACGGGTTCATCTGCCAGTTCATTTACACTGCAGTCAAACATTTTTTGTGGTCTCTGCAAGCTCACGGTGAGGCAGGAAGCCCAGTAAGTGTAGACATAGCTGGTGTTAAACTGGCATGCACGTGTACTGGATCTACCTCCTTAATTTTCTGCACCCACCTCTGCTTTCTTCCCTGGTTGGATCCGACCTCTCTCCGTGAGGCAGACGAAAGCCACCTGCTCTTGTGGGGCTTCAGGGTCTTGGCAAGTCCACTGGAAGGAATATGCGGAACTGGTTGGGTTCATAACCACAAAATTCCTGGGAACACAAAGGAAAAAGGGCTCCTAATGTGGGGTTGGGACATTAATGTCTCCATTCCGCAGCAAACGTCAAGCACTGCCAAGTCCTGGACGCCGTCTGGAAGGAGTTATCTGGAATAGGGGAACAATGTTGGGAGCCCAAACATTTCACCTGCTTTCTAGGGGCCCTCTTTGTCTCCCTGTTGTCTACAGATTAATGGCTATCAACAAAAACTGGTGAGGATATAGGCAAGCTCTTGCACGTTAAAATGGTAAGATCAAGTGAAAATGGTGAAATCAAGTCCAGTAAGACTCCTTTGGAAAGCAGTACTCTCTGCTGTGGTTGCAGCCTCCACCAACCACGTCCAACTGGTATCTCGGAAAAATCAAGAATGTCCCAAGGATGGGCTTCAAAGAGACAAATCTTGTACTGGCCACAAAGCGGTCCTCCTGGACTGAACCATACCTCACTGAAGAAAGGGATACAGAGAACAAAAAAATTAGCCAATCGGTCCAGTGACCAGCTTGTTCTAGCCCCAAACAGATGGTAGCCAAGCGTCAGCAGATCACAGACAAGGTACAGGTGTGCCCTGGGCTTGGAAGAGTAGGTGGAGAGGTCTCTGGTAAAGAGGGAGGACAAAGAGACTGCCAACAGGGAAAGCCATGCCCACGCCTACCTGCTGTCCCTGCTGCACACTCCAAGGGTCACAAACTCAATCACTCTTGTGTTGAGATCTAACGCTGCCCCCTTGGGTCCCGGCAACTCGGCGTTGCGCCTTTTCGCAGTGATGTAATCCGAGTCTTCCAGTTCAAAGTGGCAGTTTGGCATCAGGCTTCTCCCCTTCACAGCCACCTCTGGCCTCTTCTGGTCTGGCTTCAGGTTAGGAATACTAGGAAGAAAGGCACTGGTATTAAGCCAGACTAACATCTCCAGCCAGCCAGCTGCTCGCCTGCCTCCTCATACAGAACAAGGTGTCGACTCATTTGCACCCCTCCAGGAGGCTTAATATTTCATACTATGTCTTTTCCTGGTGCCTCCATACCTGCTTCTACTGAGGCCAGACGATCATTCTCCCTTTCTGCTGCTTTTCTGGGGGTGGCTGTCCCCAGGTTCTCGCTCCCGTTCCCCCCAACTCAGAAGCAATACCACGACTATCCATCACGAGTTGAAAAGTGAGCAAGCCTGGACATTTCTTACCTGCAGAGCATCCGTCTTTCAAAGTCGCCCACGCGCACCGGAGAGAACTTCATCTGGAAGAGCTGCTCGTGCCCTGCAGGGATGGTGCCGCTGCAGGGCTCCACGGAGAACAGCGGTCTGGCACAGACGGTGCTCAGAGACAAGCTCGAGGAGGAGGAAGAAGACACCTGCTCCAGCGCACAGCCCAGCTGGCGCGAACAACGGCTGAGCTGGGGCATCACAGAGACACCAGAAGTCGAGATGAAATCCCCTGTGGTAAGAAAGAGCAGGACATCTTTCGAGGAGAACAGCCGCTGGTCCCAGCACCTCTGCCTCTTGCTGCAGGTGGACAGAAGGGAGGTGGGATGTATCTGGAGCATCCCTGGCCAAGTGCTTTCAAGCAGGAGGACTCCCAGTAAAGAGCAGGGAGAGCGGTCAGTTCTTTTTTTTTGCTTTTGCGTTTCCATTCGCTAAATTGTCCCAGAAAGTCCCGGAGGAGGGTGGGAAAGTGAGGAGAGGCAGGAGGGAGAACAGGGTGGGGGCCAGCAAATGCAATGAAAAGCCCCAGCAGAGACCCAGAGAACTGCCCAAATCAAACACACAGCGCAACGCTCGGATGATGGACAGCAAGGCTCAACATGAGCAAATTAAACGGCCAGCTGCTTCATCTCTCTCCATCTCTGGGCCTGGGGAGCCAGACGCAAACTTCTCCTGCCAAATGGCTTCTGGCCAGTCCATGCCAAACCACGTCCAGGAACAGCATGAGATACCTGCGTTACAGCCCCTGGGGAAATTGCTGGGTGCTGTTTCACATTCCAGTACAGCCAGCCTCAGTGCTCAGCATTAAGGACAGTGTTAAGTCCTGCTCCCCTGTGGCCTGCAGAATTGAATTTTGCTCATCGTGGCTTTGGGGAACAGCTCTGCTCTGTTCTTCACATCCCTTCCCTTTCTTCCTCTTTGTCAGGCTTTCATAACCAACAACCAGACAGCGAATGGCACAGCCCGGAACAGCAGCTACAGCACAAGCGTGCCCTGTGCCGGGCAAAGGCAACAGCAGGACCCCCAGGGGAGGGAGATAAGCACATTCAGAGCAGTAAGGACTTTGGCTGAGGTCTCCTGACCATCAGGCAAGCTGCCCGTGCTAGGAAACACGAGGGCTGACAGCTCTCCTCCCTCCTCTTCCTGATGAGACCTCTGGGACACACAGTCCTGCATCGCCACAGAACCACGGCTGCTCCCAAGGGGACCATGAGCTCGGATACGACTGAATCGCTGCAGGTTGAAGAGTCGTTCGGGGATGCAAAAGCAATTCACGTTTTGGGGTCAAGCAGCCCTCAGCTGCCAAGTGAAGCACCCTGGGCACCCCCAGCTGCCACACAGAGCCCGTCTCTTACCGTCTAGGCTGGGTGGGAGCAGCTCCCCCGTACGGCTCACTGGCCTTTCTTCCTCCACAGCTGCCATCATCCAAGTGTATTCCAGCGCCACATTCCCTGTATTGGACAGGTGGAAACTGAAAAGCAAGGAGGAGGAATAAAAAGAAAGCATCCAATAAATACGAAGTGGAGAAGTAGCACTGTAGGGTGGGCTCCTGGCACCCCTTTCGTTATGCTGAGCAGCATCTCCTTCCCCAGACAACTCTGCCATGCCTAGATCGCTGCCCCGAGACAAAGGGTTTCAAAGTTCAGAAACTAAAGAGGGAAGAGCAGACACGGTGCCCACGAGACTTAATCCAAGGGGCTTACTCTGGTCTTTACATCTCAGTTTGATATTATTGTGACTGCAAACTCATCCTCGAGCAGACAAGGCCAGACAACACACAATGAGAGCAAAACTATGGCTGTGCTCAGCAGAAAGGCATGGCAGAATCAAACCTCTCCTGGCACATCTTGGCAGGATGGTGGCCACCATCTTTTGCTTGGCTTTGTGTGCACATACATGCCAGGACTCAGAAAGGTTGAATAAATAATTTGTTAAAGGGCTGAACAGCCGGTGAGACTGAACATAAAGCCCTAGAAGGGACTCGTGTCCACACAGGGGAGATTCTCCAGGCCCCCAGGATGTGTGGAAGCTGCAACCTCAAAATCAACAGGCAGCAGCGCTCCCCTCCTCCTCCAAGGTTGATCAGCCTGTTAGAAACTCAAAGAGGTTTACTGAGCAGTCAAGCGAAAAACATGTCAGGGTAACCTTTGTTGGCACAGGACCATGAGTATAAGGTAAAGCAGGGGCACCAGAGAGCACAGCACAGCTCTGGGGAAGCAGACACTGGGTCAGGTCCCTGCCTGGTCTCCCACACTCACGCGAACGTCCTCGTCTGGAAGAGCAAGGTCTCTTTGAACTGAATCACATCCAGATCCAGCTTGAACTCGGCGTAGTCGACGGCAGCGCTGATGCAAAGCTCCACCTCACGGCTGCTCTCCTCCAGGACAGTGTGAGCTGGTTCTGGGTCTGTCTCGATCACCTCCAAACAGAAGAGGGAAGAATCACTGAGCAGAGCTCAGAAAGCCAGGCTGAGCAGGGAGTCGTTTGGCCTCCAAAATCAGCCACACATGGAGGCTAGAAAGGATCACTCCTATTTATTTCCCTGGAAAGATGACAAAATTTGACCCTTCTGCAACAGTATTTGTTTCTACCTACTGATCAAAGCAATCACCACCATGACTGCGAATACACCCATGGGGACTATGACTACATACCAGTCCCTGTAGAGTATCTGACGTTTTTCCTGGGTCCCTATAAATCCAACAGGAGTCTAAATCAGGATTAAGATCCCTGGGTGGAGCTCCGTGGAGAATCCCAAGAATGAACAAACCTAGAAAGCACCTTTTTCCTTCTTGTCTTAGGAGAAGGGGCTTTTCAGATGTCTCGTGTGGGTCAACAGCCACACTGGTCAGGACTGGGGATGGGAAATGAACTCACTAGGGAAGTCTCTGACTGCCCTGATGGGGAAGAAGTTGAGTTTACAGGTTTTGCAGTGGTTCAGAAACTACAGAAAAGCCCTCACTCGAGGTAACAGTAAAAGCAAGAGGTTCTGGAGATGATACTTCTCCAGACTCCTGTATGACTGCTGTGGCTGGGCTGATCCATAATGAGGTATCTTGACCAATATAAAAACCACAACCAAAACCTCTGGTATCAGTGCAGACAGAGCTCAGAGCTCACCCACAACGTGGTGGGTTAGCCAGCACATGTAGAAGAGCACAGAAAACATGAGACAGGGTGGTGGGTTTAAGTCCTTATTGGTGAAGAGGCACTGAACCTGGTTCTACACAGGCTGCAACGCTCAGTTTGCAATGTCTCTGAATGTCTCCTGTCAGAAAGACTTCCCCGTCTCGTGTGGGCATATCAAGGTGACCATGTATCCACCTCTTCCCCAAAAAGCGCCGCTAATCACCCTCACGGATAGATGGAATGTCAGGAGGAAGCAGGAGCTGCTTACTCAGCTGAAATGGCAGCTCTTTTTGGTTTCACTGTTGTGCTTCTTACCTTCTTCTTGACAGGCCACTTTGCTGCTGGCTCCTTCCCAGCATCCACCCACTTGACGACGCGCAGGCGGTCATCCCAATCGGCAACGTGCTCCGGTGGCAGCTGGAAGGAGATCCTGGACACCTTACACTTCACAGGCTGCATTTTGACGGTGACCGCGACGTCCGATTTCAAGGTGACCGTGATGTCCTTAGCACAGCCAGCATGGAGGTGTCCCACCTAGAGAGAACCAGAGAGCCAAGACCAAACTAGAATCACCAGCATGGGCAGGACTGACAGCAAAGGGATTGAGGAGCTGTGCCAGGAATCCACATTTTACCACGCATTTATCTGACAGAGAAAAATAGAAAAGATTCCACCTCTCACAACACGGAGCCTCTTCTGTGAGGCTGACAGTCCTGCCCCGGCAACGCCAGGGATTGCATCTCCTACGTGGGGAGAAATGTGCCGGGCAGGGCTCGAGCAGCGGGAAAGGCAGAGCCATGCGAGCTCACCCGGGGGGAGAAGTGAAGGGGAGCGCTCGCCAGCCACTCGAACCGCATCGCCTCCAGCCTGCTGCGATTGGTGACGGTGAAGGTCACGGGGTAGGACGTCCCGATGTGACAGTCCCCAAACTGGATGTGATCCACTCTGGCGGCTGTTAAGAACGAGAGCAAAGGCATCTCAGCCTATGTCCAACTCCTCCTTGCTCTGAGCCTTCCTCCCTTTGGGTGATGAAGGTGCCCATCCCACTGCTTCCCATAGATTTTCCTGTTTCCACTTGGCAGCCTCTCCTCTCTTACCCTCAATTCTGTCTCCCTCCAGATTGCCCTCAGCGCTCTCCTCCTTGCTGTCTGCCACTCGTCCGCGGATGTTATCTAGTGTGAAGTCATCCTCGTAGCCTTCACCCACCAGATGAATATCAGTCTCTTCATAGGGGTTGTCCACCACGGACAGGTGGATCTTGCCTTCCACGCGTCGGGCCAGTGTGGGTTTGAAAAGCACGTCAAACTCTGCCAACTCGCCGCGCTGCAGGGCGAGGGACGCAGTGTGAGGCTTCCTCTCTGCACAGCAACGGAGAACAGAAAGAAGTGGCGCAGCCGCACAGAGGACATAGTTCCATGAGGTATCAGAGGAACAAGAGGTTGAAACCCAGCTGCCTCTAAGCACAGGTTCTCCCACCAATGGTTCCAACGTTCACAAAACTATGACACCACCATACATATCGCTGATTAAGTGTCTTAACCTCAGGTTAATGCCCAGCTCTGTCTCAAACTGCATCCTGCCATAAAGCTGAGGCAAAGAGTGGTTTTGGCTTTCATTGGCTGGCTGTGGGCTCAATGACTACCTCTGCTCAGGTTGGTAGCTCCCCACATGCAGCAAAGACCTCAGACAGCCCACTGAAATGGTGACAGTCCCCCACAACCCCACCCATCACATCCAGAACAAGAGAAAAACTTCCTACAACTCGCTAGGAGGAAAGCCTGCCGAGCCCATGTGAAAAAACAGAGGTGCAGAGAGCCTCAGGAAGGAAATAACGCTTAACACCTGGCTGGCTGCTACTCGGCCAAACCAAGAGCAGGGCACAGATTTTCGCCCCGTGGGTGACCACACTTCATGGTTAATGCATTTACCTTCTCCGGGAGAGTCCTCCTTCGCGCCCGCAGCTTGGTAGATGCAGTTTGTGGTGGGCCTGGCTTCCAAGAAGAAAACTCCCCCTTCATCCAACAGGTCTATCATCAACTGAGAAAAAGGAACACAGAGCACGGTGTGGGTACAGGATGACACATGGATTGTCACCGCTCTGCTGCTGGTCCATCATGAGGAACGCAGCACGTTTCCCTCTTAGCACAAGGCTGAAGTGAAATCAGACAGAAAAAAAAAAAAAAGGGGGTTCAGAGGCGCTGTCACACAATTAAAACGTAACCAAACAGGACAGGAAGTACTAAAAGTAATGAGCAGAATGTAACTAAACTACGACTGAGTTTAATTAAAATGTAGTGAAACCGGGTCGAAGACAAGCTAATGTAACTAGTGCGTTGCAAACGCCCGCCTGAGAACCAAAAAGTGAGAAGAGGGAAAAATGCCCCACCAATTTGCTTGTGGTTTAACTGAAAAGGATAGACGGGTCCCAATAAAATAAAATAAAATAAAAAATAAAAATCACATTTCCAAGACGAACTCCCTTCCTGGAGAGTAGAAGTCAGTCATTTGCTTAAAAAAAATTTTTTGTTCTGCCACGTTTTCTGGGATCTTCCCTCCATCAGCACAAGGATTTACTGCCCAACCAGAGCATTCCCTGAGCAGCTCCTCACCTGGACAGGTACAACACCATCGTTATGAAGGACCAGAAGGAGTTTTTCTGAATCACCCAGCAACAGCTTCTTGAAGAGCAGCAGGGGGTTCCCTTTCTTACTGCGAAGGACCGGGCGCAGGACCGTCACCCGAGGCAGGTTCCCCTCACCGCTGATATCGAAGGTCAGGTTTTGGGCTCGAACTGCTGCAGGGCTGCAAGGAGAGGCAGAGAATAAACCGTGACGGCTGGCACGAACCCAATTCCCACTCGGCAAGCGAAGAACTAAGAGCCACCTGCTGCCTCTTCCCTGGCTGCTGCTCCTGTACCCCAAAGACACAGCTCCCCCTCGCCCCTCTCTTCCCAGTCCCATTGGGGCCCATCCTGCTCTGAAGCTTTCCAGAATAACAGAAATTGTTTCACTTCACTGAATCACACGCAGGGCAGCAGGTAAATAACGAGGCTGCAGATGAGGCGCGGCAAATTCCCTGGCTGTGGCGATCGGAGACGTGTGAAAAGCAAGAGCACAGCATGAAAATGGTTTAAAAAAAGCAAAAGAAATAAATAACACCATCAGCAACGATTATTTCTAAGGACACTGAAAAAAAATGAATTGCTTATTAGGGCAGAAAGCTGACTTATCGTGTCCCAGTTTGGTGACTAAAGGGTGGGAGAGGAGCAGGTCAGACAAACACAGCTCCCAGGACAGAGGAATTGGGCGCCTCTTTCCTAAGATACCCCACCGCTCTTTTAACACCAAACACCTTTATATACCCTGGGTGATCACACAGGATCACGTCATTTCAACACAAACAAGGAGGAAATAACACATGCTGGCAGAGAAACTGCTTCATCTAATCATTTGTCCTTGCCCAGATGCTGCACAGCTCCCTCTTTTTCTGATCCTGTAACTTCCAGCTGGCTTCCTAATATTTCATAGTCACTCATATAGGCCAAACTACATCCCTTTCTTCCCTGCTCTCCTATATCTAGTAGTTACCGCCTCCTTTATTATTTAAATACTCTACCTAAGGGTTAACAAGAGGTCTACATGCTCCCAGGGGAGAGGCAGCTGTCACACAAAGGTGTCCCCCAAGATTTCGCAGGGTGGCTTACCTCGCCTGAACGTCAAGGGAAGCCTCAAAAGCGCACTGGTAGCTCTGCATCGCCTGCGGAGCGAAGTTCACCGTAGCAAAGGCGTGAGAACGGCTGGGCACGCACATCCGAACGGGATCCACCTCGAAAGCATCGCCGCCGCGGCTGCCGGCCTTGAGGGGAACCCGCGGAGCGGCGTTAGGAGGAAGCATCCTTCAGTGTCGTGCAGCCTTATTCATATCTGCACGCCCCAGGGAGCGTGGCTGCCTTCCTGCTTCCCTGGACAGGCTGCTTCCAGCTCAGGGAGCGACTCCAAAGCGGTGCTGGCCTCGCACAGGGAGCTGCCGTAAAGGCCAGGAGTGTAAAAGCTTGCTTTGGGCACTGGGCAGCCACCTCAGCAGACACAAGAGGTGAGGAATGCATGGAAATCCTGCAAATAACCTAGAATTGGACTTCCATGAGAAAGAAAAAGACTAGGGAGCCTGAGAAAATGGTCTGCTTTGAGCCCTGGCACATCAGCTCAGTAAAAACCCATCCCTGAGTGTGCTTCTAAGGGTTCAGGTCTCCCATCACAGAGCTGGATGAGCTAAGAAATTGCTTAAAACACACGGAATTCAACCCAATTGTCTGCTGTCCCCTGTAGTTTGACCTGCACTGAGCTGGACTAGCCCAGGCAAGAGGAATTTGGAGAACAAGGCAGGCTACCACACCACACTGCCTGTAAAGACCAACAGCCACCAAGGTCTCTTGTTCTTACCTTACCAGGGAGGGGTTTGATGGAGAGGATCACGTCACAGGGAACTTTTTCCACATTGCGGATCTTGAAGCGAGCCGTGGCCCGGTGTCCAACCAGAACACCCGTGAAGATGAACTTGTTTTCATCGGTGACAAACACGCCCTTGTCTTGCACCGTCTGCAGGATGTGGCAGAGGTTGATGTTGCTGCAGACTCGATGCTCCTCGAAGATGGATTCTATGTCGTCAACCACAAATGCTGCAAAGCAGATCAGAGGGAGGTCTGAGGATGGAGAGAATCCTGCCTGCTGAATTCATCTGGACCCCGCTGGCCCCTCAAGAAGGCTTGATAAACCCTTTCTGCCCAGGTCACTGCCAAACCCAACCCTGGGTGGAAGAGTTGGTTGTAACGATGGAATTCAGACACCCTCTGTCTTAAAATGTAGAGATTCCCTTTTATCTTTCCATGCATCCCTCCCAGTATCTCCTCACTGGTAGACATGAAAAGGATGGGAACCCCTGATGATTTCAAGGTGGGACTTTAGGGTCAGGGTGTCTTCTCTATCCCAGGAGTAAGCTTGGGTCCTAATCAGCAGCAGGGTCTGTGCACAGGGCGTACCTGGGAGGCAGGATTCAGCAAACAGGGTGTAGGGGATGCCCAGGGGATTGTCCTTGGGGTCTCTGTCAACAATATCAATGGACAGGTGCTCCTTGCATGTCCCCACTGGCTCTGCGTAGCAATCCACTGTGATCACCTGTTGGTCCCCAGGAGGGATGGAGCCAAAACCAGGGTACACGGTGAACATGCCTAGAGTGAAGCGAGCCTGCAGAAAGAGTCCCAGGAGAGGTTGATGTCCAACAGCCTTCCCTTCAGTGTCCCCAGCAACAAATATGGCCTCGAGCACCCAAGCACCCAGTCCCAGGGCAGGCATGGATCACTCCATGGTCCAAAAGCTTGTTCATCTCGTCCCAGGATGAGATGAACAAGCCAGGAGGAGCTGCAGGCTTGTCCCAAGTGGCAAAGAGAAAAGAGTTTGAGTGTAAAGGGTGAAGGTGGTAGCTGGGATCCTTCAACCTCCGGGGATAAAACAGGAGAGCAGAAATAACGGTGAGAAATGACAGGAGAGAAGAGACAGGTTTGGGAAGGTGGTCATCTGCTATCTACAGACCAGGACTTCAAACAGGGATGTTTTGCATCTGGGGAATTCGCGGATCTATTTTGGCTTGCAGCTACCAAACACAGGACCTGCTACCCCCCACCCCCTCCTGACCCCATAACTCCAGGTCTGAGCCAGAGCACAGGACTCTTCAGTGGGACTGAGCAGCTCCCGTCCTCTGCTCATGGCTGGGAGATGAGGGACTTCCATCCCCCAGACCATGTCCTATCCCGCAGTGACAAGCGGGCACGGCGGCACGTGTCAGGGAGCAGGAGCCACCCACCTGCACGAAAGGATTGCCCTCCTTGTACTTGCTCTGCTTGGCAGAGGGAACTGTTTTCTTTAAGTTCTCACCCTCCTGGGAGGGGGCAGACTTCATCTGATGTGCACTGAGAGGAGAAAGCAGAAAATATCCATCACTCTGAGCACCTCCTGGCCTCCCTCTCCATGAAACAAAGTCCTCCTGCTCCAGGAGCACTGCCTGTGCCACTTATGGATAGATCAGCTCTATCACCAGTTTTGTCCTACACATGGGGAAACTGAGGCATTTTTCTGCTCACAAGCCAGAGACACAGACGGACAGGTGTCCTGGCTGCCTGGCACACACCAGCCACGCCGCTGTGCCTCCTGGGGCAGGAAGGATGGGGAAGGTTTTCTCTCACCTTCTCCCTGGCAAACCATGCGCATCCTGGTCCGCAGGGTAGATGAAGAAATTAAAATCAAGGACGCCTTTGTTCTCCAGCGTGAAGGTGCAGGTTTTCCTGGTGCTGTTGATCATGGCGCCGAAGCTGACGAGCGAGGCTGGGTAAATGCTGTACTTGCTGAACACAGCTTTGGCAGACACTCTCACCGGGATGACAGCAATGGCCTCGCCTCCTTCACGGACGCTGGGCTCAATCACCTGCAATCCGAGGTTGGTAAATACTTCAGTGACCAGCCTCTATTTCCGTCCCCTGACCCCATCCCAGGTCCCCATAAGCTCAATCCTTCCTCTTTCAACATCTCCTCCAGAGCCAGATTTTCAGCTCTGCTTAGGAAGCCTCACAAACGGGTTCTGAAAGACTTTGCTGTATTTGGATAAAAGAGGATTCCTCACCTAAAGCCTTCCTTCAACAAGACACATGTCCCGCGCTCCCTAGACGCGGTGTGCCAATGCCGCCCAGCCCCAGCAGCTCACCTGGCAGTGCAGGATGGGTTTCTCCTCGATGGTCATTTCCATCTTGGGGTGGAAGCGCAGCTGGACCTGCACAGGGCGCTCGGAGGGAGCCAGCACGCCGTTCTGCGGCTGCAGAGTGAAGTGGGACGCCAAGTTGGGTATATTGGTATCTGCTGTCTCCAGCTTGAAACTGCGGAGGAAAAGAAGGAAAACCTCCGCAATCCTGCTTGGAGTTGGACCATAAGAGAACTAAAAGAGAAAAAGCCTAGCTCTGCTTGAGGGATCCCTAAATTTCAGGGTCTCTACATCCAGTTCCTGCTGAGCTGCGGAGAACTGCTGGCGTGTGGCTGGATTCTCTATTAAAATATTTGAGATTAGAGAGCCCAACTTTCATATTTACCCAAGACCATGAGGTAGCCAGCACAGGAGCAGGTTCTAGCCATGGAGAGAAGGAGAATGCAGGCCTGGGCAGATGGTGGCACCACGTGCTCACACACCAGCAGCTGGACCCACCTGTATGCAATCTCGTACTTCCCTTTGTTCTTCAGAGTCAGCACTAGTTTCGCCTCATCCATCACCTTAAGGACTCCAAAATCCACGCTGCCGTCTGTACCTGCAGAGAACCCGCAGAGCAAGGTAAGAAACGTTGAATATTCGTGAGCTGCTGCAGACCATGCCAAGTGACAAGACACGTATTTGGAGTTTTCAGGTGGCACAAAACCCTTCTCAGCAAGTTTTTACGCTTGGAAGTTTTCTCTAGCTACTTTGCTGCCCCTTCTCTTCTTACTCAAAGAATACTCATAGGGTTTAGCAGCTAAGGAGCTCGGTTTCCATCTCCTTGCTTCCAAACAGAGATCCAACAACTTTATGTGCCACACCGAGCCTTCAGGAGCTTTGTTGATGTCCCTGCTGTTTCAAAGCCCTCAAATCGATCCGCACACAAAGGTGCAAGCTTCAAAGTTCAGAGGTGAGACGCTTAGACCTGGCTGTGCCCTGACAGTGCTTTACTCACACAGCTTGCAGGATATGTGCATCACGTACCCATGCTACGCTTGCATCCCATCCCATCCCATCCCATCCCGTCCCATCCCATCCCCATCGGCTGCCCACCTGTCGAGGCAACACAACACACCCGGACTCCTTCAGTCTGAAGGCATCCACTGACCTTTAGAAATGTTGATGCTCAGAGCAACATCATAAGCCTCCGCAAGGACTTGGATATTTTCAGTCTGAACAACCCCCAGGATGTTTTCTGCGTCAGAAACCTGAGACAGCAAGAAACAAACAGTGCTGAGGCCATTCTGCTGAATTCTTTGGGTAGACAAGGTAGGAGTCCTTTTCTCTGCTGGCTACCCCCACCATGGCCTCACTGGAATGCAGCCCCTATACCATAGGGAAACAAAAATCTCAGGGTGAGAGCTTGCTGCCCCACGTTAAGAGCCCCAGATGGACTCTAGGGTGGGTGCAGGGAGCACACCAAATGCTGGACAACCAAAGGACAGCGCTCGACCGTGGTGGTTGTAGCACAGGCTCAGGAATTAGCCTCATAACCCAGGTGTTAGGCAAGAGAGGAATCTCATGAAGGTTCATCTTTTTGTCCTCTTTGCAGGGTACCCTTCAAGCACCACCTCCATCCTGAGAGGCACAGGGCTGATCGCTCTGCCCTGCTCTGCCAAGGAGGGCACAGAGGTTGGAAGAGACCTCAAAAGATCATCTAGTCCAAGTCAAAAGCCAAGCATATCTATTTGGCTGCATGGAGCAAAGGGAAGTATCTGAGAATGAACACCAGATCTTGACTCATCCACAGACAGAGCTGTTTCTGCTCTGTACTATATCCACGTCTGCTTCTAATCTTGACCCTTATTACTAGGTGATAGTGGTGTTCTTCAGGCACTTCCAAGAAGCCCTTAAAGCAACTGCCAGAATTAAATATTTGTGGTTGTTTCTCCCCCCCACAATTAACAGCACACAAAAGTTTTAGTGTCTCGCTGTGCTTCTGAGAAAGGAAAGGGCATGTGGCTTTCTCCTTCCCTTTTCTGTATGTTAAGAAACAACTCCTGAAACTCGGAGCTGGTGACAAATTCTAACCACAAGGCTACAAAAATTTCCCTTGTGATGGGATTAAATAAACGCAAAAGCAAATCACTCCAGGACAGCTGTCAGGATTTGATTTGCTGGCCCCCTCACCTCGAGTCGGATCATCTTCTTCACGCTGAGAGCCTTTGTGGCCTTGAAATAGAGATGCACGCCAAACTCCGTGCGGGGACCAATGATGCCCTCGCCTTGCGACACGGAAAAGTCCTCACCGAGGTTTTCCAGCCCACTGAGGCGCCAGGCGAAGGGCAGCGGGGTGCTGTTGTGCAAGACCAGAGTCCTGCTGTCCCTCCTGCAGAGACACGAAGACACGCAGCGCCGGTTGCTCGATGGTCAATGCCAGCCTTGCAAGCGAAGGCGACCCGGAGCAGCCCTATCCATGTGTTGGAAACCAGCATTAAATGTTTTTGCTTTGTCTCAAGCCTCAGAGGTGAGGTCCTGGGGGAGAGCTGGGTGCTAAAAGCATGCCCAGCAGAAGGGAGATAAGGAGAAGCAGTCGGACCGCTCTCTGAACCAGCAGGTGAGATGCAAACGCATCGGGGGACACGGGATTTCCCGGGGGCTACACAGCCAGTGGGCTGCCATGGGATCTCCAAACCAGCAAAGAAGAGTGAGCAAGAGACTGGGAACTGCTTGGAGAAAGAAGGATGGTAGCTCAGCCTCTGATCTGAGCGGCCACGCAGGCAGCACGAGAAGCTGAAGGGTTGCTCGTTGATGCTTCTCGTGGGACGACTGACCTGTGCAGGAGCAGCTTGTTGAAATGCAACTGCTTGGGGCTGACCCCCAGCTCCACCTGCACCCCTTGGCAGCACAGGTGGAAAACCACGGGCTCGGGATTCTCCTCAATGCAGCACACCAGGTTGTCTTCCACGAGGCCGGCCGAGGTGGGGTATGCCCAAAGGCTCAGCTCCTAGCCCCGTCCCCGCAAAAAAAAAAGAAGAAAAAGTCTTTGGTGAGCAGGAGGAACAGCTCCTGGGCGCTTCTGGTGCTGGCCCTACCTGCCCTCATGTCCTACCTGCTTCTCATGGGGTTTCAGCCTCATGCTGGGAGGCTCCAAAAGGAACGTGTCGGCTTTGCGATCGTGCTCGAAGAAGAAATGCACCGACGCTTCCAAGGGGGTGACGTTGAGGATGGTGATCTTCTCGCAGTTGCTGGGATACCGTGGTGCCTTGTACCTGTCCACAAGAGGGGGAAAAATGCTGCAGAGGAGACCTTTGCCTCGATCAAACGTGGAAGAAAGCGCCGTGTCCCAGCAGCAGGAGGAAGATCAGGGTCTAACAAGCGGGCTAAGAAAAGGGATCGCTGTCAGGGGCACGTTGCATGGTCCGTGTGTTCATCCTTGGTGCCTCCATCCCAGGAGTGTGATGATGCACAGGCCACTTAAAGAGCTTTTATACAAAATACAGATTCAAAGGCACCTGGAAAAATAAAAGTATGCCAGGCACGTGGGTTCTTCCTCTTTCTTTGTTGGGTTTCCTTCCCTGCAGGGTATAAAGGAATGCTTTTCGAAAAGGGGGTTTAAAAATAGTTGAGCTTATCTCTTTCAAAAAAAAAAGATCTGAGACTTGCCTTGGATTAGCTGAAAGTCTGGAGGGAAGGAAATGAAAAGGATTCGTGCCCTATAGGACTGCTATATTTAACAGATGTCCCTTCTCTCAGGTGTGAAGCAGAATTTGGAGTTAAAGGGTTAAAAAAGCGAACAGAAACCCGAGACCATTCATCAGCCTGGCAAAAGAGCCTCTTTGAGTTTTTAAACTGTTTTGATTTAATTTCCTTGGGTTGTCAAAATACCACCAGCTCTCCCATAAAAACAAGAACTTCATTCCTAATATTACAAAAAAAAAAAAAGCGTGATGTTAAAAATAGAAATATGCCAGCAGCTACAATGACAATTTTTTTTAGGCAGGTTTTATCCAGCAGTGAGAACCAGGAAAAAGTAATTCCCATTTTTATTCGCTCTGCAGGTCTCCCCTCTCCTTGGCAGGTCAAACCATGAAGTCTCATTAATATTACAGATAAATGAATGGTTTACAAAACCATCAGCAGAATAACTGCTCGTTCAATCTACCCGTAGATCTCGAAACACTTAAACAAAACCTCACAAAGCTCATTTCACAGGTGGTAGAGAAGGGACACATGTTGCCCAAAATGTTGGACTTGATCTTGAAGGTCTCTTCCAACCAAAACTGTTCTGTGACTCTAAGTCACCTCCTGGCTCTGGGGTCACCAAGGCACGAGGTAGGAAGATCAGCTCCATCTCTCCCCAGCTCCTCCAAGACCCATGTGCCTTTTATCTGCTCAAGTTTCCATGGTCCTTCAGCCCTACAGATCTCCCACATTTCTGCCTGGGATTCTGCCACGGGCACAGCATGTCTCCAAGTACGTCTGTGACAGCACAAGACCCTGGAGATCCCATCCCAACACCTCGCTCCGTGCAGGCAGTGCCTCGGGATGCTCGCTGGGGGTGGGGAGCACGTACCAGTCTCTTGACTTCCCACACAGCAGCGGTCCAAAGTGGAACACGCCTGTGCTCATGACGAACTGCTTGAAGATGATGTCCTCATCCGTTTTGCTCTTCCTCCGGTGAGGAAACACCATCCTGGTCAGAGAAAACGGGGAATGAAGAGCTGTGAGATGTAGAAAATCTGGTCAGAAAGCCACAACCCTTATTGGTGGTGGAGGTACCAGTACTGGTTCCCAGCTCCAAGCATGCTGGGCAGCTCAGGCAGCACGTCTTGCCCAGGCCAGAAGGTCACTGGGGGTTCAAGGGGCAGCCCTGGCTCCGCGTTTGGGAGGAGCAGAGCAGAAGGTTTCCAGGGACCAGCCTTACCGTGGGTCCTGGCTGATGGTGGGATAGACAGAGGTGCCCCTGCAGTGCAGCTGGTACAGGCGGTTTGTCCCCAGGATCTCAAAATGCAGCGTCTGATCAAACTGGCCCAGCACCGTGGAGCTGAAATGGACCTTCAGCTGCACCTCACCATGGGCAGGCACTATCCACCGGCAGTTACTCAGCCTGGCAATTAAAGAGGAGGCAATAAACAAGCAAATGAGGCAAGGATGAGGCTCATGGACCCATCACCCCATGGAGGCACTGGCAGAGGGTCCCTGTGGAGCTGAGAATGAAGGACCTCCTCAAGATGTCCGTGAAGCAGAGGGACCACCTTCTCCCTTGCAGCTCACCTGACGGGTCCCACTGGGGCTGGGGCTGCGTCCCCTTCACTTTGGTGCACCTCGGGGGAACGCATGCGCGTTGCCGTGCTGTGGTGACCTCTTCTGGCCCGGCTGGAGCTCCTCTTCTCCTTCCCAGCCTCCCGGTTGCCCACGGCTTTCTCCTTCCTTGACCGGCTCCTGGTTGGGGTGACTTGCTCCTCTGAGCTCTTCACACCAAGGGAAGAGATAAAAAGGTGAGAGGAGAGGTGAGACCTGCCCGGAGATATCCTCCTCCTGGAAAAGAAGCTATGAGTTTGTTAGCAAAACAGGAGGGAGAATAAATAAGACAACCATGGATTTGGTCTTCCTTATTGGACTTTGTTTTGCCTACAACACCTCTCCTTGTTCAGCACCCTTCTCCTCTCCCAGGATCCTTCTCTCCCAGGACCCTCCTCAAGCAAAGTAGAGGGCTTTAGCTGATTTTTTGCTTCTTGTCTTACAGAACCACCCTATGGCTCAAGCAGAGCTGTCTCTTTCAGGCAGACAGAAGGGATGTCTGCACCCACAAGGGGTCCCATCGTGTCTTGTGGGATCCTTTTCCATCCCACCTGCTCTCTGTGCCCCCATCCAGCCCAGCCCCTGCCCTGGCACCTTTGCTGAAGGCACAGTGGGGACTTCCAGGAGACTTTCGCTATTCTTCTTTTCTTCTTCCGCAGCAGCACCATCGGGCACAACTAACATGAAGTGCTTGAGCACTTCTGTTGCAGGGGCCACCCTCTTCTCCGGGTAGCGGATCACGGAGTAAAAAGCAGTAGGGGGAATGGGAGGCCCCGAGGGACCCAGTCCCAGGTCATCCAGGATCTAAAGCATAAGAGAAAACTCTGTTTAGACTCCCGTCACCTTCCCCCTCACGCTTTCCTAAAGGCATTGAGCTTCTGGTCATGGCTCTTTTAATTGATTGATACTGAGACAGTGCTTTTTTATGCCCAGTGGGGTGAGCAGGCTCCAGAGCCAGGACCTAGAAGTGGGACCTAGTGAGAAATCTCTCCTCTGAGGGACTTGGCTCAAGGAAACAATAGCCAGGAGCTTCCCTCCCCTGGGACCATTTGGAACAATGTTCGGACTGGGAAACTGTGTACAGATGGGATGCCTGAACAGAGAGCGCTCCCTCTTTCCACCCATCTGAGGGATGCCAAGAACCTCCCCAGCCACGTGGAACTGTTGTGGGACATCATCAGTGGCCTGGACAAGGCTCTGTGTCGTTGTCACCTGGTGGGACACAAGGCACCAGGGCCCAGACCCTGGCAGGCTCAGCGTGTGAGCCTCGCAGGGCTTTACCTGCTCTGCCGCCGGCAGCTTGCCGCTCTCCAGGAGCTCCTTTGTCACATCTTCTAAGCTCAGCACCTGGATGTCCAAGCAGGGAACCCCGACATCCTGACCTCTGGCTGACCCTTCTGCACCTTCCCCTTCCAGTCCAGTTAACTTGGAGTCCTTCAGAGCCTTTAGTTTTTCCAGGAGCTCCTTCTCCAGCCTCTCCTGATGCTCCTTCTCTCTATCCCTCCGACTCCTGCGGCTGGATAAACGCTGCTCTTCTGCCGAGTGCTGCACCTCTTCTTGGTTCAGAGGAAACAGCAGGATACCCTGAACCCTGTCCCAGAATGACAACACATGTGTGACATCCTTCTGCGATGCCTCGTAGACCTTAAACTTCAGGGCCAAGTTCTTCCCGCTGTCACTTTCATCCTTTTTTTTGGTTTCCTCCTGCTCCGGATCTGTGGGTTGCCCAACTATCACCGGGCAGGCGTCCGCCAGGAGAACCTTGCTCTGCTTGTTCTTATCTTCCTTGTCACCAGCAACAGAGTCTGGATGCTCCTTTACAGATCCCTTCTTGTCTACCACCTCAGTGATATCCGACCGGTTGCTGATGGATGCGTTCGTGTTCTGGGTAGAAGGAGCAGGAAGAAACAGTGAGCATTTCAAAGCACTGACTCAAACCCTGGAGGACACTGATGATCTTTACAGTAGCTCCCCCAGCTGAGAGACCTGTGCTACATGCTCTACAAATCTCAGTTCAGAAGGTAGCTGGTATCCAGTTTAACTCAACTGATACCAAACTCCCCAGTGCCAGAGGGCACTGCTGCAAACAAGCTGAAAAAACAGACCAGCTGCAAACCAGCTGAAAACCAGACCAGCTTCCCAACCTGAAGAGGGAACTAGATGTCTCCTTTCTCTTGTGCTGTCCTCTGGGCTTGTTTCTGGTGTGCTGAGCATCCCTGATGCTTTTGGAAGCCTGGCTGCTAACAAATAGCTAAGGTCTGATGGTATCTCCTACCAGATGTGTAGAAAAAGACAGCACATCCCCCATGGACCACATGGCTCAGAGGTATAAGTCACGTGCAGAGTGGGGAGAAATGCTGGACTAAAACTATCGAGAGCTTCGTAGTCAATGTAGGGCGTTACGTGGAGCCGTGACTCCAAGGCAGCGTGATCCTCAAAGAGTAGCTCTACCAAGAAACCCGTGGGAAGTGCCCACTGGGTGAAGCAGCAGCGTGATCGAACACCAGCTCCTGTTTCCCAGCACAGCCCTGTGTGTTCCTCACCAGGTTGTTGGCTTCTCAGGGAATGGTACAGCTCAGCACGAAGGTCCCTGGGGGTTATACTGTAAACACAACCACCCACCTGCCTGCCTAGAGGATGACTTTTCTTCCCTGAAGCGTTATCTTTTCCAGGCTCTCTCTTCCCTCGCTTAGACTTCTTCTTCAGTTCTTCTTCCTCCTTCAAGCGTTCCAGTTCCAGCTTTTCCTCCAGCTCCCGAGCCAGCCTCTCCATCTCCCTTCAGCAAGTCAAACAGAAAACAGCTTTGAGTCTCACCACCAGAGAGCTGGGCTCGCTGCAATCCCAGCTGGTCCTGCCCTTCCGTCATCAACCCTGAGGCCAGGCAGAACCCTTAAACCATCTCCACGGACCTCCCTCAACCTGGGGAGGCTGGGAGCATCCCAAGTGAGGAAAGATGGGAGGGGATCTCCAGGCCTAGCCAAATTTAAGCCTTCTTGTGAGGTCTCACACGTGCAGCTTCTCCAGTAAGGTCCACCTAGATAACTCCACCATACTGCCCAAGACTGACTCACCACGACACTCCACACTGGTGCCTGAAGTCTTGACTTTCCAGTGTTAGTGACAAATCACTAACACCTCCTTATCCCTGCACCAACACTTGGCTTACCCATCCCTTGTCCCTGGACACAGCCCCCTCCTTAACAAGAATAATTGTATCAATCAGAAAGCAAAGGCTGCAGCAACTCCCCTTGTCTGGCTCTGAACAATCAGATCTCCTGCTGTAACTCAGCTGTGACCATGGGAACTTGTGCTGCCCATCCTGGAAATCATGATTTGAAGCAGCCCCAGCAATACCTTCCAAGAGAAACCAACTTCAGCCTGGCCTGAAAGAAGTTCTGTACTGCATATTTGCTTCAAGCAAGTCCCCCTCCCAGCCTATGCCTCCTCCTGCTTTGCTTACCAGAGCTTTTCCCAGGCTCACCTGCTGCTGCAGCTGAAAGTGAAGCCTCAGGAACACCAGCTGGTGTCACTCAGTAAGGACAAACCCCAAAAGATCAGTGTTGCAAGGACTTTGCCTGCAGCAGGACTGATGTCTTAACCAACCCACACCACAACCCCTCTGGTTTGGTGAGGAAGAGGGGTGAAGAAGGTGAAAACCCACACGATTAACCTGGAAGCGGAGCAGCAAGGCAAGCACAGGGCCAGGGTCTAAGCTCACCCCTAAAACAGAGAGATGTTCTCATCTCACCAGAGGAAGGCTGGGAACCAGGGAGGTGGAACTTGTCATCCTCATGTGGCTTGCAGCAGACACTTTTGACCTTCACTCTGTAACCCCTCTGAGCTTACCCAAGGTGTCTGGAGCAGGGAAACCCTTCAGGGACACTACCCTGGGGAGTTACCCATGGAAGGCTTACAGACCTTTTCTTCCTCTCACGCTGGGCTTCTCGTATATTGTCATTAAACTGAGCTTTCTGCTCCTCGGTGAGGGCATCATACTTGTCCTCATCCATCTCCCAAAGACATGCTCTCTCCCTCCTGGCAGCTTCTTCCTGCTCCCGTTCTTCAGCACAGACCAGAGGAGAAACCATCAGTGACTGCAGGCAGAGCTTGCTATTCCAGGTGAGCTGCAAAACTCTGTCCTGACCCAGCCCATCCCCCTGCCAGGAGGTACTGGGGAGCTCATATCCCTACTCCAAAATTCAGATTATCAAATTATAACTATCACCAGTCAATGAGTTCCTGTGCCTTGTCTGGCTTGTGACAGCTTGAGCCCAAGCTTTCATGTTAAGAGACAAAGTTAAGTCTTACAGCCTCAGCTCTGCTGCATTTTAATCATCTGTGAGCTAAGTGCTGGCTACACGGAGGCAGAGGATGGAAGAATTAATGAAAACATTTCTTACAAGCTTGCTGGTAACCCAGATACACATGGATAAGGCTGAGGACTCGAGCGAGAAGATTTGAGAGGTACAGAGAATGAGTCTCACCTTCCTGCTCTTTTGTGGCTGCCTCCCTGGCTTTCAAAGAAGCATAATCCTGGAACAGGTTCACAAAATAGATATGAGGCCGATTTCTGACAGCTCTGAGCAGGCAGAGCAGAGCAGACGCCGTGTTGCGTGCAAATAGAGTCTCCAGGCCATCAAACACCACACCCTGGTAGCAGTCGCTCAACTGCAAACAGCGTCAAAAAGGAAGAAAAAGGCCGTTACCGCACACCTCGGCTAGTCAGTAAAACCAAAGGTCAAAGGACATCAGGCACCTCAGGTTCTGATCCTTCCCCCGTGCTCTGCCAACTAAGCGCATCTGCAGGTTCACCCAAGAAGATCCAAGGGCAGATCCAGACCTGCTCCTCTCTGACCCGTACTCACTGCCCGTCTCTCTGTAGCAGGAACGTATCATTTGCCCCCAACCCCAGGTACCTGCAGCCTTTCGGAGAGGATGGCCACCAGCAGGTCGTCGGGCAGCACGCAGCTCATGAAGCCCAGGTCTCCTGCCGTGCTGCCGCCGATGCTCAGCCGCTGGCACACGGGGACACAGGGAGGAGGGGGGGAGGCGGGACGAGAACGGGACGAGTCCTGCAACAGGGAACACCACGAGAAAAATAAACCACCCGGGGGAAAATTCCGAACAATTCCAACCGCTGGGCTTGGAGCTGGGGTCTCTCACTTGGAAGAGACTGGGACCAAACTGCAGCTTGGTGGCTCCAGGGGACAACCCCGGAGGGCACGGCTCTTGGCCAGCAGTGGCTCAAGTTTGCAAGCCCCCCCAAAACAGCATCCTGCAGGTTTGGCTGTCACCTGCAGCTGTGTTTGCCAGGACTGAGCTCTGCCAACAAGTTCTTGAGATGCAGCAGAATTTCTCTGCCTTACCACCCCAATCCCTGCCCAGCTCTACACCCCCAGCACCACGAGCAGCCCCTTCGCTTCTCAGAGGCCCCAGGCATTGACCAGTGCAGATTGTGTTTCACCTGGCGTTCTGGCCGATCCGTCAAGGGCTGTTTCTGGGACTGGGGTGTGTGACCGCCCGTCTTCTTCTTGCCTGCTGTGACATTCACCCGGCCCTGGGAACCGAGGGACTGCACGCTGCCTTTGTCCCCAGAGCTGGACTGGCTCACGTCCGAGCTGCGCTTGGCCTCGGCGCTGAGCTGCCGGCTGAGGGACACGTCCACATTTGGACCTGTGGAGGGGACACGTGGTTTCAGCTGAGCGCTCCGGGGAGCTATCGGGCACCTTGCCCCCCAACTGGTACAGTCCCGTGCCCTGGCAGGGACACGGCGCTCGTCCCCAAGCACTGCTCTCCAGAAGCAGCTCCTTGCCTCCTTCTCTTGTCGCAGTGACATGGTTTGATGGTAGACCTGGCACTGCTAGGTGGACTCAATGGTCTTAAAGGTCTCCTCCAACCTAAACGATTCTATGATTCTTTATTAGCGTGATAAAACACTCCACCTGATATTGCATTTTAAAGCCAGAGAGTTTTTAACGCACAGCCCTGTGTCCCTCCTGACAAAGGTGCACACCAGTGACACTACACAGTAGCTTCCCCATGGACTCATCCTCCAGGACCACGGTTTCTGTACCTTGCACCCACTCTGCATTCTCGCACAGAAGCTGTAACGTGCAGCCCTGCCCCAGCTGCACCATCTGCCTCTGCTGGAGCTAAATCCTCTGTGTGAGATCCCCCCAACCTGGGACCCAGACTCCTTCTTCCTTCCACCAGTTCCCAACCCGACCAGCTTCAAAGCTGAGCAACGAAACTTCTCCCACCAGAGACAAGGTCTGGCTTCCCCCCCCAGCAGAGCTCAGGGCACCAACTGCCCAATAAAATTCCCTAAAAGTCTCCGGTCTCACGTGGAGAACAGCAAAACGTGCACGAGCTGCGTGACCTGATGGCACGTCTAGGAAAATCTCTGGAGGAGAGGGCTCATCTGCAGCGCGTCTCTCATCTGAAACTCCTCCGGGAGGTTATTCTTCCCTTCCTCTCATGTTTGTGAAGCCACAGTCAAAGTCAGTCATCTAGTGTTTAATGAGCCACTTTAGAAGGCTTTTTCCTTGTTAAAGCGGGCAGCAGTTCTGCCTGATGGCCAGGAGGAGCAAGCTGGATTCAGCTTTGAGGAAATACAGAAAAAAACCCCAGAGAAAGATCCAGATGTGCTCCACTGCTCCCAAGAAAAGAACGTGTGCCAAGAAGCCCAAGGGCAATAAAAGTGCCCCTGTCTGATCTCTTTAAAATAGAGATTCTGGGTTGTTTTGGGTTTTTTTTTTAAATAACCAGAGATGCTTTATGGAATGGCTTTGCATTTCTACAAACTGCACTCGCGTTCCCTAAGAGACCCGAGGGCTGTCAAACTTCTTGTCTGGAGCAAGCAGAAGCAGACGGTGGTTTTTTTAAAATGCTGCTCTGGGTCCAGTGTTTCTCCTTACCGGCATCCTCGGTCTCCTTGCGGCTCTGCTCGATGGCAGCCCTGATGCACAGCTCCCGGGCGTGGAGTCCTGCCGAGCTGCTCCTGTCCGAGATGGCTTCTGTCACCACAGCGTCGATGGACAAGCAGGCAGTGCCGTAGTATTTGGACAGGGCGACCGCTGCTGCTGTCTTGCCTTGAGACAGAGGAAGACTGCTTGGTGACACGCGAGGCATTTTCAGGGACAGGCCCCCAAACAGGATTTTCAAAGTCTCAAGGGCAGCTGGAAAGCAAGTGTCCCTTCAGGGAAAACCATAAGGGAAGCAGCTTGGACATGGTTAGAAGCGTTGTCCTCTAGAGCCAGGTGGATCATCTCCACCTCACGTTCAGCTGAAGTCTTAGTGCCTTGTAGTGACCTCACCTCCAGACCAGGACATGTCCTTTACAACCAAGTGGATTATCTCCACCTCATGTCCAGTAGAGCACTTTGTCCCTTGCGGTGGCCTCAATCCCGGGCGCAGGGCGCCGCTTCAAGCCCACCACCACTCAAGACCACTCACTAGTGCTGGCTGATGTTGCCTCAGGCAACACCTGGACACAGTCTGAGGGTCAGTATGGGCTAGGGACTGCTCCCACAAGCAACGCGGACACTAGGCAACTGGTCCCATGAAGCAATGGGGGACATGGCCACTCTGTTTGGGGGAACGAGAGCCAGCTGTAGGGACACAACATGAGCCACACCACTTGCACCAGCTAGGTGAAGGCCTGGGACCATTTCATGCCCCAGCAGAGCAGTGGTTTAGCTCACTTCAGCTGGTCAACCAAGCATCACGGTCCACCAGGGTATGTCCCTCCTGCCTCCCTCCATCCATGCAGCCAAAGGTTGCGGCTCACATACCTGTCAGGGGCGCCCCGTGGACGATGACGACAATCCCCCTGCGGTTTCGGGCGGTGTGCTCTTCTGCAGAGATATCGATGCCAAGGTGACGGGCGATGGCCCTAGAGACGGGGCTGTCGTCCACTTCTCCGGAGGCCTCCTTAATGCTGGGGGTGATTTGCTGATGCTCTGCTGTAGAGAGCACAAAAAAAAGTCAGCCTCTTGCCTACCCGTGGTCCTGATCATCCTCCCCATCCCCTCAGACTCCAAGAGAGAAGATTCTGTGGGAGTTTTATCTCAGGTCCTCCTGAGTAAAGGTGGGGACAGGCAGAACCAGGCATTTAACCCAGTCCCAAGGGAGAGGCTCCATTTAGGGATCAAGTGATTACCCAAAAGCTGGATGCTTTAGGAATATTACACCGGGTAATCCGGCCGAGCTCTGAATTCACAGAACCACAGAACATCAGGGGTTGGAAGGGACCTCAAAAGATCATCTAGTCCAATCCCCCCACCAGAGCAGGATCACCTAGAGTAGGTCACACAGGAACACGTCCAGATGAGTTTTGAATGTCTCCAGAGAAGAAGACTCCACAACGGCACTTGCAAAGACCTGCCACCTTAGCAGGTCACCCAAAGCTTGCTGTGTCACAGAGGACAGAGCATGTGCTGCCCTGGCCTAGGAAAGGGAACAGCATCATCCAGATCCCAGCAGCTCCCTGGGGGCAAAAGTGCTCAGTTGTGGCCTCTCACTTATCCCTGCGCCACATTCTTCTCAGGATCCCCTTAAAGAAGAGCACACCCAGTGTCTACAGGAGTGAAGATGGCACCAGACTGCAGCAAAGTGACGCTGAAATCCTCCACTGAGGTCCTTCTGCCACAACGGACATGCAAGAGGTGAAGAGTTTAGGGCTATTACCTGTCCCGCGTCTTTTCTCAACACCGTCCTCCTCCTCTTCTCCCCCTTCAGATTTAGAGTCGACTTTGCCGGGCTGGCTTTCCTCACAGATGGAGGAGGGAACGACCGAGCTATGGGATGAGACGGTGCGAACGATCCCAGCAGAGTACTTTCCTCCTTGATTTGACAGAGACTGGACATCTTCAAAATTTGCTGAGGAGGGAAGGAGAGGGTGAACGCGGCCAGGCAATTGCTGCTTTGCACAGCCACATACAAAACATGGAAATTTTCCCAAGGAGGGGGACTTCTGACAAGCCTCTCCAGAGTGATCGCCTAGGAATCTTAACCTTGAACTTTTGTTGCTGGGAAGGAGCAAATATAATATAGCTAATGATATTCAACCAGGTCCCTACTGGCTGAAGAACTCATCAATCCTACTCTTTGTGGGCGAGGAACACAAAGGGACGTCCAGATTATTTCCTCAGCCCGTGGTAGGCAGGTATGAGCTTGCTTTGGCTGCACTCAGGGCTGGGAGAGGATGCGTGTTACAAGCCACAGACTTTCACCTGGGAATTCCTCCACCAGGTTGGAGAACGGGTGGCTGCCAAAAGAGCAGGCTTTCCACGGAGAACACGGTCATGAAGAGCTCTGGGTACACGGGCTTGACTCCCTGCTGTGTCCACACCCCAGACAGCCAACGCCAAACCCTCACCACCATCCTGGCCTGCTGATTCCCCGGTCTTGGACTTCGCTTGCTCATCCTGCAGCCTTTTCTGATCCTGGTAGTACTCCAGCAACTCTGGAGGCAGCTTCTCACCCGGGGCGCGTGGAGGCAGCAACAAGGTGTTGTGGCAATTGTAGTCCTTTAGCATGCGCAGGATCTGTGAGCACAGGGCAGGCAAACCACACACGGGATGTGTTTCTTGACCTTCATCACACCAACAGGCTCCCCAGCCAACCTATCCTCTCCCTCGTTCCTTCCTCCCAACACCACAGACTTTCCAAGCCCCTCCACAGCCCACCAGAAGAGCTGGAGAACCCTGAAACACCACCAAGCTTTGCCTTGGGGACAGTCTCCACCACAAAACGCTGGAGTGCTGTGAAACTACAGGAGCAGGACCTTCCGTCTCACCTGCTCCTCAGCGAGGTACTGGTGGTCGAACTCCAGCGAGTAAAACTCAATGGGGAACTCGCAAGGGTTCTTCACCACCACCGTCCCCTCTGTCCCACAGCTGTTGGGCAGCGACGGTGCCAGCTCGAGCACCGTGGGGCTGAACTGCAGCTGTGGTTCCAGCCCATGCCCCGAGACCTGCAGCAGGAGGTGCTGGCTGCTCTGGCAAACGTTAATCTTCAGCTCACTTCTGTAAGTTTTCTGAAAAGAGAGAAGCGCGGAAAGCTCCTTCATCGAGTCCCAGGTGACAGGGCTTCAGATTCAACCCTTGCTCCAAGGTCAGGGGTGTCACCAGCACCTCAGAGGTGAACGGAAAAGAGATATTAACTTATAGCAGGTGCTACAGCATCCACCCGTGGGCTCTGAGTAACGGGGATGAATCCCAGCGTGACGTGGAAAGGGATATTTGAGTATCAGATGGATCTAAAAGGCACTCTCAGAGCCACACTGGTGGAACACCTCTACAGGTGACTGTCCTGTGTGGCCGGGAAGGTGTCTGGTGGCTGTTTGCTCTGCTGGTCTGCAGCAGGATTAGCCCAGGTGGGCCCTTCCAGGGTTATTCCCTGCTCCGCACCAGGGTGCTGCAGCCTGCAAATACACCCACGAAAGGGGGAAGATGGGAGGAAAACAGGTAGACTTCTCCCCACGGGCCAAGATGTAGCCACACCGCAATGCCCTGATGTTCTGCATGCAAGCTCCTCATGGGGATTTCAAAGCTCTCTCTGAAGAGTGTGCCGCAGGGGAAACTGAGGCACGGTGGGCACCAGGCTTGCAGAAAGCTCCGTGCGAAGGGAGACCTCATCTCCTGCTCCTTGCTGGGCTCTCGCCACCACACCAGACCTCCTGGGAGTGTTGATCTCACCTCTTCTGTGGGCGAAAACCTGACTTGCACGTTGCATCGCTGTCCTGGAGCCAGGACTCCAGCCAAGGGCAGCACCTCAAAGATACAGGGTTTGGCCTTTAACTCCTGGAGCAGCTTCCGACGCACGCTCGCTGGCAAATGTTTGTCCACCTGAGCACACAAAAAAACCCAATTGCATGAGTCTCCTTGGGCCACGACGACAGGTCCTCAGTTCCTGAGGTAAAGTCAGGATGCTGAGAGCACCCACATCCAAACGAGCTCCGGCCACCACTGGTCTAGAACTGGAGGGAAAACGTGCAGGCAGGGTAGGCAGATGGGGAGGCACAGCCCTCACAAGAGGAGGAATGGGTGAAGGTGGTGGAGAAGGTGAAGCATCAGCTAATGAACAAATCCTGGTGACCCAGTCTTGCTCTGTGCCCTCATAAATTTCCGCAACTGGGGAAGCACGAGCAACCCCAGAGGCAGAAAAGGCAAAGAAAACTCAAACAGGAAGTCAGGTGTTACACGTCGTCCATGCTTTACCTTCTTAACAGGCTCGTTGTTGGTGATGAACCATTTACAGGGGACCTGGAGCTGATTGTGGAGCCGGATGGTTTCTTCTCGGCACTGCCCACAGTGGACAGTGGAGAAGTCCAGCCTGTCTCTGGAGAGGCAGAGGGACGGCACAGCCACGTTGGCACAGAGGCGGACACGAAAGGTGGGGCCTCCTGCTACCTAGTGAAGGACAGAGCACACAGCTGAGAGCCTGGGTGACGTCTGCTGCTGTCCCCAACCTGTCCCCTGCCCCTGAGAAGTGCGGTACCTTGATGGGCAGGAGCGTGTTCACCTCTCCCAGGGGCAGGTTGGCACTCTGTGGGTCAAAGCGAACCTGGAAGGTCTCGGTCTCGCAGTAGGGCAGGTGCTTCACACGGTCCAGCTCCATGCTGAAACCTTCAATGGATGGAAATAAAGCAGCTGAGACACACGAGCCACACGAAAGGTCTGGCCACAGGCAGAATCCAAGACCCATGTGGTAAAAAGGAAACATCAGTTGAAAAGCTCCAGCAATTCCATCAGGCATCCCAGGGGAGGATGCACAGACCTCTCCAGAGGAGAATTTTCTGCTAGGACTCCCCCATGCTGTGCTGCTCCCTGGAAAACAACTTAGAAGAGACGCTCGACCACCCTCCAGACACAGTGAGCTGGATGGTACTGCAGCCTGACCTCAAGGCTTGTTTCAGAAGCCTATTTAGATACCTAAAGCACCAGGCAAAAGGTCCCAAGGAGGAAAAAAAAAAGCAAATGACAAAAAACTCCCATGGATGGCCAGTGGTTTAATATAATCTGTCAGAGGCAGCGCCTTCAAGCCCACGTGAAATCTCTCCAGCAGTGGTTACCTGTGTCACGCAGGACCCGTCCATCAGCCTGGAAGGACACAGGGAAGTGCCCGGTGTTGGTGATCTTCACAACGTGTGTGTGGATGTCACCGAGAATGACGTAGCCAAAGTCCAGGACGTACTCAGGCAGTTCAGCTCTGAAAAGAGGAGGAAGGACAGTCCTTAAAACCACAGCCTGGCTACATTTCCAAGTGGCTGGAAGATGCAGATAAAGTCGGTATTTTCTGTATTCACTGCTGTAGAAACCCAACTCAAGCCTGTGAAACCCAAACCCTGACCACCTGGAAGTAAGACTTTGGTAAGTCACGGTGAGTGTAAGCTCCTAGGGTTTTATCAGTTACCAGTGGGACCTTAAAATAAGATTAGTTTAAACCAGATACAGCTCCTCTGCTACAAAGAGCCATTGTCCACTGGATCTCCACTGGTCTCGATGAAACTCCTAAGGCTGGTGTACAGCCCAAGCCTGAAAGGATTTGCTGGCACAGGGATATTCACCACTCTGCAACCAGATCTGTCCCCAAAACAGCCTTGGTAAAGGCAGTAATCAACACCTACAAGATTCCCAGGACAGTCCTTTTCCAGAGCAATCCCACTCAGGAAAGCACATAAATAACCTGCTTTGCAGAGCATCTTCTCCCTGCCGTGCCCGTTTCTCATCACGTAAGAGTGGCAGGAAGGACCAAGTTACCTGGGTAAGGCCTGCAGAGTCCCACTAGCACCCAAGCTGCCTGATTTAGGGTTTGCTCAAGGGTTTGTCAACCTGTGGGATTCCCTGCTCTTTTTGCTTAGCGGGGCGTGCCAGTTGGAATAAAGATGCCAGGTTTGGGTTGCCTCTTTCAGAGCCGGTCAACAGGGATGGCGTGTGCTGTCTGGAAGGGCTTGGTGGTCCGTGTGGGAAGCCCTCAGCAATAAGAACAGAACCCAGCATCTTTGGAGAGCTGAGCACCTCTCCAAAGCTCAGGGTGGCACTGTGGAAGTGAGGACACTTGGCTGCTCATGGGCAGCACATCAAAGGTATCAGGATTAGACCCCTTCTGAAGCCCCTGGCTACTTCCAGCTGTGCAGACACCGGGAGCAGGGGTGCACTGGTGGGTGTTACCCTTGGGGCAACTGGGAAATAGGGTACAGGTGTCCCTACTAACTTGAGAAGCCTCCGACGAGCACGCTGGTCAAAGGGAGCGTCCTCCAGGGGAATGGAGGCAAGAGCTTTCTGCTGCTCCAAGGCGTGTTCCTTTATCAACATCTGCTCCATCTCCATCTGCAGCTGAGCGTCCAGCTGAGGAAAGACAGTGGCTGGTTGGCAAAGGTCCTTCCCAAGGCACAGCCTTGTCTCTGAAAGAGAATCCCCACCCCGCTCCTGCTGAGAGGGGTGACGGGGTCCCGCCTGTCTCGCTGCTCAGTGTCTGTGACGCCTCCTGCTCTCAGTCAGCACCTTATCTCAAGGGAAGTGAACCCCAGCATCTTCACCTGCTCAGCCACTGCTATAAAAGCTGATCTGGGCAGACAGACAAGCCAGGAACCTCCCAGTGCTCCAAGTATTTGCCTGCCCCCAGCCTGTGCCAAAGCAGCTTGGACGAAAGCTCTCTTGAAAAGGGAACCACGATAAACCTGGAGTTTCTTGGAGATGAACACCAACAGCACAGTCCCAGGGCACAGCCAGGAGGCTGCTATTAAGCTCTTTAAACATGGTAGAGCTTGGCTTGTGAGCCACACACACTGCAGCCACGACCTGCATCACAAATTCCATCACTTGAACATAGTCTTCAGAATCTCTCCCTGGGGTAGTCGGGAAGCTGTGGGAGAGACAACAACCAGGGCTAGGCAGCCCCTGGGGCAACGCTGAGCTGATGCACGAGGTCCTGAGTGGCAGCAAGACACTGGGAAGCCTGCTGTGGGGTGCAAGGGGACCAAGTGACACACGGGGAGGGTGGCACGTGCCAAAGGGGGCAGCAGCGGTTCTCACCATGGTGCCCGAGTCGTCCGCGGTTGGCTCCGCAGCCTCCTCCAGAGCTACTGCTTCATCCCCCTGGATGTCTTTTTCCACCTGTTCTTTCACCTCCCTGAGGACCTTCTCAAACTTTTCGTTTCCTGAAGGAAGCAAAAACAGCAGCAAGTTGAAGCGTGTCCTAAACCAGGACAGTTGCTGGGGCAAAGCCTACACGGGTACATCTGCCCGAGACTCAGGAAGCAACCATAGGGCTGAACATTGGTCTGAGAGCCCCAAAATCTCCAGGTTTGGTGGAGGCAGATGTGAGCTGCTCTATGAGCAGATAACACGGAGGGGAAAAGAAAAAAAGAGAGGACCTTCCTGGGGAGCAGTTCTCACCTTTGATATTCCTCGGCAAGTCCAAGTAGATCCTGGGAAAGCTCCCTTCTCCTTTCAGGGAGATTTCTTCTGGCTCCAGGTGACCCACTTGGATCTGGAAAGTGCTGCAGAAGGCTCCAGGCACTCCCGGCAGGTAATAGACCTTCAGCACTTGCTCCTTGCCAGGTCCAACGTAACCCTGCAGAGCGCGGGAGAAGAGGAAGGGGGGGATGCATGAAAGAGGGTTGAGGATGGCTCAGATGATAGACACCTTGAGAAAAGAAGGTCCAGCTTTTCCTTCGTTGGTCTCTCCCAGCTCCTCTCCTTGCTGCAGGGAGAAGCAGGATGGATCCTGCCCTTACTCCGGGGTGCAACGCAGCTGCTGCAAAAGTGAGCCCTGCCACGCTGCCAGCACCCATGACACCGCGACGGCAACCAGCGGTGCAGGTCCAAGCAGAGCCGTGTCTTCGGGAGCTCGCAGGAAGAGGGCATCGGCGTGTCACCACCCCTCACAGGACAGGTGTGAGGAACCCTGAGAGCCCTTTGGCTTCCTGTTGCAAAAAGGGATGTAGATAAAAATGCCACTCCGGCTCAAAAATGTCTCCAAAATCCTTTCTCCTCCTTGCTCCCCTCCCTGCCCCACACAGCTGAAGGAGCAAAAGACTAGTACAGGGGCTGTAACACTCTCACAGTCAAGCAAGAAAGCATTTAAGCCATGCCTGGCTGGTGCTGGCAGGATTTGCTACAGGAGCAAATCCTGTCCAATCCCACAACCAGGGTAAGGACGCTCAGGGAGGTGTCCTGGCTGAGTCTGGCTTGCTTGATCTCCTGTGCGCCAGTCCTGTCTCCTTTTGTGTGTTTTCTAGGGCTTTTGTTTTGTATTGGGGTTTTTTTTGTGTGTTTTTACCCCCTTCCTGGGCAGCCTGATGCAGGGCCAGGGGTTAATGGCTTGCTCTAGCTCGGTACTCACCGTGCCGGGCAGGACGAGGGGCACGCCGGGCAGGGGGCTGTCGGCAGGGGCCGTGCCGGGGCCCAGCACCACGTAGGTGAATGGCACCTTCCCGCTGTTCCGCAGGGTGACCTCTGCTTCGGTGACTTCGTTAAACCTCTGGAGAGACAGAGGAGAGGGCAATATCGACCGTGCAAATAGGAAAGAAACTGAAAAGGATGCGAGCTCTCTGTGCTTTTAAGTTGAGATCTAACACCTCGCTGAGGTGGCACCAGGATGCTGCAGATGTAAAGGGTTTGCAGAGCTGGCAGGGACAGCAGAAGGGGACACAGTGCAACGCACACAGGGTCAACAGCTGAGAACATCTGTGAGGGTTTTTTAACTGAAAAGAAGGGGGTTTGGGTTTTTTTGGGATGTTTTCTCCAGCTACAGTGACTGAGAAGCCCAAGGTAACCTCCTCCCTGGTTTATTTTGTTGATTAATCAAGAGCATTAAAAGACAGCATCTCCTTGGACTGTGGGCTTTGGGAGTGATCCACAGATGGACTGCTCAGGGCATGGCAAGCCCTATATCTTGCGCTCCTCGTTTCAAGAAAGACATTGTGGGGCTGAAGCGGATCCAGAGAAGGGCTGGGGAAGGGTCTGGAGAGAAATGTGATGAGAAGCAGCTGAGGGAGCTGGGGTTGTTCAGCTGGAGAAGAAGAGGCTGAGGGGAGACCTCCTCGCTCTCTACAACTCCCTGACAGAAGGCTGCAATAAGGTTTAGGACAAGAGGAAATGGCCTCAAGTTACACCAGAAGAGGTTTAGATTGACTATTAGGAAAAATTTCTTCCCTGAAAGCGTTGCCAAGCACCGGCACAGGCTGCCCAGGGCAGTAGTGGAGTCCGCATCCCTGGAGGGATTTAAAAGACATTTAAATGTGGTGCTCAGGGACATGAGTTAGTGGTGGGTCTGGCAGCACCAGGTTAATGGCTGGACTTGAGGATCTTAAAGACCTTTTCCAGCCAAAATGATTCTATGATTCCACCTCCCTCTAGAGATGACCGCTGGCACCCCGCCTGCCCCAGAAAGCAGCATTAGTTACCTTGAGGAGGAGGAATCCCCAGCTCTGGGGAGGGGACGTGCAAATGGCCGTTGAAAACCAGCTTGGGATGTATCAACTCAAAGGTTGTGCTTCAAAGCTATAAACCCAACCAAGTAGGGAAAGGGAGAAAGCCCCAGACCCAGGGGTGCCACTGGCGGTGGCTTCAGGACAAGGATCTCTACCAAGAGAAGCGGGTGGCACCTGCAGCCCGCAGTCGATCTCCGTGACGTCTAGGAGGTAGCTGATGAGTGAAGCCTCCCCTTTCAGTGCCAGCTTGTAGGTTGGGCCTCCCTCCACCCTGCAGAGCGCTGTGACGTGGGCAACGATGTTTGTGTGGCCAAAGAAGGTGAAGGCGACCCGCTGGCTCTCGCCGGGCTGCAGCACACCGTACAGGGGCAAGATGTCGAAAACCTAGACGCAGGGGAGGGGAGATCGAGATGTCAAGCATGGAGATTGATGCAGAAGAGCAGGCGTGGCTCGGAGCAAAGGACGGGCATAGCTGGAGGAGCTTCTCCCTCAAACAGGCAAAAGCATCCTAATCTCATCCTGTATCCGTTCATTTACCAGTGGAGGGACTATGGGAAAAATCTTCTCCCATACTCACTAATTAATGCATTCAAACACTAATTTGCAATGTCTCCTGGCAGCAAAAAATTCTTTCTGCTGCAGAACCTGCCTTTAAAAACACCTTTTGCTGCCTCTAGAAAAAGAGGAGACGCAGAAGTGAGAGCCCTTGGAGCTGGGGGGAGGACTCCAGTTTGGCTCATCTGACTCCTGACGCTTTTCACTCTCTCCCTGATTCCCACGCTGCTCTCTCTCAAGATGCTACAGCAAAAGGTACTGCAGAGATTTCCCTGCGACTGCTTGATTAGTGACGAGATGAATAACGCTCTCCACAGGTGCTGTGCAGGCTGAGCCCTTGGTCAACCCTACAACATGTCCCATGTGGCCTTTCCAACACCTGGTTGCTTCACTAGTGCCTTGTGAGGGACACAAGGAGCAGCACTGAGGGTCACCACCGGGAGGTGGGGGTGACCTACGTAACTGCTTGCCACCCCAGACGCACGGAAGTGAGCCAGATTCCCCACTTACCTCCTCCATTCCCAAGGTGAGGGGCTCTGCCTCCACGAACTGCATCAATTCCTTGATCTTCACTGAGCTCCGAGGCTCTGCAGCACCTTCTGACTCTGTGGCATCTTCCAGCTTCACAGCACCTTCGAGACCTGTAGCATCTTCCAGCTCCTCAGCACCTTCCAGCTCCTCAGTGGCAGGTGGTAGCAGCTGGAAAACAAACCCCATGGGCTGCAGTAAGCAGCTGCCTTGGTCTAGGTGAGAATCTGCTGCTGAGTCCAGCCAGGAGCAGCTGAGATGGGACCTGGGCATAAATCAAATAGGTATGTCCATGCTGTCAGTTGAGTACGGGTCCAAGCCCACCCAGAGGCAGGCACAGGTTCTGTCTGTGCTTCCTACAGGCAAGCGTGCATGAGGAAGACGAGAGCACTCAGTCCTGGCAGACACCTCAAGGGCGTTTTGCACCCTTGTTCCAGGCTGGCTTCACTCACTCCTGCCCAAGGAACATGCTAAGAACCCCATGTCTGGACAGGTTAGGTTCTCTGTGACAAAACCAGGAACACAACTGCAAGTAAGAAAACCAGGGAAAAAAAAATGACTTAGAAAGTGCTCGGCACTTAGTGGTGCTTATGTTTCATCTCCTGCCCTGAGAGTGCAGAGCTGAGGATCTCCACCAGGTCATTCTTCTCTAACGACACCTTCCTGGACGAGGCAGTTGAGATGTTTTTCTGTCTTACAGACAGCTGAGGGCTGGTGTTTAACCTCAGAGGTGCCATCTTTCAAAAGGAACCTTCTCCTTGAGCTTCTGACCCCTATTTACAAGTAAGGGCTTTGTGATTGCTCTTGAAGTTTTAGAATACCTACTTCTTCAGCAATGTGAAGAAGTGCTTTGTGCTGGGGCCTTGACCCAGAATCCGCAAGAATATTTATGAGACCTAACCAGAAGCTGTATCTTCTCTATAAAACAAGCACTGGAGAGGGTTGAGTCTTCTCACGTGGCACGGCTCTGTCTGTTAACTCCACATTTTCAAACCTAGCAAAGCTTTGCCGAGCGCACGTCCCCAAAGATGCTGCCCCGTATCTTTCCCAGACCTATGGTCTCCCATAGGTTCTATGGATATTGCCTTTATACAGTGGCACAAGCAGAAGATTAATCTGCAATCCAGATGCATCCTCTGAAGCAATTCTGGTTCCTCCTTAGGCACAGCCACTCCAAATCCCCTGGTTCATTTGCACGTGCACGGCAACACAGCGGGAAATAAAGATGATTTCATGCTTCTATCTGAAAACATCCAGCCGCACTGCTCTTTAAGCCTACAGGGTATCATTTCTCCTGGTTCAGAAAAAATGTGCAGTTATTTAAATGACTGATACTTGGATACAAGCAGGTGCAATCCCTCTCCTTCAACTTAATGCCACAACGGTGCTCTCGGAACCTCCTGTGCTTTTCTCCATCCTTTTTTTATTGCCCTACATGATGCGGAACAAAGGTCCAGTTCCCAGCACCAAGGTCAAGCTCCAAAAGCACTGTGTTTCATCAGAAAGGTCACAGAGCAAAGGCTCAGAGGAAGAGACTTTGCAAAATCTTGTTTTGTATAAGACAGTTCCGTGGTCCTCACTGGGTTGTAGGTGATGGCAGAGATGTCAAAATGGGTGCATCTAGTTGGGGTTGAGAAGGTGGTACATGGAAGTCAGTATTTGTCATGGCTAGATACATGATAGAAGCTGGAAACCTTCACATCATGATGCTCATTTTACATGGTTAAAAAACATAACAAAACAAGGGAAAAACAAATCCTAAACTCAATCTGGGTCAGTAAGATCTGAGCGAACGTCTCCAAGCAAAACCATCCTAATTTCTCCCTGCCAGAAGCCCCACGTGCAGCTGCTGGTCCTGCTGCCCACCCTGCTCTCAGGGCACCAAAGGGGGAGGTTGGCACGAGAGCGGCTTTTTGGGGACAAGCGGAGGGAGGCAACACGAGTGGTTAACATGGGAGCAAATCTACCTCTGCTTCCAGGGAGTCCTCTACATCTGCTGGCTCCTGGGCAGCATCCTCCACTGCTCCCGGGGCTTTGGGCAGCTCCTCCACTCCTCCATCCCCAGAGCTACTCTCTGCAGATGCTGAGTGCTCCAGCCTGGCTCCCTCCTCCTCTGGCGGTTGGGGTTTGATGAAAAATTTAGGTGCTGGAGGACTGAACCTGGAAAATAAAACGTAACTTTGATCATAAACCTGCAGCGGGAGGGATGTGAGCCTGCACGAACAGGTCCTCAGCAGGATGAGGTCCCTGGATGGGCAGTGGTGGTGGGACATCAGTAAAAATCCAACCCAGCAGCTCCAAAACCAGGGATGGAGCAGGTCAACGCTTGGGGACGCCCAGGAATGAAGCTGGCAGAGCAGCAGTGCATGGAGAAATGGAGGTGAACGCCTCGTGGGGAGGTAAAAATCGCAGTGGAAAAGGCAAAAAAAGAGACACAACTGTGCAAAAAAAGCTGAAACTGAGACGCAAAGGGGAAGATCCGGAGAGCGATGAGCCAGTGCAGACCCACCGCTGAGAAAGACCCCCAAACATCCCGCTGATCCCCGACGAGCACCAGAGCAGCAGCCCCCGGTGCTTCGTGAAGGGATGCTTTGGTGATTTTTTTAAATCAATACACGGTGACGACAAGATGCAGCACTCGGCGATGGCATTGTTAACTGCCCGGCAGTTTCTGAACACAAACCCTTTGAGAAGGAATTTGGCAGCTCAATGGCTCAGTTCTTACCGACAGAGAGGAGTTTAGAGCACAACCAGCATCCGCCAGTTAAAAATACACAGTTTAACGTTCTCAAACATCCCCAGGTGACCCAGATTATAGCCCCTATTTTAACTCCCAGCAGGTGCTCCCAGTCCTCTTTCTAACTCTGTTCCCCTTTCTAAGGCCACACAGAGGGACACTCCAGCTGTGCTGGCTTGTCACCGTGCCTATTTCCAGGTGTCCCCCCCATCACTGAACAAGGCAGATTTATTTTTTCTTTATAGCAACCTGGATGCTTCATTCCCAGCTGGGAATTCGGAGCCAAATGAATATTTATCTTCAGCGTTGTAGCCTACTACTTCAGGCTGCTTTGTCATTTCTGGAGTAGAGGTCCCACTTGAATCGTCCTTTTTGCAACCACATGCAAAGACAAGACTTCGTCCAGGCCAGCTTCCTCACGCAGGGACCGGTGAGCAGCAGCACTGTCACCCCTCCCCAGTCCCCCTCTTCTGCTGGGACCCCGCAGAGGACCCTGAAGATGCCTTCAGCCCCGTCCACATGGAAGAACAAACCAGGAGTGGAAAGGATAAAGGCATTCGCAGAGCATCACCCATCTCTGGTCCCATCTGTGCCGCCTCCGCTCCCCTTAGACCAAAGACCTTAATTATCACGGGGCACTGACTGGCGACCAAACTGCTCGACACCTCCCATAGCCACCAACTTGGGTGTCTGCATAAAAGGTGAAATAAATCCAGCTCGGCTACGGCAGAGGTGCTTCTGGGCGACCTGCAGCTGTGTGTTACCTGTCCCTGGTGACAAGGGACATGCCTGCAGACCAAGGGGGACTGACAACCAGGGCCAGGAGGACCTCAAAGCCCTCCACCAGTTCAAGGCACGGGGGCTGGCTGTCCCCAAACCGCTGGCTGCGATCCGTCCTAGCAAGGAAATAAAAACGCGACTCTTGGAGCGATAAATACTGCGGGTCAATAACAACTCCTGAGGAGAAGGAAACCCCTGAGATGGAAAATCTATAAGCATTTATTAAATTATCTTTAGTTTTATGGAACGGTTTGAGGCAACTTCATAGGACTGCGGTGCCTAGACAAGGATATTTTTCACCCCAAAGCAGAAGCCCTCTGGGAGCCAGTGCTGGGAGACGATGTGATTAGCGAGTCCTGCTGGGGAGAAGCATGAAGCGCAGTGAGGGACTTTCTCCAGTGGGGGAAAGTCAAAAGGAATAAGGAGAAGCGTAACTTGAAAAGGAAGGGAGAGAGGAACCCAAGGTGTTGATACAAAGCTGGGGGCTGTGAAAAATCTTGGTGCTGAAGGAAAAGGGGTTGTTTTCAAATGGGAGAAAGAAGATCATAGAATCATAGAATCACAGAATGTTAGGGATTGGAAGGGACCTCGAAAGATCATCAAGTCCAATCCCCCTGCCAGAGCAGGAATGCCTAGACTATGCCACACAGGAACGTGTCCAGGCAGGTCTTGAATGTCTCCAGAGAAGGAAACTCCACAGCCTCTCTGGGCAGCCTGTTCCAGGGCTCCGTCACCCTCACTGAGAAGAAGTTTCTTCTCGAGTTTAAGTGGAACCTCTTATGTTCCAGTTTCAGCCCATTACCCCTTGTCCTATCAGTGGTTGTCACCGAGAAGAGCCTGGCTCCATCCTCGTGACACTCACCCTTGACATATTTGTAAACATTAATGAGGTCACCCCTCAGTCTCCTCTTCTCCAAACTAAAGAGCCCCAGCTCCCTCAGTCTTTTCTCATAAGGGAGATGCTCCACTCCCTTAATCATCCTAGTTGCCCTGTGCTGGACTCTCTCCAGCAGTTCCCTGTCTTTCTTGAACTGAGGGGCCCAGAACTGGACACAGTATTCCAGATGGGGTCTCACCAGGGCAGAGTAGAGGGGCAGGAGAACCTCTCTCGACCTACTAACCACCCCCCTTCTAACACACCCCAGGATGCCATTGGCCTTCCTGGCCACAAGGGCACACTGCTGGCTCATGGTCATCCTGCTGTCCACCAAGACTCCCAGGTCCCTTTCCCCTGTGCTGCTCTCTAATAAGTCATTCCCCAACTTATACTGGAACCTGGGGTTGTCCCTACCCAGATGCAAGACCCTACATTTACCCTTGTTGTATTTCATTAAATTTTTCCCCGCCCAACGCTCCAGCCTGTCCAGGTCTCGCTGGATGGCAGCACAGCCTTCTGGTGTGTCAGCCACTCCTCCCAGCTTGGTGTCATCAGCAAACTTGCTGATAGTACTCTCTAGTCCCTCATCCAAGTCATCGATGAATATATTGAATAATACTGGTCCCAGTACCAACCCTTGAGGGACTCCACTGGATACAGGTCTCCAACCAGACTCCGCCCCATTGACCACAACTCTTTGGCTTCTTCCCCTTAGCCAGTTCGCAGTCCACCTCACTACCCGAGAGAGATGCTCAGCATCAGCCCAGCTCTTCCTCTCTGGTACCTTCTGGCCATGGCTGTGAACTCAGGGACGAAGCTAAGGAGCAGAGAGGAGCCACCCCAAAGCAGAGGGGCCAAAGGGCTGTGGAAGTGCTTCCACCAGCACCGTGGAGCTTCTTAACAATAAGCAGCTCAATCCGGAGCTGGAGGGCTGAAAGCAAGGTGTTAATCCCTCTGTGTCCGCCTCACCCAACCTGGTCAACCCTTAGTGAGGAAAAATTGCATCCAGTGGGGATTTAATAGGAGCAGGGGTGGATTGACATCAGGGAGAGGAGTCCTTCCTGCTAGGGCCAGGACAACCTTGTGTTACCCCACAGTCCCCAAACTCTGAGATGTTAGGAAAAATAATAAAAAAACCTCACGTATCTCAGTTTGTCTCAGGTTTCTGAGCCTGCTAAGGACACAGCTTCACACCACTTCTCACACCCGCCTCCCAAAATAGAGTAGCTCAAAATCACACCGCTTCTGCAAACTACATGCGAAGATTCGCGCGGGATGACACAACCCTGCCGGCTCTAGCTGTGAGAGAGCCACCAACACCAGGGCTGCCACCCCAAAACGGTAACGGGAATACCCGAGGTCCTCACAGCCCCCACCAGCTCCAAGGAACACGTGTCACAAACCACCACCCCCTCAGGTTAAACGCATGAGTTTGAACTCTAGTGCGTGGTACCACATGAAGAGCATCCTCGTCCAGGTCCCCAAGGACCACCTGCCACAGCACCAGGTGAAAACGAGCCTCCCAACAAAGCACGAGCTCTTTCCAGGGCAAAGAACCAAAGAGCACTTGTCTGTGAGGTATCTAAACAGGCTTACAGACCCCTATGATGATGCACTTCATTTTCTTTTCCAGGCTACTGGCGCTAACAGTCCTGGGGACATCCCACTGTGACCTAACTTGAAATTAATATGCAGCTTTAACAGCCATTTGAGTCAAAAAAAAAAAAAAAGTCAGTTTTGAGAGATGAGGAAAAACTTTGATTCCTTGTTTGAAAGTAGAAATTGCGTAGGAATGGATGCAGGGATGTTCCTACTGAAAAGCAGTGAAGCGTCTCACCTTGCTGGGGCAGCAGCCAAAGCTCTCCAGCACCTTTTAGTGGGAGCCACAGAATCTGGAGTGCACCAAGAGTTCTCAGCTCCTGATTCTTTCTCATACAGAAAAAGGCTTCTCAGGCAGGCTCTGGCCAAAGGTCCCTCTGAACAAATCAATAGCCCTTAACACTAAATACAATTTGTAGCCTTTGTTCAAAATCAAACAAGCCCCGACAGCTGTAATTTGGAGATGCTATTTAAAGTAATCAGCACCAATTACAGCCTTGCCAGCTACTTCAAAAAATAAGCTCTGCAAACAGACGACCGTATTGACTCCTGGAATTGATAGCAGAGGAGGAGAGATGTGCTCCAGCCATCTCTGTGGCAGGGATCTGGACATTCACCATCTTGAGGTGTCTTCCTTGGGGGCAAGCACCGAGAGCTTGGAAATACAACGGGGCCCAAAGGATGGGTTGGATATAATCGTTGAGAGCAGCGGGCTGGTCCTGGACGCATCAGACAGGCAAGAAGGCGGCTCCCAGAAATGGGAAGAGAAAAATTCTTGCTCTATCCTCTCCTTAGGGCAAAGACTACAAGAGATCAAAGCTGGATCTCAAAGTGTTTGGGAGAAGGAAGGGCAGCTCCACCCTACAAGAAGGCAAAAAGCAGCTCAAACCTGAGCTGAGGCATCCTGGGGGCTGTGCCCCGCACAGCAGCACAAAACCCCTGGGGCACACTTGCAGCTGCACTGAAAGAAAAGCAAACCTTGAGGCCAAGGTGACAGCAGGGCTGATGGGCTCTCTGCCAGCCAGCCAGCATCGCCACCCTGCCACGGTGTCAAGGGCAGAGTGAGGAAAAGGAGGGGGGTGAAATGACTGAGCGTGTCCTGAAGTCCTCACCTAGGAGGAAAGGTTCCTGCTCATCTTCTGCTTCTGCTGAACCCCAGAAGGTGTCTCCATCATCCCACTCTGGTGCCAGCTGCCCGGCACACCCCAGGCGGGCAGCAATGCCACAGCCCCGCAGACCCTGCCAATGAGATTCTGCAGCCGGTCACCGCAGGGGCAAGGCAGCAGAAGGTACAGCAGCAATGATAACAAACATGGATTAGAAGACAACCCCCTCCAAAAGCTCCACTTTAATATACTTCCTAGGGTCGCATCCCAAAATAAATCAGGCAGAGGCTGAAGTTCCACCCTGCCAGGCACGCCAGCATCACCATCCATCCCCTGCGCAGAACGAGCAGGGCTCCTCACACCAGCAGAAATCACAGCTTTAAGGCTGTGCATGGCTTTTACCCCAAACTTATACAACGTCAAAGCTAGCTAACAATTTCTGAGTTATTAGGAAAGGTCACTCACGTGGTACAACATTATTACCCCCTGTAAACGCATAGGAAAGGTGCTCACAGTCCAACTGCCCCCGCTGAGCTCCTGGGCATGGGGCAAGGGACCAGACGGCCAAGAAAAATGGGCAAAGAAACCTTCTGGGAACCAAAACGCTGGCCACAGCCACCTGGCTTTAGAAGGAACAGCAAGCATTGGTGATACAAGAGGAAAACGGACCACTGGCACGTGCCGTGCAGATCCCACCCTTTGCGAAAAAGAAACACGTGATGGTATTTTGGGAAACGATCTCCCTGACTGGTACTCTCCTCATCTGCCTTAAGCCAGGCAGCAAGCAGCGGGAGGTCTGAGACCCACCCCAAACTCAGGCTGTCCATCCACCACCTCCCCACACACAGCCTCTGGAGGGGGGGAAAGAGAAGGACGAGCACCGGTTTCACTGCCTTGTGAGCATCCAGCCCTATGCAGGACAAAACCCCGCTTTCTGGAAAGGATTTTGCTGCAAATCCCTGCAGCCAGCTCAGGGCTGATGATGGGAGCAGCAGCAAAGCCGGGCTCTCCGTCACCTCTGCACTAGGAAAGCGCCTTGGACTACATGGCACAAAACTCACCAGTGCAGATTTATACCCGGCAGCGTGAAGATTTGGCAATCGGATTCAAATTTGAGTCCTTTCTCCTAAGAGTTTAAAGATTTCTCTGCTACGCTGCGAAGACAGGGATGTGCCAGGAAAGAGCACAGCGATCATAGAAACTGCACTCTTTGGCAGAGCGATGCCAGAGGATTTTCCCTTAAGGAAAGCTGCTCGCTTGCACAGCTTGCAGGACAAGAACGAAGGGTGAGAAACAGCCAGAAAAATTACAAGAAATGAGGTCTGCAAGAAGATATCCCCTTACTCATCGTTGCCACGTGCAGGGATGGCAGGTCAGCGAATAAACAGGAATGAATAGTCTACTCTGAATGAAAAAAAAGTAATACACCCCTAAACACACAACGTTTTGTTTCATAAATAGTAAAGCTCTGCAGCTTCCTACCCCGAGGGAATTAAAGCCTGAGCCATCCAGGCGTGCTGGCATTTCTTGGGAGAAGGATTCTGCTTGCAGCGCAGCTCAGGTTCCTGCTACACGCCTTGGGTAAAGAAGAGATGCAGAAAGCAAAGGGAGAAATTGGCTGCTCCCCACGTTTGCTACCTGAATATCACTGTCAGAGCAAGAAGTTACCTTCCAGCCAGTGGCTGCTGACCAGAAGGCAATAGCCACCCAACCACAGCCTGCTGGAGACACACGGACATCTCCTACCTGATGGCACAGGACAAAACCAGGGAGACTATCAAGCTGCCTTAGCTGGGACTTGCAGTGCTTTTCGCCCAAGAAATGCTTTCTCCTTCATCTTCCCTACCCTCACTCCACTCCTTCAGCACCCTGGGACTGTTCCCCAACCCGCTGAGGCGAGCGACAGCTCTCAAGGTCCGTCACCCTCACGGAGGAGGCTGAGCTTCCAAAAACTCAAGTGTAATAACAGTTATAGCAATTCCCACGCAGCTGGTCCAGGCTCCAACCTCCACTACAATAACCTGGGTGAAAAATACCTCCAGATGTGCAACAGCCTAACAGCTGGTCAGGAGCACCGAGGCAGCACAAAGTGTCTCAAACCCACAGTCATGCTCCCCCAAGCTCAAGCAGAAGGTGCCATGTCCAGGTTTGGGGGCTGAGATGCCAGCACACAAGCTGAGAGAAACGCGGACCCATGCTGGAAGAGCTGAACCATGCTACAAGAGCCGCAGAGATGGAGAGGACACGGTGACAGCGCTGAAGCAGCACATTTCCATCACGACTCAGCCTTTTTTTTTGACCTTACCCACAGGATTTAAGCAGGAAAGGGAACGCTACCCAAGCTCAGGGAGCTGATGGCGTTGGGGTTGAAAAGGGAGTGTGCTCTACTGCCACTCATTGGAGGCTCCTCAGCATCAGGGGCACAGTGAATATTTGCATTTCTGCTGTATATTCTCACTGCTGATGTTGCTACCTCTGCCCTCCGTCGGCTGACGGAGCACAGCTGTCAGGTTTTTGCCTTGCGCTGTTATTCACTGTCTGCATTTTCCATTTCTTCCTTGTTATAAAAACAAAGAAAAAAAAAAACACAAAAAACCCCATCAAATATAAGAAAAGTGGGGTTGTTGGTTGTTTTTTCTTGGTCAGTGACATGGCTGAGACGAGGCTGGCAGTGTCCCTGCAGCGCAACCTGTCAGGGGACACGGAAGGAGAGAGACCAGATGAGAAATTACCAATGTTAGAAGAAGAAGATGCACTTGGGAGGAGAAAGGCTCTTGGTTTGTTCAAAACAAATTGGCCGGGAAAACCCTGGATGGAAAGGAAAGAGTCATTTTTTCACGTGTTTTGCTCCACAGAACCTTTTTGCAAAGAATCCAGTGGCAATTCATTACCCTGGATGCGTAGCGAAGAAGTTGGCACTCTCCGGAGATGTCAGATCAACGCACGGAGGAGGTTTGACGTATGCCACGGCGGAGCAGGGCTCTCTCCTGATCCATCCTGGCACACGGGGTGCGTTAGCTCTGTCCCGGCGAGGGAACACGTCTCACACGAAGGTGACAAAGACGTGATGCAGGAACAGCGGCGCTCAAAGTACATCACAAGGGATGGGTCCTTAATAAAGGATGAACACTCCAGAGAACAGCTAGGTTTGAGGACGAGCCTTTGGCACAGGTGTCCAAGAAAATCCTCCTATTTCCTTTGGATTTGACGTCTTCCTTTTGACGGGAATCCCAAAAGATGCTGGATCCTGCCCTTAGAAAGGGGCACAAATCCATCATTGAAGAAGAAACGTTTAAGGTAAGAAGCAGGATGAAAGGTTTGAATTTGACTCCAGGTCTACTGGGTGATTCTAGATTCCAGACAACATCTGGAGGCAAAGGCTTACCTCAGCTTCGAGCTACCTAAGGTGCAAGGGGTGAAGAGAGCCTGTCCTCAGTCTGTCTTTAACCACAAAGGTATAAAAGAAGAGTAACTACAAGAGATTTATGGCTCAGCAGTATCAGAAGAAGGGTAACTACAAGAGGTTTATGGCTCAGCAGTATCAGAGAAGGGGTTGGCATGAGTTGAGCATGTCCAACCACGCTGCAACAGCTGGACTGCAACGCTTACAGGATTGCTCGACGTAGTGGCAGTGACTAAAGAGTAAGGAGGAAAAAAATGGGCTGAGCAATTAGAATAAAAAGAAAAAAAAAAGATTTAAGCACACTGAGTCTTGGCCAGGCAGAGAAACAACATTTTTCTCTCCTGGCCAAAACAAATGCGTGCATCTGATTGATGCTGGGAGTCTCCGACGGTCGGCTCCAGCGAGGTTAGATGTACGGACGGTTAAATCGTATCGATTTCACCTTCACAAGACCTGATGTTTGATTCCCTCGATGTCAGCCCGAGTTAGCTTGATCGGATAATTTAGAATACCAACAGTGCTTCACGCGGGCCAGAAATAAGATCTGACACCCTGCCCTTCTGCCGGGCTCTTAACGAGCAATTTGAGGTGTTAATAGCTCGGAGACCGTCTTCACTTCCAGCTCCGCCATGGAGAGTATCACATGGTGTCTGCCGAGGGACCCAGAGAGAGCACATTATTGCTTAATTAACATGCAGAGCAGAAAAAGGGAGCTGTCCTAAGGGCCACGGCGCTAACGAGCCAGCCAAGGGGCTATGCCAAACCCTTTGGAGCTGCCAGGAGCTCTGGTAGTTGATGGTTACCGACTCGGCATCGGCTGGAAGAATCAGCACCTGCAGGCTCAGGGCCAAAGCCGAGTCAATTTAAGTGGAGATGGGGTAATCAAAAGCTAAAAAAACTGATTCAGCACTCACGTTTCCAAAAATCTAAACCGGTGCTAAATAAATAAATAAATAAAATAAAGATAAACAGGCAACCGGCCAACAAGTGGCCCCAGAGGAAATTAATTCCACCCAGACTTCGCCGTAATGTGCTTGTTTCTCTGTTATTATAAAATGCACGCGTTGTTGTATTATCAAAATTAGATTTTCCCTTTAGCTTGTAATTAAACTCTGATCTAATTTACCAGATGACCAGCAGTCCTGCTCCTCTTGCCCTCCCCACCTCCCTCCACCTGCTTTTGCAGACTTCCCTCTGCATTTTCAGGTCTGTTCTTGAAGGATCCGCATTAAGAAGGGCCACATTAGTTATTAGGTAAGATCCAGCACCCAGGTCTTCTCCCCCAAAGCCCTCTTCACTGCCACAGCTGACTTCCAATTCCCAACAGGTCACCTCCTCTGAGCCAGATCCCAATTCCCTCCACGAATTTGCTTATTGACGATCTCTACGATCTGTAACAGCAACACTTTCATGCCCAACGGTTAACTTGGTTCTGGTTCCTCCGGCATTATGGAAAAACCATTTGCTAACTATAATTATAACTGGCCAGACTAGACTTTGGTGCTATGCAGAGAGGCCACAGCAGGAGGAACTGCTCAAAATGGGTTTATAGATGTGCCCTGGCACGACTGCACGATTGCTCTTGTGCCTGGGAAGCATCCCTGCTCCCCGGGGATGTTCACACCAGTGCTCCCACCATCATCTACAGCAGCATTTTGCTGGGAAACACTAAATAATTGCTTTGGGAATGCAATGTGGGATTTAACAGAAGAAAACCCCCTTTGACGTGGTGTTTGCCTCAGGCCACAAAGGGCTGAGGACGCAACTTTCTGCACCACCTTTGCTTCCCAGGGCAACCAGTACAGGTGATATAGCAAAGCAGTAGCAAGAAACTGGGACAACAGCACATCGTCCTGGTGGCAATGCCTGAGTAAGTTCTTAATATGAAGTGACAACAAATAGGGTGGCAGTGAGGGAAAAGAGATCACATCCAAGTGCCTGCCCACAGCTTTGCAGCTCCAGAGGTAAAGAAGGATAAAAAAGCGTTGTGAAAAGCGCTGGTGGCCTCTTACAGACCCCAGCTTGGCTCCCTCCCAGTATCAAACTGGTGGAGATTGCCACTTCCCTCATCGCCTCGCCTGACGGTGGCTGGAAATGCGTTATGGAAAAGGCAAAGCTGAAAGTAACTTGTGAGATCCCAGGCAAACAGCCCTCTCAACAGGACACACCGGGAAGGAGAAGAGCTTCAGGGAGAGGGCAGAGGCACACGTACCTCAGCTGGCTCATGTGGCTGTCTGTCAGGAACGACCAGTGGTACTGGACAAGCACCGGGCTGCAGTTGGTCATCTCGACGTAACGCACGTCTTCGGTGTCATTCAAGATGCAGCCGAAGTCCAAGGCCGTGGTCTGGATACGGAGGTTTGGGAAGTAGACTTCTCCCCGCACGGTGACCTGCTCCTCATGGGGATGCTCAACAAACAGTATGTGCAGAGCCTTCTCTACCACCCGGATACTCAAATCCTCTTCGTAAGCAGGGTTAAATCTGATGGAGAGGTGAAGCTCCTCCTCTACCTCCAGCTTCACAGGCTGCAAGGAGATGAAGAGTATTACTCACAGGTGCCATGAAGTGCCAAGACGTGAGAGCATACAACAGCTGCTTTCTCTCTTCTCCTCGTGTCCTACAGCCAGGATGTATCTTCCTATAATTTATTTCCTCCATCAGCTCGCTTCCAATCTGATTTAGTTCAGGCCTCTCTGCTGCCGACTCTATGGAATTAACTTCTCTACTAGAGGATCTCCTGACAGAAGGGCACCACCACAATCCTCCCTCACCAAACCCCACCGAGGGGAAGGTCCACGGCCGCTCACCTGAACGTCTGCAGGGAGGGGCTGCCGGTGCGCGTCGCAGATTAGGAAGGGCTCCCCTAAAGTGAAGACAAGGCTGAGCGGCAGGGAGGAGATGTTTTTTAATGTCAGAGGCTTGTGCTGAAGCTTTAGGACGTCGCTGGGTTGCTACAAAAACAGGAGACAAGGAGTAAATAACCTGAAGCGGTCCACGGACCTCCTTCCCCTTCAACCCCAAAAGTGCACACGTCTCTATTTACTTTTTTTCTTAGTTTCTACCCTTATAGAAGGTTCTTCTGAAGTGTATCAGATGCTTTTCATGTCTGGAAACCCAGGGTATGGGGAAAGTCTTGTGTACAGGTGACAAAATAGGACCCTGAGAAAAAAGCAGCTGCTTGAACACGACCAAAACCAAAAAGCAACCCCAGCCTTTTTGTCTCCAGCTTTGTGTCCTCTTCTTGGCCAGAACGGCACAAGATAAACCTTATCAGCTCTAGTGGCCTCAGAAAAGCAGTGATGCTCATCAGAGGAGCAAAGCAAGCAGGATTTAGCCCCCAGTAGTCTAAGGGTATCTTTGAACATCCAGCCCAGCTAAAAACCTCCGCAGCCCAGCTGCAACGTGCCTCCTGCTGTCCCTGCAATAAGGTGTCTGTGGTCTCGGAGCTAAGCTCAGCCTAAGCTATTTCTTCCTGTTTATGCATTTCTCTGGGCCTCCTGCACACTTCAGAGAAGGTAGACAGCGTTTGGGAAACTAGTTCTTGTCTTGACGTCAAACAGCTGCAGCGTCGTAGCACTCGGTAAATCGGAGCACGTGGCATCCAGGAGACCACAGGCAGACATTGGGGAGAGCTGAAAAGCTTCTAATTAAATCTGAACCGCCTGCTCACAGGATTTTTGTGCTTCTCTGGAAGGCTGGGAAGCAGAGGAGAGACCTGAAAACACCGAAACTAAATAATGAAATATGTTCCCTTTCTCAGACACCTCGCGGGAGAGGGAAAGATGATGCAGGAGTCGGGATCCAGAGACTAAAGGGCACCTGCTTTGCGTTGGCGTTATCGTCGCTGCAGCTGAAGGATGTCTGCAGGTCCTTTGAAGAAGGTGAGGCTTGGGGAAATGCAAAGAGCATCCATACCGACAGCAGAGAAGGCAGAGAGAGACAGGAGATGACAGTTTTTCCTCAATCAGCCTGAGGAGCTGACAGGAATCTCAGGTTGTCTCAGCTTCCCTGCAGGATCAGTGTCAGACCTCACCGTGCCTGGGAGGATCCTCAAAAACCTCACTTCATACTGAGCGCAGAAACCAGCATCCCATCTCTGAAAACATCCTCCCCTACCTCTCAAAGGGCCTCAGGATGGGTGAGGAGGGGATTTTGCATCTCCCAGCTGCTGCAACCTGCTCAGCAGCCCCAAGCCCACGCTCTTCTCGTGGGTCCCAAACACCTCACCCTTGGCTCAGCAGCTCAGTTCTGTCTCCATATCGAGAAGAAAAGAGTTGGTGAAGCTGTCCCCAACCCCAGAGGAGCAAAATAACGATCTCTGTGTCAGTGGCAAAAGTTTGGTCCGGCTCAGATCAATAGCTACGGACTTGCAGAAGCTGCTTAAGCTCCTCTGAACTCAAGCACACACCCACCCCATGGGCTCTCGGTCACGCGATTAGACGCCAGCAGGCAATCCAGGGGCTTACCTTCTCCACCCGGAAAGCAATTTCCCGGGAGGACACGTGCAGAACGGGAGCAATGAACTCGCACGTGACGTCCACTTGCATGATCTGCACCTTCCCTGTCTTGCTCCCCACGACGGCGTGACACAGCAGCCGCTCCCTCACCACCTGCACGGAGGGAGACAGATGGTGCCCAGCAAACACACGGCACTTGCTAGCCAAGTTACACTTGCTGGTTGCCTCAATAGCCCCCTTTTTATGCTACCTCTTCTTTATTCTCATCACGCTCTACAATTACTTGAAAGGACATTGTAGAGAGGTTGGTGCTGGTCTCTTCTCACAAGTCATTAGGGACAGAACCAGGGGGAATGGGTTCAAGTTGCAACAGGGCAGGTTTAGGCTGGACATTAGGAAGAAATTCTTCACAGAAAGAGTGGTCAGACACTGGAACAGACTGCCTAGGGAGGGGGTTGAGTCGCCATCCCTGGATGTGTTTAAGTGTCGCTTAGATGTGGTGTTGGGTGAGATGGTTTAGGGATGAACTTGTAGTGTAGGGTTAATGGTTGGACTCGATGATCCCAAGGGTCTTTTCCAGTCTGAACTGTTCTATGATTACGCCCTCAGCCACCCATGTACCCAACAAAAGGCACTCGGGAGCCACATGCTGCCTACAAATCAGAATCACCCGTGTTGCACACACGACACGGAGCTGGGCTTTGGAGCAGTCTGAGGAGGATCAAGTTCTCAGGACCCAAAGAAAGTGGAAAACCCCCTCCCAGGGGCTTGGCTTTGGCTGCAGGAGCCAGGTAGCCACAGCTGAGCTCACAGATGCCCTTTCAGTTTTCCAGGCAAGACATCCTCACCAGCACCCTGAATGCTTTATTTCCTTTCTGGTAGCTTTCTCGCCCCTCTCTAGCAAAACTTTTGGGCTCAGCACTGCACAGGGTCAGCCCCATCACAGCCAACCAGACCAGCAATCAAGTCTTCTTCAAGCTACCATCGAGGCAACCCTTTAAAAGAGCTTCCAAAACATGAGTGCCAAGCAGGTGCTTAATGCAGATTTATTCCACCTGCGCTTCAACATCTGTGCCCAGTGCTCCTGGAGCCAGGGAACGCACACCAAGGTTAGGTGGAAGCTTTTCTACAGAGTTGAACCTCCTTTGAAAAGAAGGATCAAGGGGGGAAAACCCTCAGTGACCCTGCTTGAAATCTCCCCCCTCGGAGCTGCCAGGCTGGGGACCCGGGGGCCGGCTGAGAGACTGGCGCGAGCTGTTATGGAAATATTGACCAAAGTCAGGCTGTCAATTATAATGATCCCTGGGAGCAGTTTCCCACGTGGATGAACATCGCTGATCGTTAGAGCTGCCAACACTGCACTCGGTTTTCACCTCCAGCAATCAGCGTTAGACCAGCCCTGGTCTACGGGGGAGAAAAAATGCTGCTCCCAGATGCTCCCTCTCCCTTCACAACCGTTTTTTTCACTCACTCTTTTCCCCCAACCCCAGATATATCACTCTGCTTTTTCCTTTTTTTACTTTCTGCCTGTGTTTCTAGTCTAAGCACAACTTATTTTCTCCGCCTTGAACCCTGCCATTTGCCCCTGAAGTAGCTTCCTTCAGCCTTTGGTATGGGCAAGTTGGGTTCATGGTAGCTATGGAAACCCAAAAAAAGCAACTGATGGTGGCAAGGAAAGCAACCGGCGCTGCCATGGTAACTTGGGGCGTTCAAACAGTTTCTTGAAAGCACTTGCTCATTTTCTCCAGCAAATGTCAAGGAGAATCACAGAATGTTGGGGGTTGGAAGAGACCTCAAAAGATCATCCAGTGCAGTCTCCCTGCCAGAGCAGGATCACTGACAGTAGATCACACAGGAACGCGTCCAGGGGGGTCTGAAAGTCTCCAGAGCAGGAGACTCCACACCCTCTCTGGGCAGCCTGGGCCAGGGCTCCGGCACCCTCACTGTGAAGAAGTTTATTCCCAATGTTTTTGTGGAACCTCCTGTGTTCCTGCTTGTACCCATTGCCCCTTGTCCTGTCATTGCACATCCCTGAGAAGAGCCTGGCTCCATCCTCCTGACACTCCCCCTTGACATATTTATCAACATTCATGAGGTCACCCCTCAGCCTCCTCTTCTCCAAGCTAAAGAGCCCCAGCTCCTGCAGCCTTTCCTCACCAGGGAGATGTTCCACTCCCTCCATCCTCCCTGTGGCTGCGCTGGACTCTCTCCAGCAGTTCCCTGTCCCTCTTGAGCTGAGGGGCCCAGAACTGGACACAAGATTCCAGATGTGGCCTCACCAGGGCAGAGCAGAGGGGCAGGAGGGCCTCTCTCAACCTACCAGCCACCCCCTTCTAACACACCCCAGGATGCCATTGGCCTTCTTGGCCACGAGGGCACACTGCTGGCTCATGGCCATTCTGCTGCTCACCAGCACCCCCAGGTCCCTTTCCCCTGCGCTGCTCTCCAGCAGGGCAGTCCCCAGCCTGTACTGGTACTCGGGGTTGTTCTTTCCCAAGTGCAAAATTCTACCCTCGCCCTTGTTGAACTTCATCAGATTTCTCCCTGCCCAGCCCTCCAGCCCGTCCAGGTGTCTCTAAATGGCAGCACAGCCTGCTGGGGTGTCAAAGAAGTCCCAGGGGAGGTGACTTGGGGACTTGGGGAAGGCTCAGCCCTCAGCAGGGATCTCACCTGGGGAGTGTTGGAGGAACCTTCCAGCATCATCTCCACGGTCTTGCCCGGCATCAGGTCTACCCTCAGCGGTTGAAGCTTAAACACGGGGCAGGTGGGTTTGGAGCCCTGGGAGGAATCTCTGCCCTTGGCATTAGCGATGGCAGGGAGACGGTCGCGCTGGCGCAAGTAGGAGAAACCTTTCGTGGTCCAATAGAGCTGATGGGCGCGTCGCCCTTTGTTAGTTACCTTGAAGCGGTAACGGCAGGGATCCAGGCTGGAAGAGGAGAGACGGAAAAACGTCACGGGAGCTGCTATTTCCCAGCGGTCACCCGGCTTGAGCGCGTTATTGAGCTGCACACTCAGCAATAAAACCACCTTTGGAAAGGCTGACCTAGCTCAGAAAAGCCTAGCAAAAAGCCAGACCTTGGTCGCCCCTAAATTTATCACTGTCCAGCAGCTGGAAAAGCCTCCTGAAGATCAGCATCTCCACAGAGCATCGCCAGCCTCTGGCTCTCAGTAATCAAAGCGTTTTTCCAAGGTGTTTCCCACAGGTCTCGCAGGTCTTAACTGCAAATTGATGGAGGGAGGGCTTTGCTGCCATTTCACCCTCCCCTTGGGGAGCTCCTGCCTCAGAAAGGTTCCTCTGAAGACGCCGTTGGGGAGCTGCAGGGTATGTAGATTTGTTGCTTTGCCCATCAGGCTCCTGCCCTTGCATCCACGTTATCCCCCTCATCTCCCATCCCTTTGGGAGCACTCATCACCCCCAACACACCACCCTTTGCTTGACCAGCATGGCCAGGTTTGTCTTTTAGGAAGATAAACGTGCGGCGAGAAATTGGATCAACAGAATTTTCCCTTCCGATACGAACACAGCAGCAAGAGCAAGTCTGGCTGCGGAGGGAACGGAGCGACGACAAGAGATGAATAACTACAGCTAGATATAAAACAAAATGAATATTCAATGGAAATTGATTCCTTCATGTAAAGAAACACTAACTTCAGGCTACTTGGGAGTAATTATTTTACCCTCTATAAATCTGAGCACTTCCAAGAAATTAATTGTTCCTGGAACAGTTATTGTTGGGGTTTTTTTGAAAGGTACAAGCAGCTAAATGCAAACACAGAAGGGACAGTATAGAACAATCTAGTCTTCGAAACAGCCTGTTGAAAAATTGAATATACAAGCTCAGCATTTATGTTGTGGACAGCAACAGATGAAAGGGCGGAGCAGCTCCAGAGAGAAGCAGGATTTGTGGTGCTGGGAAAGCCTAACTCATTCAAGATGTGACCTGGGTCCCAACGGCAACGCCAGGCAAAGGTGTGAAGGGGTCGGCAGAGGATGATGACACGAATTGCTCTGTCATCGTCCCTTCCATCACGTGGCTTGTTTGTGGCTGCACAGAGCAGAGGACAAGCACCAACCTCTCTGCTTACAGGCATGGCTCGTGGGCACAGATTTAAGCCTGCAAAACCTATCCTAAACACTTAAGACAAACCTGTTCCGTCTACCCCAAAATTCAGGTATGGACCCTCTTCACAACCAGGGAAAGGAAGAGGAACCTTGAGGAGACCGCTCTCCTCATCCCAAGAGCTCTCCTAGAGCATTCATAGGAATGTGGGCAGTTTCAGACACGCGTTAGGATCAGTGAACCCCCTCCATGGAGCTCAGCTCTTTCAATTAACACCCTCACTTTCTCCTGCCCAGGCCACAGTGGACTTTCTCCTGGTCCTGCAGCCCCTTCTCACTTGCCCGTGCCTCGGGCTGCCGCTGCGGCGAGGAAAAAAGCAGGAGGAACAAGGGAAAAAGTGACTACTTCTGACAAAGAGCAGCCTGGCAAGGCAACCATGGAAGAGGAGTGAACTGAAAGACGATAGAGGGCAAAGAAATTCTGCTCCTCCTCCAGGGCTCCCGGGGCAGAGGAGAAACAAAACAAGCATTGTTCGTTTAGTCGAGGTGTTGCTAACAAGCTACTGCCAAGGTTTTCTGCTGTTGTGAGATGATGCTCCACAGCAAGTGGTGTTATTGCAAAGGGAAATATGTTTATACTCGTAATGTAGCATTTTCCAGCCGAAGGTTTCCACGACCTGCTGTTTTCCTCCAAATCTTTATTCAATAAAGGAAATACATGCGTTAGAAGCAAAAAGACAATTCAGCCCCAATTTGAGCGCCTGTTTTTCCATTTCAGTGGTACTGAGGGTATCTAACGACTTCCAAACGGGCACAAAACGTTTCTGAAAGAATCCCTGTGGCTTCAGCGGAACAGAGCCAGGACCTCCAGCCGAAAGATCCCTTACCTGAAGTGAGGTCCCAAGTTGAGCTCTGGAGCGAAGGGTTTGTCGGTGACAATCGTGGTGCCGACGCCGACGGCCTGGACGGGGATGACGTAGCTACGGCTGTCCTGTATGAAGAGGTTCACCTCATCCTTGAATTTGTCGGTGTCATCCAAGTGTGCTATGACAGCCACAGACACCTCGGTCTCGGGGGGGGATCACTCCTTTGCTGGGTTCGATCCTCCAGCACGAGTTTTTGCCAGCCTGCAAGATAAGCCAGATGTAACTCTGGAGGGAAACCACGAACTCTGTTCTCTTGTGGGATGCAGGGAAAAGGACAAAAGACATGAGGGTAAAAACCATAAAGGCTTGATTTCCCTAAATCTAAGCCACAGCATCTGGAAGCAGCAACCATGCAGGAGCTTAAACAACCTGTATTTTACTCTCATTCAACAAACTCACTTCATTAACCCAGTTTTGCCCAACCCAACGGATTCACATCCTCAGAAGTAGGTTGTTCCCCCTCCAGTCTCTCTTTTGGAGCACGCATGCCAAGGGAAGGTATTTATCTCTCCCAGCTTCCCAGCAGCAGTGGTCAGGTTTGCATCGGGGCGTTCGTGGTGCCTGCACCACAGCCCATTGCTGCCTTAGGGACGACAGGCATTACTCACCCAAAACTCTGCAGTATTTTAAAGAGAAGTTTTTTCCTTGTTTGAATAGAAAGCAACGATGTACTTGGAAACCTGATGTGATCCAGGCAAGTGCTCAAGTTTCCATCCTTCAGGCTGGCAGCCCTGAGCTCTAACAGGACCAGCCCAAGAGCATCAGAAAAAACCAAGCAGCACTTCGAAGTCATTTTAAAAACCACCTCTGCTAACAAGGGTAAGAGTAGTTGAGGCCAGGGCAGCAATAACTTGCTGAATTGCCCCAGGTACAACAACTTCTGCATGGGAAGCAGGTCAGCTCTGCGTGCCTGCATCCCAGGACAGAGCACGCCACGGCCAGCGCGATTATTCCAGGCGCCAGCAACAATAATGAAGGCGGCCCTACTGAATCTGTCCTCTGGAGCTACAAGAGCGAGGCTTAAAAGACAAGAATGGTCTGGAGGAAAGTGGTGGGCACTGAGACATTGCTGACCACGGAGGATCTCACCAACCCTCTTCTGCTGCCCCTGCAAGCCTCCAAGTTGCCATCAGCCGAGGGCTGCCTGGCCAACGCGTTCAGCTCGAGCCAGTGGGTGTTCGGTTTTCCCCAACGCAAATGTACAACTCTTCCTCTGATGCGTGCTGACACAGGGTAGCTCGCTTTGAAAAGGAGACCCGATAGCTCTGCTCCAGAGGTGAATCTGCAAGTCTGCTATCTGACAAAGCTCATTTATCAAAGCTTGGCAACAAGCCGGGCAGTAAATTGTACCCATGAAACTATTACCGAGGAATAATGATAGGCTGTCTTGACGGAGCCAGGCTCTGAATTTCCCAGGGTGACCCAGCACAGAGGCACCGTGCCCTGCCAGGCCAACAGCTCGCTCCAGAGGAGCAGCATTCGTGTCACGTCCTCATTCTTTCAGTTAGCATTTGGTGCAGGTCCAAGGGACAGCACGGCGCGTCGCCGAACAGGAGACCTGCCAGGATCAAAAGGCTCCGCCGGGCCAGATCCGCTCACGTTTCTAGGTCAGCTCCTGCCCACACCAATCCCAGCTCTGCCTCAGGGAGAAGAAATCTCTTGGAGCTACATTTAAAAAAAAAAATAAAATAATCCCACACACACTAGATCTAGACTTCTGGTAGCATCCCTACTACTTGGTTATCCTTGAATGCTCTGGAAAATGATGCAACAGCTGCATGCAATGGATAGACAAAGACAGTGGCTATTTCTGTCCCGTAGGAGCCTGCACTGCTGGACATCAGAGTCCCCAGTGCCAGGCAAGAGTTGGGAGGAATCACTTAATCATGAAGTTCAATGCTCAGGTCATTTCCTTCTCCCAGGACAGACTTCCATTGTGAATAAGAGCTGCCAAAATTTGGTTATAATGACACCAGCATGCACCCAAGAGATGGATGGATGGATGCCCTATGGAACGACTTAGGAGCCACCACGCCCAGTTCTCTCGAAGCTCCTCAAAGCCAGGTAGTTAAAGCGATCTGGTCGTTCCTGTGCAAGAGGAAGCAGAATTCACTAGTAAAGCCGTGGCTGTACTTTACTAAGCTGTAGCTCTTAGGACAGCATTCACACCCATCGTTCCTCCCAGAGGTTGCATGTGAAAGGGAAATAAATCCCATTCTCCATCAGTCGTGCTTGAAGCCTCATCCCAGGGGTTTCAGCAGTGCCTGCGTTCTTCATTTCAAAGCTACTCTTGATCTGCACAAGTTGCCAGTGGCAGAAAACAACTCCCAAGAGCATCGAGCCCCAGGAGGAGGTGGAGATCAGAGAGTGAGGCTGTGTAGATGCTCCCACCACCAGCCAGCCTCCTCCCAGCACCTCCGCACCACCACCTCCTCGGCAAAAGCATGGGGACCGCTTGGGTTTAGCCTCTGTCCTGGAGCACCATCAAGGGGATGTTTTATGAAATCGAGAGGCAGAGCCTCTAGAGCCAGCAAAAAATAAACCAAAATTCAAGCGTGGTGCTGGGCTGCTGCCCAACACGACATTTAACAACCAAACCCCTCCTGCTTTTCCTTTGGGACAAGCGTTCAGCCGAGTCACTCTTGCCTGTAGGTGCACAACTGCTCTGAAGTCATCTACCCTTCTTTAATCCAGTTGGGTGCAGCACAACACAGCGAGTTTAGTTGCCCTAGACAAGCAGAATAATTTCTTCAATTGCCATTTTGAAAGGGCACGATCACGTAAAAGATATTTGATACAATAAAAAACCCAAACTCTCCCCTGCAGCCAGAGTTTGGGCATCTTTTCCAAGGTCTCCTAAGCCCGCGTGACACTGGGAGGGACACAGCCTTCCACCTTCATCAGGTTTGGGTACAACTGGTCACCATCACAAGACTGGGTGCTCTTGGCCATGATCCCTGTTAATAAGTGATACCGTGTGTTTCCAGGCATGGTTGGCTACAATAAATGGTTCCCCTCCATTTATGCAAGAATAAATTGGGTGGAAATCGTCAAAGGACAGCCTTTTAGACTTAAAAGATTGGTTTAACTCTAAAAGTGAGCTTTTGGAGCAGGGGGAACAGCTCTGGAAAGAGTTAAACTCATGCATCTTCCAAAGTTGTGCTCACCTTGGAAGAAACCATGTACTGAGGACCAGGGCTGCCCACAGTTAATTTAACACTCATTTCTAAATAGCACTCAGATATCATTTGAAGGGCACAGCTCTGCCTGCCCGTGTCTCACTATGAGCAAACACTGACGGGCTGGCTAATTATTCAGATGCTTGGGGGGAAAAAAAAAGTAATTTACAGTAGATCTAAAATCCACCCTCTTGCCAATTCAAGGCTGCTCCGACTACAGCGAGAACAGTCGGAGAGAGCGACAAAAACAATGCCGACACACTCTTCAAAGCCTTTCCCTCCCCGCAGCCTGCTCAGATAACAACAAAATCATCCATCATCCCGAACAAGTAAGAGAACCACTGAAGCAGCAGCCCTTCACCGGCACCGCTTTTAATTTTATCGCCGCGTTTTGCCGTCTCCCCGTACGGCCGTCCCTTTAATAAAGGGCACGTCGTCAAAAGCAATCAAATTAGCAAAGAAAACAAACCCCGCGCTAATAAGAATGGGGGCTGCATGTTCTCTCTTTGCTTCCACCACACTTGACCAAAAGCCTTTATACGCTGCCTGAAAATCAGACGACTTCTCCAATGAATCCCAGGGAGAAGGCAAAACGCTACAGTTTTATTTTATTAGTGTCATTTTTTTTTTAGTAAGAAAAACTTGGTCTCTTCTGCAAGGTCAGTCGAATCCGATGGCATCTCAGCCCTGGGAAAGTAGAAGGGGCCAACCCTGAAGAAGACGACACATCTGGTGGCAAGACCCGCTGCTGGAAACCAGGCAGCGAGCTCCATCGGGGGCACAAAGTCCCTATCAGGAATGTCAAGGATGGGCTGAAAGGAGACAGGACCCACAATAAGGAAGCAGAGCACCATCACTGGAGAAGGAAGCTCTGAACAAAAAGGTTTTTCTCTCTCCTCCCTTATTTGAGGGCACCAGGAAAGCACTGCTCGCCTCCCCGTGGTGGCACAGAATGGACCCAGCACGGGGGTTCTGCAGGCAGAAGAGAGCTGGCACTGATTAACAAAAATTACACCCCAGGCCCGTCTTTTCTTTCCTTTCCAGGCATGATACGCAGCTGCCTTCTGCGAATGCCGAGAGATGTCATTCTCAGCAGCCAAATAAAAGATCCCCGAGAAGACAGAGTGACAACAAACAAATGGGAAATGATCAACCAATGATGCTTTTCTTTTTTTTTTCCTCTCTGCCTTTCCTTGGGGAGAGCAAACACTTCCATTGATCAACGACAACTCTTTTGCACTTGTCAATATGGCAAAAATGATGCTTTGGGAGATGGGAAAAAGATCACGGGGGCAGCAAGGAGGAGAAGTAAAAGCCTCCTTCAGCAGGTCCCATCGTCCCCAGCTAAGCTGTGACAGCCCCTTCACATTGACCTATTCCTCCAGTCTTTTCTACCCAAGGAAAGGGCAAACTCTCCGCTTGCTGGATCCAGAGGATGCTCTACCAGGGCTGCCCGGCAGCTGGGAAAGCAACCTGGCCAAGAAAAACACATCAGCCACATGACTCGAGGGATGAGCATGGAAAAACACACTAGTTCCAAGGATCACAGAGCTGCAGATACCCTGGCAGGCAGGGATAAGCCAACAGAGTATGGGGGTATGAAGCTCCTACTCTCCTTCTGCCTTCCAATACCTGAAGGGATCCTACAGGAAGGCTGGGGAGGGACTTTTTACAAGAGTGTCCACTGATAGGACAAGGGGAAATGGGTGTAAGTTGAAGGAGAATAGATTTAGATTGGACCTTAGGAAGAAATTCTTCAGTGCGAGGGTGGCAAGACTTTGGAATAAATTGCCCAGAGAGGCTGTGGCTGCCCCCTCCCTGGAGGTGTTCAAGGCCAGGTTGGACAGAGCCTTGAGGAGCCTGATCTAGTTGAGAGGCGTCCCTGCCCGTGACAGGGAGGTTGGATTAGATGGTCTCTAAGGTCCCTTCCAGCCTAGGCCATTCTATGATCCCTCTTCGAGCCCAAAAAAACCCATCTCAGGGCACAGCTTTGGGACTCATAGAACAGACTCAACTCAATCAAGGGAGAGAAGAAGAAAAGGGTAGTCCAGGTAATTCCTTAAATCACTATCCCAAAGTGAAGTTGTCCACAAAAAAACCCCAACAAACCATCTCTGCTTGTTCAGATAATGCTCTTTTCTCCCAAGCAAGCTTGATTTGACAGAAGCAGCAGCTTGCACATGATGGTTAAGGATACCAGCAGCACGGCCATCTGCATTAGAGCATTTTCCTTTTCTGGTTCAAACAAGACGCCAGCCTTTTGCTTGCCCTGTTTCTGCCCCTGAATTTAATCTCATTCTGTTTGTTGAGCTGCCAGCCAGCGTGCTGTAACGTTGCTGATCCAACCGCCGCTGCGAAAGTTTCGATCGATAGCTCTTCTCTTTCAAGCGGGGACTGTAATCTATAATCTTGACTGCAAACAGCTACGGGTTTGAGGTTAGCCATCAACTGAGAGACACAGAAATCACAGCTCACCCTCCTGCAGAAACCTCCGAGTAATGAAATCAAGGCAGCAGCTTTAGCATCTTAGGGAACACAAGCCTTGGGTTGAAGGGTACGAGCAACAGAAGGATGCCTAAATCCCCCACCAGTAAGGCAAAGGGACAGCTGGAGTCGGGTCTACACACACAGGTCACCCCGGCACCTGACTACATCTCAAATTTGAGCTCCAAAAATGATTCAGTCCTCTCGCCTTCCCATCGATAAAAACTGCCAGGCTGCAGCAAAGGGCGAAACTTCCACTGAGGCAGCAGAACAGCCCCAAAGTCAGCAGCTGCTGAGGGTGAGGGAAGCTGCTCGAGCACGTCTCGCCCGCTGCGGTGCTGCTCCCATCCAGGCAGGCTCAGCATCACGGCGCTGAAGAGCCCTTGTTGAAACAGCTGATGGAGCAGGTTCTCAGGATCTGCTTCCTTGAAGGTCCTTGTGATAGCAGCAGTTGCCCGGAGAAGCCAAGATGCTCACCCTGGGGTAAGTTAACCCTGGGAGTCAGCAGAGCCCATTTTTACTGCAGGGAACATCCCTGAACCACCTCAGATCGTTCTACTGGTCAATTAGCCAGAATATTTGCAGAGACTGCGGTAAAGCAGGGCAGGATTTGTTGCCCAAGCCCATATATTAGGCAGATCTACCTGGTGAGACACTGGAACAGGTTGCCCAGACAAGCAGTCTCATCCCTGGAAGTGTTCAAGGTCAGGCTGGATGGAGTTTTGAGCAACCTGGAGGTGTCCCTGCCCATGGGGAGGTGGAATGAGATGGTCTTGCAAGTCCCGTCCAAGCCAAAGCATTCTGTGATTCTATGATTCTACATATCCTGCAAGTCCCCTTGCCCGTGGGAGGGGGAAAAAAAGCATCACACCACGAAAGCCGAACCGAAAGAGCTCTGCGGGTCAGTGCCTGGCACATGCAAACCCCATCATTTACACACCTGTACCACCTCCCTCCCCGAGGTGGCCTGCTCCCTGCAGAGACGCAAACAGATTTTCTTTGTGGAGGTCTTGGGAATTCTCCCACTTGGAGGTTACGATTACCTCACAAACAGCTGGAAAAGCAAGCAAGAGGGAAAGTCAGCTCCCTCCTCCTCGGTCAAGGGGAGCAGCCAAGCTCTCCTCCTCCTTGGCAGCTTGGTGCACTGTGCAGGCTCAGTCAACTAAATAGCTTTTTTTTCCTGCAGCCAGGCTCTGTAACACCACAGAGTTCACAGGTTCCATGTGTACCCGGCCCTCACAAGTAGATTTTTGTGCAACAAACCCAGTAGCTGAGAAACCCACCTCACCGTAAGCACTTTGAGAACAGACCTCACGCCCTGGTCTCTAGCAGGGAAACTCGGGCCTTTTCAGGAGCAAAGGGCCACAGGGTTCCCTTGATCCCAGAGCTCCAAACCCATGACTAAATGCCTTCCACAAAGGAAGAATCTGTAAAAAACTCTCTAGGCTAATATCTGCTCAAATATCTACGCAAATTCTCTGTTTGAGGGGTGTCCCAACTAAAAGTGCCCCCAGAGCCAGGCTCCTCTAGCCACATTGCGACGGAATATTTTGCTTTCTCTCTCTCTCAAGACGGCGATACGGAAATATTGCACATAACAACCAAACCACAGGCTGCTAACTCATCTTGGTAAATAGCCCCCAAGATACTTACCATCTCCGCCCAGAAGGACGCAGGGATGACAGTCTGATTGGAGAGGCGGAGAGTTTGGGAAGCATCTCGCAGAACTTGGGTACTGCCAAAATTGATCTTACTGGGGTGCACGTAGACAACCGGTCCTTCTCCGACGCTCACTAAATGGATTTTCTGCTCCGGGAAGCAGGTGGGAAAGACCAAAAAGAACGAGGAATGTTTTAAAAAGATGACACAGCTCTGAGGGGAACTCTTAGACCAGGAGATAACGATGGATGGTTGAAGTTTTCGGCGTTCTAAGATTGACTGAAGCAACTGCGGGACCTGGAGCGATCCCAGCCGAAAGCCACAAGCTCCCGTCAGCAGGGGAGAAGGAAATTCTGTTCCTATGCTTGTTTTTCACACTTCTTCCAGGTGTTGCCCACACCTCCTACTGCCCAAACCACCCTCTCCCTGACTTCTGCCCTTCCACAGCCACATTTGGTCAGTAACTTCTTTAACATCCCCCAAACCAGACCTGCGAGTTACAGCTGCAAAGTCGGCTCTTCGGGTAGAGATCGTACAATTTAGTCGCCTCCAATTTGTGCTTATGGCTATTCCTGGTATTATACGAATAACACGCATTAATTAAATTACCTCAGTCAGGCAGTATTTTGGTTTTCTTTCGCAGAAGTGGCACAGGCTATTGGAGAAGGAATGCGGGTCCCTTTGCTAAACCTGCCTTCTCACATCACTTAAAAAATAGGAGAATTTATCCAGTCCAGTTGGATTCACTGGTTTCAAACACCCAAAAAACTCTTAAACAGGGTCTGAATAGAACTCTGAGGCTCTGTATGACTCACTGGAGGGCACAGAGTACGATTTAGCCACAAAAGAAACCCATGATGTAAAAAGCTTTAATGATGTCTGACACGAGGAAATGACATTGACAGCTGTCAGAATCACTAGTCCAGCTCAGCCAGAAGAAACAGCATCCAAAAATGCTCATCCCTTGACAGGACGCTACTGCATGCAAAAAAAAAAAAAAAAAAAAAAATCACGTACAGAGGCTGGTACCTTCAAAATAAGGAGCTGAAATCATGTATGATGATGGATCTTTTAACCTTTTGGGTGAAGGGAGGCGCAGAGAGCTGCAGCCTGGGTGATGCTGCCCAAAGCTCTGGGGAAGGAGGAGCTGGAGGGAAGAGCTGTGTCTCATCATTACAGACACGCAGTCACCCGCAAACAAAACACCAGAGTCGTGGAGGGACCCTACACGACCTGGGTAAAAGGATGGGGATGATATTTCACCTAACGCTGTGAAGATTTGCTCTTGAGGCCAGATGGCATGAGCTAAAGCAACAAGAGCAAGCTCATGTTTTGCTTTATTGGAACGCACTGTGGCGACTCTCGAGGTCAGATTTGCATCGTATGATCTGTGACGGGTAGGATCTGCAGCCAAAAACTCGTGTCTGTGCCGACAGACCCAGTAATGCTGGATGCTGGCAGCGACCAAGCATAAACTCGGCGTTAAAAATCCACTCAAAGGGGTGCACAGCTTGGCTCAATCTCATTTCTATTTGTTTCTTTCGGGACAGCTGAGCTGCTCACCCTTTGGGTAAAGGACTGACATAGTCATGTCCAAATAATAATAAAAAAGATCAAGGTATGGTAAAGTTTGAAACCAGTTGTTAACGCAAGGGTAAAAGCTTTGCAAGAAAATATAGGTAAAAAGCAAGCCGACAATTAAGTAACTGGTAATTCTAGTAGGGAGAAACCCTCCTTTTTCAGGCAAAGATGCCTCGTATTGGTGATCAACTGGTGTGTCAAACCTCAGACTTCCCTGGCAAGCCGGTGTTGCCTGGTCTTCCTGCCGACTGGTCTATGTCAACATCCCCAGCGGCCTGGGCTGAGATGTTTGGGGGCATCCAGGGGATTCCGCAGGCTCCTCCCCCTTCGTTTTAATGCAAGTTTAAATCCCTGCAACTACTTTTCAAAATGCCAGCCCTTCCTCCCTGTTACAGGAACCCTCTGCCATCCTCTTGCATGCTCAGAGAGGTGACAAGGTGTTTTACAACGCCTGCTTCAAAAGTTCATATCGTCTCCAATTAAAGTTTCATCAGCTAAAATTTGTTCTTGATTTCAGCTAGACGAAGCCAGGACACCACACAGAACGTTCTCTTGCCTACGTTTTGTTGTCATTGCTGCTGTTGTGCATGCCTGAATGCAAACAGTATCTTTTAGGAGGCTTTAGCCCAGGAAAGCTTTGCCTCATCCATTCCCAGCGGTGCGGAGACTCGTGTGTCTTTGGCCGGGGCTTTTGGCAAAGAGATCTGATGGGTATTTCTCAAGTGTGATGGGCCTGACTTGCAGAAAAGCTTAAATCCATTGCCCACACCATCTATTACAAGTTCTTTGCCATGCTACGCTTCGTGCCCCGCCAAGAAGAGCAAACACAAAGGCACGACATCCCTCAGCACTCACCAGCGGGTATCCTTCGCTCCCAAACACTGCGACACAAGCAACCGTGTCCTGCTCTCCCGTCACCTGGGCTTCCAGCGTCAACGGCACCTCCACCGAGTTGCGAGGCTGGACAATCCCACACGGCACGGGGCTGGAGAACCACACAGCAGCACCCTTCTTGCGTCCCTGTAAGGGATCAAACGCAACTTCAGAGCGACCTCTGAAGAAACTTTGAGCTCCTTAATGCCCACCGTGACGGTAGCTCGCAAGAATCCTTCGGAGAAAGCAGCAAGGCACAAAACAAGGTGCAAGGCACGTATGGGCTGAGCATCCTCAGGAGGTCCAAAAGCTGATGCAAATACAAATGCCCACTCCAAGGTGGGCTGGCAGCCTCCTTGCAGCAGCTTTTCACAACCCGGCATGAAAGCACCCCAAAACTAGAATATAAACTGCTTCATGAAGAGTTTAAAGTGCTTCTTGAAGTTTAGAGTCAGGTAACTTCCTATTTTTAGCCAACCTTACATCTGAATGAAAACCAGGGAGGTCTTACCCAACCCCCCTGTTTTCCCCTACCGAACCCCTCCAATAATGTTTGAGGGCGGGAAGCGGACACGGTGCCAAACCTGAGGAAGAAGCCTGTAGCAGCCGGGAAGATCGCTGTCATTCACCAGGGTGAGCGTCTGCCGGGAAGGGAATTTCAGAAAGCACCGTCCGAACTTCACGACAGGGTCGAGCACTCGCAGCGGAGGAACGACGCACCTAGGCAAAGAGGTGGCCGGGAGGGAATGAAAGATCCTGAGGGAACGTAGAATTTGTTTACTTCCCAAGAAAGTGAAATAGAACGTAAAACATTTGTCACCGTCAAATAGACATTTTATACCCTTACACTAATAAACAGCCCTTCACTTCTACTCTATTCAGCAGCTTCTTGTAAAGAAGGGGCAAACCCAGAGGCTCAGCATTTCAGAGGCTGCCCTGAGCATTCTGGAGCAGAGTGCCCTGTCCCTGGGACAGCTGTCTGATGGACACTTTTGCCCCAGGAGGCTTGTGAGGATCCTCCCAAAGGTCCCAGCAAGGCTTGAGCTCCAGGGTAGCCTTCCCACCCAGGACTCAGCAAGCCACAAGGAACACAAGACTCCAGTGTCTCAGTAAAAATGATTGCCTCCTCTCCCACGCCGCTGGCGCCCTGCCTGAAAACTCCGTTATTTGCCCCAAGGACGGAGAGTACAAACCACCACCTTCTCTGATGCAGCGGCTGATCACCCTCTCCCAGTTCCTACGGCTGCCTCAGTCTTTCACTCCCATTTTCACTTGTTTTACAAAATTACTGGCTGGATGACTCTGCCCGGGAGAGGGAACAGCACCAGCGAAGCACATCCCTCCTGTAATTAAACTGACACCCGCTGCAGCACAACAGCATTGAACCTGGCTGCAGCACAAACAACTTTTGGCTTAAGTCTGAGAATGTTAACGCTCAAAAGAATCAGATGGAAGCAGAGAAACCCCCGCTCACCTTCCACATCAAGGGCTGTTTTCCCCTTCATACGATCTCGCCTCGATTTTTCCCTCACCAGCCCCTTTCCCTTCATTAACCGAACCAGACGTCGGCTTTCAGCCGGCACAAGCCCAGGAAGAAGAGGAAGCCCTTTGGAAATTTGTTAGCAGAAAAAAAGCAAGCTGATAATGAATAGAATTGCTTTAGAAAAATGCTCAGGGCCATGCACAGGTGCTTCTCAACATGGGCTGCTCTCAAAGCCCGGCTGCTCTCCTAGCCAGCTGGGCAGAAGTAGCTCATTAAGCAAGACTTCTCCTTCGGAGCCGGAGCCAGCAAACTATGTGCTGGTGATGGATGCACAAGGAGAGACATGAGCTGCAGGGAAAGCACCGGTACCTGGCTGTGAGGAGCAGCGCCAACACCTCCTTGCCGACACCATCCACATCCACCACCAGCGCCAGCTCGTATCTCTTCACCGTGTTGGAACACAGGGTGACCTGCAAGAGAAGGGCATCAAATACTTGATGACTCCCAAAAGCCATCATTCCCGTGTGGTGTCCTCTGGTTCTTGTTCCACAGTACGGAAAAGAGAGGGGATTCTCCCCCTTTACTCTGCTCTTGTGAGACCCCACCTCGAATCCTGTGTCCAGTTCTGGTGTCCCCACCATAAGAGGGACATGGATCTGTTGGAACGAGTCCAGAGGAGGCCACAAAGATGATCCAGGGGCTGGAGCAGCTCTGATACGAGGACAGGCTGCGGGAGCTGGGGCTGTTCAGTCTTGAAAAGAGAAGACTTCGGGGGGACCTAAGAGCTGCCTTCCAATACCTGAAGGGATCCTACAGGAAGGCTGAAGAGACTTTTTACAAGAGTGTCCACTGATAGGACAAGGGGAAATGGGTGTAAGTTGAAGGAGAATAGATTTAGATTGGACCTTAGGAAGAAATTCTTCAGTACGAGGGTGGCAAGACTTTGCAATAAATTACCCAGAGAGGCTGTGGCTGCCCCCTCCCTGGAGGTGTTCAAGGCCAGGTTGGACAGAGCCTTGAGGAGCCTGATCTAGTTGAGAGGCGTCCCTGCCGGTGACAGGGAGGTTGGATTAGATGATCTCTAAGGTCCTTTCCAGCCTGGCCCATTCTAGGATTCTATGAAAAGGGAGGATTTTGCCCTAATTCTTCTGCTGGTCCATGCAACTGAAGTCTTCTGACACTATCCAATTTGATAAACACACTTGCAGTTATCAGGTAAGGCAAATTAAAGCACAACTCAACTAATGCTCTGCTCACCTCTGTATTAAAATTAAGGGACTAATTTTTATTAAAACAGCACAAACCCAGAAGAAACCCGCTGCCTTCAACAGATGAGTTCAGCATTACAGTGGGAAGCCAAGGGCAGATGAACATCAGCCACTCTGCACTTCATGGCTATCAGGGCTTTTTCAGTCCCCGCTGGAGATCGCGGCAGCGAACACAGCTCCTTCCACTCAACAGCAGAGGAGAAACAAGACCAAGGAGAACAATAAACCGCTTTATACATTGACATCTCTCCTTTTTAACAGCCACCTTCTGCCCTCATCCTTCCTCTGCCCACTTTAAATCAAAGAAACTGCTCTAAGGAGCTCTCAAAACCACATGAATGACTTTCTGTCCTTGACCATACCATACCCGACCTTCAATTTAGGATTTTTGGATGCACCCCTTTAGGAAAGACCAGAGTAATCCACCTAACAAAAGCCTAATGCTAGTAAAGCAGCTGTTCTCCTTGCTCAAATCTAGATGTACAGGAGCCCTCCCATACATCAGCAAAACTTCAGCTCCACCTGCTGAAGCACGACTGGCTGGACTCTTCCCATACCTGGATATCCAGGACTCCCTGGGAGCGGATGGTTCCCCTGCAAGGCTCGATGGTGAATTCAGTTGGCTCGGCGCGAGCGTGGGCTCTCTTCCTCCAGGTTGAGCGAGCGCTGCTCAACAGCCAAGCGGAGCTGGTGACGCTGGGCTGCCCCGAGCCGTCCCCAGGCACGCGAAGGCTGAAGGACATGGGCACCAAGGAGGTGTTGGTGAGGCGACACGACAGGGTGCGAGGAAAGCCTGAGGAAATGACGCAAATATGGGTTTATCCCAGGAACAACCTGTTACGATAAAGTTGTGCTTGGAATTCAGCTCTTTTCAGTCTGAATTACCGCTAATCAAGAAGCTAAGAGAGGGATTAATCGTCACTTAAGTTCCCCCAATAACAGAGATTGCTTCCTTGGCAATGCTGGACACCAGAAGTTTCTCCCTCTCTTTGAGGAGCTCTCTCACCCGCCCCAAACTAGCACTAATTATTTCTCACTCGAGCGTGCACCCAGACCACCCATTTATTCCGAAAATTCAATCCATAAAATTCTCTGTTAAGCCTGCAAACGCTCCCACAGCTTTTTCTGCAAAAGCAGAGTGTCGTCATCGAGAAGCTATGACAAAAGGAAGGATGAAATTGGGAGCTACAGCACGATGCAAAGCACTTTAACGGTATTTCTTCAGGTAGGGTCCTTGAAGAATCTCCTGTTTTGGGACAACCTAGCTGAGCCCATGACAGCTCTGGAGAGCTGGAGACAAACCTGACGCTTTGTCACCTTTACCCAACAAGTGGGGACATCATGCCCACGCCTCCTGCAAAGGTTCATCTCACTCTAGCTTTGATACTTGCTGTCCATAGTGGAAAACCAGGGACCTTCTGCACACAACCTGCTCTGGAGTGGCCATCTGGCCAGCTCTGCAAGAAAAATACATCTCCCATGGTCTGCTTACCAACGGTGAGTCGAATACTGATGGGGAGAAGAGCCAACCACAGACACATTAAGTAGTTTCTCCATGCCCACCAGCTCTGACCATTGCCCACCTCCAGTAAGGAGGCAGGAGGTGCACAGAAAAAATAAAAAAGGACAGACACAGACCCCGCAATCCCAAACGAGACTCAAGTCGGCAGATGCAGACCACAGTTAAAAGCAGCAAAAAAAAAAAATAAATACAATAGTTGCCTTCAGCTGAAAAGGCCTTATTAATGAAGTCAGATTAAGTAGGATGAATCTCCTTGTTACATAACCATGGTGCTGCCTGGTGCGTTTCTTGTTGGTTTATTTATTCAAAAGGAAATCAAGAAGTGGCAGAGCAGGGATGTAGGGAGGGGAGGGAGCAGCTCAGGAAAGATAATGAGTTTTCTTAAAAAGTCCACAAACAGCAGGAAAACACAGAGGCATCCTGGGTGCAGAACGATAATGGCCCTTCAATCAATCCACAATTGATTTCACATTTAAATGTTGGCTCATCTCAGGGAAAAAAATAAAAAATAAAAAAAAAAGTGCCTTTTGTGAGAGTGAGAACCAGCAATCTGCATTTCAATGGAGATGCTCTGGATGCTCAGCAGCCAGGCTGTCAGCAGAGCGGGGGTTTTGGTGGGGAAGGAGAAGGAGCCCACATCTCTGAGGACATCGGATGCAGCCATTGCCTGGGCATATTACCTGGGCGGTGATAAGGGGGTGCAATCACAGCACTAATTAACACCTCGCACTGAAGGTGGGATGAGTAAATGCATCAAGAACATTTACCCAGAGCAGCTACAAGCTAGTAAGTGGCTTCAGCTCCCTTCTCCTGCATCCCCATCCCTGGGCTCTTCCAGGACAAGGACTTTCTCAGTCATCCTGCTGCCAAGGATCAGGAAGTTGAGGCTGAGCAGACCAGGAGGGACACCAGAAAATACCAACTTTCTATTCCATTGCTCCTCCGGGGTCTCACGATGGCACACCACCACCTAAGCAACCAGCAGCCCTGGGTTTCGACACCCTGAAGGAGGAACGAGAGTGACGGATGCTCCGACGTCAAAGCGCTCCGTTTGGCTTCGAGCCCAGGGTGCACTCACCGAAGGAGATGTCACCGAAGTGGAGGGAAGGCACGTCGAAATGAAAAGTTGGTCCAATGACACAGCCCCTGCGAGGACAGAGAGAGGCGGAGGAGGTGTTGGCTTGCTAAAAGAGAACCATAAAGTCTTCAGAGGTTTTGTTACGACTTGGACAGGTAAAAGCTGGTCTGGGAACCCCTGCAGGTTTCAAATCAGCCCCTCACGAGTGGCCATGAGGACAGGAGGCAGGCAAAACAGAGCTGCTGGCTTTGGGCACCATATTGCTGCTGGCCTGATGCAGGTTCCTGCACAAGTGACAGCTCTGTGCCTCAGTTTCCCCATCTATAATGAGATGGGCATAGAGATGTCCACACAAAAGTGGGCTCAGTAACTAGTTTTCCTGGTACTTTTTCGCTGGAACTGGTGTTTCCACAGAGTGCAGAAACATCCTTCTCAGAAGATCTTAACCCACACAATCATTGTGCACACAGGATTAAGGCATGAAGCCAGGAGAGACCAAATATCTGTTGAGAAGAGCAGCAACTGTTCTCCACAGTGGACAGCTGAAACATTGGGGGAAAGTACCAGCTGGTGCACTGGTGACAAGCTGACACACCTAAGAGCAACACGTCTTAAACCACCCAACATGGGTGTCCTCAACCCACCATCCCAACCCGTCTGGCCAGAAATTCAGCAGGCTCCAAAACTCACCAACATCCACTAAAACCAACCCTCGAAGCTGCAGAACATTCGTTTCATTGATTCCACGGCTGACATGCCAGCTCTGCCTCTTATAGTTAAAGATCAAGGGCCGGGGAAATGGTGCCTTCTAGTTTTACTTGCAGGATTGCAAGGGTCTGTCCCTGTCGCGCACAGGAACAGTGCCCAGCATCCCGCGGGAGGGACCGGCGTTCATCTGAGGTGTCCCACGCCCAGCCTCCCTTTCCGAACGCCAAAGAAACGAGCATTCAGGTCTTTGTAAGGTTGGTTTCCAAGTAAGGAATAGTCACCTGTGGTTTGGACATCTTCCAATCTCTTGATCAATAAGCACTCATAAACTGACTTTCAGGAGTTTCAATCCAACATTAGCTCTCAATTCTCGGGGATGAAACAGTTCCTCAGCGAGGCAGCAAACCCTTGCTGCTGCAGTTCCTTCTCCAAAGACCTCACATAATCAGAATTAACCTCCCAAGCCCTAACTGCTTCCTCTGGACGGAGCAGGAATGCTTCACCTCACAGCAGAAGATGGAAAAGTACCTCCAAACCCAACCATGTCTGGGGATCACGCCGGCAAACTGCCAAGGATGAGCCTTGTCAGGCAAGGGGGCCAAACGACTGCCATTTCTGCTGAGTGCACCAAAGCTCTGCTCAAGCAAGTTAAACCTGAACACCTGCCCAGAAGGTTCAGGCGAGGAGCCAACCCCAGGCTCCATGCACCGTGGCTGATAACAGTAGAGCTTGCAGGAAAAAAAGGGGGGAAAGGCAGCATTTTTGGCAACAACCATGGTTTATGGCAGCATTAAGTAATGCGCTTGGAGAGATCAGGGTCCTTGCAGAGCAGGAAGGGTAACACAAGGTGGGAGAGAAACCACTTGAACATTCATCTTCATTCGTTTCTCTGCAGCCTGGTGTCCCCACCAGCCAGCTCGCCCCCATTCAGAAGATCTGGGAGCTTTTCTCAATGGAGGATTAAACCCAGGGTCTAAAACCTCCCCAAGAGAGAGGCTCAGCTTGCCCAGATTGGGCGGAGATCTCCAAGGAGTTTGGAAGCAGCTTGAGTTGTGAAGCTGGAGAATGGGGGCTGGATGGAAGCCCTGGAAGTGTTCAAGGCTGGGTTGGACGGGGCTTTGAGCAACCTGGTCTGGTGGCAGGTGTCCCTCCCCATGGCAGCGGCTTGGAATGAGATCATCTTGAAGGTTCCTTCCAAACCAAACCATTCTATGAGAGGGATCCTCACTGAGCACACGGAGCTGGGCGTTAGTGGGGAGAAAAAAAGAACTAGCTGATTTGGTTGTGGGGAAGCCAAAAAGATGACTGTCCTGCTGATACCTCTCTCCTTCCCCGGGAGCAAGGCCATTGCAGGGCAGCAGCAGTGGGCACCGTCCAAGCGCTGCTGTACTCTACCTGCGACAAGCGCATCTTCGCAAGCAAAACCTGCCCTTGCTCAAGGAGAAAGCTGCTTATGCAATCACATCCCGTGACCAACTTTGGGGGGAGGAGCAGAGGGGGATAAATTCTTTGATTGTGAAATGTTCCCTCTCGATTTCCAAAAAAAGCAGCACTTTCCCTCCAAACACAAAGGCAACATAATTCTCCCACTGAGGTCAACAGACCTACTCACCGCTCCTCTCGCAAAGTAATAACCTTCTCGTTCTTTTTTTATCCGTTTTCATTACCTTATTGGTAAAATCGACTGCAGATTCCTTTACTGCCATCATGTAGCGCCTCTCAACAGCAGCAGCCCGGGAGGCACGGCCAGCCCCAAAGCTCCAGAGCACCCACCATCACCTCTCCTGCCCACCCCACGCTGCTGAGATGCTGAGAAATGAGCTTTGCCCCTCCTGCCACCAGCTTTGCCGCTCCGCGCTGCTTTCTCTTGTTTGCTCAGGGAGGATTATCCCTCGCAGTGGCACCAGCCCAGGGGATGATGCCCACGTCCTTGTGCCCGTACTTGCCGCAGAGCTTCCCCGTCTCCCGCGTCAGCGCTTCTCCGCCCGCGGGAAGGAGGTTCCGCACAAGAGCCGGGAGGACGGCTTGTCCCAACGCGTTAGCGTGAGAGATGGTGAGGCTGCTGCTACCCGTTTCATGTAGATTATATTAAGAGAAAAGTTTAAAAACCCTGCTTCTGGCTGTAGCACTACCCAGGCTGGCCCACTGCCAAAGCTCCCGCGTGTTCAAGTGGGACATCCCAAACCATCTACTGCCCCAAGCTGGTACCATCACCCCATTTGCCCAATGGGGAATGAACTACTTGTAGGAAGGAGTCACTCCAGCTCCTGAGCATCCAGACCAGGCAGCAGGTACCTCCACATGTTTCCTTTACACCCTGCTATCAATTTTTTCCCAGCCCCAGGGGCCTCACACAGAGATGGCAAAGGCTCACAGAAGGAACCTGCTGCTGACAAATTCCGTGCAAACTGAACCCTGGAAAGTCACAGCATCACCTTGGCTCAACCAGAAAGGCAAAGCTGCTTCTCAGAGGGACCTAAGACTTGGAAAGTTAAACTGGGTACTGAGAGCACGAGCATAGGAGGCATGGTCATAGGAGAGCCCACCTGCAGTTCTGTGCCAGCTCTGGGCCCCTCGGCACGGCAAAGATGTGGTCCTGTCAGAGCAGGTCTTAGCACGGGGATATTAGGATCAGAGCCAAGACTAAGACCTTGAAAAATTTTTTTTTTTTACCCCACTCCATCATAAAATGAGGTAGGTGGGAGATGACTACTGAAGATACATCTACAAATGAGCCCACCAAGCTCCTAGGACCCTCCTCACCTGATCGTCAAGGTCACAGGCTCAGGCGATCCATTCACATTGAACCTGAATTCTTCCGTGAACTGCCCCAGGATGGTGGAAACGAAGGAGATCTGGATGACCTGGAGCCCGTCTGGCAAAATGACGCCCTCCTGGGGGAGAAAGGTGAAGCAGAAGCCCAGAGCTGTGGCTGGAGGGACCAAGTTGAAGGAAGCATCGATGGCTCCTTTGTTAAGCAGCACCGCCTGCAGCAGCAAGAAAGCAAAATGGAAATACATAAGGAACCTTCCCTTCTCATAGAAGCCTGATTTGTTTTCTGATTAAACAATTAACATCTGTAAAAGGCAGAAGAAAGTGTGAGCTGCTGCTGGGCAGAAAACAAAGAAAATACAACAGGACAAGTTTCACCTTTGGTTTTTGGTTGGGTTATTTGTTCCCCCCAATGCAAGGCAGTGGTAACTTCACTTAAACAGAGCCACTCTGGGTTTATTCCAGAGTGACTGACGTGGAGCAGAGGAACTGCTCAGCATCACTGAGTTGGTTCAGACTTGACCCTAAGACCGACATGAGGCGGTTGCAGCATTACTGGAGAACCATCACACAACTGCTTCTGCTTCAGTCCTGCCAAGTGCAGAGAAAATACCACAGCATTGCACTATCCCCAGCGTCACGAGGCGCTCCCCAACTCTGCTAAAGTATATAATTTGGGGTTATTTTTTCTTTAACCTGATAAATTTCTTACTTTTCGCTCAACAAGACACATCAGTAAAAGGATGAGCATGAGATGCATAGCAGCTCCACCTATTCCAAAGAATTTCTCTTTCCTAAATACAGCATCTCATATTTCCCATTGTTAAACCGCAAATTTAGAGCCAAGCTGTATTTTATTGAACACTCGAGAGCTCTGCTGCCTCGAACAAGTGTCACAACCCCACAGCACTTGTTGAGTCGCGGCTCTTTTCACGCCGGGCGAGAAATGCCCACGCCTGTCGGTGAGGACCAGCAGGCTGTCAGTTGCCAAACCTCCCCAAAGCAAAGCTGTGAAGTTGAGAACTACTCCCTCCTCTTGTATGTTTTACACTTTAGTGAGAAATCCTGCTCAGGGAGCATGTGCTGAACTGAGGTTTCCCTCCAGTAGAGCTGCCTAGCACTAGCAGCATCACCTGCTTCTTCACGTTTTCTCAAGTAACGAAAATAATAAATTGATAGAGAGAATAAATAAAGTATCAGCATGAAAAATGCAGAGAGAGCACAATATTTTGGTAAGAAAACACCTTAATGTGTCCTTCCCTGCCACAGCCAAGCTTTTGAAAGTGTCTGGCGTGATGTATTGCCTCATTTTTCTACCTCTTTCGGTTGCTCTGGTTTTTTGTTTGCTTGTTTTTGCAGAAGACTTGACACCATTGTGGGGGAGGAAAATATATAGAAAGTTCTTTTGCTTCCTTTCCAGCAATGCTTTTTCTCTTCGTAGATCCAGAGATGCACCAAGTCTGAAGAGGCACAGCTGCGAACCCAGAGGCTCCAAACTCCCAGGAATCAGCAGGATGCACTTGACTGAAAACTTTTTTTTAATGGATTTAAGTTCAAACACAGGGAATTTGTCCCAGCTGCTTTTTAAAAGCCAGAGCACAAAGGTGCATCACACTAGGGCTGAAAGAAAAGCCTCTTTTTGACCCAGCGTTGCTTTCACGTGAGTTTTGGTTTTTTTTTTGCACGAAGCTGATCTCAAAGGTCACTAAAAAGCAACGACCAGGGCTTCGTGAACATCACGTGCATCTTTGAGACCCCAGAAAAAGTATCCAGATTCTGCGAAACCCTCCCAAATCTGCCTGTGTCCAACATGCCCTGCATGAATTACGAGAAACACCGCAGCCTGAGGTCCATGGCTGCCCTACGAACCCGTCGCCACTCACCTCGTAGCTGTGCACGGATCCAACAAAAACCTTCCCGATGTCCAGCTCGGCGAAGCTGAAGCGGAGCCGAGGTCCGACGCCTTCCCCTTTGACCCGCAGGGGCAGCCTTGTCTCGCGACCTGGGGAAGAGATTTCCACGTCAGGACAATAATTCCCTCCTTTATCCTGGATGTCACAGGCTGCCGCGATGCTCGTCCCTGTCTCTGGGCAGAAAAGGACCAGCTCTAGATGCCCCAGGAAAAGATACAGGACCTTTCTCTTCCCTCAAGAGATAAGCCCTTAGGCTGGTTTCTAACCAAAGCTGCTTTCAGGTCGAGCATCCGAGATGCTTTTCTTTTTTTTTTTTTCCATAATCACAGAATGGTTTGGGTTCCAAGAGTCATCAAAGATGACTAGACCAGGTTGCTCAAAGCCCCGTCCTACTACGATGACACAGAGCAGGGTCTTTCAGCCTAAAGGCTCTGCTGAACCACCAGTGCAGCTCAAAATACTCAAATTCTAGCTCAAATTCCAGCCTGGGTCTCCCTGCCATCCCATAGTACTCAGCACGGAAAGAGAGTAGCACAAGGAGAAGAAAGCCCCAGAACTCGTATATATAACCTCTGCTGTAGCTTTTGTGCAAAAATATTCCTCTTTCCCTCCTTTTGTGCAACACTCATCATTTATTAAAGATGAAGAACTGAAGACTGATTTTTTTTTTTAAATGCCTTCTACATAGTCATTCCAGAATGTCCAAAAGGACTTGTCATGCAAAGAGCAGCCCGGGTGTGACACCCCAGTGTCTAGATCACAATCCAAAGAGAAAAAAAAAAGAAAAAACAACCTCCTGAAAGAGCCTTTTCAACAGTTATTGACTTTTTGATCTTGCAACCACAGGATGAAGATGTTTGATAACGTCCAAAAGCAGAAAAGAAGAGCTTTTGTTGAATTCAACCTCCTTTTTTTTTTTAAGTGGATCCAGCCAAAGCCCAGCTGGCGAGAGTGGTGTTTCACAGCTCGGGTGTTAATTGGAGGGCTGGCTATTTCTTTCACAGACACCGTAAAAGAAGCGGTAGTGGATGATTACTGCAAAAAGATTTCTCAACCTTGGATCATGCGTGGCTTCATTAAAGATTTTTTAAGCTGTGAAAGCTCTTAGGAAATGGCAAAGATTTCCAAGCAACAAGCTTGCATAGTATCCCTTTCAGGAAATGGGTTTTGGAAGCAATCGGATCGAAACCAGTATATTTCCACACGCAGAAAAAACGTAAAAATGAATAAAATAATTTTAGGTGTCTGAGCCCCGCACCACGCGCTCCCTTGCAGCGCTCGAGAGCCGCCGCTTTATTTGCATGACTAATGAAGAAAGTTCATTCTGAGCTTCGATATTTGCCAAGAGCAAATCTCAAAACCGCTTTGAAACCGCCAGCTTTGCAAGTCACCCAAGTGTCGATTAGTTCTGTCCATCACCTGATCCAGAAGCATCTGCTAAGCAATTTATGGAGGCATCTGCAAAAAATAAAAATAATAAAGAGGAGGCCAGCAAAGCCCCTGGCCAGTGGGGCGTGAGATCCAGCTGCACGCCAGGGCAGAGCTTCCAAATATTCCCAGTATGGGGCAAACACCGCCTGCAAATCGTCCTCCAAAGGGATTTGTGACTGGCATGCAAATGCCTGAGGAAGGCAGTCATGTTTTGTAGAGGAATCAAGAAGCCAAATTAATTGGCTCCCTAGTTAAAGTCCGCTGTTTGCTGCTCGAAACGCACTTTGCACTTGACGCCGCGACAGCTTCCACCCTGACAGCTCTGTTTTGCAAGGGATGGAGGGTAGGTGCATTTAAATAACCTCCTCGAGGTCGTCTTCCAAGGAGCCGGTGGAAGGTTTCAGCTCTCCTGAGGGCCCATCAGGACCTTTCAAGAGCAATCTCATCTCTCTAAACCCAGATCATTAGCCCAGCTCTGTTCCTTAGAACTCCCAGATCAGCTCAAGGGTTGCGCACGAGTAGGTTTGTTGGTTTTTTTTTATTTCTCTGCAATGAAGAAGCTCTCCTGGTTCAAGCCCTGGAGATCCCACAGCAAAGTGATGGACACCCCCATCGCCAGAGCAAAAAAAACAAACAAAAAAAAACCCAGAGCCAGGAGCACAGCGCTGAGCGAGGCATCCCTTGGGGGCAGCTTTTTCCAATCGATCCTTCCCTTCCGTAGCTCTAACAGCCACAGCTGGTGGGCAGGAGAGACAGTTTGTTAACACAAGCCCCAGGTAATTACCGTCAGTGGCATTTGCCAAGTAAACCCCGTGCAATTACTGTATAAATAAAAAGCTCTTTCGTGATATTTGTATCCGTCGGCTCGGAGAAGTAAGGCAAGCAACAAAGCAGCTGGGTTACTGATGTCAGCATCCTCCACAATACAAGGCTGCTGGAGGCCCGTGGATCTCTTCGATGGGGGAAAAAAAACCATAATACCCCCCTGGATGAAAACCTGACAGCTCTTGAAAAACACCTTAAGCAGCACCACGCGGAGACGCAGAGGACAGACAGGGTAACCCGAACCAGGCAGCTTGCTGCAAGCATCCCCTGCCCCGAGCTGGCACAGCAAAGCCATCACCTCTAGTAAGGGCAGAGACGGGATAAATTGGGGCAATTCAATGATAACCACTCGCAGAAAAAGATTTGACAGCACTTCTGTGAGACGGGACGAGCAGAGAGCTTGGCTAGCTGACTCCGACTTCCAAGGAGGTTGGTTCACCCTGCCGAGTACAGAGAGCCCCGAGCAACGCTGCCCAGGTGCACCATGTACTTGGAGCCAGGTGACAACTCCCACGCCGGGAGAGGACACGCTGGCCAGAGACGGTCCTTTTGCAGGCACCCTGGCTCAGCTCTGGTAGCAGGAGGCAATCCGGGATCTGAGAGCACATTTGTAACTCAGCTGCTGCCATCTCCTTTCTTAAAAGAAAGACTCATCTTGGAGGCAAATGGTCTACAGGGGCTCAGTGTTTGCCCACTAAAGCGGTTTTGCTCTGTAATTCTTTACAGACACCTCACAGCAGAGGAAATGATGGCGAAGGCGCGGCAAGACAATTGGGTGGATAAAGAACTGGCTTGATGGCCGCACCCAAAGAGCGGCTGTCGATGAGTCCATGTCCAAGTGGAAGCCAGTGACAAGTGGAGTCCCTCAAGGATCAGAACTGGGACCAATCTTGTTTAATGTCTTCGTTGGTGACATGGACAGTGGCACTGAGTGCACCCTCAGCACACTTGCCGATGACACTGAGCTGTGTGGGGCGGCTGACACGCTGGAGGGCAGGGATGCCATCCAGAGGGACCTTGGCAGGTTGCAGAGGTGGGCCCAGGCCAACTTCACGGAGTTCAACAAGACCAAGGGCAAGGTCCTCAATCTGAGTCAGGGCAATCCCAAGCACCAATACAGGCTGGGCAGGGACTGGCTTGAGAGCAGCCCTGGAGAAAAGGACTTGGCAGTGCTGGTGGATGAGAAGCTCAACATGAGCCATTGGTGGCACTCACAGCCCAGTAAGCCAGTCGTGTGCTGGGCTGCATCAAGAGGTGCGTGGCCAGCAGGGCGAGGGAGGGGATTCTCCTCCCCTGCTCCACTCTCGTGAGACCCCACCTGGAGTGCTGCATCCAGTTCTGAAGCCACAGCACAAGAAAGATCGGGACGTGCTGGAGCGTGTCCAGAGAAAGGTCAGGAGGATGATCAGAGGGCTGGAGCACCTCTCCTGTGAAGACAGACTGAGAGAGTTGGGGCTGTTCAGTCTGCAGAAAAGAAGGCTCTGAAGAGACCTTATTGTGGCTTCCAGTATCTCAAGGGGGCTACAAGAAAGCTGGGGAGGGGCTTGTTGGGATGTCGGGCAGTGACAGGACTAGAGGAAATGGATTGAAGCCAGAGATGGGTCGGTTCAGACTGGACGTGAGGAAGAAGTTCTTCCCCATGAGGGTGGGGAGACCCTGGCACAGGTTGCCCAGAGAGGGGGTGGCAGCCCCATCCCTGGGAGTTTTTAAGGCCAGGCTGGATGGGGCTCTGGGCAGCCTGATCTAGTGGGGGATGTCCCTGCCCATGGCGGGGGGGTTGGAATGAGATGATCTTTAAGGTCCCTTCCAACCCTGACAGTTCTATGATTCTACGATCTGGAAACTGCAGGGACATTGGGCACGTGTCAGCACTGCCCTGCTGTCCTTTAACCCTTCCCAGCAATTACATGAGGACCAAGGGGGCTGAAGGACTAGTTGTGCCTCACCTTCACTGCAGGTAACAGAAGCAGGAGCTGTACCTGAGATGTCGCAGTAGACCGTTTGTTGATAGATTCTGGCTTCTTGGGGTTTAAAGATGACATTAATTTCAGCTGAAGAGTTTGGCCAGACGTCCCCCTCCTAAAACAGAAGGAGACAGCAAACCCTTTATCTTCAAATGTTACATTCCTTGTTCTCAGCCTTTATTTAGAGCATTAATGAAGAGCAAGGAGCAAGCACCACTTATCAAGGAAATTTATGAGAGAGTTTGGAAGCAGTGGCAAAAAAAGCCCTTTTTAAGTCTCTTACCTTTACTGGCAGCTGGCAGAGGCGCTTTGTTAAGTTAGGGCTCTAACAAAGCAACCAAACTGGTTCACGCTCCAGCAAACCCAGCAGGATTTCTCCAGCCAGTCTGAGGCACCCCTCTCCTCCAACCCTTCCTTTACATCCCTGTATCACCATGGCTACGCCAAACGCTTTCGCTCAAGATCAGAAGCGATTTCGCACATCAAATGGATTTTTTCCATACTTAGTTACGTTGCCTCTTACACCCTTCACCTGGACGCACGTGTGAGCCCTTAACACACCCCTATGCCGGACCCAGGAGAACAAGCCCTCCTGCCCGGGAAGCAGCGCAGAAGAGACTTTCTGGAAAGGTGTCGAGCCGGATGCACCCCATTTCTCTCTGCAAAGCACATCCATTCCTGTCCCAATGAACAGCCAAGAAGAGATGGGATTTGCTTACAGCTCCACAGGCTCTTTTCAAGCCCTTTTTCTTGCTCTGGATGAAGGATGTAAGCCTGGACCATCGCTACCGGTGTGTCTGTCTGCTGTTTCCTCCCTGTGTTTCTCTCCCAGAGTCCTGGTGTTGGAGTTTGGTCAGCAGGAGCCTGGTTGCATGTTGTCAGAAACACCCCCGATTTGTAGAAGTTCTCGCTTCTTGCAACTGGTTTAAACGCTTCCAACCCCTCTTGCATTACAAACATTTCTTTGTGCATTTGTTGACACGAACAGGTACTTCTGACAACTCTAAGACTACTCTACCAGGAAAGAAAAAGCTTAAAGAAGGAGACAAGAAAGTTATTTTTCTATCAACACAGTGAGGGTTTGATGCTGCTCACTTCTGAGTATCCTCAGCGCTTTGTCTAGAAGACTCTCACAATGACTGGAGCCTCCAGTGCTCCTGCTGCAGCATAAATATTAAATAACAATAATGCTTCCCATCAACTGCTCAAAGGACAGCCCCCACAAAAATTAAAGAGCTGCGACATGGCGAGTTATCGGGCTGCAGCCGCAAATAATTCCCTAGCACACAGCCTGCTCACACTCGGCAGAAGAGAGGGAAGAACAGGTAGGGAAAATTGTTTCAAGCCCCAACAAACCGATAATATGGGAAATCTGAAAGGATAAAATCACTCGGATGCTTCTCAAAACCTTGAGCAAACACATTTGCCAGGTCAAATGCGCTCTGTGTTTCCATCCAGCAAGCAACCCGATGAGATGAAGCCTTACTGGGCCACATCACACTCGGCTGGAGGCAGCAAACTGGGGACACCAGCCCCAGTCAGCACGTGAGATATCAGATCCCTTGGGCCTCGTGGGAATGCTGCACGGACTCCCAAGCACTCAGAATTATCCTGGATTTACAGGAATCAAAGCACCTGGGTGCTCCAAACAACTTCAGCTCTGCTACGACACCTGGAGCTTACCTAAGCCGAGCCACCGAGAAGAAACACATGGATGACAAATTTCCCTGGCTCGGCTAATTAGAGCCTAATAACTCACCAGTGCTCATCAACCAGCTGCTCGCTGTGTGTTTAACAGACTGAATTCCACGGTCTCACCCTGGGCAGAGCATCCCTGGGGAGAGGGGCGGGTGGGATGCGCTAGAGGCAGCTGCTTGCCTTCACTTCCAGCCCAACAGCTGGAGCTGAGCACACACCTCGGCGTTCTGCGCTCCTCCTCGAAGGGTGCTGAGCCACCTGGTAACACCTTTGGACACCCCAGCAGTCCCCTGCTCATTTCTTATTGCTAGAATTTCATTTCTTAAGTCTTTTCTTTGGTGACTAAACCAGATGACGGCAAACGGTGCCTTGCCGGCTTTATCAGCACTGGTAGAGACCCAAACCCTCGCTACCAAGAGTGGTGGTGATGCTTGAGGTCTTCATCTTGGCAACAAAGCAGGGCAGAGGAGCACATCCTGAGCCTTCAAACCAAAACGCAGGGGTGCAGTAAAAGGGAGGGAAGTTCCGCAACGAGTGGGAGAGAAATGAGCCCAATTTCAGAAATGTCACCCAGATTCCTCCAAGGGAAAGTCTCCGTTTGCTCTGCAGAACCTCACATCCCAGACAAAGGTACTTGAAGGAGATAGGACCGGAGCAGCGAGGCCGAGGGTGAAGACTGATGCCAGGATTTGAATTTAGTCATGCAGCTGGATTACCGAGGGCAAGCATCGCTTAGGGTTTGCTCTGGCTGTCAGGGCAGTGCCCACCACAAACTGAGCATCCCATCTGCTCACAGGACTTCATGAATCTATCTGAAGACAGAAGAGCGAGATTTTACACCACGTCACCTTTAGCTGCTCTAAAGCAGAGTTTATATGACCAAGAACAAAGTCTTGGAGCCCAATCATTCCTGGGAAACTCCACGAGCATCCTTCCTTCCTCCCAAGGACAGAAAACAAACTTCTTTGAGCCTAATGCAGCAGTCTCTCAGGTCAACTATCTAACGAGGTACTGTTCTGCTGCGGGCTTCTGCTGGATGGCAAGCTGATGGTGCTCACTGGTCTATTTTATGTCCTGCAACCAGATATATTGGCCCTGTGGACTCTTCGGGGCACTTTGGTTATTACTCAGAGGCTGACAGAGGCAATATATCTCCCGTTAATGGAAGCGAGCACAAGACAATTCATAAGCAAAAAACGAAGCTAAAGCAGGAAAGGAAGAAAATTAAAAAGAACCGCTGGGCTGATGAATATGTATCTGCTAACAACAGCGCGCTTTTCTAGCTGAGCGAGTTTAGCTGACTTGGGGATTCGACGAATTCCAAGGCCAGCACATCTGTGACAGAAATATAACCGACGCGGTGATCTTAACCCCCGGCTGTTTTGAAGCATATCATGGAGGCAGGGATGGACTCGGTAGGGCAGGACACCCGGGAAGGTGTTGCAGAGCCGGAGAGCAGGGACAAGAGCGGGAGAGATCAGGAACAGCCCGTGCTTCATGTCCGTGACAGCTCGGTGGTCGCTGCTGGATGAGTTTTGGGTAGAGCAGGACTAGCGTGGCCAGCTCAGCTCCTCGGTGGCAGAGCAGCGCTGTCAGCCCCAAATTCTCCAACGTACGGAAGGAATAAGGGCTGAATCTTCAAGGCCTGAATGCCCAAACGTTTAGGAGAGATGTGGGAGCACCCACACTTATTAACTGCATATATTTAATTTGGATCATCCACAGGGAGCCCCAGGCTACAAAGCCTACGCTTCCCGTGAACGCAGATGCTGAACATCCCGGGTTCTCCACCAAGCTGGAACTCTTGTATTTTGTGTCAAAGGCAGGCACAGTGAGGACACCCCTCCTTTCCAGAGCAACACAAAAACCTTCGACAGTCCTCACAGCACACCGTTGCTGTACCAGCCCCAGGAGCTCTCTCGCAGCCTCTGTAGGTGCTCTGGGCTCTCTGCAGACACTGAGCTCGGTATCAAGAGCTGCCGCCACAGAGCCATCCCTTCCAGACTTGGCAGCTTTGGATTAACCCGGTTTGAGATTTGGGACAACAATGTTCAGGCTTACCCTGTTCTCAGGGGACAATCTCCTTTGCCACAAAACTGCCTTGTGCAATCAAGTCTGCTTCAACATCCTTTTTCTCTCTTCACCCCTGGGATTTGTCCCCAGGAAACCCTTGTCTCCATGAAACCCTCGTCCCCAGAAGCCTCTACACCCAGCAGGATAACTCAGGTCAGCTCCTCTAGAGAAAACCACGTCTGCCTTCACCTTTGCAGAAGATCTTTTGAAACCAGCTCACAAATGAAGGCAAGGCTCTCTCAGAGCTGGCTACCCCAGCCGGGGCTCACTTTGCTCTCGGTTTACGGGCGAAGTAGGCAGAAAAAGAGCAATTACAGGGCTTTAGCAATCTGCACCGGCTGCCTGCTGGGCTCCACATGGGATATGAGACACTGCTGATGACACAAAGCCCTAGCTGTCCTAGCCTCCTCCCATTCCTGTCAGAAGGGGAACCAGACGTGGGTCTGTGCCTGCACAGCATTTGCCCAACACTAGAATTTGACCCTGGCCCAAAAGAATCCAAACAGAGCATTAAAAAGGGTGAACTTCCACCGCACTAAAAATTTAAATACATAGAGATACAGCTTCAGCAGAAAACCTGCCAGCGTTCGTCTCCAAACAGCGAGGGAGTGGAAATGAGTCCCCGCACGGATGATTTGCTCAATACCACCATGATGGTTGCGATGCTCTGGGGTCTCCCTGCACGCTGCGTAATTAAGGAAGGAGCCTAGAGCTTCGGGACTGTGTCATTCCTCCTTTTACAACCCAAACGGATGAAGGTGCATCATGCAAGCCCCTCGCCTTGTCGGGGACGATGTCTGGGAACCAAGATCCTGACAAGGGACTTATCTCCAGGCATCTGAGGAGCTGCTGGACCCCAAGGTACAGTCAGAAGAGGCTTCTCTAAGAGGAAACGAGCCTCCAGATTAGCAATAAAAGCCATCCTTTGATAAGCATCAGCACAGCTCTCTGGAACAATCCTAATGCAGCATTATTGCAGGAGCCTTGCAATCATATCCTCACTCCCAAGAAAACCTGCACCAGCAGTTAATAAACTCAAGTCTCTTGAGCTCCTGATATGAAATCACGGTTCTGCAGGATTCACCGTATTCAGATGGAAACTTTTGGCAGTTACATCCTCAGAGAGCTTCCCTGTATTGTCAGTAAAGCTATAAGCCAGACCGTTTGACTCCGAAAGTGGAAGACAAGAAGAAATCATCAGTTACACTTCATTGTACTATTCTAGGGCTAAAACAAATTCTTTAAAGACCTAACTATTCCGGGAGACTTCTGTCATTTCTCCCTTCATTACTGCTGTATGTCAGACTACAAAACCAGAAAATATTGCGAGTTATTTCTCCTGGGAAATTAGAATAGGTTGTTGAAGAGGTTCCTCACATTCCTGCTACCTCAACAGGGGGGAAAAAAGCCCTGCTGGTTAAAAGGATATGCTTCATTACTCACCCTTGTTGGCTACTGCTACATGTGTACAAGCCTTGGGAGACCTCAGGAGCCAGCGGTCTGCCTGGGCTGGCACGTTCTTTATAAGACAGCAGTTGAGTCGGAGCACGGAAGACTACCGTGGATGCTAACCAGGATGGAAATGAAGCTATGCAGGGCTGTCAACACGATATTGCAACACTTCTGGCTTAACGTCAGCCTCAGACAGGCTGCAACTGGCAGGTGGCATAAAATATAGCCAATGGATGTCTGATGAGACAGCACAAAAACCTCCAGCTGTTGTGCCCTGGCTTTGTGACAGCGTAAAGCGACGTGACATGGGAGGGGACGGCACACGGTGACTCACAGTTATCTCTACCGTAAATCCACGCAGATCTATTCCCCTCCCTCAGCCTCTAAATAAGAAGAACCTGTCAGATCTCCGCCAGCCTGAATAAGAAAAAGCTGGCCCTGAGAAGCTGGGTGTCACCAGCTGTTGGCCAAACCACGCTGCAGGGTGGGAAGGCGATCCACGGAAAGGACATCGCTGCTCAAACCCAAAGACAGAGCTGGCAAGAGAAGCATCAAGATGACGCCCAACGTGCATCGTGCTAGCTCAGGAGAAAGGCAGTGCCAAAGCTAACATCTGCCTCTTTCCACAAATATGTGGATGGACCACAGCTCCCGTTGGAGACGGAGCTTCTGCCAAAGCCTCAAGTGCTCGGCAGTAGCCTCCCGTTTGGATGGGGACCAGCTTGGCTCCCCAGCCGAGGTGGAGACTCGCAGGACCAAACGACGTTGACCCAACCTCTGGAACGACAACAGCAGTGGTTTCATAACCTGGATGTCTTGAAGACCACCCTCCCTGAGGCTCAGAGTTAACCCAGGACACTGAGGAGTCGCTACCAAGTAGTGAGTTTCTCAAGGTCAGTGAGGTGGTAACAAATCCTTGTCCTCCCCTTCCCCTGGTGTCCATTTCCAAGGAGTCAGCTCCTGCACGTCTACAATGTGACTTAGGACTAAGCTGTGCTGGGGAGGATGCAGCAAAAAGCAAGGACTTTGTCCTTTGGTAGCCACCTGGGCTTCCAGCACGGCTGCTTCTGCTGACATATCATGTGTATTCGCAAAAATAAATTAAATCAACTTTGAGACGCGCTCGGAAAGTCAGGGTTGCATAACAGCTTGTTTCCCACAGGCTTGGACGGCTGCTCAAAGTGTTCATGGTCACATGCTAATTCCAAAAAATCACTGCTTCCTCTTTTTTGCTTGTTATTATTTTCATCAGCCAGTTAACCCTATGCACACCGAAGGGACCTGCTGCAGCTTCACCTGAAAACGCCGGCAAAGCTTCTGCACAAACCCTGCGAACCCACCCTGCCCAGAAAGCATTTCTGAGGCTGCTATCCCCCCCCAGAAGTTAAGAAGTGGACGATTTCATCCAGTCACTTTTTACAAGGGTCCAGTTATTTCTACAGGGTGCTCCCACGTAAAACAGGAGATAGGTGCGAAGAAGAGAGCAGCCACTGTGGGACAGGTCTGAGGCAGCAAGGTCTCAGCTTTTTTTTTTGGGGGGGACACCTTGGTGGAGACAATCTCCAGCAGATTGACACGGCAGGGCTCAAAGTTACAGGAGGGGTTGCAGTGGATTTTTAGTCTACATTCGACAAAGCGCAACAATTGCTTTGTATCGTTTGATGTCAAGACACCCCTGTGACGGGAGCAAAGCTCTGAATGTGAAACTGATTGTGCAGCAAGTAATGAAATTAATGGAATTCAGAAGATCGATAATGTTGGACAGGACAGAAGGGGAGAAGCCCACTTCTATTCAGCCCCAGAGCACACCATGCAACATTGCTATAACCATTCTGGAAAGATTTTTCGCTCAGGACGTGAGGCCAGGCTACGCTTGATGTCCGCACATCATTACAGGACAGGGTACCATGGACAGCCTGACTTCTGGACCTCATCTTAACGCACTTCAGGAGCTCAAGAGCGGGTTAAGTTAACTGCAGAGATACAGTCCAGCTGCAGTGAAGCAGGAGCCCTGGGATATACTCCAAAAACAGCTCTGATACAGCACAAGAGGCTCTAAATGCTCAGCTGATGAGCTCCCACCTCTCCCCAATATTCCTATTGTCCTGACACAACCCTTTTTTTGATATGTCATGCTGGTGTCAGCTACAATCGTGTGAAACTGTGGTTGTGTTGATATTGGTGGTTCTCAGCCTCATACAGGCTGCAGGAGTAACTAAGAACAACATAATCCCCTTCTTTGGAAAGAAAATAATTAGTTTCACCTGGTTTTCTTGTTTTTTAAAAAAAAAAAAAAAGGTTGGGATTAATCTAGGGTTTACTTCACGATGAGAAGGGATTTCACACTGCTCAGTAGTGTTCTCAGACTGTGCAAATAGTCAGAATCAGGGCTCTGGTTGACCGAAGGACAGGAGGTTTCGCTCTACATAAACAGAAAAGCAAAATCTTTCTGTACTTCTGTGCAGTACAATCCAAAAAGTCTCTTTAAACATCCCAGCCTTGTGTTCACCCTCACAGGTGACACCAGAAGGGAATTTGGGGTGTGGCACAAGTCCAGGTTATAGGAAGAAATCGGTATTTGTGATTAGATTTGGGCTGAATTTGGCCTCCTTCCCGCAGAGGACCACTTCATTCTTCAGGTCAGCCTGCAACCTGGCAGCGGTTGGATATCCTCTGCTTGATAAACCTTTGTTTATCCCCCTAACACCACGTGTGCCCTTAACGGATAATAATCGATACCCCTGAACGCCGTAAGGACACTCCAGCGCTCTTAATTCACCACCCCTGCAGCAGAGCCTGTCGTTCCGAGATGCTTTTTGCGACGAGCCCTGCCAGCCTCGCTACAAACCTGCTGCCTTCTCCCTCGGCACATCCACCCAGCTGACGCGGGGATCTGCTGAGCGACCTCGTTCAGGGAGGAGGAGGAGGAGGAAGGGGGGTTCTCAGCTACTGCTTACCACTGGCTCAATGGTGAAAATGTCATCGGAGAAAAGCATGGAGTCTCCTCGCACCTTCGCCCTCTGGTTGTGGAAGGCGCGGGAGAGGAGGGAAAAGCGTTCTCGGAGCACGGGGTCCACCGGGCACTCCTGGAGAAGCCAACCCGCCTCGTCCTCTTCTTTCTTCTGCATCCAGCCACACAGCCTGCAGCCCCAGGGAGGGGAAAAGAGACAAACCAAGCAGACTAAATTGTCTGATTAAATTCTCAGCGGCGTATTCACGGTGGCGTAAGGGCAGTGGTGCGCTCGGGGAGGGACAGCGGCAGGGGTTCCCAAATCGATCAGGTTCTCGGTGGAGGTAGTTTTCCCGCATGCTTACAAGCCAAGAAGAGGTTTAGGAAAGCAAGCAGCCCTCAAGAAAACCTCTCCTGGCTCCAAGCTGCTGCCACAACTGTTGGAGGATCCACCAAGAAGTTCAGCTGGCTTCTCCTCCTCCTCTAAATCTGCTTGGGGTAGGCAGATAAAGATGAAGGAGCACCCACTGCTGGGAAAGGGAGAAGAATCTGGGTTTCAGCTGGTAACTAGCATCACTCTTTTTTCTTCTTCTTCTTCTTCTCTTTTGGACCTGCAGGGATAAACAAGCTGCATCTGCTCTATCCCCTACACTGCCTTCTACTAGAGGATCCCAGAGCACTTTCAAAGTCAAATAATTAACTTGGGCATCACAGCACTTCGGTGAAATTAATGGGTTTATACCTATTAATAAGAGGAAGGCATTTTGCTTAGCACCGCCCAAGAAAGAAGCCAAGGACCAGCATCCCTGAATCCAAACCCTTACGTCTAAGTTTTGAAGAACGTCATCTTTTTCCTCTTTCTGGCCTTCCCTGCAGAGTTTTGAGACACTTAACCTCTCCCTTTCTCAGCAGTTGCAGCAGACATCACTCCAGTGTTTCCAGATCCCAAGGAGGAGCCGAGAAGGGAGTGCTGCTACAGAGCGGCTGCCGGCACCTCACTGCCTCCCCTTCACGCTCCAGGTCCCCCGGTCGTGAAGAACCAGCGAGTGACAACTCCTGGGGGACGAGTGGAAGGCTCCATATGCAGCAAATCGAGGCAAGGCAGGATAAACAGGATAGCGATCACCACCCAGCCAAATCCAAATACAATTAGAAAGGAAATACGGTCGCGGACGTAGCTGCACACAGACAGCGCCTCGGGCAAACGCTGTCACCAACGCCACAAATACTTGCTTTGGCTAGCAACGGGAAATATTTCTCCACGGCTGACCTACAATGCCGTGCAGGAGGAGGGCTTGCAGCCACCAAGATGAAGAACCTTGCCCAGGGGATAATAATTCCACCACTACACCCCAGAAAGTCCTGCAGGAGGCAGGCAAACCGCTAGATAAACCTCCCGATGATCCAGCTCGTATCTCAGCGCGGGGTCTTGCACTGCCTCCTCTCATGGAGATTTCTGCTCCGAGATCTCAAAAGCTTCTCTGACAGCAGGAGAGTGGCCACGGAGCTAAGATTGCAAGTAAGGAAGGACAAAACATCCTGGTCAGAGTCTAGGGGGCAAACCAACATGAGATCAGGCGTAATCAGGGAAAAAGATTATAAAAAAATAATAAAAAAATCAGATTAAAGTTAGCTGTGAGGAACCTTGTTGCCTCTGAGGGGAAAGAGGATCACTGAGGGTTCACAGCCCGAGACAGGCAGGTGGAAAGAGATGGTAAAGGAATGGTCCAGGGAGGTAGCGAGAGAAGGTCATGAGATTTTCTTTTAATACGCTGAGCTTTGCATGGAAGTCACACACTGTGTAATTAAAAATAGAGAACAGTGGAAAACTAGTTTTGGCCTTGAAGGCATTTCTGACCTAATTACATTGAACTTTATTTGCTCAGAAGCCCTCAAAAAGTGCTCGAGTTTAAGGCAGTTTCCTGACTAGCTATGAGTCCAGCCTAATTCCTATGCACCTACATCCATCCAAGCCTGGAAAGTCACACCAGGATTCCCTCAATCACCCAAGCTTTTACGTGCAGTTTCCAATCCATCCCACCAGGCTATAACTGGTTTCTCTGCTGCCTGAAATGAGAATTTAAAGCTTCACCCTTTGAAGAACCTGCCCCACCTCTCACCACCACGAAGACACAGGTTGCTGAAGCTCACCTGCACTTCCAAGGCCCGAGAGGAACCTCCACCTCCAAACTCTCCCCCAGCCTCTAAGGAAGAGTAGAAATACCCTGGGGTGTGCTGGAAACCGGGACAGCGCAAAGCAATTAAACCTCCTACAGCAGGATGGCCTCGACTTTCCGGGCTGACAAAGAACTCCACCCTGCACACGGCTGGAAAAAGAGCTTGCCACGTCAACAAACGCAGAACAGAAGAAACTACCTGCAGATGCGTTAAGTGCCACAGTGTAGTCCCACATAACGAGTGCTGATGCTTTCCTCAGCCTCGTGGACCCTCTGGAGCTCAGGGATTCTCCAGGTCTCAGCAGTTTGGGGCTCCCACAAACACAACTTTGCTCTCCAGTCCTTGCAATCCACCTTTCCTCACCAACACATCAACCTCAACTGCAGCACGGATGGAACCAACACCTCTTGAGGCCATACGGTAGTTTTACCCTTGGGTAACATATCTTTCCAAAACGAATCTCTCCAACAAACCTCAGCTTCTGCTGATCCTCCTCCTCCTGAGTAACAAAAGCCTTCCACTGGAAGTGGGCTACGATCTCGCTCCGATTGTGGATGACCACGGTCCTGTGGTTCGACAGCGTCAGGAAAGTCTTCTCCACTGTCAAGGAGTTCCTGTCCAGCCTGATGTTGACATCTACAGCTGCTCCGTAAAGGCCTGTGTGAACATCTTCACCTGGAACGAAGCAAAGGGGAGGCTTTGCTCATCTCACTTGCTGATGGAAGTAGCAGGAACAGAGCAAACCACAAAAGAAAGTGTTATAGCTTTTTAGCTGTGTTTGCAGCTCCACGGATGGGTACATTTATCACATCCTGACAGCATGAGGGCGTCCTGGACATCACCTTCCTTCTGGGTGTGTTGGTAGAGATTTATCCCCAAGGTGACAGTACTTAGAGTGAAATTTTTCAAATGTGCCCGGGGCAGGCCTTTGGGTTCCCATCCCACCCAGGTCACGGGGAATTCGGCATCGAGACTCTGAGGAGTCCCACCAAAGTCAGGGCTTGCTGTTCAACGAGCAAGGACATCTTGGCTTTTCACCTCAGACCAAGCTGAAGAGGAGAGAGCTCCTGGCTCTGCATATCAATTGCTCAATGACTGGAGCCTATGCACCAGCATCTCACCCTTCAGAAGAGGTCACCACCAAAGGCTCCCGCATTCTAGAGCTTTCAAACCTTCACTCTTTCCAAGCAAGTAGCTCCTAGGAGTCAACTCAAACCTCAGTACCCAGCCCACTCTTCTTGTTGTGGGTGTTTCCTGGGTGAGACGCACAAAACAAGGATCAGACACGCTCTCTAGAAAGGGCATTTCTACAGAGTGGTGCTTAAAGCCTCGGCTGATGACTGCAGGAACCCACCTATACCCTCCAGGAGAGCATCATTCTGCAAAGGCAGAGCCTCTTCCTCAAAGGCAGAGCCTCTCTCTCTCACTGTGGTTACAGAAAGGCAGCCAGCGGATGGACCTGCCTTTAAAAAGTTACCATGGAACAACATCAGGAGAGAGGAGGGTGTGTGCTGGATGGGCTCCTCAAATCCTAAGCTGGACAACAGAGCAGGAGCCATCTGCCCTGGGAAAAAACAAGTCTCCTCTTCTGGATGGTGGTTGCCAGATGAAGCAAGACTCACTTAAAATAGTCGATCTGTACAGTCACTCATTGCTCTCCACACATGGAGAGCTCAGCCTTCACGCCTGCACAACCCTCCACTTCTCTCCTCTCAAGGGTGCCTGGAGTGCCAGGGATCTGTGGTCAGAGATGAGCTACACGTTGCGAGAAAAACCAGCAATGACTGGACAATCTGTTTTCTGTAATGGACAACTTAGCATATCAAAATAAGTCCAGAAGGGTTACGGAGACCAGCATGCTCTGTAAGCACTGCCTTCCCCCTCCACTGAATCTTCATTAAACGCTGACAAGCAGAGGAACCAAGATCCAAGAAACGAGAGAGCTGCATAGCTCAGGTTCAGGGAACCATGAGATAACGCTCTAGGACAACCCAGACAAGCTGCTACAGAATAAACACCACAAAAAACTAGTATCATCTCACTGTCTAAACCCATGGCCATATGGGTCTTGAGGTATTGAGTGTAGTTCTGATCTCAAAACACAAGCTGAAGCATTTGAAATTCAATCAAGGAGGGCAGAAAGAACGATTACAAGTCTGAAGCAGCTTTTATATGAAGACTGAACAGGATCCCTCAACCTGGAAATCACAAGGAGGGGTTTGTGAAAGCATGAATGGCCTGGGAAATGTGAATAAGGAACAATCTGTCATAAAACAGGAACCTGAGAGCCTGGAATAACACTATTAGTCAGAAATTAGACAAAAGCAGTAGCCTTTTTCCAGGGAATACTCTTTTGTTTGGAAAACACCACCATAGGAGGGGTGTGCAGAGGCTAACAGCTCTAAATCCAGACGGCGACTGGGCTAATTCTTGGAAGATAAAACCATCAGAAGCTATTAAAGATGAGAATAAAGCCTCCAGCACTGAAAAAACCCACGCTAACTCGAGAGTCCACAAGGGAGAAAGCAAATGCACCGCCTGATTCTACACGCTTTGCTAAGCCTCCCCTCTCGCCGCTCTCCCGGAGAGGAGCTGGGGACATACCCTTATGCTCCCGGCCACCAAGGACCCTCGCAAGGACTGGAGGGTTTGCCGGAGCACCTCCTACCCCAAAACAGGAGTATTTGGCGTCGCGCTGAATATATAAACCCTGCAAACGGCCGGGTACAGTGGAGCAAGCACAGAAGAAAGGCAAGCCCATGGATCTGCGTGCCAGGCAGATGAAGCGACACAGCAAGCGGAGCTGTCGGGGTCGGGCGAGGACGGTCGCAAGGCTTCACATCTCCGGTGCCAAATTCGACGCGACATTGCATTTAAGGCTCTCGGTTGTTTAATATCTAAGTTTAAAAAAATAAAATAATAATAAAAAAATATATCTCTGTGCTGTAACAGGGACGTAGCAGTAGGCATTTCACTGGACAGGGCGATGTAGGTTGCAAAAGCACGCTGACTGAATCCAGCTGTATGTGCCCTATCATTATTTACACAACACTAACTCACTGCAGGTTGTCAATTCCCTTATTCTTCCCGCGTCCGATACGCTTCCTACAGATGGCAGGGCACAGCAAACCCCGACGAAGCAAAGCCTGGAACTTGAAATTAAAAGCTAGGCGCCTCATGCAGCAGCAGAGCAGACGCTTTGGGGTTGTGTGCTCCCGAACGATGCTCGTTGACACAACAGAAACACCGCTGGGTTGTACTCGGGCATCCACCTGCGTGATTATGGACACAGCATTTTATATACTTATATATATAAGCGCCTATCACCATATTGATAAACATTCTTTGGAACCACTCTGACAAGGTAAGAACAGTACATCACGATAACTCTTTACTATCTTGAGGAAGTCCAGCATTGGGTCATCTTCTGCTGGGTCCATTGTGCCAGGAAAAAAAAAAAAAGAGGGAATTTACAGAAGAGCTAAAATGTCTTTCTGAATTCTTCTAATACTACATGATCACCCTGGCACAAGAGGGAATGGTTTTCCAAGCAGTACAAGCTGTTCTTAAATAGAAAGACAAATTTTGTTTAGCCTGAAAGTACAGCTCGATGAATCAATGAGCCAACCCTTGAACAACGTTTCAAAACAAATCTCGGGTTTTATGAACAATGCCCTCCTGGTATTCAGCAGCTAGTACCTTCCTTCATTGATTACTGCTCTTAAATATTAGGAAGTTGGGAGCCAGACTGATTAGAGGGAATAGAAACAAAACATCACCCTGCTGCGTTTCATCTCTGCTTAGACACATTCTCCCTCTACCCTCATCACTCCCTCTTTGCTGAATTTGGATTTTAAATCTTTTTAGGCGTGCGTGACAGTCAAACTTGGAATATTCGGGTAGCATGCGAGGCAAGTTCAATCGCGTTTGCCCAGTTTGTCAGAAGACTGCCTTGCTCTCATCTCTTCGGGGAATGCAGCTGAAGAGAGACCGATCCTGCCGCTTCCTCACTGAAAACACAAGCCAGCAATGAAAGCAGAGCTCAGAGCTCCAAAGGGTGTTATTGTACAATCTGCAAAAAGTCACTCTTTTGCTCCTGCTACTAATATATGCAGCTGCCTCGCCGCTGCCAGCACATTCTTGTTTTTTCTAACAGCATGCAAAGCTCTGCTGTTACCCCTTCCCCAGGCTCAGCAGTCCCTGGAAAGCCGCAGAAGTCACCTACAGCTGGATCCAGCCCTCCCCACCAGATGTTTTCCGCTGCGTCCCCCCGCAGAGCTACGGCCACCAGACCAGAGGTCGGGAAGCTCACGGTATCCCCTCCGAGGTGCGCCGGGTCTCCACCGGCCCGAGAGAGACCATCTGTCAGTCCCCCCCGCTCGAATTTCCACCCCGAGAGCAAAACGCAGAGCAGTCGCGGTCATTTTTAAGTGTTTCTGCAAGGCAGTGTTCACAAACTGTCTTCAGACATCGCTAAACCATCACGTTACTTAACTCTAGCCCTGAGAGCAGCTTGGTAATAAACCTCCCTGCTAAACCATGGGTGCTCTGGCAGGGGGGTTGGACTAGATGATCTTCTGAGATCCCTTCCATCCCCTAACATTGTGTGATTCTGTGTTTCTAGACAAACCAGCCAAGGCTACAATACATGTCAGAGCACCCTACTCATTCCTGCTACCACAGCCCAGAGCTCAGCAAAGCACCCACTGAGCAAGCTGCACGAAGAGGGTCTCCACCCCAAAAGCATTGTGAGAATGCAAAAAAATTAAAAATAAAAGTGAGGGGGCTGGAAAGCAATGACCTGTCTACAGGGCAGCTGTCTACAGGGCAAGTTGCAGACTCTTCTTGTTAAAAGTCATCTCAAAGCTTGAAGGAGCCTTGGCAAAACGTATCAAAAGAAAAAAGGATGATGAAACCGCTGGATGATGAAACGCAGCTCTAGGATGCCGCAGGCTATTTCTAATCATCGTTGCTACGACAGTAATGATACGCCGGGGTACCTGACTGGCTGAAACATCACTTTTGGGGAAAACAGAGCAGGACCTTTCATCCTGATCGCCTGGTAAAAGCATGCTCAATATACCACGTAATAAATCAGTGAGGCTGCTCTTGTGCTTCTCTGCGGATGCTGATAGATCCGCAAGGAAAGGAGGATAAGAAATGGTCAGTTCTGCCCTGAAACGCACCCAGAGTTAGTGACACTTAAGAACATGTTAGTGATTTTCATTGACGATAGAGCAGAGGGGCTGCAGTCAAGGATATCCTGTGAAAAGGTGAAAACCACGTTCTTCCAGACACCTTTCATGTGCTAAAAACAGGATGCGGGGCGTCACGTGGAAACCTGTTCCCAGGCATGCCTGGAGAGGAACGAAACAGACAAAAAGGAGATAAAAAAAAATATCTTACAAACACCCCTCCACAGGCTTTGTGGGGGTTCTGCGGGTTGCTTCTGCGGGGTTTTTGTCAGGAGGGGTGTTCTGTAGTTGCAGAGCTACAAAGTCGTGCAAAAAATAATAAATAAATCACCGCCTCAAGCAAACAAAGCACAAACTTCATTCCCCTTCGCCTACCCTCAAAGGGACAGACCATCTGTCTAGAAACACAAGGTGCCAGAGAAGGGGCAAAGGCCATGCTCTGTTTGGAAAGAGTAGAACCACCTTATCTAGAATAGTATTAAAAAAAAAAAAAGGGATTATTACAAGCAGCTCTAGAAAAGGCGATCAAAGACAGGAAACAGTTGTTACCTATCAGCTGTTTTGACAGAAACGTACCCCTCGGAAACCAATTAGACTCACCCACCTAATTGATTTGAACAATAAAAGCCTATAATCAACCAGTTGTATAAAGTATTAGTTGCCGAGTTGCTACTATTAACACACCAAGTCAACACACAATTGCCCAAACTCCTGTTTGCACCTTTTTTTTTTTGCCTACAGCACACGCCTCCCGCCGCTCGCTTTGAAACGAACACACCGAAACATAAAAGCCCGACAGAAACCAGCCAGACTGCTGGGAATTCTTACAAGCCGAGGAAGAAAAGCCCAACCTGCGCTCGGCACTTGCGACAAGCAGAGAGAAAAAGCTCTTTGCAAAGTTTCTTAATGCCCGACAGTCCAAGGGAAAGCTGGAGAAGCCTCTTGTAACGACCGGCAGCATCAGAGCCTTAGGATAACACAAGAAACAAGACCCTCTTTAAAAACTTGATTTATTCTCTAAGTTTCCAACCATTTGCCAGCACTAAACCTAAATGAAAAAAAAAAACCTCCCTCTGTTAATGCCCTACAGGGAAGCTTTGGTGTCAAAAGACGTTGCTGCTTCAGAAGCAGATTTCCCCACCTCTTCACACTTGCAAGAAGCTGCCTGGTGTCAAAAAAAATGGCAAATTGCATGGAGATGAAGAACTAGATGCTTGAAGAGCATCAGACATCAGGAGCTCAGGGGCTTCTGCTATAAATTTAGCTCAATAACACCACTCAGTAAAGATGCACACAAGACTAGGGTTGAAATCAGAAAGCAGCTTTGGTATTTGCACTCTGGTATCCTGCACGACACAGGGATGACTCGGATAAATACCTAAGGAGGTAGTGAATTTGCTCGGGCAAGCATCGAGCCTCCTGCATTCTGGCTGCAAATTGGGAGCACTCGGCAACGCCAGAGATCTCGGGAATGTAAAACGCAACACAAGGGCTAAGCCTCAGTTAAACCCTGCTGCCTATCCATCAGTGGATTTACAAAGAGAGAGAGAGGGGGGAAGTAAAAAGAAAGGAAAAGGCTTGACCTAGAGGCTAAATCAATGGGATTTTCATTTCATTTTCTAACAAGTTCCTGGAAGCCATCGATTGCAACGCCAGTCTTGCAAGACAGATGATAAGACCCTCAGCAGAAGGGGGGTTTCTTAAAAGAAAGCGCAGAATTATACGAAAGCGGGTGTGTTCTCCAAAGTCTACAGATGAATATCGCAGCAAGACAGTGCTTTACTCAGATGCTTTATCCTCAAGATGCTCAGGGGTGCTGGCACATCCATGCTACACTTAACTCAGCCTCAAATAGCAAGAAACAACCAGGGCTGGGCTTTAATGAGTTTTCTGCACATGCCCACCGACATACCATCAAGCATGGGTGGCCTCAAGCTGATCCAGCTAAACCCAGCATCAATTTTACCTGCAGAAAGGGATTCAGCATCTCCCTTCCCCACCGGCAGCCCTGCGGTGACCCACGCCGACGCCGTGACAGCCGCTGCCACAGTTGACAGCTCCCCCCAGCCCATTTGCAATGCGATGGGGCCCCTACGAGAGTTGATCCCAGATGCAGAGGCTTTGACGGGTTGCTGCTAAGTCAAGCCCACCGGAGTCTGGGGATACCCACCAGCTTCACACCGAAATGGCTCTAAAATGTCTAAAACGTTCCACGGGTGGCCAAAGAGCTCTGCGTCAGCTCCCTAATTAGTCATTTTTAAATATGCTTTCATTTCTCCTGTGGTCTCAAGCCTCAGACAAGGAAGAAATTCTTTGCCGTGAGGGTGGTGACACACCACCCTCAGGGCAGCACAGGTTGCCCAGAGAAGCTGGGGACGTCCCATCCCTGGGAGTGTTCCAGGCCAGGTGGGACAGGGCTTGGAGCAACCTGGGCTGGGAGGGAGGTGTCCCTGTCTGGGGAGATCGTCTTGAAGGTCCCTTCCAACCCAAACCATCCATGATATTGTACACTCGAGAAGAAACATCAGCTGGGGACCCTGTATGCTCAAGGCTAGCCAAGAGAGCTCAGGGCAGGGGAACAAGGCAGCCAGACCCCTCCCTGACTCAGAGCCGGGCAAGCTCAGCTACACATCATGTCTAACACTGGAAAAACACATTTGGCTGCTCTCTCTTCTCCCATACAGGAATAACTCAAGCAAGTTTTGCTCCCCAGGGCTCAGAAGGGGAGATAGTACTTCATCCACCTCCTACAGGGACACTAACTAACCCAGCGCAGGCAAACTCTGACTACAGAGCCAGAGGCAGATGTTGCCTGCACCTTCTACCTGCCCTTGAAGTAATTAATCAAGGAGCTGAGGCTGAGCTCACCCTGGGTGTGCAGAGCCACAAAGGATGCTCTGAGCCCACGTCTGTGATCCACAGCAAACAAGCCGAGGTTTGCCTTAGGAAAGCTCCTGCTCAGGGACTGTCACAGCCCTCCCCTTAGTTGTGTAGGAAGCCGAAGGATAACGGGGTATTAATCTGCCAAATTCCCAGATGGCTCCTCAGCAGGCTTTCAGCACAAGGCTGGAGGCTTCCAGTGGGATTAAAACCACCGAGAATTACTCCTGAGTCACGTCGCCTCTCTTCCGGGGAAGCTGCTTTCTGGGGGGCCCCACCAAGGGGAGACAGGACCGTAACAGCGAAGACATTGCTGCTTAAAGGTTGGCTCCTCTCGGATGGGTTGTCTCCTAAAATTCTTGTAGAAGTACCAGCTCTCATCTCTCCCTTCAAAGAGGTTGAGATCCTGCCCGCAGGCTTTTGCTTCTGCGTTCATCTCACAGAGCCACCGACAGAAAATGATCTGCATAATTACTCTTATTACTGACAGCAATAAAAGCATCTCAATATATAGCGCCTGTCAGCCACGCACACGCTCAGCAGGGCTTTACTAATTACTCAAGTTTCCTCTGCTGACAAAGAAATCCCAAGGGACGTGAAAAACGATAGGGGGGAAAAAATCGTATAGAGGAAATTCAGCACCGCACAACACATCTCCTGGACTGGAAGCACGTTGCAGCACCTTGCTGCGAGGTCCAACAGGCACTGCAGGCATCCACAGGCAAGCACGGAACCTGGTCCTACACCTTGAAGACCACAGTAGAAGATCACACCTGTCATACCACAGTAGGTAGAGACAGGAATCTAATGTGAGTCTGGATTTAGGGAGCTCCAAGAAGACAAGTGATCCTCTTTCCACCATTCCTAGCACCTCCTGCCTCTGGTAGCCTCTCCTCCTTGCACAGAGCACCTGCTGTAGATGTTTCTTGGTCCTCCAGGTCTGGTAAGTTGGTTTTGCAGATATCTAGGAATGCATCACACATCTCACCTGCATGCTCACCCTCCCACGCCAAGATTGGGCCGTCAGGTTGCGATAAACTTCACAACCGTAGCAAACTGGGTTTGATGTACAAGCAGCAGCACTCAGGTCAACCAGCTTGTGCATCTCACTCAAGCACCGCTTGAGAGCTGAAAGAATATCTAAGCTTTATGATTACTAACTTGGTGGAGAGTAGACTTAACTCCATAAACTTCTTTTCCCACATCCACATGGGCTGGGCTAAAACTCACCTGGAAATGGAAAAGTCACCAACCAAACCTCCAGTGGTCCCGAGTGCAGAACCCTTGCCAAACCCATATGCTTGGCACCCGGGCTGCAGAAACCCTTTCCAACACCCCAACCTGACGCTAAGGTGATGAATAGGGATGTGCTGTAGCCCAGAACGTTCCCAAGTCACCTCCGCTTCAGTACGAGCTGGGACTTTTTCGCACCCAGACTCATGTACATGTGGGAAATAGAAGAGTTTGGACACGTAAAGCACTGAAGATCAAGTTTTCATTCTAAATCATTGTGCTCTTGGTAGCAAAGACATTTTCTTCACGCTCATCTTTAAAGTTTGTAGCCCCAGGACCCCCAGCACACAGAGAGTCTATCCAGGGGACAGCATCCATGCTCCTTGCCAGGGCAGCCTAAAGGACACACAGCTTACATCAAACAACCAACAGGCAAAGGGAAAATTGTGACTTGTTCACATGGGAGAACTCCACATTCTCCTAAGCAACGCTAGGGACGGATTTAACCCAACTTGAGCAAAGAATTAAAGCAACGCAACACGCCTACGTCACGGGGCGTGATTCCTGCAGAACTGCGGCCCCTTGTGAGCAAGCCCTTACAGACACCTGGGAAAACTCCTCCTGATGTCCTAAACTGCTATTTAGCTCTTTATGCTGCTGTTTTGTGATAAACAGTCTGCCCGTGGCTCCGAAAGAGCGACCCGGCTGCTTTTTGTATGCGAGTCATGGGGAGCGTCACTTGGTGCAGGACAAACAAGCCAGGGTTTGCCAGGTGATGTTGAGGAACACTGTCTGGTGCTCTGCCCTACACCTGCAATAAGCAGCTTTTAAGACTGATAGCTGTTAAAACGTTTTGGTTTCACTTCAGCAATTAGTCTCAGCAGCCTTTTACTTACTCGTGTGCTTTAAAGCCGGAGAGATAATCCCTTAATCATTCCCTTGCTCTCCTTCTCCATTCATGGCTTATTTAAAAAAAACTGCGGGGTGGTATTGACAGGCAGGGTTCATCTCCCAGGGAGCTAAACACATTCCTGGGAAATTTGCCCACCTGGGAGGCAGGAGACAGTTTGATCCCTGTGGTCTATCCACACATGTTTCTTCTGCAAAGATGATCCATGGGCAACCAGGAGTAACTTGTAAGAACAAGACTCAGGTTCTCAGAGCAAGCCATGAAGATGATCCCAACCCTGATTCTTCACTTGGTCTTCTCATTCACATGGTATAAACCCCCACAGGTCTACCCTCTATTGCAGTCAGCCCTGATTTAACCCACATAAAGATCTATTCCTCTGAATTTTATCCTATGGGCTCTCTATGCGCATGGCAATGAGGCACTTTTTGTGCTTCTCATTCCAAAATGTCAATAATTCTTGAAAGAACGCATTATCTAAACCAATGAGCTTCTCTGAGCATCAACTATTCTCTGGGAACATGTCATTAATTGACAAATATCACCCAAAGCTGTGATAACTCATGAGGCTACAAAGCATTTGGAAGACAGAAGAGCATTTCTACAACTTCCACAAACTTGGGACAACTAAAACATTCATGGCTGGGCGAAAGCATCACTTCGGTAGCACCTGGGTTAGAACTTTGCACTTCCCAGGACCTAAGTTCAGGAACAAAACAAACCTGAAGAGAAAACGCAGAACCAAATGCCTTCATGCAGCGGAGGGGTCCACAACCCCCTCAACACCAACTGTTTTTCCTTTTGCTTTCAGGTTAAAGCAGGGAAGCTACACCTGGAGAGGGAATTGAGGTGGCTGGGACAACAGGCAATGATGGTAGATGACTGCCAGGGGGGCAGCTGACACCAAGGTCCCCCAGTGATTGACTTGCACACAGGACACACAGAACAAGGACAGACTCAGCCTTAGCCCCTTATCTGCTCACTTCTAAGCCCTGAGGTTTTGAAAATAAAGGTTGTAGGAGCAAAGTTTAACACGATTGTGCTCGGAAAGAGCTCTATGCTGAAGGACTTACCTGTGTCATAATGAACTACCAGGGATTTGGAATGATCCCCGGTCTTCAGGGGGTGAAACTCCACTGTGACTTGCATGGTGTCACCAATGCCGAGAGTCCCGACGGAGGGATCGACAGAGAAAGGGCTGCAACACAGAGAAAGAGGCACATCAGGGCTACCGTGAGAGATCTGGGGACTACCTCCCTTTTGCAGTCCAGCTCACTGCAGCTCGCTCATGCAAGCAAGGAGCAAACAAACCGCAGTCAGGAGAACAACCGAACACACAGGATCAGCAGCAGAGCTACTGACTCCTGAAGAAACCCAGCCTCAGAAGCTCCTCTGGCATAAAACGACCTCGTCTCCCCAGGCTCTGCATCCAGCTCTCTGCAGCGAGGCTCAAGAGTCTGACTGAAACACAACCAGAAGATGGTTTTGGAAGAGCACGATCTGTTTGCACGCACGACTTGACACTCGCTTCCTGGGGGATCTGTCTTTTCCTGCCACCTACGAACCTCACCCCAAGGGATGGAAATGTCAAGGCAATACCTGTCCCAGCGAGATTACAGCCTAGAATTCAGACAGGGAAAAACAGAAGTCTTTCTTGAAGACTAGAGAATAATTACTGTTTAAACTGCAGGATTCATTTTCTTTTTTACCTTGGAAACATCCTGGCTGAGCCTAAGAAAGGGCACGTTTTATCAGCGTTTCAATGAAAGCTGCTCTAAGAAAAGGAACAATCAGAAAAACCTGCAAATGCAGATTAGAGCGATACGACGACATGGAAACTAGACAAAAGGAGTATCACACTTCCAGTCCAAGCGATTAAAACCACCGGCGACACAAAGTGCCATTAACAGGAGCATATTGAGGCAAATTTAACAGGAGGTTTGCTGTGCACTCGCAAGCAATGCAACCTGGGATTCTGGGTTGTTATCCGAGCTCGGTAACCGTTTGCTTGGCCCACCAGACAAATTCTGTGCAATGCGTTGGAAATAATTAGGAAAGCGTGTTGGTGTGCTTGGGATTTAATAGGAGCAATTAGGATTTGCCGCCAGGTGAACAGCTCTTGGCTGCCAGACACGAGCTTTGAAACACCGAGTTTTGAGTCAGACGAAACATGGTTCAGCTGGGCTTGGTGGCTCTTGTACAGCCCCATGCAGGAAACACAAGTTGTTAGTTTCAGGGCTTTGCTGGTGGGTCAATCTGTCATTTTAAAAACACGTTCTGAAGAATTTTACCACAATTAGAGAATGCAACACACGGAAAAAGAGCAAGCGTGACCAGCGCCACGCTCAAGCTGAACTTTGATCGTGCAAGCAGTGACGGGTGATGAAACAGCGTTTCTGCTCATTTAGGAGATATTGCTGCAATTAGGGGCTTGCTCTCATTACAGCTGGGGAGAACATTGCCATGGGCTCATGGGGCTGCAATATTTACGTGCTGGACCTGAGAGTGTGGAGAGAGAGGAGGAAAAGACAAGGCACCACCAGCCTCTGATCTGGATTGCTCTACACGGTCCTGCATCTGCACTGGGGGTCATGTCAGGACTAGCGCCTGCTGATTATTACCTGGTGCAGGGAAGGCACAGATTATATTTTTTTTATCATCCTTTTACCAGAAACGATGCCAGAGGAGCTGCTAGTTAAGAAGAATCTCCGGCAACACTTCGGCACTGCCGCTCGCTCCATCACCTTCCTACTTCTTCCCCATGTCCACTGCTGGAGACAACTTCAGGAGATGCCTGAGGAAAGAGTCACCTTTGCATTTTCAAATTATCAGGATCCAACCAAGTTCAGGGGTCGGTTCTCAGGACTGAGAAACCGCGCACAAACCGGACACGGGATCTCTTACCTCCCACCCCGAGGTGTACCTGCGGGACAACCGTCCCCGCTGCAGCAGGAGCTCGTCGCCCCTCACGGAGACCTGGCTCTCCAAGACCCCAAGATACAAGCTCCATGAATCTCAGGTGACATGACCAAGCTGTTCCCTGCAGCCTACCAACACCACAAGGCGCTAAGGAGACACCGCTGACATGCTGTAGTAGCCAAATGAAAGCTGCCGCCAAGAGATGAAGCTGGCAGGATAAACTTTGCCCTTTTATCCATTAACCGCGAGTTGTTCTTTAAGGTAACTCTGGTCCTGTTAGATCTACCCTTTTAACAACTCGCTGCTGCTCTTGGAAGACAGAAAAGATGGGATTTGGAGGTTTTTATTAATAGCTTGCATGCTTCTGACCATTCTGTCCATTCGTGCATTTGCTTTGCCGTACGACACCTAAACTTTCAAGGGTCTGTACCTCCCCACAGCACCTTGCGATCCCCAGTCGCGTACAAACTCATCTAGCCACACCGTTTGAGGAGCCACCTTCCCACCAGTACCTGCACAGCAAGAGAGCTGGCAATTCTACGACTCGGGCTCTCAAACCCCCACGCCGCCTTTTCTCCTGCAAACTACGCATTTAGTAAACGCGGAGTGCGAGGAGACGCAATATAGTTCAAGCGTCGTGGCATGTTGACCTTCGACAGCCAAATTCCCTTTCGTGTACCGGTGCCTTGGTTTGTACTGCCAAACCATACAGGTTTGGGACAATCCACTTCACTGAAACCTCCAACCCCAAGGAAGACAGTAAAATTATTGGCCATTGAATTGCCTCACCTGTGCACTAAGACCTACCACAGCAAAAAATAAAAATAAATTATTTAATCTTAGCATATTGCTTTTTAATAGTGGTTTAACAGCTAAAGTCAAGTGGTGTAACTATTGTAGTAAACCCAGACTCTTACATCAAACTATCCAAGACTTCACCTCGGTGCTGAAAAACCCTGAGTCAGCACCTCGCAAGTTCTATCCTTCCCTCTTTCACTGCACTTTGGCTCTGTTTTCATACCCTTGAGCTGGTTTTGCGCATCCTGCTGCACCTCTCCAATCCCACACCTCCATGTAGTGCATAGGTACTACAGTGAGGGATGCAAGGGTGCCTCAAGTACTTATAATTTCCTCAGCTTTCAAGAGCTTCGTGGGGACGTTCCTAAACAGATCTTCTCCAGCCCGATGGCACAGCACGATGTCTGCAACGTCAGGGGAAGAAAAGGCAGCGCTGCACTGAGATCTGCTCCCAGACACCGTTTTCAGCTCAAATGTACTGGAATGACATTTATCTCCGTGAATGTCACCGAGAAGAAACTCATTAGCCCGTCTTAACAATGAGAATAACAGGAAGAGACATTCTATGTTTATAACATTATTTTTTCTCACCAAGCTACGCCGTTAAGAGCTCGGGCATGGACATGTAGAGGGAGGACGGGCACAAAGTCAGCCTCTGCAAAACGGGGCGTTTTTTAATTCCTTTACGAAAAAGCAGTCAAAACATGGCCATGTTTTCTGGCAGATACCGTGACAAGGGAGAGCTCTGAACAGGGAATAGCAGAAGGATGCTGAATTGGCCCCACGCTTTCACTTCAGAGCCCTTCCCTGGCGTGAAATGCGCAAGAGAAAAAATATCAAAGCCCTTTGATAAATGAGTAACAGGCAGGGAAACGTCATCTCGAGGCGAGCGGACGTAAGAGCTGAGCTCTCAGCGCTGACCGCAAGGTTAGGATGGGAAACGGGCTGAAAAATGCACCAAAAGTGAAAGATCCATTACGCCCGATGCTGGAAGAGAAGGGAGGCAACAAAAAGCGATGCGAGCAGCACAACGGGCTGGGATGGTCTCTGCAGCCGGCTTGAGCGACGGCAAGAGCCTGAATTTGCCAAGGCCAGAAAGCAAGAGCTGCAGCAGCCAAGACAGAAGTTTCAGCTGTGGAGGTAGAGAAGAAAGGAGACAGAAGGCAGCTGAGGACTCTAAAAACATCCCTTCTGCTCCACCCCCCTCATCTCGTACGTGCTTGTACCTATCGGACAAAGCTATTACGTGATGTTGAGGTTGGCTTTAACACATCACATCCTCGCTCGACAAAAGCACATGTTGAGCTTAAGCTGCTTAAACTTTCCACTAAAGAAGAGTCTCTAAGACTGGCACTCCTTTCCCCGAGCACCTCTGCCGAAACTCTCCGTTTCTCGTATTTACACTTTCCAGGACCTGGGAACATAATTCATTCATTTCCAAAGCACAGTTTTAAATGCTCTGCAATAATAACGAATCATCAAGTTCCTAGGGAAGCCATTCGAAACGATTAGTGACATAGAACTCCAGCTTCTCTACCTCCATTTGTAACAACGCAGCTTCTGTTATAACCCCTGAAACAGGGAAACTAACCCCCCAACATCAGCAGGAGCACGGCTTCTCTTGTAAAAGCCTCTGTATTTGCTCAAAGACAATAACCTCTAACACAGGCTGGGCGCTGATGGGATAGAAAACACTTCTGCAGAAGAGGACCTGAGGGGCTGGGGCACAAGATGTATAGGGAGATGCTGAGATAAATGAGTTTGCACAGAAGGACAAGATGAAGGCAGATGTCACTTGATCTTTGTTATTTGTTGTATTACTTGCAAACCTGCTCAAACTCGGGACGCCAGGCTTGCTTTGAGCAGCCTGTTTGCTCAGACAGTCTCCAGAGGTGCCTTCCAAAATTATTCCATGATTTTATCTGCTAAATCAGTCCCATTCCACTTCGCAGGTTCCCCAAATTTCTCCCCATTTCTTACGCATCTGTGCATATACATACAGGCAGATGGTAGACAGGCATTAGAGAAACTCAACCTTTAAAAAAAGTTGCCAATAATTAATTCATTGTGACATTTTGCAGAGCAGGTACGCAAAAAAAAAATAAAAAAACCACAGAACCAAAACCTGAGAGTATTTGAAAAGAAAACTGAATGGGCAACTGAAGTAGAATAAAATGGTGCTCATACTCAAAGCTTTAAATCATTTGTTTGAAATTTCAGGCCGGTTTTCAAAAGTTCATAATGAAATGGAAGAGATGACGTGCCCTCAGCTGACAAGCAATGTTTCATCAGCTTTTGATCTCTGTAAACATTATTCAGAATTCTACTTTTCTGGGTAGTTTGAAATGAAACTTCCGTAACGTTTCCCATTTGTTTACAGCAAATCAGGACCAAAATATTTAATCGCTGAGTTCAGAAACTCTGAGAATCCGTAGTACCAGGCAGGATTCAGCATAGGCTGTATCACTCAATAGTTGGCAAGTGCATTGCAAAAACACTCCAGACTTCACTGGGTATTTATTTTGGTGGTGGTGATTAGATGTGGAAATCCCAGAGGGAAACTGCACAGTGATTTACAAGTTGCTGCCTACGTAGTTCCACAGTGAAAAGCAGCATCCTAGAAGGGTGCTTAAATAGCCTTGCTGGGCTTTGGTGGAAGCTTCTCTCGGACCCTTCACATTTCATGCAGAAAAAAATGAATTTATTTTTTGTTTTTGAGCCCTGTTCCCTTGCGGAAGAAACTACGACCTCCCAGAGAAGAGGTGTATTTGGCTGATAGCAGTATAAAACCATTCTGGAAAGTTCAAAATAGCTACCAATGTATTCTCACACCCTCTAGGAGAGAGAAAGGTCTCGAAGAAGCAGCCCCTGATCCACACACCAGGAATTTGCCGGGCATTTTGCCCACACCCTCACGTGCATTGTGGTTTAGGGCAGTTTTGAAGGCAGCGCCTGCTTGGCTCCACTTAAGAGCTGCTTCAGGATATTCTGTCGCAGGAGTGAGAGCAAATCTAGTGGAAAACCAAAGCTCCTAAACCACGCAGCGTTATCATCAGGGCCTCGATGCCAATCGCTTTAATCTCCAATTGCTAATATAGGCACAGCTGCTGATTAATTCTTAAATGTCTTTTACCAGCTCGCAGGTCACCCACTCAAACACCGCGTTAGGTCTGCATGACCTGAGCTCACACGGCAGCATCTCACACAGCCCAAGGGCAATCATGCCGCCTTCCTCCGTTTGCTCTTTCACCCCGACAGAATCAGTCTTGCTGGAGCCACCGCCGTAGCGCTCGACCGTGCGGCAGCTCGCAGAGATTTGTAAAGGTTGCATTAAAACGCTGAGAGCAGCAGCAAAACCCAACCATCCTGCCCGTTCCCAGCAATATGACAGCTCAGATGCTCTGGTTCCTTTTTGTTCCCAACCATATCGTCACACAACGGTGTTCTGCATGAAAAATAGACACGAGCTCCTTCACCTCTGAGTGCTGAAGCGGTAGCGGGCCTCCCGGTTCCCAATGTTGCGAACCAGCAGCGTTTTCTGGGTGCTGTACTTGACCGGACAGACGGAGAAGTTCAGCTGGTCGGGAAAATCCAGGATAGCTCGGGCACCTATAGCTTGGATCGGCACGATAAACTTTTCCCTCTCTGTGATGCAGGTGAGCTGGTGGAAGTAATCCTGCAGGGAAAGAAACCACCTCAGCACAGCGCATCGTGGCAGAAGAAAAGCCTCACGGCTGAAGGAGAAAATAAAATAAAAGTATTCTACGACTAACAGTGGCATTCAATAATGTCATAGTACTTTTATCTTAATGACCTTTCATTCCAGTAGAGTGACTCGAAGAGGGCTGTTCACTTGTAAAGAAGAAACAACCCCATTGACCTGCCTGCTTGTGCAGCAAGCTGTCGGAAACAGCCCAAATTATCTGGTACTTTGATTCCGAGGCACCAAAACAGAGCCCTTTCACGTAAGGAATTACAGCAGCAACAGAACCTGCTTCCGTCACCTACTAAAGGCACCGCTAAACCCAGTTGTGCCACAGCACTAGCTCCAAGCCCAGCGGTGCCGCCACCTCCTTGAAGCTTGGCAGGGGATGTTCAGGTACATTTTCAAAAGGATTTCACCACATGGAAGTCAGAAGTCAGTCTCAGGCAAAAATACTTCATAAGTGAGACACGACAACTGTTTTAATGACAGGTGAGCACAGGGTACATGTGTGTTTCCCATCCCCTCCCACAGCATCCCAGGGACGAGGCTGGGGACAGGCACCCTTAGAAGGTTACATGATCCATCTCCCCACCCCAAAACCGGCTCAGCTCTATGTCCAAACTATTCTCACGAGATGTTCGACACATACTTGAAAGCACTAATAATTCCACCCCCTGCCCTCAGCAGCCTATAAAGTGTCTCATCTCGGTTTCTCTTTACGCCTCATCCCGCCTCAGGGGACACGTGAGATGGCTTTGCTTCCTCCCTGCTGCACCGTTGGTGCCTTAATCTCATCTTTCCTGTAAAATCTCTAGAATAAGCGATCGGGTGCCCTGTTCCCACACCTGAGGCAGGTGCTATCAGGAGCTGTAAGTGGGAGACACTCAGACATCCCTACCAGAGCAAACTGCTGCTCCCAGCCATCGGCTTCTCCAGAAAAAGAGCCAGACAGCTCCCCCCCCGCTCCCCCCTCCCCAGCTGTCTGGCATTTAAGCAGTAGGAGAGCAAATGAAATCACCAAAATCATTTTACTGTAGGGATGAGCAGACTGATCTCCAGCTATAGAGCGCGGCAGCATCGCCGTGCTGGAAGCATCGCCTTGCCCCTGCTGAAATCAGCAGTAAGGGAGGGCCAGGAGCCATCACCTCCAGCAGTTCTCTTATTGATGAGTTGATAAAAGCTTTGCCTCTTATCACTCACTCGCCATCCCCGCTTGTTTTTCCTCAGTGCTCTTCACTTTTTTTTTTTTTTAATAAGCATTGAAGCAGCAAGCAATTTGATTTAGGAATCGTACGCAGAGGCAAACTCCTTTAACCGGAACAAATGCAGATTCCTCTGGGCTTGGAATTTCCTCTTCCCGTACCCATTCCCTCCAAACCTGGAAGGGACCTAATAAGGCACAGACATTTAACTATGACTTGAACCCAAGAGCTAGCACTCAGTGCCTACCATCCATCTGGTTTAAGGTTTCTGTAACAGAAGCCTTCACATCCAAGAATAAAGCAGGAATGTAAAAAATAATACAAGGAGTGTAAAAAGAATAAGAGGTTGTTTGGGTTTTTTTTCCTAGACATCTCAGATATTCACACTGGAAATTGCAGAAGGGTTTTTGCGTCTCACATTTGGAAGGTCAAATGGCAGGAAGGGAACGGCAGCAAACGGTCTGCAGAACCCAATATCACGTATCACGAGTGTTTCATCTACAAGTCGTTCTGAATCAGCAATTTTGAATTCAATCTTGCAGCCCCAGTCCCCTAAAATAAAATCTGTGGGCCGACCATGTGAATTTAAAGCACCTATTATCTGGGTACTTTATGTCCTGGACTGTTTAGATCCTCAAAAAGTGCATTAGCAAATGAAGAAATGCTATTTACTTTTTTTTTTTATTATTTTTCTGGCTTAGTTTGGCCCCACTACTGTAACAAAGGCAACTGAAAGCTGCGTGGCTTATTAAGTCTTGGTGTGCCACATTTACTTATCTCTCCTTTCCAGTTCCCAGGTAGACAGAAGAGGACACGAGGAGTTCAGATCAGCAGGGGCATAAAGGAGAAAAAAGAAAGAAACTTCAACAATTGGCAGCATTTGAGGGAATTAAAAGGCAGTAATTCTCAAGTCTTTGCGATTGCTAAGGAGTGGGATCAACAGCAAAGTTGGAATAAATTCCCCCAAAAAAGCAAGCACAGGCAGCCTTCCCAGTCCCTGGGACCTTGGAGCCCGGGCAAGGCTTGACTCAAAGCACCAGGGGAGGTTCAGGATGGATATTAGGAAGAATTTCTTTACTGAGAGGATTGTCAGGTGTTGGAACAGGCTGCCCAGGGGGTGGCTGAGTCGCCATCCCTGGAGGTATTTAATAGAAGGGTGGATGTTGCGCTGTGGGACGTGGTTTCGTGGTGTTGATGGGGCTGGGACAAGGGTTGGACTCAATCTTGAAGGTCTCTTCCAACCAAAACTATTCTATGATCCTACAACTTCAATGCTCCAACCTTCCAGATATCACCACTGGCATCTGAGTTCTCACCCACTGAAACTAAAGCAACTGCTCGTCTTGGATGTTATTTCAGGCTCTTTGAAAACCCAGGCTAACATTAATTACTGTCACAGTGATACCAGCCTTAATCGCCCGGCAGACCAAACTCAGTTTTGCTGCATCCTGAATTCTTCACCGAGTTCCTCACGGCGGACAATTTGCCAAGAAGAGATCGTCGTAGCGTGAGGGAACAATCAGTCAACCAGGGAAAGCTCCCTACTGAAAGCATGATATGATAAAAGCTGGAAAATTAGGGCCATGAAAAGAGAGGAGAACCTGGAGGATGAAGACAGGGTACTCCTCCTCCCACCTTCCTCAGCTACCAACTCACAGCAGGCTTTGAAATCCATCACTTGGTTCCAGGTTCATCATTGCACAGGATCAATTTCCTTGATCTTCTACTCCTTTTCTCCTCTTCACATGGTCTCAAAAGTACACTTATGGAATCATAGAATGATTTGGGTTGGAAGATCATCTAGTCCCAGACTTGCAACAGCTTCTGTACGCTACGAACATCCCACGTGGCTGGACTGAATCTTAAAGGAGCTCATTGCAGCCATGCAAGAACTCGTCGCCCTGTCGTATTTCACGTTAATCAATGGGCATTAATTCAGCCTCCACTGAGCATCAGTAACGAATTCTGCAAACCCGATAGACCGAACTCGCGTCGCCTGAAAAATATCGCGTTGCCACAGCGAATAGAGCAAGAGGACAAAACAGAATAAGCGGTGTGACGTTTCTATACGGTTCTTGCTTGCTTCTTCCTTTAAGATAATCTCTTAAGCCTCAAGGACACACAAAACGTACGTATTCCCACCTGTTACTCGCCAGTCAGTTCTACAACGGTTTCCAATTAAGCAGAGAGCGTCAGACGGTAACACAAGGACACCCGGGAACACAGGGTGGCACAAGAACACCCACACAACTGGAGCCAGAAATCAGCAACGTGTAAATTGAAAGCAGCGAGAGTAACTGGAAATGTTGCCCAACAGAAAAAATCAACATCTCATATTTATAACGCCAGTGCCAATAAACAGAGAGACGCGTCAGCTATTTATTTCCTCGCTGACAACGTGGCACGTTCCCAAATAACCGCAAGATGGGAGGAAAGCGCTCCTTTTTCAAGAAAAAGGGCTGCGTGGCACACGGCATTTCGGCCCCTAACAGTTCCCACCGTCCTTTCATTTAAGGCTCGGCCGTAATTCAGTTTTGCATTTTACTCCCGTGACTCAGGAGCCAGCCTTACCCCAGGGAAGAACAGAATCCAAGTGTGAGAATTATATAAAGCAGCGTGTCAAGGACTCTGCAACCCTGACAAAGGGGTTGGGATCTGCATCCCAAGTCACGGGGTCACCCGTGAACCCCAGAGGATCACAGAGCAGCAGAGATATAGAGGCTGTAAAGGCAGCACTCACAGCCTTCCACAACTAAAACACGGATATTCTGCACACAAGCAACTGCAGGTTGGGTTTTAGAGGCATTTCCCATAGCCTGCCTCTCTGCTAAGGGGTTGTCAAGGTGCTCTGCATCTCCTGACTGTGCTATCAATGCGTTTCCAGCTGAGCTGCAGCGCTCTGGTACTTCGCTGACTCCATTGAGTACAAGACAAAATGTTCAATTCATGGGGAAAAAAAAATAAATTGGATTTTGCTGTGTAAATCCCCAGGTGCTTCCCACTGAGCTGCACGGGTCCCCCTCTCAATGCCCTGCAAGGAGCAGAAAAAGAGCAAAAAAACCCACCAAAACCCAGTTCAGCAGAAACCGCCTGGACATTGCTGAAGCTGTGTGGAGGATCTCTCGTTGGCAGAGCTCCCTGCTCCATACTCTCGCCAGTTCAAGGGCAAGACAAGGGACAAAGCATCAGACATGAGCACTCCAGGGGGATTATCTCACCCTACTTCTACTCGTGGTGATGCTCACGTGTTGCTCGGCTGCCTCTCTAAGCCCGAAGAGCAGCACTTCGCCCTTCACGGGCACCAAATTACCTCTTCCACACCCCAAAAGGAACGCTAATTACCGCAAGTAAATCACATTTTAAAGGCACCAGTGTACTTCGCCAGGCCGACCTCAGCAAGATTGAGCGCGCGTCACTCGGGCAGTCTGGAGAACCGCCCTAGGCCAACATAATTTTTACCCTAAATATTAATGATGTTAAATGATTTCTCGGTCCCTCCAAAGGAACAGATTATTTCACAAGTACAGAGAAGTTAGGCACCACAGGCCACATCTTTAGTTTTCTAGATCCATGCTGCTTGGGGACAGGACAGAGCGTTAAACTAGATCTAAGCAGCATGTAAAAAAAATAAATAAATAAATAAAATTACGCCCAAAGTGACTGCTCAACCACAGCCTGGGGCATCCCTTGCCGCACGGTGTGGGTTACATAAAGATTACACAAGAAAAATCACAGCTTTAGACATAACATTCTGCTGCCCCACTATTGTTTCTAATGATGTATATCAAACATTAAAGAGACTCTAGTTTTTAAAGGTGGTGGCCCTCACCCTGTCCAGGCTCAAGTTCAGGTCTTCCAAGTAAGAGGTCGCTTGTAAACAGATTTTCGTGTTTATAATTAATGGAGCACATTAGGCAGCAATGGACAGATACCAGAAACCAACGTCTTGAGAGGCCACTCCACCACACCCCTGAAGCCAATGGACATTAAATGTTCCAGCACCAAAGGATAAAACCAGCCTGACACATGTAAGAGCCTCTATAAGAGCATAATCTTCATGACGGGGAGAAGTTTTCCCCAGTTCTAGATCCCGTGTAACACCACTGAAGCCAGGACAGCTCCTCAAAACCTGTGCCTCATGTCCCGAAGCTTCACTTTCCACCGACGGCACCAACCTCTCAGGACCTCCGGTCTCACCTTATTCTCCTCGGGGGTGAAAACGATGCGGAAAGTCGCAAGCATGCCAGGTGCCACCTTACGGCACGTGTCGTTGGGGCTGATCAACTTGAAATAAGGCGAGCTCTCCAAGACGACCTTCACCAGCCGAGGAACCTGCAAGAAAGACACGAAACTATGATTTTGCCACTCAGTGAGCCCAAAGAATCCGCTTGCTTCTGCCTACATGCCTTGAGAAGGGGGACCTGAAGACAAACCAGGATTTGTGCTGGTATAGGTTGGGGACTGCCCTGCTGGAGAGCAGCGCAGGGGAAAGGGACCTGGGGGTGCTGGTGGGCAGCAGGATGGCCATGAGCCAGCAGTGTGCCCTCGTGGCCAAGAAGGCCAATGGCATCCTGGGGTGTGTTAGAACGGGGTGGCTGGTAGGTCGAGAGAGGTCCTCCTGCCCCTCTGCTCTGCCCTGGTGAGGCCACATCGGGGATATTGTGTCCAATTCTGGGCCCCTCAGCTCCAGAGGGACAGGGAACTGCTGGAGAGAGTCCAGCACAGCCACAGGGAGGATGGAGGGAGTGGAACATCTCCCTGGTGAGGAAAGGCTGCAGGAGCTGGGGCTCTTTAGCTTGGAGAAGAGGAGGCTGAGGGGTGACCTCATGAATGTTTATAAATATGTCAAGGGGGAGTGTCAGGCGGATGGAGCCAGGCTCTTTTCAGCAACGTCCAATGACAGGACAAGGGTCAGTGGGTGCAAGCTGGAACACAAGAGGTTCCACAACAATATTAGAAAAAGCTTTTTCCCTGTGAGGGTGCCAGAGCCCTGGCCCAGGTTGCCCAGAGAGGGTGTGGAGTCTCCTGCTCTGGAGACTTTCAGACCCCGCCTGGACGCGTTCCTGTGCGACCTACTGTAGGTGATCCTGTGCTGGCAGGGGGGCTGGACTAGATGATCTTTTGAGGTCTCTTTCAACCCCCAACATTCTGTGATTCTGAGTTACACTGGGTGGAAGGAAGAAATTCACTTTTAACAAGTTGGGTTTGAGCACGACAATCAAGCTGCTGGGCTCGTCATGCAGGTAGAAAATACAACTGACACCGGTGGCCTTACCGAGGATAGAATCAAACCTGCAGAGCAAAAAGGAGGAACATGGGAAGACAAAGAGACAACCCCAGAAATGAGGAGGTGGCTAAGGGAATCGGAAGGGGACAGTAAAAAAACAAACAGGGAAAAGCACAACGTTCTACAGGGAAAGGCTGACGCAGAAGATGAGAGCGGTCAACTTGCCAAAACAATGGCAAGCCAGACGAACTCCCCGGGCTGTGCCTATCAATTATGGGCTTCAAAGGCATTTTCTGCCTTGAGGTGCAGGGACCAGCGCTGACTCACAGTGTGGTGTCATTATTAAAAGCCCATCTCAGCTCTCCAGGGGCTCTTGCTGCCTGGTGATTGTAGCCAGGCAGCCGCCAGCATATGTAAGACAGATTTCAGGGTGTTCCTCCCTGCACCCCTTCCGGGATACCACGACCACAGAGGCGGCAAACAAGTGTTTTCTAGCATCTGAGCACCAAACCTCAGCTCAGTCTGAAACAGGCAGGTTTCGACTGTTTTTCAGCTTCTCTGGAAAACAATGAACCCACATGAAGCTTGGGAAAAAACAAGGTCCGCTCTGCACTACTTGCCCAAGCCTGATAACCCACAACCAAAGCAATCCTGAATTTTCCAGCGTTGCCCTGGGACAACAAGTTCCAGGAGCCAGTTTCAACACCGTGGACAAACGTTCTGGTGCCCAAGTGCCTCGGGAGATGGACACGCAGGGCTAAGACCTCCAGCAAAAGCCACCCAGAACATCTCGGAGGGTGGTGAGGAGCAGCGTGGAGACAAAAAAGCAATTTTACGATGCCACAGGTAAGAGCAACAAGTACATAGTGAAGCACTTCTGTATCTGAACACTTTGGTGTTAAGCTTGATTTTTAGGGAGCAGACAACCTCTACCATATGCCAGCACGATTCAGAGGAATCTGGGGAAACTGCTGAGAAAAAGAGAGAACACAGTGAGCTTTTCTCCAGGACATTACCAAAAGCCAGCAAAATTAGAATATAATAACTCCTCTCGGGATTATTGTCTCTATCTTTGTGTACTTAAAGATGATGAGGATTTTTCCTTAGAGTTGATCTTACTTTTACACCAGTGGCTGTCCACAGGTTGAGGCCTTGCTAGCTTCAAATCTAATTCATCTTGGAAGAAATCAACGCTTCACATATTGCCTCCCCTTTACAGGCAGACAAATCCCAAGGTGCAGCTGTACAAGTTTATTATTGGGGTTTTTTTTTACTGTGAATGTCAGAAATGTTGATGCAGATGTTCTTTTCCACTTGAAGAAGCACGAATAGGGCAAACGAACTGTTTGCCTGTTGGCTGGTACTTGGCAAAGACAAACATTTTGAAGTGCCACATGGATAACGACAGCTGAAGCCAAAAGAATGAAGCAGAGCCATAAGAAAGAAGAAACCGAGGCACATTTTAAGTAGAGAAGAGGATACCTACAGTAAAAAGTGCCCAGAATCAATGTAGACCACACAAAGAATACGCCTTGGGCACAGGCATACGTCCTGCATCTTTCCAATAGTCCCAAGCCAGACCATGAATGGCACAGGACTCTTCAGGAATAACTGAGGGACCCCACCCATATCCTTTCACGCCAAAGGCTCTTCCATTTTCAACCACGTCCCTGTCAAAACCCTCAGCACACACATGGACTTGTCTTGCTATTCCCGCGCCTGCAATAAACCCTGGCAGCTTTTTATCACCCACCTGTTTGCTCCCCACAACAGGTAGGTGGGGAGAAGGGGTTAATCCACCAGCTCTCATGTCCACTTCCATTTTCCCATCCCGCCCTCTGCACAGGGGAAGCACAGAGGTTGGAAAGGACCTTTAAGATCTTCCAAGTCCAACCTACAGCCCTACACCACCCCAACATTAAACCATCTCCTGAAGTGGCACATCCAGCTGTTTCTTAAGCACATCCAGGGATGGTGACTCCACCACCTCCTCCGGCAACCCATTCCAGTGCTTCACCACCCTTTCGGTGAAGAAGTTTTTCCCAATATCCAATCTAAACTTCTACCGGTGCAACTTGAACCCGTACACAATCTTACCCTTCTGTAAAAAGACTATCTCTAATTACGCCTTCCTTTTTCTGACCTTTCTCTGTTTCCAGTACCCTTAGTGCTGTGTGTCAAGAGAAACTCTTGCGTGTACAATCTCCTCTCCCAGAGCACTTTCTAACTCCACTCTTTTCCTCCCTCCTTTTTCCACCAGCTTGCTCTTGGCAGACACCTCATTCAAGCAAACGTTTTCCCAATTGAAATTTAAAAGGTCTCCGTTTTCCTCTTTACAGCAGAAGAAAATTGCTGACATTTTTCAACTTTCCCATTCCCAGCTTTCTTGGGAGATCTCAAAACGCCCACAATTTTTTTTTTTCCCCAAGTAAAAAGCAGAGATCTTCAAGAGCATGTTGCTCTGGATGTGCTATAGTTCTCCAAAGGGAGAGCAGAGAGCCAATGCCATCTTAGAAAAACCTGAATTAAGCTTAGCAGGAGCCCAAAGCAGCACCTAAAGGCTTCCTACTGCTTCTGCTAAATCAGTCTGCTTCCATTGCCCTTTCAAAACCCCTCTCCTGGAGCACTAAGCATAACTTATTCCAGCGTAAAGCGGAGCAGACTCAATAAACCACATGAATCACTGCTCTCCTCTCCAGACCATGTTAAAACTCCATGTCCCAGCCCTTACCTGGTCGTTGTTCCTCAGAACCAAGGGCACTTCGTAGACCTCGCGGGGGACGTAGCTCTGAAACACCACCTCTGACGGGAAAGGCTGAAACAAGCTCTGCTCCAGGTCAACTGCCGAGAACTGCAGATGAAAGACAGAGCAGTGAGAGGCTGAGCTGGTGGGAGAAAAGACTCACGAGGGAGAATCCTACATCGATCTCTCCAGTGGAGCACAGCCCATCAGGGAGTACGACTGCCTAGCTCGCACAAAGAAAACAGCAGCTCACCCACCCCACGTTCTGAGCTGACCAAAATGTTTCTGCACCACACTGAGCGGGCTCAAGCTCTTTTGGTAGATGGGTCTCCAGGTTTCCTTCTCCAAAATGCAGAGCCTCGTGCTAGTGTGGTCACACGGTTCCAACACACTTACTGAAAGAGCTGTGAACACTCCAGGAGCAAATGAAACCCAAGAATTTCCAGTAGAAAAATGGAAAAATTTGGGGGTGATCTTTATTCTGAGACCAAGAGACCAAACTCCCTCACATCCCCAAACAGCTTTTTGGATACAGACCCTAGGAACCAGTAAGGAGAGAACAGTACCAGAGGAGGCAAGGCCAAAAAGAAAGTAAATACAGTAGCTGGGAAAAAGGCAAGTGAGGAGAACACTGGTTGTAATAATGCTCAGCTCTTTTCTCAGCATTACTCAGCAACTTGAGTAAGATTGGACTTACTATCTCCTTTTTCCACAAGCTTTAAACAGATGCTTTATTGTAGCCTGTTATTGCCGTTTGATTTAAGACCACTGCAGAAGCAGCAAACGCTGGCAGAGCAGAGGCATTGCTCTGAGAAAATCCCTCCCTGCTCTGTCTCCCCCTCTCCCAGCAGCACTTTTCCCCGCTCCATAGGCACGCAAGGGCAGGTCTCCCGCTTCTCCACGGAAGTCGCGGTCACGCTGAAGCTAGCAGCCGCAGGAGGCTACCAGTTATTTGTGCACTCATCTGATGCGTTCCCAACCTCCTGGGCTGTCTAAGGCAATCCTGAACCAATTTGTTAGAGGTCTCTGGCTGGCAATTTTCTGCTCGACAGCTCTACCTCAGTAATCTGCCCGTTCAGGCTGTGTGTAACGCCACACAGCCCTGTAAGAAAAGCAGCTTTAAACATATATTTAAGAAAATGTTGAGCCAGATAAAGCACATTCAACTCTTGGCTGCCCAGGGTGATTCCCCTGCTTATGTGGCAGCCTGCAAAACCCAACATCCCTAAGAGACCCCACCTTGAATACTGCGTCCAGTTCTGGTGTCCCCACCATAAGAGGGACATGGATCTGTTGGAGCACGTTCAGAGGAGGCCACAAAGATGATCCAGGGGTTGGAGCAGCTCTGTTATGAGGACAGGCTGAGGGAGCTGGGATTGTTCAGTCTTGAAAAGAGAAGACTTCGGGGGGACCTAAGAGCTGCCTTCCAATACCTGAAGGGATCCTACAGGGAGGTTGGGGAGGGACTTTTTACAAGAGTGTCCACTGATAGGACAAGGGGAAATGGGTTTAAGTTGAAGGAGAATAGATTTAGATTAGATCTTGGGAAGAAATTCTTCAGTATGAGGGTGGCAAGACTTTGGAATAAATTGCCCAGAGAGGCTGTGGCTGCCCCCTCCCTGGAGGTGTTCAAGGCCAGGTTGGACAGAGCCTTGAGGAGCCTGATCTAGTTGAGAGGCGTCCCTGCCCATGACAGGGAGGTTGGATTAGATGGTCTCTAAGGCCCCTTCCAGCCTGGGCCATTCAAGGGACCGGCTGGATGATATCGTCCTGCTGACAAGGGATATCCAGGAAGGGGACACGCTGAACGCCATCGCCCTGCAGTACTGCTGCTCGGTTGCAGATATCAAGAGAGTTAACAATCTTATCAATGATCAAGACTTTTTTGCCCTGAGGTCTGTCAGAATTCCAGTGAAAAAGTTCAGTGTATTGACAGGGTCCCACATGTTGTTGCAAACCAAAGCATTAATGCCAAACCATTTTGTTAACTCATGAATAATTACCATAAGTCCTTGGCCTTCAAAAGCCAAGGAAGCCACCACTGACAGAGTCCTACGACCCCAAGCGTCTGACAGGGACTGTACCAAAGCAAGAGGCAGCTATTTCAGGAGGAGGATGGAAAATGACTGTGTCGTGCCCCAGCCTTCCCCCAGTATCACGGCTTTAGCGATGATAAACTCCAGCAAAAGCCACCGACTCCAGCAGAGGTTATTTATATTGGCAGATCAGGACTTGGACGTCTCACTGGAGAAAAATTTCTTTCTTTTCTCCCGGCAGAAGGAACTCCACCACCACCACCACCGGCAGTTTTGAAAGGACACGAGGATCGAGTCACTGAGGTATTTAGATAAGCTGGAGGCAAGGCTGTCACCCTCTTCAAATGTCACATCAAACAGGAAGGAAAAGGGCAGGGAAAGGCTACCTTTTGATGGGAGGTTTCACTCATGTCTAGAAGCTGGATAATCCGGGGCCGCCTCATCTCCCGAGTGCTCGCCAGCCTCTGCTCAGTGGTAAGAGACATCTCCTTCAGGAAGGCAGAGGGAGTCAGCTAAAACAGAAAAAAAAAAGAAAAAAACCACACCACTATGAGCTACAGAAATGCCTCTGTTGAGAAAGGCTTTTCTTGTTCAAGCGCCGCTCATGAATAATTTGCGTTCACAGGCACTAGGACAGTCCTGGAAGTCCCGTAAGTTACCTGCTGAAATATTTAACACCAGTAAATTAATGATATGGAGCGGAAAACACACGCTCTAACCAAGCGGCTCCGTCCCACTAGCTTCTTCGTGATTTGATGTGACATGTTTCAGGATGGCTGCTCTTCGGGCATTTGTTCCCTCTTTGGTTTTGCTGGATTGAGCCAGTGACCTTTGAGGAGGGCGGGGAGGAGTTATCAGAAATCCCCTAACTCCCTCCTCGCACAACCACCATGCGTGGGGAGATGGCACTGCCGGGTGAATCGGAGCAAAGCAGAAAAGCAGGGCTGTGCCAAGACTGAGGCAGAAGGGGACAGGTCCACGTTAATCTCTTTTTAATTAGCACTAGTTTGGTTTTTTTCTCTGTTCTGGACTCACAGACCACAGAGGTATACAGAGAGATCTCCTTGACAGAGCCTCAGCAGGTCATCTCCAGTCAACAAAGAGAGCTTTTGTGGATGAGAAGGAGTGATTGCCCTGACTCCACTGCTGTTTGCAGGGCTGGATTCATGCTCCCAACAGGACAGGAGAGAAAAATCAATGCTCCGAGACCCGGGAGCAGCCACATCTCTCAATTTGTCAGGCAGAATTCGAGCAGCCCCCCAGCAGAGGAAGGGTATTGGGGGAGTTTCCAGCCTTAACACGGCTCCTACCTGGCCACAGCAGGTACTTACAGTGACAGGCTCCTCTGCCTCTCTGATTAGCTTCGGGTTACGAGGTGCTACCACTTTGTTCTGGAATCCATCAGCCAGTTTGGAGGAGCCCACGGAGCGATGGAGCTTGCCAGTGGCCATGTCTCAACACTCGCCTGGAAGGAGCAACAAGGGAGCTTTGAAAATTCAATTCCCCCATTCAATTCCCCAATTTGAGAAGATCCAAATGATACCCCTCCATCTCCAGGCTGCGGCATCCTTCAGAAGAGGAGGAAAGTAAGGCTTCTCCACCCAGTTTCGTGATTAGACCATAGCGGCAGAGTCAAGATTCATAGAAATAAAACCACAGAGCTAAGATTTCCTGAACCAAAACAGCTTTTTCCTGTGGGTGCAGCCCCACCAGGGCCTGCTGGAATTTCTCATCTTCCCTCCCCGCCATTAATTTTGGAACCCCATTTAGTGGAACTATTAACCAAACCTCTATTAACATCCAAACTGTCCTTTACAGCTCTTTAGAAGCGTTTTGGTGAGAACAGAAGGAAGGTAAATGTCACTTCACTGCTTCATTTTGCGCGAGCGGCTGACCCGATGTGACTTTATGCCCGACCCTACTAAGTACTCGAAATATTACGAAATAATATTTCACCTTAACCTTAAACCCAGGGATGGCTGCTGCCCCGAGCGTTCATGAAACCAGACCACTTCCCTACTTTGCAAACCAAATGTCCACCCCTTCCTGCAAGGAGCCTGGTGATGTTTTTAGCTAATGGAGCACAGAGTTCAATACTCTGATTAAGGACTATAAGCTTCTCAAGGCTAATTTACCTGGTTGAAGTTGCAAAAATTATCTACCAGATATGACTCCTTCCAGGCATGAAATTACTGCAGTGCCCAAGAGCATTTCTCCACAGAGGGCCCTAATTTTTCACTTACCACCCAAACTCAGGGCTCCCTACAGGCATTGGAGGCTGTAACAGCAGAAATAAAACCAGGAAACCATTAAACGAACACGAGCAATTAAGATCAAATATAAATGCAACATATGGGAAGGCAGACTTTAAGCAGACTTAAGACTTTATCCTAACAGCGGCTCTTCTTCAGCATCCTTAGCCAGCAAGCAGCACGGGCTAAGAGGTCTAGGGGCCGCTCTTCTTCCAGGCACCAGCCTGCCAACCACCTCTCTTCATTCACGTCACACAAAGCGAGCTCACAGGGAAGGGCAAGAAGAGAAGAACAACCCAGAAAGTACATCTCGAGCACCAACATAAAACAAAACACAAGCTTCTACAGCATTCACTAAGCACTGCTTTGGAGTAGAAGTGATTGCCCCTCCCCTTCTGGTCAAGCAGACCAAGAAACAGATGGATTTGTCTACTTATTTTCTGGGAGTTGGAAAAGCAGTGCTCTCATACCTGCCTATACACTAAATTTTTTTACATCCCGAGTAAAAGCACAGATCGTACGCCCTCCCGCTTCCATCCATTCCACATCACCTTTTTTTGTGTGGATTTGCTGTATATAACATGACCTGTGCAAAGATGATCAATCCCCTCCCCTCAAGCTCTACAAACATCCTGCAAGCAAGGCAGTAGCTTGACTCTTTTACTCCCCAAACAGCCACAGCCTTGTATGTGTTCATGATATTGGGTCCTCGACCATTTCAAGAAACTACAAGGTTGCCATTTCCTTTTGTTCTTGCAAGAAATCCAAGAGCTCAGAGCCATCCCACAGACACGAGGACATGCTGCAGCAAGAGCTGGGATTTAAAAGCTGGAAACAACTATTTTTCAAGAGAAATCTAATGAGGTTGATACAACATTAATCTGGATTTCAGCGTTTTATTACTGGGTCTGGAGAATAACTGGATTATTTGTTCCAATTTTCTAACTGTAATTTCACTTCACTTGAAATTAATCCTGTTCATCATGCCCATGATGCATACTTCAGAGCCCTCGACCCACCCCAGAAATTATGGAAGGATTGCAATTTCTCCTCTGCTCCAAGCTCTGGCGTTTTGGGTTCAGAGCACAAACACCCTGACCCAAGGCACAGGGACCAGATGCGGCAGGACAAAACAGATAAAACCATCTAGACAAGCAATAAACGTGCCCAGGGCTGGGGTAAAACTCCTGGAAACCCAGATGTATCGGAGCAGGGTGCCAAGCTGATGAGTACCAGGGACATCCAAGCTTCAGCCTCCTCCTCAAGGCTCCCTTTACTCCAGGTATCTACCGCTAAGCTAGAAGTCTCTGCCACCGCTGCAAGGTGCATTGCAATTTTAGAAACCATTAAACACCATTCTACCTCCCCAGACTTGCTCTTAGTCCAGGCAGGCAGTTAAAAATCCTGCCGAGCACCACACAGCTGCTGCATCGCTGCTGTCGGCCCTCCTGCCAAGAAAACTGCCTCCCCTCCCGCCCGTTGGCCAGACACTACCTATGGACAGGTAATTTGTGCTGCTCTTGGGAGGATTCGCTTCATGTAGAGCCCAGTCTTGCTTCCTGAATCACCACAGGCTACTCGGTGGCTGCAGACAGCCCAAAGGGACAGCAGCTGGCCAGGGAACCGTTGGTGTGACCGTGCTCCCAGTAGCAACTGTCATCTGGGCAGGTGGTTTCTGAGTGGCCAGTAGAACCTGGGAGGTAACTGCCCGGACTTGGCTGCTCAGCATCCCCTCTCCTCAACCAGTACAGCCTCGGCAGGCAGAGCAGGACGTCTAGGGATGTTCTCCTGCCCCTCTGCTCTGCCCTGGGGAGACCACCCCTGGAATCCTGTGTCCAGTTTGGGGCTCCCCAGTTCCAGAGAGACAGGGACCTACTGGAGAGAGTCCAAGGGAGAGCTACGAGGGTGATCAAGGGACTGAACATCTCTGCTGTGAAAAGAGACTGAGAGACCTGGGGCTGTTCAGCCTTGAAAGGAGACGGCTGAGAGGGGACCTTATTGATGTAGAGAAATATCTGAGGGGTGGGGGTCGAGGGGAAGGGGACAATCTCTTCTCAGTGGTGCCCAGCAACAGAACAAAGAATAATGGGTTTAAGTTAGAACATGGGAAGTTGCACCTCAACCTGAGGAGAAACTTCATTGCTGTGCGGGTGCCGGAGCCCTGGCCCAGGCTGCCCAGAGAGGGTGTGGAGTCTCCTGCTCTGGAGACTTTCAAACCCCGCCTGGACGCGTTCCTGTGTGGCTGCCCTGGGTGACCCTGCTCTGGCAGGGGGTTGCACTTGGATGATCTTTTGAGCTCCCTTCCAACCCCTGACATTCTATGATTCTACGATTTTACCAGGACCTCAAAGAAAGAGAGTTCAAAGCTCGACATCTGCCAAGTCTGCTCGTTTCTCCGCTGCTGAGCTCCTCCTGCTCTAACACGGGGAGACACCGCGCTGCGAGGGGCAGGGTGCGGTGTGGAGAAGCTTCTCAAAACAGCAGCAGGTCACCCTGATACAAAAAGTCCACTAACCCAGTAAAGAGTCCGGGTTTACCACCTTAACTAGTCGCACTCCAAGGGAACAGATGGATGTCGATGCATTTGAGGCTTCAAGATTTCTGCAGCTCCACACAAGTGGTGACCAGGCTTTTTGCCTCAAACTTTCCTCAGTATCATAATTAGTCAGCTTGGACTCTCCTCTGGCACTTTCAAACGCCGCTGAAATGCCTTGATGAAGTTATAGCCTTGCAAACCGCTGCAGCCCATCTATTTCTTAAACATCTCACTCCGCAGTGAATGATTGCGGTGGTATTAGAAAGTACGCCTCAGAGTAGCATTTGTTAATGTTCCGCCAGCTTCAGATAAATTAATTTAGACACTGTAGACAAGCTAATCATCTCCTTGTTTAAGGAGTAAAGAAAAAAGTTTCCACGCTGACTTACAAAGCAAGAATGTAATTTCTATTCTGCTCGTCCGGGCAGGACCCCGATCGCAGCGACGTAAGAGAACCAGCGAATCGCCGACAGAGCCTTCGGGGGCATCCTCTGTTGTCGCACCTGGTGAACACCCCATCTGATGAGCTTGTTCCAATTAACTGTGCACACACATTAAAACACATGCAACACCAGCCAAGGACACCCAGCTTACAAGAGCATCTCAGCTGCCAGGGAGCTTCACATATTTTCAGCGCGGCATATGCCATAAACAAAAGCTTCTCATGAGACTCTCGGCCACAGGCAAACCAAATCATCACACCTGCTTGGCAGGGAATGATGAACCCGCAGTTTGAAAACCTGCATTCATTATTTAAGGGGTTTACAGTTCAATCTGGGAGGATCCAAGCCCTAGAAAACAAAAAACAAACCCAAAAAACAAGTCTCTCCAGTCAGCTAGCCTGCAGAAACTTGCTCCAAAACACCTCCCATACGGTGTCCAGCCACAAATCTAAGCAGAACTAGAGAGCCCAGGTGAAGAAACCTCAGATGTGACCCCCTTCTGTGTTCAAGGCACCAAGAGAGAAGTGCCGTAAGGAAAGGGAACTGGATGGTGGCGGATGCTTCCCATCTCACAAGGCAGAACTTGGAGCGAGACCCATCAAATCTCACATTTGGTCTGAGATGCACCCACAGGGCTGCCACCTTGTGCTCCTTGCCAAAACTCCAGCACCTTAGAAGCAACGTTAGAACCTCACCTGCTCAGCACCGACACAATCCCTGCCTGCTGTTTGCAAACAGCAAAGCTGGAGCCTGGTTTCATGCTCAGAAAACTTGTTCAGAGAAGCCTCAGGCACTTAGCAAAGGGAACCTGCAAAGCATCTTCACAGAGCTGCATGGCAGAAGTGACACAAAACCCACGCAAGGCTTGCAAACACCTCGGCACTCGATACCAAACCTAATGCTGGCGTCTCGATCTGCTCCTATCAGCCTCAACAATCCTGCTCCCATGCTTGGCGGTGCTGCTGCTATTCATCTCACCATCTATTTTCCAGCCCAAACCTCCCTGCCCTCCCAGGTGGATGGAGGAGGCAAAAATCCTGCTTGTCAGCCCCGACAAGGTCACTTCCACATTTCCTGCATGGAGGAAGCAAAAGAGCAAAAAGCCTGCTCTGCAGGCTGGCAGCTAGGATGCTCAAGAGCTACGGAAAAGACGTGGCTCAGGGACTTTGCTCCCCGGATTACCAAGTCTTTTAGCTAATGACTAATGTGCAATGCATAAGCAGTCTCTGGAGGAAAGAAGAAAGAGACCAGCATCATCTTCCAAGCAAAGGAAAAAAAAAATTTCTTTTCTTGATGTGGGCTCACAGCTGGTACAGAGACTGGGCAGAGAAGAAGGGTCTGCACAGGATCACCCTACTCCCAACATTGTTTGGCCATGAGCTCTGTTACAGGTAAATAAAAGCATCTGCGCTTCTCTTTAGGGCAATATTAACCTCGAACACTACCTGGCTCATGCTATGGGCAACCAAAGTATCCGTAGACACAAGGCAAAGCTTGACACAAACGCAGCCGTGCCAGGACCTGGAAAATTCAAAAGGCTCCACAGCACAGACACAGGCAGGGAGAGGCCCTTGGGGAGCTTGCAAAAGCTGCGCCGAGGAAGATGTGAGCGCTTAGATACAGGCCTAAAGCATCCAGATCCCTTCGTGCCTGTGTCCAACAGATTCCCTCCGTAAAACGAAGCTGAACAGCTCTCTGAAGGCACTGAGCTGAAAAAGACAGGAAATTAAGGATAAGCAGCAAATTTCTTAATGGACATTAAGAAAAAAGGAAAGTTTCACACAAAGGCACAGCTCCAAGCCTATACAGGCCCCATGGCCATCACTACAGCTCTTCCTTCAAGGGACCCCACATCACTCACGTCAAAGAGGGAGCACCAACCTCCGAGCTGGTCTGATACCAGCCGAATTTAGAAGCTGGGGATATCTCAGCACACCCTGCACTAGAATACACTACACCCAGCTTTGCTTGTAGGAGTAGACTAGTGGCTGAGTCTTGCTTCAGCATCAACATTCTTCTTCCACAAAGATAAGCCATCTCTCTCTGGAGTAATTTGTTAATTTGCCTTTCTATTACACTTTGCTGGAAGAATAAGACAGGAGACGCGTTAAAAGTGAGAATCAGGATGCTACTGAACAATTTTGTTCGGTTAAATCATCTTGCCCTGTTCAGGCTTAAGTAGCAAGATCACACTTCTTGCCTAGAAATCACCTGCTTAGCTATAATTACCATATAAACAGCATCTCAAGGAAGCCAGGAAAGGAGAAGCAGAATTTCCAGGACTAATCTCTTGCCTCTCCAGCCCACTGCTAAGTGGCTGAGTGCTTTCTAAATCAAGTCTTGCTACTCAGGGAGACTCACCTGTCACCTTTATATTCCAGTCCCTCTGTATTTCATCACTTCGGTATTGTCATCCTGCAATTTATTACAAAAGCTTTACCATAGCCGAGATAATGAACAGAAGCCTATTGCTACACCTTCTGGTTATTTCTTTTAAGAAGCTTCAACTGTCAGCTGACAGTGAGATGACCAAGCTCCCTTCCAAGGGTCGGCTGGAGATTCCTCAGCTCCACATACCTATAATTTACAACTTTAGCCCTTGCCTTAAGTACACCCAGTATTATTTTCCCTGTCTCAGCTGCCTCTCCCAGCATCTAGCCTGGCTTTGCACCTCCCTTGTTATTTACTCTGACATCCTGACCACATCTCAGAGAATTATAGAATTGTTTAGGTTGGAAAAGACCTTTAAGATCAAGTCCAACCATTAACCCAGCCCTGCCCGGTCCATCGCTAAATGGTGTCCCTGAGCACCACACCTACCCAGCTTTGAAATATCTCCAGGGATGGGGACTCCTGGGCAGCCTGTGCCAGGGCTTGACAACGCTTTCGGGGTAGAAATTTTTCCTGATGTCCAATTTAAACCTTCTCTGAAGCAACTTGAAGCTGTTTCCTCTCATCCTCTCCCTTCTTACTTGGGAGAAGGGACCGACCCCATCTTGCTACACCCTCCTGTCAGGGACTTGTAGAGAACAAAAAGGTCTCCCCTCAGCCTCTTCTTCTCCAGCTGAACAACCCCAGCTCCCTCAGCTGCATCACACTTGATCTCCAGACCCTTCCCCAGCTCCGTTGCCCTTCTCTGGACACGCTCCAGCCCCTCCGTGTCTCTCTTGTCATGAGAAGCCCAAAACCAAACAGAGGACTGAGGTGTGACCTCACCAGCACCAATTACAGGGGAGACATCCCTGCCCTGGTCCTGCTGGCCACGCTACTTCTGATCCAGGTCAGGGTGCTTTTGGCCTTTTTGGCCACCTGGGCACACTGCTGGCTCATTCAGCTGCACCAAGGGCCACTCTCAGCATCCCTGAAAACCACCCACTCTGCTTCTGAGCCATCTCTTCTCTCCTGCAGCATCAATTTGCCGCGCACAGCACAGGCTGCACCAGGCTCGCATCCTGACCAGCTGCCTTCACCAGGCAGGATCCCCAGAGTTGTCCAAAACGCTCCTACAAATCTCGGTCAAAACTGTTTTAACCTCCAACTTGCAAACCTTCTCACAGAGAGTTATGTGTGTTCATGCTCAGTTCTCACACAAGCGTTTCCATCTCTGGAAGAACGTAAACATTAATTTGAAGATACCAAACGGGAGGCAGATAATCAATCAAAAGCAGAAGCAGGAATGTAACCCCCAACACAACCTTGGCTGGCTCGCACCCAATTCTCTGGTGCACACACACACGTTATTGGCTGCCAGAAGAGTAAATATTCTGTATTTACCAGATAACTACCGTAATTCTGCAACACCAAGGTGTTGAGAGAGAAAACTTTGGCTTCGCTGACCTCTTCCCCATCCTTCAGTTAAAGGGCAAGGATGGACAACTTGCTAGGAATAATCTGCACCTTCCTGGAACAGTGTAAGCTTTATATTTTCCCTAAATGTATCCAGGAATTGCTTCTTCTCACAAAATGACCTGTGGATTTAAAAGTTTAGTTGGGGCAAGTTAGCTTTGCAGTTACTTCTACTTAGGCCATCTGTTGCATTTTTTATCATAAGCCTTCACAGCATTTTGTAGACAGAAAAAGAATAAAAATCTCAGTCCTCATTTACAGACTGGTCAACGCAGATGAAAAATTAAGACCAAACCATCCAAAGGCCACGTGCAAGATAAAGAGGGCAAGACCAGCAGCGGCGAGGCAGGCAGCCTCCATTCCCTCCACATTTAACCAGAAGTGTGGATGCAAAAATCACATCATCCCCCCGCGGAAAGAAAGGACTTTCAGGAGGTTTCTCTTTCAGGGAGCAAACCTTGTTGCTCCCTGCCCAGCTCTGGTGGGGGGTTGCGGGAGAAGGGATTCCAAACTCCCAGTCGCCAGGTACCTCTCACCTCAGCTCAGCAACCCCCTCAAGTTTGCTCTAAATCCTCTCCCCTCCAAAAAACCTGTTTCCTTGCAGGGAAACCGATTGCACAGGAGGATGAGCACAGCCAGGAGACCAAAGTCGTTCTGTCCCAGGCACGCCCCTGCCTCCCAACACGAGCTCCCTCCCAGGTCTCTTCTCAGCCCCGCGCCCTCCAGCACCGAAAAACCTGGTATTTCAGCCAGGGAGGGGACGCAGCACAGGGGTGGGGTCACCGGTAGCCCCCCACCTTCCCCACTCACGCCACTGGATCTCCACGAGCCTGCTGGGCTGTTTGTCCTGGTTCCCAAAGCAACAAGGAGGCTTGCCAACACCACCATGGCAACAGCAGGGACGCTGCCAGGGGAAGAGGTAGCAGTGGCTTGAGGAGGCAGAGGGGACATGAATGCTCAGCACTCAGCTCGTCCCCAAAGAGGAGCCCCCCCTTTGCTCCAGCAGGCTCCATGGAGACCCAGAAAGCATCACGGGAGCCCAGGTCTGTCACACAGCTTCAAAAACTCACTCTCCTGGCTTCAGCACTGCCACATCTTCACTTGTGTTATCCCAGAACAGAGCAGTGGACAGAAAAATTCACGACAGAACCCAAAGTGTTTCTTCCCAGATCTAAGCAAGCGAGCCCACATGCAGAACTGGTCGCAGGCAGAGTCGTGCGCCACCTGGAAACGCCCTGTAAGTGCACACATCCTCAAAAAATCATAGATTCATAGAATGCTGGGGGTCGGAAGGGACCTCTAGAGATCATCCAACTGCAACCCCCTGCCAGAGCAGGGTCACCCAGGGCAGCCACACAGGAACGCATCCAGGCGGGGTTTGAAAGTCTCCAGAGCAGGAGACTCCACACCCTCTCTGGGCAGCCTGGGCCAGGGCTCCGGCACCCGCACAGCAATGAAGTTTCTCCTCAGGTTGAGGTGCAACTTCCCATGTTCTAACTTAAACCCATTATTCTTTGTTCTGTTGCTGGGCACCACTGAGAAGAGATTGTCCCCTTCCCCTCGACCCCCACCCCTCAGATATTTCTCTACGTCAATAAGGTCCCCTCTCAGCCGTCTCCTTTCAAGGTTGAACAGCCCCAGGTCTCTCAGTCTCTCTTCACAGCAGAGATGTTCAGTCCCTTCATCACCCTCGTAGCTCTCCCTTGGACTCTCTCCAGTAGGTCCCTGTCTCTCTGGAACTGGGGAGCCCCAAACTGGACACAGGATTCCAGGGGTGGTCTTCCCAGGGCAGAGTAGAGGGGCAGGAGAACCTCCCTAGCCCTGCTGGACACAGTTTTCTTAATGCCCCCCAGGATCCCACTGGCCCTCTTGGTCACAGGGACACGTTGCTGTCCCAGGGACAACTCACGGTCTGCTAGGACTCCAAGGTGGAGTTACAACAGTGCACAGAGGTGCCAGCACTACACTCAAAAGGGATTATCTGCTCTCTTTGTCGTAACCCAGTTCCCCCAGCTCACCTGCCTTGCTGACATCTCATGCCTCCCAGGACACCAATACACAAACCAGTACAACTGACCGTGTCATTCTCAGAGAAGCCCTGTAATAAATAAACCCCGATAAGTACAGCTTAACAGACACAGCTCTAAACTCTTTACCAGACCCTTATTTCCTCCCTCCAGATGGGCTCTGAGCTGCCTCCACCTGTGGTCTGCTCAAACAGATGTATTTCTGCCCAGAGCTCTTGTGCAGGGTCTGACACAGGGCTAAAGGGAGGTCAGGGCTTGCTCAAATCCCTCATGTTCTCCGAGGCCAGAGATGTTCCTGCAACCAGGGAGATGGATCTGGTTGTTCCCATCACAGTGGAGAACTGAAGTTGCATAAGATGGCAAGCAAGCGCTTCCAAATCAGATATCTGGAGATTAATTCCTCCTCTACAGTGAGCATCGCCAGTATTTCATTAAGAATCCATCAAGGACACCTCAAACTCCAAGCCTTGGGCAAACGCCATGGGATTGCAGAGTGTGAGAATAATTATCTGAAAGAACACGTTGTCTATTCATCTCACCCGCACTTTCCCCTCCTCAAAACAAAAAGGCTCCTGCCCAAATATCCAGACCCGAGAAGACCCACGGTCATTAACGCACCTTGCCAGGGAACACGTGCGCTGGGTTTCTGGGTAGCAGCAAGACTTTGGGCAAGGCTCACCCCGTGCCACAGGAAAGGGACGTGGTGGAACGCCCGATTCTCAGCACACAGGTTCTTCCAAGGTCTATACAGGAAAAAGGAAAAAAAAAAAGTCACCCTGGTACACAGCCCATTACCCTCTGCATGAGCACAACTCAGGCTCATCCTCCTCTGAGCATACTTTGACCTCAGAGTTAGGTGTTACCTCTGAGCAGATTCATTTTTCCCCTCATCTTCCCTACACTGCTACAGAGATGAGCCAGTCATGAACTGACAGAGGGGAAATACAAGGCTCTGAGGTCAGGGAAGCAGGCAAAAATGCAACCTGCACTTCTCCCCAGCCACTGCTTTCCTTCATCAGCCTCAGAGCAGCGAAGGTCAGTTTACCCACCCCCATTTTACCAAGTAAACCTTGAGATATGGTTATTTCACTGTATTTTCCTCACATTGATTAAGACCCATCAAGGTCCTAGAGATGTTGCACAAAGTTTAGGCAGGTTTAGGTTTTTTTTTTTCCTTGACAGGTTCATTCCACAAGTAAACCAGAGTTCACAGTACAGGAGAAGCCTGAGACAGGGGAGCTCAAACATGCTGGACAGGGAAAAACACACTGAATATTTTTTTATGCACGTGCCTTGAGTCCAAAACCTTTTTTTACGTTGGCTCCTCTTCCCACATCCCACCACCCAGAGGGCACTAGCTCAGTCAGGATCTTCAGCCTCCCTGCAGTGGGAGAGCCTGGATATCCCTCAAAAACCTGCTCCCAGCCCAGAGGTAGGCAAACTCCCTTTGCCAGGGCCTGAAACACCCAAGACAAAACCCTCGGAGACAGCAGGGAATAACTGATGCAGCCCTGCAAGTGGGGAGCTGCAGGGACCCTGGTGTTCAAGCAGAAGGGGACTGGTGGTCTCTGAAAAAAAAATTAAAATAAATAAATAAAATAAAATTTAAAAGCCAGCTTTATTTGATTCTGCTTTTGCACAACAAAGCCCTTGGGGAGCTCGGGCGTTTTACAAAACACACGCATCCTGCCAAAGCTGCTTAATTTCTGACGGCAGGGAAGGTGAACGCTGCAGATTATTACTTTTTCTAGCTACCGGGGATTTTGAGGGATCAGAATACACCGCATTCCCAGAGAACGCGGCGGGGAGATGTCACTGCAGGTGTACGCTACGAGCCAGACTGCTGGCAGCTGAGCTGGGGGAGGTCACAGCCAGCTCGTCCTTTAGCTTCTTCACCGTAACCAAGGCTCCCGACAGCCACGGGCACCAGGCAGCCCTGCCCAGCTGCCACTTTTGCACAGCGATGGGTCTGAAATTAAAGTCAGTGTGGGTGTACGTACTCTGCAAGCCTCCACGCACGCTTCAGGACACCCCTGCAGGATGCAGAAGATCACAGCTGCAGCTTTCTGTCCCAGTGTTGGGCTTCACCACACTCCGAGATGGAAAAGCCTTCAGAGCAACCCTCTCGCAGAGCTTGCTGCCCAGACACACAGCTGTAGCTCAGACTGGGAACCAGAGGGAAGACCATGTCTCTTCCAGACTTCTTCCTCAAGACAAGGCTTATCAGCTCCAGGAAGGTTTGCAAGCTAGGCACAAATTAAAGCATCAACCACCTCCCCCCAGGGTAGACGCACAAAAGAGAGCGGCGAAACTGGAATTCACACCCCTGTGGATGTCCAGGGACTCAGAAGTGACAAGGTTTACATCACTGCCACCCCCCGCCTCCATCCCTGGGGTTGTACATCCCCACCTCTGCTCCCACAGGGACCAATAAGCCCCTCCTTGCCTTGCCAACACCCTCTCCGTGCCAGCAGCTCACCTCTGATCTCCTTCACCGGCTCCGAGCTGAGCTTCATGGTTGGATACGTCGCTCCCGATTCATGCTCGGCTCTCAGTCGGCCGCCTGCGTTCAAAGGAGGACGCATTCTGAGTGGCTCGTCCCAAGGAAGCAAGGGAAGGGAATCAACACTTGCACACAGCCTGGCACAAGAGCAAGCCAGCCCCTTGACACAAGCCATCCTTCTCCATCCTGGCAGGTTCTGACCCAACCAGGCTGTTGGCCTTGTTCTCTTTAGAGGCACAGACAACTTCATTCACGCAGTGACAGGCTCCAAAATATCCTTCGCCCCATCCCCAGGGAAGCACTGTTTACACAGCTCTTATCCTCCTGCAGAAACAAATGAGCATACAGCTAAGGGCAACAGGCAGGCATGTTTCATTATTAACCTCTCTCTTGCTGCAGGAGCTCTATTATCAGCCAGAGTTGTGTCCCCCCTCAAAAAAAAAAAAGCTCTGCTGCAGGCTCTGGGATAAGACCTGATGGCACAGGCACTGTCAGGCTTCTGTGTACCAAAAGAAAGAGCCCCCTTGGCAGGGTTTGGGGGGTTGTTTTTGACACAGGCACATCAGAAATATCTTTCCCATCATTGCTGCACTCACCAGAGCAAACCCACAGAATAACTGGACTCATCCGGTGTCTTCTGAAGGACAGGGAGCTGCAGAGGCAAAGACAAAGGCTGCAACGAGGATCCAAGGAGAGGAGGGAAGCACAGCTCACTTGGTCAGACAAGAGCATTCGCTACCCCCATTTTTAGCCAGGAAGCAAAAAAAAACTCTGGTGCTCAGGTAAAGAAAGGACAGACCACAACTCTCAGATCAGTTCAGACGCTATCAAAACATTTTCTACCAAATAACTGCAGGGAGATCACTTACCCAACTGCAACTTCATTAAGTCTCAAACAGGCAGCCCATAATCCTCTTAAATCCAAGCAGGGTTCATATTTGTTTTCTTCTGAGAGAGTAAATAAAGTTGGCTCCTTTTAGTCATGTTTCCCCTGCCTTCCTCTGAGCAAGACAATCCCACATTGCCGGGAAGAACACCGATTTTATTTTTGATTTATTTTTTTTTCGGTAGCACAGACCTCAATGGGTTTGTTTTCTCCCTTTTTATTCCCATGTCTGGAATCAATTTTGTTTCCTCAATTTTTGCTTCTTTTACATCTCACTTCCAAACCCTGAACCACCTCCTTCTCTAAATCAAGACAATATTTCAATTGCCTACATTTTGGAGACATTAGCTGCACAGCCACGAAACCCAAAAAGAGTAAATTGTTTGGGTTTTGCCTCTCCCCACATACTTTTTACAACAAACCAAAGCCCTTGGCCCCCAGAAGTGTAATGCATCCTAGGTTTTCTTTTCCCTCAATACTTTGAAGCCATTTAACCCAGCCAGCTTTGTGTAAGTGCAGAAGAAAATTTACAAGCCTCACGGAGTTAATCACAGTTCAAGGGGAATCTGTGACGTGAAGGTCAGAAAGGCTCCAACTGTGCTTGCCAGGAGACGGTGCCGCGGGAAGACTTTTGGATGGAGCTTCAGGTCTGACTCAGCAAGGTGCTGCCACGGCATCTCAGCCTGAACCAGAAAGTGGGCAGATGTTGGGGACTGCCCTGCTGGAGAGCAGCACAGGGGAAAGGGACCTGGGGGTGCTGGGGGGCAGCAGGATGGCCATGAGCCAGCAGTGTGCCCTCGTGGCCAAGAAGGCCAATGGCATCCTGGGGTGTGTTAGAAGGGGGTGGCTGGGAGGTCAAGAGAGGCCCTCCTGCCCCTCTGCTCTGCCCTGGGGAGGCCACATGAGGAATCTTGTGTCCAGTTCTGGGCCCCTCAGCTCAAGAGGGACAGGGAACTGCTGGAGAGAGTCCAGCGCAGCCACAGGGATGATGGAGGGAGTGGAACATCTCCTTGGTGAGGAAAGGCTGCAGGAGCTGGGGCTCTTTAGCTTGGAGAAGAGGAGGCTGAGGAGAGACCTCATGAATGTTGATAAATATGTCAAGGGGGAGTGTCAGGAGGACAGAGCTAGGCTCTTCTCAGGGATGTCCAATGACAGGACAAGGGGCAATGGGTACAAGCTGGAGCACAGGAGGTTCCATAAAAACATTAGAAGAAATGTTTTCCCTGTGCGGGTGCTGGAGCCCTGGCCCAGGCTGCCCAGAGAGGGTGTGGAGTCTCCTGCTCTGGAGACTTTCAAACCCCGCCTGGATGCGTTCCTGTGCGCTCTGCTGTAGGTGATCCTGCTCTGGCAGGGGGGCTGGACTAGATGATCTTTTGAGGTCTTTTCCAACCCCTGACATTCCGTGATTCCGTGATGCCAAGGGCACCCATCACCTCCGCAGTTACAGGATGGTTCGACAGCTGTTCCTGGCGCTGACGCTCCCTTAATCCCAGCTGCCTGGGCCTCACGTTTCCTCTGGCAGATAAAATAAAATCATCTAAGCCCCCATAATATTGAGGAAACACACTGCGGTATCACCACACTGTAGGACCAGGTCTCTGCAGTCTTTCCTCTAACCACACAGCAGCTCTACCACTTGGCATCACACACGTTTCCAACCATGGCAATACCTGAGCAGCCACAGCCCAACGAGATCCTCCCATGGTCAGCTGGAAGGAGCATGCTAAATGCCACAAAAGCCAAGCAAGAAACCCTTGTGTGCTTAACCTGGTCCACAACAGCTCAGTTGGTGTTTGCAGCTTCTGGGATTGCTTGGCAGCTCCAACTGCAGCAGGACCATCCTCCTGAGCTCCTGGCTTCACAGCAAGTCCGTCATCCACAAGGCCAGTACCTCTCCTGAAGGGTTCTGTCAAACACCAACACCTGGTTCTCCAGTTTGAAGCACGTGAGAAAAGATGAAGATGAGAAAAAACAACCGATCTAAGCAGGATGCACGCAAGGGACAAACCCAGCCCATGACATGTGTTCCAGCCGGAGCCCACAGGAGCACTTGGCACAACCACAGCAGCTACAAAGCACCACAAGCTGGCTCAGAAGCCATGCTGTGAAAGGACTAGCTTGTTTTATTCATCACTTGTGAAGCACTGAAGGGACAAGCCGGTCTCTGCACCGTCACTGGGCCAGCTGGCGCAGCTCCCTGCAGCACAAGAGGTGCCGGGGCGGTCTGCAGGCACTGGCTCTGTCATGCAAGGCAGTGACAAACTGAAGCAGCCACCAAGAAAATAAAACTCAAAGCTGAATGTGGCTTTACCCAAAGCTGAATGTGGCTTTACCCAACGTAACTGTCGCAATTGCTGAGCTTGAACGCAGGCAAAATCCCAAAGCAACTGCTGGTTTTGTTAAGAAGGAACTTATTGGATTGCCTTTCCCGCGGCCAAATCTTTGACTGCATTTGTCACCAAAAGTCTTTTGCCAAAAAGGGGATTTTATCAAGGAACAGCCATGGAGAGGTCATCCTGGGCTTGGACTTTTCAACAGGGCACCTAGTGCATCCCTTAAGAGAGTCTCTGCCATGCAGGTACTGTCAAGACTTCACAGCTTTTATGTGATCAAAGTCTCCAAACTGACTCCAAGCACGTGACATTTTGACAGAGGGGGCAGAGGTTCATTTTAGTTTTCCACATCGAGATTGTCCAAGCAGGAATCATTAAACGAGCTCCTCAGGTTCTTCCTTTGAACCTCTTCCCATCCTTTCTGCATCCCAAGAACTACCACGAATCAAAGGGTCAGAAACAAAACCAGCCCTGAACATCTCCTGCAGGTTCTCCTTGAGAGAAAGACCAGCTTTGTAATAAATATACAGCCTCCAAAGTAGAGGGGAAAATCCTTCGAGACACAGAGCAGAATCAGAACCCTCATGAAATTAAGAGTGGCTGACCTGAAAAGCTGATAGGACTGTGTAGGAAGCACCTAAGGCATTAAAGCCCCTGACATCATTTAAAACAGCTGGGATTTTAGAAGACAAGACAGTAGCCACATGTAAAAAAAAAAAAATATTAAAAAAAAGATAGGAATCCCATATCTTTGTGACCATCAGTAGAAGCGTCTCCTGAGTTTCAGGACTGACCCACCCGATATCGAGTCATCACCCTCGCTGCAGAGTTTGTCTCCCATCATCAGGTCTGTTACAGGCACAGCTCAGGAGGGTGCAGGTTTGATCTGAGCAGCCTCTCTCTGCCAAGGATGAAAGCAAGGACCCAAGTATCCCATTCGTGACTTCCTCTCACTTTGAAAAAGTCTTCCTAGTGCCCTCTGGCACCTGATCTCATTAAAAGGGAAGAGAGGGAACAGATGGAAACATGAAAAGGAGCTGTCAGCTGCCAACCACTGACCCCATCCGACTCCATCCCTTTCCCCACTGCGGCAGGAGCACAACTGGCTGCTCTTGGAAGGACAGGGCCAGCAGGAGACAAGGAAGACTTCAGATGGGCAATATACAGCAGGAGCAGATGAAATCTTGGTAAATAAGAGCTCCTTTGATCAGAAAGGAATTCATATGCCGTCAGGAAAGACAACACACGAGGCTTGTGCCACATCTGGGAATCCTCCTGTCCCTGCAAACAGTGACAAGTGATGTGCTGGCTGAAAAAGCAGCTTTTCCAGCATGCCTCTGCCTTCCAGAAGCAGCAAAATCCCAGAAGCAAAGTCTCAGCACACAAGATCTCACAGGGGCTCAACTTTCCTACCTGCAAGGCAAGGCCAGCCACATTTATTTAGGTAAAAGCAAAGCCATGAGGGTTAAGCAAACAACTCGCATCCACAGCGCTGAGAATGCGATGGAGAGGTTTACCTACCCTCTCTCTCTTTAATTAGCCTTCCTCTCGCATCTGAGAAGCCCAGGGTTTCTAACAACATATAGAATAACCTTTCGTAGTAGGAAACGGTATCTTTTACCAGACTAACTGGATGGGAGCAAAAGTTATTACTGAGAAGCCTCGCCTTACCCATATCCTTGCAGCGCGCTGCCTAGAACAACACCTGCAGCAGTCCGGCAAGGCAGGGGGTGGAAAAAAAAAAAAAAGGCATCTCACCTTCGTGGATAAAACTGCAATTCAGATGATTTCGCACAGAAAAATTAAGGCCTAAGTTTATTCTGCATCAGCTTTTCTCCAGCAACTGCAGATAAGCAGGGTCTTGTCCCATAGAAGACACGAGGTGTCGCACCCCACACTTGCTGCGAGTCGGGCGCTCGGCACATCTGCTGTGTGGCTGCAGCTGCCCGCCTCCCACCTTGGTCACCCACCCAAAAGCTCCGAGGGGAGAAATGGAAGGGCACTGAGCATCCAAAGCCGGTGCCGTCAGCCCTCTGCATCCTCTACAGAAAATAAACAGGGCAAATAAAGTTGTGCCCAGGCAACCAGACCTTCTAGAGACATCCATCACTCCAGAAAAACAAGTATCTAATTTCTCTTTAGTGCAGCCTCGAGGCACATACCTTCTTTTAATCCTACCTGGTCTCTGCTTCCATCTTTTTCATTAGGAACTGGATGCTAATTTCTCCCAGACAGCTTCACAATAACTTGCTGGGCTGAACACAGAAAGATGGCTTCAGTTTAATTCTCCTAGGACAAGAAGGCAGAATTTTCCAAACCCGTTTAAAAACTTTTTTTTTTTTTTCCCCCCTGGCTGGTCTCGCCAGCACCAAGAACTCCTTTTGCAAATGATAGCTCATTAAAGAGACATCTGGGATTAACCAAGCTAGCTACATCAAACCTTCACATGGAGTAGCTGCGCTGCAAGGGGAACTGATGGATCTCCTTATGGAGCAGATCCGGGTAATTAGCCCAGCAATGAGACCGGTCAGGAAGCCAGCTTGCGAATAACACGGCTCCTCCACGAGCAAAAGAAAAGCTTTGCAAGCTGACTCTGGAAGGCTCCAGCTGTTCAGAGAACACAGCTCCCTCCTCGCCTGGTTTGCAAGCCCTCCCTCACCAGGCAGAGCAGCAGCTTAGATCGCAAACCTCCCTTCAGACAGGACATTCGAGTCGGGTAAGAGCAGCTTCGGTCCCCGGGCTTCGCTTCACCCCTTCTCCACAGCTCGGAAAGCTTTTCTGCCTCGTTGGCCACACCGGTCCCTCCCTGCCCTGAACTCCAGAGAGGACCCTGGGGAAGTGAGACCAACCCCCCGATGCTTTCAAGCTTGCTGGGCTGGATCTCTGTGCAATCCACAAGTCCCCGCACAGAAGGACAACCCTGTTTGGTGGGTTTTTTAACCAGTCTCACTGGCAAAGTGAGCTGAAAAACAGTCGGGGAGGAGCATTCACTCCAGAGAGGAGGATTTCTCCTTCAGGAGACAAACTGGCTGACATTTGCAGCGAGCTCTGGAGGGACACAGCCCTTTAGAAATGCCCATCATTAGCCCGAAAAGCTTGTTTGTCTCCGCAAAAGCGAGGAAAGCACACAGCTCTTGCACACATCCCGTCTCCCTGGGAACTAATCCCACGCTTGTCCTCCTTGACTTAACTGTCCATTCGAGCCCAAGGCAAAATCTCAAGGCCTAGAAACACGAGGCATGAAAAAGCAGAAGTCAGGTAGCAAGTGCAACCTCTCCTGGGGGTGCACACCCAAGAAACCCTCTGTTACTACAGCTGGAATCCAGGTAAGCCCAAAACAGCTGCTCTGGAAGGGAGAGGCAACACAAGGAACTCCCCAGCACCTCCCAAAGCCCTGCTGGGTCCCCTGGCAGGGCAGAGGCCACAGCCAGCGTGGGGTCCCAGCCTTCCCAAATCGCCCCCTCGCCATTCCCACTCGCCCCAAGCCCATGTACAGGTCCATCTGGCAACTTGGCGGCAACAGCAGTTGCCTTTCCAGTAAAATTAATTCATCTAGGAGAGAAAAGGCAGCTAGCATCTGCTCCACAGCAGAGCGTGCAGCTGACAGGAATACTGCTACTTTTCTAGGTGGTTTGTAATGCTTTTTTTTTCTTCCTTTCACTCCTCAAAGCACACCGCACAGGTCGCCAACGGGATCAGGCATAGAACCCTAGAAAAATTTAGGTGGAGGAGACTTTGGATGGCTCTGGTCCAACCCCTCCACACAAAACCGACAATTACAAAGTTAAAATGTAGGGGTGCATCCGACAAGGTGCAGGACAGATGTTCTTCACCTCTCTGCATCACAGAACTTTAAAGGCAGGTAAAGGCTTAAGAAACACACGTGTGTCCTCAACTACAGCACAGGCTCTGTACGAAGCGTTGTGCACCGGCAGCCCTTGTTCTGCAAGTTAGCCTCAGCACACACCTTCAAAGTCCTTGGATTCTTGAAAGGAACGAAGTCCCCTGTTTGGGGCTTTTTTTTTTTTTCCTTTTTTTTAAGCAGTCGTCTCTTGAATTATTGTCTGAGTCCAAAATGCCAGCTGCTTCACACCAAAGAGGGAAGCCAGCGCACAGCAGATAACTGAGGTTATCTGCCTTGCACACACAACTGCCGGAAGATGTGCAACAAACCAATAAGCCCATGGAAATAAAAGCAACCTTTTAACAGCTTTTATCTTTGCTCTCACAAATGCATTGAGCTACCTACCTCTTCCTCATGGTCTCTTGCAGCACCAGATCCTCGAGACCACTGCATAAACACCAGCATATTTCTCTGCACATGGGGTCCTGCCAGGGGGGCAGAGAAGGGCATTTAGTTCAGCCCTGTTGCTACTACAGGGTGAATAGGTACCTCTCAGCTTTAACTACGAGTGATGGCATCAAACCGGAGCAGACTTGTATCTGCTCCAACTAACTAAAGTGCTCATGACCACACTGGAACCAAAAATTTCATGAAGACACGTGCTTCCAGACTTGTGCCAGCGAGAAAAGAAAGAGTCAGAATGTTGGCGATTCTTGCTGAACTGGCTCTTGTAATCAAGTCAGTTTGAATTTTCTGGTATGTTGGGCTACATCTCTTCGCACTTCTCATTTCTGGAGAAACTGAAGGGGATCTTTGGAGCAGTAATGCAGAAATAGCACGTTCCAGTCTCAGTCATGATAAGGTCTGGTCTCCCAAAGCCACTCAGGGTTCCCTGCAGCAGTAGGAGAGAGTTAATTGTCAAGTGCTGGTGCCTGATCCACTTGCTGGGTTTGTATTCAGCTGACAGACCAGGTTTGCTTATGCAAACTGAATTGTTTCAGCCAGAATATAGTAAAGACAGGTCAGGGTCCCAACCGACCTGATAGAGCACGTGGTAAAAGGAAAAGAAGATGGCTCCTGAAGCACCCAAGCCCCACATGGGAGGAAAAGTCAGAAAAGCAGGGAACCCTCCTCAAAGCCAGGTCAGCCATAAGCAAACACAGCTCATGGGCTCAGAAAAGAACCGCAACACATACTGAGCACCGAGATCTGCTCAACTAATATATGCCAAACACTCAATAAAACAGCTCTATTTTTTTTTTCTCCCCCACTGGATGAATAAGCTTTTCTATCAGGATGCAATCAGGAGCCTAACTCCAATTTGGCTGGGACAGCCTTTCCTCTGATTAGGAACCTGGAAACCTCAGCTCAGCCTCTCACAAGTTTCTTGCTTGCAGGTAGATTCCTTGTAATAGCCCAGCAGATTAAATACAAGCATTCACTGCAAAAATCAAGGCAAAACCAGAGCTCCTGCTTGCCTATTCATACAGCTGCAGAGCGTCTTAATCAAGGGAATGGAGCAAAGGATCATTCTTCACTGGTCCCTTAAAAGTAAGGAACCGCTTTCCCTTACTCTTTTCCATCCAAATCTAAAAGACTGAAGGTGATCATTCCTGGAGTCAGAGCAAAATAACATGGACTTGTCACCTCCACGCACCTGCATTCAGGATTTGCCCGCATGCGACTTACACAAACCACTGCACTAACACAGTGCAAAACCCAATTCCATCCCAAGATTTGATAACCAAGCACGCAGCTCAGGAAACAGATCCAAAACCTGAAAGGAAGATCTGCCCAGGCCATGGGGAAGAACAGGGAGGAAGATGCAACGCTGGAAGAAGCACCGGGTTCCTGAAGCCAACAACAGCATGGATGCAATCTAGACAAAAAACTCTACATGTTGCTTTCCCATCAAGGAATTAGTGAGAGATTTAGCTTGCTGTATTTTAAAGGCTGTCCTGTACTTTGACAGAATACAGTTTGCTAGAGCAACACCAACACACCAGACAAGCCCCAGCTGTCTTCAGCACAGGGTTGGCTGAATTATTCACAGCCAGGGAATTGCCTAAACGCAGTTTAACTCATTTGCCTGCTTAATCTAGAGCACTTTCAAATCCCTCTGTATTGATCCAAGTTGCCACAGGTATTTTAACCCTCAAGACCCCAGGATGCTAAAGCAATTTTAAATATACAAATCCAACTTCCTCCAGTGTTTAAGCGACTGTGAATGAACTGCTCGTCCATCCTTACCACCAGGCACTTGCAAGGAGGAGGGAGGATTCATCCAGCTCCATCTCACATGTGACACCTGCTTAAAATGCTGAGCTGAATCAGCAGTTCCTGCCCTGGAGGAACAGGTAACCCTATTCTGAACCTCTGTGCATCACACAGCATTAATTTGTCTCTGCAAGCAAAAGGTCAGAAGCAGGAAGGAAACAGAACAATTAATTAGCTAGCATTAACTGCTGGATTTGAGACCTGCTATCTCCCTCTCTCCCCCCCGCAAAAGACACATCCAAAGACACCGAGGCTAAAGGATCGCTCCTTCAATTACAAGTAATACAGTAAACCCCCTGGGTTTGTCCTGGCTTTGGTCACCAGAGCTGTCCATCTGCCCCCAGCCAGAAAAGCACACATCCTAATTAAAGGCAACATGCGAAAGCCTAAGGCAACAAAAGTAAAAAGATTCACTGGAAGCATTTGGCAAGTGACAAAAAGGCAGAACCTTTCAGTAACAACAATTCTTGGAGGGAAAAGCTGAAGTTCATGGGCACCACTGCTGGAAGGCTCTTTTAGAGGAGAGTGTTAAGTATCATCAATCGGCGGATTTAAGCAGTGGCTGGGAAACGTCAAACGCTGTCAAGAAACAACAAAGCTCTCTGCAGCGAAGCCCTTAGCAAGGGATGCTCATCTCTGAGAATGCAGACTGATGGGCCACCAGCCCCACCAACACAAAACAGCTTATCAGCAGGGGGTAGATAGAATACAGTGCCCTCAAAAAAGGAGAAAAAAAAATAAATAGGTGAGCCCACTGTGACATCCAGCATCTCCCTCCAGAATCTGCCATCAGGAATTCTCTCAGAGCTCCCAGCCTTCAGGAAGCTGCACTCAGCCCATTTCAAGGAAAAAAAAATTACATATATATTACTTAACTCCATCAGGAGTCTTCCAGGAATTCTCCCACCTCATAAAAAAAGAAATGAATGGAACATTATTTTATCCAGTTGTTGCGAAGCAAAATAAAACCAAGCACTGCAGCAGCGAGACAGCTATCACTGGAGGAGAGATCTTCAAAGCCTTGCCTCCAGCTCCCAGCTGCATGAATTGCTTTATACCACCTTGTAAAAAAAACCCAAAACAAAGCACCTCCTGCAAGTTACCAAAAGAAACAGCATTAAGGTTTCCCATAGGATTAAGCATTGGCTCGAGAAAGCTCCATCCTTTGGGTACCTACAGGAAATCTCCAGCTCCAGTTTAACCCCTGCATCAGGCTGGTCTTCTGAAATTGCAGTGAAAAGAGCTTTAGTAAAATCAGTTAGACCAGAAAACCTTCCTCCCTTATTAGCTCAAGCGCTGGTGCCTCTCACCAGTTTCACTTCCACAACAGCCAGTTGGCCTACAGCAAGAAGAGCTCCGGAGTCTGACCAGGGGACGAGGCAAAGCCTGGGGAAGCTGAAAATAATCAAAAGGTTTTGTGAAACCAAGCCACGATCAAGATGTTTTTCTATCCGTACAGATGTGACTGTACTTGGAACGGCACAACGTAAAAATCCACGGTGCAGAGAAAGCAGGAAAGCTTTGGAGATGAGCACTGCAAACTCTTGAAAAGCCAGTGGAGCACACCTCCTCCTGGGGGTGGCCAACTCTAATTGCCACATTGCTTCCCAGTAATGATAGGGGGAAGAGAGTCAGGACAGCTGCAAAAAGTAAATGAGACTTCTCAAAGAAGGCAGGGGGAGAAGGAAAGAGAAAATAACCAAGATCTTTTTACCATGCTATTTTGTGACAAGAGCCATCAAAACACACGAGTCGGTGATGGAGAGGTAGGGAGAACAGTCTGGATTTGACAAAACAGTTCAGACAGCAAGAAATCAGAAGGAAAATTAACATCCGTCAAAAAATTACTTTTGCTTTGCCCTAGAGGTACCTCCGAGTCACAAGGCAAACCTCCCACCCTGCTGCTCAGATGCAGACCAAGACCACTCCTTTCCTGAAGGTGATGGCCACAGCTCCGAGGCAGGAGGAGGGTGGGACACCATCCCATGTCCAGCTGCTGAACCCGAGGAAGAAGAGCTCCCTCCCTCCCCGACGCTCTGGCTTCGGCAGGTGTCAGAGCGGGCTGTGCTGCTCAGTCGTGTACGGCAGGATGGGCAATTGCCCACGGGCTTGTCAGAGCCACAGCAGAAGCTAAATCCAAAGCTCAGTCACCTCAAACTTCCTCTTATGCTCTGGTTTTATAGAGGTAATCAGAGATTTTGAAAACAACTCCGCATGACTCACGTTTTGTGCCAGTGATCCTGTCTTCATTAGGGTCTGCCCTCTTCCCTCAAGAAAAAAAAATAAAAAACAAAAACAAAGGGCAGGGAGGAGACTGAGCAAATTGCTTCCCTTCCATGGGGAGCATTTGCTCAGCCCTCCAGCACTGGGAGGTAAATTATCTCGTGGTGCAAGGGCACCGAGTTCAGCTAGCAAAGAGCTTGGCCCAGGTCTTCCTTTTTGATTCCTGCTTTCTAACAAGCATCCCATCACTGAGCCAGGATTTCAAAAAAAAAAAAAAGATAAAAAAAGGCACAGACACAGCTGAGGAGAACCAGGCTTCCACTCCCTCCCCTCTTGCCTTCCACAGCAGACCTAACACCCAGGATAAAGATCTGGGAGTCATCAGACATAACATCTCATTTATTCCTTACAGCTGCCCCTGTTCTTTCCCCCATATCATTATGGTCAAAACACACGGCAATTACAGTCCCCCCTGCGGGTACATATTCTCCACGAGGTTTTGAAGTGCAGCTCTGAAACAGAGCTCCAGCTAAATAGAGCTGCCAGCTTTGAGGATCTGCATCAGCTTCGAGATCTGCATCTCAGAGCTTAAGCGGGAGGCGGGCAAAGTCCTTGACAAAACATCAGGCTTGCCCAACAAGCCACCTGGGACAGATTTCTGTGCCCTCTGCCCTGCTCTCTAGCAATTCCCTTCACCACATCGAAGGTGTGCGACGTCCAACAGTGCAATTGGATGAATTGCTCCCTCTTGGATCTTCACAGGACTCCTGCTGTCACTGTATTGCCTCCAAAGCTCTGTCTTGCTCCTGCAGAGCAAGGTTACCCCAAGTGTTTGCACATGAGACAAGTTTGCCTCCTGTTTTACAGTCAGCTAAGGCACAGATTGAGCCCTGAGCAATTTATGGTGCTGATTTATGGTGCCTGTGGCTACAGCTCAGGTATCCGTGCGTTTAGATAAATCCTTTGTCCTGAGCAAGTACCAGACTCTGCAACAAGCAGCGTTAACAACGTAAGAGACAATCCCCACCCCAGAATAATCATGAACTAAACCGGTTATCAGCATCAACTCAGAAAAAGGTACCTGACTTTTCACCACGAATGAACTCAAAGAGCACAGAAACTGAGCAGCCAACTCAGACAAAAGGCCAAGACTAGAAAGGAACACCCTAACGACACAGTCAGAGTGACATATCACTCAGAGTGGCATATCCTGTTACCTGCCAAGGACATGATCCCGAAAGCACAACTGTTCACAATTCAGCTTTTTCCACAAGGAACAACGGGATGGAGAAGTCTGTGACAAGGATAGAACGTGTGACATGGATGAGACAGAAGCAAGACCAGCAGGCTTGTCAGCTGCCAACTCAACACCTGGCAATGACAAAAAAAGCAAAGGAGATTCTAATTGCTTTTAAAACACCAAGAAATAACTGCCTACTTGCCTGAAGCTCGAGTGGAAAACCCCTTTATAACGCCAAATTAAACTCTGCGATGTCCTGGTGACCCTGTCCAATCCACCTTCAAACAAGATCACCCTTCTGCAAGACCTCAGCTGCTTCACCTGCGAGACTGAGCACCTGACAAATCTTTCCCTGCCAGTGGTCCCCACTGCCTCTTCGGAGCCATTACATTTTCATCATCACCTTCCAGATGCCTGCTGCTCACCAAGGTCAATTAAGGATGAAGGATGAAGGCAAACAGGACAGTGACAACAGTACCCAGAGTAGGGTATTAAATAACTGCCAGCAGAGCCCTGAAACAGAAGCGAGACAGCAGGACGTGACCATACACAACGCAAACGCGGTGCGAGCAGGGTAGCAATCTGCTCCCCGGGTCTGGAAAATCCAATCCCCGCAGCCAGCAGCCCTACTCACACCCACACGCTTCCTCCCTTACATTTTAAGGACAGGGGAGCTTCACCCCGATCCAGATCGAGCCCACCTCTGAGCTGCAGCGCCATATTTTGAGGTGCTCCTTCTGCTATGGAACATTCTTGGTATCAAGGCACCAAAAAAAATGAGACCATCACATACACGTGCAAGGGTGGGTGCAAGGCATCCAGACATACTATTGCAAACAAAGCCACAGAGCAACAAAACCTGTCTTACCCTCACAGCACCAGTGATGCTTGTGCTACTTTTCCTACTCAAGAGGAATCTTTCCCGACTGTCCGGTTCACTAAGTAAGAAATACACAGTCTGTGTCAAACTCTCATTATTATTTTCCTTCTCCAGCACTGCCAGTTCCAGGGTGAACATCACTGCTCCACAGTCACAGCTCATTTTAAAAGTGATTGCTTGGTTTGCTTTTTACAGTGTCTATTTGCCGCGGTGCTTTGCACTTCTAGGCTTGTCTTTTCAAATTCTTCGCAGTTACAGGCGCTAACCAAAGAAACATAAAAAAAATAAAAAGCTCTCTTCATAAGACAAACAACCAAGGATTTCATGAAAGTCCAATATTGAAAGTGAGATCTGAGAGACTGTTCTGCAGTTCAAGCAGAGCCCGCAAAAAATAACACAGCAGAACCGCAGAGGCTCCCATCAAAACATGAGAAGCCTTTACGGATCCTTGGCTTTTTTTCTTTTTGTTTTTAACCCTCAGCTTCACACCAGGATCCCAGCCCACACCCACGCCTGCCACACCTCCTCAACTGCAGCTTTCAGACACACACACGTACCTCTTCCACTCGGTTTGCCAGCGAGGCCCTACTGAAGCGGCATCACCATGCCTTGTTCTGCTACACTGGATCAAAAATTAGACCAATTTGTCCACGCTTATAACTCAAGACCTTGCTGCAGAGGCCTGGGAAGGCATCTCAGTATAGAGACAGCTGCTCTGAAATTAATGCATCTTGCACCAGCAGAGGCCAGGCCTTAATATTTCAGCAGGAGCCAAGATTTCATGCGCTGGCCCTATTCCAAAAGCTTACGCTTCTCACATCACATGCGCTAGAGTCAAACAAAGCATTATGGTTCAGTCAATTTTTTCTGCTCCACATATCTCGACAGGCAAAAGAAACAGGCTTCTGAATTTGAAATGGAGTCTCTGAAGTTACTGCGGAGCTTCGCTTCCCAAAAAGCAAATATTTACAACCACTAGCACCAGCTGCCTCTTTTCTTTTCTCCTCCATTTCATTTCCAGATGCATTGTTGGTGCATCTGCTCTATTAATTAAAACTGATTTACACAAGACAAAATTGGATCCTTAATAAAACCCTTCGGTGGAAATGAGCGACATCTGAAAATTGCACTGACGTCTTCCAAAATTCCCATGTCCCATTTTCTCACCTTTGCTGCTGGAGAAGTGTTTTGCTCTGCTCAAGTCCTTAGGGCATTCCTACAGCTGAAAGCAAACGAAAAAAAAAAAAAAAAGAAATTCAGCCTAACCTGACTCACTCTCAGCTCCTGCCGTCAATGATGAACATGGTGAGCATCAAGGGGAAGGTGGGTGGCGTTTGGCTGTTTGTTTCCATCATCCGACTGGTTGTCAGGCTCAGGGTTACTTACCAATCCCTGCCTTTCGGTATCGCAGTATCTAGAACTTCACCCAAACGTTGCTCAGAAGGGCTTGAGGAGGGAAGAAGAACATACAGACAGGATGGGCTCACCTTGCACCTCCCTCTGGAAACAAGACAAACCCCCTCTAACTACAGAGGAGGTCCTGCTCACGTTTTCCCCCAATTCATCCCCTATCTGAACACGTTTGAGACCCGCTGGCTCTCTGAACAGAACCTTGCCCTCCCAGTCTCTGCAGGACACATCAGCCACAAAGGCCACCTCGGTCACCCTGTCTTAATCCTGGCTGCAATCTCACCTCTGCTGTGAAAAGCCACTGAAGCAGAGTCCTTAAAAACCCCCCTTCTCTGCCTTTGCGGGGGAAAAAATAAACATACAAGCCGCCTTTAAGAGCAGATGGTGTCTAAAGGAAATTACAATAATTAAGCTTCAGAGTTGTAGATTTCCAAGGGACTACTTCGCTCCAGCACGAGGCCTCTAGGCCAGCGCAGCAGTTATTAATGATAAGTTTCACCACACTTTATTAATTGCTAATTACCGCTTCATTACTTCCACTCATGCTCCCGAGACTGCTGCTGTCACCGCTGCCTTCGGGAAACGGTTCAGGCCACTTCAAGACTGCAAAGAGTGATGTGATGAGCAAAGTCAGTCATTGAAACGTACGTAGGTATTCTCAGCCCCTACATGTGCTTAGACCCAAATCTCTTCTGAGGTTCGCTACACTTGCTAAGGGCACTTTTTAATCCACCTTGGAAGAGGTCTGTAGCTTCTCTTTTAGCTCCCCTTCAGCAAACCCCGCTGTCCCGGCACCCAGCCAGCCTAAGGAAACACGGCTCTCCTGTCTGTCCCCTCCGCAACCCGCCGAGAAACTGAATTTCACGTTCGAGGTTAACCAGCTTCCTATTCTGACTCTACTCCAGAAGGTTTGAGCAAGCACAGTTGGGATCTGGTCTCCGTTCTTCCACGCAGAGCAGCGATACTTCAGGCGGAAGGTGCAGGAATTGAAAGCTGGACAAAATCCACAACTTCGAGCAGGTTTTCAAGTTGTATTTCAGGACAGAAGTTCCACAAAATTCGTCACGCAATTGAGAGCCAAACCACCTATACAAATATAAATTTCTGGGCTTGTACTACCCTGTTTAATAATGGAAACAAATCCAATTTAGCTTTTATTCAGCACCCGTGCTATTACCTGTGTGTTTTAGGCATAACTGTACTTCTCCATAAATCTAAATTTCATTAGCACCCTGAAATCAATTACCCGGTGATTTATAGTTAAGGCCATAGTACTGACAGTTATTAAACACCGAGCCTGCTCTGGTATTTCTACACAAAGCACAAGCTCACTCTGGCTGAGGTCTAGCCTCTCTGGTGTTGCCACCGAGCAGATCCCACTCCCGATATGTTATTCCTGAAGCCCTTTCACAGCCTGTGCTACCACTCAACACCGATTCCAAGAGATGCAGCAGGGCTGGTTTTGCAGGTGGCTCCCGTGATTCCAAGGTCCCCAGCTGCAGCAGGGGTCTGCTCTCAGACCCCACACTCCCCCACAGGACACTCATCTGTCAGAGAGGATCGTTATTTGAGGGGACACGTAGCTACTCGGCAGCCACCTCGGAGTGGAGTTTAATCGTGACCCCGAGACAGATTTCCTAATATTTCAACTTGACACCATCAAGTCACCAACCTGGGACAGTCGCCTGATTATAAATCAATTATTTAATCACTAACTCTCAAATTAAGGCACTTCGACAACCGCAGTCGCTTTATTCTTCAGCGTAATTGAGGTTTCATTACCGACTGGGTCCTTGTTTTGAGGCACAGGTACCTGACAGCCTAGAACCTGAGGGTACCTCCGCATGAGCTTTTTTTACATCAGGCAGCATCTCTCTGTTCACCTCTTCACTATAAAAATAATGATGCCTGCCTTCAGCAACAAATAAGATCTGAATATCGATCCGCTTCTCCCTGCTATCCCCCAATTTGGACAAATCAATCCGCCAACAAGTGACAGTCACTTCTCCCTGTTATCCTCCCCAGCTGGTGCTTTAACAAGCAAGTCACCCTCATTCTGTAAAGATCCACTTTAATAGACGTCTTCAAGATTCTTACGGAGGAAAAAATATTGTTTTAATAAAAGGGGTCACTAACTGTGGCGCACTAGTTTGTTACAGGTAAAATTTCATCTCCTGAGTTTCGCTGGGGGACACCGAGGACCTGACACAACACAGTAAGAAAGAATTTGCTAAAGATCAGTCCAGCCAGGGCGAGAGCTGATTTGCTTTGCGCTCAGCGATCCGGCTTAGCTTTCACCACCGACTACTCAAATCCAAAAAGCAGCAGGCACGCTAACGTACTGAGATCTATCAAAAAGTCAAATAAGATATATAATCAACATAATGTAGTGCATAAATTGACTTTAAGGACTGAAGAAGTCACACACGCAGTTTTTAAGGTCCACAGCAGCAAAATGAAGACATCCTCCTTTTCCCTTTGCTTTCTAATCTGCCATTTCACATGGTTTTAGGCACTGTTTTTATGCTGTTATATTGGGGACGCAGATATTTCACAGAGCTGCTTATGAGTTTTTAATACAATTCTCAGCATTTACATTTCCCTGTAACTCAGTAAAAAACACATTAAATATTTCCACCAAAATCAACCTGACAAGCCTCCTAACGGGCTCTTCCAACCCTGCCCCCCTATTTCAGAGACGATTCGCTTCCAAAATCCTCACGTCCCCTGAAGTACGCTTTGACATTAACAGCCTAGAACTCCACTAAAATCAAGCAAGACAACACTGTCCTGCCTTTCAGCACATATTTAACACCATTTCCAACGTAAAGATTTCCCCAAACACCTACCAGCTATAAGAAAATTAAAGTATTGGAACAGTACACACTTCTGTCATCTCATACCTCCGGGACACAGAGCGATCTCTCCCCGGCTCTCTAGTTTGGAGATTGCTCCTAAAGAGAAAGGCAATGAAAAAAAAAAAAAAAAAGGCAAAAACCCCCCAAGCATTAGCATTAATAATGGCAATCAAAATTAGTTCGCAAGCGGTCTCAAGACAAATTGGATGGCCAAACCAAAAGACAACCAGCTGGAACCCTTGTCGGTACAGCAGAGCCAATCCTGACAAATAAGGGACCCAGCCTCTCCTTAATAACACCACTCAGTGATTTTTCAGTTGTTTTCATTCTCTTTGAATGAAAACACTCGGATAAGGATTAATAACAGACTCTGCAGACAAAAGTACAGCACATAACAGCCTCTTCCTACCAGAGTGGCTCTCACAGCCACAAGACGCAGAAGATCCTTAAGACAAGGTTCTTGCTGTTAGAGCAGGTGACAGCAATGACACCGGGGACACAGATTGCAAGGCTGGGTGACAAGTGGGCTGTGTGCAGGTCTCCCACACCCTGCTTTGGAAGCGGGGTCTCTCCCTGAGCTGGTAAACTGCAAAGGGAAAGAGAGAAGTGAGAATTAAACATCACTCCCCACGGAGCAGGCTGCTCCACCGCCCCTGGATCCTTCACTCGTTGAGGATGGATCCAAATGGCAAGGTGAGGAGACTGTAGCTGAAAAAGGAAAAAAAAATTAAACCTCCCCAAGCTTCTCCTTACTGTGCCTCATTACTAAGACAGAACAAACCAAAGAAACACATAAGTAGTAAGATTCAAAAGCTAAAACACTTTATTTTGTCCAAAAAACATTTATTTTCCTTCCTTTAAAAAGCCATTTAACACTCATTAAGACCAAATGAAAACACACAATAGCCATTGTAAGCCAAGATCTACTTGGAAAAATATATACACATCCCTCAAAACAACGTAAAGCTTCGTGGCTGTGCAATCCTGGGGGTTTCCACACGTGCGAAAATGAACATACCTGTGCGTACAAGAAAGGCAGCACGCAACCAGTCACCTAGTTATTGCCTCCAAACCTTTTTTAAAAGGATTTTTAGCAAGGAAAGGCTGGCAAACCCCAGCAGCTGCAGGTTACATGAGCCTCTCCTGGGCCAGTGGAAAAGTTTCCTGCATTTAAATGCCTCCTTAAAGGTTCTGCTTGCTCTAAGTGCCTACAGCCACCGGTTAATTCTTTCAGCAAATTTTCATTCGTGAGACTTGAAATCAGATCTGGGCCCATAAGGGATCACAAGAGAGGGCTCGGCAGCAATCCAAATTATTGCCCGAAGAGCAAGCAACAAACAGCCAAGGGCCGAGCGCTTTCCTTGCGTAAAACAGCTCCCTTTGAGGTTTTGTCAAGCGACCGAAGCGCACAAAGAACCGGAACTAGAGGACATCAGCACAGCGTCCGTGAGAATAGCTGCGAGAATGAGACGGGGAAAAACAAAAAATTAAATTAGCAGGCTTTGGCAAGGAAATTTTAATCTCGCTCTCTGCTCAAAGCACTGAAAGAGAGACTGTTGCTCAACAGCAAAATGGAGAGGCTGCTGTTTCAAAATGAGAAATTAGCAGGCAAACCCATTTCACGCCGCCCAAAGTGGTCAGAAAGTCACACAGGATTTCTCCCCCGCCAGTCCACTATTAAAAATTAATCAACTGTGAATTAAAGGAATGTCAAAAGACAAGTTTTTAGGGGTGCTAGCAGGAGGCTCTGAGGCTTTAGCTTCCAGTCAACCCAGGATTCAACGTTATTCTGCATCCTAAAGTACCCAGCTCAATGGCCAAAAAAAAAAAAAAATACAATTAAAAAGTGTATTTTTCTTTCCTCCTGCTTTCCACACAAGGTAGTATTAATCCCTTCCCATTAAGTCCCAAGTTGGTTTTGCAGCTGAGCACAACTGCGCCACGTATTGTACTTTCACAACTAGTAATTTGATAGATCCAGCTTAAATGAGGATGAATAGACATCAATTAGTCCCATTCTAATAGACTACCAGCTCTCCTACTATAAATCTCATTTAGTTCTGTAGAAATTACATTGGGGAGCCAGTGGCAAGAACACGTGCAATCTGTGCACATCCCAACGAATCTAAATACAACACAAAAGTAGTAAAAAGAGAAAGTCTCTTAAGTTTAATGGGATTCAACTTTTTGTTTAAAAAAAAGGAAAAAATAAAAAAAGCAGTATTTTCACTTAGAGCACCCAATTAATTCAAAAATGGTCAGTATTTTCACTTAGAGCACCCAATTCATCCAAGCCTCGTGTGACTGATTTCAAAATATTACGCTGCCTTAAAACAAAAGATATAAAACATCGGTCCTTCACTGGAAACCTGCAAGAGCAGGGCTGCAAAACTCAGTTTAGCTCAAGTTTGCACGAATCTCCATCGCTTCATCATCAACTTATTCGCTCCATCCCCTCGTTTTCCCCTGGGTGAAACCTGAAGCTTCTTATTAGGAAAAAAAATACCCGATTCATCTTCAAACAGGTTAAAAAAATAAAAAACAGACAGGATAAAAAAAAAAGCAGACAGGATACTGAGACATTTCATCAGGTGTCACGCAAAAATCGGCCAAAAACTGACAGCCCAGATGAAGGCAGGAGTCATCAGACCCTCTCTCCACAAAGGTTAACACATTCCTCCCGTGCGTCCTTACATATTCCAAAAGTCACAACAGAAATGAAGTGTCACTCCTCTCCGAAACGTTCGGTCTAAAGACAGCCGGGACACCGCAGGATTCTTGCAACTCAAAGGACAAGCGTCACTCCTAACTTGGAAACTCCTGCCATCAAAACAGCAATAATAATAAAAAGTCCCTCCTAACCACGTCCCTTCTTTTTGAGCAGAAGGAGCAGCCACTGTCAAAGCATAATAAAAAAAAGCTTCGATTAAAAAAAAAAGCTTCAAAGCAAAGTGGGCATCAGAATCCACAAGATTTCCTTCAGTTTAGAGATCAGTCTTTCCACAGGAGAGCTTGCACAAATTTTTTTTTTTTTTTTGGGGGGGGGGGCCGTACTTCCAACCAGGATTATATTACCCCACCAGCTCAGTTTAATGCACCTGGAAGTGCACAGTCCTACCTCCCCCAAAGCTTTCTGACCATCTAAAGTGTCGTCTCCTAAAAATAAATGAAAAAAAAGGAGAGTGACTATACAGGAGACAAGGGGACAGAAGGAATCTTAAGTAATTCTGCTTAGTTTCAGATACACAAAAGAGACGAAGGAAAGCTTGAAAAAATAAATGAGTTTTCTCTCACCGTCTGTCAGTCACCTCAGGATTTTACCTTACGTACAAAATACTAATCTAAAAACACCAGACTAATATTAGTGAGAAAAGAAGTTATTTAAGTGCCTACTAGATGAGATGCTTCTGCCTACTCATGCCTCCACGGCAGAATATCACAGTTTAAGCACACCCATGCACTTGAAATCCCTCTTCTAGCCCTGCCTTCAGACTCGTCTTCTCAAACGCTTCAAAGCTCAGCAGGAGTTTCGAGAGGCATTAATCACCTCCAAAAAGCGGCAGAGACAAAGGGTTGTCTTTGATGGCCAACACCTCCATCCTGCTTCTGTTTCAGGTAAAGGCGACTTTTACCAACAGACTTTGATAATGTCTCACCACTCATTCTTCTATAATATTTCTTCTCCCCTTCGCTGTTTGGGTTTTTTAATTCCTCAATGAATGTCATCTGCGGCCCTGCTCGGACTCTTGAGTTTACAGGAGAAAAAAAAAAAAAGTGATTTACAAGAGAAACTCTTATTATACGTATCTCCCAATCTGTAGCCTCTTTCTTCCTGGTGCAAGAGAAGCAGCATGACTCAGCTCACAGCAAAAAAAGGCAAGTTTAAGTAAATTAAAACGGACAAGGACCAGTCTCAGAAGCTTTTGTCTGGCTTCTATTTACATGCAACTGTAAGACCCAAGATTTTTAGAAAAATGTTACAAATGAAGTCAGACCTGAGCCATCAGCTCATTCACCTATCAAGTCCCTAAACAAAAAAAAACTGTTAAATGCATTAAACTCTGCCCCACGGGGCAAGAAAGCTTATTATATGCACAGCACCTCCAGACAAAACACTTTTTCAGCAGTGCTTTTAATCCCTTGCCAGTAATCAATTATCCTTCAAGCTCCCCCATTATATAATTAGAAGTGCTTCCAGAAGGTGACTGGTAATTCATCAGGAGACTACATTTTCCTTCCAACTAACACCACTCCTTCGACCGTTTCCTCCACGTATCAACAGCAAAGCTATTTTCCCTTTAAATATCATTTCTCTCCCCGAGCAGCTTTTTCCACATAAACTACCAACTTCAAGTTAATACACACAAGCGAGGCCTCAAAATTTAGCTCTCAAAGGAGCAATAAAGAAAATAAAATTGGACTCCCTTAAACAGCCAGTAATGTCACCATTTTTATCCTTAAGGGGAACCAAGCGAAATCTTAATCGCACTTTCCCAAAGAAAGTTATCACGTATTTCTTGAGCTTAATGCTCCTGCGGTGGCATCCAAAGCAGTTCTTGATATACACATCTGCGTGGGATCATGTTTTCAGCCTCGAAAAACATCTGCAGCTCCTCATTAACAGCTGCTGCCACAGACAGACGCAAGTCTTCACTTACCCAGAAGTCCCACACTATTTTAAGGAGGGCCCATAAGCCACAAAAATCAGGTTCCAACAGCCCATTCGTCAACATCCAGCCAAAACCGTGTGACAACCCGTCCAAAACCACACGGCCGGCTGTTCTTCGCACAAACAACGTGAAAACCAAAGAGCATCTTTCCCCAGACACCTCTGCTACTGCTTACAGGCAGCTGCCCGCTCACAAGATGCTCATCCCTCAAACGTTACACGATCCTTGCACGCTGCTCCAGCGTTCCAGCCCAAACCACCAGTTCGGCTTCCACAAACCCCGGGGAGGAAGGCAGGCGTGTCACAACGCTCATGTTTCACCCTGCAGAAGAGGGCAAACGTCACACAACAGAGTCCCCCCCTCCAGCCTGAGGCAACACGTACAAGACACCACAATGCCTCTCAAGTTCTGAACCACACGGCACACAAAGAAATTCGCTCAGGGAGAGCTGACAGAGAAGAAAGCTTCTCCGCTTCAATCTGTGTCCCTCCCGAGTCCCCCATGCCCAAGATTTACCCTCAAGTTTCTGTATGACAGTACAAGAGAGACTGTAAGCTCAAAATATCCAATGCTAAGGTTTTACGGTAACATCACCCTTGCATTAGCGACGCTGTTAACACCTCCTAACCTGTGAAACAAGGTCTAGCAGCAGCTTGCTCAATTCTAGAATTATTCTAAAGTGAAACATCTCCAGTCATTTGCTGCTGCTTCGCTTGCATGATCAAATGGAGCTGTCTCTTTGCGACGGCCGTGTTCAAATCCCACAAGAACTCCAACAGTTTGCCCTGGAGAAGAACCTCCATCGGCACAAACTGTAGAACCTGCTGCGGAGAGCCCGCGTCCAGCAAAGAGCTCATTAGTTTGTTCAGATGCTGTAGATATTCGACAACCGGAATCGGGAGGCCTCGGTAACCGACACAGAGCAAAGCGGCGCTAGTCCTCAGCGGTTCGTGGGAGGTTGGACAAGCAAACGTGATGTATCTGAAGCAGCAATGCAGAATAAACACCAGGCCAGCCGTGAAACGCGTAAAACACGAGAGAACGGGCAAAATCAAGGCATCCCCCATTGCAAGCTGATTCAATGAATGCAGAACACACTCCAAAAGCTGCTGCTGGTACTTCGGTTCTCCATCGTAAAGCAAAGAGAAGCTGAAAGTCAGCAGCTTGGCTGAATCCAGGAGCTTTATTTCCATACCAGGCTGGCTTTCGGTATCACAGGGGGAAGGAAAACCCACCGCGAGGCACTTGAATTGGTCACCACACCTTTCACTTAGGATTTCCTGATGACCCCTGGAAAGATCAGACACTTCAGCCAGTATCAGCTCCCCAGAAAGAACTTCACAGGAGTCACAAGTCTGCAGCACTTTACTTTTCCACCTCCCCTTCATCAATTCCTTCATAGCTTCATTAAGACTTTCTAAGACCTGACCATCACAAAAGGGAGAACATTTTACCACTGGTAGCCTTTTTCCTTCCAAAATGTACCACAAGCTACACTCGAGGTTGGAAGTCGATCCTTCCAAGATGCACATTTTACCAGCATTATTTAAACTATGTTCTTCAGCCCAGTGACTGAAATAGCCCTTTGCCACTTTATCATTCCACGAAAGGGCTTCCAGCATCTTCCTCTCATTGTACGTCCTAAAATATTTGTTTCTTTGCCCAAACCATTTTGCATTCGTGCTGCAGCCAGTCTGAGATTTCTTGACAAGCCAATTATTTTTGGCAATGGGTTTCATGTGGAGTCTCTGCATGAAGAACTGCACTGCACAATCTCTTAGTTTGTTCAGTTTCGTCTGCTCTGCTTCTTCCATGCGCTCAAAGAGGTGGATGTTCTCGGAGATAGTCTCTACCTGGCATTTGTGGAAGAACACGCAGCACTCCTCGTGTATCTTAAGAAAAGATTCTGGTAGCATATGCTTGGGAAAGAGGGCCTTGTTGACCATTTCTGTCCCAAAGTTCTGTATCATCTTAGAAAGCAGCAGATGAATGCTCTCTCTGCCCATATAACGAAGACAAACCACATAGGCCTCGGAGTTCCCAGCTTTGCTAGTGGCTGGCTTAAAGACATGGACCTCCTCGAAAGAGCAGTTCAGCAGAAAGAGCAGGTTGGTAGAACAGTGTTCAAAGAGGGTGAACATCTTCAAAACAAAGGATCCTCCAGCACCCAGGATCATTAAAGCAGTGACTGTTTCACAATAAAGAAGGGGTGAGACAAGAGCCTCCTGCTCCCCTGGATTTCCCTGGCAATCAAAGCTGCCGTCAGCAGTTACCAAGTGAACTGTGGCCATATTACTCACAAAGTTCTTAAGGCCAGTTAGATGTTTCAACGTCATCACATCGCCGGTGTTATCCGGGCCAAAGTACCACCAAGGCAACGTATTTGCTATAAGACGGTCATCCATGATCATCATAAGGGTGTCGTTTGCTTCGTGGTACGGGTTCAGAGTGTTAGCTACCCAATTCCAGTCACAAGGGACGCGGTGGGACTTCAAGTAGTGATTAAGGCTGGCGATAAAAGCCCCGGGTGCTTCGCAGAGGTGGACAGAATTCAGTTCTCCGTCTTGGAGGGCTTCTTCGGGGAGAAGAGGAAAACCGCACAGGATCTCATGAAACTTGCACCACGCCTGCGTACACAGCTCAGCATTCACAGATTTCTTCACATGAGCAATTATTTTCCCCGCTTTATTCGTAAATGAAGTGTGCTGATGCCACTCCTCCAGGTTCTTATCACTCAGCTGATTCTTCACTTCATTCATGGAGTCCTTCAGAGCCAGGAGTGAGTCGAATTCCTTGTGATCACACGTAAAAGCATCACTCGGATCTGGCAGCTGCCATTCGTTATTCACTGGCTTAGTGTAAGTAAACTTCTTTCCAAAGAGCCTCTCGACTTCAGAAAGAACTTCAGGATCGAACTTTTCAAGGTTTGCAGTCTGGTCAACATGAGGGTTCTTACACTTGCTCATTCTTGGATTGATTCACAACCTGGAGAATGACACAGGAAAACAATGTCACTCCAACAGTACACGTATACAAGCAAAGCTTTCAGAAAAAGTAAAAAGCTTCTCCTGCTTAGTGTGCATTTCAGAATATGATAGAATATTTCACGTGAGATACTTCACAGAATGAGGAAAATACAAGGGCTATCCTGAAAGAGCCTATTTGGAAACCAGAGTTTCACAGGTTCAATCACCCTTGACACTATTTACAGAGAAAAGTGACAACAAGCTGGCTGCTGCTTTGGTTCTTCACTGTTTTCCAAATATTCCACTCACTACCTAGCTCTAAACACTTAAATACAAACACCTCAGTCACAAAAGGAGAACATATCACAAGCTATAGAAATAAGCGGCCCACAAATCTTTACCTGAGAGCTCCAATTATGGAGAGCACGGAGCCACAAAGGCAACTCTGAAAGGAAGCACAGCTGTTCCTCCTTATTTCCCAACAGCTAACCCCCACACCTCTTCCACCAAACCCAGCATGTTGCTGGCACACTCGCTAACAGCTGAAGAACAGAACATTAGGGGCTGGAAGGGACCTCAAAAGATCATCTAGTCCAGCCCCTCCGCCAGAGCAGGATCACCTACAGCAGAGCGCACAGGAATGCATCCAGGTGGGTTTTGAATGTCTCCAGAGAAGGAGACTCCACACCCTCTCTGGGCAGCCTGGGCCAGGGCTCTGGAACCTGCACAGGGAAAAAGTTTCTTCTAATGTTTTTGTGGAATCTCCTGTGCTCCAGCTTGTACCCATTGCCCCTTGTCCTCTCAACAGACGCCACTGAAAAGAGCCTGGCTCTGTCCTCCTGACACTCCCCTTTGACATATTTATCAACATTCATGAGGTCACCCCTCAGCCTCCTCTTCTCCAAGCTAAAGAGCCCCAGCTCCTGCAGCCTTTCCTCACCAGGGAGATGTTCCACTCCCTCCATCCTCCCTGTGGCTGCGCTGGACTCTCTCCAGCAGCTCCCTGTCCTTCTTGAACTGAGGGGCCCAGAACTGGACACAATATCCCAGATGTGGCCTCCCCAGGGCAGAGCAGAGGGGCAGGAGGGCCTCTCTTGACCTCCCAGCCACCCCCTTCTAACACACCCCAGGATGCCATTGGCCTTCTTGGCCACGAGGGCACACTGCTGGCTCATGGCCATCCTGCTGCCCAAGAGACCCTGGTGAGGGGTTTAACACCAGCCTGCAACCAAAATCCCATCCCCGTGCTCAGCATTACAGCTCTTTGCCACGCCACTGCAAGTCCTTACACTCAGCTCTCCCTTAGGGACAAATTCAAAGTGAGAAGAGCCTTTTTTCCATCTGTGGTCAACACTAACTCAAACTCGATGTTTAAGGAGCTGTGTAAAGTGCTGAGCTTTGAGTGGACAAAGGCAGGCTCGCGCAAGGCTGCTCAGCACAAAGCTAACGAGTCTGCTGCCATCTGCTCCGGCACAAAGCACAGAACTTAGGCTCGCCAACCAGAAACCAGCCAGCCAGCGCCTACTCAAACCCAAAACGTTCATTTAAGCAAAAGAATTTAAATCAAAATTATCACGAAATCCCTCGGTATATCATTTTAACCAGGCCCCCACTCCCTCAGAGGCAAAACGCAACGATACAAACCAGTACAGCGTGAAAAACCACCACCACCGGATTAAAACCCAAAGGGTCGAAAAACTTTAGAAGCAAACGGGACGAAACAGCCAACCTAAATGCTTTTCCCCCCACAAATCCACACAGCATCTCAGGCCACCTCCTCTCATACCCACCAGCCTGCGGAAAGGCAGCAGGTGGTGAAGCACATCCAGGCGAAGTTTCACCTCTCATTTCAATTCATAAGCTTTATTTAGTTTCACTTTCCTTTACCCGGATGGATTTTGGCTTTAATCCAGTCCTTTCTCACACGGGGTGGGGAGAAGAGGAAAACCTAGGAGACCTCTAGATCCTAAAATAGTTTCACTTCATTTTTCAACACCAATCACGAGCGCAGCCTTCGAACTGCAGCTCACACCAGCTGCCCGCTATCACCCACAGCATGGCAAGAAGCAGGCAATCACCTGCTTATTCTTTTATTTGTAATAATTCTAAGTCCCCCCCCAGCCTGAACTCGATTCAAACCCACCTCGGGACTGGGGTCTCCTCCGCACCCTGCGCCTCCCCACACATCGGAGCCCCGGGCACTACCTCCCCCTCGGACCGACCCGACCCCGCAGCCACTCCCTGCACACGCTCGGGGCTCACGGGGCCGCGGCTTCCCGGCGAAACCCGCTTTCCCCTTCCCGCCCACCGCCGCGATACAGTTTCCCCCCCCGCGCCTCTCACCACGGCGCGGCCCGCCGCCTCCCTCCAGCCCGGCCCCCTCGTAGCGCGGCGCCCAGCCGAGGCGCCGAGGCGCGCCGCCAGCTCGGTCACGCGAGGCCGCGGCTTCGGCGCGGCCTAGTGGAGGCGCCGCTCTTACCCGACGGGGCTGCGGCGGGAAGAAACCAGGCAGGCCCGGCCCCTTCGCTGCTCCGCCGCCCTGCCCTCTCCTGAGAGGGCCGCCGCAGGCACCTCCCTCCCTGGGGCAGGAGGCTGCTACTTATTTCCACATAAAATAAACATGGGGGGGTTGGGGAGGGGAGGTTGGTGGAGGGGGGGGGGTTACCTTCACAGGAGAAAATCCGATTTATTTGGGCTTCTCCAGGGCAGGGAGCAGTACTGCAGCCCGAAAGAAATAAAGAAATGATTTAATTAGCGTTTACCACACCGTAATACTTACAGGCTGCAACCTGCTAGCAACCCACCAGAGAGGAAGGGCTGAGTCTATTTACCTACTGATTTGGGATGTTTGCCTTTTTTTGGAGAGCCAGACAAAGATGAACAGACACCACATCTCAGCTCACACCCTTCACACCTGCCTCCATCTCCAGAACCAGCAGCAACTCTCCTCAAAAGTTCACTTTAGCCCCTCTGACCTGCAAGCAGATAGCTAAAAAGGCAGCAAAACAGCATTAAATCTAGAAACAGGCAGGAAAGGCAAAGAATAATTGCTACAGAAGGCAGCGGGTGCAAGCTGCTCTTCAGGTTTTAAGTATTGCAGGGATTTTTCTCTACGCAAGGCGCTTAGCAGCCCGTTTGGGAGCAGGCATCTCACGACAACGTAGCATGAGTTAGCAGAAATCCTCACACTTCAACGCCAAACTTGCTGCTATTGACTTCTGCGCTCTCACATATTTCTCCTTGATAAAGCACCATCCAGCCCTAAGCCAGAAGTAGTTTTAGCGCAGAAATTAAGGGGCTCCAAAACCAACATAGCTGCGGAAAATTGTGCTGGAAGCTCAGTAATTAGAAGGAAAACTTGATTACCCACCTTAAATATAAAATAAAAATAAACTTTTCTCCTGCTCTAGATATATTGAAAAAACTTGTGTGCTATAGTCATAACTGATCAAATAAACAGACAACTTCCCTCTTCTTTTTTAAGCTACTTGTTTTCCAAAAAGGAGCAATATTGCTACAAAAGATAACAAGCTCTAAGTATAAAAAAAAAAAGTTTGCTACCTACAAGCACAAAAATAAGGCTAAAACTTATTATTTAAATTGCTTAAAGGGAAAAAAATTTTAAAGCTAAAACTGCCATATAACCCTAAAGAAGTGACGGAACAAAAAAAAATATACTTACTGCCTACTCACTCATAAATGAGGTTCAGCTGTGGGTGGAAGGTTTATATGTGTGGCTGCAATTCCTTGCACCCTTCGACTGGCCTGTTTGAAAATCAGCTTCCAATCAATCGGTATCTTTGGTTACTTAAAGATCGGAGGGAAAGCTGGGGCTGGCTAATTAAAATTGGTGAGCAGGTGGTGAGGGAGGTAGCTGAGGGTATTGTAGGTTTAAGTAGAGGTCACTCTGTTTACGCTTGATTGTATTGAGCATATAAGAGCATCAACACTGATTTTCTTAATTTTTTTTCTCTTAACTTGAAGAAGCTTGAGGCTAATGGGAAGGTAAAAAGTATGTTACAATCTGAAATGTTTTCTTCTTGTGCTTGTAGTAAAAATAGATATTTTTTCTAGTTCTGGCTTTTCACTATCTCTGTTAACGCTGCGATGTCTCAATGACCTATTTTGCATCCTCCACACTCATGCACCAGCCATAAGGCTTACACTGACCGAGTTTTGCATATAATAGATTATTTAAAGCATTGAGTTTAACTCTTTTTAATCTGTTAACAATCCTTTTTCTCTCTTTTGGAATTTGTTTGGATAATATCAGCAACAAAAGCAACTGTGACTTGGCACATGGGGTATAATGGGATGTAAATAAGACTTTTATCTTCTTGGTTCCACTCTGCTTGGCTTTTATTACAGCTTGTGGCTTCTCTGTGCTGTGATCTGCTAGACTATGAAAGATAAGAATTTTCTAAAATGCAGGGAAGACCTGTTCATCACAGAGCATGCAACACAACAGGATTCCTAGCTAGAAGAAATGTAGGTAAATAGCATGCTAAAGAAAAATATTATGCATTTTTCTGAAATTAAACTGGTAAAAGTTTGCGAGTTTTAGTTTCTTCTGATGTTTTCCTAAATCTGAGTTACAGCAGAAGTAGATACTTTTATCTTATAGTAAATGGTATCTTTCCATGTGAGATACTTAAAATTAGAATATAGCGCTTTTTTTCCTGGGTTGGCCACATTTTTGTGGAACTAATATTTTAATAAGTAAGTTGATCTCCTCTCCTTCTCCCTATCAGATGTGTGCACAGCTGCAGCAGTGAATGCCCTGAATGGTGGTACCTGCCTCTGAAGGAACTTTGTGCAGGTAAACGTCGAAAATTAGACATTAATTGTGTTTGTAATTTGGGGAGATAGCACGGGCCTCTTAAAGACAGGCAGTTAATGGCCTTTTATTTTTTTATTTTCTGTAAAAGTTCAAAGCAAATAGCAAAGGTCAAGAAAAATTCTCCAGGGAAACATTCAGCTAATCATTTCCCTGCAGGGATTTGCAAAGGCTCATCGGTTGCGTGAGCCCCACTGTGTGTGAAAGTCTTCTCAGTTATTGAGGGGGGGAGAAAAGGAAGATCATGGAACAGAATAAACTTTGGTTCTTTGCGGTCTTGATATGGGGAATTGTCCTTCCCAGGGAAAACTCATGATTTCCCAATGAAGAGGCGTACTCAGAGCTTCAGGCCAACAGTTTGCTGTGACACCAGGGTAGCAGCTTATTGCCTCTGATTAGGGGACAATATCTACTTCCAAGAAGCATCAGCAAATCCTTTATCTCTGTATTTAACTTTTTGGTAATTGTTTTCTTCTGTGACAAGCCTGAAAGCATTTTGTCCTTATTTTATAACTTTTAATATTTTTTTTTCAAGTTACTTATTGTAGGCCAGAGGAGTATCTGGCCTTTTGTAGTCTCTAGTCCACCAGGATCCGTAGCTTCTTTTCCCGCTTATCCTCGCTAAAATGTGGCAGCCTTCTACTACGTTTTCCCCTGAGCTCTCCAATTTTTCTGCCTGCCTCAAAGCACTTTCACAAGCGCACAGCCCGTCCATTCATCCCGAGCCTGATGTACTGCTTATCCCCAGTTGTACTGTTTCTATCCCTTCGGAAAATAGCACTCCCTTCCCTCAAATCCCCAAAAGATCCTTTTCTTTATACCCCAGCTCTACTGAGTGCTTTTACTTCTGCAAAGTCCCGTGGCCACGACTCTGATCTTACCCTTCAGCCTTTGACACTTCTCTGGGAGCTGGAAGGTGGGAGATGTTGGACATCTCTTTTTTCTTAATTTCCATGGGATCATTTGCTCATGGATTTTGTCAAGCTACTTTCCCTTTCTGCCTAAGTCTTATAACGGTGGTGAGTTTTTACAGAGCTGGCATAAAATTTATGAACCCTCCCTGCTTTATGAACGCTGTTCTGCCAGCGAGCATCGTGCTCTCTGCCCTAAAAGCCTTTCCCCTCCGCTACCCTTACAGGAGGGCTGGTCAGGACCGCACATTTTGGGTAGCTAGAAGCTGTTTTCTGATGTTTAGCCTAACATCTCCCCAGCTCCCTGGTGCCTGTCTTAAGTTTCTGTAGCTCTCCTGCCTCCATGGCAACATTTTTCCAGCTGTCATCGGAGCGTTGCGTAGTTTTCATTTTGCTCGGCTGCCCGTGACAAGGGTTTTGAGCATCTGGTATCTGTTCCCCTGGTCATCCTTTTCTGTGTTGCCTGTGGTCAGAGTTCTCCTTCCTGAAGATGAGCAACACCCACATCACTTCCTAGAGATTTCTATTAAAATAATCTGATGGGGAATAACTTCTGCTGTGTGATTTGGCTTTATTTACCTTTCTGCTATTGCTCCCATGGCTGTCTACAATGGCCAGTGTATGAATAATCATACAATCATAATAAATGATGAGTGTCCCAAATGATGAGTTTTCAAATCTTCATGGGTTTTTAGAGTATGTTTAGTAGGGTTTGGTTTTTTTGTTTTGTTTTGTTTTTTAACCAAACCTGGAACCCACACTTTAAGCTATCGGTGGAAAAGCAAAGTCTTCCCAGAGTTTATCCATTTTGCCTTCCTCCGGAACACTGAGGCACAGTCCTAGCTTTTCAAAGTGAAAGAAATTAAGGAGAAATGCCCCCCCCTTCCAGACAGAGATGAAGGTGGACACACAGGACCTTGCTGGGGGGAAGCTTTCTCGCTGACTCGAGTTGTCTCCACCAGGTAGGCACCCTGTTTCTGCAGCTCCGTTCTCGTTCCCAGAAGGGTGATGTGCCGGTACGTGTGAGAACACTACCAGATCATTTGATGCTGTGATAATGTGAGCACGCAGGGAAGTGGGAGACTTACCCAAAAGCATTAATTAAATGTTTTGATGAAACGCTTGCAAATTACTTCGCGCCGCTGCTTTAGATAGAAAACGCTGTAGGAGCGGAAAGTGCTGTTATAAAATTATTTCAGGTGACTGTATTTGCACCCTGCAGCAGCTGAAGTTCTAGCTACAGAAACCAGACTTGAATGACACCCAAGTCAATAAGATCGGGGTTGTAGCTAAAACTTGCTGCAGGTATTTATGTATAAAGACAATAAGAGACAGCTGAGATACAAGACAGAAGCCTGTCGATGCTCTTTCTTAAGGATTATGCAATCTATTCAATAACATTTTTTTTTTAGGTAGATCTGCTTTAGGGTACTTGTACAGGACCTGAAGATTAATTAGTTTATTTTCTTCCTTCCTACAGTGATATTGGCATGTATGCCTACAAGGCTTGAATTATTATAATTTTTTTTTCTAGTAGGGCAAATATTTAACTAGTAGTCATCCAGCCAATGCACCAATACAGACTAAAACTTGAATAATTTTTGTTGCTGTTAAATAACACACATTGCACAAAGGTAGATAAAATGGTCCCTTTCCAGTAATCCTGTTTTCCACATAAATCCAAACAAGCGAGGAGATTGTCTTAGAGGAGAACAAATTGGGAAGAGCTCTCGGGCTGTCTGATCTCTCTTGTCTGCTTTGCAAACAAGAATCAGATTAATGAACGTAATCGGATTAAGGCTAATCAAGGGAACATATCTGGGGGGTACCGAAACTCTGCTGATACAGAGGAACTGCATGGAAAATCAACATTAAGGGCCTAACATTGCTCTGTCAGTTAATTTAATGGGAGCAAATAATGGCTTGCAAAAGTCCTGGGTGCTGGCAAAGAGGCCGGGTGGATTTCCAGAGGGCAAAAAGATTTGAGGGAGCTGGGAAGCGGCTCTCAGACCCTGGCTTGAGGCAGGGGACAGCCTGCTGGGTTTTGTACAGGAAAAAAGTTGCTGAAGAATATACACCGAAGAGACTGATGGCTGAGGCTCAGAAAGACAAGAATGAGAGGGGATGACACAAAGTATAGCTGAAAAAGGAGGGGGGGGCATGTTAGGAACAGAATGAGGAAGAGGGGATGGAGGGGAAGTATTAGGTCCTTTATAGAAGAGGCATTGCGAGTTTTCTAAGAAAAAGTAAATAAGTGTGACTGTGAGGAGGAAAAGGTCAAGAACTTGAGAGGAAAGAGTGCTCATGGTTTCTGTTCAGATCCATTTTCTGTTTCTTTAGTGCTGGTTTTATCTCAACGAGTACCTGTCATCAGCAGAACTTGATGCCTGGATCCTTCTGGTGGTTATGGTCTCGAAGACCATGCTGGAATCAAAGGGGACGCTGTGGGTTTCTGCTTCCCCAAGTGAAGCTTCTCTCTATCAAAATACATTTTTTTGTTTTCTTTCCAGGCTGTGTTTATTGCCTTGCTTGCCTTTGAAGTTATCTGAGAGAATTTCCCGGGGCAACCATGGAGATGTTTCACATCGGGGTCTTCAAGACCAACAAACATAAATGGAAGGAACGTGAATGGAGACCTGAAACTGGTGCTGCCTGGTATTTTTTTATTATTATTTCTTTTAATGTCTGGCTGACTTGTCTAGGAATTGACAAGTTCTAATTGAGGTATTCTACTTGCTTTGGGCTATTTATAAAATCTAGTCCCATGTGTCCCTTCTGGATCTAGTAAGCTGTGAGTGTATGTTGTAGCTGTAGCCTTTTATCTGGGGCATGTGAGGTCTCTTCTGTACTCATCACCAATTTCCTCACATTTTTTTGGCATTCGATTGTCTTGGAAACATCTGTGGCTCTGTAAAACGTGGTTCACATCAGTTGTCGGGGTCAGACGCACCCACAGACCCGTATGACAACATTGTTTTAAGCATTATTTACATACAAAACAAAGCTAAAATTAAAAGGGAAGATGGTGGCTCCTCTGATTTTTAATTTTTTTCCTCTGTTTTCTATGACGTAATCAGCTGAACAGAGGCTTAGAATATCCCAAGGCAGTACTGCCTTTGCATACAGGGGAGGCAGTTAAATGTGAGCATAAAAAAAAATCAAAAACAACCCTAAACTGAACACCTGAGGGAAGCTGCTGACGCACCATCGCTGGGAGAGGTGGAAAAGTCTCGTCGGCTGTCACGTGGCTCGCCTCTCGCCGAGCCTGCACGCTCCCGGTGAGCTGACGCCGGCTTCCCAGGGGTTGGGATTTGCAAAGGAGCAGGTGACTCCAGCTGCTAGCTGGTTCCCAGTTGATGCGGGATGTACGCAACGTCCCTCGTCAGCTGCTCCTCGCCGGGCGGCCGCTGAAAAGGCGTGTGTGAACTTTCCGGGCTTAATCTGCATTATAACGTGTGCGGGTAAGCTTTGTGCCGAGCTCTAGAGCGTCTGTGTCATGGGGAGGGGGGGGTGGGGTGAGACTAGAAAAGCAGATGTCCTGACCATGCCCCTCCTACTCGGAGGGATTAGGGATGCTCAGAGAAGCTGGGACAGTCCTCTCCGACTCGCCAACGGAGACGGCAGCAGCTCCTTCGGGTTCAATAGGCCTCTGCTCTTGGGTCAAAGAAAACCCCGCGGCTCCGTTTTCCAGCAACCATCCCCTTCTTTTGGTTAACTGGAGAGGAGGAGGAGGATGGCCTATGCTGAGGAAGACAGGTAAGGCGCTGTCAAAGAGGGGATGCACGGCCATCCGAGCTTGGAAAGGGGCTGGTGAAACTGCATCGCTTCTCCTCGCCTTGTTTCCCTCTCCTTCCTCAATAAATGTCAGACGGGGAGTAAGCGTCTTGTTAGTGAAGAGGAATCTGGCCATCTGCCTGGGCTGGGTGCTGGTGTTCTGAAATATGGCACTAGCAGGTGACCTTGGGAGAGTTTTTTGGGCCAGAAGAGGCAAATATCACAACGTGAAGGCACACGCTGCTGATAGGTACGGGGGTGTGCCCCTCAGAAACGTCACCAGATGGGATACATCTGCTTTTTTTTTTTAAACACAGATTTGCTTCCAGCCGACCTAGGAGCACAATGAGGGTGGGGTGATTTGGTTTTTGGTTTGTTTTTGGGGGGATTTTTTTGCTATGCCATAAAAGATCTGTCATTGGTGACAGCCTTGTATTTCGCAGCAGACGGATGACAGCAATCACAATAAAGGGGATTGTGTGTTCAGCCGATCCTGTGATTTAATCCAAAGCGATGCTCCCGAGCACTATTATTAGGTGTGCATTGTTGGAGCTGCAGGGGGCTTTGCACTACGTGGATTAATTCAGGCTGTCAAAAAGAACCTCGCACAGAACCACAGATTCACGCAGTCCCAGGCTATAACGTTTTGCGTTTGATGACCTGTTGGTCAACCTCTCCGCTCCCGATGAGCAGCTGTTTCCCTCGTGTTCAGGAATGATCTGTGCCCGCTATTTCCCTTGGATGCTGTGCATCTGGGAGAGAAATAAAAGTAATATTTTAACAACTTCAGTTCGGAAGGAGGGGGAAAAAAAAAAACAAAACCCGCCCTCAAACTTTGCACAGCTCGGTCCATCCCAATGTCTTCAGGCATCAAGTGAGATTCATCCCACACGCCTAAAATTCCTGGGGATGTAGGAATAACATCCCTTCTTTATTATTTTGCAAGGTGTATGCACCTTCTTAAAAATAAGAAAGATAAAAGGGGGTTAATGGTCAAGAAGAAGAGCAGATCCCAGCGACCTCATTCTTTTCTCATGCCTGCCTCAGGTATGTCAAAGGCTTGGGTATTACATTTAAATTCTCTTGCCTCCTTCTAATTTCTCAACAAGGATTATAGTTATTTAACAGAAAAATTGGGGAGAGGAGCATTTAATGTATGTAAAACACTTTTAAAGCTTTTCTTTGGGAGCAAGGGATAATACAGTCAAGTGTCACCTTCGTTAATGGCGCTTTCATTGCTTTTGGTTATTTTGGGAGCTCATGGTACCATTGGAAAGCACAACAATACGTTGTGGTAAATAAACTCTTCCTCATTTCCAGATTTTTTCCTTTGGAAAGAATTTCAGCTAAGCGTGGCTTTGGTTTAATTCGGACGTATGGAAGCATTTTTCTTTTTGTTGGATTTGCAGGTTTATGACATACCCAGGTACTCTCGACAGGACAGTTTGTCATTAGGAGCAGAAACTTGATGTATCAGACGTTGGAGAGGACTTCTAGCGGGAGCTGGATGCCTAGGAGGTGACAAACTCACAGAAAACACTCGTGCAATAACTACTTACCTTGTCAGTATAAAGAAAGAAAAACTGTAGAACCTTTGAGTATCTCACACCCCGGTTGGAGGAACCAGCTGTGAATTGGCGATCAAATCCTCTTTCTCAACGGTCCCAGACCTCCTGCAGCCTAGAGCGCCGCTTTGAAAGCTTTTTTCTCAACATCCTCTAAGCCTCCAGACAGCAGAATCGCAATGTGACTGAGGTTTGCACCTCTGGAAACAAAAGACTTGGGTTTTGTTAAAGAAAAGAAAGCAAGCGGTGACTGCTTATCGGCATCTTCAGTCAAGTTTTACATCACCTTCCACCCCATGGGAGCTGATTCTCTCGCCCCTTAATAAACAGATGATTTTTTTTTTTTCTATGGAGAACCTGCTGCCCCTCCCTGTGTTGGTTCGCTCCGTGACCCAGTCCTTGACCACACTCTATTCTTAATTCTACTCGTCAATGGTAACGACCGAGTTGCCACCAAGAAAGGCTATCGGTGCCCTTGCTTTGGAAGGGAGTTCCCAGTCAAGCTTCATATTGACTTTCAGAAGATATCTGCGTCGTTCTATTGAAAAGAGGATTATGGGATTATTCTGCTATTGGTTGTGTTTCAAAAGTGTCATTAATGCATCTGAAAACTGGACCGACAGACCGAAAAAGATTGAAGTTCTGTCTCTTCCCATGAGACAGACAACAGGTGAAGGAATGCCCGTTTGTGTCCCACCTTCTAGCAATGTGCCTCCGCGCTGGATAAGATTTTTATCTCTTATTTTTTTTGCCAACCTATTTGAGCAGTCCCCTCTTAAACTGGGCAGTGTAAGACCAGGAACCCAAATTCCCGTGTTTGATTTCTGTTTTGATGTATACTGATGTCACTGGGCCTCTTGCTTAGGACTAGGCTGTGGCTGTGACCCATTGCCTGCCCCGGGGAAGAGAAGAGGGCCAGTGAGGTCTCCACGTCTGGCCTCCTGTACCGAAACCCTAAGGTATCAAGAAGGTGGGTGTTGAAGATGCCCCGAAATCAAGCGCTGGGACCTGACAGCACTCAACGCTTACAAAGATTGGGTTCTCCATCTCTGTAGATGATGTTTGCTCCATGTCTCGGTGGTCTACCTGCTGCAGGAGACGGTGTCTAGTCCATCAGAAGAGCATCCCAGCCTGTACAGGTGCCCTTGGGCTTCCATCCTGTTGTATTGCTCCATCACGGGTTGGACATCCCAGTGCACACACGTGCTGGCTGCAATTTCTCGGTCTGACTGTGCTTTTGCGTTCCTTCAGTAACTCAGGAGGGACCAGAGCCCATCAGAAGCAGGAGTGGTTGTGCCTTGTGACACTTCTGTGATCTGGGTATCATTAGTCTGGTTGGGGTTTTTTCTACTATAGAGTGAAACCGGCAAAGAGGATTCAAATGATTTGCCTCTGGCCAGGGATAAAATACATGAGATTAAAAGTGAACCGTCTTCAATAATAGCAGCGAAGCTCCTATCATTTTACTTTTAATGAAATTTCTTTCTTTCCTTTTTTTTTCAGGGCTTTTCACCTTTGAAGCTTGTTCTTTGGGTTGCGAGACTCACCCACCTCTTCTCCTTTTGCAGAAACAGCTACGAGGTGTGTAAGGAAACAGCGGACTGGTTACGCGCCCGTACCGTCCAGCGCCCAAAGATCGCCATCGTCTGCGGGTCTGGACTGGGAGGTCTGGCCGATGTGTTGGATAACAAGACGATCTTTCCGTACGAGGACATCCCTCACTTCCCAAAGAGTACAGGTTAGCTCAGCCCGGGACGTTGGCGTCCCGTCCATCCCAGAGAGAGCTCAAGTCGAGCGTGCGTTGCTTGGCGTTGGTCTGCCAACCAGTCCCTCAGTGCTAAAAAATAACAAAAAAATTAAAAATACTTATTTATGTGGCATTTTGGGTGGGTTTCTTGACTTTCAGCTCACGACTTGGCCCCGCCGTAATGCGGAATCGACTGACAGATCACTCCAAAGTCACTTCCAGACCTGTCACTCCAGTGACACCCCGTTAATTTCCAGTTGCAGGGCATGTCGGCAGACTGGTGTTCGGGGAGCTGAAGGGGCAGCCCTGCGTGTGCATGCAGGGACGTTTCCACTGTTACGAGGGATACTCTGTCGGCACGGTGAGTCCTCCTGATGAAAATCATTCACGGCACGGCGGGAAATAACGTGGGGAAAGTTGCAGAAGGGAGCACTCGCCTTGAGATCTCCCCGCAGGAGGTTAGCTTTCGCGGCGGATTTACGTTGCTTTTGCAATGAGTCGTGCTTAGATGTTACATTTCTCCCCCAAAGATAAAGGCAGGGGGTTCAAATTGTGAGGTAGCCGACTTGTGTGAGGGGAAGGCCCAAAGAGGCCAGCAGGGGAAAATAGTATATGGTGCAAGGCAGGCAGGTTGATTTACATAGTTTAACTCTCATTTCAGCTGTGATTTAAATCAGCAGTAAGGGAACTTGGGGTGATAAGAATAGTCTCTTTTAATCTTCTTTTGCAGTTGTATAGTTTGCAGTGGTTTTTTTTTTATCCTCCCCCCCCCTAGAAAAAAGTTCCTGGGCCAGTGTAACTCACTGTACGCTCCTGGTTAACATATATTTGTTGGAATATTTGTTTTTACATTGCCTAATATTTATGTTTCAGTTTGAAAACACCAATAATGTTTATTTACTGTCTAATAGTGTTGGGTGTTCTTTTTTTATTTGGCTAGCTTTGTGGCTTTTACTTGGGGGTGAGGTGAATTTGCATTTGTATATAAGCTGTAATACTCGGAGCCACTCAACTTCCTGCAGAAAAAAAGCTATTTTAAATGCATGTGATACAAAACTAGGTTTATCAAGACGTGCTTGCCTATTGCAATTAGCTCAGGGGTGTTCATAGTTAGGGAACTTTCTGCTCACAGTTTTAGAGGTAGCAGGCATCCCGCTTCCTTCTTGATTCTTCAAAACTAAACTTCTTAAATTACTTTTTTTTTTCCAGTTCTCAATTGTTCCTTAACTTCAGGTAAGCAGAGTGGATAAAACAAAATCAATAAAATAATCTCTATACTTCACAGAAGTGCATCGTTGCTGTAAAAAGTTGGTTTATCAATTAAGCTCCATAAGTGCCTAAGTAGTTCCTTCAATCAGCACAGTGTTTTGATCTCTGCAAGACCTTGGCAGCAAGGAAAAATTATCTGCACATTCTTTTTGTACCACGTTTATTTGACCTTAGTGCAGCTGTAGGAAACATGGTCTTGAATTTTAATGGTATTCATTTCAAGATTAGGTTTTAATATGTTTAAAAAACATTAGAATTCTTCCTTTAAATTAGAGGAATATATAAATTGGAGAACAAGTTGTTTTTTCTCCTTATAGCCTCGTATAGACCCTGCTCTGGATCGAGTAAGCTGTCCAAAAATTGCAATATCAGAATCGCAGGAGTAGCTGTCGGTGAGCGGAGCTACTCATTGCATCTATACCTTTGGTTCTTGCAGGTCACCTTTCCCATCAGGGTCTTCTTTCTCCTGGGGGTGGAGATTCTGATTGTCACCAATGCCGCCGGGGGACTGAATCCCCACTTCCAAGTGGGGGACATCATGTTCATTAGAGATCACATCAGCTTGTTCGGCCTGGGAGGGCAGAACCCGCTGCGTGGACCCAACGATGAGAGGTGAGAAGGCATCAATTCCCTGTTCTCTGGTCCACCAGAGGCCAGGATGGAAGTTGGTAGCAGAGCAAAGGTGAAAACATCTAAGTCTCCTGAAAACCACCCTTGTATCCAGGTCATGAAAGGGAGATGCCTTCGTTAACATCATGTATTCACTGAAGGCATCAGTCTGATGAGGGGTGGTTGTCTTGGCAGCCTCTTGGGAGGCTTCTAGATCTATGAGGATAACCTGCTGCTGGTTGAAATCAGGTTTCTGCTCATTTTGTAGCAAGATCTTGACTCTGTGGCTGGTGCATAGAGAGGCTTGTGACACGTCCTCACCCCGGACTGCAGTTGCCACCAGACATAGAATAGCTTTGAGCAGGAGGTTGGACTAGATGACCTCAAGGTCCCTTGCAACTCTTATTTATGATTCTAAAAGCCTTCCAAGCCGCTGGTCGGGTGGAAGACAACTAGCAAGGTCATAGCATTGAGAAGGATACATGACAGATGGACCAGTGTTTAAAAAAAGAAGCCCCTTGGCTCTCAGATGGGGCTAAAAGGAGAGTGAGGACACATCCACTGGAGATTCAGACTGAGAGAGCCGTGTGGCAGGAAAGAAAGAGGCTGGATTGTGATATGGAAATGACAGTAGCAAGAATTATTTCCTAACCAAGCTGGCAAGAGAGAAGCCACATGTGAGAAGCCAGAGGACAGGCAGTGAAGGTGGTAGTTTATGAGCAAAGAGTGTTTAGGTACCAAGATGGTTAAATTCGTTGTGAGGTCGGTGTCTTCATCTCGGAAAAAGAAAGGACAAGTTTGCGTGACAGGGGCCTGGACTGTCTTGGGACCTTTCCAAAAAGTTCTGGCTGAGAGTGAGGTGCTCTGCCTGACTTCCAGTTATGGCTAGTTCCTCCCCAGTGTAACACCGGACCTGGCTCCTGCTTCTGAAGAAATCTGAGAGGTGCTGGCAATTGCCTCGGGAGAAATCCAAATGCTGGTTTGTGATTCAGATGGCCAGAGGACAGTACTCAGATGAAGAAAACATCTTTACGTCTCCATAGGTACTGGTGTGGGTTGGAGGAAAGAGTGATCAAAAGCGCAGATGCTGCGTGGAGGAGTGCTTAAAGCTCCCTGGACTTGCAGAACAGGAGGAGAAACACCCACCAGACGACGGCCGCATCTGGATGGTGTTCAAAGGCAGCACGGCTCTCTTGTTGCCTCCCAAGAGCAGCTTCCCGGTGAAGACTGCAGTGCTCTGGGAGGTGACTTCTGTACCGCTGACCAAGGCATCAAAATGGGCAAAAGGGTCTTTGTGAATCAGCTTTCAAAGTCTTGTGGAGCTTTAGCAAAAAATCCAGTCCAGCTCAGCCACCGGGAAGGGTTTATCTAAGCGTGACAGAGTAAAACTTGAGGCAAGGAAGCGATGTGGAAAAGGGGATGTACTGCAAGAATCTGAGGACTGAATTTAATAAATGAGAGATTGGCTTTTGCGTTGCTGGCCATCCTTCAGGAAAGAGAAGCAATTTTCATGGTGATGAATACTTATTACCTTAGACCAGATGGGGAAGTTTGTTTCTTATATAAATAATATTTAGTGCTTATAAACAAAAGACTAGCCACCTACTGCTCTAAACAATTGGCTGGAAGAGCCTGTAAACAAGCAGGAGTTTGAATAGCCTTGGTGAAGGACCTGGGTCACTCCTGAACTCAGTTGGTGAATGTGGCTGGGAGTTTATTTTCCAAATTTCCTCAGCAGCAACGCATCAGTCTTGGCCACCGATTTCTGCTCTCCTTGAGTCAATGGTGGGATTCATTCAGCAGCAGAACTGAGCTGTTGCCCCCAGACCCAAAGCAAGCAAGAGACCCTGCCTGGAAGCACAGGTTGCCTAAAATACGCCCCTGCTGCTCTCCCTGTTTCCCTGCAAAGCAAGACACCTGGCATGGGATGCTGTTGCCCGTAGACATCTGATGCTCTGCCAGATAGCCAATATCCATTCTCTGGGCCTGGCAAAAGACCTACGAGATGCTCCAGATGGGCACCTGAGAAGCAGGCAGCACCTACTAGGACATCTCAGATGGGCACTGGAATTGTATTTCTGTCCTAGAAGAGTGTCTGAGGTTGTGATCTTGCTGTGCCAGGAACTGAATAAAGTTTTGTTTTCTAATTTTGTTCATCTGCCTTACCAAGGAAGTCATTCCCTAAAGCACTTTCAACTGGTTTGTGTAGGCAGTGAGGGGGAAAGACTCAAAGCTCAGGTGGTTTGTCCGGTGTCTTCAACCCAGTGTTTCTGTTTTGAGTGTGTGAGTATCACTGTGGGGACAGGACAGCCCCTGTGGTTGTGGCACTGAGCCTTAAAGGAGAAGCCTTATCTGATGAGAGTGCACCCGTGGTAGATCTGCCCTCACTGTTTCCCTTTTCCCCAAAGGATCAGCATCCCTGAGCTCTGACGGAGGGAGCAGTAGCTGTGCCCTTTCCTGCCTTACAGGTTTGGAGTGAGGTTTCCCTGCATGTCGGACGCTTACGAGCAAGACCTGCTCGGCCTGGCCATGGAGAGCGTGCAGGAGCTGGGCTTCCTGAGCTTCGTCCGAGAAGGAGTGTACTGCCTGCTCTCCGGTCCCTCCTACGAAACCATCGCCGAGTGCCGCGTGCTGCAGGCGCTGGGGGCCGACGCCGTAGGTGAGCTGCCTGGCTTGGTTGGGAACATGGATTAAAGGGTTAATTCTGCCTCGGGGCTGACTTGCAAGTCTCCCGAGTCTGGAGAAATGAGCTCTGCGTAGCTCGGCGGCGGCTCTAGTGCAGGTCCCAGGATGGATCTGCAGAAAGTCCCAGGGCAGGGATCCCAGCGCTGCGTTGCGTTTCGTTCCCAAACGCAAATCTCCCGTGCTCGGGTGGCTTGGCTGAGCAGAACTGAGTGCTCATAAATAAAGTCCACTTCTATTATTTATTTTTTTTTCCCTACACTGTAAGGATTTTCCTCGTGCCTCTTCCCTACAAAGAGCCTTGCTTAGGGATGGTAATTATGCAGAACTTCCCACTGCGTGCGAGGAAGGGTAAGTGTCATAACCCATATAATTCCTCCAGCCTGACCCCTGGCTTGCAGGAATCTGTTTCTTATCATTTGCAGATTGATTGTGTGTGAGGAGAAGAGCTCAACTTCCCACCGTTTTCCTTTGCAATGAGCTTTTTTTTCAGCCGAGGAAGAGGAGAGCCAAATGACACAGCACATCCGTGCTTCTCTTAGCACGGCTGCAAAGAGGCTGACACATCTCGGGGGGAGAGACGCAGCACGCAGGAATCAGATGTGGGAGGTTTATTGTGCCAAGCAGGGCTGTAACTGTGGTGCTACAGCTACTACAGCCTTACAAACATTGCAGCCTTTAACTATTACGTAGCTCAGAAAGACAGAGCTGCGGAGGATTGAGACACGGGCACACACAGTAGGTAGGACTGTGGTTTGCAGCCTTGGAGAAATCTTGTTTTGGTGTCAATCCTGGCTCATGCTGGTCCTTTCCTCTCCTGTCGTAGGCATGAGCACTGTCCCAGAAGTGATCGTGGCCAGGCACTGCGGGCTCCGAGTCCTTGGAATCTCCCTGATCACCAACAAAGTGGTGATGAGCTACAGCAGCCAAGAGAAAGCCAACCACGAGGAAGTGCTGCGCATCTCGGTGGTCCGGGCTGAAGCCCTGCAGAAACTGGTCGCGCGCATCCTTGGCAAGCTCGGGGAAAGCACAAACTCTCCGTGACCCTTTCTAACTCATATCGTAACGTGTGAACGCTGGCGAGTGCTGGGGGACAGCTGTCGGTGAGGCTGTCCCCTTCTACTCTCCTGATTTTTGAACAGACCTTTTTTGATTTTTGTTCCCTGTGCTTTTTTCAGCTGCTTGGGCGCAGAGGTTTTGCTTTGAATTTTGCCAGAACGATCCTCTTGCTAGTAGCCAGTGACCAAACAGGCTTCCTGGCTCTTCAGCAGGATTGGCTTCCCAAACCCCCATGTCAGCAGTGGCAGGACTGTGAGCTCCAGCTCTCGCTCATTCTGCTGCAGAGTGTTTGGTGTTTCTCGTCCGTGCTGCGTTGCTGCTCAGCCTAGCACCCTCCTGCCCGGAGCCTCTGCTGCCCAGCAGCCCCTCATGCCTCTCTGCTCTGTTTCCAGCCCTCAATCACTGTTGCCCTACTCAAGGAGGGGTGAAAGCTCCGCTCAGGTGCAAGGCACAACTCACCCATGCACAGTATAAAAGTGGCCAAGCTGGAAACAGGATCCAAGTCCACCTCTGCCTGGTTTGGTTCTTTCCGTTTCTGGATGTCTTGGAGGCCAGCAGCTTGAGCCACTTGCTCTGGGAGGCCTTTTGGTGTCCCAGGATGGAGAGATCAGTTTGACCCAGTGTTTCACCTCAGCTCTCCTCATCCCTGCAGCAGATGTTGGGGCACGAATGGTTTGTGGAGTTTAGTGACGTGAAACTGCGGTAGAAATTATTTGGGAAACGGGTATGATGTTTTTCTGATTTTCCTAGTCCTCGTACACAAAGAAATTGAGCCCAGCAGTGAGGAAAAGCCTCTTTTTATGAGCGTGTGCCGATGGTATATCAAGGGAGGGTGACTACTCACCAGAACGGTGCATTATTTATTGTTCCCCAAAGGTCAGGCTGAGCCATGGCTGCAGCTGGATGTGAAACAGTGACTGTAATTATTAGGCAACCTTTCTCCCTTCATTTATCTCGGTGTTCTCTATAAAGCCCATCACTGTCACAGCTAAATGTTTTCAGTTGACATGGTGGTCTGAACCAAAGACACCCAGCTGGTTGTGGAGAGCTCCCAGTCTGCTCTCCTAAATTTAGCTGATGGGTTGTTTATCATCGACTCTCGCCCTCTGTCGCAGCCTTCAGCTTTCCATGACATTTCTGTAGCTCTGGATTCCAAAGGACGTTGTGGCCTGATGAGTTTTCTTCCAGATGGGTGTTTACTTGAAGCTCTTCGTGCCACAATGACCGGTGTCAGCTGCTGCGCTATCGGTGCCGACATTGCTGCCGGGGAGAGCAGAGCTGGGCCACGTATGTTTTCTGTGGAGCGCTAGAACTTCAGGTGGATGAGAGATCTTGAGGTGGCTGCCTTGTCCCCCTTCTCTTTCCCTGGGTGGGGATACCTGTGGCCAGTCTTGACAGATATCTGTCCAGCCCAGTCTTGAGGACTTCTGGAGGGGCTCTCTACTTGCCAAGTCGCTCATTCAGCAGATCCTGGTGCTTGGAGAACCCCTCTGAGACAGCATTTGGTGGCTCTGACTGTCAAGACAGTCTCAGGGACCAGCTCTGGTGGTAAAGAGACTCCAGCTCCTCCTTCCAAAGGGCTGTTGTCTTTTCAGGTCTAGTGGAAGTGAAGTGCTCATCGACGGTGGCGACAAAACCAGTGAAGTATCAGAAGTGGCAGATGTGCAGAGCAAGAAGGAACCTCTTCTACCTGCTCCCTTTTCAGGCTTGTCCTAATATGGGCTTGTTACAAGGTGGAGAGAGAACCGATAATTTACCCCCAGCAGAAAACGGTGCTTCATGTTCATCTAATTAATACTTGATAAATACAAAGTCTTTCAAGTGTGAGCAGAAAGCAGCTGTGCAGCTCAAGAGCAGCCGGAGAGGCGAAGGCTGAGATTTCGGCGGGGTCTGTTAATTCCTCGGGGTCAGGCTGGACTCTGCAGCATGACGGGAAGTGCCCAAGGTTCACTTAAGTTGCTCAGATTCTGCATGAACATCCTGATTTTTCTCCCTGTGAATGATGAAAGATGCTTTGGAAGTGATCTTTGCTCACGATTTGGCGGGGAATACAATTATTGAGTGGGTTCATCTGGTTTCAGGGACACTTTTAATGCAATTTGCTGTTGTTTTTGACTGCTGATGGGTTTCAAAAGGCTGAAATAAAATGATGCAAGGAGCGGGAAGAACCTAGGAGCGATAAAATCTGCTGTGATCCTGGAAAGAGTGGGTTTGCTGTGCCAATACCATGGCTTCAGCCTTCACGCCAACCTTTTCCTTGCTCATCAGGCCAGAGAAAACTTTCCGGGTCATGGAGTCCTACTCTTTCCAGTCCCCTGGAGAAGGATGGAGGTGATGTCTTGATGGCCTCACTCATGATTTGTGTAAAAATGTGATGTCAAGAGGTAAAGTTTCTTGGCTGGACCATGTCATGAGTTTCCCAAGTAGAGCTCTCTGTTCCTGTCTGAGAAACAGCCCTGCAGCCTCCCCCAAAAATTCTGACTCTCTGATCCATCCCGTTTCCTTTGCAAGGCTCTGTTTGCCAGACTCTTTCTTTTACACGAGATTTGCTGTTTTCACCCTTTTCTACATAAAAGTAAACTAAAAGGCTTTTTTTTTTTTTAAAAAAAAAAAAAGTACTATCTGCCTCAGCTCAGCAGCTGAGCATGTGCTTTGCCTTGAAGTTATCAAAATTCCTTTAGACGTTTCTCTTCGCTGGAAACCTGCAGCTGAATTAAGGGCCTTCTGCTATGGTAGTGGGTTTGGCTGTTAGGGTTTTTTTTTTTTCTTCTAAAAGCTTTTGGTCTCCACTGCAAGGATTTCATGTGCTGGAAAGAATTAAACTCTTCCCTGCTGGGCTGAATATGAGGAGCAAGAGGGGAGCGATGCGGGTCGTGGCAATGGGCTGATCTCCTCTCGTTGCTGAATTAAAGCCTGACTCTGTAAAGACACGGTGATGGTCTGTTATTTCCAACATCCAACGGCTCCTAGAGGGGAGTTGGTTAAGAGCCAAGAAGTGGGTGAATGCTGGAGGGACCATCCAGCCTTTTCTGCTGCAGAGGGGACATCCCCTCCTGCCACCAGCTGTGCCCAGATACCTGTGCTGGCAGGGGCCTTTGAGCCACAACCCCTTGCATTCCTTGCCCAAAGCTTCGCAGCTCTCTCAAAAACTCTCTTTCTTGATCTTAGCAAACCCCTTCCTAAGAAATGAGCCCTTCTTGCCCCACCAGGTCCTTTGCAGAGGTGAGGAGTAGGTTCAGGGCATGTCTGGAGCCCAAATTTTGCTCATGGGTGCTAACTCGGAGCAACCTCGAGGGCTTCATTAGCAGAGACATGGGTGTTCTAGGGCTCTGCTGGGCTGCTGACCCGGAGCTGTGAGCTGGGGCTCTGCTCCCTGGGATCAATGCTGGGGACCTGACGCTCCCCTGTGCCCCTTCTTCCCCCAACCCAGGCACGTGTTGGGACACCTACCCCTGCCCAATGTCCCCCACGGAGGCAGTGGGTGCCCAGGCTCAGCACCCAGGAGAACTTTGCTCTGGAGGGGAGGGGAATAGAAAAGCAACAGGCTCTGCTTGGTGATCTTGGAGGTCTTTTCCAACCTGAATGGTTCTGTGTTGGGGCAAGTTGTGCTCCAATAATGGAAAAAAGAAGATTTTGGGGAACTCGTCTCCATGCCCAGACCCCAGGGAACGTGAACTGAATACCCGGGAGACCCTTCAGCATCTCTGCGTGGGCTTGAAGCAGCAGCGAGGAGGAGACTGGGATACAGCTCTGCGTCCCAGCCCCTGGGGATGTGGGTGCAACATCTCCCTTCCCCACGGAGTTAAAGCCAAGCTCAGGGCCATCTCCCCTTGCACCCCCTTTTTCTCCCAGCCGAGAGGCAAAACCAGCACCCGGCAGGATGGGCAGCCTCCCTCGCTCCAATAACTCCCCGCAGCTGCCGCTTGCGTCCCTGCTCTGTGCATGTCTGAACTTCCCTGCCTCCTTCTCATCTTTAATTAAGTACTTCTATCGGCCGAGCCTTCTCGCTGGATCTGGATTATTTTTTATTCCCCCCCCCTCCCCTTTGCAGCCATGGCAACGCTTCCCCTGGGCAGGCTGTGCTGGTGCCAGTGACAAACCCCACGTGTGGCTGTTTGTTTGGGCCTGGAAATTTCCCTACTATTGGGGAAAACTCAGGAAAAAGAAAATCCCCTCTCTGGGCAGCGAGGGGAGTCAGGGTGAGCAAGTCGGCTCTTTGGGCTGAGCATCGCTCCCAGCCCCGCCCCGCGGAGACCCCCTCCAGCAGGGGTGGCCAAGCCTTGGGCTGAGGGTCCCTCGGTTTTTCATCCAAACGACAGGCACAGTGTCAGGGTTTTGCGTCCTTGTCCCAGCCACGGGTGGTAGGTGATGGCCCTGCTGCAATGACACAAGGAGGGACATGATGGGTGGCACAGGCAAGGCTGGGTGGCACAGGGAGGGATGGCAGTGCCTTGGGGAGGGGATGGATGGACAAGCAGGAGGAGCTGGTGGGGTGACAGGGCAGGGCTGAGTGTTAGGATAGGGGTTAGGTAACATCAGGCAGGGCAGGTGACATGGGATAGGAGACAGACACCGGACAGGACAGGTGATATTGGACAGGGATAAATGGCACAGGGCAGGGGCAGGTGACACAGGGCAGGGATAGGTGATGCAGGACAGTAGTTGGCAGAGGGCAAGGGTGGGTGACATGGAATAGGGGTAGGTGACCCAGGGCAGTGGTGGTGATGTGGGGCAGGGCAGGCAACATAAGGCAGGAGGAGGTGATGGGGCAGGAGCAGGCGGCACGGGGCAGGGGCAGGTGACGTGGGACGGGTTAGATGACGCAGGATAGGGGCAGGTGACACGGGGCAAGGGCAGGTGACGCAGGATAGGGGCAGGTTACACGGGACAGGGGCAGGCGACACGGGGCAGGGGCAGGTTCTGGGGCAGGTGACACAGACAAGGCAGGGACAAGCTGCCCCCGCCGGTGCCGGTGTCCCGCTGTGCGGGTGTCCCATCCTCCCACCGCCCTCTCCCGCCGCGCTCCGGGTGTCCCGCGTGTGTGCCCGTCCCCGAGCATCCCCCGTCCCGCGGTCCCGCTGACCACCCCCTCCCCGCTCCCTGTGCCCGCCCGGTGTCCCGGGCCAGCAGCGCTCCCTGGCGGCTTCGGGCGGCAGCGGCGGCCCCGGCGGGTATAAAAGGCGGCGGCGGGCGGGCGGGCGGCGGCAGCGGCGGCGGCGGGAGCGGCGGGAGCGGGAGATGGCCGGCCCGCAGCACGCCCCGCACCTCCACCTGGCCGAGCTCACCGCATCCCAGTTCCTCGACGTCTGGCGACACTTCGACGCGGACGGTCAGTCCCAGGGAGAGGGGAGGGGAAGGGGGGGAACCCCGCGCATCCCCCCCCACACCCCACCCTACGCACCCGCAAAACCGGCACCGGGGCTGAGCATCCCCCGGGAGCGCGGGGAGGAGGAGGGGGACGGGGACGATGGAAAGTCCCGTCGGGGGGAACTCAGAGCCGCTGCATCCCGGGGTGATGGAGAGCCCCCGGAGAGCTCCCAGGATAACGGAGAGTTTCCGGAGATCTCCTGGGATGACAGGGAGCCCCCGGGATGCCGGAGAGCCCCCGGGATGACAAAGATTCCCCGGGATGACAGAGAGCCCCCGGGGTGCAGCCCCGTCCGAGACAGCTCAGGGATCCGTGGGATGCTCACCCTCCCGCAGCCCAGAATCTCCCCGTTGGGAAAGGATGGAGACCCCCCCGCCAGCAGCAGATCCAGACCCGGGGGTGCCCCGGGTCTCCTTTGCGGCTCCTCCCGAGATTTCGGGTTCGCTCATGGCTGGTGGCACCTCTGCTTGCCCGGGGTGGGTCCTCCTCTTTCCGGGGTGCCCCCACTGAGAAAAGCCTTGCCCACCCTCTGTGCCCTTCATCCCCGCTGCCTCCTGGGTCGCTCGGAGGTGTGGGGGGAGTAACGGGGCCACCAGCCTGCTCCCGGGGACCACCCCCTTGCCCTGGAGGCAGGGGCGGAGGTGACAGAGAAGGTGTCGCTTGCCCGGAGAGGGTGCACCCTTCCACATCTGGAGCACTCGATCCCTCCCCTCCTGCTCCCCAGTCCTGCAAAACCTCTCCTTGGGGATGCTGTCGTCGTGTCCCCAATGGGGATGTCACCCCCTTACAGGGTCATGTCCTCCTCCAGGCTGCCCCCCTAAAAAGATTTATGGAGGGGGGGGTAATTGCAAGCAGCATCGTTTTGCTGGGAAATGAAACCATTTCAACCCGGAGGAAAGCTCTTGCTCTTCCCCAGGTCCCCCGTCCCCGGGGACAGATTTGGGGACAAAAACCCTCCTGGGAACCACATCACATCAGACCCCCGTTCCCCCTCGCCTCTTGGCCATCCCATCAGGGTCCCTCCTGCAGCGCCAGGGTACATGGGGTGTCCCTGTCATCACTGAAGCTGGCACCGAAGGGCTTAGAGAGGGTGGGACGGTGCCACGGTCTGTGGGAGTGGGTGGCTCCATGGTGGGCGAGGGGTGATGGAGGGACCTGGGGGCTGCCTCACTCAAGCTCTTCCCTGTAATTAAACCCCTCCAATGGGGCTTTAAACCCCTCCGATGGGGCTTTTGCCCACTTCCCCTTAAGGTTCCTCACTCCCCGGAGTTGTCCCCTTGGGTGCCTTTGACGTCCTCGCTTTGCCAACTGCGGCTCCATGGCTCTCTGGAGAGGATTTTCCGCGCCGCCGCGCGCCCCGTCACTCTGCGGACGCAGATCAGACCTGCTCGAGCTGGTGCTTGCGGGGGAACCAAGCTCCCTGCCGTGGCTTTTCTTGACGTTATTCTTTATCCTGGCTCAAAACTGGCTGATTTGGGGTTTTTTCAAACTCCTGTGAAAAGTACTCCTGTGAAAAGCAAAGCCTGTGAAAGCCCAGCCCTTTGGCAGCTTGCACCGGCACCCCGACATCATCCCAGCTCCTTGTCCCCTCCTGAGCAGGGTGCTGCTCATCCCCCCGCGAGGAAGGTACCCCAGGCCCTCCCTGGGGTACTTCCAGGTGGGATGTGGATGGGTTATTCCCAGCAGATGCCACCAAGGAGCGCACGGGCGCTGAGCGGGGCGCCAAGGGGTTTGAGGTTTTTTTTGGAAAAGCCTTTGGCTGTCCCTCTGTCAAGCACGCTGAATGAAAAGGCAGCATCCCCCAGCTGTGCCCAGATGTTGATGGGAGGGAGGGTTTCAGGCACTGCAGAGCCAATGTCCATGCTGCGGTCCCCTGGCACTGGTACCCTGTCTTGAAGCCACCAAGGGGTGGGTGGTGGCTGAGTCCCCCTGTCACTGAGCTTCCCGCGGGCAGGGAGGGGCTGTGGATGCCCCGGGGTCCTGTAGGCACCACATCTCAGCAGTGAGGGATGGGGGTACACGTGTGACAAGCACCTTTCTGAGCCCCCTCCAGCCTGGAGACTGGACTGGGCTGACTACATCCCGGGGCTGATCCTGCTCAGGATGGAGAAGTTGAATCAAACCATCTGCTCACAAAAAATGCAGCAAACACCAGGATGGGGGCAAAGCCCCCTGTGCTGGAGGGAGGCTGCATCCCTCTGTCTGAGGAAGGAGGGTATCTTATTGCATTTTTTTATTTTATTATTTTTTTTCTTTCCCTAGGAAATGGCTACATCGAAGGCAAAGAGCTAGAAAACTTCTTCCAGGAGCTGGAAAGTGCGAGGAAGGGGGCGGGTGTGGTAAGAGCCTCTCTTGGTTTTGCTCCTTCCTTCCCCAGTTGCCTCCTTTGTGAGGGTCCAGGCTCACATCAGAGGGGGACACCAGTTGGGGGGAGGGGGGTGTTAAACACTCCTGTCCCCTTTCCTTGCCCGCAGGACTCCAAGCACGACAATTTGGGTGACAAGATGAAGGAATTCATGCGCAAGTACGACAGGAACTCGGATGGGAAAATCGAGATGGCAGAGGTGAGTGGTGCCGACCCTGCGCACACCCGGGATGCTCACGTTGTGTGTGTCCTCCCCACCTATGCTCGTGTCCCCCCTCTGACACTCGAGTCCCCCGCAGCTGGCCCAGATCCTGCCCACGGAGGAGAATTTCTTGCTGTGTTTCCGCCAACACGTGGGTTCCAGCTCGGAGTTCATGGAGGTGAGAGGGGCGGGTTGTGCTGGGGGGGTCCCCACGGGATTTGGGTTCTGCCATGGGGAGACAAACAGGAGTTGGCGTTGCCCAAACCCCTCCCCACAGTCTCCTCCCAAATTCTTGGCTTTAACTCAGTGTTTGAAGGGGAGGTGGGGCATCCTGCTGTGGATGGGGCTGCTTTTGGAGTGGGGAGAGTCACCCTTCAGGCACCTCTGTGAGGATTTGGAGCCGTTCCCCATAAAATCCCCACTCGGGGAGGGAGGGGGGGCAATCCCTAGCACCCGAGGGTGCTGAGTGGGGTCACCCCAAAAACCTCGCTGTGCCTTTTCACGGTGTGAACCCATCTGCAGGGAGGGGAAGAGAAATTGCTGAGGGAGGCTAAAACACGGCTGAGGGGTGGCGGGGAGAGCTCGTGCTCAGAAAATGAACCCGGGGTGAAAGACGAGAGCCCCGTGGCACAGGGAAGGGGGGGTAAATGGATGCTATTGTTTAATTGGAGGATGTAATTAAATATTAAAGCCTGGGGTGAGGATGATAATGCTTGAACTCATGGCACGGGGCTGAACAAAAGCGTCCGGCCCTGAGCGAGGGTGAGTGACACCGGCGATGGCACCGCCACGACCTGCGGTGGGAGGTGTGAGATGCCCTCATCTCTGCAAGGGTGGCAGCGGGGGGATTATGGGGTGGGTGGGCTGGAAACCCTGGGGTGCAAACCCACAGCTAACGTCCTCGGCGGCCGCTCGGCAGGCTTGGCGCCGGTACGACACGGACCGCAGCGGCTACATCGAAGCCAACGAGCTCAAGGTGGGCTGGCGGGCGCCAGGGTGGGGTGGGATGGGGATAACCAGGGAAAGGGACAACCAGAGAAGCCTTGTCCTTCCAGGGCTTCTTGTCGGACCTGCTGAAGAAGGCGAACCGGCCCTACGACGAGCCCAAGCTGCAGGAATACACGCAGACCATTGTAAGTAGGACCCGTCCTCAGGGACTCCAGCTCCGCCGGAGCACGGAGGGTCCCATGTGTCACCCTCCCCGGGGGAGGCGGTAGGTGACTGGGTGCCACTTGTGTCCCGGCAGCTGCGGATGTTCGACACGAACGGCGACGGGAAGCTCGGCCTCTCGGAGATGTCCCGGTAAGGTCACAGGTGGTGAGAAGGGCGAAGACACCCCGAAACATTCGCAGCTAGGGGGAGTCTGCTCCAGCTTCCCAGGGGGAAAAAACCAGTTTTCCTTTTCAATTCGCTCACGTTTCTGAGAGAAAAAGTATTAAAAGTAGAAAAAGAGAAAAAGAAGAAAAGAGAAAAAGTATTAAAATGCTTTTTTCCCTGACTGCTTCCCGCTCATCCCTTCTTCTTTTGCAGACTTTTGCCCGTGCAAGAAAACTTCCTTCTGAAGTTTCAGGTAAAATAAAAATAATAATTTAAAAAAAACCCCAATAATAATTTAAAAAAGAATATTCCCATTCCATGCTTGCACCTCCATCCCCTCCCTCACACCCCGGTGTCCCTTGCCCAGGGGATGAAGCTGTCCTCAGAGGAGTTCAATGCCATCTTCGCCTTCTACGACAAGGTAGGGAGCCGGCTCCCCCGAAGAAATACGCCTCCCCAGTCAAATCTGCCCCAAAATTGTGTGGTTTTTTCCACTGCCTGCTCTGAATTTGGGGTGCGAGCACTGGGTCTTACCCCTAGGGAAGGGTTTTGGGGGGGGGGTTGCAGGGCTCTGTCCTTCCCCTTCCTGACGTCCCTCCCTCGTTATCCAGGATGGAAGCGGCTTCATCGACGAGAATGAGTTGGACGCGCTTTTGAAAGACCTGTATGAGAAGAATAAGAAAGTAAGTGGGGAAGAAAAAAGGGGGAGGGAGTCTCAGTGGCTCCCCCCGGACCCCCCCAAGTGCCTCCTCCCCTCTCCCAGTAGCATCTTCTACCCCTTGTATCCCTGTTTCAGGAGAGATACTGGTTCAGATGCCAACCCTGCATCTCCACGAGAGGCTGTGCTAGAAATTTAGGGAGGGGAGGGGGGAAATTCAGCTTGGGGGTGCCCCCCCAGGGAAAAATGAAGTACCCTTCACCCCCCCTACCACCCTGTTCCTTGCAGGAGATGAACATCCAGCAGCTCACCAACTACAGGAAGAGCATCATGAGCCTCGCCGACGGGGGCAAACTCTACCGCAAGGAACTGGAGATCGTGCTCTGCAACGAGCCCCCCGTGTAGGGAAACCACCCCCCCCCCAGCGCCGCCACCCCCTGCTCCTCCTCCCCAAAACCAAGCACAGCGGGGGAAAAACCCATCACTGGCAGCGCTGGCGGATCTCGGTCGTTCAAATCCCACCTTGGAGGAAAACTCTTTTTTTTTTTCCTTTGATCCCATTAGTTGGTTGAATTATTTATTTTAATTTTTTTTTTTCTGGGGGGGGGTGTTGTTTTCATTCGTTTGGTCTCAATTCTTGAGTTTTTATCGTTTACCAAAGACGAGTTTACAAATAAATTCAAGTACTGCTACAGCTGAACCCCTTTTTTTTACCCATGGTGGGGCAGGGACAGATGGGACCCCTCCCCCACCTCAGGGTTTGGCAGAGAAGGGTAAGACCCCCCCCCCACTACAGTGAGCTTGGGGGTGAGGGGACCCCCTTAGTGTGGGTTGGGGAGTGGTGGGACCCCCCCTGTGGAATAAGGGGTGACGGAGGGAATTGGGAAACACCACCCCCCCAGTTTGGACTGGGGGGTGACAGGGAGAGGTGGGTGTCAGTGGTAGCAGGGAGCAAGCAGGGGGACAGTGAGGTGGGGGGGCAGTCGCTGTCCCGCCCCCAGTATGGCCCAGTTCAGCCATGTATAGCCCAATGTGGTGCTGAACAGCCCTGTACGGCCCAGTGCAACCCTATACAGCCCAGTATGGCCCAGTACAACCCTATACAGCCCAGTATGGTTCTGTACTGTCCTGTCTGGCCCAGTAAAGCTCTATACAGCCCCATATGGTTCCATGCAGTCCTGTGTGGCCCAGTACAGCCCAGTATAGCTTTGTACAGCCCTGTATGGCCACATATGGTGCTATACAGGTAAGCACAGCCCAGTACAGTCTGGCACAGTTCAGTCCAGTCCTGTATGGCCCAGTACAGCCCAACAGTCCTTCATAGCCCTCTATGGCCCCATATGGCCAAGTATAGCCCAGTATGGTCCAGCACAGTCTGGGATGGTGTGATACAGTCCTTTATGGCCCATTACAGCCCCTTGTGTCCCCATATGGTGCTACACAGTCCTATATAGCTAAGTACAGCCCAGTAGAGCTTGGTACGGTGCAGTGCAGTCCTGTATGTCCCGGTACAGTCCAGTACAGCCCTGTATGTCCCCATATGGTGCTATACACCTAAGGACAGCTCAGTGTAGCACTGTACAGCCTGTGGGCTGCACCTACAGTCCTCTATGTCCCAGTAGGGCCCAGTACAACCTGGTACAAGGTGACACAGTGCAGCCCAGCCCAGTGTAGCTCAGTCCAGCCCAGTGCAGCTCAGCACAGCTCCGTGCAGTCCAGCTTAGTCCAGCCCAGCGCAGCCCAACTCAGTCCAGTCCAGCTCAATCCAGCCTAGTCCAGCCCAGTGCAGCCCAACTCGATCCATCCCAGTCCAGCCTAGCCCAGCCCAGTGCAGTCCAGCTCACTCCAGCCCAGTGCAGTCCAAGTCAGTCCAGCCCAGTGCAGCCCAGCTCAGTGCAGTCCAGTCCAGCCCAGTCCAGCCCAGCGCAGCCCAGCTCAGACCAGTCCAGTGCATCCCAGTCCAGCTCTGTGCAGTCCAGTGCATCCCAGTACAGTCCAGTCCAGTGCAGCCCAGCTCAGTCCAGTCCAGTGCATCCCAGTCCAGCCCAGCCTAATCCAGGTCAGTCCAGCCTAGTGCAGCCCAGCTCAGACCAGTCCAGTGCATCCCAGTCCAGCTCTGTGCAGTCCGGTGCATCCCAGTCCAGTCCAGCCCAGCCCAGTGCCGCTGCAGGGAGTCCTCCCGGCCGCCAGGGGTCGCCACGGGAGCCCCTCCGCGGGGCGGGGCGCGCGCGGGGCGGGGGGTATGGGCGGGGCGCGAGGCCGGCGTCCGCCGTGCGAGGTGTCCGGTCGCCCGCCCCGCTGGCAGCTCGCTCACCGCCGCCGCCGTCATGGCTCTGCTGCACACCGGCCGCCTCTTCGCCGCCCCGCGCTTCGCCGCCCGCGCCAGGTGAGGGCTGCGGGGGCGGCTCAGGCCTCGAGGCCGCCCTCACCTTCCCTCCGGTGCGGGCGGAGGGGGCGAAGCGGGAAGTGGGGTGGGTGTCGGAGGGTCCTTCTCGAGGAGGAAGTGTCCCTCCGCGGAGCCCGTAGGCGCCGCCGGTGACGTCGCGGTGGGGAAGGGGGTTGGCCGGGGGGGAATGGGGGGACGGGCGCGAGCCGGGGGGCGCGCGGCGCCTCCTCGCGCTCTGATTGGCCACGCACCGGTGTGTGTGTGTCGTCCCCCCCCCCCCCCATCCTGCCCTTGAGGGACCGCCGCGGAGGGCGCGCGCGGGGCACGACGGGGGCGGGGCGGGCGTGCACGTGCACGAGGGTGCCGGCCTGGGCGGGGGTGGGGGGGGGGGGGCGAGGGGAAGCTGCGGCCGGTGTGTCCCGGGAAAGGGGGTCCGGGGGGGCGCCCATGCCTGGAGAAACAGGGACCTGAGCGAGACCTTGTGCCCCAAGAAACAGAGCTGGGAGGGTGCCTTGTGCCCTGAAAAAATGGGGTCAGGGTGCGGGTGGGGAATCTAACGGGGCATGAGGGACCCCTGTGTGCTCCGAGATGGGGCTGGGGCCCTGCCGGTGGTGTGCAGGGTGCTGCAGGGCCAGGGGGAGCCTGTGCACCGTCAGAGGGGCCGAGGCAGACCCCATGAAACGGGGTTGGGGCGCTTCCCCCCCGATCGTGTACCTTGTAGTGAGACCAGAGCATCTGACGCTCCGTGGAATGGGCCTGGGAATCGTGCAGCAGGGACCTCCAGTGCTTCACAGAACAGGGTTGGGGGGGGGGAGTTGCCAGCATTAGAACCATGGGAGCACCAGTGAGAACCAGTTCTGCGCTGGCAGCTCTGGGCGAGGGATGGATGGAAGGGCAGAGGGTGTGAATGGAGCCCTGCAGAGAGCCTGGTACGGCTCCGCAAAGCAGAGTTGAACTGCGAGCCGCGGAGGGAACGCCACTGTGATGGGCTGGCCGAGGAGCAGAGGGAGGTGGGCGAGCCCTTGCTGAGCTCCACAGCACGTGGAGTTGACTCGTGGTCCATGCTGGCTCTGGAAACTTTAAGAAATTGGAGCAAGGAAGCAGATGACGAAGGCTATTAAATCCTAATTAACTCATTTCTGTCCAGCATGGTGCCTCGCGAGACAAATGCTTCCAACCTCTGCTTCTTCTGAGGCAGCCTTCTGGTCCTTCTCTGCCCTTGAGCCTCTGAAAGGTGTGCAAGCCTGCTGGTAGCTTTGCTTTTCTTGAGCTCAAGTTATACAGCAAACTGTGAATTACCAATCTGAATTGAAGACACCTAAAAGAAGCCCAGACCATGCCTTTGGGCACAGCCTCTACTCGTTCCAGAAGAGCATGCCAAGCAGTGATTAGCTTTAGTCTTTATCTTCAGCAGCTTCACGTGATGCTGGGAGCTGTTACCATCGCCCCAGGCTGAGAATGGTCTTTCTGAAATCGGGACAGTGATGAAGAGATACCAAATGGTTAAAACAGCTCCCTCCCTCCACACACAAGTGCTAATTAAGGTGATAACTCAGTCTGCTGCTCGGATGTATCACCAGACAGCTATTTTAAATGCTTTTCTTGGTGGGAAGCTCACCGCAGCTGACTGGGGCAAGGAATTTTTAGGCTTGAAAGGCTTCTAGTAGCCAGCAGCCTGTTGGCATTGTTCTTGTGTAAATATTTGCTTGAGCTGTGGTATCCGGCCAACGCTGCTGGAGGGGCTTTGGCAGAAGTTTTGTAATCCCGTCTCCTACGAGCTTGTCCCTCAGGGGATGTGGATTGGCCTCTTCACAATGGAAACCTTCACTGGACTTCACCAGGAAGGGCTTGGGCTTGGTCTGAGCCCATGAGCACACTCTTTGGGCCCGAGCCCATAGATTTTTAAAGGGCAGTTTCTGGTGCATTTTCCTACCCTCTCTCTGTCCCATCTGTCACACTGTGCTTGCATTAACCCAGCTTGGAAGACCAGCTTGGCAGAGGAGTGCAGAGACGACTTTAATGCCAGCTCTGAGCACTAGGGCCACCTGTGTTCAAGTCCCAGAGCTGGAAAATTTGGCCCTCAGGTAGTTCAATCCCAGCTTCAGCTCACTTCTGTTTAGTTTTTGCGCACTGCAGTACCTCCAGCCTGGCAGAGAAGATGTGCTGTTTATAACTTTGACCTTTATTCGAGAGCAACGCTCTTTTAATTGCTCCAAATAAAATATAACACGGTGCAGAGGCAACAGCGGTGACTTAGGGGTGGCGGTGTGTAAGCACTTGCGGCCTCAGATCCCTAGTAGATCTCTTCTCCCAAACCCCCATCTAGGAACCTTTGCCTCCGTGGTCTTATGGGTATCCTGATATGTTTGGACAACTCACCTTAGACTTTCTTCTGTCTCCTTGCAAGCTCACCTCCTTGGAAACAGCAGGGGAGTCTTTCTTTCGCCTTTACCCTGAAACCTTCAGGCTGAGAACGAGAAAATCGGTCCTAAACCTACCCTTCCTTGCTTTAAGCCGCTAGAAAGACCGGCTCAGAACAAAAGTACTTAACTCCCAGAGTGCTGCAGCTTAGGTAAATGCCGACAAGATCAGCATTAATTGCAGCAGTAGAATATTAGAGCCCAGTGACCTGCTTAGGTGTTTGCAGGATCAGGACCTAAATACCCCAAACACTATAAGCTGCTTGGTGAAAAGCCCAGCAGGAAGAAGGTGTCGTCGTCGTCTTGGAAGCAGCAGCTCTTTCCAGTAGGTTGTGGGCTCCTGCAGCCCTCGATACCAAAATAATCCTAAATCGGGTAAACTACAGATGCACACACTCCTCTGCAGAGAGCGTTTCTCTCTTCCTCCGTTGCTGAGAAGGTGTCTGGAGAGTTTTTTCCAAAGCAGCATTTCATGCTGCCTGCACCTGCGGTGGGTTTCTGCCCGGGCAGGCGTGACTGACTCATCCTCCTTTCTGTGTTGATCCTGTGCTGAGGTAATTAAGAGTTGTTAGCGGTCTAGAAAACGCTAAGCGCTTCTTCCATTTTTAAACCACCCGAGGTGGCTCTGCCTCGGATGTGTTTGCTGCCCCTTTTTTTTTTTTTTTTTCCGCGGAGCCTGTCGAGAGGAGAAATGGAGGATTTTTAGAACTGGAGGTGCTGTACCCATGAGAAGAGCTCTGATGTTTGGGGCTCTGATAGCGATGCAACCTACGTACACGTGCTGGTGCAAAATATGTTTATGTAGTAACTAAACTGGCTCTAAACAGTCCCAAAACGGGCAGAGTGAAGAGAGAGGGTGATTCTGCAAGTTCAGAGCTTCCTTAACCTGCCTGGCCCTGCTGTGTATCGTATCTGTCACCTCACTAGGAGTTCTGCCTGGCCCAAGGGTGGCTCCAGACTGCCTGCTTCACCCGCGACAGGATCCAGGCCCAGGACAGGATCCAGCCCTGGGACAACATTCCGGCATTGGGAAAGCTCGTTATCTTCACTTGAGGCCTTCCCCAGGCAGCAAAGCTGTGTAAAGCTGATACGTGGCAGCATTAGCCGTGTGAGCTCCTCCTTTAGCAATCGAGGCTCAATCCTGCCCCAAAGGAGATAAACCCAATCTACCTCGTGCTTCAGGCTTTGTCTTTCCCCCTTCTCAGGGGTCTGGGGAAGCGCCAGCATGATGTGAAGGCACTCAGAGCTGCGTGGAGTTGTCGTCTTCAGTAATTCCGTCTTCAGGACGGGGATGTTACAGCCGTCACCCTCTGCCAGGCAGGTGAAAAGCCACCACACCCACTTCTGTTGCTCTACCTCCAAGCCTGTGAAGCCTGGACATGGGCCTGGGCAGAGGGAGTAATGAGTTTCTTTTTATAGCCTGGTCTGCTCTGCCCTTGACATTAAGAGAGCCTCTTTGTCTTCAGGGTGTTCTGCCAACAGGGCAGAGGCAGGTGGTTTGGGGAGCAGGGCACGGAGCTACTCCGGAGGCAGCGAGGTTTTGTGCTCAACAGCAAGGGAAGAGGCCTTCATGTTGGAGCTTGTCCCTTGTTGCACTGGGAAGAAAGCGTTCTCTGCGATTTCCAGGCTTACAACATCCCTGTTTTAGCGAGGTGCAGCTTGTAGGGAAGGGAAATATCTTCATTAGGTCAGGCAGCATTGTGGGAAAAGCAGATCAGTTTTCACGTGTAGGATCCCTTCCAGGGGTTTGGAAGAGGCTCTGTGTTTGCGCTTCGTGCAGTTGCGTGGATCTGGCCAAGGTTCCCTGCAAGGGACGAACCCGAAGGCTGCATAGAGATGGTGCTTGGCTAGAGCGTAGGAGTTTAAGGCTTCTGTTTCCCGGTGTCAGTGCATCCGGCAAGCATTTCTATGCATTGATGACTTGGAGGGGGTCCGTTATCTTCAACCGCAATGGAACTGAGGCCCTTTGCCCATCCTGCAATGTACAATGCAGTGTCACATCACAGAGCATAAAGGAGTTGGTTTTTTTCCACCCCCACTCTGGATAATTCCTTTAGTGCTGCTTGTACCTGTTTTCCAGCGGTTTAAAGACAAGATGCCCCTTGACGTTTTCTCTCTACCCCTGTTGGTGCGCTTCCCTGCCTGGTTCTCAAGCCTAATTCTTAGCTGCTTTTTTTAAAAAATTTTTTTCTTTCCCTTTTAGCTCATGGTGGTCTCACGTGGAGATGGGTCCCCCCGACCCCATCCTGGGGGTGACAGAAGCTTTCAAGCGTGACACCAACTCCAAGAAGATGAACCTGGGTGTGGGGGCGTACCGGGATGACAACGGAAAGCCGTACGTCCTGAACTGTGTTCGCAAGGTGAGCCTGGTGCTGAGTGGGGTCAGATCTGGGTGTCAGGCACCCTGGGGAGGGGGAAAGAGCCTAAGCAAGGTTTGCTTTTATAGATCCTTAGAATAGAGCAGGACGGTGTTTCTGGATGTCTCTCTTAGCAGCACTAATGCTTTTGAGACACAACAGAGCCATTTAGTAGGGGATAAAATAGGGAATAAGGCCTCTGACCCAGCTCTCCTCTGAACTTCAAGGTGTTTCTTGAATAGGCTGATGTTCCCTGGGCCAGCCCACAGGGGAGGAAAGAGCTGACGTTGTCCCCTCGTTGGATTAGTCTTAGAAATTCCGCTGAGCTGTTGTTACCAGTTTCTCCATAAGCCAGACTAAAACTCCGATGCAGGGAGCTGGACGTGGGCACTGCCCTTGAGGGGATTACGGAGCCTTCCAAGGCTTCAAGCGTAGAAATAGGCTGTTAAATAGCTGGCAGCTGCCACAGATATTGACTGGCTGGTCTCCCTGGCACAGAGAGGATGTTTTGTCCATGTTTCTCATCCAGTTTTGGGTTTCAAACCATCCCTTGCCTTCACTCTCCCTGTGTCAGCACTTATTGCAGCTGGGTCACAGCCAGGAGCCTGGGTGGTGTCACAGGAGCCGTTTTCCCCTGGTGTGGGGGAACTGAGGAGTTGCCACGTTTAAGAGTTGAGTGAGTTACCTTTTAGCCATGCTGCTTTTCAAGTTGGCTGGGGGTTTTGGATTTTTTTTTTTTTTTTAACCTGTGACAGTTGGACTTCATGATCTTAGAGGTCTTTTCCAAACTTAACAATGATGATGATGAGGCCCTGCAAAAGGCTTGCTACCCTACCTGGTTTTGGGATGCATTAGAGACGATCTCTGCCTTTCAGTAACAGTCAAGTCTCACCTTCCTGCAGGATAAATCCTGCTTGGGCAAAGAAACATGAGACCTTGTGCAGCAGCACTGACTTGTAACGGGCTGGAAATCGTGTTTTCCTCTGGCACTGGGATTTCTGGCTCTGGTGTACCAACACTAGCACTTACCAAGAACTGTCACGTGAAGTATTTACAGCTGCCCCAGCTTTGAGCCCTGATCTCTGAAGGAAAACTCCCGTAAACCAACCTTTGCCCCTTTTGAGAGAGCGAATGTGAAGAGGTGCGACGCCGAGCCTGTCCGCCATCCTCTTTGCCGCGATGCCTTACTTGCTGAACATGTGTTCTCCTTCCCAGGCGGAGGCCATAATGGCATCCAAGAAGATGGACAAGGAGTACTTGCCCATCGGAGGGCTAGCAGATTTCACCCGGGCGTCCGCAGAACTGGCTCTGGGTGAAAACAGCGAGGCTTTCAAGAGCGGCCGGGTAAGGAGGAGGCTGGGAAGCAGCGGGTGGGCGGCGCTGTCTGAGATTTGACGTTACCTGGGGTCCCAACTCCCTGCCCGGTGACTGGAGTTGCTGACTCCTGTGGTCCTCTCCAGCCCTACGTCCCTGGTTTGGGTGTGCTTCTGCCAACGTTGCCATCAGTGACTGGGCTTTCCCTGCTTTTTCATACCGTGGCTGCTCAGACTCGTGTATTTATTTCTTCCCTTGCAGTACGTCACCGTGCAGGGTATTTCTGGGACTGGATCTCTGCGAATTGGAGCCAACTTCTTGGTGAGTTCCTGGCCAGTGGGGGAAGGAAAGAACGTATTTTAAAGGAAGCTGAATCTGGAGGGTTTTCTAACTGCTTGAATCCGTTCAATCTGTTTGGACATTCTGTCTTTCTCTTTGATTAGCAACGGTTCTTCAAGGCTAGCCGCGATGTGTACCTACCCAAACCATCCTGGGGCAATCACACACCCATTTTCCGTGATGCTGGCATGCAGCTTCAGTCTTACCGCTACTATGACCCCAAGACGTGCAGCCTTGACTTCTCTGGAGCCATGGATGATATTTCAGTGAGTTGCTTATCGTGCCTGGAAGCGGGGAGGTGATGTGGGTGAGATGGGCGATCTTCTTGCTTTAGACTAAACCTGATGTCTGAAGGCACCAAATCAAGGCTAGAAGCCTTGCAGAGCTCCTCTAAGCTGTCTAGGCCAAGAGTCTCATCTCAGCTGCTGAGGAGAGTGCTCAGATGTCATCAATAATTCATTATCTGTAACATCTTCCTTAGAAAATTCCAGAGAAGAGCGTCATCCTCTTGCACGCTTGTGCTCACAACCCTACTGGGGTGGATCCCCGGCAGGAGCAATGGAAGGAGTTGGCAGCTACAGTGAAGGTGAGCAGTAGCTTGTCCTGGTGGTACCATGCTGTTCCTGGAAAAAAACCCACCTCTGGACTTTCACGGGTGGCACCTGGTCTTCACTTGACTAAAGGTTACTCCCTCCTCTGAAGCCAGGATGGGTGTCATGTTCCTGCACAGGAGCCAGACAAATGCACCCGTGAAGCTTCTAGCTGACCATCAAGATTTTCTGCTGGCACCTGCCTGGGGAGCTGGGGTAGGGAGAGCAGCAGGGTTGAAAGAATGAGCAGGGATAGCTGGAAGGGAGCTCCCCACGTTGGTATGTTAAAAATGCTGGAAGATTCAGAGCAGCCCTGAGGAGAAGGACTTGGGCATGTTAGTTGACCATAGACTCAACATGAGCTGGCAGTGGGCACTTGCAGCCCAAAAAGTGACCCGCGTCCTGGGCTGCATCCAAAGGAGTGTGACCAGCAGGGCAAGGGAGGGGATTCTCCCCCTCTGCTCTGCTCTGGTGAGGCCCCACCTGGAGTGCTGCGTCCAGTTCTGGAGCCCACGGTACAAGAATCCTAGAATGGCCCAGGCTGGAAGGGACCTTAGAGGTCATTTAATCCAACCTCCCTGTCATGGGCAGGGACGCCTCTCAACTAGATCAGGCAAGAAGGACAGGGATCTGCTGGAGCGGGTCCAGAGAAAGCCATGAAGATGATTAGAGGGCTGGAGCACCTCTGCTGTGAGGACAGGCTGAGGGAGCTGGGGTTATTCAGCTTAGAGAAGAGGCTTAGAGAAGAGGAAAGCTGGAGAAGGGCTTTTTACAAGGGCTTGTAGCAATAGGATGAGGGGCAATGGCCTGAAACTGCAAGAGGGTAGATTTAGGTTAGATAGAAGGAAGAAATTCTTCCTCGTGAGAGTGGTGAGGCACTGGCACAGGCTGCCCAAGGAGGCTGTGGATGCTCCATCCCTGGAAGTGTTCCAGGCCAGGTTGGACAGGGCTTGGAGCAACCTGGGCTGGTGGGAGGGAGGTGTCCCTGCCCACAGCAGCGGGGTTGGAACGAGATGATCTTCAAGGTCCCTTCCAACCTTAACCGTTCTATGATCTTTCATGTGCCTGGCGTCTCCTTGCAAGTTTCACTTGGAAACAGAGAGGGGCGGGTTCTTCCTTCATCCTTCTCTTCCTCCCTGCTGCTCGCCAAAGCTGTAGCCAGTGAAATTTGGCTTGGGGATGCCCTGCTTTCAGTAGTGTCCTCAGAATTGGTTGGTATCAAAGTGGCCTCTGGGGCCTGCAGATGGCTGTGGGTCTCCTGCCCAAGGGGCAGCGTGGCCAGGTTATCTGCTGTGAGAAGCATTGGAAGAGTTTACACCTGCGCAGAGGGTTCCCAGGTGGTTTTCCTGGAAACTGATAATATAGGAGACACTGAAATGGAGTAATTTATTACCACTGAACCCGCTTCTGCCTTCTGGGCCAGACTGCACATCCTGTAAATTTTGTGGGAGGGTCTTGACCTGCTGTTTTGACATGTGGTGGGTAGCTGTGGGTTTTGGGCTGCCTTCCTTGTGGCGAACGAAGGGGAATGGCTCTGCTTCTGGAGGAGCACTGTTACAGTTGAGCAGGCTGCTGCCTCTGTGGCTCTTTTCAGCACTGGAGAAGGGTGCTTAGCTCCTGTGATACTTTTTTACCCTTTCTGCTGGCAGAAACGAAACCTCCTCGTGTACTTCGACATGGCCTACCAGGGCTTTGCCAGCGGCGACATCAACCGGGATGCCTGGGCTGTGCGGTATTTCATCGAGCAAGGCATCAACGTCCTCTTGGCGCAGTCCTACGCCAAAAACATGGGGCTGTACGGTGAGTAGGGCAGGTGGTGTGAGAATAGTTTTGTCTAGACTGCAGGAGGAACCTGCTGTCAGGAGATAATCCGTTGGGAGCTTGTGGAGAACCACCTTCTAGGGAAGGGTTAGCTCTGTTAAAGCTCTGTTTGGAGCAGTCCTGCCCCAGCTTTGGGTATCCAAGGGCAGAGGCTGGGATCTGATCGCCCCTCTTCCAGGAGAGCGTGCGGGCGCCTTCACGGTCATCTGCAGCGATGCAGAGGAAGCCAAGAGAGTCGAGTCGCAGCTGAAGATCCTCATCCGCCCCATGTACTCCAACCCGCCCCTGAACGGAGCCCGCATCGCCTCGACCATCCTCAACACCCCTGACCTACGGAAGGAGTGGTAAGAGGGAACCTCCGATGCTCATGACAGCGAGGTGTGAGCTCTTAGCTCCAGGGGTACAGTCAGAACCACGTGCCACCCCTTTCTTCTGGAGGAATCTCTGCTCGTGTCCTGGTATCGGTCCAGCCTGACACAAATGGGTTTCCCTGGATACCAAGGCAGAAAACACTAAAGGAGAGGGTAAAGCTCCTCTAGGATTGAGGGCTGCAGGAGCTGCCTGTCCGAGGAGGGGAAAAGGCTGGAGCGTTGCAGCCGTGTACCATGTCTCACACAGGGGGATTGGAAGCGTAAACCCCCTGGGAATGAGACCCAGGAATGTAACCCTCATGCCCTAAGCCTGTTTTCTGGCATCAGCCCATGCTCCTTTCCCAGCCCCTCGGTGTCAAGTCCCTGCCAGCAGCTGGCCTGGCAGAACAAAGGGCTGCTGTGTGTCGCGGCTTCGCCGGGAGCTGCGTTCCTTTGGCAGGCTCACGCTTGTGCCTGATCCAGGGCCCGGCAGAGACGTCTCCTGGTTGTGCTGCCTTGGACCAGGGGTTGTCTGCCTGTGCTGGGAGGTACTCCCATGGTCTTTGTTTATCTGTAGATACTATTTTTATCTGGGTTTGGCCAGTGCTGCCATTCACCTGTGGTTTTCAGAGGTGAGAGATGCCTGTACTCTGGTGGTAGCATCCAGCAGGCTATGCAGTAAATAAATGGCAGTCACATTCAGGTACCAGGAGAAAGGAGCAGCTCCCCAGTTGGAGGTACAGGTTCATTCTCCCTGGTATTTGCTCATCTGCATCCCCATACGAGCCCCCTCCAGGTGGATTCACCTCCAGGTGGATTCACGGTAGTTTGCAAGGGAGAGCGGTGTTGGTGCGTCCCAGCCTTGCACTGAGCAGTTCCTGGGTTGGTTTCTCAGGCTCGTGGAGGTGAAGGGCATGGCCGACAGGATCATCAGCATGCGGACTCAGCTGGTGTCCAACCTCAAGAAAGAGGGATCCTCCCACAACTGGCAGCACATCACCGACCAGATTGGCATGTTCTGCTTCACGGGGCTGAAGCCTGAGCAGGTAAACACAGTTCCTGTGCTCTCAGAGTGTCCTTCAAGATCCTTGTCTGTAAGATCTTGACTATGGGTGCCAAGTTACTCCTCTAGAAGGAACATCCTCCGAGCCCTCAGCACTGGAGCATCGCAAGGACCCAGGTCTTACTCTGCTCCCTGCTGTGCTTGTGGAGGTTGAAAGCAGATGTAGCTGTAGTCACTTAGTGCCACTCTGAGGTGACTTCAAGGGTCAGCTCAAGTGGGGTGACTCCTGGCCAAACATCTGCAGTGTTTGTGTGTTACCTGAGAGCTGAGCAGCATCTCTCTGGGTTTGCAGGGTGCAGGGTGGGCAGCAGGATGCCGTGTCTGCTGGCACCCAGTTTGCTTTCATTTCTGGCAAGCCGGGTAAAATTTTCACTCTGCTAAGAGAGCAGAGGTCAGCCCACAGTTTGAACTCTGCTCTTTCATGCCAGGTGGAGCGGCTGACCAAGGAATTCTCCATCTATATGACAAAGGACGGACGAATCTCTGTGGCGGGAGTTACGTCAGGCAACGTAGGCTACCTGGCTCATGCCATCCATCAAGTCACAAAGTAAAGACAAAAGTGTGCCCTGGAAGCTGGTGGCTTTCCCTTCCTCACCAGTGGAAGATGGGGAGGGAAAAGAAACAAGCAGAATACTTCCAACCACAGCACTTATGCTGCTGCTGAATGTATCTCGTAGATGAGTTATTGTAGAAGCCTAGTCAAAACCGTCCTGCGTTGTGGAGCAGGGACATCATTGCTGGCTCCTGCTCGTCACAGCCGTTCTCCCCTGCTGTCGGTCCGTCCTCTGTCTTCAGCCCCAGCACCCATCAGTGCTGGAGGAAGCAAATGCTTAACACTGCCATCCTACCAGCATGGGCACCAAAGGCTTCCCCACCACGTTCCTTCCCCCAGGAGGCGGCTTGATGAGGCTGGTGGCTGCCGGCCCAACGGGCAGTGGGACGGGCAGCGGGACAGGGAGCTGGGAGGGCTGTGTCCCTGCCACCCCCTCAGCTGCTCCCTGCTGCCAGCAGGCTCTGTCCTCCTCCACCCTCCTAGCCCAGGGCTGGGCGGTGCCAAAGCTGCCCTCCGTCAGCCAGCTCAGAGGATTTCTCACTGCTCAAGTCCTCTTCAGCATTGGCTTTGCTCTTTCGTTGAGGCATCTCCTTTCAGATCTAATTCATGGTGGCATTGGTGTGTGGGGCAGACCCATGTCCCTTGTCCAAACCTTCCTGGGTCCCCTGACTTCCCTCCCCTACCCTGAAGTGAAATAATTTCTCACACCTTCTCCCCGCAATGAGAAGCTCCTCTGAAAACCGCTCGTGGTCTCTGCCTCTCCCGGTTCCTGTACTGCCCCCAGCAGCTCAGAGTCTCCATGTGTGTCCCAAAGCCACGACACCACCCTCAGGTGGGGGTGCAGAGGATGTCCCTCGTCTGCTCTGTTCTGCCAAATATCTGGTGATGCCAGAAAACAGCAGGCCAAGATCCTGAGGGAAGTCTGAGAGCTGACAACTCAAAAAAAAACCCCAAACATTCTCTCCTCTTAAACTGAGTGTCCCTGAGGCCCCGTGACTCACTGGACTCTGAATTTTAATTTGAATAAACTGGCGCATGGCTGTGTCAAGTCAGGCGACTTCCTTCTGTCATCACCTAGCTGAGTCCTGTCCCTTGTGTGCACCAAACGTTCCCTCTCGGGGCTGTCCTGGCACTGGGTGTCTGGTATGGTCAGTGAAACCCTCATGTCCTCAGAATCCCACACGGAGAGAGGGCAGTTGCCACAAGCACGACTGAGCTTCTTGTAGCAAACGAAGCGTGGATCTGGGAGGGGTTGCTTCTGAGGCTGCGTGAGCTTTCTCCAGCTGCTGGTGCCTTTCCCTCGCCTCGTTCCTGTTCTGGGAGCAGGGACAGGCCTGTCCAGATTCTGCTGACACTGGGAGGGAGCTAACAGAGAAGAACCTGAGCCTCTCGCTGCTCCCTGAGATGGTTTGTGCTTGAATGCCAACAATTGTTTACACAGCCCGATGCCCACGGCCACCGCTTGCTCCCGTTTGTGCAATAAAACCACTTTCCGTGTGCTGTGGCTGCTGCCCTGTGGGTTCTGCTGCCATCCCGGCTCTCCTGCTTGCAGAGAGCTGTTCTGCTGCCCTACGATAAAAGCAGAGCTGGGGCATAGCCCCTTGTCTTTTCTCCCTCTCCTTGTCCAGGGCTCCTCTTGCAGATGGGATGGCCTTCCTGAACCAGTGTACTCGCCTTGTGACTGGGCTCACCCCCAAGGCATGGGTTTCACAAAGTGGGCACCCAGGTTTACCCCCCAGGCATGGGTTTCCTAAAGTAGGGAATCATTGTCGCTGGGTTCCCACCCCCAGGGGTGGGTTTCCCAAAGCGGGGAACCCTCCTTGTGGCTGGGTTTCCTAAAGCGGGGAATCCTTCCTGTCCCTGGGTTCCTCCCCCCAGGAATGTGTTTCGCCCCAGGGATGTATTTCCCATAGCAGAGACCCCTCCTCGTCGCTGGGTTTCGCCCCTCGGGGGACGGGCATCGCCTCCCGGTCGAGCCCGGGGGCCGGACTACAAGCCCCGGCGTGCAGCGGGCAGGGCGGTGCCGCCGCCGCGCCGCCGCCGCGCCGGTTCCGGAGCCGGGACCGGGGCCAGAGCGGGCTCCCGCCGCCCGGTGAGTGGGGCGCGGGGGTACCGGGGAAGTGGGAGGGTAAGGGGAGGGGGGGCGGCGAGATGAACGTAACGACCCTCCCCGAGGGGATCCCCTGCAGTCGCGGCGGGGAGCGTCGGTGGCTCCGGGCCTTGCTTCACCGGGGAGGTTTGGGGGCAGCGCCGGCTCCAGCCCCACCCCCGGAGGGTCCGTGGTCTAGAGAGACCCTTTCGGTGTCACCGGTTGTCCCCCGCGGGGTGGCATTGGCTGGGGAGGGGGGGCAAGGACAGGCTGCCGCATCCTCCGCCGCCCACGGGAGGAGCATCGAGTCCTTCCCCATGCGGACCCACCGGCCCTGGGGAGCCGGGACAGGCCGCCCCCTGCCCCGGAGTAGGGGATGCCTTCCTTCTGCTGCGGGCCCGAGGGGCTTTCTCCCTTCCCCAGAAATCTTTGAAGAGGATTCGGTAGCACAAGCACGGGGTTTAGATAACCCTAGAAGCAAAGAGTGGGCTGGTCAGGAAGAGTCTCTGGAGACGTCTTCTAGAAAAAAAAGGGAGATTTCCTTCAAAAAGAGATTTCCCTCGGCTGCCTTAGGTCCCTGCGAAGCCCTGGCGGGTTGTGCGGGTTGTGAGGGTTGGTGTCCTTCAGCCCCGAGGCACTGGGATGGGATCTGGACTGTCCGACCCTCAAGGGCTGCAGTGCTGGAAACACCAGGTCTCCAGGTCCAACAGCTTCCGAGACACCCCGTGCCGGTGGTCACTCCGGGGGTGGCACTGGAAGGGGCCAGTCCCGCTTTTTCCAGTGACACGGCGTTCCTGCTGCGTGCGCGGAGTTGTCCCCTTGAGCCCAGTTTTGACCTTTACCCAGGAGCATGTGCCCGGCGGCTCTTGCCGAGCTTGCAGGACTCGGGGTTGGAAATCAGGAAGTGAGCCGTGACGGTGGGGTCTTGTGCCCCGCAGGAAGGCGAGTCCCGCCGCGAGGCTGCAGCCCCTTGTGCCCCGCAGGAAGGCGAGTCCCGCCGCGAGGCTGCAGCCCCCCAGCGCCGTGGCCGGGGCTCCGCTCCCTGTCCGATGGCCGCGGTGTCCTCGCCCTGGAGGCCAGAGGAAGAAAGGTGAGTTCTCCTGCCCAGTCTCCACTGGCCTGAGGACACCTGCGTGCTGTGAGCCCCAAGCTGAGACCCAGGGAACTCATCTCCTCTGTGCCTCCCGCCCCACCTGATGCCCAGGCTGTCCCTTGTTAATTAACTTTAAGTAACACTCACCATGTCCTTCTTCATCCCCTTCTAGGCAGAGTGAAGTGCCTGAGTCCTGCACCGCTGCTGCCCTCCGTGCATAATGGAGCCAGCGCTGGCAGAGGACCTTCCTCATGGTGGCCAGCTGAGCCTGGTGCAGGAACACTAGTGGGACGTGACTGGTGGCTTGTGCCACCCTTGGAGGGACGATGGCTCAGGGCACCGGGAGCATCAACAGCGACTACAAGGACTGGGAGTGGAGCGCCGATGCTGGGGAACGGGCCAGGCTCCTGCAGAGCCCCAGCGTCGAGACGGTGCCGAAGAGCGGAGAGAGCCAAGGGAACAGTCTGGGGGCCACGTCGGCTTTGGGAGCCGTCTTCATCGTGGTCAACGCCGCCCTCGGGGCTGGATTGCTCAACTTCCCCGCCGCCTTCAACACGGCTGGCGGCGTGGCCGCCGGCATCGCACTGCAGATGGTGAGAGGGTGGGGAAGGGTCACTCCTCTGTCCTGCTCTGGGAGGGGGCTTGGGAGCGATGTATGGAGCCCCAGAAGGGGCAAGAAGCCCTGGTGGGTGAGGTGCCCCAGAGATGCTCGGTGTGTTCGAGGGTGGCTGCCTGGCGTGGCACCTTGTCACGCTGTTGCCTCAGTTTCCCTTCCCCGTCTCTTCCCCACCTCAGTGCATGTTGATCTTCATTATCGGAGGCTTGGTCATCCTGGCGTACTGCTCGCAGGCCAGCAACGAGCGCACCTACCAGGAGGTCGTGTGGGCTGTCTGCGGGAAGGTGCCCGGTGTGCTGTGCGAGGTGGCCATCGCCGTCTACACCTTCGGCACCTGTATCGCTTTCCTCATCATCATCGGAGACCAGCAGGACAAGAGTAAGTTTGTCCCATGGCAGGAACAAAAAAACCCCAACACTTCTCGTCCCTTCAGCTGGAAGGGGACAACCTGACCGCCCTGGTTGTTCCCCACAGTCATTGCTGCTCTGGTGACGGAGCCCGAGGGAGCTGGGAGCAGCCACTGGTACACAGACCGCAAGTTCACCATCAGCATCACTGCCTTCCTCCTCATCCTGCCCCTCTCCATCCCCAAGGAGATCGGCTTCCAAAAATACGCCAGGTGGGGTGGGGAACGCTCGCTGGAGTGGGCCAGCCTAAGTTGGTGAGCCCACCTAAGCTGGCCTAGGGTGGGCGGGGAGTGGAAACGCCATGGTTTTAGAGCCAAAGCTTGGACATCTCTGCCTTCCCGTGCCTCAGTTTCCCCATCCAGGAAGCAGAGCAGTTGCAGAGTGCTATGTGGCTACAGTGTGGTACTCCGGGGCTTGTGTCCCTCCCTTCTGCTCACTGGGGGAGGCAGGGAAGAGCCGCTTTCAACCACGTTGTTCTCTTTGGAGTTGGCCACGTAGTAGAGAGGAGAGCCAGCAAGGGTCCCTGGGCTGGTGGTCTGCAGGCCAGCTCTTCTCCACCAAGCATTTTGATGGATCCTGGCTGCTGGAGCTGGACTAATGCCACCAAGGAGTGTCACTGCTTTAACACAGCATCACGGGAAAGCCCTCAAGCTGTGCGGGGAGGAAGATGAGGCTGGGAGGAGACCCTCCATGGAGTAGGGGAAGCAGCATGCTGACGGTCTCCTGTCTCCTCTTGCAGCTCCCTAAGCGTGATCGGCACCTGGTACGTCACGGCGGTCATCATCATCAAGTATATTTGGCCCGACAAGGAGCTGGCGCCCGTGGAGATCCCCACCAGGTGAGTGCCAGAGACACGAAGCTGATGGTGGCCATCACGGTGCCGCAGAGCCAGGCAGGGGTGTGAGAGCAAAGGCTGGGGCCAAATTCTTCCCAAATCCCATCCCTGGGCACCTGGGGATGCTACGTGATGCTCCCAAGTGGCTGCATCGGTGTGCGTTTCAGAGGACCAGGTGGTGAAGGAGAAGAAAAAGACCTCTTGAAGGTCCACATGGCTCCATCGCTGGTTTTGAGGAGAGCTGATTGACTTTTAACTCTGATCCAGCCAGGCCTGGCGTTCCCCGTGCAGTACTTGTGCTCACCCAGCAACCAAGGCCGTGTCTATTTTAGGATGATTTGGGTTATTTTCTTGGCCAGCACAGCCCCTGTTGCTTGTCCTCTCCCTCACAGTTTGGGAACATTTATGGACTCAGTGTGGGCAGTGGGAATTTTAGGGTAGAGCAAAGTTTGGACTGGTTTCTGGCACTGCCCAAGTAGCTCCTTTTGTCTTCAATGATACTTTTTCTGAGTTTTGGCTGGATCTGTCCCGGTGAAAGGCTCTGGTCTTTGGGGGATGCGAGGTCCCAGGGAAACCTCGCTCCATGCAAAGGCATCGTCAGGGTGGAGGGACATGATAACAGCAGAGGAGCACGCCCTGAGGGCACTGGTGGGGGCGTGGGGGGCCTGGTCTGACCGGTGGGTGTTTCTCTCCCTCCAGCCCCTCTACCTGGATGGCCATCTTCAACGCCATGCCCACCATCTGCTTTGGGTTCCAGGTAAGGCCACAGACCTGCCGCTCCCCTTCTCACCCTGCAGCCGCCTTGGTGGGGCGAGCAGAGAAAACCTTCCCCGTGTGCTCAACTCCCGCTTTCACGAGGGGGCTGAAACCAGTTTGAAATTTCACCACCCCCTGGATGGAGAAGGATCAACTTTACCCCAGCTGGGAAATCCAGGGCAGCCTGTCTCCCCCTTTTTTTCTCCAGCAGCAAACCTGGGGGGAGGGAATCACAATTATCGCGACAAACATGGGGGTATCTCGCGTGAGATCCCGCGTGGCTCCCTGCACCTCTGGCTCAGCCCATCGCGTGTCCCAGCTCTCTCTCCGTGTCCCCCGCAGTGCCACGTGAGCAGCGTGCCCGTCTTTAACAGCATGAAGCAGCCGGAGGTGAAGACCTGGGGGGCGGTGGTGACAGCAGCCATGGTGATCGCTCTCTTCGTCTACACGGGCACTGGTGAGCGAGGGGATGCCGTGGGAGTGTGGCACGGTCCTCGGAGGGCAGGGACCCTCTGGTGAGCAGAGAGGCAGAGCGGAAAGTCCCATCTCTCCCCCGCTTTGATGTGCTCTCTGCCATATCCACCCGAGCCTGGTCCCTCCAACACACGTGCGAGATGCTCGTCCCCATCCCCCGCTGACTGCCCCCTTCCCTTCAGGCGTCTGCGGCTTCCTCACCTTTGGGGCTGGTGTGGATCAGGATGTCTTGCTGTCCTACCCCTCCAACGACATCCCCGTCGCCCTCGCCCGGGCCTTCATCATTCTCTGCGTGCTGACGTCCTACCCCATCCTGCACTTCTGCGGCCGGTGAGTGCTGGGGAAGGCAGGGACTGGTGAGGGTGGGATGGGTGGTGCGGGGAAACACCCCTGCCCTGTGTCTGTGCCCCACAGGGCTGTCTTGGAGGGTCTCTGGCTCCGCTACACCGGAGTGACGGTGGAGGAGGACGTGGTCCGGGAGCGGAGGAGGCGCCTGCTTCAGACCATCAGTTGGTTCCTCCTGACCCTCCTCCTGGCTCTTTTCATTCCTGACATCGGCAAAGTCATCTCTGTCATCGGGGGCTTGGCCGCCTGCTTCATCTTTGTCTTCCCAGGTAGGGTGTCCTGGGATGCTCAGGGGCTGGCAGAGGTCTCTTGGGGTTCCTTGGTGTTTTCAGGGATGTCTCAAAGGGGGAGGGAGTAGGTTGGAGACGGAGCAACTGGGAAATCTTTAGAGAAGGGCAAAAATGTGGTGTGAGGTCCATTGGCAGCTCGACGGTTTTGACTGGACTCCCTGCTCAGTAACGCAGCTCCCTGGCTTCCGGTGTGTCTGCCCCGGGGGATCATCAGGGTCTAATTCACCTCCCCTGCCTTTCAGGGCTCTGCCTGATTCAAGCCAAGCTCTCTGAGATCCAAGAAACCAAGGCAATCAGGTAACAGAAATGTGCTTCCTCTATCCCCCCTTCCGCTGCAGCTGTCGGGGTATGCGGTCCCCTTTTAAAGCACCCTGTCCTCCTCCATCCGCAGCTGGTGGGCCCAGGTCAGCTACGGGGTGTTCATGGTCACCCTCGGAGCCTTCATCTTCGGACAGACCACTGCCAACGCCATCTTTGTGGATCTCACAGCCTGACTCCTTCTCCAGGCTGGACCACGCCACCACCGCTGCTGCTGAGGGGAAGCAGGTTTCCCCTAGGACCAAAGGGAAGCAGGAAGGGAAACACGTTGGCGTGTTGGGAAGATCCAGGAGTGTTGTAATCTGGGGCCGGGATCAAAGAGCCCGGCGGTGGTTCGTGTCTCGTTGTCTTAACACACCAGGCAGTCAGGCTTCTCCTCTCAGCCCTGACTCCCTGGTGAAGCCAGAGCATCACTACAAGGGGACCTGCAGTCCAGGTCGAGCCCTTTCTGCCCCTCTGGGGTCGACATCACTACCTTAGACATCACGAAGGGGTCGCGGTTGGGGTCTGCGAAGGCATGCTGCGCTCCTCCGCGTACCCCTGTGCTGGTGGAGCTCCTCTCCACAGCGTCAACTCCTTCTTCTGCCCGTGTTGGAGCGAGACGGTGTGTCTTGCATAAAGGGAACTAGTAATCGCATTTGTCAGACAAGGCGACATCCCCACAGTTCTCCTCTGTGTCGGTGCTTGGCTTGGTTTGATCCCTGCTTTCCCATACCTCGCCCATCTCCTGCCCTTCCTCTTCCTCTTCCTCTGCCTGGGCTGCACTTTCTGTTACAAAGTGGGACTGTCGCCTTTACTTTTTTTTTTTTTTTTTTGGAGGATCAGGGCTTGCTCATTTGCTAGAAAAGGTGCTGTGGCTGTATTGACCTACTGGAAACACTACACTAGAGCAAAGCTCTTCTCCCGATTCCTCATCCCCTTCTTCCAGGAGGTGTCCAGGGGACGGGACTGGGCCAGGTGTAGGTTTTAAGGGATGCTTTGGGGATAAAGCAGTCAGTACTAATCCATTTTATATTGTTCCCTTGATCGTTTACACTCTCTGTGGCTGGTGTTGCTCTGTTGCCTTTCTGGATGGTAGTTTCCGTTTTGTTTTTCCTGCATTGAGCAGTTTCCCCAGCTGCAGATTCAATCAGGGCAGTTAAACTTCAACAGCAAACTGCTCTTATTCAGTATTTGAGTTTCCTTTTTCCTTGTTTAGCTTCTAAAACCCTGGGGGAGGGAGGAACTCGTGTATCTGTGGCCGCATCTGTGATGAGGGTCCAGCCCAGCTTTGTATAGTGCCTGGCTTTGCCCCTCCTGCATTTTCTGGAAGGAGCCCAGGCTGTCGTGGTGAACCATGGCGTGTTTCTGGACTTCTAAGCGTGGTTCTCTCCCTCTGTGAGCAGCAGCGGTGGGTGGGAACGTTTGGTCGTTCCCTACCAGTGGTCAGCTGGCTGTAAAGGGGAACCTCCTCGCCACTCCTCGGGATGAGCCAGGGAGACCTAGACGGAGAAGGAGGAAGAGAAGCCCCAAGCACAGTGTGAATGCGTGATTCTGTGACTCTGTGATTCTATGACTCAACCTCTGCGCCCTCAAATTTTGACAAAACCAGGCTCCAGCAAACTCCCCGTTCGTGAGGCACCGGCTGACTCCCAGTGCCGCGGCCATTTCTCTGTTTGCCTTACCGCTCCCTGGGACCGTTTACCAAAAAAACGAACAACAACGGCCTTTTCAGATGTATTTTCTACCTGCAGAAAGCGGAGGGGCCTCGACTCTAACAATAAAAGCGACGTTGTGGCGTGGGCATACGAGGTGTTTGCTGTGGGCCTGGGGGGAGGGAGATGCTCCCAGGGCGGGATGCAGAGATGAAGCTGTGTCCTGAAAACCACCCGCCCGGCTCTCTTGAGCTTTGCGGTCCCCTCATACCAGGGGCTGGGGGTTGTCAGGGCAGCTCCTGGGAGGCCCGAGCCCCGTCTGACCCCCTGAGGTTGTACCTCGGGCCTGGAGGGTGGGTGTGGAGGGGCTGAGGCGGGCGACATGGCGGCCCCAGGCTTTTTGGGGGGGGTCCGAGAGGTTTATCTCCCGAGAGAGTGCAAAAAGAGGGGGGATATCGGGGTAAAAGGGCCGCCAAAGCGGGGACGCGGCCTGACCAGGGGTCTCAGCTCCATGTTGTGGGGCTGAGGGAGGCCTCGGGCCGTACCACTGCACTACGCGGGGGGGGGGGGGGGGGCGATGATGAGGAAATGACCGGCCCACAGGCAGCGCTCCGGGCCGTACCAAAGCGGCGCAGGGGGAGGTGTTCCCGTGCTTGGGCCGGTACCACCGCGCCGCGGGGGGGGGGGGGCGGATCGCACCACTCCGGAGAGAGACACCCCCCCGCCTCCGCTATGACTCCGCGCGCCCTTTGGCGCTCCCCGCCGCTTCCCCTTCCCGCCCCGCGCTCATTGGTCGGCCTCGCCAGCCCGTGGCGCGCACGCGTGGGCTCGGCGCGCGCCGATTGGCCCAAAACCGTAGGAACGCCTCCTGCCGCTCTCGCCCAATGGGCGTGCGGCGCTGAGAAGAGCCGGCAGGACGGCGGCACGTTCCCCTTGAGGTCGCGCCGCGTTGATTGGGCAGATCCTCCTTTGCCCCGCGTTCTGATTGGAGGAGCCTTTGCGGAGGGGGGCGGGACGTTGGGCGGGGACGCCCCGCCCGCCCGCGTCCCCACCACCCTTCCCCCCCCCTCCGCCTCCCCCCCCCCCCCCCCGCGCGCTGGCGTGCCGCGAAGGGACGGGGGAGGGGAAAGGCCGCGACGTGAGCGCGCGACCCCGTCCGCCATTTTGTAGCGAAACGGCGGAGGCGAGCGGAGAAAAGCGTGAGCGGCCCCGGCCCCCCCCTTCCCCCCCCTCCACCTCCTCGCCTCGCTTCGGCTTCCCTACGCCCCCTGAGGTGAGCCTCCCCCCCCCGCTCCGGCTCGCTCTTCCCTCCTGTTGAGCTCCGGGTGCGGGAGCTCCGGAGCGGGGTAGGCCGCGGCGTGAGGGGGACGGGGGAGGGAGCCCGCCTGAGGGGCGTGTGGGGAAACCCCCCCCCCCTCAGCGGCCCGGCCCGCGCTGCTGCCCGCCCGGGCCTCGCCTCTTCGCCTTCTCCCACCAGCGGGAGGAGCGCCCGGGCGAACTTGGGAGGTTTTTGGCTCGGGGGCCGCCCGGCGGGTGTTGGCGGGCCGGTGAGGGAGGAAGGCTCCCGGCGGCGGCGGCGGCGGGTGGTGGTTTTTTGGGGGAGGGTGGCGCGAAAACCTGGCGTTTTGGAGCTGCTGTGGGATTTCTCTCCTCCCCGTCGGCTTTTGTAGCGTGGATGGTGACAGGCGGAGCTCTGAGCAGCTGAGGAAGCGGCCGCTGTTGGGCCTAGCCCGGAGCTCGGCTCTCCCCGGCCTCGTCGTTGTGACTGACCCAAGGAAAACAAGGAACCGGGACTGCGGAGCTGGGGCAAATAAGCCCCTGACATAACCTTCCCGCAGACCCCACGGAAGAAACGCTTCTCGACGCCTGCCCAGTCGAATGGATTTGCTTATTTCCAGACTACAAAGAGCAACAGTTGGTTGTTTTGACAGATGCTGTGTTGTTGAGAGTAGCTCCTCTGCAGTAGTTCTCTAACTCAGAGTAGTGTTTTCTCTTTAGCGAGCAGTTTTCTCTTTAGTGAAGGGTTTGGACTGTGTGTGGGGCAGAAGCGAGATAAAACTGAAAAAAACCCCACACAACCAGACGTGTAGCCAGTTGGTACGCCCTGAGCTTAACCTGTTTCTGAATCCCCCTTGTTAGAAGGAAGCGTGACATCTGCTCTCAGCAGAACTTCTTTCTTTTCTTTTTTTTTTTTTTTTAAGCGGGTGACAAAATGGGTATGACACCTGACAAGTCATTCGTGGTGCGCGCAGCTTAAGTGTTTCCTGTTTCTAAGGCAACTACGTGGGCATTGACTAAAATTACAGGCAGGGTGAGTCCGAGTGAGGTGAGTGTCTAATCAACAGGAAGCAAAGTTAGTTGGTAATAGGCTTGTTTGTCCTTTCTTCTTGTTGTCTCTTTATTTTTTTTTCCTACCCTTACGCTTTTGTTGTTAGCCTGGTGTCACCAAACCAACCTCACAGCAAGCTTGCTGTCTGCCTCTTTAGAGAAATATCCTGTTTATCCTTCTAGGATAGTGCTCCTAGAGACTTAATCTGTTTTAAATGATACGAAATAGCTGCTGGTGGTGTTGGGTTAAGTGGAAGAGAAACCGTGCAGATGTAACTTGGGAAAAGCGAGCAGTGATGTTTCCTGGCCCCATGATGGGCAATCCCTAAGGAGTGTTGGGAGTTCTTATTGCTGAGGACATCGCTATTTTAGCAAAATTTCTCTTTTGTTCTCTACCATCCCTACTGTCGTGGCTCCTGCAGTTCCCCTTTGCCGTTTGCAGTGGTGTTTAACTGTTCTAAACCGCTTTTGGGATGGAGAGAAGCCTTTGAGAACGACTCCCTGAATTCCCTTCCTTCCGACAGAAAGTTTGCCCTGCAGTGTGCAGGGAAAACAAGAAGTGAGAGTTTCTTGAGGGTTTTGTTTGTTTGGTTTGTGGGGTTTTTTTTAATAAATAATCCTAGATGAGATGTGAAAGTGCCTGCAGTGGCCGTGTTGTGATTGATGCGTGCCTGGTGTGTTTGAGGTGGGTTCCAAACCTGAAAACTTTGACTGGTCTTAGTGTGTGAGACTGGATGGATGTGCTTAGTTCAGCTGCTCTCTGCAAACTGCAGTTACCATGTCTAAGCAGCACAGTGGCTTCCAGTTGACTGGAATAGCGTGTCCTTTTCCAGCACGTGGAATGTCCAGGTGGCTTTTCTGTGTTTAAACACCTAAATTCGAACCAGTCAAATTAATTGGAGCTTATTTGACTGACAGTGTGACTTACCCTGTAAGGCTTCTCCCCCTTTGTAGACTTCCAGAAGATACATGTCCTGAAACCTCATGTAAAATCTCCTTTCCCCCTTGGAGTGCGTCTCCGGTGGGGCTTCTGAGAGCGTGCCGCTCTTCCTGTGTTCTGTTCGTGCCTGGATGGGCTTGAGAAGTGGGTAAGAATCTGTGTTCTCAAGAATGTGTTTAGCAGTGGCATTTTTAGCCTGTTTTATACAATGTTTTTGATGGGAGTTTAGAACCTGACCAGCGAACGCGTTGCCCTCTCTGTCACTCGAGCTGTTTTCTACTCCACGTGTGGCACACGTGGCTTAAAATCTTTACAGCTCCTGAGACCCCGTGCGAGTAGTTTAGATACCTCTGCAAAATCCTGAAAAGACAAATCAGCTTGAAGTTAATTTTGAGTTGATTTCTTTGTAAGGCTGTGTCTGAATTTGTGGTAGACTGCAGGTTTGTCGCCTTCAGCGGCGAGGTTTAGTTCCTCCTGGCGACCTGCTTCGGGTTAGTGGAGAGTGTTTTTGTCCAGCCCGAGTGCTGGTTACATATTGGCCCTCTGTTTTGTGTTTTTTTGGATTCTTGCCTAAAAGCCTGTCGTATTTATGTTTTAATAACCCAACGCTGGAAAGAATCTACCGAAATAAATGCCAAACGTTTTGCTGGTGGCCTGATGATTGCCTTAGGAAGCGTTCAGGCTGTAGATTTTGATAAATAATGTCCAACTCTTAAAAACCAGCATAAAGTGGTAATGCTGTAAGAATTCTGTACCTATTCTGTCAGCAAATGTGAGGGTTTTTTTGGCAGACCCTCTGGCTGAGGCCTGACTTTTGTGAAAGCCCCAAGATGACAGGTTTGCCCCGTGGACTGCAAGCTTCTTGGATTGTTGAGGCCGATGTAGGGAGATATATTCTCAGAGGGAATCAATGCATCTAAAAATAAAATCTACTTTGCATAACTTTCATAGCTTTCTTAATCAGCGCTGTAGAAATTGAATTTTAGCCTGGTGTTGGATCACCAGAGGTACCTGTAACACTTTATTTGGGCAGCCTCCCTTAATTACTCTGCTTTTTTGTACTAGGTTGTGCCATTTGAACTCTGAAATGCCGTTAGTCTGGTGCTTGTGAGGGCTGTCAGGTGTGTTGGTTTTTTTTCCTGCATATCAGAATATATACTATGCAAACCATCTCTTCAGAATATAGAAAAAGCTGCTTCCTTCTGCTGTTGTGTTCTGGCCTTGAGTTGTGGTGGCTGCTTGGGCTCTTATTTGCCTTCCTTGAAAGGGAAAAATCTCATTTTGACCCCATCTCGGCTTCTCTGCTGGCACTGACGGGTTTTACGGTGAGAAAGTGGCAAAGCTTGTTGTGCTTCCGTGCAGTTAAAGCACGTGGAGGTGGTAGTCCTGGCTTTTCTTGGGAGGAAATGGTGATGCTAATAGAGGGGTGGGCTGGTGGGTGTCAGTGCTCCTGCGGCAGGGAGGATCAGATCTATGAGTGAGCCCAGTTCCAGAGTTCCTTTACCTAAAAGCTTAATTTTGAGGTGGAGGAGATGTGGTTGCTGTGTCTGCTGTATTGATCTGAGGAACGATACGCAGCGAAATGTGGTGTCTTGGCTTTTTTTTTCTTCCTAGGGACGCCAAAGGCAGACTCTGAAACTTGTTGCTGCCGTTAAAAATGACAGAGTTGGAGTTTTGGTTTGGGTCCTGTACTTGAGTCTTGAGTTCAACCCTCAGGTTTGCCAGACTGGCTGCTGGAATCCAGCGCTCTCCTAGGGACCGAGTTCCCCTCGCTGCCCACTTGTGGTGGCTTTTGTGGCTGTAAGGGCTGAGGCGCGGTGCTCTGTCCACCTGATTTTTAACAAATGTTTTTCAAAAGCTTGATGCTGGTCCAGCGTGTTAAACCTTGCCAGTGAGAACATCTTGGAAAGTGTGTGCTTGCTGTGCCCGGTGACACTTTCTGGATTACTCAGAAAGGGGAATTCAGTTATTTAAAAAAAAACCCAAACAAAACCCCCAGCAGTCAGGTACTGTGCTGCTGAGAAATCGTGATAACTTTTGTGCCTGTCCCCCTTCCTACAAAGCTGTTCCGCACTCCGTGGGCTTTTAAACCTGTACATAAGGGTAATGAATTACAGCTTGTTAGAGGCACGGGAAAGGAAAATTGAAAGTTTTCTGTGATTCCTTTTGCTGCAGTTTTAAACGTGCTCTGAAATCCTTTCCTAGCACAACTGCCTTGGCATTGGTGAAAAAACTTTTGTATGAAGGGAGAGGTTCTACCCAGCGGAGCGTTTTGGGTGCCCGTTGCTGGTCAGCTCTTGCAGAAGAACGGCCGACCACCGAGCCACGCTTTCAGCCCGGTTTGCACCTCGTGCCATCTATCTTGACGCGCCCTTGGCTGTGTAGGCGAGACAATAAAATATTTTTACTCTGGGAGGGGGGGGAAAAAAAAAGGTTGTTCAGGCTCTTGGCAGGGAGCCCAGTGACCTTTGGGTTTTGGTGGAGCGGGGCTTCGGACCGGTGACTCTCCGACTTGATTCCGCAGCGCACGGCTTCCTTGGAGCGTCCTCAGGCTGTTGGTTATCCAGGACTTGCTTCAGGAGGTGATTTTTATCCCGTTGGCAAATTGTAATTTAACAGACGAGATGTCAAGTGCCAAGTGTTGTGTTGTCATAGAAATTTATTAAGCTGGCAAGCTCTGCCCCTGTACTCGTCAGAAAGCTGTTCCAGTATCAGCCAAATGTTAGGGTTAGCTTATTGCAGTTCTTTGTGCGTTGCTCACCCACAAGTGCTGCTTTTGGTGTGTGCTGTCGAGTGCAACACCGCTTACATGGTAGCGAGGCAAAATACAGCAGAGATGGTTAAAAAGTACCTTTTTTATTTTTAAATGAACTTGTGAGTGATGGTTTGAATGTCTGCCCTTCTGATTGTTGCTGTGTGGTATCTCGTTCGTCATGCATCTCGTTTTCTTTCGTGCTGAAGGAGTAGTCGTTCTTCTGACTGAGCTGTTTGCTGGCTCTTTTGGGCTGGCAAAACGCAGAAATTAATTAAATGTGGTCGGGTAGCGTGAAAACAACTAAGCTTGTGTTGTGAAAACCTAATAGTACTTCTTTTTCCTTATGGACATAGTTATGTCAAATGGTTTATGTAAGTTAAGCTGTCAAACGTCGTCTGAATTATCAGTTTGTTAAACCTTATTTTCTCTTGTTTTATCAAGTTAGCTTGTAAGCAAAAAAAAAAAAACCACACCAGAATAAAAAGAGAAAGCTCTGAGGCATGATGCTGAATTCTTCTGGGATTTAGCTCTTCTGGTGGAAGTAGAAAACACGGAGAAAGCACTACCTGCTTTTAACGCTGTATAAACTTAATTTTAAATATTCTTTTATAATTAAAAGGCAAAAAAATCGAGAAAATATGCTTTAAATTCATTGGTGGTGTTGCGTAGCAAGTTAAGTTGCTACAGAACTTGAATCTAATGCAATGCTCTCTTCCAGGTGCCATGTTTCAGAACAGAGGAAGACAACTGAGAAAGAAGAGCTGAAGAAAGTGACACAGAACCAGACACAGGCTAATTGGGGGAAAAAAAATTAACTTGTCTCTGAGGTGACTAAAGGGGAATAATGGTGATTTTGCGCCGGGCTCGGCCGCCTGCTTCCGCCCCAACCAGCAATGAATCTTGACTCGCTCTCGCTGGCCTTGTCTCAAATCAGCTACCTGGTGGACAATTTAACCAAGAAAAACTACCGAGCCAGCCAGCAGGAAATACAGCACGTAAGTAGTGATGCTCCGCAAGAAGCTTTGGAAAGAAAAAAACCAAACTGGCAGTGTCAAATGGACTTTTTCTTCCGGTTTGAGTTCTCCACGGTGCTCTCGTGTGCGTTCCTGTTTTCTGTGGAGTTGAGAATCGCAGCTCGTGGCTCCGATGTTCCTGTGGGTTTCGTCTGTCGGGTTGTGGAATACTGCGGCTCGGAGCTGAGACCAGTAGTAACTTTGTAGTTGAACGTTAGGATTAACTGCTCCTCTTGGAGGATGATAACAAAGCTTTCCTAACTCCTTCAGGTTAAATCTTTCCACTTTGGGACATTCCATAAAGCATTCACTCAGAGTTGTTGCACTGAAAATGCTGGTCTGTGGTTACTTGTGTCAGAAGGCTTTCCCTGACCTCACATGGAAGGATTTTTCCTCCTCGTTTGGTTCCGTGAAGTGTGGCTTGGTGGAGAAGCCAAGCTGATTTTTCTTGTTCCTGGTTTTTCAGAAGGCGGGTGGGGTAGTTGTGGGTTGAAACCCAACTATCTGAGATCTGGGCAAGAATTCGAGTTTAACTGACCCTTTTAAAAATAGCTCTGATGAGCAGGATGGACTGAAGAGCATTATCCACAGAGGAGTGCTTTGCAGGAAGTGAATGTTACTGAGCCAGTTTTAGAAACTGGTTTAGTTCAGTTCCCAGCAGGCAGTTGGGCCAGTTACATTTTTTATTTATTTTTTTTTCCTACACTAGCGCAGTCCTGCAGTGATTTGAATCAGATTAGGAGGCCAGAGAGTTTAAACAGAGGGAGTTTCTGGTAACAGCTGACTTCTTTAAAAGTGCATTCCTTACTTATCTGGAGGTGAGAGAGGGCGATTTTGGCGGTATTTGCTGCTTAAAATGATCACATTAGCCATGGAGGTGGAATACATCTCTTGTAACTACCAAGTTTCCCTGTGTTTGCAAGTTTGGCATTTGCAGGGGGCTCATTGGAGATCATGGTGTCCTTTTGATCGCTGTTCGATTTCAACAGATGATTTTTTTGCGACAAGGTGTGACCAAAGCGTGACTTGCAGATCTGTCATGAACGCTTGCGTAAAGGATAATAAACATCTCTTTGATTTGAGAACAGGATACGGTTGATCTTGTGCCTTTTGGTTGGATTATAGGTCTCTCAAACAGAGACAGATAGTTTGTTACCCTTCATGGCAGGCCTTGTAGACTCGCTGCGATGAGGGGCTGGAAACTGGGCTGTGGAAATGGCTTTTGTTTGCGTGTGCGTGTTTTAGTTATGTGGGATTTTAAGACTAAATTCCTAAAATCTCCGCGTTCCGTGTCTTACTTTACTTGTATTACTTCTGTGGTCGGTGGTACAATTTTTCCTTAGATAGTCTGAGAGATATGTGCAAACTTTAACCCTGTGCCTCACAGCTTTTTGGCATAATTCACTCAGTTTTACAAAGCTTACATCTAAACATACAGAGCATGTGGAAAACTATATTTGGTGCTCTTCTTGTCACAACCAGCCAAGATGACAGTTTCATTTAAATACATTGCTTACAAACATAGCTGTGGCAAAGATTGAGCAAATTTTTTTTGTGGTCTCCTTTTCCTAAATTACTGGTGAAGAGAGCGTGGGTGGAGAGCAGGGAAGTACTTTGCAGGTAGATTGATCTAGGAAAGCAAAACTCCCTGGATCTAGAAAAGTTAATTTCGATCTAACCCTGTGTTTGCCTAAAAAAATCCAACTTCTCTCCGTATGATAAATCCAGATATCGGGGACTCAAATTTTATTCTGAGTCACAGGATGATTGAGGTTGGAAGGGACCTGAGGAAGCTCCTGCGCAAACAGGGTCACCTGGAGGTGGTTGCTCAGAAATACATCCAGCCAGCTGAACATCCACCGATGGAGACTCCCCCAGCCTCTCTGGGTAGCTTGTGCCCGTGCTCGGTCACACAATAAACCGCACAGAAAAGTCTTCACAGGTTATTTTATGGTTGGGCACACTGTGTTGTGTGAGAAGCTGCTGGTACGAAGGTTTCTTTCAGCTCTTTCTCCAGTAAAGCTAGCGATTCTTATTCTCCATTTCCTGGAAAAGGTTTCACTTGAGTGTACTAAAGAGTTGAAAGATGCTGCAGTGCACTTCTAGTGTTCGCTCTTCCCTCCCTTCTCATATGTTAAATTTTCAAATTGTTAACCCTCTGAAGATGCTGCTAAGCAAGGAAGCAATCCTGATGCAGAGAAGTTGTGTTGAAGGCTTTAACATGTACACGTTTCTTCTGCATCTCTCTCCTTTGTGGAGTTCATCTTGGCTGTAGCACCAAAGAGCTTGGTAGGAGGATTGATCCAGCTTTGTGCCAGTCTTGTTACCGCTAAATCTCCGTATTTAATTGGGGTTCCCCAAATGAACTGCCTGTGTTCTGAAGCCTGAACTGTAGAACTTGCTGGCAGTTCAGTTTTTCTGCCTTTTGCAGCAATCTGAGCATCTTCCTACCTAGTCCTGGGAGGTGGATGCCTTCAAAGACAGCGTGGTCAGAGTAACTGGACTGATGTACCATGAGCACGTACAATTCCAGCCATGGGTCAAGAAGTAGAGCTGTATCCTACTCGGATGTTTCTTTCCAACAGAACAAAACTGAAATAAGCTGGCTGTGGGGAGAAAGGGAAACAGTGTCAGATAGTCGGCGAAGAATTGAGTATGAGAACAATCAGAAACAGCGGAGCGGGAGCAGACGCTGCCTGGAGCGATGCTGTTTGTCCTTCTGCACAAAGAAGCTAGCAGCAAATGAGGACATTTAGGACAGGGAGAAGCAGGGGCTTTGGTGGGGACAGCCTGAGCACAGGCAGAGCTGCTGGTTTGTACTGGGACATGTTGTGTCTGTCCCGCTGCTAGAAAGCGGGGGGGAAACAATGGCAAAAGTTTTGCCAGTAGATTAAGGTTGGATTTAAAGCCAGTTGCTACTATTTGCACAAAAGAGGCGAGCTACTGGTGATTAAGTGACTTCAGATTTGTGCCAGTATGGCTTTTATGAAAAACAAATAAAGCTGTCCGGTTAGATGAGGTTTAAAGAAATGAAGAAGCACTGAAACAACCTGAAGGCACTTCAGACAATAAGCTGATGAGCTGGTCTGTAACCAAGAGTTCAATTTGAAGCAAAGGATAGGGGCCGCTAACGAAAATGTGATCTTTTAATATGTAGACTTAGCACAGAGGTGCTGGCTGTCCCAAGGCTCTGCTTTTGCAGTGCTAGGCGCTGTAGCTGTGAGAGAAAAAGGAGGCCACAGCAATGGGTTTTGAGCTGCTTTTGTGGCAGAGGAGCTTCAAATCATCCTCTAGGTGACTCGAAAACCCCTTTTCACTTAGCTTTTGAAAACTGCTACGTGCGTGGCTTGTATGGCAATGACTTGTGTCTAGATTCTTTATCTCTTTGTTTATATTTTTTGTCTGCAAATATGGGTAATGACTTGGTAACTGATTAAAAAGGAACATTCTTAGCAGTTCTGTTAACCGCTGGGAGCACAGCTGTGTCCAGGTTACTAGACCCAGATCTTGCTCCGTAACGACTGTTTGCTACCAAGTTGTTTTGTGGATTTTTCTTTTTTTTTTTCCAGATTGTGAATAGGCACGGTCCCGAGGCAGACAGGCATTTACTACGCTGCCTATTCTCGCACGTGGATTTCAGTGGCGATGGTAAAAGCAGTGGCAAAGATTTTCATCAGGTACAGTTTGCACTGAGGCGCCTGCTTATTTGTTTTGCTTGTTAAAAACCTCTGATAGGATTTGGTCTGTTTTAAGCCCAAAGGCAAGCTGGAGGCAGTAGCTTCAAGTAAACTTGTTTTCTCGCATATTGGCCTTTCAATTGCGGGTGCATCTTGCCAGTCCTCAACTCAAAAGACAACAGATTGTTGATGTTTGACTCTTAGATTCACTTGATTTGGAAAACCAGATAGCTTCAGTGCAATTGCTCTTTCTACTACAGTGCTCTGTTATGAAAACCTTTCAAAAAGTCTTTTAAAACTTCATAGGAATCAGGTAACTGGTGCTTCTAGTGCTGGTGTGTTTGTTCTCAAGAGTATTTTCATCCCTCAGCAGTTTTGCCCCAGATTTTGTAGTTCATAAACAGGAATCAAATCTTCTCAGGTTGTCTGCTGCAGTGTGTGAGGATGCTTACAGTAAAGGAAAAACTGCATGTCTGATGGAGACTGTTTGGTCACTTCCTCAGTTTTAAAAGAGAAAGACAAGCTAAACTTGAGGAAAGCTTGAGTGAAAAGAAACTAGTTACCAAGAATTTGGGCGCTTGCGATATGCACTTTATCTTTGTTTGGTTTTACTGCGCATGCTGGCCATTAGAAGTTTAGTTTTATTGCCCCGTTACAAAACAATATGAGCGTTCAAGTTATCTTGTTCTTTTCAGACCCAATTTTTGATCCAGGAGTGTGCGTCGCTGATTACAAAACCAAACTTTATCTCGACGCTGTCGTACGCCATTGACAATCCGTTGCACTATCAGAAGGTTTGTGTGCTTCTTCGGGGGGATCCCTGTGTCAGAAACTGCAGGAATTGGTCTGATTTTCCCTTGTGTTTTTCCTCTGTGTGTTTGGGTTTTTTTACGGGTAAGGCTGGTTGTGTTCAAGTCTTCAAAAACTCTGCTCGCCTAGAAATTGGGGGGAGGAAGGTGTTAAACTGAGCAAGTTATTCACTCGCTCAGAATGGTGGCAAACTAATTTCAAAGATTAATTGTTAGCACTTTATGGCTTGTTTGTGGCAACCAGAACCAAAATAAATCATTGGTGTTCCTTTTCTTTCAATATGAAAGCCATGATAGTGGTTTAATAGTGAAAGAATGGAATGTCCTGATTAAACTTTTAGTTTAGATGTATCCAAAAATAGTTCAAAAGGTGTTTTTTCAGCCATAGGAGCTTTGTGTTAAGCTACAGCAGAATAGTTACTAATATTCCAGCCCTGCGAATGGTCTTTAGATAGTCTGCCACGTTACAAATAAAACTCAGCGCTGCTTCCATTTAACTCTTCTTGCTTGTTTCAGAGTCTGAAGCCTTCACCCCATTTGTTTGCCCAATTGAGTAAAGTCATCAAATTAAGTAAAGTTCAAGAGGTAGGTGAACACATACTTCAGAAATGTTCTTATGTGTTTTGACTAAGCTCAGGCGAAAGGATGATGTCCCCTCACTGGGATGTTTGTTCTTGTTTGTAGGTGATTTTTGGTCTCGCTTTACTGAACTCGTTCAGCTCGGATCTACGAGGTTTTGGTAAGTGAAGCTTCCAAAACGCTGCGTCAGGGACACTTTTTTTTTTTTTTTTAAAAAGTGGGCTTTTTAGGTGGATAGAAGTGTGACATAAGTAATGCAAGACCTTGCAATTAGTGGTGCCAGAGAAGCCTGACACTGTTTTGAGAGGGGCAGTCGATAGCACAGTCACTTTTTCCTATATCGAGTCGAAGGTCCTTTCTATGACTGACTTGCTAGAATCAAACTGAGCTGCTGTGGTATCTTACTTTTTAGTTGTCCCGTGACGTTAGAGTTCTGAGGTGTGGATTGTGAGACTTCTGTTGAAATCCCAGCCGTTGTGGCTTGTGGTAAACAGAGATGAAGAGAATGGTACCTAGCTAAAAAGAGTCTTCATATTAAAGAACTTCCAGATGTTGACTCTAGCCTTTTTTATTTCAAAAGCTGCGCAGTTTATCAAACAGAAACTCCCGGATCTTTTGCGATCTTACATTGACGCGGACGTCAGTGGAAATCAAGAAGGTGGCTTCCAAGATATCGCAATAGAGGTCCTGCACCTTCTCCTCTCCCATCTCCTTTTTGGGCAGAAGGGAGCCTTCGGGGTAGGACAGGAACAGATTGACGCTTTCCTCAAAACATTACGTAGAGGTAAGTGTGGTGGGCTTTGGGAAGCCTGACAAAATGCAAACTTTGAGGGTATTTTCATAACTTCCCACCAGCCTCCTGCTGACCTGGTGGTGAGCTCGGCGACGTAGAACTCAGTAAATTTTCACGACTCTAAACTCAGAAAAATAGCCCTGTTCTGGTACTGGGCCACAATGTACTGTTTTTCTGTCATTGAGGACTAATGTTTGGGGTTTTGGGTTGTTTGGTTCTTTCTGGTGGTGCGTTTTTTTGTTTGTTTTTTTAAAGTTGTGATAAATAAGCATTAATTATGGGATATTAAGGGATAGTCTGTGTTTGCTTTCCTGTGCGGGGATAGTATTTGTGGATTTAACTAAAGCCACTCACGCTGCACTTGAAAAACTTGCAACTCCTTACAGCGTAAGGGACATACATTTACCATTTTAAATAGGCAGATTTTAAGTACCAGCTCCTTTGTGTTGGGTGCAGATCTGTGAAGAAACACTCAGTACAGTGAGGGAAGTGCTTTTGAATCAAACTCGGCTTCATTTCCCGGATGCTGCTGAGGTCCTTGCATGGTTGCAGGGGACGTTACTGATGTGGTGGTCTCTTCTTTGCCAAAACAATCGTGTTTGATGTAAACCTGTTGGAATAAGGAGGACTTCTGTGAGCAGAACCACACATCTGATCCTCTCATTACTGTGTCTTTCTTAAACTTTGCTTCCCTGGAAGGAAAAAGGGAACATTCTCTTCTTTCCATGCCCAAGTGCCTGGTTTAGATTTGCTGGAATTGTTGGATTCAATAGCAGATCCTTTGTTTCCTGATACTTCCTGAGTTGGAGGAGAGGCTTTTGCTCTGCTGCTCTATTGTCTCCTGCTCTGTGTTTTTGCTTTTTTTTTTTCCTTTGGGTGACTGCTGGTGGTGACAACCTAGTTCTAAACTTGTCACCAGCGCAGCTGCTGGCCCTTTTGCGCAGCTACAGCGAACCTGCATGAACCGAGTCTGTCCCACATTCTTGTTTTCTAGGAATATCCAAGTACCAGCAGAGCCCTGGGAGGTGGGCTGGAGGGATGCCGCGTGAGTGATTTTTTTTGCAGTAGCAGCAGCAGGAGGAAAGCTCTAGCACAGCCGTCACGTCCTTTTGAATCACCTGCGACTGATGTTCTGGAGTTTTTGATGCTTTTTGTTCTGTTCTCTTTCAGATTTTCCCCAGGAGCGTTGCCCTGTGGTGCTTGCACCACTTCTATACCCTGAAAAACGGGACATTCTAATGGACAGGATCCTGCCTGATTCTGGAGGCATAGCCAAAACCATGATGGAGAGTTCTCTGGCAGATTTCATGCAAGAAGTTGGCTATGGCTTTTGTACAAGGTTTGTGGGAAAGCGTAATTTTTGAGCGTCTTGGGTGGCGGTGGTTGTTTTTTCTTCGTTTTATTTTTTTGTTTGTTTGTTTCTTGAGGCAAAAAGGTAAAGAACACAAAATACTAAAATAACTAGAACCTCATTAAGTATTATGAGGTCATTTGTTTTGGTTCCTGTTATGTGCTATGCTGCTTTTTCTTTTTTTTTTTGGCTTATGTAGGATTTTGTCATGGTAAGAAGTGCTAGGTAAAGGTATTAGAAGAATTTGACCATTGTTTTTTGGGTTTGTTTTTTTTTTTAAAGTAAAACCAAAGTGGCTAGATTGACATAAATCTTTGATATAGATCTTTGAACTTTTCCTTCTGTGACAGACTTGTTAGTCTAGTTTGCAGAAGTGGTGTCAACAGGACTAAAGATTTCTCCACCTTTTATAGATACTAGATACATATAAAATTACTGCTATAAAATAAAGTTACTGCTTTACACGTGCTGTTTGTTTAGATACATTTGTCATAATTAGGAGAAAAGTGGCAGGAGAAAAGCTGGACTTGAGTTCAGCAGGTGTCTGTTGAAGAGTTAATTTGCCAATATTAAAGGTTTGTTTCCTGCTGCCTGCACAAATCCAGCTCCATTTTAGAGTGCAGTTTTTAGGGATTTAAGATAGGGCTCTAATACTTGTGGTGATAATGGGACCCTGCAAGGGCATGGCTGGTTTTGAAAGGAGTATTAGCCCTCAGGATCATAGAATCCTAGAATGGCTCAGGCCGGAAGGGACCTTAGAGACCATCTAATCCAACCTCCCTGTCATGGGCAGGGACGCCTCTCAACTAGATCAGGCTCCTCAAGGCTCTGTCCAACCTGGCCTTGAACACTTCCAGGGAGGGGGCAGCCACAACCTCTCTGGGCAATTTATTCCAAAGTCTTGCCACCCTCATACTGAAGAATTTCTTCCTAAGGTCTAATCTAAATCTGTTCTCCTTCAACTTAAACCCATTTCCCCTTGTCCTATCAGTGGACGCTCTTATAAGAAGTCCCTCCCTAGCTTTCCTGTAGGATCCCTTCAGGTATTGGAAGGCAGCTCTTAGGTCCCCCTGAAGTCTTCTCTTTTCAAGACTGAACAGCCCCAGCTCCCGCAGCCTGTCCTCACAGCAGAGCTGCTCCAGCCCCTGGATCATCTTTGTGGCCTCCTCTGAACGCGCTCCAACAGATCTATGTCCCTCTTATGGTGGGGACACCAGAACTGGACACAGGATTCGAGGTGGAGTCTCACAAGAGCAGAGTAAAGGGGGAGAATCCCCTCTCTTGCCCTGCTGGCTACGCTTCTCCTGATACACCCCAAGATGCAGTCGGCCTTCTGGGCTGCATGAGCACCCTACCGGCTCATGTTGAGCTTCTCGTCTGTCAACACCCCCAAATCCTTCTCTTCAGGGCTACTCTCAACTCACTCTTTGCCCAGTTTGTATTTGTGCCTGGGATTGGCCTGACCCAGGTGAAGGGCCTTGCACTGTGACTTGTAGAAGCTCCTGCAGTTTGCACTGGCCCATTCCTCAAGCCTGTCAAGGTCCCTCTGGACGGCATCTCTTCCCTCAAGTGAGTCCACGGCACCACACAGCTTGGTGTCGTCGGCAAACTTGCTGAGGGTGCACTCGATGCCGCCGTCCATGTCGCTGACAAAGATGTTGAACAGCGCTGGACCCAGCACAGAGCCCTGAGGAACACTGCTTGTCACTGGGCTCCATGTGGACATGGAGCCATTGACCACAACTCTTGGAGTGCGACCATCCAGCCAGTTCTTTATCCACTGAGTGGTCCGTCTGTCAAATCCGTGTCTCTCCATTTTGGAGGCGAGGATGTCATGTGGGACAGTGTCAAACGCCTTAATTTGTTCATTTTAAAGGAACCTTCATTAAGGAGCATGAGCTAAGAAGGACAAATGTTTGTATTTTAAAAGAAACACACTTTTGGCGGGAGATGATCGAATCTTGTGATCGAATAACTTGCTTGTTAGTAAAGCATTTTTTTGTATCTATACTGATGCTCTCTAAATCCTGTTGGCTTAATCACAAAATGAAACAAAGTGAAACAAAAATTGAAAAAAAAAAAAGAAGGCTTTAGGTTCTAAAATCCAAACTTGAGCATCTGCTCACTCTTTGCTCTTTTGACTCCTTGAAGGTTTTTACTAGTGACCTCTCTGCTCAGAGTCGGGCGAAAAAAACACACTTTCCAAGCTTACCTTTTGAACCACGCACATCTTCCTTCTGAAACGTGCGTTCTCAGAGCCTTTGTTTCACTTTTCTCCAGCAGAAAACTTCAACCTTTGAACAGGTCAATACATGCAAGTGCTTTTTAACGGGGAAAAAAAGTGCTAAACCTGCCCTGTGCTTTTAGTTTTACTTGTGAAACATCTCACTCTGATGGTTTAATAGACCCAGCTTTGACCCAAATACACAGCACAGCATGTTCCGTGAAAATAATTACAATGACTTTCTCCTGAATTTCTCTTCTTGGTTGTCCTTTCATTTTGTTTCATGGAATCATTCGGCTAAAATAACCCAAGTGGAGCGAGCGGTCGTGTCTTACAGCCTGCAGTTAGTCTCTCCCAACGAGCCATGTGCTGTCCCAGCCGCACTCACGCCTCTCATTTTGGTCTGTCTGAACGTGCTTTCTCATTGAGATCTCTCTTTTTTTTTTTTGGTTGTTGCATCTCTAGTGTCGAAGAATGTCGCAACATAATCATGCAGTTTGGTGTTCGGGAAGTGACGGCTGCCCAGGTTGCCAGGGTTTTGGGGATGATGGCTCGGACTCATTCGGGGTTGACGGATGGTATTCCATTACAAGTGAGTGGCCCGCTGGGCCAGCGATTATACCTGTTTTAATCAGCCTTTATTATTTAATACTTTCATTATTCAACACTTCTGTAATATGTTTGTGAATACAAGTATGCAACCGGTGTTGTCCCTGAACTTCTGCTTAGCTTCACAGCACAGGGAGTTCTGTAGCTCGTGGCTTTTGAGATTTGTTTTCTTTTTTAACTGGGATTTGATTGAGTGTGCTTAACTTGCAGTCTATTTCGGCTCCTGGCAGTGGAATTTGGAGTGACGGGAAAGATAAAAGTGATGGAGCGCAAGCCCATACCTGGAATGTGGAGGTCTTAATTGATGTTCTTAAAGAGCTGGTAAGTTTTTGTGAGCATCTTGGGTCTTCTGTGCAGAGATTCTGAAAGAAGGGCATGTCTCGGCGTGAATAAAAACCTCCTTAGGTTCCTAGCAGCCTGAATGGCTTTGAATCTCATTAATCTAATTGCGCTGCTGTACGCGAACAAGAATATTTTGAGGAATTGTGGGAGACAAAAGCTGCCTGAATGGCTAACTGGGGTGCAGCTTGAGATTTATTCCACACTACTCCCAAGTACTGCAGCGTGTGTCCTCTGAGGGTTTTTGTGTCAGTGGAAAGTTTTGTGCATTGGGCACCTTGTTTTGAAAAGCTTCTTGCTGTTAGGCATTAATGATGAAAACAAAATGCTTTTGGAACTACTCATTCCAAAATTCTAAAAGTTTCTTGTGTGTGGTGATGGTTCAGAAATAGGAAACTTTAAGCGGCCATTTTTGTAATTAACTCCGTGAAACATTAATACCGTTTTCCTTGCGCACCGTATATTGGGTGATTTGGTGGGTTTTTTTTCCCTCTGTTTTCTCTAATCTATGCAAGAGTTGCTCTTTTGTTTCTCTAAACCTTGGAACAGTTTACAACTAGATTTCTCTGGTGCTCACCTGTCTCTGCAGTGAGTGGACTGCATTCCACAATGGCTGTAGTTCCCTCCAAGCTGCTTCATGCTTATGATTTCACACAGTTTCTGAAAACCTAAATGATGCTTTGCAGTTCACCTTCTTCAAAAGGAAAAGCAAATTCTGCTTACCAGCTGGTCAGGCCCCTCTGTGTTTGGGTGGTGTTTTGGATATTCTTGAAGATTTGTTAATGGTTGGAAGAAGGTACTGCCTGTAGTGCTGAAGGAAGTGCAATCTCGGGCTAATTTCAGACATGAACTTGCATCAAGCTCTTGCAACCAGCTAAATCATCTTCTTTTCAAAACAAAACCCTTACTTTCAACTAAAAGTTGGGGGGGATGTCAAGCTGGGTCAAATAGTGCTGAAGGGAAGTTCTTACAAGATGGTCATGTTCAAGGCTGACTGCGCTCTCATTTTTCTGGTCGCAGAATCCTAACCTGGACTTCAAAGTTGTAACCTATGAGTTGGACCATCCAGGATTTCAGATTCGTGACAGCAAGGGCCTGCATATTGTGGTGTTTGGCATCCAGAGAGGGCTGGGCATGGAAGTTTTTCCAGTCAATGCCATATACAGACCTTGGAAGCACGCAGAGGGCCAGGTAGGTTCACCAGCGTTTCTCCGTTGTGAAGTTTCTGAATTTCTTGCGTGACAGAAGCCGTGTTTGAGAACTTGGCCTGTAAGGACTAGACCTCAACTGAAGCAGAGTCTGTTAACTGAAGGGTATTTGGGAGGGGCTGTCTGCTTACTTATAAACGTGTGATGGTGCTTTCGGTTGGAGTGGCATTCTGATGTGTTAATGCAGCTGAGAACTGGGGCTGCAGGGCTGGGCTCTGAGGTTTTTGCCTGGTTGCACGAAAAGGCTGCGGCTCTTGGGTGAAAAAGTGCCCTCAGCACACCTGGATCTGTCACTTTGGAAAGCCTGGGAGGAGAAATGTGGCGTTCGGTCTTGGGTGAAACAGACTGGTAGTAAATCCTGGCATGTCTCTGCTGCTTTGTGAGTTTGCACCGTTCTCAGAAATGTGGCGGTTGATGAAGTGGAAGGAGTGTGAAGCTCTGAATATCTAAACTGCTTTTCATGTCTTTTATTCCAGCTCTCCTTCATTCAACATTCCCTCATAAACCCTGACATCTTTTGTTTTGCTGACTACCCGTGCCATACTGTTGCCACAGACATCCTGAAAGCACCACCAGAGGATGACAATCGAGAAATTGCTACATGGTAAAACCTGCTCTCAACTCTCGTACCTAGAGTTCAAATAAGATTATTTGTCTGGTCAAGTGTGGGTTTATCTTTCTGCAGCCACATTGATTTGTAGCTGTCTGTACATCCCAGGAGACCAACCGTTAGCATTTGTTCCATGTTTGATCAGTGCAAGTTCTCATCAGAAATTCCTTTGTATTTCAGTAATATCTGAAAAAAAGAACTCCAAGTTCTTGCTTTTAATGGAGTCTTCTTGCTTTTATTGGAGTCTTCTGGTTGTCTGGAGAATTTTGCTGCTGTATTTTAGCAGATAACGGGAGCTGAGAGGGTGGAATAGGGGAGCTGTGAGTTGAAATCTGCCTTTCCCAAGATGACATTAGAGAAGTCTTACTCTACTTGTATGAAAGAAATCTTGGGATTTAAATAGTAAATGTATATATTATTGTGTATATATATGTGTGTGTATATAATGTATATATATATTGCATAAAGCCGAGTACTGTGACTTTCAGAGATGACCTTTACACCTCTTCCTTTTGACATAGCTGTGTGGCTGATTTTAGTGAAGGTGTTTGCTTGTATTTCCATCGTACAGCCAAAATAGGGAATCAGAGGGTGGGGAGTACTGGTAAATTGGGGAAGGTGGCAATGATTGTCCATAAAGCAGAGAAAACAAGTAAAACATCCTCACTAAGTTTCACGGGTGGGCACTCAGATGTGTTTAAAATAAAGCGTATTCCGTATCTGGAAGTGTGTTTCAAGTTAAATTACTCAAGTGACCCACCTCAGGCTGAAATTTTTTTCAACGTGATCTTTCAGTTCTCCCTCTTCCCTAACAGAATCAGAAGCTCTTTAAGCTCTTTAATTGGTTTGTTAAAATTTTTTTAAAAGGAGAGGTGTTATTTTTCGTGGTTAGGAATTATTTTGTAGACCTATTTGTACGTGGTAAGAGCTGCAACCTCAGGTTGCTGGCGGTGGGCGTTGCTTTATATCCCCTCAAAGTTGTTACTGCAAAATGCTTGGTAACTTCTTTTGGTGGGTTTATCCGTTGTCTCTTTTATTCTTTTTGTTAGGAAGAGCCTGGATTTGATCGAATCTCTCTTACGGTTGGCCGAAGTGGGACAGTACGAGCAGGTTAAGCAGCTCTTCAGTTTTCCCATCAAGCATTGCCCGGATATGTTGGTATTGGCCTTACTGCAGATCAACACGTCCTGGCACACCTTGCGCCACGAGCTCATCTCCACACTCATGCCCATTTTCCTCGGCAACCACCCCAACTCGGCCATCATTTTGCACTACGCCTGGCACGGACAGGTAAGTGCCCTCCCTGGGCTGGGCCCGTCGCTTGTTTGGGTAAGCGAAAGCTTTTTAAATGGGTTGAACAGCCAGAACGACGATGCTCGTGTTGGTTTTGCAACTGGGTAATTTAAAACCCAAAAGAGAAATTATCAGTGGTTTACGTAAAGTAATGAGTTGTCTCCTCCCTGAAGCGAAGTGTTGTGATTTGATTTTTCTTTGGGGAAATACATTCAGAACAAAGAAATACTGTCCCCTGAGAGAATATTCCTGGAGAAGTAGGGAAGTCAAAGTTAAATTTGACCTTTTTTAACTTTTCAGTTTTAACTGAAGTTGAACAAAGTTTGATACTTAAAAAAAAAAAAGGCACAGAAGACAAAAAACCTCACAACGGTAACGACACTCCCCCCGCCCCAAACTCTCAACCTCACACGTTTTAAAGTGTAGAAACTTAACAGCAGTGAGAGGTGAGGAGGTTTAAATGAAAATAGCCTCTGTTGTAATTGCTAAAAGATGGAGGCTATTTTAGGTATAAAGAAACTATTTATACCGTAAGTTTTAAGAGCCTAGATGGCTTTCTGAGAACTTAGGACTGGCTGCTGACCTTTTTGAAGGTCCGTGGAGAGACAGGGTGAGGATGTATGCGCATCCCTTGCCTCTAATGGGCAAACCAGTGGGCGTTTAGGGATTTGCCTTTTGGTATGGCTTCGTCATCGTGTCCACTGGTAGTTAAGCAAATAGGAGTCATAAGAAGAAATTTAAGGCAGAGGAAGCCTCTGCTGTCTGACACGGTGCCATTCCACAGCTCGAAAGTGTTGCACTTCCCGAGGTGAGGGAACCTTTAAGCAAAACCCTTGCTGCCATCAAAATTTTAGTTGTGTTGTAGCAAACTGCTATTTTCCGCGTCAAGAAATGACGTCGTGCTCCTCGCTCGAGGGCGTCGTGTCAGCCACAACATTTTGCAGATGATTTGTGTGTTGCAAAAGCAGTTTCTCTCCAGTTGAGAGCAATTAACCTGTACAGTGGCAGGAGAGAGATAACACTTACCATCTGTAGTCACTTGGTTGTAGCTCCTGGGTAGCTTATTATTGCACAAAAAGAGCCTGACTCAGAAGCCAAGTTCTGAAGCTGATGAGTAAATACCTTTGCACCTTGAGCTTTCAAGGTAAAATACCCTGCTTAATGTTCATGTAATTGATCCTTTTCCTGAAGGCACGAAGTACAATCGTAACTTAATTTTCCTTAGGGTCAGTCTCCTTCGATACGTCAGCTGATCATGCATGCGATGGCCGAGTGGTACATGAGGGGGGAGCAATACGACCAGGCCAAACTGTCCCGTATCCTTGATGTGGCGCAAGACTTGAAGGTGAGTTTTTGCAAAACGCCGCCGTTCTTTTCTGTCTGGTGTCTTACTCAGGCTTGCTCATCTTTTAACAAAGGCTAAGCTTAACCTTAGGCACGACTAATTTAGGCAAGGATTACTTTGTTTAAACATGTCTGAATTCAGCTGTTGCTGCTGTACTTCATCTTTTAAACAAAAAAACCCAAACCAGAACACACAACCAAACCAAGTTCATGTGATTCTTAAGTGCTCTTTAGCTGAGTTGTGGTATCATACTACAGATGTTTTCTAGCCTGTCCACTCATGAACCCAAGAAATTTTACAGTGGAGTTGGTTACCGTGGCTCAGCTGACAAGTAACTTGGGTAACGGTGTAATAGAACAGCTTGTTATATGCACGTCCCGTAAATCTAGGAGGAGCTATGACTGTGTTAACCTTGGAATACCCATTGAAACAGGGATGTAGAAAATATCCTTCAGGCATTGGTGTGAAGGTGGCACTGCTAAGCTTAATGGAACGGTGACTTCTGAAAAAATACTACTATTCAGTTGTTTACACGTTCACAAAAGAGACTGACTTCTCTGATGCTTTTATCGCTTCCCGAAGCGAGATGCAAAATAATTGGGTGTCTCAAAGTGCAAGAGCACCAGCTGCTGCTGGAAGCCAGTTTTTGCCATGTTCCAAGTGGCTTGGAAGGAACCGAGGTCTCTTTGCAGGGAAATACCAGGCTCCTCCGATTAATTTTGTTATGATATCGCCTCGGTAGCTTTGGACCACTTGCTGGTGGATTTTCATATAGAGGAATTTAAAACTTATCAGCGCAAGGTCGCTCTAAAGAAGGGAGGCTCGTGATTTCAAACGAGAGCTCTTGCTTATTTGGCTCACAAATGACCTGTAAGTAGGAGAAGCTGATAGTTCTCATCTTTTTGTGGACAAAGCAAGCCTATCAGCATGCCATAGCAAGCCTTCTGTAGTAAAGTGTATGGAGATTAGGAAGAAAAGACGGGAGAAAAGGGTGTCCTTGTGTCTTCACTAGTAGTCTTCTGATTTTTTTTCTTTAGGCCTTGTCAATGCTGCTAAATGGTACTCCATTTGCCTTTGTTATTGACCTTGCTGCACTTGCCTCTCGACGGGAATACCTCAAACTTGACAAATGGCTCACAGATAAAATTCGGGAGCATGGGGTAAAGCGGAATTTTTCTTTTTCTCTCTGCACTCTTATCAGTGACTAACTTTTAAGTCACTTCAACAATTTCTTAAGTAGCTTTAAAGTTGTGGAAAGCGTCCGTGGTCTTGATGGTTCAACGTTTTCACTGAACTATAATAGCTTAGAGCAATTCTTTCCACGGTGCAATTGCCAAGTTTGAAATAGTGGCTTGGATGCAGCTTGGGAGATAAAGATAACTTCTTTTTTTCTTTTACCTCAGGAGCCCTTCATCCAGGCCTGTATGACTTTCTTAAAGAGAAGATGTCCGTCTATCCTGGGTGGCCTTGCTCCGGAAAAAGATCAGCCCAAAAGTGCTCAACTTCCTCCAGAAACCTTGGCGACGATGTTGGCGTGCCTGCAAGCTTGTGCTGGGTGAGAATTTTGTATTGCTTACACCGAGCGTGTAATCTGTTTGCACCTTGTTTGCTGGCCTGTTTGCAGCTGGTTTGGATTTTCACATTAGAGAGAGGAGATAAGCCTGCGGGGATAGATTTGGTAATATGTTGAATTTTGCAGCGACACTTCTGTCGTAGGCTAGGTCGCAAGAGCTTGAAAGAGTGTTCTGGTCTTCGTAATCCAAGAGGTGAGGTGATCTTGGCGACTGGGCGGTTAATGACTACATATGAGGCTGTAATTTGGCCAAAAAGGAATATACAGGCCGTAACTGCAGGATGGGACAGCGTCTTGGAAACCAGCGACTGCGTAAAAGATTTAGTGATTGTGTAAGGAAATGTCTCTGTGGGTGGTGACTGCTCTGGCAGCGAGCGCTAGTGCCATCCTTACACATGAGAGAGAAGTGGCAAGTGGTGATTTCAGTGTTATCGAGACTGAAACTAGACACGTGTAACCTGTGTTGTCTTCCTTTGAGACAGTCCTGGAGTAGTCCAGTGATGGAAACGATCGAAGAGCTTTTGCAGATCAGCTTGTTTAGCTCAAGTCCAGAAGAAAAAAGTGTCGATCCTAGAGATCTGTTTTCTCTGCTAGAGGAAGGGATAGACTATGGAAAGGCTACTCGAAACCGAAATTAGACAAAGCAGTTTTGAAATACAGTTAGTAGAAATAACTCTCAGTAGAAATAACTCACAGCTAGTAGGAATAACTCTCACCTATTTGTGGTGTGACTTCTTAGTGCTGTCAGATCAAGATGGGATTTAACTGCAGCAATATTTCAAAGGTAACAGGTCATAGCGTAGTGCGATGTATGAGCCAGGGTGACTGGAAGCTGGAGATGGTGCTAGTTTTGGTGTTAAATTTTGCCATCAAAAGAGGCTGGCCTGTCCGAGTGTCTGTTACCTGATTTAAGTAACAAACTGTGTCCCTTGGCTTAGCCAAGTGTTGTCTTGAAAGAGATAAGGAGCATCTTTAAAGGTATCCAGGATGGTTCCTGGCTCTCAGGTAGAAGCTGGGAAATGAGTATCAACATAGGATTGGCATGATGGATACTTGATCTGGAAGGAAATGCAAGGTACCTGTAGGAGTTTTAGGAGAAAGGTTTCTCCCAATTTCTCCTGAGATCTGTGCAATTCAACTTCAAAATGCTGTTGAGATGTTGCTTCTGAAATGTAACAGTCCAGCACAGCTCTTGAACTGAAGGGGCAGCTGGTGTTTTTCAACTCAAACCGTATCTCCTGAGTCTGTAGTTCATAAATTCACTTATATTCATGGTTTTGCCTGCTACTGGGTCCAGATTTTAAAGGTTTAATAGTTAACTGTAGCCTTTGACTTGCATGTAATGCTACTGTGTTCCGAATCTTAATGTGTTACTGAGTCCTATTTATTCAATTAATTCCAAGAGCCACTGGTTCTCCACTGGCACGATTCTCTCAGCTTTTGGGTTCTTTTTATAGCTACTTGTATTCCCTTTCATGCAAGAATGTGACCTACTTGCAGTCATTTTCCATTAGTTATTCTCTTTGATCTTTAAAAAGAAAACGCTTGGATTTCTTTCATGAAGCAGTTGCTTTGATTAGCTTATGTTTCAACCACGAATGGAAAGCAGGCATTGTAAAGACTAGAAGATTAAAATCGCACTAAATATTAAATACGTCTGGGAGGGTAGTTCCACTTCACTAGCTGCAGTCTGCCAGCTCCTAAATCTGTTGATTTAAGAGCTTGCTCTTGAATTAGGCCGTAGTTATTTCTTGTCCTGTTGTGTGTCTAGGGAGATGCTTTTTTCTTAGTCACCAGGACCCTGCGTGTTCTGAGACTCTTTATTTTTGGTGCAGCTTGTTTATCGCTGAGCGCTGCAGCGGTGGCATCGTGTAGCCGGGAGGCTTTTAAAAGAAATTCAAGTGCTCCTTTTTATTACTGAGTGGTTTGTTTTTTTTAAAAAATGAAATCAGGGTGGTTGCAGGCACCATGGTCTGACTTGAACGTTGGTGATTTGGTACCAAACTGCTTCAGAGGAGTCCTCCATCAAGGAGCTCGAGTGAGGTGAGAGGAAATGATGGTGCCTTTTCACGCGGCCGTGTCCAGCACGACTGTGGGGAACGGGCATTCCTTCTCTGTTCCTGCCTCAAGAAAGGAAGAGGCTTCTGGCTGCCTGTGCCTAGGGGAAATGAAAAGGCCTTTCCTTGCTTTGTAAAAATGAGTTAAAAAAAGGTGAACTTGTTATTCCAGCAAGCTGGAGCTTCCCTGAGGCTGATAGCTTTGTTCCTCTAGAGCTGGCTGACCATGGTCCCTTGCTCTCCTCCTTACTTGTGTTCCGAAATTCTCCTTCCTGCAGTTTTCCTCAAGTTCTTTTATGGGAGTTTTGCTAGTCAGATGAGATGCCTGCGTATATTGTTATGTAGAACTTGAAAGTATGAACATTTTCTTTACGATCCAGTTACCAAATCATCCCCATCTACTTAGTACTTCATATCAATTGCCTCAATGCAGGTTGGAGTTGGTTTTTCTGGAAACCTTCAGGTTTGTGCTATCTAGAAATACGTGAGTTTTGCATCTTGATACAGCAGCGTATCTTTTAACGTGGTAAAGTTAAGCTTCGGTCTGTTTAGATGTCAGGAAATAACGTTAGAGCTTTGGTCCAAGGCACAAATGGCTCACCCAGTCACCAGGATGTCAGACTCGAGGATTGTAAGCCTGTCTTAGTCTTCATTGTGGGCTACCACAGTATCTACGGCAGGTTGCAGCTTTACTAAAGCTTGCTATAGTGTTTAAGCGTGAAGACTGCAAATTTAACTGCTGAAAAAAAAAAAAGGTGGAAGGATGATGACCACACGTGACCTAAGCTCTTGGGTCCCCGGTCCTGTTCCCTGGTTAGCTGTGGTGCTGGATGGCCTTGGAATGCCTTCTGCATCAGAAAATAATGACTGTGCTGCCTGTTTATCAGCTTAAATCTTAAGATTTCTGAGACTCTAGCATTGAGGTGTAGGCTAATGCCTATTGCAGATGCTGAGCCCGCCCAGAGCTCAGTGTAGCCTCTGAAGGGATACTTGCTACAGCTGAAGGCTGATCTCCACTTTGATTTCCTGCCTTAGTCAACAGGATGGTTCCCCTTTAGGGTTGATTGTTTTTCCCCCTCATCCTAACCACAGTACAGTAAAAGTTTTTGGAAATCGGCTTTATATGAGGAATCTCCAACCAAAACAGCAAAGCTGTGTTGGTATAGTTGTGCCGTTACAGGAAGGGATCTGCTGCTTTAGCTGTCTTTGCCGGAAAAAGAAGAACCGAGTTCCAAAAAGCTGTAAATATTTGGCTCTTATTTTCCTAAAGGAAAATATTAGTGTTGTCTTTAGTATGTTTGTGGTTAGGTATGCCAGCAGCAGAACTGGCTTGCCTGCCAATTTGGGAGCCTGGCAGTCAGACATGGAATATTTTGGAAAGAGGTGCCGACTGCTCTCGATTGCGCAATCACTTCACACCTCTAAGTTTGAGTTTTCTATTGGTGTTTGATTAGAATTTCATTGTTAGGTTTCCTGGTTCTGTTCTGATTTAACGTTAGTGTGCTTTCAGCTTATAAACAGATGGATTTTAGCATAGCAGATGGTGGCATTTACCTCTCATCTTTTTGGGTTTTGAGTGTGGAGCCCAAGTTTTAGTCGTGTTTTATCTCCTCTTTTGGAGTGACCCCATGTGTAACGAGGTTCAGAATGGGAATAATTGCAAATGGTCAAGTCTGGGGACAGGAAGGAGCCTTGAAGGGTGGATTTCATAGCATCGGTTCTTGGGTGTTTTAATTCATGAGGCTGAGCTGTATCCAGCCCATGACATGGGCAACAACAGACCAAGACGATTGCAGGTAGGTGGCTCTTCCAAGGACTGTCGGAGCCACGTAGGTACATAGCCCAGCTTTTTGGAAGCCACCGCTCGCTGGGGTAACTGTAAAGCAGCATTTGAACTACTGAACACAAAGAAATGTTCTGTTGGAGATAAACTTTTAAAAATACAGTTTAAAACTTTCAATTGAAATAGAGTTCTTTCTGTTGTGCTGTGCTCTAGCACAAGTTCTAGCACAAAATGTAGTTTCTGCTGGGGTTGTCAGGGCTCACCATCCTGCCTCTCCGTTCTAGGAGCGTTTCTCAGGAGCTGTCGGAGACGATCCTCACCATGGTGGCCAACTGCAGCAACGTCATGAACAAAGCCAGGCAGCCACCTCCTGGAGTCATGCCCAAAGGACGCCCGCCCAGCGCCAGCAGCTTGGATGCCATCTCTCCTGTACAGGTGGGCAAAGAACATGCCGCAGTTTTAGGTCGTGCCGATTTAGCGTTGGTTTTGGTGTGTTGTTTTGAGCTCTTTCAGCTGGGACTAAGTTTAAAAACGTGGGCCGGCTTGCTTAGTTTCGTACTTGGCACGTCTTGGTAACTTGCTGGTAACTGCAGAGGGTTGTAGTTCAGAACTGTGGTTCACAAACATCCGGAAAAAGGGAGTGAAGTGTAGCAGAATGGGAGTGTTGAAGAGGAGATTTGGTTTATTGACAGTAACCGAGGGTTTCTTTTCAAGTGTTAAAATTTACTAAGACTTTTTTGAGAATTAAGCACTGCCTTTGAACCTGATATGTCTTGTTTGTAGCTTCACGGGCCAGGCAGCAGTGCTAGAGTGTAAGGGCTTGTTATAACTGGGGCTCTTCAGCTCTGAACTGAACTGCTCTTTTAAAACAAGCTACATTTAAGTTAGTCCCTGCCACTCATCATCCCTTCCTCCTTTGGGAGCATCACGTTACAGATGGGTTTTGCTTCCAGCGCTGACGTTCAGTGGCAGATTTGAAAGCAGTGCCAGGTTTTTCGCGTGAAATAGTGGCAATTCAGCATTTAAAAATGTCTGAAGCATCAGCAGATTACGTCAGCTGAATACAGAGAGCAGTCTCCTTGTTGCTTTATTGATTGCCCATCAAATGTACCAAATATCTTGGCAACCTGCTGCAAATAACTGGCGTGAACAAATAGAGCAGCAGATGTTTAGTCTGTAGTCGTACTGTCTTTTGGGTAGATAACAGAGTTTTCTGCTATTCCAAGTCAGGAGTTCTTAACTTCTTGCTTTGTCAGCTGGTATTGTGCCTTCCTTCCTACTCATCAGCTAGGTCTTAATGCTTTTTGTTGAAGACTGCAATCAGGTATTTACCTGGGAAAATTTGGTGTAATGGGATCCTTTAGAGAGTCAAAAGACTCTGTAGGCTTGGTATGGAATAGCCTTTGTAAGTCTCGAGGTGAGGTCTGAGGTCGCAAACTGCAAAGAGTAAACTACTCTGATATAAAAAAAATGTACGTGCTGCTCCTTCTAAGCATTTACTGTTGTGTTACACTTAACTAGAGGCTGTGGAACAATCAGCCTTTTTGTAAAGCCTCTGACAGAAGAGGATTTTATGGGATTGTAGAAGAAAAAGTTAAATCGCATTCTGTAGACTGACTAATCTTCCAGGGTGATCTGGATGACTTTAGAGTTTAAAGCAGTCCCGTGGAGAAACTCTTCTCAGGAACGTTTTGATACGTAGCTGTCTGTACGAAACCTGCCAAAAAATCAGCTGGATTTGCAGTTTATGGACATCTGTGTATTATCTTCCTCTCTCCCTTCAGATCGACTCGCTGGCAGGAATGGCATCTCTTAGCTTAGGTGGCTCAGCTGCTCCTCATACCCAGAGCATGCAAGGCTTCCCTCCAAATTTGGGCTCTGCCTTCAGCACTCCTCAGTCACCAGCAAAAGCGTTCCCTCCTCTTTCCACCCAAAACCAGACGACCGGTTTCAGTGGCATCGGAGGACTCTCATCACAGCTTCCAGGTACGGAGTGCTTTGGAATTTTATTTTTACTTTTTTGCTGTGTCGGAGCTAAGGCACCGTTACTGCCGTGGGTGGGAATGCTGGACAAAGAGCTGTGTTGTGTGGGAGGGAATTACACAGTCCTGGGGCGCTGCTGGACCAGCGCTTCAAAATGGTGCAACTGCGATAGGTAAAAAGTTTGAGAATCGAGAGGGTGAGTGTTTTGCCGGGTTTTAGCAGCGTTATTTGAGGTTGAGGCAGAGATGAGGAATTGCTCGAGCTAAAACTCCATGACTATACGCAATTGCAAGGCTGGATAGCTCTGAATTCTTAGAAGCAGCAAGTGCTTAGGACAAAGGGTGCAACTGAGATGACCAGTTGTTTCTTTTCCAGTTAGTTGGTCTTACTACGGGTTTGTTTTCCAGTAGGTGGTCTTAGTACGGGTAGCCTGACTGGCATAGGAACTGGAGCCCTGGGCCTTCCTGCGGTGAACAACGACCCATTCGTGCAAAGGAAGCTGAGCACATCTGGACTGAACCAGCCTACATTCCAGCAGAGTAAGATGAAACCTTGTAAGTGGTAGTGTTGTCTGTGGCTGTGAAGTGTGACTGTGGTCGGCAGCTAATCTGTGTTTAATTGAGGGGAGGCTCGGGTCTGTAAGTCCAAAACGTTAACAAAGTGACCCTTGTATTATTAATCTGAAAAAAGGTGCTTCTAAACTTCTATACTAAAAGATTCCCAAGTGGCCCGAGGGGTGGGCTTAAAATAAAGTGTTAGCGTAAAAATATAACATCTTACGGATTTGCATGAGCGGCGTGTTCACGTCCTGCTTTTGCTGTGCTGTGTTTCAAACAAAAGTGTTGTCCTGCTCTTTGCAGAGTTGTATGCAGTGGGCAAGAGGATGGTTTTCCTTTTACTGGGGACAGAGTTAACCTGGATTAGATTCTGTTCCAGCAGACAACTTGATGGGTGAAGCAGTGAATTAGACTGCAGTGCTAGATTCAAATAATACTAACAAAAGTTGGTGGGAAGGTGGTTTTCGGAAAGAATTAGCCTCTGAAATGCTTAAGCAATCGGATGTTGCCTGTAGGAAGCGTAGCCACTTCCTAAACCTTCCACATGGTTATTACGTAGTATGGAACGGTTTGGGTTGAAAGGGGCCTTAAAGATCATCTAATTCCAACATAGGTCTCCTTTGATAGCTTCTCCGTAAAAACAAAGTTACCGATCTCTCCCGATGTACAGTGGAGGCAGGTGTAGTGACTGCTGGTTTGTATTTTGGGGGGGCTTGAACATTCAGTATAAACTTGCTTGGAGCTCACTGGCTGGCCTGAAAGCTTGTGTGAAAGTTTTGTCTGCATGTTGGTGTTGTGTAGCATGTTTTCCTCTGGTCTATTCTGCGTTCGTGTAGTTCAGGTGGCCACTGGGGTTAGCTTGGGATGCAGTGGGTGCTAGGAACGCGACAGCACGAGGTAAATTCTGTCTTGGGATTCAGTTCTTGTGCATAAATACAACCTATCCAAAACAGGTTTTTGAGTAACAGTTCTACTGGAAGGATTAAATATCTTGCTTTTCAGGAGAACTATCAGCTTCCATGTAGGTAGGTGGAAGAGATGAGAAGGGCTAGATGAAGTCTTGACTGCCTGAAGTTGTTCTGAGCATGATACGTGTTCCTTTTCTTATTTTTTAACAGCTGACTTATCTCAGGTGTGGCCAGAGGCTAATCAGCACTTTAGCAAAGAAATAGACGATGAGGCGAACAGCTACTTCCAGCGTATTTACAACCATCCGCCACATCCGACCATGTCTGTGGACGAGGTGAGTTCCCTTCTGTAGCGGTTGCATCACCTGTCTTGCTATAGAAGTTGCTAATAATTATTCCTAAACAAAAACAATAAAGGGCTTGTGGTAGATGCTTGCAGCGTTGCTTTCTTGCTTGGTTGAAATTATCTGTTTTGAAGGCAGCGTGCTTTCAGAGTGAGCTTGCAGCTGATTGTTACATTCAGCTTCAATATCTGTGGGCTGAAGACTTCAGATGTCTAATTAATGCTCCCAAAATGATGCTAAGTGGGAAGAGTTTTGTGTGGAGTGTAAGCTTGTGTATTGAAATAAGTGCTAAAGCGTACCTTTAAACAGCCTGTATAAATTAGACTTTTCTTGAATATATTTGTTTTTCAAGGAGCTGAAAATGGCTCCAACTTCTAAATACATGAAGGTGTCCTAAGCTCTACCTTCTGAGCTTCAACAATTATTTTCGTTAGTCTCTACGAGAGTAATTATCAGTCTCGATGTACTTGCTTTTTGAAGTGCTTCAAATTTATTTTCATATATTTGTGTGCTTATAAATTATGGAAGACACCGAACGCTAATTCTCATTTTTCTAATTTTGAAGCAATGGGCTAGGCAGTCCCCAAAAAAGTTTTAGGTGAAGACAGTTACTTAGAAGAAAGGGAAGAAAACTCAAGTCTGAAGCAGCAGCTTGTAGTGTCTTTGGGCTAAAATGAGGTTTTCTTGGAGCAGTTATTTTGCATGATACCCGTATTTGGGGTAGTGCACTTCACCTTAGCAGTTGCAGGCGCTCTTGAAACATGAAGGTGTGCACAGGTCTGACATTAAAACAAACCTGTTGGTGACAATTCTCAATTTCTTCGCAGGTCTTGGAAATGCTGCAGAGGTTTAAGGATTCCAACATTAAACGGGAACGAGAAGTGTTTAACTGTATGCTGCGGAACTTGTTTGAGGAATACCGGTTCTTTCCCCAATACCCGGATAAAGAGCTGCACATAACAGCCTGCCTCTTCGGTGGCATCATAGAGAAAGGACTGGTTACTTATATGGCCTTGGGCCTGGCCCTGCGCTACGTTCTTGAAGCCTTACGAAAGCCTTTTGCATCCAAAATGTACTATTTTGGTATTGCTGCACTAGATAGATTTAAAAATAGGTGAGTGTGGGTTTCGGTAATACTTGTCGTAGTAACTGTAATGTTTTCATAGCCTTGAACCCGCTTGGATTGTGCAGGAGGAGATTGCTTCCATGTGTTAGAAATTGTACACATCTCAACTTCAGGATTACTTTCAAAATAGGCTGAGCTGAAAGACAAATGGGCTAGTTAAAGAATGGGATTTTTTTTCTATTTTTAAAAACAAAATGTTCTCTGCGGTACCTGTGTAAATGTGGGACAAACTGAGATGCTGAAGCTACTTAGTGTCCACTATATATGGTTTATAAAAATAATTCAGTGACATGGTGAGTTAGATGAGGTTCTCAGCTAGTTAGAAATGGGGTGAATGTAATTACTCTTTACAGGTGCATTCTAATGGAGTGGTATTTGCATTACTAATTGCTGAAAGACTAGGAACTAAACTCTAGGACTTCAGTTTCCACAGAAATCTCAAGTACGGCAAAAAGTTCTCTCGAAAAAGCTTTCTCAAAGCCTCTAACGGATTACAAGTAGAGGAAACTCTCAAGGCAGGCTGCTGTAGTAGGCAGGATCGTACACCCATAGGAAAAATCTTTCTGGAAGAAGATACTTGAACTTGAAAAGTACTAGAAAGTTTCTTGAAATTATTTAATGGCTAGAAATATGTGGTCTTGATGTGTGGACTCATAAGCAAGGAGCACATTATCTTCTGTCCTTATTCTCCTTCGATAGTTCACCTGCCCTGCAGTGTTTAACTCATAATAAAAGCTGTTGCTCGCAGCTTTCACGGTTGGATATTGTGTTTTGGAGTTAGCTGAACAGAATGAATTAAGACACCAGCTTACTCCTCGTAACTGTTTTACCCAAGCCCTAAACTTTTTACCCTCAGTGATTAGTGCCGGAGTCTTAACACTCATGAGTAGAACTGTAAAAATGGGGTTTGCAACAAAAAGTGCTTTGTAGAAAATGCCTTTTTCTTTTTTTGTACCACAGCTGCTGTAAGCAGTCCACTAGTAATTCTGTGATGCAGTATGGAAGTGACATACCAGTGTTATATTTGTATTTCTCTGTAATACTGTTTTTGATCCGGGCTTATGTTTCTGACTAATGTCTGTTTTGTCTGACAGATTGAAGGACTATCCCCAGTATTGTCAGCACTTGGCTTCTATTAGTCACTTTATACAGTTCCCACATCATTTACAGGAGGTGAGTGTGTTCGCCTTGATTGGCTCACTAGATTTCTGTGCTTTTAAATTCTTTGGAGCAAATTCCAGGCCTTCGGTGGATTCACATTCCAGTCCCTTTTAAGGATTTGGAATTTTCTTCTGAAGTAGAGGACATTCCGACTAGGTTTATACAGTTTCATACTCAGACCTGCTCAAGTAATCCTGGTAAATGTGAGAAAAATTTCATTCCTGGAGGTCTGATGAGAGTAATGAAAATACCCTGTGGTCCGGAAAAGCTGTATTATTCGTATGGTGTCTGCTTCGAAGGTGCTTTCATTAGTAGAAATACGGAAAAGCTCGTCCCAGTGGTAGAGCTTGGAAGCGTAGTCTCAATAAGGAGAAAAGTTCAAAGTTCAGCTCTCGCATTAAGATCGAGGGGCCTGACCCAAAGCTGCCGAGTTCACCAGCAGTGTGTTTCACCTCTAGGTTTCAAACCGTGTCTCTGAAATGCCGGTGTGTTGTCTGACGGTACAGATTCCTGGGTAAATGTATCACAGTGGGGAAGAAACTTATTTTCTGCTGCGGAGCTACTTGAGAGGATGTAAAAACTTAGCTGGACACTCCAAAACTCCTGTTTTTGTTTATTTAAATGGCTTGACCATTCCTGTGTGGCTGTAAGAGTCCTTGGGCATGACTTCTTACCTGCTTTGTAGCAAGTTTCTTGTTACGCACTTCTCCTAGGTGCTTTCCCCTCTTGTGCTTCATCTCAGGCCTTTAGGGATGGGCTTACGGGTAGTGCTCCAAAATTTTAAGGATGTCAAGTCCTTTGACCCTGGGCATCAACCTGCTGAGGTCAGAGGTAGAGCCTGAGGCTCTTGTCCAGTAATGAAGTAACCAGTGACAAGACGTGCTTTATAGGGGTGTTTTGTTGTGTCTTGTGGATTCCCTCGATGCCTTGCAGGTTTGGCAAACCTTTACACAGCTCACACTGAAACTCAACTTGTCCTTCCGTTGCTGCACGTGACCTTTTGTGTGTGCTCAGTTTGTTTGGGTTTTTTTCAGTACATAGAATACGGACAGCAATCCAGAGACCCTCCTGTGAAGATGCAGGGCTCGATCACCACCCCTGGAAGCATTGCACTTGCCCAGGCTCAGGCCCAGGCCCAAGTTCCAGCAAAAGCTCCTCTTGCTGGCCAAGTCAGCACTATAGTAACCACCTCAACCACCACCACTGTTGCAAAAACCATTACAATCACCCGACCAACTGGAGTCAGCTTCAAGAAGGACGTGCCGGTAAGCTTTCTGTTACTCCAGTGCCCTTAGTGGAGAAGAAGTTAAGTTGCTGATCTGCGTTGAGTTATGTGGGTGCAAAATCTGATTTGCGTTCTCTACAGCTTTTCAAAACATAGCCCGTGTTTTGTCCAAAGCATACCACCTTTTCAAATGACGAGCATTTTTGTAGAGAAAGCATTTTGGATCGTGAAACTATAGAATTACTGGGGCATCGAGTAAAAATGTGGTTTTTGAGGCTTTAACTATGAAGGCAATTGCAGAACCATCGTTGCTGTTAAATGACTTGTATTGGCTGTTGCATTGTTGGGGTGCACGTGGTCCCACACGTACTCTGAGCACGTGTAGAGTTGTTGCTGTAAAGTCAAGCCTGTTTTGCTCCCTGCTGGGGTCTTTGCGTAGTTCTCTTAGAAGAAACTCCTCAGATTAACGGAGGCAAAAGCCAAAGGGAACCAAAAGTGTTGTGAACAAACCATGGAGGGGAATTCAGAGTTTGTTCTCAAACCAGGATGTATAGATCTTGATGTCTTTCACACCTGAGGATGTCATGTAGGTAGTTGTCATTTCAAGGTGTTTATATTTTCTAATTTTAAACTGGAGTTGTGCATAACGTTTAGAACTGCATCTCTTTCGCCCTTAATTGCGACGTGGCGGGTGCTAAAGCCCTTGGGTTCGGCAGCCGCGGGGCCGTGGGTCGCCTTCTGTCGTCGCTTGCAGTCGGCGTGCTTTCGCAGAAGTGAACCTCTAGGATTTCTCCTTCTTAAATCAGCACTGAAGTGCTCCCGGACTCTCACTGCTGAACTGAGGGCTGCTCGCTCTCGTGCTGTGATTTTCTCCAGGCTAACGGTGCAGGCAGGCTGTTGACCTCATGGGTGCTGTCGCAGTGACAAAGTTTTTTTGTACAGCACCTTTCTTTGAGGTATTTTTCATTGTAGAGTAAAAAAAAAGAGTAAAAAAAATCACTTGACTTCATTAGAGTGCTGCTGAAAATGAATCTGAGATAGTAAATAGGTGTCATCTGATAAAGCTCAATTCTTTTTGCTTGACAGAGTAGAGGAAAAGTTTCCTTTGATGTCACCTCTAGGTGTTGTCTATTCTCTTGTTTCTCCTTCCAGCCTTCCATTAATACTACCAACATTGATACGCTGTTAGTAGCAACAGATCAAACTGAGAGAATTGTGGAACCTCCGGAGAACGTCCAGGAAAAAATTGCTTTCATCTTCAATAATCTGTCTCAGTCAAATATGACACAGAAGGCAAGTATGGAAGAACGCTAACACAATTAATTTTTAAATATGTTCCTGGAAATCCTTTCCAAAGTGGTGGGTGATGTTTTTAGAAAAAAATCCAACAAAAAAAAAGAAAGGAGCACACTGTAAAGAAATAGTTTCCAACACTTCCTGCTTGAACCTCTTTGGAGATAGAATTTTTCAGGGAAAAAAGGAGAGATGGGTAAAAGATAGTTGTTCTTGCTCCTTGTTTCTGTATAGCCAAATCCTTCATACTGAAATATTATATGCCAGTAACGCTTTGCTTTCAAGAAAGCACTTCTAGTAGCTGCCCAGAATAATTTCTGGATAGTCCTTTCTGGTTTTTTTTTTATTTGGAAGAGCTGCAAAACACTGATGCTAACATTCATACAAGTTAGATGGGCTGGCTGCCATTTAATATTACAAGCTTGAGCTGATGGACTCGTGTCTTTCAAGCTGAAATTTGAGGAAGGTTTTCTAAACTGGTGGAAATCTGCGGTACTGCTGTGCTACCTGTCTCAGAGACAGACAGGTTTAAAATAAGACACTGACGTTTATTTTGCAAGTTATCTGGTAAAAAACTGAGAAGCAAGGGAGAGGTAAGCTGTAATGCCTTGCTGATTTAATGATGGAATCCTTATTGGATACTAATATAAAGGCTTTTTAAAAAACAAAAATAAAAACAACCTTAGTGTTAAAAGCAATTGACTGACCCATGTCTGTGTTGGTTAGAGCTGGCCCCAGAAGTTTTTGGTCATCTTCTCATATCTTCTGTGACATTCTTTTTCTTTTTGATACGGAGCCAGGTTGAAGAATTGAAGGAAACGGTCAAAGAGGAGTTCATGCCTTGGGTATCACAGTATCTTGTGATGAAGAGAGTCAGTATTGAGCCTAATTTTCACAGTTTATACTCAAACTTCCTTGACACGCTTAAGAATCCAGAGTTTAATAAAATGGTTCTGAATGAAACCTACAGAAATATCAAGGTGAGTAGTGCAATCTTTCTAGTAATCAAGTAGATTTCAAGATTTAGAAGCATGCAGTTCTTAGACTCCTTGCTTAGTATGTTGCTAATCTTCAAATATGGAATATCCTTCCAAAAACTACTTGCTACCTTCCAACTGAACTAGCAGATTACCTCTCTGAATATTAGGATTCTTCTGTTTTCAGCCAGAAACCTGCAAAAGATTTAAGTCTAATCGAATGAGAGGACAAATCTGCATTTGAATAAATTTAAGTGGGTGGACTCTAAATTTAGTGTGAGTCTTGCAGATTATAACCTAGGGAAAAATGGCTCATGGTCTAGTTTTTTTGGTGCGGGGAAGGTATAAAGAAAACCACACTCTGTCATTTTGGTCAAAAAAAACAATAAAGGGGAAGGAGTTAGAAGATTGTGGTGTAAAAACGGCAATTTACTACAGGGCTAAGATAATGTGAAGAGGAGGAGGAGTAGCCTAAAACAGATGAGTGGATGCAACAAATTTAAGTGAGCACTATTTTTAAACCTGTTGGTGGATTTTCCTGACCGCCGTGGGTTACGCTGTAGTGCAAAAGAATCTCCTGGCTCTTTAGAGCTTGGCTGACCTCGGTCCGTTCAGCCCATGCTCCTCTGAAGCTGAGGAACAGAACGAACAGAATGTTTGCCACAGGGTTTAGGTGTCAAAATGACTATTGAAACGGTTTTCCCAACAAGTTATGAGTGTTCAGGTCTGTGATGAAGCATTGCCCTCACGAGTTATGGTTTGCAAAGTTAAGTAGTCGTAACAGTATTGACAGATGCCATGGTAAGGTCTGGAAAAAGCATAATCCTCTTTTTTGATCCTCTCAAAAGAAAGGAGTTTTGAAATTGTTGTGCAGCAGACTTGCTGGAGTGCTGCCTTGAAGTGAAGGCTGCTTTTGAGTATCGCTGTAATGTGACCAAAGATTGGAACTTAACGTTCTAAAACTTGACGTCTTAACTCCAATCAGCTGCTGGATTTCATTTATGGGTCTGATGGTCTTCCAATTTTTGCTCAACTTGGGGGTTTGTTGGTTGGTGTTTGTTTTTTTTCTTATTAGGTGCTACTGACATCAGACAAAGCTGCAGCCAACTTCTCAGACCGTTCCTTGTTAAAGAACCTCGGTCACTGGCTGGGAATGATTACTCTGGCTAAAAATAAGCCCATCTTGCACACGGTGAGCTTCTGCGTTTGCAGATTTGTTTGGTGGGAGCTGGTTACGCAGTAGTTTAGGTAATTTGGGAAATGACATCACCATCCCAGTGTGTGCAAAATACAAAGTGTGATTCCAGAGTTGGTTGGTTAAGACTTAAAATTTTGGGGTTTTTTTAATATCAAAAAAGTTAGTGGTTAAGTTTTCACTAAAAAAATGAATGTAAAAATCTAAATCTATAAATCTTTAGTAAAGTAACTGCTACTCAGCAGTCTGTAAAATCCAAACACTATCTTGGCTCAACTTTGCCAATGTGTCCTGCAAGGAAATAGCGTGTAAGTGGAATTTTTGCAGTGTGCTTGCTGTTTTCTCCACCCTCTTTTCACTTGTTGATGGTATTTTTTTCAGGATTTGGATGTGAAATCGCTGCTGCTGGAAGCGTACGTTAAGGGACAGCAGGAGTTGCTTTACGTAGTGCCATTCGTTGCCAAAGTCTTAGAATCCAGTGTCAGGAGTGTGGTAAGTGACTTCGTGCTGAAAGACTTGCTGCTCAAGTGGCGAAAGAAGTCTTGCAGGAAGTCGTCAGCTTTTTTTCACAAAGCAAAACCTGCATTTCATGGAGAGAAAGAAAAGGGCTTGAAGTGAAGTTCTCTTTTGAGGGAAAGTATGTGGCCTGGGCATTTTTGCAGTCTAAATTAGCTGATCTGTACTGTGGTATCTCTCAACAGAACTCTGTTGAGAAATGGATGCCATTGAAGGGATTCTAGGATCTATTTTTATTTTATTTTTAATTCCCCACACCCCCCTTTGACCCTGAGCAGCTCTTGTCAGTTCTGCTTGACATAGAACTGATCTCTTAGAAGGACCAAACCATTGTGTTTCCAGTTTAATGTTCAACTGGCTTCCTGATCTAGTTCCAGTCAAACTAAATATGAAATTCAACCCTCACCGCACCTGTACAAACTTTTACGTGGCTGTATGCACACGTGTTCCCATTGGAAATATTTCCAGTTGTTAAGTTAGCCAAATGTTTCAAGAAGCTTGTGTAATGCCGTTTTCCTTTCTCTCGTAGGTCTTCAGGCCCCCAAACCCATGGACAATGGCCATTATGAATGTCTTGGCTGAGCTACATCAAGAACACGATCTAAAAGTAAACTTCTGTTTTTCTTTTCTTTACCTATTGAGTGTGAGGTTTTCTTCACGTATACCAGTCAAGAAGAAGGATGTGAAGGACCAGATTTCACTTCTTGCTTCTTTTAGCATGGGGGCAGAATTGGGCATTGCTTCATTTGGTAGAACTTTGGGTGAAATTCTCCTCCTCTGAGGTCAGCCTGTGAGATATTTTGTTTAATCCTCAGTATAAAATAATCCTCAGTCAGTATAAAAGTCTCTAAAAAACATGGGGTTAGAATGGGAAACTTGGGAATCGAGTGGCCCGGTAAACATTATGGGTATTTTCCTTGTGACATAACTTAAACTGGAATTGTTGTGCAGTTGAATCTGAAGTTTGAGATCGAGGTGCTCTGCAAGAATCTTGCACTAGACATCAATGAGCTGAAACCTGGAAGTCTCCTGAAAGATAAAGATCGTCTGAAAAATCTGGATGAGCAACTGTCGGCTCCAAAGAAGGATGTGAAGCAGCCGGAAGAGCTACCACCCATCACGACAACGAGTAAGCACGTTGCTTTCTAGAACCCAGAACCACGCTGTAAGAGTTCAAATGAGCCAGGTTACGCCACTGCGAAGAAAAAGGCGAACCTGCTTACGCTGTTGTAATGTTGCTGAGCACTTGGGTGGCTTTGTAATAGAAGCAGGTGTCTGGAGTTTGGAGGATGCCAGGGAATGGAAAAGCTTGTTTGATACGTTTAGGAGGGTTCATGATCAAACCACAACCTTCTTGTTTCTTGGGCACTTGCTGATTTAAATGAGAATTACGATCTTCTGTTATAAGTACTTGCTTTTCCTGAACACAAATATTTTTTTATTTTACAGCTGCTTCTACAACTCCAGCTACCAGCACCACTTGTACAGCCACGGTTCCTCCACAGCCCCAGTACAGTTATCACGACATTAACGTCTATTCTTTAGGAGGGTTGGCTCCACATATTACCTTAAATCCAACGGTAAGTTCTAGAGCTGATCTGGTTTGCTGAAAGAATTCTTGCCGCTGACAAAACCATGGTTGAAGTTATTGGAGAATTGCTTCTCAGAAGTAGAATCATAGAATCACAGAATGTTGGGGTTTGAAGGGGACCTCTAGAGCTCATCCAGTGTAACCCCCCTACCTAGAGCGGGGTCACCCAGGGCAGCCACACAGGAACGCGTCCAGACGGGGTTTGAAAGTCTCCAGAGCAGGAGACTCCACACCCTCTCTGGGCAGCCTGGGCCAGGGCTCCGGCACCCTCACAGTAAAGAAATTTTTCCTCATGTTGAGGTGGAACTTCCTGTGTTCCAAAGTAGTGTTCTGAAGTAATGGGGAGGGTGAGTGCTAACAAGTAAGGGGTGGTTAGTAGTTAGATCAGCTAGCAAAATTTCACATGGCAAAATGATTTTTGGCTGTGATGTTTACATTAGTATCTGATTCATTTCTGGCAAAAAGCGCGTCAGTTGGGATAGTCGCTATCAGGATTTCAGCTTAAAAAGAGCTTTTGTGCTCCTTAAGAGCGACTTGGGTTTTTAGTCTTTGCATTGTGCTCAGCTGCAGCTGGGGAAGAAAAATGGTCAGATGTTCCCCTTCCAGAATTATCAAACAGGTAATTGTAATAGCTGCCTGTGGAATCATAGAATCCTAGAACGGCCCAGGCTGGAAGGGACCTTAGAGATCATCTAATCCAACCTCCCTGTCACGGGCAAGGATGTCTCTCACCTGGATCAGGCTCCTCAAGGCTCTGTCCAACCTGACCTTGAACACCTCCAGGGAGGGGGCAGCCACAACCTCTCTGGGCAATTTATTCCAGAGTCTTGCCACCCTCATACTGAAGAATTTCTTCCTAAGGTCCAATCTAAATCTATTCTCCTTCAACTTAAACCCATTTCCCCTTGTCCTATCAGTGGACGCTCTTGTAAAAAGTCCCTCCCCAGCCTTCCTGTAGGATCCCTTCAGGTATTGGAAGGCAGCTCTTAGGTCCCCCTGAAGTCTTCTCTTTTCAAGACTGAACAACCCCAGCTCCCTCAGCCTGTCCTCGTAGCAGAGCTGCTCCAGCCCCTGGATCATCTTTGTGGCCTCTGAACGTGCTGCAACAGATCCATGTCCCTCTTATGGTGGGGACACCAGAACTGGACACAGGATTCGAGGTGGGGTCTCACAAGAGCAGAGGAAAGGGGAGCACAGGAGGCGAGCTGTGACAGTCGACTTAGAAGTTGTTTGGAAAACGTGAATATCTGGGATAGCTGGGATTCTAGTTCACTTCATTCTCACCGAACTTTCCTAATTGCCCCCCCCCAGATCCCGCTGTTCCAAGCCCACCCGCAGCTGAAGCAGTGCGTGCGGCAGGCGATCGAGCGAGCGGTGCAGGAGCTCGTCCATCCCGTGGTGGATCGCTCCATTAAGATCGCCATGACCACCTGCGAGCAGATCGTGAGGAAGGACTTCGCCCTGGATTCGGAGGAGTCGCGGATGCGCGTGGCCGCGCACCACATGATGCGCAACCTGACCGCCGGCATGGCCATGATTACCTGCAGGGAACCTTTGCTGATGAGCATAGCTACCAACTTGAAAAACAGTTTTGCTACTGCGCTGAGGGTAAGAGTCGCGTCGTCCAAAGCTTATTTTCACAGCTCGCGAGACCGTAGACATCCAGCATTAGGAACTCAGTTCTCCACGCTATATACTCGCCCATTAATTACATGGCTTGACTAGCCTGGAGATTAATTTGGTGGACAAAAGTCTCCCGACTTGGGGAATTACTGTGAAAAAGCTGTGCTGAGATTGCAGCTCATGTCAAACACTCTTAAAACCTGTAGTGTGGATCTTACTATGTTGCACACAAACTTCCTGACTACATTTTTATTTTGCCCCAGTGCTCGCTCCAGTTTGATTGCATCACAGTAGCCTTGGAGTGCCTTTTTTTTTTATTTACTTATTGTGAGTTTTGAGGTAGAAAAGCTAAAATGGGGAGGACTGAATTGATTTGGGGACTCTCTGGTCGTTGTTTCAGCATCACATGCTCTCAGCAGATAAGCGATTAAGACTGGTGAATGCATTGGGTTTTCTAGAGGCTGTTTTTCAGGTTTCTTTGTAAAGAAAGTTTGGACTGTAGTGCTAGCTTCCCTTTTTGACTGAATGGAGCAGTTCCCAATCTGCTGGCCAGAAGAGCAACTGCTACCCCGAGTACTTGCTGTGCTTACGATCAGTGTCGGCAGCAGACGTGAGGGTATAAGGATCTGGGAGAGATCAAGACATAGCTATCTTTGCAGGAATTCAAAAGAATACTTAAAGGACTGCCTACCTCTTGCTTAAGGGCATGTCACTGTCCCATCTGGTTGAGATTGACAGTGTGAAAGCCCTTTTGCAATGGGGTTGCTCTCTGGTGTGGTAACTTGCTGAAGAGGGCAGGATTTAATGGTCTAAAGGGAGCCCAGAATGTTAGCAAGAATTGCACCTGCTGCTGTGGGCTGAGTAGTCCATGCCTGGAACATCACTGACGTTCCAAATGTTGAACCTTAAGGAACTTGACTGCTGAGATGAAAAGCGTTACAAATGAATCTCATTCTGTCCATCTCAAATGCAAGGATGGGAGTAAGCGGTTGTGGGACCACGTGAGCTGAGCTGGTGACTGCTGCAGCAGCTGTGCTAATTGGGATTCAGAAATTTGGGCATCAAGCTCGTAAGCGCAAGAGAAAGCGCTGTTGTCCTCTGGGTGCGAGGGGCACCAGAAATTTCTCTGGGGCTTTATTGTGTGTAACAACAGTTGAGATGAGGAGGCAGTTGGAGAAATGCCGGTCGTCTCTTGGGTGGTAGGAGAAAGTAGCAATGTGATACTGAAAAGTTTTGTGGAAGACTTAGTGCTGGTGTATCGTGGTATTGGTAAAAGTCGTAAATGGTGTGGAAATGCAGCAATATAATGGTCAAGATTGGTTTGATCTCTGAAATCGGTAACGGACCCACTTGTAATCAAGGAAGCTTTCTTAAGGAGTGATTATACAAAACATTGTGTTGCTGTACAAGACATCAAAATAACTGCTGCACAAGAAGTGCTGTGCAAGACACCAAAAAAATCACATATGATAAGCCAGATGTGAAGTGGGTTAATGAGAGAGAATTTCCCTTAGTTGAAAGAAGCGGCACAAATTAGTGAAATAGGGGTAGATCTGAATGGGCAAAGAAATTTAAAGAGGTTGGACTGTTGTGTTTATACATGTATGCCATTTGCAGTGGGAGTTGCTGCTTTGCACCCTGGAAAATTAAGTTTTTCTCCTCGGGGTTCTCTTTGAGCAGACTCCTGAGAAGAAAAAAAAAAATTGTGCCGGGAAGGGAACCCACTGGAAAAGGCTTAGGTCTGCTGGTTTGCATTGTTAGTGATACACCTTTGTCTTTGGATTACAACTCTGGAAGTGGAAAAACTTTGAGGCTGCGACGCGAGGCTTGCTTTGCCTGTGTACGCCCGTCAGTCTAAAGTAGGGCTTTATTTCTGTGCCCTGGAGATAGGTTGGTGGAGAAGATGGAGAACCTCCTGCTGTTTCGTTCCTTGTTGAAAGCCTTTTCTGTCGTCTTGCCTACATGTTTTATTCAGAGCTATGCAAAATTAAATTTATTATTGTGTGTTCCTTGCAAAAAGAGAGAGCGCAGTCCTGAGAGCATTCCCTTTTGATTGCTCGTGTTCCGTACAGGCGGTCGTGCGGGTTTTGAGGCTAGTAATAGGGGAAAATGTAAAGCCTTCGCTGATGCTTGTCGTTTTCAATAGGCAGCCTCCCCACAACAGAGGGACATGATGGAGCAGGCAGCTGCCCAGTTAGCGCAGGATAACTGTGAGCTGGCCTGCTGCTTTATCCAGAAGACAGCTGTGGAAAAAGCAGGCCCTGAGATGGACAAGAGGCTCGCAACTGTAAGTATGGGACTGCTGTCTTTTACAAGTATTCTGTATGCTCATGTGCACTGGACTCGGTATTTAAAATTCAGTGTGATGTTTAGGGTTGTTTGGTTTTGGTTTTTTTCCCCAGGAATTTGAACTCCGAAAACATGCTAGACAAGAGGGGCGTCGGTACTGCGATCCCGTTGTGTTAACTTACCAGGCTGAGCGGATGCCGGAGCAGATCAGGTTAAAGGTGAGGATGTCAACCCAGCTGTGTTCTGCTGCTCTTCTGCCCCTCCTCGTAATGAAAAGAGGATGGCACAGCTTCAGCAGAGAGAAAACCTTTGTTAGTCTTATCCAACAGCACAACTGCTATTAGCTTGATCAATGAAAACACCTGAATGTGTTGTTCTGAAATGAGCGTTTATCTCATTTTCCTCCGGTCCCTGAGGACACGAAAAACCCTGTTTCTTGTCCACTGAAAAGCTTTTTCTAGGCTGCTCCGTTGTCGTGTCTCGTTTATATTTCCTTCCCTTTAAAGGACGTACCACGTGCTCTCGGAACATTTCTCTTGTGCTTCAGACATGCATGAAGCCAGTATTCAGTTATTGCCATTTCTGGCAATGTGAGTTGCAGTTGTAGAGCCAAATCCTCCTGGTAGGAGGTGTGGGAGGAGAGAGAGGAGCTCCGTGCAGAGCAACTGAATCCCGCTTCTTGATGTCTAGACCGCTCTGCTTAAGAATGGAGCTGAGCAGCTACCTGTTAGACAATCCTCTCTCCTTTTCGTGCTGCCCAAGTGCTTAACGAGGAGGTCAATGCCTTTTCTTTTCCTTGCAAAGGTTGGAGGTGTGGACCCGAAACAGCTGGCTGTTTATGAAGAGTTTGCACGCAATGTCCCTGGCTTCTTGCCTACCAATGACTTAACTCAGCCTACGGGATTCTTGGCTCAGCCTATGAAGGTAAGAGATTTCAGGAATTAATGGGCTTGAGGGTACTACAGCCCTTTTTGGTGAATGCTGCACAGCTTGGGTCCTTTGCTAAAAGACAAGGAAGAATCAAGTGTTTGAAAGATGCCTTGGTTTTTAATATCAAAGTAACGGCAACAGAAAACTTATATCCAGTCTTAGAGATTTTGTAACCCAAATCGGGACAAAATCTGCGAGCTGCGGTTACCACATGTAGTTTTGGTAGCATTGGAACATTTTATTCAAATTGAGATTACTTTTGCAAGAAGGTTGCAGATGGCAGGCGTGGATTTTGAAATAACGGATGGCGGTTTTTATGTGTACCTGATCTTAGGGCTGCTAGAATTGTTTGCTAATTATTTCCACAGCTTAACTTGCTCGTATTTGTGTATTTAAAATGCAAGCATAATTAATCACAATACAGTAGAGGTCTAAATTCTGAATGCTGTAATTTCCGAAGCAGAAGAGCTGGTCGGTATTTTGAGTTTCACAAATGCAACTCTTGCAAAAACCACTCATTCCCACTTTCTCTTAAGCAGCAAGCTTGGGCTACAGATGATGTAGCCCAAATCTATGACAAATGCATGACAGAACTGGAACAGCACCTGCAGTCCATTCCACACACCCTGGCCATGAATCCTCAAGCTCAAGCGTTGCGCAGCCTCTTGGAGGCTGTGGTAGTGGCTCGTAACTCCCGAGATGCTATTGCTGCACTTGGACTCCTGCAGAAGGTGAGTGTTCACAGCTACAGCTCTTCTCCTGTAGCAACTCACCTGGAGTTTACTACTCAGGTGCCTTGTGGGATTGCCTTGCTGGTGGCTCTTCATGCCCCCTGTGGAACTTGCGTGGTAAACAATACTAAACGACTTCGGAAATTTGGTAAATGGAATTGGAATTGGGTCATGGTGTTGATTTGGTGTGTTGTACGTGTGGTGGCCAGGCTGCTGGGGCAGAATCCTGGGACACAGAAGGTTTTGTTCGGATGCGGCAAGTGGAGAGCTGTTGCGCTCCAAAATCATCTTTGATTTCTGGAAGGTTTGGAGGCTAAACCCCTGTTTGAGCTGCCCTCGTGGGTGGGTAGCATTGAGCATAGTACTGGATTTACAGTGGCAGACTTGGAGATTGTATTTTGCAGCAACTGATAGATGTGTGATGGGCTGACCCTGGCCAACAGCCAAGCATCCATCCAGCTGCTCATTCTGCTCTCTTGCATGATGGGGAGAAAATAGAGGGAAGGCAACATCACTTGTTTATTCAAATTAGGACAGTTCAGTAGGGAAAGCAAAATCGATGTGCGGAAACAAACCAAAAAAAAATAAATCACGACTTCCCGTCAGCAGGCAGATGTCAAGCTGCTCCTCAGAAAGCAGGGCTTTGGTGCGTGTATGTTTGCTTGGGAATGCAAACGTCACTCTGAATGCCCCCTTCATCCTCCTTTCCCAGAGCTTTAATTGCTGAGCAGGGTATCATACGGTATATCCCTTTATTAGTCGGGGTCAGCTCTCCTGACTGCGTTACTTCCCAGCCTGTCCCCACCCCTACCCACTGGTGAGAGAGACAGTGGGAAGGAGAAAGCCTTGATGCTGTGCTAGCGCTGTTTGGCAAAACACTGGCGTGTTGTCAGCCTTCCTTGAGCGCAAATCCAAAACGCGGCGCCAGATGGGCTGCTCTGAACAACATTAACTCCATCCCAGCCAGAAAGAGTAGACTTAGACCAGGCGGGGAGTGTTGCAGTGAGCTCTCTGGGCTGAGCTGGCATCGGTACCTGCGTGGGAGGGCAGATGTGAAGAAAAATCCGTTTGGGTGTAGCAGGCTGGGTGCTAACCTGTCTGCCTGGAGATCCAAGAGCAGTAATGTTGGGTTTTATGAGCCATGTGCAGAACTCCTGAGGAGAGGCATCGACTTGCAGAAGCTGCAGCACAAACTACTGTGGTCTTTCATACTATTTGTTGCGTATCTAAAACCTACGGTCTTTTCCACACCCCAGCTTGTTTGTGGTAGGACAGCTCTGTTCAGTGAACATGTAGATGCCTTAGTAGCTGGTAAAATGTCACCTAGTCTCATCGAGGGGTCGGCATGATGACTGCGGTGTTTTTCACGTGTCTGTGAGTCTTCTGGTGATAACTCTGGCTGGTGTAATTTGCAGAAGATTTGGAAGAGGACTTGTTTTTTCCTCTGCTAACAGGTTGCATCTATTCTAGGCTGTGGAGGGCTTGCTGGATGCCACCAGCGGGGCAGATGCTGACCTCCTGCTCCGCTATCGCGAGTGTCATCTGCTCGTGCTGAAGGCTCTGCAGGATGGCCGGGCGTATGGATCTCCGTGGTGTAATAAACAAATTACTAGGTCAGTTATGAGACAACAGGAGCATTGACGTAGCTTTTATCACCTTTTGGGAGTTACTGTTACTCCAAATCACTTGCCTGTTTGTAGTTTGCCTTGCTGTGATTTGGACAGACAAAAAAAGATATCAAAAGTAACTAGAGAAGGCTGCTTCATCCTAGAATGTGATAGGAATCTTTAATGGAATTAAATATCAGAGATGTGCTGGGGTTTGGTTTTTTTCCTCGTTTTTATAGAGAATGCCTCTGTATGCTTTCGAATTGACACGGCATGTGCCTGCAGCAGGAGCACTACTGCCATAGCCAGGCAGATATGCCACTTTGTCCTCAGAAAAGAGGCTTCTTACGCTGAGTAAACTGAAGCTCTTGAAGGGCTGCTGTGACCGGTTGTGAGGGCAACAAATGCTTGAGGCCGATGACTCTTCTCAACTCAAAGGTGCCCTTAGAGAATGCTCTAGAAGAGGCTTCTTCTGTTGCTCAGTGATGAATTGCAGCGAATGGGCGGTTTCTCAAGTACTCAGTTTGAGTTGCTTTGCTTAAGCTGTGCCGTTTTAAGTACCTTCTTTAAAAGAAGTCCCAATTCTTCAGGTGCCTGATCGAATGCAGAGATGAGTATAAGTACAACGTGGAAGCCGTGGAGCTGCTAATCCGCAATCACCTCGTTAACATGCAGCAGTACGACCTTCACTTGGCTCAGGTAAAGGGAATCAGCTCTTTTGGAGAAGAGTTACAGTCGGTGTGCTGTTAAGATTTCTGGTTAAACTTTTAATTGCGTTGTATTTTGTTTCTGAAGAAATGAGGTTTATGCAGTCGTGCTTGTCTGGGCAAGGATGTGTGTGTGGCAGGTTGCGCCTTCCACAAACTCCGCACCGGAGTTTGATACCACTGACCTGCTGAAAATGACTTTTGACAGGGAGGGTCAGCAGTTTTGGAAGCAATTCAGTTTGTCCATGCTAGATGAAAACAGGTATTTATGCCTCATGGGTGGAAATGCTCATAAACTCTCCTGTTATTAGGCATCAGACTACAGAGAAAAGGCAGAGGTTTTGAAAACTGCACCCACTTGTTCCACAGCCCACAGAAGTTCCCCTCCACGGCTTAAACTCTGTTTGCAGGCTGAAAAAGTCTCTGCATGTATTTCATCCATTTGTATTTGCCAGCTTCGATCAGACATTGAAACGGACTGCGCAGGGAAGTGGTGGAATCACCGTCCCTGGAGGGATTTCAGGGGAGGCTGGATGTGGCACTTAATGCTGTGATCTAGTCGATGTGGTGGTGTTGGGTCATAGCCTGGACTTGGTGATCTCGGAGATCTTTTCCAGCCTCAATAATTCTGTGATTCTGTGGTTCTCTGACAGTCAATGGAGAACGGCTTGAACTACATGGCCGTGGCGTTTGCCATGCAGTTGGTAAAGATCCTGTTGGTGGATGAGAGAAGTGTCGCCCACGTCACAGAGGCGGATCTGTTTCACACCATCGAGACTCTCATGAGGATCAACGCTCATTCCAGAGGAAACGCCCCAGAAGGGTGAGAAGGAAATGCTGGGCAATATCTCGTGCTCATTCGTGATTTAAATGTTACACAGGCGGTGTCTCGTATTCTGTCATACATCTTAAAACTCTCTTTTGGGCTGCAATCCTATGTTAGTTTAAGCTATCACTGTACTGTAATTGTGCTGATTTTATGTCAAAATAGAGGCAGCTGAAGCGTCACGTCAGACTCAAGGCTTTAGCAGGAAAATCTCTAAGCACTGTGCTCCAGATTACCACGGTACTGTGGGAAACTTGCTCAAATTCCTGCTTTATGTCAAATTTAGGCAATATTCTTACCTGTTTAAATCTTAAATACCTGGATATTCATCAAATTGGACAGTCCTATTTCTTGAGGCAAGCTTGTTTAGAGTCTACGAAGCAATCATCTACCTAATTCACATGGCCTGCGTATCTACCAGCAGATAACTGGGCAGCAGATGTTGCCACAACATCTGGAAATATCTGTGGGACTTGCAGGCCTCCTGTTACTGAGGTGGAAGCAACTGCTGCTGGGTTTGAGAAGGGACATGGATTGGAGCTTGGAAAACTCTTGGGCTGCTGTGAGAGCACCCAGCAGCCGGCTGGTGGTGGCAGTGGCTGCAACTACCAACAGAACTGCGAGTGGGAGATCCCAAAAGTCCATCGTGGAGCATTTTAGGGCTTCCAAATTCTGCAAAAGTGAAGCTGTTTCTTATAATTGTGGTGTTTATTGCAGCACGCTGCTGTATTAACTGGAGTGGGACTGCCAAGCTTGCAGGCCATCGGTATTAATTCTTTTCTCATAAATGTATCTGCTTGCTTAACTTTCTGCTGTTCCAGTGAGGACTGGAAGATATGAAGATTTAGTGTAAGAAATAATTTGCTTTCTTTCAGCTGCATGAGAGCCTCCAGTTCCCAGCAGTATTCTCGAATTCTAACCCAGCTCTTGCTCTGCCCCGTCAGATTGCCCCAGCTGATGGAAGTGGTCCGATCCAACTACGAAGCCATGATCGACCGTGCTCACGGAGGTCCCAATTTCATGATGCATTCGGGAATTTCCCAAGCCTCCGAGTACGACGACCCGCCGGGGCTGAGGGAGAAGGCAGAATACCTGCTGAGGGAGTGGGTGAACCTCTACCATTCGGCTGCAGCGGGCCGCGACAGTACTAAAGCGTTCTCTGCGTTTGTTGGACAGGTAGAGCTTTTGGAAAGAAAGGTGCTTTTTATTCAACATAAGTAGGGTGTGACGCCCTCCATTTTAAAGCAGTGTTGTAACTTTGGGGTGTAGGGCGGCTGGCTTCTCAAAATTTTGTCTGGTTTTGGCAGGAATGTCCTGTAGGAACCCCCTACCCTTTACCAAATCGTGTTCTTCAGGTACCGTGGCTCCAAGCTGTCGGTTCCTGAGGGTAAATCTGGTGGGAAGAGACTCAAGCTGAGAGAGCTGTTGTTGCTGCTCTCTGCGTAACAAAGCTTGACTAGTGTTATCCTTTATGGGTAACAGTAAAAGCTCTGACTAGAAAGAAATTGCTAATAAAGATGCAGGTGAATCGTTTCAGATCATGCAAACAAAGAGAATCCTTTTTCTAACTTGGAATCATCAGAGCGAGACAAAACTTGAAACTTGCTCAGCGAAGCTGGTGCCTAAATTTAACCACCCTCCAATGTTTTGCTCTGGGGCACCTTATGACAGGTGTGACAGGCAGCACATTTCAGCCTTCCAGGTGGGACTGAGATGGGAGATGCCCTCAGTATCCCAACTTATGGATAAGAAATGCCATTTGCAGTCACCTTCCGCAAACTGTTCATGACAGCTTCTTGCCTGCAGCTGCAAGGAAGCCTCTGATTTAGTCTGACTTGTGGTCTCTTTAAATTTCCATGTTAATACCACCAAAATGCTACAGTTCTTGCAGCTACTAATGCAAAGGAGTTCAAGCTATGAAGTACGTGTAGAGATCTTGAGGGGTAGAGTGATTTTCCATGTGACTTTAGTGTCCTTGTGTATTGGCTTTTCGCCACCTTTTCTGTTGGTCTAACTCCTGTTGCACAACACTTTTTTTTCTCTCAATATTTTTAATGGGTCTTGTGTTAACCCCTCTTTAAGAACACACCAAACTCTTCATATGACCTCACTCTTCTTGTGCCTTGAAGTATAGAGCAATTGAAATATATTGAAGTGCAGTGTTTATATCTAATTTTTTTTCCTTGCAGGCTTTAGCTATGGGTTTTAAAGGTTTATTTTGTAATAATTGCATTAAAGTTTTATTACTGAACTTACAGAACCCTTATTTTGGCTGCTTAAGTGTTGCTCCCTTTTGGCTAGTCTTTAGGACAAGAAGCAACACAGAACTTTGGAGGCAGATGCATTAATTTTATTTATTTGTTTATATATGTTAGTAAAACCAACCCCCCCACAATGCAAAACAAATGAAGAAGCCCACCCAGCCTTTCTCTGCATAACGTTCCTGTAAGGAATATTCCTTCTCCAAATGCAATCTGCTTCTGCAGGACGTTGCTGGGCTCCTGAAGCCTGAGCTGCTGCCACCTCTTCCTGTCCTCTGGGCAATGTCGAGTGTTGGTGGCTCCTCAGGATTGGGATCAAAACGACTCTTTATTTGGGAGTAAAGTGTCTTTGCTGAAATTGTGTTTTCAGGTTGCCCTGAAAGTATTCATCTGGAGGGGGGTTGGGGAGAAATTAGCAGAGAAAAGTAGCGGAGGAGTATGGTAAAAAATGACATGTGCCAGGCAAGGTGGGTGCTTTGTCAAGTGTCTGGTGTTTGAAGCTGTAAAAATGACCTTTCTGTGGTTACAGTTCTGAGGGCGGTTTTGTTTTGTTCTGGTTTTCCCTCTGCCGGCTAGATGCACCAGCAAGGAATCCTGAAAACGGACGACCTGATCACCCGCTTTTTCCGTCTTTGCACCGAGATGTGTGTGGAAATCAGCTATCGTGCTCAGGCCGAGCAGCAGCATAACCCTGCTGCCAACCCCACTATGATCCGAGCCAAGTGCTACCACAATCTGGATGCCTTCGTGCGGCTTATTGCGCTGCTAGTGAAGCACTCCGGGGAGGCGACCAACACGGTCACAAAGATCAACCTCCTGAATAAGGTTGGGAACCCTTTTTGTACTCGTTGCATTTAAAATACGTAATAGACCCCAGTGCAGACTGCTGCTGGGTGTCAGATTAGGGCTTTAATGGGTTGGTTGCTGTTAAACTCTTGAGTCAGGCTGCCAAGCAGCTTGCTTGTTCACAAAGTTTTTGTATCAAACAAACCCCAAAATTCAACCTTTGTGCCTTGAAATGAAGAAGTCAGCTGGCGTTGTTTTGAGGCAGTAGAAAAGTGTGATTTAAGGTTGGCGATTCCTCTGTGTCTGCCTCGGTTTTGGGAGGGGGTTGCCTAAACTCTCAGTTTATGGCTACGTGGTCTTAAGTCATCATGGAATCATAGAATGGCTTGGGTTGGAAGGGACCTCAGAGATCATCTGGTTCCAACCCTCCTGTCATGGCGGGGACATCTCCCACTAGATCAGGCTGCTCGAGGCTCTGTCCAGCCTGGCCGTAAAAACTTCCAGGGATGGAGCAGCCACAGGTCTGCCCAGTTGGTCGTTTTGACTGTGATCCATGGGACAGGGAGAGCCAAGTACAGCGGTTGGGAGTTGCTGATAGAGGTGCTGTTACTAACTTGTGTAGCCCTTCCAGTAACGAGAATATTTGGCTCTTGTTAGAATCTACTGATCGCTTTTTTAACCGATGGGTAAAGCACTATTTACAGGCTGACTTGCAAAGTAATTTCTGCTGGAATGTCTTGACCTCTTTAGGTTCTCGGTATCGTGGTGGGAGTTCTTCTGCAAGACCACGACGTTCGGCAGAGTGAGTTTCAGCAGCTTCCTTACCATCGCATTTTCATCATGTTGCTGTTGGAATTAAATGCTCCTGAGCACGTGCTGGAGACGATCAACTTCCAGACGCTCACAGCTTTCTGGTACGTGTTTGGCTGCAATGCTCGTCCTTTCCTGCTAGGATCAGGATTTTTTTTTATCTAAAGGCTGTATCTGACTGTTCCTTTGTGGTGGCTTAATCACATTTGGAATAACTGGTTCTCTTATAGACTTGCTTGTTTTAAGGAGGATGAACGGTAAAACCCAAGATGCTGAAATGCCTTGCTTTTTAGGGCTGTGTATGTGTTTTGGTTTGGTTTTTTTTCCCCTCGATGTTAGGAAAAGCAACCTTATTGCTGCGCACTTCTAACCTGCTCTAACTTTTCTTTCAGTAACACATTTCACATCCTGAGGCCTACAAAAGCTCCAGGTTTTGTTTATGCCTGGCTGGAACTGATCTCCCATCGGATATTTATTGCAAGAATGCTGGCACATACACCACAGCAGAAGGTGTGGCTGCAGTTTATCTCTTCTGATTTTAAAAAGCTCACGCGGTTGCTTGTCTGGTCGCGGTGCTGTTTCACGTCTTCTCCAAGTGCACTAGCAGCATGGCTCTTCTGGTTTTGTCGGCTTCCGTATTCACAGTAACTTAACTGCATGGAGGGGAGTTTGTGTGTCAAGAAACGAGGGGATATAGCCTGAATTTGGTATTTCATAAGGTGCTGTTGTCCAGAGCTCTAGTCTAGACCGGCTCGGTGCGGCATGTTAAGTGTTCTGGAAATACCAGAGCGTGTCACGTGCGGCTAAAGCCTTCAGAATGAGTTGTCCTGCACTGCAGCAGGACATAACTTCAGTTCATGCTTACACACGGACCAGTCTAATCACAGTTTTGAAATGAAGGTAACTGCTCTTGATTGCACATTTTCCACCTGCCATGTTGTGTTTGTTTTTTTTTCTTGACAGGGTTGGCCTATGTATGCCCAGTTACTGATTGATCTTTTCAAGTACTTGGCTCCTTTCCTTAGAAATGTGGAACTCACCAAACCTATGCAAATTCTTTACAAGGTAAAAAAAAAAAAAAAAAAAAGAGAGAGAAAGCTAGTAAATGCTACTTCCAACCAAAATTGTCTAAAAGTAGAGGTGTTCTGGCAACAAACTAGAAAGGACATTGTAGAGAGGTTGGTGCTGGTCTCTTCTCACAGGTCGTTAGGGACAGAACCAGGGGGAATGGGTTCAAGTTGCAACAGGGCAGGTTTAAACTGGACATTAGGAAGAAATTCTTCACGGAAAGAGTGGTCAGACACTGGAACAGACTGCCTAGGGAGGGGGTTGAGTCGCCATCCCTGGGTGTGTTTAAGTGTCGCTCAGATGTGGTGTTGGGTGAGATGGTTTAGGGGTGAACTTGTAGTGTAGGGTTAATGGTTGGACTCGATGATCCCAAGGGTCTTTTCCAGCCTGAACTGTTCTATGATTCTGTGATTTGCTGTTCTTTTTAGAGGTAAATATGGTGTGGAACAGAAACATTCCCAGGTCAATGTCTTCCTCCTAACATTAACCATGTGATGTAGAAGGATGGCTCTGCAAGATCTCAGGCAATTTGAGTAGTTATCCACCTCTTTTATCACAGAATCACAGAATGTTGGGGGTTGGAAGGGACCTCAAAAGATCATCAAGTCCAACCCCCCTGCCAGAGCAGGATCACCTACAGTAGGTCACACAGGAACACGTTCAGGCGGGTTTTGAATGTCTCCAGAGGAGGAGACTCCACACCCTCCCTGGGCAGCCATAACATAAAATACGTTCTGTTTTTATTTCGCAGGGCACTCTGCGTGTGTTGCTGGTCTTGTTACATGATTTCCCAGAATTTCTTTGTGACTACCACTATGGGTTCTGTGACGTGATCCCACCGAACTGTATTCAGCTAAGGAATCTGATCCTGAGTGCCTTCCCACGGAACATGAGGCTTCCAGACCCTTTCACCCCCAATCTCAAGGTAGGACTGACCTCTGGGAGGTTGATAACGGGAATCTTTATGGCTCCAAATACACTTTATCCAGCTTTTTGCTGGAGACTGTGGAATTTGAGGCACAGTTTAACTGATACTCAGGTTAATGCAACCATTCAAAAGTAATTTGAAACTGAAGGCTGCCGGGTGACTGGGGTTCAGTTAATTAATTGTTGAAGAGCGCTCTGTAACTGTAAATATTTATTGATGAGAACCACTGACACCGCCTTATCTTGAAAGTAATGAGAGAAACCACCCCTCTGAAGCCTCTTGCGTAATGGGGAGGGACTTTGAGAAGTGTTAATGTTACCCAGTTAAATCTTTGGGTGTGTGCCAGCCTCCTAAGCACCAGGAAATAATCAGAAGCAAACTTTCTCACACTGCTGAAGCGTCGTCCTCTTGTTCCTTGCTGTGCAGGGTGAGCGGATTGAAGCTGCGATGTTCATTTGGTTAGCACTTCTTGAGACTCAAGGCAGCTTTTCTTGTCTCGTGTGGATGTTTGTGCAGTTTTAAACGGCCAAACTGTCTTTTGAATGTGGATAGGGAGACTTCAAAGGCGGTGAATGAGTTCCCTTGTGGCCTTCACCCTTGAATTCTTTTATCCTCTCAGTTCTTCGAGACAGTCACGGAATAAGTGTGCGCATCGGAGACCAAGCTGCTTCTGAAATCTGCAAAAGCCTAATATTTCCTTTTCATTGCTGGTAGAGAGAAGTGATCAGTGCAGTAGCTGATGGAATATCACTTGCAGATCTGCTTTTGTCCCTTTGCTGTGGTTTAACTGACTGGGTTTTCTCTCAACAGGTGGATATGTTAAGTGAGATTAATATCGCTCCACGAATACTGACGAATTTCACTGGAGTGATGCCACCTCAGTTCAAGAAAGACTTGGATTCCTATCTCAAAACCCGTTCTCCAGTCACTTTTTTGTCGGATTTGCGCAGCAACCTTCAAGTGAGTGCCTGGTTTCTGAAGATGCTGAATTGAAATAGTGGGGGGCAAATGATCTCGCTGGCTGAGTCGCCCTCCTTTCCTGCAGGATTTTGTTGCTGTGCAGCCAAGCGCGTGTTCCAGGCAGTAGAAAAGCCTGTGAAAACACGTGCTTCTCTGAATAATTCTTCTGCCGCTCCCTAGCAGGATGCTTGAGTTGTGTGTTACACTGTTTCAAGCCAGGTGGAATTTAAGGAAAGAGGAGTGTTGATTCCAACGATCCCAAAATGATCTAATTTAAAAAGCAGTTGGTTTTATCTACAGAAGCTGCCAGATGTTTATAGTGACAATGGAAGGTTAGCTTAAACACCCTCGCAAACCTCTAGTGAGGCTCTAGTCAGAGCTGATTGCATCAAGCTTGGGGTTTGTTTTTTTTGTCCTCAGCCACTGGGCAATAGAGTCTTGTGGCTTCCATTGTGCTCCAGCACTGTTTATCCAGTCATTGTCTGAGATTTGAGGGGTTTTATTGACCTTGGTTGTGGTTTTTTTTTTTTTAGAATCTAAAATTTTGACTTGGGGTGCATTCATTGCCGTAGAAATCTGTGGATCTGCTTGCTAATGTCTTAGGGATAAAAAAAAAAAAAAAAAAGGCAAATTAGCTAAAGCCCTGTTCAGAACTGGTAGCCAACTGCATTCCAGACATCACGTGGCTTCTTGCCGGGACTGAAACTGGACTTTCTCAGAAGATTGCTCAGCGTCTGCAGAGGACTGTGCATTTCAGCCAGCCTCTGGCACCATGGGCGAAACCAAATTGCCTTGACCTCATTTGATTTTTTTTTTTTTTTTTTTAATTTCAGGTAGGGAGTACAAAAATTCTGTTGGGTCTGTCAACACTTTGATGTATTTATATATATATAATATATATATAAAAATATATATTAGAAAACCCTTGTAATATTGCAAAAGGGCAAACGCTGATTGAATTTGCGGATGTTTGAGCGTGCAGCCTGCCGTATAATTAAGAAGCTGCTTGGATGCTGCTGTTGTACATGCTGTACCTTCTGTGGCTGGAGGAATACAACATGTTGATGCTTTTCCTATCTTTGCTATTAGGTATCAAATGAACCCGGCAACCGCTACAACATCCAGCTGATTAACGCACTGGTGCTCTACGTAGGTACTCAAGCTATTGCGCACATCCACAACAAAGGCAGCACGCCCTCTATGAGCACTATCACCCACTCGGCTCACATGGACATCTTCCAGAATCTGGCGGTAGACCTGGACACTGAAGGTAAGCTGGAAACGCTTGTAGGTCTTGGGGTTTAACGGCAGGTTGTCAGTTTGAGCTACAGGAAATGCAGGAGATCCTTTCACGTAGCTGCTAATGAAGTAAGTAATGCCACGCTAGAATATTCAACTCTGAATGCATTTGAAACCAAAAAGTGTGAGGGATTGTTCAAGGCAATGAGAAATCAGTTTAATGGAGAGGGGTTGAATTCTTGCAGCTTGGGTGGAAAAGGCTTTTTCTTTTTTTTTTTTTTTTTTCAGTATCTTCAGTTGCTTTTGGTTTTCGTGCCTTCACAAACCTTAATCTTTCACAGTATTAGTTGCTTCTTTATTCCTTTATCTGTAAAGGAAACCCTCCGTACTAACCATTTCCTCCTCCTGCAGGCCGGTACCTTTTCTTGAATGCAATTGCCAACCAGCTGCGATACCCCAACAGTCACACCCACTACTTCAGCTGCACCATGCTCTACCTGTTCGCAGAGGCCAACACCGAGGCCATCCAGGAGCAGATCACAAGGTGAGGGGGAAGGGGTCTCTCTCGCCAGCTTTTTGAATTCCAGTATCTCAAGGGGGCTACAAGAAAGCTGGGGAGGGGCTTGTTTAGGATGTCAGGCAGTGACAGGACTAGAGGGAATGGATTGAAGCCAGAGATGGGTCGGTTCAGACTGGACGTGAGGAAGAAGTTCTTCCCCGTGAGGGTGGTGAGACCCTGGCACAGGTTGCCCAGAGAGGGGGTGGCAGCCCCATCCCTGGGAGTTTTTAAGGCCAGGCTGGATGGGGCTCTGGGCAGCCTGATCTAGTGGGGGATGTCCCTGCCCATGGCGGGGGGGGTGGAATGAGATGATCTTTAAGGTCCCTTCCAACCCTGACAGTTCTATGATTCTTTACTCGTGTCTTTTGGTTCTTGGGGCTCTTAACAGGTTCTTTTTTTTTTTATTTTTTTTTTTTTATTTCAGGGTTCTCTTGGAACGACTGATTGTAAATAGGCCTCATCCCTGGGGACTCCTCATTACTTTCATCGAGCTGATCAAAAATCCAGCCTTTAAGTTCTGGAACCACGAGTTCGTTCACTGCGCTCCAGAAATTGAAAAGTGAGTTGAACTTAACGACACCAAAACAAAAAAAAAACCAAAAAAAAAATCTCTAAACCAACCTGTTCATCGCGAAAGCCCCGTTCGCTGCCGCGAGGGCGCCTAACGCTGCTTTGCTCCCCGTGCTCAGGTTGTTCCAGTCGGTTGCACAGTGCTGCATGGGGCAGAAGCAGGCCCAGCAAGTCATGGAAGGGACTGGTGCCAGTTAGGTGAGCCCCACCTCGCGTTGCCGCCGCGCCAGCCTGGAGGTCCCCGTCCCATCGACTTGACAGAAGAAAGACTGTAAGGCTCCTCCTGACCTTCCCAGCCCCCTTCCATCGGGTGTAAACGCGACAGACCCTGGGTTGATGAAAGTCTTATGTGGGCACGTTCCAAAGTTCGAAACAAACAAAAAAAAGTTTTGTTGTTTTTTTTGTTGGGTTTTTTTTTTCCTTGACTTTTGGCCAAAATTCAGAAGATGCTGTGAATATCATTTTGAACTAGTGTAAATACAAGGAACAGAAAACGTTTTGTCTGGACTTTTGGGTTTGTGCAAAATTGTGTAAAAGGCAGGTGGGTAACTGGTGCCTGTCCAGCTTGTAATAAAGGGGCAGCTGCTGATGCCAAGCACTTGTCTGGGGCAGACCTCCTTGTCCTGACATTCCCAGACTCCCAAAGAATATTGAAAAGCCAGTTATAATATTATGTAACTTATTTTTCTTTATGTGGATGGGGGACCTTTAAATCACTAAGTTGTTTTTACAAAAAAAAAAAAAAGAAAAAAGAGAAAGAAAAAAAAAAAGGTGGCTGTGTTTGGAATATGGGAATACTACCGAGTACGGGAGGGGTGAGGGAGGGGTTTAGGGTTTGGTGTTGCTTTTCTCCCCCCCCCCCCCCCCTTAAATGCTGACAGAAAGCAAGTGGAGTGGCAGCCAGAGAATGCCTCCTTTCTGTTGGAAAAATATACACCTCAGGCCCTTGGGAGAGGGTCAGCTCTTTTTAGTAAAGAAACCAGAGACCAGGCCTATAGCTTTTTTTTTCCTGAGTTTTTTTTTCTCTTTTTTTCTTTGACACTTGTAAATTTTGGAAGGTGGCGGGGGGGGGCGGGGTTCAATCTAAACCTTTTTCCCACCGCCTCCCCCCCACCCCTTTCCGTGAGCACACAGTATAAATTTGTAAAAAAAAAAAAAAAAAACAATTAAAAAGAAAAAAAAGGGGGGGAAAAAAACCAAAACGAAAAAAAAAAATCAACCCTGAAGGACCAATACAGCCCATTTTGTAAGGATTTTGAATGTTTTGTAAAGTATTGGTCCATGTGTTGTATTTTGTAGCCTTTCTAGTTCTTGGGCTTTAGTTCTCCCACTTGTATGTATGCATACTGTAGTTACACATTAAAGTCATGACATGCAGCACGTGCCCCTGTGCTTATTCTCTCCAGCTCCACCCTTGCCTGGCCAGGGGGATCTCTTCCAAACTCTTTCCCACCCAAAACCTGATGGTTTAGGGTGGGTTTTTTTTTTAATTTCTGGTGTCTTCTGGCCTGTTGGAAGCGACCGGCTTCGTTTTCTAGCGTGAGGTCAAGAGGGGAAGAACCGTTCTGACTTTTAGGGCCTCTGAAGGAAAGGGATAAGAGCTGTCGTTCGCTTTGTGAGTTCACCAGCAGAGTTCTGTCTCGAAGGCGAGTTGGAAAGGAGGCTGCTCGCGGCGGAGGGGGCATCATCCCCACACCGGCTTCCTTCTTAACTCCTGCCCCGCTACAGTGCTCCCTCCGGCGAGGATCCGGTTAGCTGTGAGGAGGAGAGGTGGCTTCGGTGTTGCTGATGCCACAAAAAGTCCTGTAGCTGATGTCTGGCAACCCAGCAGATAGGAGGAAAGAAGAGCTTTGCCGCTTGCTTTTCTGGTATGTTTGTTAAAGCTTGTTGGCTGTTGGATGGAGAGGTGAGGATTTCCTGTGCAGGGATGGTGAGGAATGACCTCCAGGGCACCACTGACAGCAGCTCAGAGGGAATTCTCGATCTGTGACCTCTAGGCAGTGTTTTCTGTGGCAAGGAGAGTGGTGTCTTCCTGCAGTTCTCTGGCATTTCTTTGGCAGGTCAGCAGTTTTGCTGAGACTGAGCCTTTTGAAGTTGGCAACTTTTTGGTTCTGCTGTTGCAACTCCAGCTTACTCTTCTTCCTCCCATGGCGCGTTAGGATACAGAGAATTACCAGCGACTCGGTTTTTCTTTATGTAGTCCAGATGCCACGGGATTATTTTTACTTTTTTTTTTTTTTCCCTGCCATTTCACTCCAGCAAACCATACGCAGAGCTTATTACCGTCCTAACGACTCAGAGCTCAAAGGCCTCTCTGGTTCTGTACTAATGCTGCTGTACACAGCTGGTTCCCTTTAGACTGGTGTAAAGAGGGGGGCAGAAGGTGGATAGGAGTCAGCCAAGATCCCGGTGACACATGTTGGGCTGGGAAAAAGGAGGCCACCGCGCTTTGTGTCCTCTCTTGGCAGGGAAGGAACCTGCTCCTGCCAAAAAGGCAATGGTACTGGTGGTGTGGCTTCCCCGGGATTACCATGTGCCTCGTTTGAAATTGAGTCTGCTCTAGGGCGAGAAGCGCCAAGACAGGGCTCTGAACAACCACTGCATTACAGCCCTGTAAAACGGGAATTAAAAAAAGGTGCTGTTAAACCACCCTGGCTGCCAGCAGTGCAGGCAGAGCTGCAGCTGACTTTTTATCTCAGTTCAGGCTGGGTTGTGCTTGTCTGCAGCAGTAAAGATCCCCCTCCCCCTAGATGGGGCTTTACACCCTGTTGCAGTAGGCAGCGTTGGCTGGGTGAGAAGTGTTGTCTTTATTAAACACAGCTTAGCCGGCAAACCCTCCGGTGTTCTGTCAGGGAAAAAAAAAAAAAACTGCCGAGGGGGAAAAAATATGAATGGAGGTAAACACGATGCAGAGCAACGCCCGAGCTCGAGGAAGAACTGCAGCAGCTGGAGCGCGTGTAGTGGCAGCTGCACGAGTGTGACTCTGCTCCTTCAGGGTACTTGTAAGTTCACACAGAAATGCTTTCTCCAGAGGTAAAAGGAAATATCTTGCTATACTGAGCCTACATAAAAAACAGACAGGATGGGGCCTGTACTCCTTAAAATGACCCAAGTATAGGTTGAGAGTTTAGTGTTGTCAGCATTGCCAAGTGCCTGCTCTGAACCTCTGGAGGGTGAGAGTCCCCAACTGGATTTCTGCCCTCCTCAGCTGGACAAGGAGCAGTTCTTGCCTGGAATTCCTGCTGCCTGGTGAGGGAACCCACTCGCTGTTCTGACAGCATCCAGAGCCCTGAGGAGGCCTGGGTTTTCTGAAGTCCTCTGAAGGTGACAGTGGTGCTCCAGATGATAAGGCCACCCCAAAACCACTTCAGTGCCATGAAAGATCATTTATGTGGAGGTAGCTAAAAAGCCACGTGAGGGACACGCGGACCCATACTCAGTCTTGCCGTTTCTTCTCGCTGTAGAAGAGATGGCCACAGGCTGACCCACCTTCCCTTCTCGAGGCAAGTTCATTGCCAGGAGCAGCCAGGTTTCTACTGTACCAGCTCCAGCAGCTGATGCAAGATCCTTTTCTGTCCGTAGCGCACGTGCAGAGCGTGCTGCTCCCTCCGACTCAACTTCTCGTAAGCCCCCTTGTTGTTCAGCAAGTCCTGCTCTGCTTTCAAGTCTGACCCGTACGACTCCAGGGTCAGCAGCACGCTGTCGTAAAGGAGCTTCTTGCAAGGGGTTTTAAGTTTGGAGAGAGCCTCGTTAGAAAGGGTCGAGTTTTCCTCTTCCTCGCTGTCGTCTTCCCAGCCGTCTTGTTCCTTGTACTCCTTGAATTCTGCTTCTGACATGCACAGCACCTGTAACGACCCAGGCAAAGAGACGTGTCATGGGCAGCACGAGCACACCGGCCTTGCTTCTCTGCGGAACCATGGGGTTAGAGCCACGTGGAGCAGGTGAAGTTAGTCCTCGGCTGTGCTGAAGGCAAGAGTAAAACTGGCTTATGTACCTCTTCACAAATAACTTGTGGGTTAGAACGTTCCACCAATGAACCTGGATGTCAGGAACAGTCGTAAAGGACATCTCAACCACTGCCTACAAACGTGTGACAGCTCTCCAGTCTGGCAGCAGCCAGGGAGCTGTTCCAGGCTGGTGTGTGAGCACAGGTGGGTGACTAGTTTGGGAGAGGAACATGCCTGGCACCGCCTGGAAGCTGAGCAACTGCACCCTCCACCACTTCTCACCTTTACACGCTTCTCCCCCTTCCCTGAACCACTTTCACCCAGTTTGCACAGCTCTGCGGCATGCTCAGCCTGCACTCTTCACACAGCTCTCCTCCCGACCTGGCACCGCTTACCTTCAGGGTCACGGACAGCTCTTCTTCTGTCAGCACCTCATCCCAGCCGAGCACGAAGGCACCTTCTTCGCCCACCATCTCCAGCTGGCACAAGAAGTCCCACTGCTCCGCAACCAGCCGCCGCTCCGCTTCGCTGCTGGCACCTGTTTGCGAAGACAGCAGAGCTGCAAACCTGAGTTGTGTTGTAGGGGAGAGGACAAAGGTGAATGGAGGAGCAAACAGGAGGCAGAAAACCCAAGATGTAGCCCCAGGCGCCGCAAACTGGACCAGGCTTCTTTTTCACATCACCCTCGATCCCCGCGCTGAACGCGGCTCCCCAGCCTTTTCCCCGAAGGCAGTGCCACTCACGCCGCAGCGCTGCCTTGCGCACCGTCACCATCTGGACGTCGGCCGTGTCGTTGGTGTTGCCCGGGTAGGGCTCCGCGAAGCCGTACATGTGCAGGAGCTGCCAGTTGGCCATCTGCCCGTAGGTGTTGAAGATCTCCTGTCCCCTGCCGACGCGCCGCGTCGTGACCATGCGCAAACAGTGCTGCAAAGCAGAGAGAGGAGAGGCTCTCACGGCTGCCTCAGCAACGAGGCGTTTCGAAGGGGCTTAGGTGATGTTAATCTCTTCCTAGCTCAAGCCAGGTGTGCAGCGGAAGGAGTATGTTCAGCAAAATAGCTTTGTATTAACGAGACCCAGGCTGGACTCGCCGCCCCAGCAGGAGGGCTGAGGGTTCAGAGCCAGCCTTGCCGTGCTGCCCACAGCAAAGAGGAACCAGACCGAGATGGTGCCCGGTGCACTCACAGGAGAATATTCGAGGTTGGCGTTGTGGTTGGCCACGTGATTCAAAATATCTGCTACAGGCACCATCATGGGGGGATTGGGTCCCTTCTCATCTTCATCTTCCTCTTCTAAAGGTTCCTGAAAGCTGCGACACGGGAGCTGAAGACAAACCAGTTCTACACCTTGCAGCACAGGGCAAGCTTCAGCTTCTACTTACCCTTCTTGTGCAACTGCAACCTTCTAAGTAACACAACCTCTCTTCTTTCCTGTGCTCCCAGTCCTTCTCTCTGTGGGAGCAACGCCCTCGCTTCTCACCTGTAGGCCATGACGAACGCCACCAGCTCCTTGTACAACTCCAGCGTGTGCAGCTTGGGGTCAAAGATGTCGGGGTGGGACTCCATGAAAGGCAGGATGATGGTGCTGTACTCCAGGCGGATGTTAGCCAGGTCCTTGTCCACAGCTTCTGGGATGCCGGTGCCCTGCAGGAGCCTCGTTCGCTCTTCTTCAGGCCTGTTGCAAGAGGAAAAAAAAAAAAAAGCAGGTTCACCTCCATCTTTCCTGGGGAAGAAGGGTCTATAATAAACTCTTCTTTCCTTCAAAATCTCAGCTTCCTGGTGCTCTCCACATCCCTGTTTTCTGGTTATGCCTGTAGCCAGCTCCCACCCGAGGTGAACGGGTCCGTCAGGCTTCTGCCGGTGCCAGCACAGGGCTAGAGCAGGGACCTCTGGAGTAATCCAGCAGGACCACATCCATCCCCAAGGCTTCTGGTTGTCTGCCCTGGAACCGTGCTTGTGCTCAGCCACCTCCCAACCCCATCGCCTTCCACCTTACCAGAACATGGGGTGATCCAGGCTCCTGAAGTCCTGCCAGAGGGAGAAATAAGGCTGCCACTGGGAGCTGCTGGCTGTGTACTCGTACAGCAGGGCTAGCAGGAGAGGTACCCACCCGGACTGGCTCTGCAGGGACTCCTGGGCTAAGGAACCAGAGACGGTGGAGAAAATGTAAGTTTATGTGAGGTTTTAGTCTTTTCCTTGAAGGACAAATCTTCCAAGGACCACAAGCTTCTTCAGCTGAGGTTGGGGAATTCTGCTTTTACTCGGGTTTGTGCTGAGCTGAACTAGAACCAGAAGCTGCTGTTACGGAGCTATGGCTGAGCCAGAATGCTCAAACACCGCCTCGCTGTCCTCACCCTGAGGCTCTGCGGTCTCTGCAGCAAGAAAGCAACCGTGCTTTTTCCTCACGGTGCCTGGCCTGGGCCTTGAGGAAACCACTGTTGTACGGGTGATACTGCAGTAACGGGCTTTTTCTTCACTCAGGGCTACTGGGGAGTTAGTTCCCCCTCTCTCCCTGCTCCAGCCTTCTCCGCAAAGCTTTATCTCGCGGAGAGAAAGCGGAGGTAGAGGAGGTGCTCACCTTCCTGCAAGAGGCCCTGGATGGAGCTGGTGTGCTGGGACAGCAGCGCGCTGCGAGGGACGGTGAAGAGGACCTCTCCCGCCTCCAGCTCCTGGGCGGCCAGCATGCCGTACCCCGCCACCGCCCCCTCCCTGCTCAGCCGGACCTGGGGGGGCGAGAGGGGAGCAGTGTGAGACGAGCGAGGGGATTGACAGACCCCTCCCCGGCCCCGCCCTTCCTCACCTTGGGGCTGAGCTCCACCCCGGCCCCCTCGCACCACGCCAGGAAGCCGGAGAGGGCATCCGCGCCGCCCTTCTTCCCTCGGGGGCCGCTCCCGCCGCTTTCCGCCTGCGGATGGAAACACCGGTACACTGGAGCTGGGGGAGGAGCTCTCCCTTTCCCGAGGGCCGGGCTCAGCTCCCCCCGGAGCCGGCCCGTGTCCCGGCCTCCCTCCCCGCCCGCCCCGGTACCCTGGGCCGCTTGGGCGCCGACGCCATAGCGCCGCGGACACGTGGTTCCCGCAACCCACGTGGTTCCCCGCCGGGCTCTTCCGGGTAGGGGAGCCCCGCCCCTCCCCTGACGGCGGCCGCGGAGGGACAAAAAGAGGGGGGGGGGCGGGGGGGAGCAACGGCGGAAGCGCCCTGGGCGCCGCCTCTGTGTAGGGCCGATGGGCGTCTGACGGGGGTTTGGGGCCTCTCGGAGGGATTTTGGGCCTCCGTGAGGGGTTTGGGGTGTTGTGAGGCCTCACTTTGAGGCTCTGAAGGGGTTGGGGGCCTCTCCGAGGGGCCTGGGGTCATCTCTGAGGAGCTTGGGGGTCTTGTGGGGCCCCGCTGAGAGGGTTGGGGGCATCCGGGAGGGGAGCTGGAGGCCTCGTGGGGCCCCTCTGAGGGTCCTGGGGGTCTCCGTGTGCCTCTCAGCCGAGTCTGGGGGACCTTGTGCAACCTCTCTGAGGCAGGTTGGGGCATCAGTGAGGGGATTGGGGGCCTCTTGGAGGGATTTTGGGACCCTGTGGGGCTTCTCTGAGGAGCCTGGGGGTGTCTGTGTTCCTCTCTGCAGGGTCTGGGGGCCTCGTGGGGCCTCTGTGAGGGGGTTGGGGGCCTTGTGGGGCCTCTCAAAGGGATTTTGGGGCCTGGGGGTCTCTGTATTCCTCTCTAAGGGGACTGGGGGCCTTGTGGGGTCTCTTGGAGGGATTTAGGGGCTTGGGGGGTCTCTGTGTTCCTCTCTGCAGGGTCTGGGGGCCTCATAGGCCCTTTTTGGGGGTTTTAGGGGCCTCGTGGGGCCTCTCTGCTGTTTGGGGGGGGCTCATTGTGCCCCTTTCTGCCCCCCACAGTCTCTGCCCCATCCTGGGGCTTTTCCTCGGTGCCCAAGTGTGCCTCTCCATGGTTTTGGGGGTCCCTGTAGGTGCTGGGGGGCTGCGTCATGGCACACTGGCGCAGGGTCACACCACCGGACGTGGGTTAAAAGCAGCAAGCTCTAATGAATCAGGATAATTAAGCTCGTGGCCTTATTCAGTCAACACTCCCCTGCCCCGCTAACGGTACATGCCAAGCTCTGATCTCCCTTCTGAGGCTTTCCTGAAGCACGCGGTCACTCGTCTGTTCCCTGAACTAATTAATCCTGGCCCCAGCCCCGTCAGAAGGGAGGGTAGATGCCCGCACTAGTTGCTTTTAACGAAGGCAATTAACGCACACAAGATGTTTGAAAAAGCCCTGCGAGGCTCCCTGTGGGACTGGGCTGTCCCTGCAGCATTCCCTGACCCCACCAGCCTTCAGGGTCGCTTTTAATCTTCAGTCCCTTCAGAGCTGGGCTGGCTTCCCTGTAGAGCAGACCCCTTCGTGGGAGGAAAGGCAAGAGGAAAGAAGGGCGGCCTTTAGGAGCCTGTCTGAGCTTGGGTCCCCCTCGTGTGTTTGGAAACCCATCTCCCTTGCAGAGGCCTTCGCCTCGGCCCCGGGCTGTTGGCAAAAGCCCTCGCGGTGACTCGGACTCGAACCTCGGACTCGAACCAAGGTGGCTGTGGCCGCGGCGCAGAGCACTGACCGCTCTGCCATCACAGCCGCCGAGCGGGGGGCTCCGCGCTGCTGCCCCTCTCCTCCAGCCGGGGAGTGATGCGGAGCACAGCGGGGGGGTTTACAGCTTCCCCCCGCCAAGCTCTCCTCCTCTTCATCATCGCTCTGGCTTTTGGCTGTCCCCAGGAGGATAAACCTGGTGTTTTTGTCCTCCCCCAGGACCCCATCCCTGCCTGGGGAAGAGCGGTAGAGGCCCCGGTGCTGCTCCTCATGGTGGGAGGATGCTCTCCCTCCTTGGGGTGGAGGTGGAAGGGATCAAAGCAAGCCCCCCCTCCCCAGTGCCACAACAAAACAGGGTGCTCCCTGCCTGTCCTGAGCATCCCCCCAAACCCCAAACATGAGCCTGGATAGCTCAGTTGGGAGAGCATCAGACTTTTAATCTGAGGGTCCAGGGTTCAAGCCCCTGTTCAGGCGAAGCCTTTATCCTTTAGGAGCCCAGGGGTAGGAGCGGCACCTCCTCCTGCTGCTGGGTCCTCCTCCACAGAGCCCCCTCAAGCTTCTTTTCCCACCATCCCCTCTCCAAAGGTATTTTCAGAGCCTGCTCCTTCCCATCTTGGCACCTCCGTCTTCTTCCTGTGCCCCAGAGAGGGGGATCCCACCTCAGAGACAGGCAATGGGGTTATTTGGGAGATATAGGGTAGATGGATGGATAAACACGGAATGGAAGGAAGCCAGGGCTGGATGAGGGAAATGGGGAAGGATTTGGGAGCTCAGTGAACAGCTTTTTGGGGTACCCCTGGGGCTGAGCCTCACTGCAGACACGCAGAGCCGCTGCAGAACCCCCCAAACCAGCCCCCCCACCTCCGCTTTTTGGGGCTGGTGCTTCTACAACGAGACGTGGCACTCGCATCAACCCACGAGCTTTTATTTTATTGGCCCGATGAACTTTGCTTCCCAGCGGCTCCCATCCCTTCCCGCACAGCTCGAGCCGAGCTCCGGCCCGCGCCTCCGTCGTCATTCATTTCTTGCCAGCAAGAAAACAAAGAGGTAATAAATAGGAAGCTTATTTACAGGAGGGGGAGAGTAGGGGGGAGGCCCAGGGGAGGGCTTTGGGTCACACGCAGCCGCGGGTCGGGCTGCGCCTGGCCCCACCGGAGCGGGGGGGACGGTGGAGGGGGGGACTGCAGGCAGACAAGCGATTGCCCCACAGCTGGCACGGGCAGGACAGCCTGGCCCCACGCACGCTGTGTGGCTGGCGGGGCGGGGGGAAAAGCCACCGTCCCCGAGGGAGGGGTTGGGGATATAGCAATCTCTATGGAGTTACATTAAAATAGACTATTTAAAAAAATTATTTCTAGTAGTTACAAAAAAACGCATCGAGGGTCCGTCCCATCCCGTCAGGGTCGGCGGCCCCTGGGGGCTTAGGAACAGACCCCAGCCCATCTCACCGCCCCCCACAGCAGTCCTATCCCACAGAGCAGGGGGGGTCTGCCACAGTGGGCACCTGGAGTGGTTGGTAGCGGGAACCGTGCGCCCCTGCCAGCCCCACGGCTCCTGTTCTGCGGGTCACTGGCCCTCCCAGACCCCGCGGCGGAGCCGGACCCTCACCCCAGGGGCTTAAATGACGTGGCAGCAGTTGAACTGCCCCAGGGAGAGGAGGCTCTCCTTGGAGCCTGGACGGATTTTGAAGGCCAGAGCTTTCTCGCAGAGCGGGAACTGCAGGAGCCTGTCCCGCAGGCTGCCCCCTTTGCCCTTGCCCGGGTCCAGCTTGATCACACTCTCTGCACCACCCTCGGTGCCCCCCGAGCTCTCCACCGACCGCCGGGCCAGGCCGGAGAGTGGCCCCTGCCCTGTGCACTTGTCGGCGAGGCTCGGGAGGGCGGCAGGGGTTGTCTCTGACCCCTCCACCTTAGGGATTCCAGCAGAGCTGCTCGGGGCAGCTCCCCCTTCCCTAGGGGGCTCTGCTGAGGAGCTCCCTGGCTCTGTGTCCTCCTGCTTCCTAGAGGGCTCGGCTCCATCCCCCCGTGTCGTCGGGGGACCCCGGGCCCCACTCACTCCCCTCCCAGCCCAGGCTGCCCCAGGCCGCCCACCCCGGCCCCCCAGCTCGACCCCGGCCCCCCACACCTCCCCGCGGCCAGGCAGGCGGCGGGTGCGCAGGAAGGCTCGCATCTGCTCCTGGTTCAGCGAGCTGCTCTTCCTTTCCATGGCGCTGGGCCTCCCTTCTTCTTCCTCCTCCTCCTCCTCTTCCTCCTCACAGATCTGCTGCAGAGCCGGGGTGCTCTTGGTGATGGCAGTGTCGACGGCGGGGACCTTCAGCAGGGTCCCCGGGGGCTGCCGGCCGCTGATGTCCCCTCCGGTGGGCAGGGGGGGCAGCCGGGACCCCGCAGCAAGGCCACGTGGCGCCTCCGTAAAGGGCAAGAGGCCGCCAGCGCTGCCCTTCGCGGGGCTGAATGTGTCCGATAAGTTGGTCCTAGAAAGGGCAGGCGTGGAGGTGTCGGCACCAGCCGGGCCAGGCTGCGGTAAGGAAGGGGACAGGCTGGTGACCGGGGTGGGGGGGGGGGGGCCAAACAGCCAGACTCACCTGCTCCGCACCTCCTTGGCCAGGTTGTAGACGAGGCTAAGGCGGTGGCCTTGCTTCTCCTGCTTCTCCCGCAGCATCCTCTCCGCCAGCAGGAAATAGGTGGCCGTGATATGGTTGTAGCGATCGGCTTCCAGTGCCCTGTGCAGGACCAAGGGGACCGAGATCAGCAGGCGAAGGATGTGCTCAGAAAGACACCCTCCTCGAAAAGCCCTTCACGGGGGCTCCTGCCCCGTCACTCACTCCTGGATAGTGTCCCGATCGGCAATGTTCCCGCACGTCATGGCCTGGAGGATGATTTCGTGCTCCTCCTCGGACACGCGCTTGTGGGAGGTGAGGGGCAGCAGGCAGCGGCTGGCGGGGGACGGGTCCACCCCCTGCAGCCACGGGTGACCCTCGATTTGCTCCAGGGAGGCTCGCTGCTTCGGGTCCCGCTGCAGCATCCTGGAGATGAGACTATGGGAGGGAAAGGGACAACAATGGAATCCCGCAAACCCTGCAGCAGCTTCACCCCAGGCATACCCCAGGGATGAGGCACCCCAGGCGGTAGCGAGTCGGGGTTTGGAGGCGTTCGGGGTGGGGAGAGGTGCTTACTCAGCGCACTGTGCTGAGACGTGCGGGGGGATGGTGTAGCGGCAGTCCATGATCATGGTGAGGGTCTCGCTGTCGTTGGCCTCCTGGAAGGGGGGGTGGCCGCACACCAGCATGTAAAGGATGACCCCCAGGCTCCAGATGTCTGCAAGAAGCAGCCGCAGCTCAGGTTGCACCCAGGGACGCTTGGGGTGGGGGCACCCCACCACCTCGGCCAACCACCCCTAACAGCGTTTCATGTCATTGCTCAGCTTCCCAGTTCCCAACCAGACCCCACCATGACCATTCCGGCAACAGGACAGGGACACAGCACCCATCCGGGCTCTCCAGCTGCTGCGTGGGCGCCGGCCAGAGCAGGATCACTGCCCAGCCCTGGGGACAGACACAGAGCCAGCACCATCTTCATCTGCTCCTCCTGCCGAGCACACAAACACTCTGCAAAAGGGCTCTTTTAGGACTCAGAGCACGCCCTGGGGCTTTCCGTTAATTCCTTCAGCTTCTTAAGTCAAGCGCCCGCGTTTGAAAATCTCTCATCTGCGCCGGTTTTCTCCCTTCATTTGCCTTTGCAGAGCCACCAGCTTATTTTTCTACTCTCTCTTATTTTTCTACCGTCTTCCCAAGCCACCCCCATTCTCAGCTCTGGAGCCGCCTTTCCCTGAGCCGCCGCTAAGCTTTTTCCTTTAAGGGCTCGTGTTTTGTTTTGCTAAATCCTCCCGCTCCAAATCCCAGAGGAGCTGGCTTGGGTCCCGCTTCCCTCCCACATCCCTTCTCTCCCAGTGGAGCTCCTCAATACTCCCAGCCCGGCTTCCTGCACCCTGGGACAGTCTCCCCGACCCGCCTCCATGCACCCCAGGCAGGGGAGGAAGGGTGGCTGGAGCCACGGAGAGGAAGCGGTTTTCAGGGTGGGGATGGAGGAAACTTTCGGAGCTCCTCCACCCAAACCAGTGGCATCCTGAGCAGGTTTCCTTCCGGCATCACCCCTCACAAATAAGCCACTAAAGCCACCTCGCCCCTCCAGGGAAGGGACACAAGGGAGGCGGGCCTATGGTCGCATCCCACCGCCCTTACCGACAGCCGGGGCGTCGTATTCATCGCCGAGCAGGATCTCAGGCGCAGAGTAGGCCAGCGAGCCGCAGCTGGTGGTGAGCATCTTGCCGGGTTGGAAGCGGTTGCTGAAGCCGAAGTCGGTCAGCTTGACCACCCCTTGCTCCTGGAAGAAGACCACGTTCTCAGGCTTGAGGTCGCGGTGCACCACATGGAGCTTGTGGCAGTAGGAGATGGCGTGGACGATCTGGGCGAAGTAGTGCTTGGCCCGTGCCTCGGCCAGCCCGCCCTCGTGCCGCATGATGTGGTCGAACATATCGCCGCCATCGCCCAGCTCCAGGATGAGGTAGAGCTTGGCGTGCGTGTCGATGACCTCGTAGAGGCGCACCACGTTGGGGTGCTGCACCAACTTCATGCAGCGGACCTCTTGCAGGAGCTGACCCGCCGCCTCCCCAGCCAGCTTGCTCTTGTCGATCACCTTGACGGCCACCTTCTGCCCGGTGAAGACGTGCCGCGCCAGCTTCACCACCGCAAAGTGGCCCTTGCCCAGCGTCCGCTCCAGGTCGTAGAGCCCCGCGATCTTCCCCTCGCCGCAGCCCTGCGCCCCGGCCATGGTGGTGGCAGCGTCAGACGGCGACAGGCATCAGGCGCTGTGGGGTGGAGGAGCTGCTGAGCAAGGTGGGTGTAAGGGATGGGGCATCCCCTGAATACCAGGGAGCCCCAGCACCCTGGCCACCCCAATGACCTCACCTTCAGTCCCCAGCACCCTGGACAAGCCTCTTGCCCCCACCTCTACTCCCCAGGGCATCAAACTCCGGGTGTTCAGCGCTGCAGCACCCCTGTACCCCTGCCTCTGGTCCCGCATCACCTCGGGCACCCCAGTACCCCTACCTCCAGGTTCCCAGCACCCTGGATACCCCAATACCCTCACCTCTACTCCCTCACGTCTTGGGCACTCCAATACTCCACCTCCAAGGTTCCAACACCTTGAGCACCCCAATAGCCCACCTCCAACCCCCCATCACTCTAAGCTCCACTACACCCCATCTCCAGGTCCCCATGACCCCGGCACCCTTGGGTACCCCAATGCCTTCACCTCCGCTGCCCAGCACCCTGCTCACCCCCATACCCCTACCTCCAGGTTTCCAGCACCCTGGGTACCCCAATACCTTCACCTCCACTCCCCAGCATCTCAGGCACCGCAATCCCCCTGCCTCCAGATCTCTAGCACCCTGGGTACCCCAACACCCCAGCTCCAATGCCGAACACTGTGCTCACCCCCAGACCCCAGCACCCCGGACACCCCCATATCACGGACCTCAGGATGTCCAGCACCCTGCACACCCCCATATCACCGACCCCAGGGTCTCCAGCACCCCAAAACCCTCCGCTCCCCAGCACCCTGCGCGCCCCCACGCCCCACCTCCAGCCCCCAGCCTCCCGGGGCACCACCAATACCCACCCCCAGACCCTGTCGGGACCCCAGGCCCGGGTGTCACCCCCGTGTTCCCCTCCCCGGAGCCGCACTCACCGGGGCGGCGGAGCTGGGGCCGCCGGGGCTGCGGCTGCCCGGGCGCGCCCCCCCCACCTCCCCGCGCTGACGTCAGGGTGGCTCCGGGCTCGCGCCTTAAAGGGCCCCGACCCGCCAGGGCTGAGACCGGGGTGATGCTCATCGCACCTCCCGCAGCACCCCCTCTGCCCCCTCCCACCCCAATGGGACCCTCCGCCCGACTCGCTTTGGGCTTAGGTGGAAACGAGCTGAATGAGCCGCATGTCTTCCACAGAAGGAGGAAAAAATCCCCTCAGCCAGGCTCATCCCACCACGGGACGGGCCCCATCACGCTCCCCAGCATCTCTCCCACCTGCTCCTTCCCACCCTCGCTTGGGGCCGGGAGCGGCAAGCCGGGGGCCCCCCATTCCCCCCTTCCACCCACAGCGTCGCTGTGAGCCCTCTTTTCCTGGAAGCGCCCGGGGAACAGCCGGCCGCCTCATTTAGCTTGTTACTGGATGCGCACGAAGCAGATGTGGCTCCCGCAGATTAAAAAAAGCAATCAGCGCGGCCGCCCTCGTTCCCGCTAATGCCTTCCCAGAAGTCCTCCGGCTGCAAACAGGCCCTAATGAGCCCGGCCGAGAGCCCCGCTCCCGGAGCTGGCGTCAGCCGAGGGTAGTGCACACCGGGGACCTGAACCCCGCCAGAGCCAGGGGTGGAGGAGCCAGGAGGATGGAGGTCCTGCTCCCCCGGGAGCGGGGCTGGATGGGTCGTGGAGACCAGCCGGTCCAGCCCTTGAGTACAGAGGGAATCGGGTTGTGGGTGTTGCAGGGCAATGCGCAAAAAGCCCTAGAGCTGGCACTGGTGATGGGAGGCCTTGGGTGTCATCCATGGTGGGTGGCAGGGCCGTCAGCCTCCTTCGGTGGGTGCATCACAGCCCGCTGAACCCATCTTGCAACTTGTCCCCTGATTTCCTTGCAGGGCTGAAGCCACCCAAGGCCGCAGGTGTCCCCAAAAGGGACAAGATCAGCTGAGCAGCAAACCTGTTTGTCCATGAACCTGTTTGCCACGGGGATGCTGGGTGCCCAGGCAATTAACTGCCCTGTGTGTGTATTGGGGATTCAAACGGAAAGGTGATTCCTTTGTGGCTTCTGGCACTGGGGTTTCCAGCCAACGACTCTCAGACCCGCTGCCATCAGGACAAGAGGGAACTGTGGAAGCTTTATGAGCAGCATCTTCCACCACCTCTTTTCTCTGTTCCTCGTTCGTCTCTGCTAGTGAGGGGCCCGTGCCTGTCGGGTTTGGGTCCTGACGGGGTGCTGCACCCAAGCTGCAGGTCCCTATCCTTTGGCACAATTGCCTGCTGTGCGCAAGCCAGCACTGCTTGGGAAACCTGTAGTCGAAAAAGCAAGAAGTGGCACGTGGTGCACTGGGATGCTGCATCCGTAGCGCGCGTCCCCTGCAGCCCCGGCCGGTGAGAGACCGCAGAGATGCCACCTCCACCGCGACCAAGGCTGCGTCAGGCTGGCCGTGCTCCCTTTGGGTTTTGGAGCAGCCCTTGAATGTCTCTGCAATCAAGAAGCTCTGGGAGCCACATAGGATGGGTGTGAAAGCCAGTGCTGGGACTGGGGAGAACCAAGCAGCCAGTTCCTTACTTCCTTCCTTCCTTCCTTCCTTCCTTCCTTCCTTCCTTCCCTCTGTGGAGCCGAGCCCAGGCTGTGCGAGGTCTCTCCTCTGAGAACGTCTGGCTCTGGGGAGCTGCAGGTTTACCAAAGGATACATAAATGAGGGGCCATGAGCAGAGGTGGGAGCCTGAAGAGTCTGCAGCGATCAGGAATTGGGAGGACTTATGGAGGCTCCAAACTATGGCTGGGTGCCTGCCAGGAGCTATGGGTGGGCGATACTCCCGTTGAAAATCGGTTGAGAGCTCGGCGTCTCTTTAGCGAGGAGCCTGGAGCCCTGGTATTTCTCTAGCCGGGACCTAGATGTCCTCAGGCTGCAGCCTCAGCGCGGCTTAGGCACGGCTGGAAAAAGGAAGCGTCATGGAAGGGCGGTGGGAATCGCTCCCAAAAAACTTGGGGGTTTGGGGCCAGTGGGGACCTGTTCCTCCCAGCAGCCGTGTGAGATGAAGAGAAGTCCTCTCTCCTGCACATCGCCGCGCTGGCTGCTGCTCCATCCAAACAAAGCCTGGTTTCCTGAGAAGCCCACCTACCTGGTAGTTAGCAGAGTCATGTGGCTGCAGCACTTAATTAATTAAAAGCCCATATAAATTCCTGTAAGCATGTGGGGAGGAGGACATCGAGGCAGAGAGCGTAAGCAGCGTTCCCGGCGAGCTCAGTGAAGCAGCGAGCAGCCAGCTCCGCTCTCTGCTCGGAGAGGTCAGTGCTTACAACGGGAAGGGTCTGGGGGGCATTCGGGGTGTAAGAACCCACAGCTGTGGGGCTCCCCGTGGAGTGGAGGGGTCTCTCCTGGCAAAAAGGGGGGTGGTTTTGCAGGGATGGGGCGGGGAGACCCTGAAGATCTTGAGATTGTAGATGTGCCCGCACGTGGGGCGCCCCATGACACCAGCACTAGCTCTGGAGGGACCACGTGAAGCTCCCGGGAGCGTGGTGACCTGAGAAAAGCTCTCAAGTCTGAGAAAAGCAAACAGTCCAGTCCCCACATAAAACAACAGATGCCCCAGGGCTGCTCAGAAGCGTGACAGTGGCTGGGTGGAAGCCGGGGCTGACGCTGTCCAGGACCCATCTTGCGCAGGTTGTCCCCCACAGGACCATGCTGAACGCGCTGCTGCTGTGCTGCGGGCTGCTGCAGGGCATCCAGGTTGTCCTCGGCACTGACATCGTCTACAGCCACCCGCAGAAGGTGACCAGGGGGCTGGAGGGCACGGACAGAACCCGCTACTCCACCATGCTACGGAAAGTTGAGGAAGTGTCCGCAGAGCCGGCAGGTGAGTCCTGTGGCCCCCTTGCTCTCCCTGGAATTCAAGCGGGGACCCTCCATCCTGGGGATGCCCTTAAAGCAGAGCAGCTGCCGGGCAGCCCATAACCACAGGGAGCGGAATGAGAGCTGACCCCCAGCGTCCTTGTTGTCCAATCTCTCTGTATCTCGCAGGAGCTCTCCCTGAACTGGGGTTCGAGCAGATGGCCCTGGAGGTCCAAGAAGCTGACGGTGACCTCGTGCAGAAAGGCGGCGTGACAGAACCGCAGGTAACGCTGACTGGGTTTTCTTACGGACACCGCGAATCGCGGGCGGGCTGGGGCAAACAGCAGCTTTCTCTGTGCCCCCAGGGCGCTTTGGTCCAGCATCAAACCCTCTCCTTCCTCTCCGGCAGCCGTGGTCCACAGAACTGCAAGCCACGGGTCGAGAAGAACGCTCCCCCCGCCGCTGCATCCGTCTGCTGGAGTCCTGCCTCGGGCAACACTTCCCTTGCTGCGACCCCTGCGCCACCTGCTACTGCCGCTTCTTCAACGCCGTTTGCTACTGCAGGAAAATCAGCTCACCCTGCCCCAAGAACTAGCACCGGCAGGGCTGCCCGCTCCTCGCCCGTGCCTGCCCACCACCTCCTCTTCCTTCTCCTCCTCCTCTGCAGCTCTAATAAACCAGCCATTAGCAAAAAGCCATTCGCCGAATGGGAATCGTGGGATGGTTTGTGTTGGAAGGGACCTTCAAGATCACCTCGTTCCTGCCATGGGCAGGTTGCTCCAAGCCCCGTCTGACCCGGCCTGGAACACTTCCAGGGACGGGGCATCCACAGTTTCCCTGGGGATCCTGTCTCATCGCCCTCAGGGACTCATTACCTTCACAGAAAAATAATTTCTACCTAATATTTCATCTAAATCTCTGAACGGTTCAATCCATCCCCTTGGGATCTCAGGGGCTGGCAGAGAGGCGACGGCACCTGCACCCAGGCACCGTGTCCACGCAGTTGGTGTGGCTGTCACGGGGTTACAAAGAGAAAGTCAAGGCACCTTGAACAATACGAGATTTATTTTTCTTTCCCCCAGCAAGGGATCTCCCTGGCTCTGTGAGCAGTCTCTTGGCAGGGGGGGGTGCCCCAGGAGGCAACAAATTGGCTGCGGTGGGAGCGTCGTCTCTAAATCCGGGTTCTTCACTCTCCGCGCGTGCGCCCGTCCACAGAAAGTTGAGATATTTGGTTTTATTTCAGTTCTGAGCAAAACGGGCATCTGACACAGTAAGGCAGCCTTGCACGTAAAATCCTATCCCAGAGGCGGGTGCGTATTTACCCAATTTTAAAGAGTTAGTCACGCCTTTAGGCTACACCTACTTAAGTGCCATCGATTCGTTCTTTTCTCTCTTCAAATTAAATGTCCAAGGTTTCCAAAATTCACTACGTGTGCCCAGATTAACATATAATAACGCTGCATACTAACATACACTAACTCATGGGTTGCTTTAACCACTTACAAGGTGAACCTAAGGAAATAAAATAAGTTTATACAGATGAATTATAAGGTCGCTGAGCGCATAAGATACAGAAAAGCCTAGAACTGCATTAAAGCTATGCTTTCTAAAGAGGAAAAAAAAAAAGAATATTTCGTTTACTATCTAAAACCAACACGAAACTCTTCAGCTTTAAAAATGGTTGGTTGGTTTTACACATAAGAAATCAAATCTAACGCGTGCCCTGAAGACATTTTGTGTGCTAATGCCTGTTTTTACACGACAAGAACACTTCAATATAACAACTAGTTGGTTACCGCTGTATAAAACCCTCTATTTTTGTAGCACAGACCCCTGGGGGTAATGCAAATGCCGTTTCTTTCTTTTTTTTTTTTCTTTTAAGACAGTTTTGAGGGTGGTTTTGGGTTTATTTATTTTTAAAACAGTTTGGGGTTTATTTCTTTTCTTTTAAAGGCAGGTTTGGACTGTTTAAAGACAGTTTTGGAGGGTATTTTTTGTTTTATTTCTTTTCTTTAAAGACAGTTTTAGGGGTATTTTTTTATTTTATTTTTTTAAAGGCAGTTTTAGACAGTTTAAGGAAAGTTTTGGAGAATATTTTTGGGTTTATTTCCTTTCTTTTAAAGACAGTTTAAAGATAGTTTTGAAGGGTATTTTTTGTTTTATTTCTTTTCTTTTCAAGACAGTTTAAAGACATTTTTAGGGGTATTTTTGGTTTTATTTCTTTTATTTTAAAGACAATTTAAAGACAGTTTTGTGGATATTTTTGGGTTTATTTCTTTTCTTTTAAAGACAGTTTTGAAGGGTATTTTTTGTTTTATTTCTTTTCTTTTAAAAACAGTTTTGAAAGGTATTTTTTGTTTTATTTCTTTTCTTTTAAAGACAATTTAAAGACAGTGTTGGGGGTATTTTTAATTTTCTTTTAAAGACAATTTAAAAATAGTTTTGGGGGTATTTTTGGTTTTATTTCTTTTCTTTAAAGACAGTTTTGAAGGGTATTTTGGGGTTTATTTCTTTTCTTTTAAAGACAATTTCAAGGCAGTTTTGGGGGTATTTTTCCTTTTTTTTTTTTTTTTTGTTTAAAGGCAGTTTTAGACAGTTTGAAGGCAGGGTATTTTTGGGTTTATTTCTTTGCTTTAAAGACAGTTTTGGAGGGTATTTTTGTGTTTTTTTTTTTCTTTTAACGGCAGTTTCGGCGGGTGTTTTCGGTTTAGCCGAGGGGAGGGAGGCAGGGTCTTCTCTTGGAGGCGGGCAGCTTTAGCTCGGGAGGTGCGTTTTTCGTTTCATAACGAGATGGTTTGCCCAGAGGACAACAGTTCAAGACGATTTCGCGACGACATACCTGTCTCACCACGACACAGACATGCATATATCGCCATCTATGTCGCGATACCGGCGCCGCGTCTTGAGGCGTTTCCCGCCTCTGGCAAAAAGGCGGGCGGAGGCGCCCTCGCGCAGCGTCACGTGAGCGGCGGGCGGGCCGGTCACGTGAGGCGCCGCTCCTTCCTCCTCCTCCCTCCTCTCCGGCCGGCCGCCATGTCGTCTTTCCCCGAGCTTTATTTTAACGTCGATAACGGCTACCTGGAAGGCCTGGTGAGGGGTTTTAAAGCCGGCGTGTTGCGGCAAGGCGATTACGTGAACCTGGTGCAGTGCGAGAGCCTGGAAGGTGAGGCGGTGGTGGGGTTGGGAGGCCGGTGGGGACACCCCACTGCCCGCCCTGCCGCTGAGGGGAAGGCCCGGCTTGTGGGGAGGGGGCTGAGGGGAAAGCTGGGCTGGTGTGAAGGGTGGGGGCGAGGGGCGTGCGTGGCAGTGGGGGAAAGAGCAGGCAGGGTTTTTTTGTGTCTCTTCACCCCGAGCAGCGCCGGCTGCTCCCTCCGAGCTCAGCTGACTCGGCCGTGTGATTGCAACAGCAGTTTGAGGAAGCTTGAGCTCCTCAGGTGCTTTTTTGAGATGGATATATCGCCGTGCGTGCGTGCCCGGAGGTTGTCAGGCTTTGCTGAGGAGACTTAGAATCGTAGAATAGTTATGATTGGGAAAAAACCCTTCAAGATCATAGAATCCTAGAATGGCCCAGGCTGGAAGGGACCTTAGAGATCATCTGATCCAACCTCCCTGTCATGGGCAGGGACGCCTCTCTACTAGATCAGGCAACATCAAGGCCAACCATTATGCAGCTCTGCCAGATCCACTTCTAAACCGTGTTCCTGAGCACCATATCTCGTCTAAATATCCTCTTTTAAATACATCCAGGGACAGCAGTTCATCCACTTCGCTGGGCAGCCTGTGCCAGTCTTTGATAACCCTTTGCACGTAGGAGTTTTTCCTAATGTCTGACTTAAACCTCCCCTGGTGTAACTTGGGGCCATTTCCCCTTGTCCTGTTGGTTGTAACTTCTTAGAAGAGATCAACACCCACCTTTCAGATAGTTGTAGAGAGTGATAAGGTCGCCCCTCAGGCTTCTTTCCTTCAGACCTGTTTTGTGATTTAACTTCCTAAATGGCAGTGGGGCAGGAAACATTTTAAAGGCCGAAATGAAGGCTATTGGGGTAATCTAACTTAAGCTGTGATACCCACAATCAGTTGTTGAGGAGGTCAGGTCACCTAGGAAAGTACCAGCTGTTATTGAAGGATTGCTGGTGGAGAAAATCCAGTGTGGTTTTTTGTAAATCCATCAGTGAATTCATAGAATTCTGAAAATTCATACAATCCTGAGATGGTTTGGGTTGGAAGAGACTTTAAAGATTGTCTTATGCCAACCCCCTTACCATGGGCAGGGACACCTCCTGCTAGACCAGGTTGCTCAAAGCCCCGTGCAAGCTGGCCTGGAACACTTCCAGGGAGGAAGGTTTCCGCAGTTTCTCTTCACCTGTAGTCTTGAGTTCTTTTTCAAGTCTAATTCAGGCTTTCAGACATTGTCTTTTTTCTGCATCAATGTGCACAAACCTGGAGAGCTGTGAGGATTTTGCTCTGTGACACTCATCACCTCTGATCAGCTCATCATCTGAATTATTCAGTGCTTAACTGTTCCTGTGTAGCAGTGACCCGCTTAACAGGTTTCACTCGTTGGTGCCCAGAACCTGAATCACAAATCAAGAAGATCATAAACAGGTTCCTGTTGAAATAAGCTAGAAACATATGTGCCCGGAGATGTCGGTTGTTTTGATCAGTGGGGCTATAATTATTGGATCATTCTTCTGAAAATGCTTGTTAATCATCAGCTATATCGTGATGGTCATTGCTGAGCAATTAAGGTTAATATTGATTCCCTAGAGGGACCCTTGGACAAGCTGAACCCTGGACATAAGTTACCTGGAGCTGCTCGTTCTGTTGTTAAACAGCAGACTGGGAACAGAGAACTGTGATGTGCCTCGGTCTCTACCTTAAGAACACCCAGGATGTTTTTTACTTAGGACAGAAACCTCTTTTCAGCTAGGCTTTTATGCAGATCTTTGCATCAGTCCCTGTTGTTGTTGCTGTGGAGCCCAGGGCCTGAAGGAGGGCGGTGGGAGGTATTCCTGCTTTCCTGCAAGTCAGAAGTCTCGGAGTGCCCTAAACTATCACTTTATCTCCTTCTCTGCAAATAGCTTCCTCTTTCTGTACTTACAGCTTCTCTTTTTTGCCTCCCTTCCTTGCCTTCTGAACCAAGTTGCATAAACTTATCTCTCTCTTGGTGGTGTTTTCTGCTTTTGGAATGAGTCGATTTGGAGTTCCCCTTTGTTTGTCTTGGTGTTATTTCAGTCCTGTCCCTGACAGCTCTCTGGTGATGGCCGCCACTGTGCTCTTTGTCAAGCTTCATTCGGAGTCTGAGGGAATGCTCCAAGTTTGCTGCCAATCTTGTTCTTCCTCCACTCAACTTTTTCTCTCTCATAGAGCAATTTTCCTTTAAAGGAATGTTGCTCCTGATCACTTAGATAGGTCTGTGGTCAGACCATTTCTTTTCTCTGCCCCTTTAGTTCTGGTTTTCCCACTGCAATATCTGTTTTCTGTGCTTCACAGACCTTTAATATGCATTTTTCCTCTCCCAGATGCTTGGCTGCGCTAAATCTGTGCAGTCGCTAGCTTATTAGGAGCCAAAATAAGTACTCGGGCATAAAATGCTCATGTGTTCTTCTCTACCATTTCTGTTTTGCTTTCGCTGCTGCCCCTTGTGTGCAAGTCTGGCTTTGCAGTTAGTCCCAGTCCTGGAGCGACTGATCATCTTGGCCATGGAGGAATTCTGAAGGCCCGAGGCTGTTCTGGGGATGGCCCTAGGAATTGGATATCTGACTGGTCACCAGTATTGCCATTGCTTGGAGGCATCCAGATCTGACGTGCTGCTCCCTCTCGTGTGCTTGGAATTGTTTGGGAAGACTCCTTTGCTTCAGGACTCGGGCTGACAGCGTAGTACTGTTAGGAGGAGGAGAGTGTGCTTTTCTGAGTCATCCTCTGTCATCTGGATTCGAGCTTTTGCTTTCTGATGGGTCAGAAATATAGACTCAAATAAGGTCTCTGCTCAGGCAGGCTCCTGAGCTGGCTTTAAGATGGGACAGTAAAACATGACCAGGATTGAGGCAAGGGTGAAGGAGCTGTTTTGCCTTAAGCTTTGTCTGGAAGCCCTTGACAACAATAGCTTAACGCTTTCTTTCAACTCCAAAAGTTCTGGTGCTCTGGTTGTTTCTCTGCCAGAGGTTCTAGTGTGCCATACACCTGTGCAGGATATCCCTTGGAACCTGCTCGGCTCTCCTGTTGTAGCCAATTCCTGCTTCCGACACAAGGTGTCAGTGAAGGACTTGGAGCTGCTGCCTTCTGCTTCAGTGGTGCCAGCCTGGATCTGTTCTTGAGTGTAATCTGCCTCTGATAACCAAACTTGTGAGTCACCCAGATTTCTACGGTTGAAAACGTAGTGAGCCATCTCGAGCTCCTAAAAACTCTGGTAGCCTGTTAGAGGTCTGGCATCATCTCTGGAGATGCTGTTGATGCACTAGGACAGCGGTGCTGCTTTTAAGAAGCAGAGTTCAGTCTGGGACTGGAATGTAGGTTGTCGGCAGGACTTGTGCTGCAGAAAGTATGTGGAGCCTGGCAAGTGCAAAAAAGCATCTTCTTTAGAAACAGGAATTTCTTTACATTGAAGTCAGTGCTCATGAGCCTCCTGTTGCTAATACTCCTTTCATGGCAACACTGCAGGAAAACAATTTTCTTTCTGACCTGCCAGTGTTACAAAGGTGGTTGATGTGGTGAAATCCAGCAGCAGGACATGTCACCTTCTAGCTGGGTCATGAGGCTGTGAGATGGCCAGCGAAGAAGTGGTGAGTAGTTGCCTCAAGCTTGTTAGCGTGGACTTCTGCTGGGAGAACCTTTGCAGAGGCTACGTGTTTCCACCACCGCTCTGTGCGTGATAGTGCTTCAGTCTGGGCAGTCGACTCGGCTGCAGAATTGCATGCCTTACAGAAACAGTGGTGTGCGTGTGGAGGGATGGGAACTGTCCTGTCTTTGGCGTAAGATGTGTGTGGAACTAGTCTCATGCCTTGACAAGGTTCTATCATATTTTATTCGTGCAGCTCAGCCTGCAGTTTATCAGTTTGCTGTGTAACTTGTCGTGTCAAAACTCTTGTTTTTTCAGTCCTCATAACCCCAAGGTAGTGGTGTTGTGTCACGTCGGCTTGGGGAGGCCCAGAGTAACCATCTGAGCCCCAAAGGTATATTTGGGAGGCTAGGAGGAGAAAATAAATGTGATTCTATAAGAAAGAAGGAGTTTCAAAGATTCTCTTTCATCTCCTCAGTTTGGTCCACAAGCCTCCATTTCTAGGACATGTGGAAATCAACAGTGAAATAGGAGAACTTGAAGCAAGTAGGTCGCATTTGTCCTAGACTGCCTGGCTCCATACCAGCTGGAAGGCACAATGGTCTGCCTGAATGGTATCCTCACACATGCTGGAGCCTTGTTTTCTGTCGAGTTAATCTGTATCAACACATAGTGAGCACTAAACTCTTGGGCTCTGGCCTCCAGCAAAATGGATGTCGGGGAGCGTGTCCTCTGTGTTCCAGACTTCTGCCGAACACAGCGTGTGCTTTTGTTTTCATAGTCCCAGGGATCTTTTTTCCTCCCTCAGAGGCCTTCCTTGCTTTGTGGTATTATGTACTGAGTTCTCTCCGTATCTTTTTGCTGAGAGAAGCGCGGGAGAGGCTGTGCTACCCTTCCCTCTTCCAGGTTATCACTGCAGTCCTGGAAATTGTGCTGGAGCTGGGCTTCTCTTTCAGCTTAACCATGTGGGCAGCGCGTCCTCTCTCGTGTAGAGAAGTTACATTGCTGCTAGAGCTGCAGACTACCTCTGAGAGTGCATGATGGTGACGATGCTCTCTGTCTCCTGGCATCTCGGAGCCCTTTGTGGAAAAATGGCCTTTGCTTGCTGGGACTGTGCAGGAGGGGGCTGTCCCTGTCCCCCAGAGCTTACGTCTGTCAAAGAGTCGCAGCATATGGTAATGGTGAGACCTGAGGAGGGTGTATAGAGACGGTTCCTGCCCTGGGTGTGCTGGCTGCTCATGCAGCACCAGAGCAGCAGCCAGAAGGCTGTCCTGCTCATCTTAGGGCTTTGTCATGCCACCTCCACTGTAACCACGGGCTGTGGCTGCTTAATGAGCTGCCCTGTTAAAATAAGCATGAGGAAAACATGATTTATTGGAAGAAAGATGGCACTTCCATGGCCTGCTAAATCATGGTGGCAAACAAACGCTGTGGTCTCTGGCTTCCTGCAGGGTTCAGCAGAGGCTCTTTGCTGTTTGTTCTGGCCCCCTTCACTGGGCAGAGACCCGCTTTATAGCTTCTCCTAGCTAAACTTCAAGCAGCTGAGGTCAGCTTCTCGGCGCTGGTGCGGCTTCAGCCCTTGTTTGGGTCCTGCCCCTTGTTAGCGGATGATGGTGTCTGGGTTTCCTGGCAAGTATTGCCGCTCGGCAGCCTGTCGGTACTTTCGTCTTGTTGTTTTTCTTCTGCTACTGGCTCCTGCAGTGTGAGACGGCTTTCTATCCTGTTTCTCTTTAGCTTCTGAGTGATTTGTTGCCTCTCCCTTAAAACCACTGCGCTAGGTGCCAGGCCGATGCCCTGTCAGTGTACGGGACCTCTGCGTTTACCGCCGTGACTTAGCACAGTGTGATTTTAGAGGAGGGGAAGAAGAGATACGTGGGGGTGAAGGTTACTGGAGATGCAGGCAGATGAGGAGCGGGTTACCTCACCTTTCGGAACGACTGGGAGAGGGCTGTCTCGTTGAGGGGACTTCAAAAGAAACAAGATCTGGTTGTGCTGGGCTTGAAGCTGGGGATCGTAGAATCGCAGAATGTTGGGGGTTGGAAGGGAACTCTAGGGATCACCCAGTGCAACCCCCTGCCAGAGCAGGGTCACCCAGGGCAGCCACACAGGAACGCGTCCAGGCGGGGTTTGAAAGTCTCCAGAGCAGGAGACTCCACACCCTCTCTGGGCAGCCTGGGCCAGGGCTCCGGCACCCGCACAGCAAAGAAGTTTCTCCTCAGGTTGAGGTGGAACTTCCTATGTTTAGCTTAAACCCATTATTCTTTGTCCTGTTGCTGGGCACCACTGAGGAGATTGTCCCCTTCCCCTTGACCCCCACCCCTCAGATATTTCTCTACATCAATAAGGTCCCCTCTCAGCCGTCTCCTTTCAAGGCTGAACAGCCCCAGGTCTCTCAGTCTCTCTTCACAGCAGAGATGTTCAGTCCCTTGATCACCCTCGTAGCTCTCCCTTGGACTCTCTCCAGTAGGTCCCTGTCTCTCTGGAACTGGGGAGCCCCACACTGGACACAGGATTGCAGGGGTGCTCTCCCCAGGGCAGAGCAGAGGGGCAGGAGAACCTCCCTAGCCCTACTGGACACACTTTTCTTAATTCCCCCCAGGATCCCACTGGCCCTCTTGGCCACAAGGACACATTGCTGCCCCAGGGACAACTTACTGCCCACTAGGATGTAGGGTCTCTGGGTGCTTCCTGGGTGAAATTTCAGAGAGTTGGCTTCAGCACTGTCTGAGGTGGCTGCAGACGGACAGCAGTAAGCCAAATACTAAATGGCTGCAGCCTCCTGAAGGGAGACGTGGGTGATGTAGCTAATGGGAACGCTGCTGCGTAATCATAGAATCATTCAATCAAGGAATCCTTCAGCTACTTGACTGCCTTAGGCCTGGAAGACGGCAAACAATATTTTAATTTTTATATGTCTGCAGTGATGGCCGCTGGGTGCTTTGGCGTCAGATGTCGGAGCGGCAGCGGGTAATTGTGTGAAAACATCAGTTCAGCTCGGAAGTCGCCAAAGCTAATTCTGTCCCTGCGCATGAGAAAACAAATCGGTCCTTTCCTGGAAGTGCGTGAGCCCTTAATTTGATACAGAGCTCTGCAGTGTGGTTACAAGAGGATGCCGAAGAAGGAAGGGGGTGGAAGTATAAGCTGGTGGGGCCAGGGGTCACCCTGTCTGAGTAGGGCTTATGGGACAGGCTTTGACTGACAGATGTCTGAAAGACTGAATAATCACTTGATTCTTCGTTATGACAAAGCAAACTTGCAGGAGAGGATAGTAGTGTTGCTGTGGATCTGAAGCTCATCAAGAAAATGTCATCTGAAAGGTTGAGGTGTGGTGTTGGCACGGTGGTTTGTTGAATTAAGCCTCGCTTGTGTTTATGCCTCGTGTGTGGCATTGAAGCCAGAGGGCCTGATCCAAGAACTGAAAGGAGGTGGCTGTAGGTACATGTCATGGTAATCTTGAACGCTACCTGACTTGAATACTCAGCAGAAAAAGGCTGTCATTCTGACAAGCTGTTGTGTTCTTGCATGAGGCAGCTTTCTGGGAACTGTGACCTGGCCATAATTTACTCACTTTTGCGGAGGAGGAGAGAGAACAAAAGCGCTGTGGTAATTCAGGCACTCCCTTGCCAAATGCTGGCTCAGTTGGTTCCTTGAAGTGCATGAACTGCTTGGAGAAACGCTGAAATGGGCACAGGTATCTCTCAAAAGCAATTGCTGAGGCCTTGTGCTGCTGTAGTCAGCATCCAAAGGAGCTCATTGGGAGCGGCTGGGCTCTGGGTGCGGGTCTCTCCTTTTCAACTGGGAAAGACGACTCGCAGCCAGGGTCTCGTCGACATGCGGCGTGTGGGATCTCTGGCAGCCATCCCGGCCGAGGTGCTGCCGTTGCTGCCAGAGGCCGATTCCAGCTTGGTTTGAACTTGCATTAGGAAATAGGAACTTGAACTTTTGGAGAGCTCAGGGCTTGCTCAGCAGTGGGTCCACTTGTTAGTCACCGTGCGACTGGGACAGCTCTTCTGGCAGGGGGGTTGTGAAACCACGGGATGAGTCCGTTCTTAACTGAGAAGCCTGACATGTGAAAAGTCCTACTAAAAATTCCCAAACCCCCTTGGCTGAAGCTTGATGACCAGCCCAGTAGCTGGAGGAGGACAGGCTTGTATAAGTTGCTAGTACACCATGAGATGCATTGAGTCAGGGTTTGTAAATCTAGTCCAGTTTTTGAAAAATTATATTCTGTTCTGTCTGTTCTGATACTGAGAGATTCAGAAGAGTTTAGTTCCTGCAGTTTGTGGCTGGCCTTCGCTGCAAAAATTGGTTCCAAGTGTTATATAAACATGGCACTTATTCCCCTTGCAACATAATGTTGTGCTTGCTCTTGTGCTGTGGAGTTAGGGGGTGGGGGGCAGCCCCCACGTTGAGCAGGACAAAAAAAAGCTTGTGGGTGCTTGCTCGAAGCTGCCAAGGGAGAGGCTGCAAGGCCCAGCCTGCAGCTGGTGTGGCTCTGGTCTGTGTGAGATAGAAGTGGATGATACAGCAAACTTTTTTTTTTTTTTTTTTTGTATCACTGAATCTCTAGCATCAGGTGACCCGATAGCAGCCTCAAATCACAGTGGGCTGCAGGTCATGATGGCATTAAAAGGAACCGATGGTTTTGCTGTAGCAGAGTGAGAGCTGAGGAGACAAGCTGAAAGCTTTGGAAGCTTCCCTGCAGAAGTAAGATGTGGTGGGATATGCAATAGCTGCTTCCTCTCCGAGGTCCTGTATAGCTGCAAAACAACATCACATGCCTTTCTGGGCAGGCTTGGTTGTCACTGGAGCTCTGCGTGACTATGGAGAACTGAAAGTAGGAGGTGTATGAGTGTAGCTACTGCATTCCCCTGTGCCTTCCCTTGCAGACTGATTTTTATGGATGCAATACTCTTGCCAGGATCCCCTCTCTCATGTTCCTTGAGCAACTGCTGTGTTTTACTCTATGCTTTCTCCAGCTAAACTAGTAAAGCCCTGATCAGACAGTGGAACGTAATTTCCACTCAGACTCCAAAGCTTATCATCCAAGAGCTTTCGGAAGAGCGACTGAAACTCATTAAGACGTAATTCCAGTAGATTTCCCCTCTGTAACTATATCTTGGCTTTCAAAAATCAAGCAGTTGCAGAACAGATGGGTGAGAACTCTTTGCATGCAGGATGCTGCCTGTGAGCTGGGCTTTTTACAGGGTTTAGGAAGTGATTATGGTCAGGAGTAATCCTCCGCAGGCTGCACGGAGCTGAGGGACGTGCTGAGGTTTGGCATGATCCAGTGTTTGACTTTGACAAGGGTCACGTTGTTGTAAACTCCACTGTCTGGGGTTACCCAGACCATGTTTTCTCACCTCGAAAGCGTAAGTTGATAATGTTTTAACAGAATAAAAAATGGCTTTTGAGCTGCGGCATCGTCTGGAGAGCAGAGGTCTTGGTTAAGCTTCTCCTTTCAGCCATGGTGCGTGTTGCTGAGGACTTGTGTGATTTGGTGGAAGGCAACAGTAGCCTCAGTGCTCCTGCTTTAGACAAACCAGGGAAAAATGTCTTTCTTTTTGTTGTTGTTTTCTCTGGATGGTGTGTTCACATCTGGTTTGACTAAACTCTTCCAGCTACTCTTCTTTCCCCATAAAGGTCTTGAATCCCTGGGAGGGTGCTTGCTGAACTGGCCCTCTGAGGTGAAGCTGAAGGCAGATGAACATCATGTACCAGTGCATCTAATAGAGCTTTGAGAAGCAGAGGATTATATGACGTTTCTCAATTCTGGATTCAGTTTTTCCATAGAGACACTTAAACGATTTTGGCTCAAATAGGGCTTTTATCTTGACAGAACTCAGCATGTTGTGGTTGCTTCTTGGCCAGGACTGGAGCTTGGTTGGGCACCTGACCTGCAGGCAAGAGTAACAGAGGAAACAAAGGTTTCCTCTTCTTGAAACTGGAGGAGGGGAAGGCTTGTGAGCATGTTCCTCCATCCTGGACAGGGGTCGCCCACCATCTGAGGTGGGTTTAAATGGCCTTCCTCTTCACCAGGCCAGTTCTCCCTCACAATGCTTGACTTTACCAGTGCAGTTAGCTGGGCTGACTTGATGGTGTAGCACCTAGCTGCTTTATAATTTCGAGATTTGCTATTTTCAACTTCAAATGCTTTTCAGATGCCTCCACATCACTAGTGTTTGAGGAAACTTGCTTGGGGATGCAGATAGGTTCTTGGTCATGATAGCTTTAGAGAAGCCTGCAACCAGGGGCCTTTTGGCTAGAAGGAGTACTTAAGTGTGTGGGTGTTTTTCTTCTGGATTTCCTGCAAATACTTTCTAGAAAATTGGCACTCTTCCACCTTGATAAAGCACCGTGGGCAGCTGGCACAGGTGTGTGCTGAGCTACACAGAGAGTGTCGCAGTTTTCTCTTTAAGATGGGGCAAAGCTGGTGTGGTGAGACATTGATCTTTTCCTGCATTTGGGTTGTCTGTGATAAAACGGAGCACAAATATACGTGTGTGACTTAACACATAGTTTTTTTTTCTAGGTGATCTTTCAGAAAAGAGAATGCTCAGAGAAGTGCTGAGTGACAATTTTCTTGGGTATGCTCAAAAAAAACACCAAACCCACCACAAGCTGTGCAGGATGAAATTATTCATTCTTTTTTTTCAGACTTGAAATTGCACCTCCAGAGCACAGACTATGGGAACTTCCTGGCCAACGAAGCCTCCCCACTCACCGTCTCCGTCATAGACGACAAGCTGAAGGAGAAGATGGTGGTAGAGTTCCGTCACATGAGGAACCATGCGTACGAGCCCCTGGCAAGTTTTCTGGACTTCATCACGTGAGTAGCAGCTGTTTGTGAACAGCACTTGAACCGTTGGTGTTCTTCAGATTTGAGGGCTCTCAGACCAGCTTTGTCTTTGTGACCATGTGTGTGACAGCCGTTGTCTGCTGGTTCTGATGCTCTGAGGATGATCAGCCTTTGTCAGAGCTGCTGTGATCCCATCCAGGGGCAGTCACAAACTAGCTTGGGGAGTTGGGCTGGCCGAAAATTGAACAACTTCTGGGATTAATCTTGTGATCTATTTTTCTCAGCAAGCTTGGTGGGATCCAGCGCTAGGGGGAGTGAGGGCTTAAAATGTGCAGCAGGGAAAGACAGGGCTGCAGCAGCCTCAGCATTTCTCTGTCAGTACTTGAAAAGACAGCGGGGTGTGTGCAATTCCACAGCAGGTTCAGCAGATGTGCAGTGTTTGAAACAGCACAGTGCTTTCACAGGTATCTTCACTTAGCAGTTTCACACAGCCTGCTGCTGCCCTGTGTTCTGCTTTTGTTATAATCACTACCAAAATGAAATTGCTAACCTTGGTGAGGTGCCAGTTTGCATCTGAAATGTGGAAGTAAAATTGCCTTTTCTCTTTTCCTTGACCTACAATGCTGTAAACTCTAGTTTTGGCTAGCAAACCACATAGCCAGTGGCCTTGTCTAACCAGTGAGGAGATATCTCATGGACAAAAGTGGATTTCTGTTTTGGTAGAGTGTTTTTCAACTTGCGTCTCTGAGAAGAAGAACATATTTTGCTCTCAAGTAGGATGGCTAATACATCAGCATTTATTTATTTGACACGGCGTGCTTGGGCTCATTGTAGGCACTCTGGCAAGTGATGTTTAATCGTGCGTTTTTGGCAGTGGTGTGTGTGTGTGTTATCTTGTTTACCACCTAGAGATTTTTTTGAATGATGCAGGCAGTTGTAGAAAGGCCATTGTGGTCATTTCAAACATTTTTAAATTTTGACGTATCTGTGGAGCTGCATATGCAAATATTGATTCAAGACCTATGTCTCAGCCACATTCCTTCCTGTTCTGTCCTTTCCATGTCTGGACAGTACCACTGTCTAATTTTTCTAACCCAGTGGCTTATGTCTATTATTTTCTAGGTCACTGTGCTAAAACTGCCTGTCTTTTAAGTGAATGAAGCAGTTTCTAGCTCATCATCCTAGCTGTATGGAGCGATCGCTTGGATTTTCTCAAACTTCAGATAACTTTCAAAACACCTCTTTGTCCACCTGGAATTCAGGGCAATGGTCTGGGCAGGACATGAGTATCTTGCAGACATTAAAAATTGATTGTTCCTTAACTGTCCCACTTTGAAAACCAGTGTGTGGAAAAGATAAAGGTCTCAGACCAGACCTGCGCTGATCACACGATGCATCACGTGGTCGGAAGGCTGCGAATGGCTGTGGAAATGCAGTTTTCTGTTACACCAGTCCTGTTAACCTTTATCCAGTGTCCACAGCCAGCTCAAGTTGTGCAGAAGACCTTAAACACCTCGTGTAATCTGGTAGGCCAGAATGACTTAACTTCAAAACTGGTGTTTTGCCCTCAACTTGATTTAACTTTGATCTTGTTCTGCTTCTGTCTCTCTGATTTTGATGAGTTCTCTATAGCAGAACGCAATTCTGCCTGGATGTCTCTTGCCTGCTGTGTAATCTCATCTTGAACGCATTCAGCACAGGATGTTTCTTCCCTGAGTCCTCTTCAGTCTCATCTCGTATTTTCCTTTTTACGCAGAAGATTTGCTTTAAATGCCACCGTCTGCAGTGCTGCCTAGAGGAAAGTAAAGGAGAGGGAGAAAAGCTGTTTTCCTACGTGAAACATCTCCACTCTCTTGAGGAGCCTTTTATGCAAGGAGTCAGAGTGTTCAGTTGTGTTTTGGCGTGGTTCTCCTGCACCACTGATGGAGAGGGCTCCTCTGGGTCTGCTGTCACCACACCAGTGAAGTATTGATGAAATAGAGAAGGTGTTGCCAGCTTCAGCTGATCCAAGGTGGTTGTTGCTATCAGTGTGTTAGATGCTCTAATAGCTTCTAATGACTCCACAGACAAGTTAAAACAGAAGAATGAGGACAGCAAGACACAAGGAGTTTGGAGAAAGTGTTGGTTTTGCCCGGTGGGTCTTAATACCTTCTGTTGATAGTCCTAATATATTTAGTGATGGGGCTAGTAGGAAAGAGGGTAGACTTGATGTGACTTTTTGAGCTGCCTTTCAGGTTGTGTTTTCTTCCTTGAAACTCCCGTGGATTGTAGGAGGTCTTGGTTGGGGGTAGGAGGCGGAAGTTTCAGGTATTACTGTCCTGCTTACAGTATGAAGTTTCCCAGATAGCTGGAGGGGAGAACAGCTCTTTTGGGAGGCTGGCAACGTGTACGTGGGCCGGTAACCTTGGGGTAACCGAGGCGTGTGCATGGACAGCGTCGTAGAGGTGTTCAGCCAGGGGATGTTGTGCCTGTGCATGCAGAGGGACTGTGTCATCCTGCCTACCTGGGTGACGCTGGAGCAAGCCTGTGTCACTTGATCTTCCACTCTGAGCACGCAGATCGGTGTAATGGGCTGATTTATCTCTGCTTTCTGAACACGACTATTTCCCACTCCTTTCTTTTAGGGTAGTTAATGAGCTTGAGCAGGAAATGGTAAAGACCGCTCCTGGTAGACAGCTGCAGGCAAGTGAGGCATCAGGTGGTCAGAAGAAGAAATTGTACTTGACTGAATGTGTCCATGTGCTGAACTTTATGGGCTGAATTGAAATTGGAAATGGTAGAAGGATATGGAAAGTTTTAGCAGGGCTGGTGTCTGCAGGAGAAAGGTATGAGTTCACTGGGACTCTGTTGAGAAATTTTGCAAGTTGAGTGGGTTTGTACAAGATGTATGGAAGGAGATGTTTTGCAGCATGTCCAGTTCAGCTCTGAAGCTCACTGCTGCTGGATGCCTTTGTATGTACTTAGATTTTTGGTTGTCTTAGAAATACTGGATAACCTCAAAGAAGATGGGCCCACTGAAGCCCTTTAAACACTTGGGTCCCATCTCACTGTGAGATGGCTGGACTGACTGTAGTCCTTGTCCCCTCTGCTCCAGAGCCTACCTGCTGAAAGCTACGCCCCCTGTCCCCGTGTGTAATTATACAGTGTCGTTTCTCTTACCTCTTCTAGGCAGCCCATGAACAAGGTGAGGCCACGGGAAGGAGAAGCAGCAACAGGGAGGGCGTGGGGGCCCTGGATGCGTTTCTGGTGTGCTCTCCTTGCCCACCTCGGGGAGATGAGGCAGCGCTGCCAGTGGCTCGTCGGAAGGTGGCACTCCAGCCCCGTGGCTGCCTGTCCCCAGGGACACACGGCGCTCTAGGGAAGGACGGTCACCTGTGGAGATGGGCAGGTGTTAACTTTGTCACCTGAGCTTAGGCAAAGCAACAGTGTTTAAAAGCACAACAACAAAACTGACCTAAGAACCCCAAAGAAAGGTTTTCATTCCCTATGTCACTTGCTGCCACTGCTTTTTGTCCTGTTGTGCTCCTCTCCTGGCACCACGTTGACTCTTTCCTGGCTCCAAGAACTCATCTGTGGCAAGCAGTGCATTGTTGGTACCAAAGTATTGAGGAAGTTGGCAGATTTCTCTTATGTATTCTCAGAGGTGGCTGTAGCTGGCAGTCTCTGCCACTGCGTATTGTGGCAAGGAAAAGCTCAACTCGTTTAGCCCACTTCAAACTCTCTAAAACACCTGCTAGCTCTGCATTTTGCCATCCTGCTCCTTGCTGGAAGACTCTTGGCGCTTCCCTGCATCTTTCAGCTGGCCCTGGGAGGTTCCGACTGACTGATAGGCACACGTTGGCTGTTAACATCTGCGCTCCAACACAAACAAGTGCCTCTCTGGCTGAGGGAATGCGGCGATGTTCCGTAGGGCAGCAACAAATAGGTATTAAGTGTACTTGAAACAGCAAAACCCACTTCCTGAATTCGACAAGCGCATATTGACTTGTGGGATGGAAGTGGGTTTTAGGTTCTTCTCGGTGATGTGCTGCCCTGCCTTTCTCTAAAGGCTTTTGTTCTTTGTGTTAGCCTGACACGGTGCCATGTCCTGTCTCTCCTTCCTTCCAGTGTTCCTGCAGATGGTTTAGATACGATTCTTTATCGTGGTGTCGTTCCTGACTCTAGCCTGGTCAGATTGTCAGCTTTAGTATTTTTCCAGGGAGGGGATGAAAAAAAATAAATTTTTATTTATTTGCCCTTGCTTCAGCACGGTCCCTTCCCTGCTCTGGAACGTCTGGTTTCTGCTGTGAAGGCTCTGGCAGCTCAGAGCCCTTTGAGTCCTTGTAGTGAGCAGGTGGGCAGAAAAAGGCTCGATCTTGCGTTCAGCTGGAGGAGCTGTTGGTCTCTGTGTGGGAACCAAGTCCACTCTAGGAGTGAGAATTGGGAGAGAGCTGGGTCTAAACGCACTTTTCAAATCCATGGCCAAGGCCGTCATCAGAGGACAGACTGTGTCGTCTCCTTGTCTTATCTTACCAGCCTGCTAGGGCTGGGAACCGGGTTCTTTGTTGCCCTGAGGATGCTGCTGGGAACTTGACTTTCGGTGTGTTTTTGTGGTCACAAGACGTTTTTTTGATGAGGCTGCATGTACCTTTTCCCCCTGCGCATGCCTCTTCTTAGCTGACACTTCCCTCTGTTACCTTCTCCTTGACCCAGTCCTGCTCTGCCTCTCCCCTGCACTGGATAGATCTAGTTTCTGCTGCACGACTTTGAGTTCAAACTTAATCTCGCAGCAGTGGTTTTTCTGGAGCCAAATAGTTTCAATTGCTACTTGAGCTGAAGAGCAATAATCCTTTTCTCTGAAGTAGGAAGCTGCCTGTCTTTATTCTAAGTATCGGAGTGTGCGTCCTGGCGTAGTGTCGGTTTGCAAAACACCACTGCATCCTTTTGAAGTCCTTTCATGCGGAAGAAAAACTCGGAATGTTACAAACACTTGCAGCCTAGTTGGGCGAATGCGACAATCCAAAGGGTCTTTCCTAATGCTGCTGTGGTTAAAGCTGCGCTGCGCCATTCCCAATTAGTTGTCGACTCCTTGGTGGCGGTGAGATTGGGAAGCAAAAATTATCATAGTGGCTGTGGAGATCCTGCAATAAAAAGTTTATGAGCCTTTTCTGGCAGTGACGGTTTTGGCAGAGGAGCGCAGGTTTGTGACAAACAGCTTCCCTGTTTGCAGGGAGTGCAAAGTTGAACTGATAAGCCAAGTTCTTGGAGGGATTATGCAACATTCAAAACAAGAGGGCATGTAACTAATGGTTCGGAAACGATTGGAGATTTGTGTCCTCTGGATGGTAATGTCAGAATTCCAGCCATTTTCCTGGGCACCGAAAGGACACGGATCTCTTACCAATTTTCCAGAACCAATGTCTATGAAGATGGACTGGGTTGCGTGCCTGAGTGGTGGCCGTGGAAGTCATCTTTCAAAATGGTGCGACTGTGCATGCCCTCATCAGAAAGGGATTTCACCGTGTGCTGCGTGGACGGGATGCTTTTTCCCCAAACCACTAGTGCCTGGAAAACACTTTGTTTGGACCAGCATTACTGATGAGTGCTGTTCTTCACTTGGAAAGTGAAGATCAATTCTGTGTGCTAATTTGAAGTCTAGCAAATATTTAAGTGTTGTGGAAGTACCACGATATTTAGAGGCTGAGCTAAATCTTGTGTCTACCCTGTACCATTTACTGTGTGTCAAGTGGGATGATGATTTTTCTTCTGCTGGCAGCAGGTCTGTATGCACAGCAACTTTTTGCATGTTAGTTAGGTCCATTCACTGGTAAAGGCTTTTAGGCCATTAAACTCATTCAGCTTTCTTAGCTACTAGAGGCAGTTTTGGGGATAATGTGAGATTACACAGTGCAGCCTTTCTTCTTATGTTACATCCTTGAAATGTTTTTTTTGTCTGGTTTGGGTTTTTTTGTTTGTTGTTTTGGTGCTTTACATGTAAGGAAGGTAAGAAAACAGTTTATGCAAGTTTGGCTTTTGCAGCTGGTCTGTGTGAAAGCAGCATGATTAGATGTTTCTGGTCAATATTTAAAACATAATTAGTGCTCAAGTCTGCTCAGCGCAGAGTGCCAAGGCTCAGCCTTGTGTATCAGTGTAGTTTCTCAAGCTTTGAGTTTAGGCAACCAGAGATTTTTACACGAAGCTGCAAGGTGTTCAAAACATTCTTCCGTATTTCCAGGGGTTTATACACATTTAGGGCACAATGTCATGTTCATAAAGCCTCAAAATTAAAAAGGTCTTAATCTAGCTTTTTTTTTTTTTTCTTGTGAGCTTTTAATGCAGCTCACTCTGTATAACTGCTTATAAGTTACCGGATGATACCATTGGAAAGCTGAGGTCACTATCCCAAGAGACCTGAACTCTTCCAGAAGATGGTAAAAATCACGTGGAGACGCAGCTAAATATAGATTAATGCTGAGAACATTCCTGGATCCTTGGATTTGAAAGGCTGCCCCAGCCTCCGTAGTGCTATGAAATGGTCTCGTTGATCTAAGTTTAGCAGGGCACCCACTCACTGGCTGAGCGCCCTTGGTTTGTGGTGGCAACCATGAAGTTCTCAGCTTTCTCTTTGGGCAGGTTCACGAACCTACCACTTAGGTGAGGGTTTTATTGGTGTGACTCTAGGAAAGGCAGCGTGCAAAGACAGGAAGAGATCAGTGTGCTTTGGGCGGAGACCATCGCAGACTGCAATCTGCTCTTGCTGTTCCCCGGGCTGCCTGAGCTTCAGCTGCACAGGAGGAGTAGAACTGCTCCTGGCCAGAAGCTGCTCGTCTGACTTGGGTCTAGTCTGAGCTCAAAAACCAGTTTAAGGGTTTGATTCTGTTCATCCACTGTCTGTTACGCAAACAAGCTGCAGTGAGGCACTGGGCTCTTCCTGATGTGCAACATCCCTCTCCTTTCCAGTTCGGGACGGCTGTACATTATATTTACTAGTGATTTTAAAACAATGCTCCAGATACAAGCATCTCAGCTGCCGGTACTATTCTTAGTGTCAGCTTTTCTGTGCTTTGAAGTCGGTACATTGCTCTCTCCCGTTTGGAGCTGGAGAGAGGTGTGACAAGTGGCTCTGTGCTACCAGCACCTTTGCTCAGGTCTCGAACCCAGTGAGATATAGAGATGGATATGTGTACTTACACACAAATCCAAGGAAGCAGTGGTACAACCAGCCTGAAACTTTTCCCTTAGGTTACTTTTTTCCAGGCCACCCAGCCCCTGAGTGCATGACCTGGATGAGCTGCAAGAGGTGAGGAACTAGATGTTAAAATGACTATAGTCAAAACAACTTCATCGTCATTTAAAGCTGTCTATGGAAATCATGCTGAGTTCAGAGCACTGCTCTCATCCCGCTGGAGATTTCCCTTTTTTCATCCCAAAATAAACACAGTAATCTGAGTAACTGCCCGGTGCAATCACACAGTGACTTTTGCCTCGCTAGTGTTAGTCTACGTTGAACTCTGATGCTGGTTTTGGAAAGCGTTAAAGTCGCAGGAGCAATGCAATACCTTAACCCATCGCAGCAAAACCCCCGAGCCGCAGCCTGGTTCTTCCCTGCTGTGCACTCGTGCATCGGCCTTCTGCTTTCTGCCTTGGCTGTGACCCCTTGTGAAGCCACAGTTGGGTCAGGCTTTCGGAGGATTCGTGAGAAACGCAGGTCATGCAGTGTTCTGTCATTAGTCACACTTTTGTGACCACTTGCGGTATTGTTTGTGGTCTCTTTAGTATCCTGGAGCAGAAAGCAATAAAAAACCCAACCTATCTGCTATAGGACAATGACTCTTTGATTAGTAAGTGCAGGAGGGAGAAGCCCTAACTGTCTCTGGGGCTGTGCCTGAGTGCCCTCAGGCCAAGTTGTAAACACCCCATGTGATGAGCTCTCATGCATTTTATGTGCTCGCCTGCTAAAAAAGCCTTTCCTGATATTCAGCGGACCATTGTGATCTTTCTTGCATGTCTTGTTTACCTGTGGCTGTACTTAAGCAACTCCAAAAGGAGGAAGACAAACATTGTCCAAGTACCTGTATGTAGATTTTGCACGTGTACTCTCCTCCTTGATTCTGCTTGATAGCTCTCCATGCGTGACTACCCCAGAAGTTAGCTTCTGGGGCCTGGCTCTCCTCTGTTTTCTCAAAGGGGTCTCTACCATGCCTGTCCATACCTCCCAAAACCAGTGGTGAGAATAATCTCTCTGACCTGGAGGAACATTTCCCCCAACAGACACTATGTGAGCATCACCCAGTGCATATTGTGCTGAACTGGGTGTTGCTGGAGGATAGAAGATACTGGCCCCGATTGTCTTGGACTTCAGGAAGCTGTAAGCTGTCTCTTTTCCTGCTGTGGACGATATTTCTATGCTTGCTGAGTCTTTCCTGTCCTTTAGTAAGAAATTCTACTCTTCTGTGAGACCCTACTGATGTTTCTTAGTATCAGCTACAATGGTATTTCTAAGAACGTGAATTTCTGGAATACACCACACCTCGGTTCAGTGGGTGACAGGAAGAGCGAGGTAGGGTGTAACTGTGCACATGAAACTCTGGCTGAACATCCACTCTTTGGGTCCAACTCCCTGTGTGGGCAGAGAGCAGCTCAAAGCAGGAGCTCTTGTCCAAGAGAGTTTTACCGTGGTCTTTGAGTAGGAGAGTCTGGCTTGAGTTAAAGTGCCATTTTACCACTTTAGTTAAAGACCTGCCACCTCATGTCAGTGGCTGGAGCTTACCTAGAGCCTCTGTGTAGTGCTTTCTCCCCTGAACTCCAGGTGCTCCCAGAGGCTCATCCTCACCACGGACCTTGTTGGTCCTTCTGCCTGGCTCTAGTCTCCCATCAGACTGTCCTATGCCTTAATCTCTTTTCCATACCAAGTGGGCTGCAGCAAGACTTCATGGTGTTGCAAGTGACCAACTACTCCTGTTTTCCAATGTGTCCTGTAGTCTGGTCCTCTTATTAACTGCACTGAGAGCTAATGAAGGTTAAAATGTTCTTGGAGGGGTCTGAGCTTGCTTTAAGCACAAAAGCTGAAACATTTGAAGCTGGTCAGAACCTACTAGGTGACAAGGAGGGTGATGACAAAAGCCAGGTGGAGGTTCCTAGGAAAACTGCCGCCAGTGGAATAAATCTAACCCTTTGGGCCTGGGAGGAAATGTCAGCGTAGCCAGGACCTCTGCTCTGGTCATAGTTCAGCTGTGCTAAAGGAGGCAGATGCGTTCTTGTTGGGACCTGGCACAGGAGAGAAAGCATTGTCTGCTCCACAGATGAGAAGAGGCTTTTCCAGCTGCCCTGGCACTGGAAGACTTGCCTCTTAGTCACAATTGACTAAGCTGTGACTGTTTTTACTGGGGTGAAGCAGGCACTGAATGTGCATAAGCGTGGTTTGGGCTCTCTTGAAGGAAATGAGGACTGTTGGGAAGGATTGGGTCGTGGTGCTGGTGTCTGCTTGGCCTCAGCAGGCTGAAGACCTTTGTCCTGCTGTGGCTCTCCTGTTATCATAAGGGTTTGAAATGCTGTCGCAGTGGAAATTTGAATGAGGAATGTCCCCTCTATCTTGCACATGGTAACTCCCCCTCCTGCAGGGATGAATCCTTTTCTGACAGCATGATTTAAGTAGTCTCGATAGGTGAAGTATTCTTTCAGACAATCGGTGCTGGGCCTCCTTAGAGGCATTGGCATTTGGACTGTGTGTTTCCCCAGAAACAAGCAAGTTAGGGGGTATAAATAGGTCATAGGTCGAAAGAGGTCCTCCTGCCCCTCTACTCTGCCCTGGTGAGGCCGCATCTGGAATATTGTGTCCAGTCCTGAGCCCCTCAGTTCAAGAAGGACAGGGAACTGCTGGAGAGAGTCCAGCGCAGCCACAGGGATGATGGAGGGAGTGGAACATCTCCCTGGTGAGGAAAGGCTGAAGGAGCTGGGGCTCTTTAGCTTGGAGAAGAGGAGGCTGAGGGGTGACCTCATGTATGTTGATAAATATGTCAAGGGGGAGTGTCAGGAGGACAGAGCCAGGCTCTTTTCAGCGGCGTCCATTGACAGGACAAGGGGCAGTGGGTGCAAGCTGGAACACAGGAGGGTCCATAAAAATATGAGAAAAAACTTTTTCACTGTGAGGGTGACAGAGCACTGGAACAGGCTGCCCAGGGAGGTTGTGGAGTCTCTGTCTTTGGAGACATTCAAAACCCACCTGGACGTGTTCCTGTGCGCTCTACTGTAGGTGATCCTGCTCTGGCAGGGGGGTTGGACTAGATGATCTTTGAGGTCCCTTCCAACCTCTAACATTCTGTGAAATAAAATGGGGGAGATCCATGCTTTGCACTCTGGCAACGGAAGCCCAATGTGTTGTCTTTTTTGCGACCATCAGTCTGAAAGCAGGAGCTTTTCATGTTTGAAAATGAACAGACGTGGGCTGCTCTCCCCAAACCTGGCTGTGGCTTTCACACTGAGCTGGACTGGGACGGTATGGGTGAGCTCCATGCAACTCCAGTAAGCCACGAACTAAGCTGCTCTCAAGACCTGTGAACAGAAAAAGCTCCAGGCGCTTTTCCTCAGTTCCTCTTGTACCGTTGACTTTGGCCAGGCTCCTTGCAAGTTGCAAATATCTTGCAGAGAGCAAGATATCTTGCAGAGAGCAGGGAGTAGGAGAGGTGTGCTAGTGTGCTGTGCAATAGCCATACGTCCCAGCCCCATTCCTTCGTTGTAGGCTGAGTTGAAGCAACTAATTTGGTCTGGCCCCATGCTGTTGCCTTGCTTTGGTGAGGCTAATCCCATGTATGGTCTTTCCTGAAAGCTACTTGAATGTTTGAGGGCAGATGGTGGAGCTGGGAAACACTCCTTCAGCTGGCACACCTCACAGAGATGCATCTGGGTTACAGTGCAGATGCTTGTATTTACCAGGAACCAACTGCTTGCTGCAAGAGACTTACCCTCAGTTCTCATAAACAGGCTCTTCTTGCTGTCCTGGTGATTGCAATCATCTCCATGGTGAGAATTGCACAAACAGAAGGGACGATAACGACCTTGTGGATTAAAGGGCAAAAGGAGGTTTGCTAGTACGCGAGGCTTGTGTTGATTGCCCCGGTTCTAGATGGAATGTCCCTGGAAAGGGAGGCTGCAGATGCAGAGGGGCTCTCTTGAAAAAATAGGAGGGCCATGAGGTGCACTACCCAGCCCTGCAGCACAGAGCAGGAGGAACTAAGGTGTGGATTTGTTCGTGGATGTGCCCTTTGAGCATATTTGAGAGAGCACTAAGCCCATCTAATAAAAACTGCCGAAATCTGCCTTTAACTGGCTTTGCTTTGCCCTGCCTTTGATGTGGTTCAAAGAGAAACAGGGCTGCACTGTGTCCTCGTTGTTAGCTCGGAAACATAAAGACCGGCAGCATCCCAACCAGTCTGACAAATGTGTGTGGAGCTTTGCCCTTCCTGGCCAGTCCCCACGTGCTGGCCCCAAGTTCTCTTTCTTCAGTACTCAAGTACACGTGGGAGGCCTCTACCTCAACAGAGCTCCAACTCCAGACATGCACAGCTCCATTCGAGTTCAGGCCTGATCTCATTTGGCAGGAGCTGCTCCAAACCAAGGAGCTTCTTCAGGTCTTTTCTGTTGTTTAATTTTGTAGAGTTAGAACTCAAGCAGTGAAAGCAAGGGTGTGTAAAATCCCAAATGTCCTGCCCTTCCAGCATCTGTGCCCCTTCCCTGTGCTGCTGAGGAACATTTGCAGAGGGGTGTTAGAATCATAGAATCATGGATTGTGTTGGATTGAAATGGACCTTTAGCGGTCGTCTAGTCCGACCCCTGCAGTGAGCAGGGACACCTTTAACTGGATGAGGTTGCTCAGAGCCCCATCAAGCCTGACCTTGAATGTCTCTTCTGCCACCTCTCTGGGCAACTAGTGCCAAGGTTTCACCACACTCATGGTAAAAAATTTCTTCCTTCTATCCAGTCTAAATCTCCCCTCTTTAGTTGAGAACAATTACCCCTTGTCCTGTTGCAACAGGCCTTTCTGAAAAGATTGCCTTCGTCTTCCGTATAGCTTCCTGTGAAGTACTGGCAGGTGTCCCTGGAGTCTTCTCTTCTTCAGGCTGAACAGCCCAAACTCTCTCAGCCTGTCTTGGTAGAAGAGGTGCTTCAGCCCTCTGATCATTTTTGTGGCTTCCTCTGGACCTGCTCCAACAGGTCCATGTCCTTCTTGTGTTGAGGGCTCCAGAGCTGGACACAGAACTGCAGGTGAGGTTTCACCAGAGCAGAGGGGCAGGATCACCTCTCAGTCTTCTGGCCACGCTGCTTTTTACGCAGCCCAGGATGTAACTGGCCATCTGGGTTGTGAATGTGCATTGGTGGCTCATAGAATACTAGAATGGCCCAGGTTGGAAGGGACCTTAGAGATCATCTAATCCAACCTCCCCTCACGGGCAGGGATGCCTCTCTACTAGATCAGGCTACTCAAGGTTCTGTCCAACCTGGCCTTGAACACCTCCAGGGAGGGAGCAGCCACAACATCTCTGGGTAATTTATTGCAAAGTCTTGCCACCCTCATACTGAAGAATTTCTTCCCAAGTTCTAATCTAAATCTATTCTCCTTCAACTTAAACCCATTTCCCCTTGTCCTATCAGTGGACACTCTTGTAAATAGTCTCTTCAGCCTTCCTGTAGGTTCCCTTCAGGTATTGGAAGGCAGCTCTTAGGTCCCCCCGAAGTCTTCTCTTTTCAAGACTGAACAATCCCAGCTTCCGCAGCCTGTCCTCGTAGCAAAGGTGCTCCAACCTCTGGATCATCTTTGTGGCCTCCTCTGAACGTGCTCCAACAGATCTATGTCCCTCTTATGGTGGGGACACCAGAACTGGATGCAGTATTCGAGGTGGGGTCTCACAAGAGCAGAGTAAAGGAAGAGAATCCCCTCTCTTGCCCTGCTGGCTACGCTTCTCCTGATACACCCCAGGATGCGGTCGGCCTTCTGGGCTGCATGAGCACCCTGCCGGCTCATGTTGAGCTTCTCGTCTGTCAACACCCCCAAATCCTTCTCTTCAGGGCTACTCTCAACTCACTCTTTGCCCAGTTTGTATTTGTGCCTGGGATTGGCCTGACCCAGGTGAAGTACCTTGCACTTAGACTTGTTGAAGCTCCTGCAGTTTGCACTGGCCCATTCCTCAAGCCTGTCAAGGTCCCTCTGGACGGCATCTCTTCCCTCAAGTGAGTCCACGGCACCACACAGCTTGGTGTCGTCGGCAAACTTGCTGAGGGTGCACTCGATGCCGCCGTCCATGTCGCTGACAAAGATGTTGAACAGCGCTGGACCCAGCACAGAGCCCTGAGGAACACTGCTTGTCACTGGGCTCCATGTGGACATGGAGCCATTGACCACAACTCTTGGAGTGCGACCATCCAGCCAGTTCTTTATCCACTGAGTGGTCCGTCTGTCAAATCCGTGTCTCTCCATTTTGGAGGCGAGGATGTCATGTGGGACAGTGTCAAACACCTTGCACAAGTCCAGGAAAATGACATCCGTTGCTTTTCCCGTGTCGACCCAGCGCTGTAGCTTTATCGTAGAAGGCTACTAAATGTCCAGCTCTTCATCCACCAGTACCCTCAAGTCCTTTTTTCACCTCATCCCCCAGCCTTGATGCACGTGCAGGACCTAGCACTTGGCCTTTTTGAACCTTGCAAAGTTCACAGAGGCCCACTTCTCCAGCTTGTCCAGGTCCCTCTGCATGACATGCCATCCCTCTGGCATATGACCTCACCACTCAGCTTGGTGTTGTCTGCAAACTTGCTGAGGGCGCACTTGATTTTCTGCTGACTGAAAAACCTCCCGCAAACCAAGCCTTATCTCGGTTAACATTTTTCAGATTCTCAGCTTGGTTGGCTTATGGCTCAGCTGGTGGTGAAGGTGTCTAAGAGCACCATTCCTTGCTGGGGACACCTTTCCTTTCAGCTCCTTGTATTTACATGATGCTTGATCCCTTGCTTCAACCTTCTACTTGGAGAAGGCCACCAGCCTTTCTTGTATTCCTGGTCTTCAGACCAGCTGTCTCTCCTTTTTCTAGCTGGACTGGGAGAACTGGGAGGTGATCTTTCCCTCTACTTGGCACTGGTCGAGGCCTCACTTGAACAGAGTGCTGTGCCTGCTTTTGGGCTTCTCAGTGCTGGAGAAACATGGACATATTGGAGAGAAGGGCCACAGAGGGCTTGTGTTGGTGAAACTTGTGCCAAGCTCTGTCGTTCCAGATAGAACGTCCCATTTCTGTAGTGCCTATTTGGTTAGGGATGTCACAATGTGGGCTAATGCAGAGAAATTTGTAGCTTTTTATGGTAAAGGTGTGGAAAAGCCTTCCATGTAGTTTCATAAGGGTGCAAATGAAGGTTGTGCCTGTTGTTTTTGGAAGGGAGTGGGGCTGAGGGTGTGGGGGAGCTGGAGCCAGGCTCCTCTTGGAAGAGTGTGTGGGGTTAGGAAGAGAGACAGTAGACGAATGGCCACGAGGGAAATCCTGATTAGCTGTTAGGAAAAGACTTTTCATTGTGAGTGTGGTCAGACACTGAAGCAGAGCCCCAGGGAGGCTGTGAGATATAAATCCTTGCAATTAATTTAAAGCTCAGCTGGACAAAGCCCCAAGCAGCTGGAGCTGGCCACGTTTGGAGCGGAACATTGTGCCAGAGACTTCCAGAAGTCCCTTCCAATCTAACATTTTTCAGTGGTGGGTAGGAGATGCCCAGATAATGTGCTTTGGCTGTAGCATAAACCACAGCCCAGGGCTGTGCTTGACTCCCTTTTTCTAAGCTGGTGTGACAATGAGACAGGAAGGAGGTACATTCCGAGTTCTCTGTGGGAAGGGTGGATCTTTCTGGAGACGTTCACAGGGACTGAAGACTAACATGCCCATCTGGTGCCAGATGGTTGTTTTTGGATTACTTGCATTCGTATTGTGACAAGATTCCTCTTGCTTTTCTCCAGGTACAGCTACATGATTGACAATGTCATTCTGCTGATCACTGGGACTCTGCACCAGCGTTCCATCTCTGAACTGGTGCCCAAGTGCCATCCTCTGGGAAGTTTCGAGCAGATGGAAGCTGTGAACATTGCTCAGACGCCTGCGGAGCTCTACAATGCAATCTTGGTGGACACTCCCCTGGGTGAGTGGAGCCTTTCAAAATACCTCTCAGCTGCTTGTGAAGCAGATGTCCCTTTCTTCCCCAGCCTAACTAGATCCAGCTGAGCCTAAATTGTGCTTCAGGATCTGTTAGATATGTCCATTTACCAGCTCTTCTGGGAGTCCTCACCTGAAATTAGGGAGGAGAGAATTTGAGAGGCCATAGACAATGTGGTCTTTTTGATAATTGTGGTTGGGCTTCCTTAGTGAAGAGCTGTTGAGCCTTTGGCCGCAATGAGTCACTTCATTTGCAGCACTTCTACTTGGACTGATAAAATTAACTCTAGATCAAGGAAAGCTCATTATATAGAAAAAAAAACCCCAAACAACAACCTAACATCAAAACAGCACCAAACCAAACAACGACAACAAAACCCAGAAATCTCCAAAAGCCTTTTTAAGTTCTGGTGTTTTAAGTTACACCTGTACTGGGGTGTACTGTCTTAGGGCTACAGGCCTTGACTAGGAAGCACATAACACTGAAACCATGTGTCTTATGAACAGCTAGTCAGACAGATATGCTCTTTAAAGATAAAAGGTGTAGGAAGTCGTTCTGGAGAAAATACGGAAGTCTTTTTGCAATATGGGGAGAGGTAGTCACAGGAGATTTGCTAGTTTAGCCTTTGTGGGCAAAAACATCCTGAGGTATGCCTGAGTCAGTGGTTAATCATTCTTTTGAGGTTGCTAGAAAGAGTGAAATGCTCTAAATAGTCGTATTGGTTTTGATAGAAATAGTTGGGTTTGGAGCTGAAAGTGCTTTTGCAAATGCTCTGTGTGACAATGGGGTGCATGAAGTAGTTGTCAAGGAAAAATGACTGCGTAGATAAGAGCCCAGTAAAGGAGGAAAAGCGTGTCTCAAGATCTGGGTTGCAAGGTAGGGCAACGACGCAGCAGGGCTGTGCATGCAGCTGAGATGAGCCTGCTGTAAGGATGATGTGTGGGAAGGAAATCCTCCTCAAGAGTAAGTGGGAACCTTTCCATTTGGGGCATGAGGTAGAACAGAGTATTTTAAAGAGATTAGCTCTCAGAGACCTTGAAGCTTCCAGCTGTGTGTGAAATGATAACGCCCCGTTACACCGGTGAGGTGGTCCTGGTGAGCGTGGTTGCATTTGAGAGTCTTTGCCTCTTGTGTTTGTGTATTTTTATGCGAGTCAGCTCTGTCTGCTTCTGCCCTGGCTAGGCTGACTTCTTCATCTCTTTGCCCTGGCCATGCCCTTGAGGCTGTGTACCATCTAGGGTGGCATTTCTTCAGCGGGAGAACGTGGGGAGTAGCTGTGTTGCCTAAACAAGCAGGCACGCAGGCTCCAGTTGTTTAACTTGCGCTCTTTCCAGTGACCACACACAAAGAAACAGCAGCTCTATCTCCGAAAAGTACTCGAATAGCTACGTGGCTTGGTAGGAATGCCTAACCCCAAATGGCTTTCATAGGTTAGCAGGGCAAAATAAGACTTGCTGTTAGCCTAATTTGGGATATTGAAGGGCCAAGAACTGAAATAGCTGTGTTCTCATTCCGTAGCTACTCTGAAGTAGCCACTGCTTAGCTAGCTGGGCTAGCCAGCGAGTCCTGCAGTGAAAACCAGTCCTGCCACACTCTATTTTCATTTTTGCCAATTGTAGGGAGCAGGGTTCCTCCAACTACGTGGCGTTGGTCTCTGATGCTGTTGCAGAGAAACCTTGCAGTGGGGTTTAAGCCCTCTTCAGGGCTCTTTAGGTCCACGATGTGGCTGCTGTCTGTGCCAGGGAGCTCGTGCTGTGAAAACAGTGCGTGCGCACGGCGTGAGCCTACATAGAATCATAGATTCATAGAATGTTAGGGATTGGAAGGGACCTCGAAAGATCATCAAGTCCAATCCCCCTGCCAGAGCAGGAATGCCTAGATTATGCTACACAGGAACGTGTCCAGGCAGGTCTTGAATGTCTCCAGAGAAGGAGACTCCACAGCCTCTCTGGGCAGCCCGTTCCAGTGTTCCGTCACCCTCACTGAGAAGAAGTTTCGTCTCGAGTTTAAGCGGAACCTCTTATGTTCCAGTTTCAGCCCATTACCCCTTGTCCTATCATTGGTTGTCACTGAGAAGAGCCTGGCTCCATCCTCGTGACACTCACCCTTGATATATTTGTAAACATTAATGAGGTCACCCCTCAGTCTCCTCTTCTCCAAACTAATGAGCCCCAGCTCCCTCAGTCTTTTCTCATAAGGGAGATGCTCCGCTCCCTTAATCATCCTAGTTGCCCTGTGCTGGACTCTCTCCAGCAGTTCCCTGTCTTTCTTAAACTGAGGGGCCCAGAACTGGACACAGTATTCCAGATGGGGTCTCACCAGGGCAGAGTAGAGGGGAAGGAGAACCTCTCTTGACCTACTAACCACCCCCCTTCTAATACACCCCAGGATGCCATTGGCCTTCCTGGCCACAAGGGCACAGTGCTGGCTCATGGTCATCCTGCTGTCCACCAAGACTCCCAGGTCCCTTTCCCCTACGCTGCTCTCTAATAAGTCATTCCCCAACTTATACTGGAACCTGGGGTTGTTCCTACCCAGATGCAAGACCCTACATTTACCCTTGTTGTATTTCATTAAATTTTTCCCCGCCCAACGCTCCAGCCTGTCCAGGTCTCGCTGGATGGCAGCACAGCCTTCTGGTGTGTCAGCCACTCCTCCCAGCTTGGTGTCATCAGCAAATTTGCTGATAGTACTCTCTAGCCCCTCATCCAAGTCATCGATGAATATATTGAATAATACTGGTCCCAGTACCAACCCTTGAGGGACTCCACTGGATACAGGTCTCCAACCAGACTCCACCCCATTGACCACAACTCTTTGGCTTCTTCCCCTTAGCCAGTTCACAGTCCACCTCACTACCCGAGAGTCTAGACCACACTTCCTCAGTTTAGCAGCAAGGATGCTGTGGGAGACTGTGTCAAATGCTTTACTGAAGTCAAGGTAGACCACATCCACCGCTCGACCATCATCTGTCCACCTTGTTATATCCTCGTAAAAGGCTATGAGGTTAGTCAAGCACGACTTCCCCTTGGTGAAGCCATGTCGACTGTCTCTAGTGACCCTCTTATCCTTTATATGCCTTGAGATGGCACCAAGGATAAGTCGTTCCATCACTTTCCCAGGGATGGAGGTGAGGCTGACCGGTCTATAGTTACCCGGGTCCTCCTTCTTACCCTTTTTGAAGACCGGAGTGACATTTGCTTCCCTCCAATCCTCAGGCACCTCTCCCGTCTCCCAAGACTTGGCAAAGATGATGGAGAGTGGTCTAGCAATGACATCAGCCATCTCCCTCAGCACCTGTGGATGCATCCCGTCTGGACCCATGGATTTATGGATGTCCAGATTGCTTAATTGGTCCCTAACCCAGTCCTCATCGACTAAAGCATACTCCTCCACTGCCCTGACTTCCTCTGGGGCCTCAGGGGAACGAGGCTCCTCAGGACAGCTTCCGGCAGAGTAGACAGAGACAAAGAAGGCATTCAGTAACTCTACCTTCTCTGTATCTTCTGTCACCAAGGCACCCACCTCATTCATCAGTGGGCCTACATTGCCTGTGGTGTTAGTTTTATCTGCCACGTATTTGAAAAAGCTCTTCCTGTTGTCCTTGACCCCTCTCGCCAGGTTCAATTCTAGGGAGGCCTTTGCTTTCCTAGTTGCCTCCCTACATCCTCGGACAACAGCCTTATATTCTTCCCAAGTGGCCAGCCCTGCCTTCCAAGATCTGTAAATTCTCCTCTTGCCCTTGAGCTTACCCAGCAGATCCCTGTTTAGCCACGCAGGTCTCCTGGCTCCCTTCCTTGACTTCCTACGTGTTGGGATGCTCTGATCTTGAGCACAGTAGAAGCAGTCCCTGAACGCTAACCAACTATCTTGGGTAGCTGGTTTGTCACCCAAGGCAGAGCGTTGGTCACTTCTCAGCTGGGACTGAGTAAGCTGAGGAAGATCGTATTTCCTCAGTTGCTGAGTGAGAGCTGAAGTCATAAAGGCCCTGTCAATGGGTTTTATTGTGCTCTTGCTAATAAGTGAGTGGTACGACAGCCTTCTGTTACACTAGATGTACAATATTTATCTTTCTCTGCAGCTTGCAGTACTCCGGGTTAGATCTGAAATCTGTGTTCTTCAGGTGGCAGCAGCTACTATGACTCCCTCTCAAAGATTCTCTGGCAAAGTATGTAGGGCTGAGCATCCTACCCAAAACCCACTAGTTCATCCTGTCTTCAATCACTTACCTCCAGCTAGAGAAATAAAAGTCATTGGAAGAAGCAGAAAATGAGACTGATAGTTCTGACCAGGGGAAACAGCTGCTGACTCCCACCATGGAGTGTCACAGGCATCCTCGTGTCTCTGTAATCCAGCTGACATATTGGAGAGGAAGGGAGAAGCTCGAGATTCCTCAGGACTCGGAGATGCTTTAAGCGCTGCTGCGGTGCTGTAGCAGGCATTTCAGAAGCTGTCTTGTCACCTCAGAGTGCCTGCATCTGGGAACAGTTTGGCTTTTGCTTATTTTTAAGTACAGGCTGCTCTGGCACTGACGCTGGGGGCTAGAGCTGGGAATTTCTGCTGAGAATAGGCTGTTAACCAAACCGTAGGACTAAGGAGTGAAGAAAGACTTTTTCATGTGAGAGCCCCATAAATGATTGTGGACTGGGGAACCGTGGTGGAGCCTGAGGTTTTGAGTCATGGCAATTTGGTGGCTGCTGAAGATAAGGGTCAGGCCTAGGAGGGACAAACTCTACACAGGGTGTGCCTGGTATTGTTGAGGACTCTGGAAAGTGGTGAGAACGGGTCTGGTTAGGACAATGCTAACTCTGTCTCTCACTCTGTTTCAGCTGCTTTCTTCCAAGACTGCATATCTGAACAGGACCTGGATGAAATGAATATAGAAATAATTCGAAACACGCTGTATAAGGTAACTGAGTCTCTGGGAAAGGATAGAAATGTTAACTTCGCTCTTTATTCCTAGTGTGACTTCAGCACTTCTCTGGGTCAGGAGCTCCAACCTTGCCTCAACCAAAGATGAGAGGGTATTTTGGTTTCCCTCTTTCTTTCCTGGAGTGGTAGGTAGAGTAAACATGACCAAGAACTAGTTGCACCCGTTGGAAAGAGAAGACAGTGCCCTTGGAGAGGCCTGACATCCAATCACCCGGCTCTGCAGAGTCAGGGTGCCAGAACTAGGCAGTGGGGTGTTCTTTGGAGCTGTCAAGAATATGTCCAAGAGATTTAGAAGAGGTTATGGCTTTGAAATAAGTTTCCTCAGACCCCAGGCAGGCAGGAGAAGGCTGCTTCTCAGCCGCGTGGGTTCAGATGTACAGTTAACTCCGTTCAAAGTGCTAAAGTGGCTAGATCTTAAACTTGGTTGAAGGACTTCCATGGACTTGGCTCTTGGAGCTCTTTCTGAAGAGCCTTGAACTGTCTGCTCAAGCCTTCAGAGGCTGTAGTTGGAGTTAGACTCTCTTGGTAGTGGGCTGAAGGAGTCTTGCAGGCAGGGGAAAGGGTTGGCACAGGGATGTGGAGGAACTAAGGACCTCCTTGCCCTGAGTCTGCACGGGAGTTTCTGTCTCCTCTGCGGGCCCCATCTGGTTTTAGCTGGCGGTATCAAGGCACGTGTTTTATGTGCAGGCTGTGGCTATCGCTCCATCTGGACTCTCTGGATTAAGGGTGGGATGCAGATCGTATCTACCAACCTTGTTTTGCCTGGTTGCAGCCAGCTTGCAAAGTCAGGGTGACCTCTGCTTCCCAAGGAAGCCGTGGCCTGCGTGGAGAGGCAGAGAACAGGTCAGGCGTGAAGGGAAGAAGGCGAAGGGAGGGGAGAAGGGCCTCTGGCATGTGCTGGTAACGGGGGAAGGTATGGCTGCCTGCATAAACACCTGCACCCTCACAAGGTGCAGACCTCCATGGGGAGACAAGGCAGGGAGCAGAGTGTGGGAGGTTTGTCCTGTCCTTTCCCATCTCCTTGTTGAGGCCTGATACTGTTGCCGCTTTGCATTGTGCTCTTGCTAAAAATCGAAGTGTAGATGCTTGGTACCCCTTGGTGCGTGCTGAGGCTGGTTCTTGTTAAAGAGCAGCCCCCGGGGAACGTAGAGGCTCTGTCCGTAACAAATCACGAGGACGTGAGGGTGGAGAAGGTAATGGCCACTTACAGACTCTCGCTTGAAGCCGCCTCTCTCCCCAGGGACTGGAAAATGTGTAATCTAATGCAAATGGTCTTCACGGGCAAATGAAGGAAATGGAATCGGGTTGGAAATCTGCACAGAGCCGCTCCGAGGAGCGCAGCGGGCGGGTGCCAGCGACGGATGCCTGCCTCCGGGAGGAGGTGGCGTGGGAAGGAGAAGCGCTGCCTCCCAGGCCCCTGAAGATTTTGGGAAGGAATCTGCAAGCATGTAGGCAGAAGGGTTGGTGAGGATTCATAGGAGGAAAGCAACGACAAAGGTTTCTTGTGTTAGCGGTGACAAGTGAGAAGGTTCTCGAATGGAAATACGATGAAGATGAGAAGCAGAGGTTAAAAGTGAGCAGTCGGCTCTTAGCGTAGAGGGTGGTCAGCAGTGGAGTTCTGCCACAGAGGCATGCTGACATTGTTCTCTTCAATGCTTACTCCCTTTTTTCCACATCTTTAATGGATATGTTGGAGTGAAGCTGGCTGACTGTTGGCCTTTGCTGGCAACCTCTTTGTGGGAACCAGCTGAAGGAGCTTTGTGACTGGACAATAAAATAGAGCAGGCAGATCCGTGTGGATAAATGTGGTGTGGTGTATGGGAGAGGCAAGGAGGAAATCCTAACTTAGCTTGTATGGTGAGGGTCTCCTTGTTCCTTTCTTCTATTAAACGAGATTTTGGGTTATGATTGACCTGAGCAAGTGTCTCTCTACAAGGCAATCTGTTCCTAACAAGAGAAAAGAACTGCATGAATATCACATCTCCAGTGTATTTGTCCTGAATAGTGTCTTGATTCCTCTCCTCTCCGATCTCGGAATATGAACAGGAGGAGGAGGGCGCTTCTAAAAGTTTGGGTGCAATGAGTTCTGTGTGCGACTTCTGTTAGGATTCCTCACCTGGAAGAGGAGTGAACCTGAGCTGTGGTGGTAACCACAGATAGCGTTGAAAAAGTCAACGTGGAGGGACAGACCCCAAGTCTCCCTTTAGGCTGGATGTGACAGACCAATGAGCGTGGCAGGAGGCAGAGGCTAAATGTGTGGGTTCATGAAAGTAAAAGTCTGCTAGGGATTATTGAATGCAAAGACTCCAGCAGTTCTGGGATAAGGGTTTCAGGACACTGGAGAGTTACTGTAAAGCGCTGTCACCGGCGGAGGGATTGGTGGGGAGGGTACCCAGCGCGCCTGCTTCACAGTCGGTGTTCCCGTCGTGAGACCGGCTCCTCATTCAGTGCTGGATATTTGAGTTCACCTGTTTTGGCTTCTAAAGCCTGAGGTTTGCATGAACTCTGAGAAGGGCAGGGGTAGTGACTGAACCTCTTATTCGGGTTCCCTCTTCCGTCAGCCTCAAGCAAAGCCCGTTAGCCCTGTCCTGGTTCCTGTGGTAGCTCTGCAGGCTGATGCTCTGTGCTCTTCTGCACTCAAGCAGTGGCAAAGTGCTGGAGACGATGTTTCTTTGATGTGTGATGCTCCCCCAAGCAGTGTCCTCTTGTACTGTGTGGTAACAAATGTTTGCAGAAATGCAGTAATCCAGGTGCTTTCCTAGTGCAGAGGCTGAGGGTGTCCAACACATGCATTCTTGGTCTGTCTTCAGTCCTGGAGTTGTTGTGACAAAGCAGAGCTTTGTGATGTCTCAGCATTGTTTTATTCCATCCCTTTTAAGTGATTCTGGTTGCAGCTCTCTGTCCAGGGAGGTATTTTTATCACATGATGACTTCTTCTGAGAAAGTTTTTTGCTGAACAGCACTTTTAGCCATGCACAGCCTTCATAGGCTCCCCCGGGAGATACAGTCATCTTCCAGCTGGATTAGGGTACATCTCCACAAGAGATTACGTTTCCTGGAGGCAGCGTAGCTGTGCCTTGCCTTACGCTTTCCGTGCGGTGCTCGAGTTGGGATGGCGACCAAGCGGCCGCAGTGTGAGAAGTACAGAGAATGGCGAGTTTCCCCCACAGATGTCCTGCCTCATCTCTTGACTCTGCTTACACAGCGGTACTTTCTGAGCTTAGGTCTTGCAGCTACAGTTGTGTGGCTTGGCGTGTTTGTGGAGGCCAGAGACGGGTCAGGAAACCACGTGAGACTTGAGTGAACGCTTTGGAGTTAGATGATTCAAAGGACCAAAACAAGCTTCTTTTAACTTTGCTGCCTGGGGATCTTGCCTACAGTAAGCTCATGCAGTCGCTCGAACAAACCCAACCGCAACCCTTCATGTCTCCAGCTCCTGGGAAAGCTCTATAACTTGTTTAGGCTTGGCATCCAAGTTTGTGCAGGGCGAGAGTGCCTGCACTGTGTTTCAAAGCCTCTGGGAGCATCCCTGCTTGCTGTTTGTCCCGTGCTGCTTGGATAGCCCTTACAGGGCAGTAGATGAAGCTGTGTGGAAGAGTGCTCATCTGCTTGCTTTCTTCCAGGCTTACCTGGAGTCCTTCTACAAGTTCTGCAAGGTGCTGGGAGGTACCACGGCAGATGCCATGTGCCCAATCCTGGAGGTAGGTCTGGGAACACCCACAGCTGGATCGTTGCAGTGATATTTGTTGCTCTGTGCTCAGGCCTGGCATTGAGGATGCTTGAGCATCCTCATGCGCGATAGGCCTGCTCCCTGGGAGACCTGGGAAAATGCTGCTTGCACGTGACTTTAGACAGGTTTGGTTCCCCAGTCCTGCTCTTCTCAGGTGCTGGCACGTCTTTTGCCTTCATAGCAGCATCTCCATCCTTTTACACAGACAACGAGCAGGAGAACAAGCAGAGCTGTTGGGTGCATGGCCTGTCTGTGTGCCAAGGCTAGCTGCGGAATATGCAGGCCTCGGGGGCAGCAGGCGAGAGAGATTCTTTGACCTGTGTAGGATTCTGCTCTTCTGCCTGGGATGGTGATTTCCTCCCCGCACATCAGCTAATGGGGATACTGGGAGCCTGCCCATGGAGCTTCCTTGTGATACCCTCTGATGTGGCTCTGCTCAGAGCAGCGTCAGTACCTACTGGCCTCTGGCAAAGATGCTGTATCCCAAGGTGAACCGCTCTTCTTCCACAGTTTGAAGCTGACCGGAGGGCCTTCATTATCACCATTAACTCGTTTGGTACCGAGCTGTCCAAAGAGGACCGAGCAAAGCTGTTCCCGCACTGTGGCAAGCTCTACCCTGAGGGCCTGGCTCAGCTGGCCAGAGCAGATGACTACGAGCAAGTCAAAAATGTTGCTGACTATTACCCTGTGAGTGTTTTGGGGTGAGGGCTATGGGGACTGGGGTGAAGACCTGCCCTGAATGAGAGTTGCTCAGGGATCTGGAGGAACTTGCGGGTTGACAGCCTGAGGAGAGGGATGCCTGTCTCCTGCTGTTGTTCCTGTGATCTGAGAGGAGACACTGACCTGGGAGGACACGTTTGGATGTGTCTGGGTTCCTTGAGCTGCTCCTGTGCATAGCTGGGGACCTGTTTTAGAGTCTGGGAGCTCTGTGTCCCCTTACTGAAGCAGCCAGGGCATGCGCCAGCATTTGTGGGCGAAGGGGCCTGGCCCGAACAGTAGGTGGAGAGTTCTGTACTACCTGCTGCATCCTCCCTGTAGGCTCAAAGCGATGATACGGCTTTGAGAACTGTGTATTTTGGAGCAGGGCTAGCATCTCTGCCTGGACAAGGCTTTCTCTGCCTTTCTGGGGCTTGCCTTCAGCCAGTGTGCGTGCAGCCTTGGCAGCATCCCCATGCCAGTGCTCGTGTGTGCTCAGGGCAGACTCCTAGCTTCTCTTGTGTCCTCTGCTGACCTGGCACAGTGGCCGGGGTGTCTGTTTGACGTGCAAACAGTGCTGGGCTTGGACGGGCTTTGGGATTTGGGTATATCCTCTTGCGATGTCTTCCTGCAGGAGTACAAGCTGCTCTTTGAAGGGGCTGGCAGCAACCCTGGAGACAAGACCCTTGAAGACAGATTCTTTGAGCATGAGGTGAGTGAACCCTGAGACGATTTGCAGCACGTGTCTACCATTCTGTGATTCTGCCTGTGCTGTTTGCAAAGCTGAGGGTAGCAGCGAGCTTGTCTGCTGTTCTGTCAGCAGCACTGTGGGTGAACATGGCTTGGAGGAAGGAAGAGGATGGGAATGGGGGCCCAGTGCAGTGCTCGGTCCATATTCTCATCCAGACAGATGAGAGCAGTATAAGAGACAAGTTTGGGGCTGCTGGTGAATACTTGCTCCATCAATAGAAAAGACAGTGTAATTATATGGGAAAGGAGGATTTTCACAGTACCTGAAGGCATAAATATTTCCCCCTTCGAATGTCAGAGCCTTTCCTGAGCTCTGTGTAGGTTAGAGCTGCCCTGAGGACCTAGCGAGGTGCAGAGCAGGATACCTGTGCTGGGCCTTCCACCACCTCCCAAGCTGCTTCACGCTTGCCTTGACCAGCTTCTTCTCCTCTGAGGTGGACAAGTGACATGTCCTCCTCTGGGCTTTCCCCAGGTGAAGCTGAACAAGCTGGCCTTCCTCAACCAGTTCCACTTTGGAGTCTTCTATGCCTTCGTGAAGCTGAAGGAGCAGGAGTGCCGCAACATCGTATGGATCGCAGAGTGCATCGCCCAGCGGCACAGGACCAAGATTGACAACTACATTCCCATCTTCTAACCCTGCTCCACTCCTGTCTGCCCTCCCATCCCTGGAGTCCCGAAGGACCCCTCGCTAACTCATCCCTTCGCTCAGGCTCCAGGGATGTCCCATCTATGGAACTGACTCGGATGAAGAAATTGTACAGTTGCTAGTTAAATTATTCGAAGTTTGAGTCGCGTGTGCTGTGAGGGGTCTGGAGGGACCAGTGGCACAGGCTCGGCCCTGTGTGTATCTAATAGTCCCTGTGTTACTGTACTAACCTGCTGTATGCGCTTACTCTTCTAGAACCAGCACCAGCTGGGGGGTCGCTGCCTCCGTGGGCTTCCCACCACTGTGGAGGAACACGCTGGGTCAGCTGGAGCTGGGGGCCCCGTCTGTCCCTGCTCCGCACGCCTCCTTGTCGGTGTTGTTCCTGTGAGATGTAGTTTTTGAGCGTGATTTGTGGCGTAGGCCGTGCTGCTGTGAAGATCCCTGCATCCCCCTGTAGCTAACCCTGACCTGGGAGAGGCTGAGCAGCCCTGGCCTGGAGTGGGATGGAGCCCGTGGGAACACGAGGGCAGAGCCCGGAGCGCTTGTGGAGCATGTTCCTCCCCTCCTGCAGCCTCCTCGTGCCCTCAGAAGCAGCTCCCATCACTCTCCTTCCTGCCCCGCAGCTTGAAAGGATTCCAGAGGCTGGCTGAGCTCCTTTCTCCCCTGAAGACAGATGGCTTAGAGTTGACTGTCACAACCTTTTTGGCTCTGTGGAGGGTGCTGGACCATCATCCAACCCGAGGGCAGACATCCAGGCTGCTGCAGCCCCCTCCCCTGCGCAGGGGCATCCAGCCTGGCGCTGCTGTGGAGCTGTACTTGGACAACCTGTGCGTCTGACTCCCCTCGGTCACGCTGATGAGGGCAGCGGTGAGGTGTGGTGAACAGGTGGGAGCCGAGCCCAGGGCATGCTGTGGCAGCCCTGCTCCATGTCCCAGTGAGCTCCCACTTGCTCTTGAGGGCAGCAGAGAAGCCCTGCTGGTGGGAAATGTGCTCGGTGCTGCTTCTGGGAGGAATTGATGGAGAATGGTTCCATCCCACCTTGTGCTGTGGTCACCTCTGCAGTGTTTATTATCCCTTGATCCCCTCCTCCCTACACCAATAAATATCTGCCTACTGCACCCTGCTCTCCCTGCTTACTTGGGCACCTGCTCCCGTGTCCCCAAGAGGAGCTTTCATCAGCCATAGGGCCCCTGACCCAGGGAATTTGATATTTGCGGTGGTTCCTGCTGTGGTGACCCGGCTCTGCCTGCAGGCAGGGCGTTCCTCACCCAGCATCGCAGCCCTGCGCCGCAGAAGGAGACCGTCAGAGCTTCGTGGCATATCAAGAAGAGATTTTATTTTAAAAAGTGACAATCATGTAGTTCATCTCGTGAAGAGCTCTGTGGCGCTGGCAGCCTGGCCTTGGCCCCTGCGCTCACCAGGAGCACGTGGAGTGTGTAATGAACAGCTGGGAGGCGGGGGCTGGCACGGGAACCCCGGCCTGACCCAGCCAAGAGGTGACGGAGACAAATGCAGCTCCGAGAGCAGTGAGGAAGATGTTGGGTAGTTGAGAAACGCCCGAGGTACATCCCAGCCCATGGTGCGGAACCGCCGAGTCAGGCAGGGGCAGCCGCTTTGGAGGATGCACGGTTAGAAAAAAATACAAAAAAAACAAGGTCTCTAGAAAACGTTGATTCTTGCATGATAGAAAATAGATCTGCCTGATTCTGGAAAGTGATTTGGTTTTTAACGTCTAGCATTGATTGGTTTCCCCCCTCAGTGATGCCAACGCACGCGCTGGGGGGCTGCTGGAGACCCCGCTGGAGGGAGGCTGACTCCTGCTCCCCCGATTGCACACAAGCCGAGGTCAGGCCTTCTTCACGTCGCTGTGGTCCTCTCGCCGCAGCGCCCGGGGCAGCTTGGGGTTGATGAAGAATCCTTTCAAGAACAAGTCTCGGACAAAATAGGGCAGGTAACGGTGGATGAAATACATGAGCCCAAGGCCCTGCCCTGGGTAGTAGCGCACGGCTGGGTCAGCAGCCAGGAGCCCGTCCGTGATGCTGTTCACCACCGCGCTGAGGTCCTCCACTGCCACCTTCATGAACTGGATGAACTGACGGTTGATCTCCTCCACGTAGTCCTCGCCGTAAGCCTGCAGCAGCTCCCGGGGCAGGCTGGCCAACAGCTGCTGCTTCTGCAGGTTCCAAAAGGCTGGATCGCACGTTGTCCCTGCAAGGACATGGTTCCCCCACTGTGAGCTGCTTGGCCATGCTCCAGCATGGGTGCCAGCAGCCACCCAGAACCCTCCCAGCCTCCTGGGATGGTCCTGCTGAAGCCCTGGCAGAGATCTGCCGTGCGGTGGGAGCACCGTGGCGGCTTACAACTGGACCAGAAGTCTCAAAGCCCGCTTGCAGTGGGGACGGTGCTACCACAAAGCTGGTTTGGCCAGCCCCAGCAGCAAAGGATCTGCTGGCAGGGCTTGATTCCTGAGCCTGCCTCTCGCCACTCGGAGCCCAAAGGCCACGGCATGGTCACCATCTGCATGGAGGTGGCTGGAGGTGCGTCCACCCTCTCACCTGTTTTGTAGTAGCCAGGCAGGATGAGGCTGACTTTAACTCCCCAGGGCTGGAGCTCGCTGCGGAAGGTGTCCATGAGCAGGCTGAGGGCTGCCTTCGAGGCCCCATAGGCTGCCAGGCAAGGGAAGGGCAGGTCACCTTGGAGGAGCGAAAAGATGAGCTTCAAATTGATGTGTTTTAACGGGGAAAACAAAAAGGGATGGGAAGACAAAGCTAGGCTTTCCCTCCCCGGCCAGCCTGGGGGGTTGTCATCCCTGCCGGAGGCATGTGGCAGCCAGGCAGGGGTTGCCCATGCTGGGCCTGCCCACGCCTGAAACCCACGGTGCATATACAGCCCTGCAGCTCGCCGTTTTGTGGGTGCTCGCTGTAGGGCTCGGCGATGTTGCTGGCTCATCCTAGGGTGCCCGATGCCAGTCTGGTGTGTCTGGCAGGGGAAACCAGAGGTGCGTGGTGTGGGTGGGAGCTGCACCGTGGAGATGCTGGAGCTGCGCCATGGGGATGCTCAACCCGCACCTGGGCTGGGGGTGCTGGGGGGTTCAGGGGAGGTGGGGGAGTGGGTCTGGCAGGTGATTCTGCTCACCCGCAGGGCTGCTGACAGTGACGATGCGGCCACCGGCGGAGCGGAGCAGGGGCAGGAGCCCTTTGGTGAGCTCCAGCGAGCCGAAGAAGTTCACTTCCATGCAAGTGCGGAACTTGCCCAGCGGCGAGAGCTCAGCGTCGGCGATGGTGTCATTGAAGCCAGCATTGTTCACCAGGCCCCAGAGCCCTGTGGGGATGGGATGCTCGAAAAGGTGATCCAGATTTCAGAGGCGAGGCGGGGGCAATCCTGGGGATCCCAGCTGCTCCCTGGCTCACGGAGGTCTTCAGGACAAGCCCCGTTAGCAGAAGCTGTCGGTGTGGGGGTTGCAAGCTGTGTGGGGTCCCCCAAGAGAGGGGTATGAGGGGTGCCGCCAAGGGTTCCTACCTGTGCTGTTGGTGTGGGTCTGGATGTGCTGCAGCACGCGCTGGATGTCCTCTGGCTTAGTCAGGTCCATCTGCAGCAGCGTCAGCTTTGAGGAGCAGCTCCTGCGCAGCTCCTGGGCGCCGGGACCCTGTGGGTCCAGCACGCTGGCAAACACTCGAAAGCCCATGGCGTCCAAGTGTCGTGCTGTTGCCTGCCCAAATCCTGAGTCGCAGCCTGTAAGAGCAAAAACAAGCTCTGCAGTGGCTGGTGACAGCCACCAGCCTCATGTCCCCAGCCTCTAAGGGCTCCCCGGGCTCTGCCTCTCCATCCACAGGGACCAAACCCCCTCTGCTGGCATCAGTTCACCTCCCTCCTTGGGACCACCCTGGCTTGTCACCCCGCTCTGGCTTCCGACCAGCTGGGGATGCGACCTTGCCCTGGGGCATTCAGAGGTCGAGGAGCTGCTGTTTTCTCTTTATCACCCTCGAGGGAGGAAGAAAACACTCCCTTATCTTCAACTCCATCGCCTCTGATTCAAGAGGCAGGTAAAACAGGACACAGCCCGGAGCCCTGCAGAGATGTGGGGCTGGAGCTGCCAACCCCCCACTCTTTGCCAAAAATAACCTCCAAAAGCTCTACTGGGCACCAGCTGGAGCTGGCATAAGGCCCTGTGGAAGACCCCGTCTGCCTCCAAATGCTTTTAGCCTCCCAGAAATGGAGACACAGCCCCTTCTCTCCTGGCTGTGACACCAAGATTAAAAAGGGAGAGAAAAAGAAAAAAGAGGGATCCCAGTCTCCTCCTGCCACCCCGGCATCCTTTGAGGGGGCATCCAACTGGGATGTCCCACTCTGGAGAGCACCGGGTACTGCCAGGCTGGGTGTCAACGTCTCCTCCATCTCAGCTGGAGCAGAGGCACTGCGGGTGACGCTGTCACAGGTTGGGGTGCCTGGGGGACAGCCCCAGGCGGGAGCTGGGTGTTGCAGAGGCCGGTGGCTGGAGCGGAACAGCCGGGATGCAAACAAACGGGCGGCAGCAAGGTACAGCGTGTTCCCGGGGCCGATGCCAGCGCTGATAGCTCTGAGGGAGCCCCGACACATTAACCATTAACCGGGGAGCACTCGGGGGCAGCCCCACGGCCCCTGCACCCTCCTGCCTGGCACCCTTGGGTGCTCCTTAGGACATCCCTGAGAAAAAGGGCACTATATGGCGCCTGGAGTCACGCTGGGATGGACACAACAGTGTCAAACCCCCACGCCGAGACCCCAAGAACACAGCCAGCACCTTTCCCATCAGGCTGGGATCAGCGTGCTGCCGGCTCTTGGGGTGGCAGTTAAGCCATCCTCGTCTCAGTGTCTGCAGCATGGGGGGTCCCCAGCTCTAGTTTACTTTCTTTGCTGCATCAGAAACTCAAGAGAAAGCCCCTGGCCAGAGGCCAGAGTGATAACACACCCCAGAGGTGCTCAGCTGGCAGCGAGGGGCTGCAGGGACCCCCCTTTTCCCATGCAACACCCCAAATTGCTTCATGCCAGGCTGGCTCAGCATCCCCCACCCCCAGCACATCCACCTCTCCCCTCCCTGGGAACAGCCGAGCAGATAAAAGTGCATTTTGCCTTTCCCAACAGGGCAACAGGAGAAAACTGCAATAAAGATAAGGTTTAAAACTAAAAGTGCTTGCAGCTGCAGCCAGCACCCTGCCCGCTGCCGGCACATGGTTACCTGCGCTGCTCCTGCCACAGCCGGCAAGAAAAGCTTCCAGTCCATACACGAAGCTCCCTATCACCTCCCGAGCCTCAAAACACCGGGAAACATCCCAAAAATCCAAGAGAGCCAAGTTTGCCGGCTTGTTTCAGGCAAGCCTGGCAAGGAGGGAGCAAACACGGCGGCGTGCCGGCCGAGCCAGGCAGGGTTTGTTTTGCCTTAAGAAGAGCGGGGCGGTCGGAGGGTTTGTTTCGGAAGTTTTAATTTATTCGCATACAAAAAAAAAACCACCTCCTCTTGGGAGGCTGGCAGGAGGCCCAGGGCCAGGAGGGCGAGGATGCTCTGGTGTTATTTAAGGTCTCCGGCAGTGCTCAGCTTCCCAGCCGCTGCGCTGAAGCACAGCCAAGAGTGCAGGGAAGGACAATTAAACCCCCCAGGGACCACGACACATGAGCCACAAAGCACGGCAGCTCGCCCAGGGCCACGCTTGCTCCCCGTGGCTACCAGCATATGAGTTGCTGGCCATGCTGGGGCTGGCACGGGAGCCACTGGGAGAACTGGAGCCGGCCGGTCTACGCGGTCACGGCAAGGCTGGCACTGGGCCGACCAGCCGCCGAGGACGCTGCATCACGAGGAGATGCTGGCGTCAGCTCCCTCCCCAGCCCCTGCTCGCCAACTGCTTTTGCATCCCAGGAGGGACCGAGGGCAGGAGAAGCCCAGCACAGGGAAAACAGTGGAGGAGGGCAAGCGGCCTGAAGCCCCCATTGCATCCCCCTTGCCCCCAGGGCCAGCAGCCAGCGGCTTTTGCTCTACAACCCCAGCCTGAGTTGCAAAATCTGGCAGAGCTCTGCAGGCCCAGCAAGCAGGGACAAGCATCCGCTCCGGGGCAGCAATTCCCTGATGACTGCGCAGAAGCTCCAGCCATTGCCGTGGCTTCCCCAGGAGTGGGGCACACCAACCTCCGACAGGATTTTGGCACGATGAGCCCCCCACTTTATCTGTCTTAAGCAAGCAAAAAGGTTCGGCCTCCAGCATCGCCATCAGGGCGTCTTCCCATCCACTTCGGGAGGGCGAAGAGGACCGACCACGCACCCCAGCTCACATGTCATCGGCTAAAGCTACAGTCTCCGTTTGGTGTGAGCGCATTTCTTTCGGGTGAGTCAGGCACACGGGCATGGCACTGGCTTTTTTTGCTGTCTCAGGTATTCACCCTGGTCCTGTAGCCAGCACCAAGGCCACCGGGTATGGCCACGTGCTCAAAATCAATGCTCTAGTTTGCTGAGCGGAGCCGATATGACTGCTGCCTCCTGAGAGCTGCCAAATCACAACCACTGCCCCCGGTGCCTGCACCCACCACCAGCACAGTATGGGATGGAGGGCTGGTGGTGCAGGACCACTGATGCAACGCAGGAGTGGCTTCCCCACCTTCAACCATGAGCTGTGCATCCTCATCCCTGAGCCACAAGCTCAGCATCCTCATCCCTAAGACAAGCATCCTTATCTCCGAGCCACAAGTCAACCATCCTCATCCCTGAGCTGAGCATTGTCACCTCCAAGCCACAAGCCATGCACCCTCATCCCCAAGCTATGAGCCACACTTCATCCCACAGTTCTGGAGCTGCAAGCTGAGCATCCTCATCCTCAAGCCATGAGCTACACATCCTCATTTGTGGTGCTCAGGGACACAGTTTCGTGGTGGACCTGGCAGTGCTGGGTTAACAATTGCACTCGATGATCATAAAGGTCTTTTCCAACCTAAACAATTCTATGATACTCATCCCTGAGCCACAAGCCGTGCACCCTCATCGTGCCACCGCTCCCAAAATCCCAGGACATCAGACCTTTTGGGCTGCACAACCTACCACCCTGCCTGAGGTGCCTCGTCAGGATGGGACTGTTGCCACCACCATCAGCCCCAGGACGAGGCTCAAGGACCCCATCAGCCAGAGGGGAGCCAGTGGGCCAAGACCAAGCAGATTAAAGCTGAGCTGCTTTTTTCCATAGGCTCAAATCCTGCCTGCGATGCCAACCTAAACACAGCTGACATTTTGCTTGGAGGTGTTGCCTTCTGGCCCTGGCACGATTCACCGCAACCACCTCAGATCCTGCTCCTCTGGGTGTGGGACCAGAGGCTCTGCCGGGTGTCCGAGCAGGGACTGACCCCAGCTCCATCCTTGTGGCACCACGGGGACCCCACAGAGGAGGAATCCCAGAGCAGCAGATGGGACACCCCAAAAGAGACCCCCTCCGGAGGCAAGTCCGTGCAGGAGGAATCACCAAGCAAAAAGCCAGCGTGGGCAGGGCCCCACAGCCAACACCTCCAGATATCGTTTGGAGCAAGGAATGATAAAGGAGTGATGTCATCCCCAGGCGAGAGGGAACAAATTCTTGGCAGGACACTGGGGAGGGAGGGGACAGCAGTTGCACCTGTGCCCCATGGCAGCTGAGCCATCATGTTGCCTCCCTGGCTAGCCATCGCCCACCCATACCAGAGGTCCTACCAGGAGAGCAGGGCCGGGCAGAGTCCCCAGCAGCCCCCGCCCCATCGCAGTTGGTGGCATCGGCATCAACAAGAAACCACACCCCAGCCAGCAGCGTGCCGTGCCAGCAACAAGGTGTCCGCACTCCTCACCGAGCCCACTCCGCCACACCGGAGCTGCCCCCGTGCCTGTGGATGGGACCAGGGTGGTAGATGGGTCCTATGGGTCAGGGGCCAGGCAGCCCCCCCGCCAGGAGGGACCGTGGAGCACGGCAGAAGGCAGAGCCAGGGATGCTCATCACCACAGCGGGTAGTGGGGTGATCCGACCCCCTGCCCATGCCAGGAACAAGGGCCAGATGGTGTGAATTATGATGGATTAGCCAGGTCTTTCTGAAGCCTCATACACCATCACCTCCACCCACAAAGGTATCTTTCACTTAACGAACCCAAAAGAAAAAAATGAATCTCTTTTTCTGCCTAGAAAATCCAAAGCAGCTGAGCAGAGATGACAAGGATCCCTGACTTCAGCACGGATGGGCCCACAGCTCCTTGAATTAAAGCTTGTTTCTCAGGAGCAGGCACCAACACCAGCACCAGTACTGAGGACCTAACAGCACAAGAGCAGCCGCGAGATAAATCAGCACCAGGACCCACAGTCTTCCCCGCCACGGTCACTCAAAGCCACCCAGATGACACATGCCCCACCACAAAGCTGCAGGTAGCTGACGCTTCTTGCAGCCAGCAGGGCTAACAAAGCCAGGAGCTCATCACATTGCACGAGGCTCTGGTGCAACCGGGACAGAAATGAGCCCAACCAGGATAGGAATGAACCCAACCACCTTCTTGGCAAGATGCTCGAGGTGGTCAGGATCCATCCGTGAGTCTGCAGTCAGCCTCGGCACAGGCTTTAAGCTCTCAGGAGGACAGCTTCGCACCCAGACCCGCTCCGCTCAGCCTTGCGCTAAAAGCACTGGAGTCTTCCTCAGACGCAGGGGACAGCTCGGGAGATACCGCAGCACCGGCATGGCAGCGATCATTTCCCTGAAAGGAGCAGCCGGACTCTTGTGTTGAAGGCTTTGAGCTTCCCATGGGCAGGGATGAATGGGAGAAGACAGCAGGAGAGGGCACAGCTCATACATCAGAGCTAATCTGAGATGGATGGATGTTTCCCCACCCAGAAGAGGAAGCTGTGAAGAGCTGCGGCAACAACCGGGTTAATAATCACCTTCAGAGGGAACACGGTGAACCGGGAACACGGAGCTGGCGAGCTGCAAAAGCCATCCATCAGCAAGAGCTGTTGCTGGGAAGGACGTCTAGGGGCCAGGGACACCTCAGAGTGGCTTGGTGCTGGTGACATGTCTTCCGGGACTTTTGGAGAGGGTGGGAGCCAGGCCGGGAAGCTGGAAAGCTCCGTCAGCCGTGGCCAGGATGCAGTATTGAAGATGCTCCTGGGGGAACGTGGTGACAAAGCCATGGCTGGGGCATCGGCTGGGAGCGTTCCTGGGCTGCAAAAGGGCTTCCCAGGGACTCCCAGCAGGCTTGGAGAAACACAACTGAACCCTGCATCCATCTCTTGTCCAGTAATGCATCAGGCCCTGTGAGCCAGCAAGGAGAGGCAGAAGGCCATGCCTAAGGTCCTCTATGGGCAGTGCTAAGCTATCCACAAGCAGCAAAAGGGAAAAGCAGCTCTTCTACGTGGACCACCATGAGCCATCACCATCCCGGTACGTCTCAGGGAAGGTATTTCTAGCCAGGATGGCAAACCAGGAGAACCTCTGGCCATGCCGTGGCCATCAAGGAATCCCAAACTGCCTCCACTGTGGAGGTGGACAAGTCACAGGGGGATGGGACAGACGGTGGCAGCAGGGACAAAGCCAGGCTGGGGCAGTGCTGAGCAAAGCAAGTTGCTCCAGAGCAAGCCCAGGGGAGCATTAAGCAGCTCAGAGTTTGCAGCACCACCATGAAGCTACAGGAGGCTCAATGGAGTTCTGACAGTTGGAGGGGGGTGTTCTACTTTGAAATTGTATTTTGCATGTCTCGTCGCTCCCCATGTCACAAGAATAAACTCCCACCACATGCCACAAGGCCAGGCAAACAGAAAAATGGGTGCAAGCCCTGCCCGTCCCCACGTCATAGTGGGCTGAGTGGTACCAACTGTGTTTTCTCTTGCAGCTTGCAGACCCATGTGAAGCTCAGGTTTTGGTTTTGTTTAAAAACTGAACCAAACACCTGAGTGAGCACCAGCTGAGCTTCAGCCAAGCCAGCTTTTGAAATCCATTGAGCTGTTTAGCCAGCTCTATGCTAAGATTTGTACCCCTCCCTCCCCAGCCACTTTGAGCCACACCAGCCTTTTCTGTACCTCATTTAAGTTGTCCCCTCCTCACCCTTCACCTGCAGCTCCCACCAGCTCTTCAGAGTCAGGGTTTGAGTTTCACAAGAGTATTTTGGCGCATTTTTTTCCAAAATACATGAAGCCTGCCTGGGGAGCACCAACCATCTGGCTCCCCCAGGGTCAACCACCCAGTGAGAGGCTGACACCACCTCAAAGCCAAAAAAAAAAAAAAGAATCAAACAAAAACCAACTGCTTTTCAAGATTACAGACTTAGAGCCAGCAAATCCCAGAGCCAGCACCATGTGCGATGGGGAAAGCCAGCTCCCAACGGGGAAGTTGATAAAGCTCAGGGGCTGGCAGCTCTCCAGGGGAGAAGGAAGCAGAAGCGAGGTGTTGCACGTGGAAGCACGCACAGGGTTGGAGATGGTGGATGGAGCGAAGCGGGCAGGAGGAACTGCAGGAGGAGGTAACAGGCATATGCTGGGCAATGTTAAAAAAGAAAAAAAAAGTCCCAAAACTATAGCAACACACCAAGTGTGAGGGCAACAGTCTCAGGCATTTTCTACCTTGTAGCCTCCACAGCAGTGTCTCAGATCTGAGAGACAGGGAGGTGAAGGAGATCTGGAAGCCCTGCAGCCTTTCCTCCTGCTGCTGCTGGGCAAACGGAGGAGGTTCTGCAGGCGGAGTTCCGGACCAGACCATAGGGAGAAGGCAAACACTTGCCCAAGCTTGGTGGAGGCACCTCGAAGACAACCCCTGACCTCATCCCTGCTCAAACCAAACCTTGGCCAGGCAAGTCCACCACCCCCAGCACCACCAGCTCTTCCATAACCAGATCCTGACTTGAGGGGAGCTGGACTCAACAGTGGCTAATGCAATCCCAGACCTGCTCCTTGGACCAGAGGGCAGCAACTGCCTACACTTCCCTCCTTCTGAAGCATTCATTCCCATCTGACAATCTCATTTCTTGCAGGGAAGTCTCTGCTCTGTGGCTCTCATGTCCCCACATAACCCTGAGCCGGCTTGGGTTTCCTCTACCAGCTCCGCTCTCCCGCATTGTGCAACTTCTATGAGCTTTTTATTTTTTTTTTCCCTTCTCGAGTAGCTGCGCTCATCATTTTTGGTTAACGGTGCTTAAAAAAAAACAAAACAAAACACAAAACCACATAACAAAAAAAAAAAAGCCAACCACCCCAACAGGTCTGTGTCGTTAGCGGACTTTGAAAGTGCTTTTTTAATAGATAAGTGAGACAAAGCTGAGCGCACGTATCTAAACATCTGCGGTGAGCAGGGGTAGGTATTTGTTTTCTAAAGAAACAAAGGGGAAGAAGAGTCCTAAACCCGTGGAAGGCTGCTTACGAAGCGGGAGGAAAGCTTCAGCCCTGCAAAGAGAGGTGGAGAAAGCAGGTTTCCTGCTCTGCCCCCCAAAACCGGCAGCAAGCCCCGTAACTAGAGTGAAACATTGCAATATTTGGGTTTTTTTATTTTTTCTTCAAATATGCGAAGGTTTGCTTGTACACCGGGGTTGGAGATTGGGTGTTTAGTTTTGGTCCTGTCCCTGCCTCAGCTTAGAGGAGCAGTCATCTCCACTGTTAATTTTTAATAGATCCTGGAAAAACCAGAGCAATTCCAGGGAACGAGCTGGTGTTCAGTCTGTGTTTAACCCTGGGGAAGACCCCGGGTACCTATTAGCTGGCTCATCGGTTCCAGAAGCAAGAGTGGAAGCTGCCTGTGGAGACCTTTGGTATCTTTGCATGAAGCTTTGCTCATTGCCAGGCTGCTGGCCGGCTCAGCACCAAAGAGGTGCCCATCCCAAGGCCAGCCCAAGTCGGGACACTCCGACATCTCTGAATCACCCGGTTTAGCTGGGAAATAGGTCTAAGAGACAGTGTCAATGTCCGGATGGGAGCGATGTTGCTCTTTCACCACGGAAAGCGATTTACCTCTGTGGCAGGACAGCGAGAGTCCCCACATCTGGATCGAATCACTCCATCCTGCTGCAGTCACCAGATGCTTCAACATCTGTGGAGTCCATGGGAAACGCTGAAGCTCCGCTTCGACTACGATCGAGCTGCAAAACCTCCGTTAACCTTGAGCACGATCCGAAGCTCTGACCCGTTTCGGAAATGTTAATGGGGCATGCAATTGGAACAAGAGAGCTTCACCAGGAAAACCGACCTCCTCCTGCAGCGAGGAAGGAGGTGAACAGAGGAGAATGTGGCAAGTTTGGGTCTGGAGCAACCTAACCTGCCAACTAGTTTTGCTGTGGTGATTCAACATGATTTCTTGGGGTCTACAGGTGCCCTCTTGACTTTGTAGACTACACCAAGAAGGAACAAGGATGCAAGAGACTCAAATCACCTCCTCCAGGCAGCCATCCTTATGGTTTTGGGTTATTTCAGAGCTAATAGAGGTGCAACCTCCACAGACAGAGCAACAATTCACTATGTTCAACTTTTCATTCAAGCTGAGGTGTAAGAATCGATACCTTACAACACAACCCATGTCTTCCCTCTGCTCTGGCCAAACTCTGCAGGTTCTCAGGGTCTGCAGGCTTGTTTGCATTTGGTCTTTTTCCAAGGATGTGCACAATTTGGGCAATGAGCTACCATCAAAAAAAACAACCCCAAAAACCCCCACAAAAAAAAAAGCAGCCCACCCCAAGCAGTCGCACACGGTGGAGCCACACAACAGCAAAGGGGCTCGGACCTGCTTCAGCTGCAGAGCAGAGCCCCGGGATGTTCACAGCCACCCCTCCAGCACCTCCAGACATTAAACCCTGGTGTGTCGGGCAGTTTCCCTGGGTTCACGGAATCTCACATGCATCCACCAAGACCACAGGGACCAAAGGAAGATCTAGGCTCACATCAAAACCAACCCAGGTTGAAACCAAGCCTTGCATGAAGCTGTCAGCCTGGATATGGAGAAGCCAAGCAGCAGCAGCTCATCACCTCCCTCCAAGGGTGCTTTCAGAGACCCTCACGCAGGCTGCAGAGACCACTTTTTATATCAGTTCCTCACAGGAAGGAGACAAGGGATACAAGCAACACCCCTTCTCTTTGCTCATACAGCTCAGAGGGATCCCAACGCATCCCTGGACACCCAATAGCGCCCTTTTCAGATTCAGGAAACAGAAAAGAGCCCTTTGATGCTCTGAACTAGGCTGCTCTGACTGGCACCATGGGTGCCAGCCACCAGCATCAGCACCCTGGGATGCCCTAACCACAGCTTGCCAGTGCCAGATCAGGTTTGGGCCAGGCAGCTGCCTGTACCCATCCTGCCCACACCACAGGCACGCTGGTGTCCCTGCAGCTTCCCACGCTTGGCCAAAGCCCGTGGCAGACCACAGGCTCGTCTTCGAGACAAGTTTGGGCTCACAGGGCAGGCTCAGGACAGCATGGAGCTGGCTGCCGCCTCCCTCCCAGCCAGAGCAGCTGATCTCTACTCCCCTCCTCATCCCACCCCAACTCTGGGGCTGACCTCTCCCAGCCCAGCTGCACAGGAGGGCATTCTCCTTCTCACTGCAAACAGCTGTGACCTCCCCAAGGAAGGCAGTATTAACACTTTCCTTCCTGCTTCCCTCCCCCCCACAGCCATCCTCAAACCAGGACCATCGGGATGCAGAGCAAGAGCCCCCGAGGTCACAGCCACAGAGGAACGAAGCACCACAGGGACTAGTGGCCACCTTCTTTGCTAGCCCATGGGGATGCACCATGGGAGAGCACAGCAATCCTCACTCCCCTCCAGCAGCTCTGTCCCTGGCGGATCCAAACTCCAGCCCTGTGTGCGATACCTCAGACACAGACCTGCAACAGATGGGAAATGCCATGATTTTCTAGCCCCTGCTGCTGCCACCAGGTCAGCAACTCTGCTCTGCGGCTGCTCCACAGCTGCTCCTGCTACTTTCCCACCGAGCCGCACAGTTGGCTTTCCTTCATCCGCTCCTGTAAACTCAGTTTCCGTGAGCCAGCGCTGCCCAGACCAGCACGCGGGGCTGGTGCATCACACACAGAGCTTGACTTGGCATTGTTCCCCAGGGGATCTGGGCGAGGGTTAACAGCAGTTGAACCTGTGCAACTCTCTGCCACAGGATTAAGCCAGCAGGCGAGAAATGTAAGAGGAAATGATGCCTGATTTGTTTTGAGCTGCTGCAGGGGGGACTTTGTTGCATTTCTTGGTTGACCTGCAGGGTCCTGCATGACAGCTGCCATGGCAGAAGCCCTATCCTCAACCTCACATGCCTTCGCTGATGCCCAACATCCCCTGACACCCAACTCTGTGCTTCTCCCTCCATCATGTTCTGCTTCCCGTGGGGAAAAGGAGGAAGGCCTTCCTCTGACAGCTCACCCCTGCACTGATCCTCCCCAGCTGCTACCCCCAGAGACACCAGCAGCAACTCAAAACCCCAGTTGCCAGGCAAATACTCCAGCAAGGGATGTCGTCCCAGGCAGAGCAGCCCTCGCATCTGCCCCTCGGCAGGCACCTGCTTGGAGCAGCCGTGGGGAAACGCTGATCCTGTACCACGGGCTGCACCTCGAACCTGTAAAACCACCGAATATTTACAGCTGAGAGCAAACACAACAGAGCTGCCGAGGTGTCACCTCGACGCACCGGGGCAAGAACACCTTGTTCCAGCCACTGACTCACTAATTATACAGGCAATGCCACAGAGCTGGGGCTGGCACAACCCGGCGTGCCACAGGGCACCTGCAAGCGCACGGCTGTCAGACATGTCCTCCTCGGGCAGCCCTGCCCTGCCACCGATTCGACCTTCACTCAGTTGAATCATTCATTCATAGGCTGCTTCGCTCCTCAGAGAGGCCTCTGCTTCCCACTGCGGAATGCTTTGGGCTGGATGGGGGTCCTGGCTCTCACCTCTCTTCAGAGACTCCCCGTCACGAGACCAAATTTTCTAAGAAACACGTAAAAACCTCCCGTCTCCAACTCAGGGGTCCTCCAAGCTTAGCGCGGCCGTTGCCATCAGGATGGATGCTCCCATTCCTGGGAGCATCTCCAAGGTTGCGCCTGCAGGTTTCCATCCCTTCTGCATCCACACAAAGCTGGTGGCACCCTCCCGGCAGACCTTTGACAACCACCACCCCGGCTCCAGCCCTTCCTCCTCACCTTGTGTCTGCTGCCGTGGTCTCGCAGCGAAACACCTGCCAGCCCCAGCTACCTTCATCATCCTCCATTCGCGCTGCCAGGAGGGAGGAGATGGGGAAACACTTGCGTACCGAGACATCCCAGAGAGATTCGGCCACCAAACCTGGGCTGAGCATCCTCTGCTGAGCCACCTTCCCCACCGAGAGGAGGTGGGCAGCAGCTGAGCAGCACTTCCCCAGCCGGCAGAGAAGGGGAACGGCCTTTTTGCCGCCAGCACCTCCCGCAACAAAGCTGAAGAGCGACGCTCAGTCCTCTAGAGATGCCACGAGGAGCTTTCTAAGAACAAGCACGGCTCCGCAGGGGAGGACGGGACAGCCCTTCCTCGGGTGCTCCCACACCGGCAGCTCCAGCTCCGCGCTAGCCCCCTCCATCCGACGGGTGCTCCCAGGAGCTGCCAGAGGGCAACCCCCACGACCCACCTCGCTTCGGGCCGGCGAAGCGGGAGCCGAGCTGGCTCCGTCCCCACATGGGAGACCCCCGAAACCCCGCCGGGATGCCCCCACCCGCCCCAGCGCCGCGGGGCGGCCGTCGAGGCGTCGAAGCCGGCGCTTTCCCCCGCCGCCCCCCGGCGACTCACCTGTGACCAGGACGGCTCTGCCCGCCACCGGCAGCAACCTGCGGGACGATGCCCGCCTCAGCAGCAGGCAGGCGGCGGTGGCGGCCAGGGCCAGCCCCAGGGGCAGCGGCAGGCAGGCTCGGCACAGGCTCTGCAGCCCGGCCAGCAGCGCCAAGGGCAGCACCAGCCCCCGGCCCGGCCCCAGGGCCCGCCGAGCCGCCCGCAGAGCCAGGCTGCCGGCCAGGGCCGCCCACAACGCCCCGTAAGCCCAACGCTCCAGCCCCGCTTCCATCCCACCCCCCCCTCCCCGCCCGCCCCTACCCCGCCCCGGCCGCTGCCGCCGCGCCCCGGCCCCGCCGCGCCCCTTTTATAACCGCCCAGCCGGTGGGAGAAGGGGCGGGGCCTGCCCCCGCCCGCCACCAATGGGAAACGAGCGGCGACACCGGGCACTGGGGGGGACACGGCGGGGGACACCGGGGGAGCGGCCGGGAAGCGCGGGCAGCGGGAGCGGGTCGGCTCCCGACGGCTGCGGGACGCTGCGCCGCCCCCGGGCGGCTCGGTTCGGGGAGGCTCGGTTCGGGGAGGCTGCAGGGCGTTGTGGCACCTGGGTGGGCGCCGCTTGGCTCGGCTCCGGGCGTTGTGCAGCGCAGGTAGGGGCGGCTCCTCTCAGAACGGCTCGGTTCGGCACGGCTCCGGACATCGTGCCGGTTTAGGGAGGCACGGCTCGGCTCGGCACGGCTCGGCACGGCCACCTAGGTAAGAACTGCTCAGCTCAGCTCGGGACATTGAGCACTTGGTAAGTCAAGTCTCAGCTCAGCAGAGCTCGGCTCGCTTCAGAACAGCGGGGGACATCGTGCCCCTTTAGGCAGGAACAGCTCAGTTCGGCTCGGCACACCTCAGGACATTGCCCTTGCTCGGCTCTGCCTGGCATGGCTCGGCTTGGCTCGGCACAGCTCGGGGCATTGTGCCGTCTAGGTAGGTACAATCCAGCTTGGCACAGCTCGGCTTGGCTCGGCACAGCCCGGGGCATTGTGCCGTCTAGGTAGGTACAATTCAGCTTGGCACAGCTCGGCTTGGTTCAGCAGAGCTCAGGATATCATGCCACCTAGGTAGGCACAGCTCAGCCCGGCTCAGCACAGCTCAGGACATCGTGCCGCTGTAGATAGGCATGACTCGGCTCAGCTCAGCACAGCTCAGCTGTTCGGCACAGATCAGGCATTCTCACCACCTAGGTAGGCACGGCTTAGTTCGGCTCAGCTTTGCATGGCACAGCTCAGCACACTTCAGCTCAGCACAGCTCAGGACGTCGTGCTGCCTAGGTAGACATGGCTCAGCTCGGCACAGCTTATCACAGCATGGCTCAGCATGACTCAGCACGGCTCAGGACATCTACAGCCCGTATCAGCTCAACACAGCTCGGGCCATCGCGCCAACTTGTTAGGCACGGCTCAGCTCAGTTTGGCACAGCCTGACATAGCACAGCTCGGCTCAGGACATGATGCCACCTAAGCGGGCAGCGGCTCGGCCCGGTTCAGGTTGCGCCGGTGTGAGGGAAGCCCTGCACCACCCCGGCCGGCGGGGGGCAAAGTCCTCTCCTTTCCAGGTTTATTACGCGGGGTAATTGCTGCCGCCGGGCTCGCTCTAATAAGCGCCTGCTTTAATATTTCACCGAGTCTCCGTACTCGGTGATCCTTCGCGCCATGGGGCTGACCCTCGGTGCTAACCGGGTGGAAGAAGCCGGAGAGGCTTTCGCGTGCCAGCATCAATCCCAGTCCCTGAATCCCTGCCAGATCCCGTGAGCCCCGTGAGCATGACGGTGGCGATGGCAGCGGATGCCCACGCCGTCCTTGGCGACAGCAGCTCGGGTACCAGCGACAAAATGCATCTCGGCAGCTGGAGTGCAGTGTCAGACAGGCCGGGGTGTTTTTTTTTGCTGGGGTGTGGTGGTGAGACCCGGTTCCGTTTGGGGCCTTGCTCTTGCAGGCAGGGGAATGCCAGGAGTGCCGATGAGGGATGTTGCTGACAGCACGGCCGCGGGCTTTCCTGCAGGAACCTGTTCGCTTGCAGCTACCAAGCTTGGTGAAAACAACGGAGGCGGCCACAAGGCAGAGCCTCGGGGGACATGGGCTCTGTTAAACTTCCGCACCTCATCGTTTTCCCCAGGGCTTGAAAAATCCCGATGGAGGAATGTTGTTTTCCAACAGATACGGTCTCTCAGCATCCCTCGCTGGGCCAGCTGAGCCAGAGCTGCTGGGGCATGCCAGCGAATGGGGTCAGGGGTATGGAGAGGCCGTAGTGGGGACGGTGTTGTGCAAAGGGTAGATGTGGCTCTTCCCAAACTGCAACATGAATTCACGCATCTCCCCAAGAGCTCGGTTGGGTGGTCTATTCGTCCATCCCTTCCAGAGCTCCTCACACGTGGTCTCAGGGTACTTTTGTGGGACACCTCAGAGTGGGTCGTAGAGAGCTGTGGCATGCTCTGTTGGCCACAGTCAGGGATTTCTGTGGATGCTCTCACCAAGAGGTCTGGCAGCGTGAGGCTGGGCCGCCAGCACCCTTGCCAGGAGTTAGGGTGACTTTGGTGGCTCTTCTGTTGAAGCCAGCTCCTGGGCTTGTTCATCTTCCCCTTGCTGAACGCGGGAGGGTGACTCCCAGACGCACGGGGCTGTTGGGCAACGCTGGCGATAGCCCCATTAACTTTTGACCTACTTGAGCTCTTCCGTACCCGTTCTGCTAATTACAGTTCTCCTTCTTCAGGAGAAGCGGGGCTGGTTTGACCACAGCCACCTCCCACACCCTTCCTGGGGCTGCTCACACAGGTCCATGGTGGATGGGGGGGGGTGCGGAAAGAGGACACGGACACACACGACATCTTCCTAGTGCTCCCCTTGCCCTAGGCTGTTCCTCCCATGACTAACAGGTTTTGAGATAATTGTTCCACTCCCTAATCTCATCTGCAGAAGATTCATGACATTGTTTTCGAAGTGCCATGAGCCATTTCCAGGGGCTCTAAGCCCGTGAGGGATGTGATTCATCCGCCCTGCTCCCACAGGTACTTAATCTCCTCCAAAACAGCAAGTCCTTCTTCCAAGGCTATTATCTCCTCAGGAAACACCACCCAGCCAAGCACCTAACTCAGGTTTGTCCAGAGCTGATGGAGACTTGTGCCAGCGCTTGCTTCCTCACACAGGCTATAGTCCTTCCCTGGGAGCAGTTGTCTCAAGGAGAGGGGACCATGGAGCTGGGATCTCCACCACCTTGGATGTCACATGTGGGGTGGGTACCACCAAGCTCATGAGGACGGGGACTCTGGAAATGTCTCTCGCTAACTAAAGCAGATGGGGCTCCTCCTCTCCCACACCGTGGCCTCAGAGAGTTCTTGGGGTGGCCAAGGGTCCACCCTTCTTTGCGGTGAAGAGGTGGGACACCAGAACACATTGGCATCTGGGGCCAGAGACAGTTCAGGGCCATTGCACCACCTGGAATTAACTCTCCTTTCAACCCAAAGTGTCTGGCAGAGGACAGTGATTAATTACTCCTGGCATCAAGTATTTGCGTCCTACTGCTGAACTTGCGCCGTTCTCCTGGTTCTGGTCAGACTTTGCTGCAAGAGCAGGAGCCTTCTGTCACCATAGCTTTCTTCTCTGAGGAGGGCAGATCCTCAGAGGGCTGTGGTTCTGCTAAGCCAGGCTCAGCTCCAGGAAGCCTTTCCTGCACCCAGCATTTTAATGGCCCCATCATCTTTCCCCAAGCCCAGGACATGGGAAGTGGGGTCTACCAAAGCCCAGCCTGGAGGCACTTTCCACAGCAACCTGAGCCCAAAGAGCCCCCTCAACCCCTTGTGCTGGGATCTTCTTCCCCTCCTCTCCCCAAGACCTTCCATCCCGTGTTCCCAACTTACTTTAGGCCATGACCGAGGACTTTTTGGGGGGGCTTTCCTTCTGTTTTGCTGCTGTAGACCACAGGTGACCGTTTGCACCCATCGTTCCATGCATCTGATGCCACATGGATGGGATCAGCCTGAGCCCCAAGCCTTGATCCTCCATCTACTGGGAGGGGAGGTTTGCACAGATATCAGCTGGTGGGCACCACCCAAACCTCTCCCCAGGTTCTGGCAGGAACTCTCTGCTCCTGGGGTGCTGTGGCTGGAGCAGCTCTTCGGGGAGCACCAGGGTTGCTCCTGGGCAGCACAGAGCATCCAAGCCAAGCGCTGACCCCAGATCTGCCTCTTTGCAAAATCTCCTCGGCTTCGGAAAATTCCTGCCTCTGACATGGTTTCTTTTTTTTCAGGTTGCACAGGATCCCCAGGTATTTACAAAACACAGTGCTGCTTCCAGCCGCATTTGTGGCTTCAGGAGAGGTTTCACCTTCCGGAAAAGGTGCTTGCCAGCCTGACCTCAAGGTTTTCTGCCCCAGTGAGGACCCCATGTCGTCGTGCTTCTTCGCCAGCTGAGCTTTCTGCAGCTCGCTTCTTCAAACAAGAGCTCCAAGAGACCTTGCTCCTTCGATGTGGTTGAGAAGCATCGGTGACTTGCCAAAGGGCTCCCAGCTCCTTTAACGCCCGGTAATCTGCACCCCCCATCTCCTGGGGCACCCGTGCCCTCCCATCTCCTGTCTCTCCCGCGTTCATCACAGCATCTGCATTGCCAGGAGGGTGGTGGGGACAGGGGAAACGCGGCCAAGGGAAGTCAGCTTGGCCACGCTTGCAGGTGACATCCTGCTGCCTCTGCCCCCCAGGGATGGGGCAGTAGGTCACGGCAGGTATGACCCAGTTCCTGTCCCACACTTCTGTCCTGCCTGGGAGGGAGGTTGCAGAGCAAGAACATGTGTCACCCAGCCCTGGGTTGCTCAAGAGGGTTGGGGCCAGGAGGTAGAAGAGTCCTCCTCCAGCTGAGGCAGTAGGAGGAATCTGAGGGACTGATGGATGGACATGGGCGATCGTGATGCCCCTGGAAGGTGGCCAGGGTGTGTCGGCTCTGGATGGCTCCAACCTGTGAGCAAAAGCGAGGCTGTGCTGTCTCTGGTGGGATCATTGCTCCTCATGCCAGGCGGTGGGACTTCACGGCAACCAGGGCCGTGGGTGCTTACCCTCTGCCGACCTCGGGGATGGTGGTGGAGACATAGCACAAGGCGGTGTGGCAGCAAAGCAGACCCCGCCCTGGGACAGCCACCATGGGAAGGGCTGGCAGGGTGGGATGGAGAAGACGGGGGACATCTGTAAGCAGGGCAGGGGAGGCAGCAGATCTCCGCCACCAACCTGCTGCAGAGGAGGGTAAATGTGACACAAAGCACAGCACGGCTGGTCCCCGCTGTCCCCTGGTCCCCGCTGTCCCCTGGTCCCCCCTCCCTGCCTGGCAGGGGACCAGGGTGAGATGGGGGCCAGGGACTTGTGCGGGGAGACGGGAGCCTGTCCCCGCCAGCCAGACAAACGGCCGGGACCAAGGACGTGGCTGTCATCCCACCGGGGACAGGAGAAGCGAGAGGACATCTTGCCAGTGGAGGGGAGGGGGGGGTGATAGAGGGGAGAGAGCGGGGTGCAGCCCCCTTTGGGTGCCGGGGCTGGGAGAACGACAACCCGAAGGCGAGCGCCTGAAGAGCGGCGGGGACACGGGACGTCGTGCCGGGTGGCCTCGCCGTGTGCGTGGCCGTCGTGCCCCCTCGTGGCAGCGCGACACGAGGCTCCAGCCCAGGAGCAGGAATGCAGGCAGGGATGGGGATGCCCCGGCTGAGCCACCTTATCCCACCCAGAACACCCTCCTTGGGGGTGCAGCACCCCAACTCTGCCGACAGTGCCCGAGGCCACACGTGTCCCGGGTCCCCACTAAACCTTATGAACGTTGCTGCACTCACAAAGCAGCCTCCAGCGTCCCTCCACCCCCCCCCCCCCCACTTTTCCTTCCCAGGGTGAGGGGGCTGTGCCTGCCCTTTTTTTCCTTTTTTTTTTTTTTTGCCATAAGCCACTTGCGCCGTGGCCAAGCCAAACACTTGAGGCGCCGCTCAAGGGCAGCGTGTGCCCGTGGCCGGGAATCCTGGAAATATCAGCAAGGCTGAGGGGAAAAAAAAAAAAATCAAACCCAAAACAGCTGGAAAAAAAAATAAACAGGGGGTGGCGGAGGCGTTTGCTGAGGACGCGGCTGCCCCAAGTGCTGCCAAACTGCTCGGGTGGGGTTTTTCCCGGTGCCCTGCCTCAGTTTCCCCCAGCGAGCCCTCAGGAGCAAAAGTCCTGGTGTTGTCACATATAGAAGGTTACTTTAGGTATGTGAGGCAGGTGCAGGGCGTTGGGAAGGTGCTTTCCCACCCCTTTCTCCTTCGCATGAGCAGCTCAGCGTCACATGTCCTGACTTCTTTGTCCTTTCTTTGCAGACCCAAGTTAAGCACCCAGAGGGGACGAGAGCCAGACAACATCTTGGGACACCTGCAGCTCTTGGTATGGTTTCTTGCTGTCCCCAGAACCACCCAGGAACATCTCAGGCACGTCACAAGCTGGGACGGGCTGATGCTGTCCAGCTCCTCCGAGACCACCAGCGTGTCCAGCCTGACAGGAGAGGGACAACCCTGCGCAGAGGTGAGCCAGGAGGAAGAAGCAGCCCTGCCCGGTGGGGTTTTTCTTCATTCCTTAAGAGCTGCAGAGACCTGCTGCACGGGATTCAGGGCTGGAGGCAGCGCTGAGGTGGAGCTGCCATGATGGATGAGGTGACGCTGTTCCCAAACGCCTCGACCACGGGTCACCGGTGCCTGAAGCGCTGCACCTGGCAGAGGGAGATGCCCAGAAATGGTACCCACCGTCTAGCACCCCTGGAGAGCATCACAGCTGGCAACCAACGTGGGTTTTTAAGCCATTCCCAGGATGGCACAAGCCAGGAGGTGGCATGTTCCTGCCTAGCCACCTCCAAGGCATGGGGACAGGCAGATGCTGCCCTGTCAGCATTTACAGCTTGAGGCAGCCCCTCTGCCAAACACAGGGAGATGTTTCCAAGGCTCAGAGCTTCATCAGGTTGGCAGGTAGTGCTGTGGCTGCTGTGCCTCTCCGGGAGAGGAACAACCCTACCTCAGACACAGGTCCTGGTCCACGCTGAAATCCCCCCAGGAGAGGTTTGTAAAGGAGAGGCGAGGTTTGAGACAAAGCACAAACTCTGGATATTTACTGCGCCATAGCCTTGAGCTGGAGCCACTGCTCTTGTCCTTGTGTTTGGAGCCTTGAGCATGGCAGCAGTCCTTGCTCCTTCTGGCAGGATCCCCCTGCTGGGTGTCCCAGCACAGAGGGGATCACGCTGTCCCTGGAGGGATGACAGGGTCCCACAAGCCCCAGGGCTGGCCGCTTGCCCCGGGAGCAGCAGGGCTGGGGATGCAGCAGGAGGGATAGTGGCTTGGCCTGAAGAGTAGCGTCACATCGCCCCGGCCTCTCGGGGCTCCGCAGGGGATGGGTACACTGGGCCACCCCTGCGACGACCCCGGTGGCACCCAGGTCCTGCTCAAGACCATGATGATGGCTTCCCCAGGGATGCTGGAGGGACCATGGCTCCGTCCCTCCTGCCACCACCTGCTCCAGCCCACGGCATCAAGAGCCTCCAGCAGCAGGGACAAGGGACATCGGCAGCACATCAGATCACTTTATTTCCACAGCGGCCACGGGCCAGACCCAGCACCCAGAGAGGGTCTGGGTCCAGCCCTTTGACCCTTCTAATACTGTTAAGAAGATAAACTCCAAGACTCCATGCCCGGGCGCTGAGCATCCTCCATCCCAGCCACCACGGAGCAGTTCTGGGGCATCGCTCCCATCCTGCTGCCCGCACCTCCGGGAGCGGGGAGGAGCGAGGTGAGACCAAGGGAGCAGCAGGAGCTGCCATCACGTCCTGTCCTGTGGGGGGTGCTGGTGGTGTGGGAGCAGCACGAGCCCCCTCGGCCCCCTCAAACCTCCATGCCGGGTGCCCGTCCCAAGCCCAACGCTTGCACCAGGTCATCACTGAGCCCGCTCTTCAGTGTCCTCCTCACTGCAGGAAGAGAAGAAGGTGGCAATGGCAGCACGAGCAGGGTCACCAGCCTGCCCAGACATGGTGGCCCCGGCATGCCAGGGAGGGCAACAGGGTGCAGTGGTATGGTCTGGTCTCAGGATGCCTCCTTGGGATGTCAGGGGTGGCCCATGGGGAAGGAGTCAGGCAGGGATGAGGATGAGGACACAGAGATGGGACAGGGCATGGAGACAGGGACGCTGAGATGGGACAAGGACATAGAGATGAGACAGAGTACAGGGATGGGGTAGAGCATGGGGACAGATGGGACAGCTCACGGGGACAAGGATGGGACTTACAGGACTTCCTATTGCCGCGGGACCTCCTGCGCTCCTTGTTGGGGCAGGGCCGGGGGTTGGCGTTGTGAGTCACCGATTTCACCAGACGGTCCATGATTTCATCCGAAGCGTCATCTGGGGAGCTGGGAACATCCTCCTGGGCTGGAGAACCCTGGGCTGGGCTGACGTGCCCTGTCCCTGCACGGGGACAATGGGGATGCTGGCATCAATCATGCCCAACCAGCCGGGCATGCCTCGAGCACCTCTGCCACCCCGCTCTTACCCCGGCTGGCCCGGCTACGGCGGGCAGGGACATCAGTGGGGGAGGTCAGCACGATCTTCATGCTCTCATGTCCTGCTTCCATCTGCTCCTCAGGGCCGCTGGACACCACGGCAGGTGGGGAAGCAGCCTCAGCGATGCCGGAGAACTTCTCGGTCTGCAACGGGAGGTAAGAAAGACGTCAGGGACCTGGGAGTTGGGGGGGACATCACCTGGTGCTGTCATCCAGCCAAGCATCCCCGTACCTCGGTGATAAGCCGTCCCCGGGTCTTGTTGCGCTCACGGTGGGTGGCCCGTTTCTTCTGCTGCTGCAGGACGCGCTCCCGGCAGGTTCGGTATTCCAGGGCGAACTCCCGCAGCAGCTTGCAGATGGGCGTCACCTTCACGTCCCGCGCCGCGCTCGCCGGGTACCCCAGGTACAGCAGGAAGGAGTGAAACCTGCAAGGATGTTGGTCGTGGTGGGCCACCAACAGGGTTCTCGCTGCTTCCCCAGGACCTCAGGGCACTGACCTGTTGAGGACGCGCCTGTGCACCACCTTGAGGACGACGATGCGCTGGGTGCTGTCTTTGAGGAAGTCTGTCAGCTTGCTCTTCAGCACCGGCTTGGTCTCGTGCTTGGCGATCACCTTCAGGTTGTCCCAGGAGGCCCTGCACCTCCGTTCTAGCTGCACCAGGCTGTTGGCCAGCTCGTCAAAGTCAACCTAGAAGGGTAAGACATCAGCCGTTGGCCATGCTGGTGGAGCTGGGCAGCTGTGGGACCCACACCCTTGCCTTGCCCGGGTGTCACCTGCCTTGCCTCACCTTGGCGGAGCGGGTGATGGAGGCAATCTCCGAGTAGAGGTCAGTGGTTTCTGGGAACTTCTCTACCACCATCTGACAGAGATGGTGGAGCAGGGACTGCCGGTGTACCGTGTCCTTCACTTCCGAGACCTTCTCCAGGTAGCCCAGCTCAAAGCCTCTGCTCTGAAACCCCAAGGGACTCAGCAGGGCCTGTCTATCCCTCCTCCAGCAGACCCCAGTCTGCAGACCCACTGACCCCCCCATCCAGCTGCAGGTGCCGTCCCAGGCTTCCCACGGTCCCTCTTGGGTACCCATGTGCCACGGCTGGTCCTGTCTTTGCTGCATCCCCCCACACCCTTGCTCCTCACCTGGGAGCCATTCAAGAAGTTGCCCATGGCCAGCAGTGTGGCCAGGATGCACTTGAAGGTGTGATTTTTGGCCAGCTGCTCCATGCCCACCTTCAGATCAAAGAGTGGCTCTGCAATCTCCTGCGTGAGGAGAGAGGCAGGTGAGACTCCTCACCCATGAGGACAATCACCTTGTGGTCAACCCAAGCTCATGCCCAGCCAGGATGGCACCTTGGACATGGGTGGTCCCCACCAGGGACATGCTTGGCTCAGCACTGCTGGGGCTGGCAGTGGTGGCAGAGGAGGACACAGATGGGCTACAGGGCTCTGTACCTGTTCCAGGCTCTCGTAGTCCAGCTTGAAGGCCCAGAGCTGGAGCCTGGCCGTGAGGTCGCTGATGGAAGACAGGGCAAGCAGGAACTGCTCCGCAGAGCCCAAGGGCACATCTGGGTTGGCCAACTGGGCCTCCTGGATCTTCTGCTTCTCCTCCTCAGTCGGGACCATAGTCAGGATTTTCTAGAGCAGGCAAAGAGAGATGTTTCAGACTTCATGTCACCACAGGAACTTGTGAACAGGGGTGAACTTGTAGTGTAGGGTTAATGGTTGGACTTAATGACCCCAAGGGTCTTTTCCAGCCTGAACTGTTCTACGATTCTATGATGTGTCACCCCAGGGCTGGCAGTGCAGGCATGGTGGCATGGAGGCCTCCTGCACGAGGACCTCAGAGGGGCCCAGCTTCATCTCGTGCTCACCTCAATCCCCTCCTTATTGACTGCAAACTCGTCGAAGTTGAGCACGGCCGTCTTGATGATGTGCACGGGCGGCAGCACCGTGAGGCCAATGTTGATGGCATTGCTCCTCTTGGGGTCCAGCACCACCACCACCTTCTTCCCATCGATGGCCTTCTGCAAAGGGGACAGAAAGGATGGGCATGGGCAAGCAAAGGGATGCCTTCAGGAAAACACCATGGACTCGCAGAACCCACCAGGGATCCAGTGGGCGAGTCAAACTTGTGTGCTGCCCATCACCCTCCCCACTGAGCTTCTGGGCTGCGGGTCCCATCCCCAGCATATTGTAAGGTCCTCAGAGGACCCAACAGCCATCCTCCCACTCCTCAAATCCCCTTGGCTGATGGGTGGCAGCGCGCTGGTACCTTTGAAGTTGGCACTTCCTTTGACCTTGACTCAAAGAGATGCTCCAGTTTGGCCGCATTGACCTCGACGTTCTGCAGGGACGCCCACAGTGTGCCCTGGCCAAACCTGCCCGGCCCCACAGTGCCATCCAGCTGCTTCAGCTCCTTCCAGAAGAGCTTCACTGTCCTCTTCTTCTTGGCCTGGGAGGGGCCATCTGTTGCTGAGGGGGCTGGCAGCCCTGGTGGGGGTGGGCAGCCAGGGACCAAAGGAGGTGGAGGTGGTGGGCAACCAGGGACGGCAGGAGGTGGTGGTGGTGGTGGTGGTGGGCAACCAGGGATAGTAGGAGGTGGTGGTGGTGGAGGGGGGCAACCAGGGATGGCAGGAGGTGGTGGGGGTGGTGGTGGTGGGCAACCAGGGACGGCAGGAGGTGGTGGGGGTGGTGGTGGTGGGCAACCAGGGACGGCAGGAGGTGGAGGGGGAACCATGAGATTCCCAGCACTTGTTGGTTTGATGCCAGGGGGGAGGAAAGAGCCATTGGCCATGGGCCCCATGTCCAGGACATCGAAGTCTTCTTCTTCTCCCAAATCAGTGAAGTCCAGGTCCTTGATCTTCAGCTGCACGGGGCTGCCCTCCAGGCCCTCCCACGTCAGCTCCATGTCCTTCTTGATGGGCATCATCCCAGTGTTCTCCAGCTTCTGTGTGTGTGTCTCGGCATCTATGCTGGACATGGCACGTGCCAGCTTGGCGTGGGCGCTGGCCACCGGCCCATCAGGAGCCCTGCCACAGAACCAGGCGCCCTCCTGATCCTTGCTGCCACCTCCCTTGGCGTCCATCTCCACCTCACTCTGGACTAGAGGGGACAACGGGACCTCAGGGAAGACCTTCTCCCTCGCCAGCTCCGAGGAGCCTTTGGCGTAGAGCATGTCCAGCATGAACTTGGTGTCAGAGGAGATGGTGCTGCAGGAGTCGGTGGTGTCTGGCCGAGCCAGGCTTGACCCTGCAGGGAGATGAGGAGAGGCTGGGACAACCTGCTTGGAGGGGACAGGTTGGGCGTACAGTAGGGTTGAGGTTCGGCTCCCTGCAGGGCGTGCTCGGATGCTGGTGTTTGGAGCGGGACGAGGACATACCACCCAGCTCCTCCGTGGCTCTGGGCATCACAGATGTGTGCTGGGGGCAGAGGGGCCACTAATGCCCACCCCAGGGTCCCGACAAGTCCAAAGCTGGGAAGACACACCCCAGCAGCACCTACTTATGTTGAGGGGCTCCATCCCGGGCTCAGTGGTGCCGCTGTCCCTGTCCCACGCGAGATGGGTGGGATGCTCCAGCGCAGCGTCGCCGAGGACGTCGAGCCGTCCCTTGGCCATGGAAGAGATCTTTTCCTTCTGGGCCGCGGCCAGGTTCTCCAAGAAGCGAGCTCTGCAAGACAGAGGTGGATGTTGGCCAGGAGTGAGGCAGGGATGGGGATGAAGGGCAAACCACACCATGCCACACTGCGCAGCAACCCGCCCTGCACCGGCCACCCCATGCTGGGGACCCGGAGGGTTCAACCTGCTCCGAGCCCCGCGGAGACACAGCTGATGCCATCACGGCTTGGGGATGAAGACGCCACAGCCCCGTGGGAGCTGAAAGCTTGTGCCATCAGGGTGTCATTGTCACCCCTGGGTCCCAATGGACCTGGTGCTGCTCACCAAAAGCTGCAAAACCTGGGAGGGGACCTGGAGCAGACTTGGGGGCGTCCCTCCTGCTCCTTGTGCCCTGCGTGGCCGGAGCCCAGCCTGAGGAAGCGCATGGCTGGAGACACACGCATGCCTCTACTTACTCAAACTTCCTCAAAATAGGCTTGTCCCCACGCAAGGAGGGGGCATCCTCCCGCCTGAGGGAAAACAGGGGTTAGCCCCCCCGCTGCCGGCAGCCCCCTCACCGGGGCTTGTGCCTCCTGCACCCACCCAGCCTGGCACCCCTCTGCCACGGGACCCTCATCCCGCTGTCACCCTGTGGTTCGTGGGGAGCTGAGAGAGGCCCCCAGTGAGTCCCTCCTGCCCAAGCACCATGTGGCATTGGGTGAGACAGGGCACCACGTGTCCCCTCTGCAACAGCCACCAGGGCGGCGATGCCAACCCCAGGAGAGACACCTCACCCCAGAAAGGGGGGACAATCAGAGGGTGCCATCATCCCAGCTGAGGGGCGCCGGCACCGGGAGGTGCCGGCGATGCAGGGAGTGGGCTGGGAGGCTTGGAGGGGGATGGCGAGGTGGGTGCGAGAGAGCAGCCGCACGCAGAGCCCGGGCACTTACCAGACAGGGGCAGTTTGGCGCAGCCTGCAAAAGGAAAGATAGAAAAAAAGAGTGGGCAGAGGAGAGGACAAGCGTGGGCAGAGAGGAGGAGTGAGGAGGAGCTGGAGCAGAGCCGTGCGTGCCCGAAGGATGCCCTGGAAGCCCCTGCCCGCTGCCCCGTCACACCTCAGCGCCCGCCTAGACCCTGTTTCCCCCCAGGACAGGTGCACCCCATGCTCCTGGGAGCCCCCTCTGCCACCCCGGGAGAACCCCTCTGTGCACCCAACCCCTCCTGGCTCCTTACTTGTAAACGCTGCGCTCGCCTGGGCTGGGTGTCTGCTCCTTTTCGGCCAAGGGGGAGGCCAGGGCCAACCGCAGGCTGGATGAGCTGTTGTAGACACTGCTGGCACAAGGTCTGCAAGAAGAGGTGACACAGGTACTCAGAGCAGGTCCCATGGGGCTGCCCTCCACCCCAGCACCGGGAAGGGCCCCCAAGCGCTGCATCGCAGCATCTTTGCCATCCCAGGAGCGTCCCCCCACTGTGGGCCACCTCCTCCAGCCACCCTTACTCTGCGGAGCTGCTGGGCGCGGGGACAGACGGGGTGTCCTCGGCGGGAGGTTCTTTCGGGGTGCCAGGGGACACCAGCTGGGCGTCGGGGCTGGGCTCGGAGGAGCCGCCCTGGGATCGCCACCCGCGCCGGCCTTCCTCCGTCCTCCTCCTCTCCTTGCGTCCCCCTGAAGGCGGCTCTTCCACGCCATCCTCCAGCTTGAGAGCGCTCTGCAGAAAGGTCAGGGATGGGGCATGGCACCAGGGCACCCCTGTCCCCTGAAACACACCCACCCGCCCTGCCGCCGTGGGACGTGGCCAGGCTCCCCTCCTCACTTCGTAGAGCGTAAACTGCTGCTTCAAGTCGAGATCAGTGCCTTTGCTGCCCAGGTACTGCTGCACCACCCGCTCCATGCCCTGCTGCTCCAGGCAATCCGTCACGTCGTAGAAGGTGTCCTGGTCCGGGAGGGCTGCCAGCGTCTGAGCAGGACCAGAAGGACACCGCTGGGACCGGTGTGACCCCGCCACGGGGACACCTCAGCCCCTGCCCCTCAACCGCCTTGGACCTTGTTGATGAGCGTCATGGTGAAGACCAGCAGCTCCGTGTCAGCCCCGTTGCGTTGCTCCAGGATGGCCATCAGGTTGGACCATGGGCACGTGCCTGGGAAAAGCGACTTACGGCAGTGACATGGGGGATGGGGGTGTGACACACCGTCCTCCCGCGGGGACCTCATGGGCACCAGGGGCTGCACCCACCTCTCGCCCGGTCCACAGTGTTGACGGCGCGGATGAGGAGCAGCGCGTTGGGCTCCGTGTACTCCACAAACACCAGCAGCAGCTTCAGGGCCATCTTCACCACCAGACGGTACTGGGACAAGGACAAGGGACGGTGGTGAGGGGCTGCGAGCTGGAGCACTGCAGGGTGGCTCTACCCATGCCCCGGGGCTTCAACCATGGCGTCAGGGACCAGTATGCAGCTGGGACGCTCGATGGGCAAGGTCACATCAGCACTGGGAGCTCTGGGGACTTTGGGTAACATCCAGGTGGGTCCAAGCAGGACCCAAAAAAGCTACCAGAGCCTGAAGGCAGAGGGTGGGGTACAGCCAGAAGGTGGTGCAAGGGGACAACCAGAAAAGGGGGGCTGCAGCGGGGGCTCACCAGGCTTCCCGACAGCGTGTACAGCCACTGGACGGTCTCGTTGTGGTTGATGACCCCCTGCATCCCGTCCACGAAGAGCATGATCTGGCTCAGGGCTGCAAGGCAGAGAGCAGGCAGGGGTAGGGCTTTCCCAGCCCCACGCCACGGTCAAGCTCTCTCAAGGTAGCCCAGGCAACCCTGCTTGCTCCCTCTCCCCCAAATTCGGGGTGTGAGAGGCACCCTGCACCCCAATACCAACCCCGGAGGATGTAGTTCTGGTAGTTCTGGTCGGCCTCTGCCCCTACTTTGATCAGGCACGTCAACCCATCCAGGTTCACGAACTCCGGCACCAGGTCCTTGTCCTCCTGCCAGGAGGAGACAGGGCGTTACGGCAGCCAGGGGGGGAGGCAAGGGTGGGCAGCCAGCCCCAGGGGAGCCCCCTCCAACCCGTACCTGAAAGAGCTGCTTGAGGGAGAAGAGAGATCGCCGCAGCTCTGGCCCCTGCGAGTTGTACAGCTTCTCTGGAAGGAAGGAACAGACGCCACGTGATGGTGTCACCCGCGGCTCCGAGATCCTGCTGGCAGCCCGGGAAAGCCCCACGTCCCCGCTCAGCCCCGCTGCTGGCACTGCCCGGCTGTCGGACACGGCGGGTGGAAGCAGCTGCAGCTCCACAACTATTTATTTCAGCTCTACCACCTTCCTATTTCCGTTTTTTTTTTCTTTTTTTTTGCCTTCTTTTTTAGCCAAGCCATGACATAAATATCCTCTCTGGTTTCCTGCACAGAACCGAAACAGGAACGTGGGCAAAAGGCTGAGCTACTTTTAGCCATCCCTCACTGGGCACAACCCTGCCACAGTCCTGGAGCCCCCGGCATCGCCCACGGCTTGGGAAAAGCCGCAGGATGGGGACGGGAAGGACGGCAGCGGCAGCATGACACTGGCTGCACGGGGACAATAGGACGGCCACAGGGCTGGAAGCTGGACGGAGACTACGTGCTCGTGGGGATGGAGCCTGCGGGGAGCAGCCGGGGCAGTAGGAAATCAGAAAGCCCAGCTTGAACAAGGAGACCAAAACAAGCGCTTCCCACATTCAGAGAAAAAAAAATAAATCGAGTTATCTGAGCATCCCGAGTCATTTGGGTCAGGTTTGGAGCTGCGACAAGCCAAAAGCGAGGGGTCCAAGGAGCCCTCCAGACATGCTGGCGTGTAAAACACGAGGTCCCGGCAGCCTCCTCCCTTCGTTTATCGGCTTGTCAGAGCAGCGAGAGGGAAAGCAGAGCAGCCCGAGGCTCAGCCGGAGCCTGGGAACCGCCGGCAAAGAGCACGACCCCGACCCCAGCCTTCCTGCCCCTTCCTTCCAGCTGATGCCCGGCCAGCATCGCTTGTTTTTTTCCCCTCCGTCCCCTGCTAAAGGAGCTAAAAAAATAAAATAGGAAGGCTTGAGACTCCCGAATATTTTGCAGGACCTCCAAGTGGGCTGCGCAGAGCCATGGCAGTGCTTTCTGCTACGCTCGAGCTATTTGTTTGTATCCTGAAAAACTCTATTTAGAGCTCGCCTAGACGACCCAGAATATCTGGCCAAAAAGCCAAAGTCCCGATCTCTGAGGACGGAGGGGATTAACGCAACGGGTCCCCATCAGCCTCACGAGGACCATGTCCCCCACACCTCTTGGAGAGGGTTTATGGGGCAGAAGCAGCCCTGGGCTTCCTCGTTCCTTCTCTCCATCACAAAAAACCCGCTGAAACTCACCGCAGAGATCAAACCGAGCCAGCACCAGCCCAGAGGAGGGCACACACTCACCCAGGATGGCGTGGACCCGGACGGAGAGCTGCGTGCGCAGGATCAGAGTCGGCCGTCTCCCCTTCCTAAGGTTGGGGGGGGAACCACCGCATGAGCGCCCGCAGCGGGACCCCCCCGGCCCCTCACCTGCAGCCCCTGGCACTCACACGCACGTTGGGGGGGTCCCCATGTCCCATCTCTGGAGGGCACCCCATGTGCCTCACCTGACCTCCTCGTAGAAACCCTCCAGGTCATCTTTCTGCTCCAGAAGGGACAAGTCGAGGTCCAAGTAGTGTCCAGAGGGCGAGACCTGCAGCGTGCAGTCCTCCAGCTGCGGATGACGACAGCCCTGAGCCCACCACAGCCCCACTCGGGAGGATGCAGCACCCCCAGGATCACCCCCTCCCAAATCTGCACCAAACCCACCCAGCAGCCCCATCCTGGAGTAGGGTGGCAGGTCCCACCCCGTACAGAGGAGATGCCCGTGACATCCTCCAGCCCAGCCCGGTGGCAAATTAAGGAAGAAACACGGAGCCCCAGGCTGGGAAAAAGGAGAGCGAAAGAGATCCCTGGACTCCTCAGCAGTTCCTGGGGTGGGAACCACAGCAAGAGGCTGATCCACTCCCTCAGGCTCTCCTTAGTCAGCTGGGGTGTGACCGGGGCACGACCCATCTCCTCCCACGGCTGGTGCCTTCGCCTGGGCAGAAGAATCTCCTCTGCCTTTGGGGACTGGGTCTGTGGGAACTGCCAAAGCACCCGTCTCTAGTCAGGGACACCCCAAACCTGGGAAAATCCCCCAGGGATGTCCCCCAGTCGATGCAGCCTCTGGCTCAGCCTGCAGCCACGTGGCATCTTCCAGCAGGATGGGGAAAAGCACATCCCGAGGGCATCTCCCCCCCCAAATTCACAGACAGTACCCATGGTGCACCCCAGCCAGTGGGCACAGCACCCAGGGGTGCTTGCAGGGGGCTGGGGGGTAAAAGCTCATTATCAGGTTTTATATAAAATCCTGCCCTGGCCACCCTCGGGCAGGCTGACGACCTGCAGCAATGCCGGGTACAGCTCCTGCATCTCACTGGGGTTGCTTCCCATGGAAACCCATCTCCTCGAGGCACGCGATTGTGACGTTGAAGGCGGAGGGCAAAGAAAAAAAAATAAATGCCACGTCCATTACAATAATTAACAACCCTGACTAAGCCTCGGGGCTTAGTCAGGCAATTTGGCAGGGCACTGCGGTCGGGGTTGGACGCAGTTTTGTGTTGTTAGCGTCCCGCTCCATCTCCCGCGGTTGCTGGCCACGCCGGCCAACCATGGTAACCCGCACCAAACACAGGCTGCTGGCACCCGGCGAGCGCTCCTGGCTGCCAGCCCTGCCCCTGCGACGGGTGACGCGGACGGTGGCCCCGCATGGGGTTTGCTTGCTGGCAAAAGCTTTGATTTCTTCACAGGGACAGGCTCTCCTGGGCATCTCTGCATCTTCCTGGGCATGGGAGATCCCTCCAGCATCCTCCTGAGCATCCCCTCAGACATCCCTGCATCTGCCTGGGCATCCCTGTGTCCACCCGGGCAGAGGAGACCTCTCAGGCATCCCTGCATCCTCCCAGACATGGGAAACCCCTCTGGCATCCTCCTGAGCATCTCTGCATCCTCCTGGGCATCTCCTCAGGCATCCCTGTGTCCACCTGGGCAAAGGAGACCTCTCAAGCATCCCTGCATCCTCCCAGGCACAGGAGACCCCTCTGGCATCCTCACGGCATCCCTGCATCCCCTCAGGCATCGCTGCATCCTCCTGGGCATCCCCTCAGGCACTCTAACACAGCAAAGAGCAACTCAAAAGCTTTGCCTTCTCCAGGCTCCCGGAGCCCGGGCAAGCTGGAATGAACATCCCCAGCTCCTACCGGAGTCGGTGACACGTCCCAGCTGGCGGCAGAGGCCAAGCCCCTGGGACTCAACCCGGAGCGTTTCCCGTGTGAGCTTGGCAGTGCTCCCCATGAGGGATGCTCTGAGCGTGGCCTGGGTTTGGCCACTACCCCCGCAGCAAGCACCAGCCCCCCGGGGATGGAGACAGCCCATCCCAGGCTCGCGGTGCCCTGCCAAAAATCCCGGGGCGGCACTTCCGCGCCAGGGAGCACTGACTGCCCCGAGGTTGGGGTTACTCTGGTTATTTGGATAAAGGGTTTAAAACCATCCAAGCCAGGACCTCGGGTTCGTGCCGCTGGGGACAGCACGTTGGGGTCACTGCCAGCTCCTGGCGTGGGGCAGCTGCGATCTGTCTGGCTGTAAAACTCTTTTAAAAATGAGCTGGGCTTCAAAGGTCGTGGGGGAGGAGAGCATCCCACGCTTGCACCTCCAAGTCACAGCACCAGTGTCCTCAGTGAGACCCCAAAACCTCCCCACGTGCTGGATGAAGATGCTGGTGCCAGCGCTGGTGAGGGACAAGGATCCCATGGCCCTGGAGAGGGCTCCCCTGCCTGGGAAATCATGGGGATCTGATGGAGACGTGGCCACCTCCTGGAGACATCCTCCACCCACCACTGAGCTCACGTCACCCACCACAGCATCATCCCATCTTCCTGCTCTCCCCTATCATGGCATCCTCACGCGGGAGGATGCTCCAAGGCCAGGCGGTGAATATTCTCTTTATCTGAAGCCAGAGGAAACACTTTTCCCCTCCCTGCTTCAAAAGTTTCTGTTTTGCAGCAGCCACAACTTCCCGCTGTCGCTGTGGCCCTTCTAGGAAGGCTTTGAGGAAAATGCAGAAAAAAACCCTCTATTATTTGCTGCAGCTGAGGCAGCAGTTAGACACAAGCAAGTCAGAAATGCTCCTGACACCTCCCAAAACACATGGAGCAACCCCGGCTGGCAACCGAGCGTATTCACCACGGTTCAGTTTCGGGGCCGAGAGAAGTGTTGATGGCCAAGGGTGCCCGGTCGCTACCTCCTGCCTGATGGATGGCAGCAAGTGGATGCGAGCACTGCCCATTGCCTTTATCACGGCGGGGTGAAAAAATAAATACCCAGGCTGGGACGGATCTCTGGAGGTCACCCAGAACTGCACACTTGCTCGCGTGCATCCCCCTCGGAGCTTCTCCAGCCTCGTTGCTCATTAACAGATTCCTTGTTTTTCAGCAGGAGCAGGAGGATCCCAGTTCTGAGGAAGAGGCAGTGTCCTGGCAAAGCCAGGTTTCCATCCCAGGACCCACAGAAAGACTGTGCCGGGGAGCTCCAGAGGCTGCTGAGCACCCACGCTCGGCTCCAAGCACTCAGGAAAAAGCAGACAACAGAGTTTTAAGGCCAACAACCCCAGCTCAGTGCCTGCCAGCGGGGCGAAAATCCTCAGTGAAGCCCCCCTCAAACTGGTTAGGAAGCAGGGCTGGTGGGACCGGGCATCTTGCGTGCACCAAAGTTGCCCCAGCAGCTCTTTGCTCTCAAGCCCAGCTTTTGCAGAGGAGGAAGGGGAAAAGCAAAAGCTCCAGCCCATTGGGTTTTGCAATTGTCTGGGAAAAAAAAAAAAATTCCCTAGATTCGGAGGTGAGATAGTGGTGGGGGCAAGAGAGAGCAAGGGCCTTTGGGGACCAAAGGGACAGCCAGAAAGAAAAAATAATCTGCCCTGTCGAAACCTGGTTCAGAAAACCCCCACGCCCAGCACGAGCATCACCCAAGGGTACTAGAAAAAACGCTGGAAAGCAGGAGAAGATAGTATCGGCCTGGAGCCGAACAATGCGGCCGCAGCGGCAAACAAAGCGGGAAGGTATTTTCAAACACAAACACACTTTCCGGAGAGCATGAAAAAGCCATCAGCGGCAGGTCGCGCTCGGGGAGAGGAAGCGCCAAGGGTGTCGCGGAGCAGGACAGGCTGTTCAAGGCAGCGACGCTGGCCCCAGAACCCTCTTGTTCATCACCTCTAGGCTGTTCCCAGCTCAGGGAGCTGCTGTGCCTAGGGAGGGCAGGACCCGGCTGGTCCCCTGTGGCAGCTCATCCCCTGGGTGTCCCCAGTTCAGTCTGACGATGACAACAACATGGGGACCCCCAGCCCAGCTCCCTCCCACTGCTCTGCAGCTCTGGGCACGCTGCCCGGCAAGACGAGCCTGGCACCAGGCATCCCCTTCTTTTTGAGAAAAATCCGACTGCTCATTTACTAATTTTAGGACGGCGAGTAATGGAGCTGAACACTACCGGGCACCAAGGGAGATTTCAGCTGGGGGTGCCAGGGTAATGACGTCTGTGTGGCTCCAGGGTGCCAGCTCTGAATTTGGATTGAACTGGGTGGTTCAGGAGACCGAGCTGGCTCCGCAGGGTGTAGATCCCGCTGCAGGAGGCTCCCGATGACGATATCGGCTTGTGCAAACCCCAGCCAGCATCTCAGATTGTCAGGCTGGGACGTACCACAGCCCTCGCTGGCTCAGAAATCTCCGTGCAATAAAGGCAGCATGCTCTATAACCTATATAACGTGCATAAACCAGGGATCTGGTTTATAAGCACGCAGCAGGGTCCTAGCCGCTTGCCTGCGGTTTTACCAAAGGTCACAGGGCGATGCAGGAAAACTACAGAAAAAAAACGCAAACATCCAGAGCTTGGCTTAGGCAGAGAGTGGAGCCTGAAATCCCAGGATCAACACATCTGTGCCAGGCACAGGACCTCCCTGCCCTCAGGAACGCTGCATCCGGACCCCCTCCGTGCCACCCCAGCAGCACCCCGGGCTGGCGATCTCCTTACAGAGCCAGCTCCTGCCCGGGGAGGAGAGCACACGCCTGAAATTTGAGTTTGCTCCATTCGTCATGTCTCGGGGCTGCTTGTTCCCAAACAAACTCCATTTAGTCACCGCCTAAAAATCCCATGACGGTGGTGACAACACGGGACACTGCCGTTTTGCTCCAAGAAAAATGAAAAGAGGGGAAAAAAAGGAACTTTTCTTTGCGGTGCAGGCAGAGGTCTCACAGTGAGTCCCTCTCACCTGGGCGGGCCAGCAAGCTCGGTGCCAGGCACACCAAGCTGATTTCCCCCTCCTGTTGCCCCCATCACCTCTGCCCGACTCTGGGCAGGGCATAACCCCCTGCCTGTGATCCTGCAAGACGGAGATGCTCGACCATTGCTGAAGCTCTGCCTGGTCTTGCTTTCATGAGGAGGGAAACAAGCCCATCCCTGACCTGTAAAGGATGCTCTGAAAGCATCACCCCAAGAGGAGACACTCAGGAGGGAGGGGAGCATCTCCTCTGCTCCCTGGCCCCTCTTTCAAAGCCCGGATCAGGCCTAAGGACACAGCAGCAAGAATCGGCGTCGCTTCTGCTCCGGGAGGAAATTGCTCAGCGGGAATTTCCACGCCGCTCTCCGAACCAGAGGGACGAGGGGGTCGGTGGCCCCGCCATCACCTCCACGAGCAGTGGCGAGTGGGACCGCTGTGCCGGTGGCCGGTTTTAGGGCACTGTCGCGCTCCCATCAAAACTCCGGGGTAGCCGGCGTTTAAAGCGGGAGCGCGCAGCCAGGCTCAGCCCCGACGACACGGGGATGGCAGCTCTGCCTCCCCCCTGCTTCCCTCTGCCCGGGTTCCTGCCTGCTCTGAGCAAGCACATCCTCTTCCTCCCTCGCCGACTCATCCGGGGCCGGCCGAGCCCTGGCATCTCCCGCCGGGGCTCACGGATTCCGCCGTGACTCACACCGGGAGCGCTGCCCGGGGCTCCGGAGGGGACACACCGCCCCGTCCCTCGCCGCCCTGCTCCTTCCAGCCGAGAAATCACCCCCCGAGTCCCTCACCCCTTCGCCTCCCGCCTCTTACCGGCTCCCCCCTTACCGGCAGCGGGGCCCCGAGCAGGCGGTGCAAGGCGGGCAGCTGAGCACCGAGGGCCAGCGCCTCCGCGACGGCGTAAACCGGAGCTCGCCGCGGCTCCGGGAAGCTGCCGCAACCGAAAGGATCCGCGTCCTCCAGGTACTGTACCCGGCACGACACCGCCGCCTCCGCCATAGCAGCGCCGCTGCCGCCGCTCCGCTACCGGGGGACAGAACGCGCCCCCTCCGCCTCCTCCGGTCCCGCCCCGCCCCGCCCCGCCCCGGGAGCGGCCGCTCGGTGCTCGGTGCGCCCTCCCGCGGGCGATCCCCGGCGGGAACCCCGCCCGCAGCCGCATCCTGCCCCCGGGGGGAGTGCTCCGGCATCTGCGGCCCCCGGAGGGAGCAGCCGGCAGGATGCTCCGAGTCCCGGGAATGCTCCAGGCTGGCCCGCGGTAACGCGGTGGGGTTGCTCGCTCCCCGTTTTTTGGGTTGGAGAGATCTAGATTAGACATTAGGAAGAAGTTCTTCACTCTGAGGGTGGTGAGACCATGGCACAGGTTGCCCAGAGGAGCTGGGGACGCCCCATCCCTGGGAGTGTTCCAGGCCAGGTGGGACGGGGTTTGGAGCAACCTGGGCTGGCGAGAGGTGTCCCTGCCCAGGGGAGCAGAGATGATCTTGAAGGTCCCTTCCAGCCCAAACCATTCAGGAACCTACAGAGAGGCTGGGAGGGACTTTTCACAAGAGTGTCCAGCAATAGGACAAGGGGAAACGGATTTAAGTTGAAGGTTTAGACTGGATCTCAGGAGGAAATTCTTCAGTGCGAGGGTGGCAAGACTCTGCAATAAATTGCCCAGAGATTTGCCCACCTCCCTGGAGATGTTCAAGGCCAGGTTGGATGAGACCTTGAGCAACCTGGGCTGGTTAAGGGCATCCCTGCCCATGGCAGGGGGTTGGTTTAGATGATCTCTAAGGTCCCTTCCAGCCTAAGGCATTCGATGATTCTATGTTTCTGTGAGACGCTCTCCAGGAGCACGGGGCTCACCCAAAAAGGGGATTTAATTCCCCCTTTGACAATTTAAAAGGCGAGCAGGTGGTGGCAGCTTCTTAGCAGCAGCAAGGCGGTTCCTGCAGTGTTTTCCCCGGCAGGACCAGGCTGGCGGCGGGTGGCAGCAGCAGCCTGCTTTCCCCAGCCCTACTTTTTTTTCCTCCCGCTGGCAAACATTCTCCGCACATTCGTCGGAGCGATGGGAAGAGGCGACGTCGCCGAGGCCTCCCGCCCCTTCCCCCACCCACTCCGAGGGTACAGGGGTGGCCTGTCCCGGCTGCGGGGACACACGGACACAGCTTTGGAGCTGGTTTCTCCACGAAGCGATCTGCCGGAGTCCCTTCCCACACCCTGCCGGGGGACATCCCTGCTCCCCGGAGCTGCCTGGGCATCCCCCATGGCGGGTACGGGGGTCCTGGATCTGGGAGGCATGGGGATGGGAGGTGGGAGACAGGGCACCCCGTCTCCCACCTCCCATCCCCGTGCCTCCCAGATCCAGGACCCCCATATCCCCCTGGAGGAGGGGGTGGCGAGTTGAGGGGGACCCAGCAACCACGGGGACCCCCCTGGGGTGCTCCCAGGCTTCGACAGTGGCAGGGATGGGTGGTCTCGCTTGGTTGAGTGAGGTGGGAGGGGGGAGTCTGGGAATACAGTGGGTGCAGGAGGACTGAGCCGGGGTGCGGAGGGGTTCTGTGGGGCGGGGGGGCATGGGAGAAGGTGCAGGGGGGCACCAGGGTAGGGGCCGCTGTGGGGCAGGGGACACTGGGGCAGGGGGACTTGCATGGGACAGGGGGCACCAGGGTGACACGGGAGTCCGGGGCAAGCGCTGGGGGGGCTGGCAAGGGACAGGGGGCACCGGGGCGGGTAGGGGGGGGGGCGGAACAGAGGGAGGGGGACCTAGGTGAGGTGGGAAGCACCGGGAAGGTGCGGGTGAGCTGGGATGCAGGGACTGAGCAGGGTGATGCCGGGCACCGGGCAAGTACCGGAGGGCGGGCAGGGCATTACCGGGGGAGGCGGGGCGGTACCGGAGAGACCGGGGCAGTACTGAGGAGGACCGGGGCGGTACCGGGGAAACCGGTGCAGTACCGCGGGGAGGGGGGGCGGAGGGGGAGGGCGGGGAACGGGGGGAGGCGGAGCCTATGGCGTATATGCGGGGTGGAGATGGGGCGTGGGGGCCGGTTGGGCGCTGCCCCACGTGCGTGTGACGCGGGCGGGGGCCGGCAGCGCGGCGGAGCTGCGGGGAGCGGCGGCGGGGGGAGCCATGCAGCCCCCGGTGGCCTCCCCCGGCCCCGCCGCCGCCCCGGAGGGTACCGAGCTGCTGCGCTGGCAGTGGCGGGAGGTGCAGGCTCCCTGCTTGGTGGCCGCCTGGATCCTGGTGGCCAGTTTGGCTAAGATCGGTGAGTGTCAACCTCCCCCCCCCGCCAACTTCTCCGGTGCCCCGGGGGTCTGGGGTGAGATGCGGCGTCCCCAGGGGGGAGCGAGAGCATCGCGGGGCACCAAGGACACGGGGCACGGAGGACAAGTGGCCAGAGCCCCGTTGGTCACTGCGTCCTCCGTCGCCTCCCGAGGGTGACGAGGTGAGGGTCCAGCCCCAGGGACGATGCGGGGGTCCTCGGGCCCGTTTTCCCTGCGAAGGCAGAGGAAAGAGAGATGGGGAGGAGAACAGGAGCCTTTTTGGTTCATGCCACCGGCAGGGCTGGAAGCTGGTTTGATCCCCTTCCAGCCCCGGGAAGGGCTTGGTTGTGCCAGCGTTGGGCAAAGTGTGTCCCCATCAACCTGGGGACGGGTTCGTGCCTGTGGTCTCCTCCGGTGGGTTACTCCAGGATCCGTGGGGCATCGGGGCTTTCGTGCCCGGGGCCACGCAGCCGGGGCTGGAGGGGAGGAGGAGGAGGATCCGCCGGGAGAGGCTGCGTGGGAAGGTGCAAGGAGGATGCTGTGAGCTGCCGCAGGGCCGTGCCCGGCACCGGTACCTGGGCTGCTGGGGAGGGGATGCTCGCACGTGAATGCTCGGTGAGGTCCCCAAAAGGCTGGTCCCCTGCCTGCTGCGCTGGGCCGAGGGGTCGAGACCGTGACCTTGAGGCAGGTTTCCTCCTCAGGGGTCCCATCACGGGTACAGCCTCAGCAGTGGGGGTGTCGGCAGCCTCTCAGTTTGGAGCGTCACCAAAGGAATGGGGGTTCAGGGTCAGGCAGGGAAGTGTCGGAGCAGCTGGGGTTGAGCAATGGCTTTGGGGACACAGGTGACAGCTACGGCTGTGCTCACCAGGTGGCCTCTACCTGTCCCAAGCGTCATCAAAACCAGTGTCACGGACCTCGCGCTCCTCTCCTCCCTTGCAAGAGAGACCTGAAGCATCGCGAGGAGTGAATTAAAAGGGCGTCACGAGCTTAAAAACGCGTGTCTGCAGCTGTGCCACCTCCAGCTGCCGAGTGCGTCCCTCCCACCTGCAGAAGATCAGAGAGATGGTTCTTTCCCTTGGGTTTTATCTTCTCTTCTCAAACGTCTCCCTGGAGCTGCTCCCTTGATGAGTTTCCCTCAACGCGCTCCCCTTGACATCCTTGCCTTTGCCCCTGCAGTGCGGGGAGGCAAGGAAGGAGCCTCAGCGGGGGTCATTCCCAAGCCCCACCACGTTCTTCCAGACCTGAGGAGAGCTGATGGCCACTCTCTCTCTCCACCTGGGAGACATGACCCCAGCGGGGCTGGATGCTCAGAGCACGGAGACAGGAATGATGCCCACACCTGGAGTCAGGGTTTCGGGCAGCACTCCTACATGGGGTTCCAAGCCCACGGGGGAGATGGGAGGGAGCCACAGATGACGGGCATGGGCTTGGGGCGTTGGAGCCGTTGTGGTTGCAGCACTGGGCTGCCGGCTCACAGCCCTGTGACCGCAGGGGAGGAAGCGGCCCCCGCGCCCAGGCGATGGCGAAACGACACTGAGGGCTCTGTTCTCCGAGGCAGTCACGATGCTGGGGAGGAGAGGGTTGCCCTGAGCCAGCAAACACCCGGGGAAGGGAAAAACTGGCTTGGGTGTTGCCTTTCCTGCAGAGCGGGGCGTCACTCGGGCTTTGCTGCCTTAAATGGGATGTGGGAAGGGATGGGCATTGCCCCGAACGTGCTCCTCACCCATGGTTGCCCCATGGGCAGGGTTTTGCTGGCAGACGGCTGGTTTTCCACCCAGCAGCATGCCCGTGGGTCACAACCTCTCTTCTTGCACCATCACCTCTGTCCCCAGCTGCTTGTGTCTCAGTTTGGCTGTTTCCCAGAGGAGTGGAGCCAGTTTTGGCCCTGAGTCCTCCCAAACGGCAAATCCTGTATCATGGATGCTTGAGTGTGGCTTATGGCTCTGAAGTTAACTCACATGTGGCTAAGTTACTGTTGCTGTGGGAACCTTTAATGCTGAAATCCTTGACTGGCACGTGTAAAATTAGAGCTCATTCCACCCCAGCGCCGCTGCCTGCTCCCTGTGGCGCAGAGGAGCTCGTGTGCTGCCATTTGCTCACAAGGGTGACAGCATCCCCCCTCAGCCAGGGGGATTTTTGAACAAACAAGGTCTTTCCCATCAGTGCTGCTCCCTTCCTAGCCCAACTTTTTTTGGCTCAGGGGAAAGAATGACAGTTGGCAGCCAGGAGCCGTGCTCCCACATCCCCGTAGCATGTCTGTGGGTTCTCCTGGGTCTCTCCAGGTCCTGTCTCCGCAGAACGGGGAGTGCAGATGGGTTGCCGGAGCGGGATCTTTGGCAAAGCTCCCGAGTGTTAAGAAAAGGAGCTGGACGCCTCGTTCCCTCCTTGAAAACTTCAGAGCTTTGTTCCCGTGGGCGGGGAAGCGGTTTTGCAGCTTGCTGCAGGCGCTGAGCGAGCGCCATTCGCCCACCGGCACTGCCTTCGCCAGGCTCGCGTGGGGTGGACAAGGGCTCTGCCGCGGCTTTAGCAGGAATTCGGCCGGGCTGGAGCTCGACCAGCCTTTCTCTGGGCTGTGGGTTTGCTTGGAGGGCTGGAGCATCTGTGGCTGAATCGCAAGCGGAGGCGGCTGGGGGCAAGGGGGACTCTTTGCCCTCGAGGTGGTTGATGATGGAGCTGCAGATCACCCCTCTCTCCATGGTCACCTCCACATTCGTTGTTGAGCTCAGGGATGTTGTCTGTGGTTAGGAACCAGCACTTTGATGGTGAATTATCTCCTCTAATTTAGTATTTGGCTGCAGTGAAGGGAAGCGAATCAACTAAGAGGTGGTAGGAATGGAGAAGGGAAGAAGGTCAGGAGGCCGCGACCTTAGTTCCCTGGGCATTCGCATCTCAGGGACACTGGGACCTGTCCCAGAAAGGACAGAGCAGGACTGGGACAGGTTCAGAAGAGAATGACAGAAGCACAGAGATGTGGAAATCTACTGATGAAGCTCTGCCTGTTCCTGGGCTGCTCTCCAGGTCTACGCCACTGGAGACAGGACCCAGTCTAGGCAGACCTTATGATCTGTCCATGGGGGTTCCTTTAGGAGGGAAGAAGCCAAGTGACCTGGAGCTGACATGTGACCACAGCACAGCTCTCCTTCTGCCAAGGTGACTTGGCACAAGCAATGGGCACCTTTAATCCAGCTAAAGGGCTTTAGGGACCAGGTTTCTGGGTTGGCAGCAGGGCTGGGCTTGCAGCCAGGAGACAGCTCGGAGGCTGCTCTGATGTCCCTTGTACCCACTGGGCGCTCAAGGGCAGAGGTGGCTTCAGAAGTGCCTGGAGGAACCTACTCCCCAGGAGAAAGTTTCTTTGGTGGCCAAGTCGTGCTACAGAGCTGGGCTGGATGTCACAGGCCATGGCAGAACTCAAATCCCGGTGGGGCAAAACCACTGCGATCCTCCTTACCTCAAGCCCTGCCCTTTGCAGGTGGTAACAAAAATACAGCACCCTACACTAGGGGAGGAGAAATCCACAGGCATGAGAGGGGTCACTCACCTGGGAGGATTTAGGATTACACAGGATACCCTGGCCATGGGGACAAGGCTGCCTGGAGGAGCGAGTCCCCTGTATCAGCTGGCTTGTCCCCGAGCTGCAGGCTCAGTGCCTCGCTGCTGATGGATGAATACTGGGGCACACTCTGCTTGTTTTAAAAACATATGTATGTATCTCCTGCTTCATGGCAGTTTTAAGATTTGGGCCAAGCCTTGCGTGGAAGACACTGATGATTCTGTGATCTCTAAATCTGCAGCAGCCGCTCGCCTGTTGTTGGTGTTTGGGGTTTTTTTTTGCATGCTGGTAGGTGAGCCAGTGCTGAGGAAGGTTGTGCTCTGGCACGGAGACCCGCTGCCTGCCTGCCTGCCTGCTGCTGCAGTGGTTTGCGTGCTGCTCTGTCTGCTTGCTCAAACGGCTGCAAACAAGGTCACCCCCACCACCAGGGCTGAGCATCCTTCTCTCTGAGCGGGGTGATGAGTCCCAGGAAACGGCAGCACTGGCTTGTGACACCGTGGACGTGCTCATTGGCTGCTTTTATCCTTTAGGTGCAGAAAAGCAAAGTGCATCGGCTGCTCAGCTTATTAGATGGTGGCTGGGGAGGAGAGGGAGATCCCAAAGAGTCAGGGACATGAAATCCTGACCTGGGAGCTAGCTGGAAGGTCTTCTACTCACACGTGGCCACGAAGCAGCCTTCAGTGCTCCCTGGTCCTTCCCGGGGCCCGTCATGTGTCAGCCAACCCTCCTGTGGAGTTTGTGGATCTAGGATGCTCTGTCCATGTGCCTGTTTGGCTGATGCTCTCATTCTTTCTTTCTAGTTTTCCACCTGTCAAGGAAGGTGACGTCTGTCGTCCCGGAGAGCTGCCTCCTCATCCTGCTGGGGCTGGGCCTGGGGGGCATCGTGTTGGCCGTGGCGAAGAAAGCTGAGTACCAGCTGGAGCCCAACATGTTCTTCCTCTTCCTTCTGCCCCCCATCGTCCTCGACTCAGGCTACTTCATGCCCAGCCGGCTGTTCTTTGACAACATCGGTGCCATCCTCACCTACGCGGTGGTGGGCACACTCTGGAACTCCTTCGCCACCGGCGCTGCCCTCTGGGGGCTGCACCAAGCCGGCCTCATGGGTGGGTGCACAGGGCTGCCCAGCTCATCCCCAAAAGATAGATTAGAGGTGCAAAGCACCCCCAAGTTCCAAGCCCACTGCCCGGCCCTGCCATGGATTCCCAGGAGTTATAGCAGGAGAAGAGTCCTGGTGTCCTGGGAACGGTGTTCTGGCAGGAGCATTGAGCACGCAGGACAAACGAGCCTTGCTCGGTGCTGGGCTGACTCATGTCTTTGCTATTTTTGTCACCGACCTTGGCTAGCTTCACTGGCTTGCTGCCGTGTTCCGTGTCCTCAGCTGGAGCCCCTTGGCCCTGGGCTGTGTTTTGAGCTCTCCTGAGCCCTGAGGAGCTGCTTGATGCCTGGTCCTGAAGTGGAACCACTGAACCTCCCTGGGTGCCTACTTGCTGGAGGGCCAGTGATGCACCTGGGTTCCAAGGGGGATGTCCAAGCTCTGCTCTCCCTTTGCTTAGGCAGCAAGGATGTGCTGAGCCCCACTTTTGTGGAGGGGACTCTGTAGATCTGGGAGCACTCCTGGACTCAGTCCTCTTGGGATGCTGCAGCCGAGTCACCGGGAGCAGATGAGGGACAGACTTTTTTCAGCCTGTTGAGAGAGGTTCTGGGGAAGCTGGTGTGCCTGAGCTTGGTCCTTCTGTCCTAGCAGAACCAGGCGTCGAAGCTGGGCTGATGGATTTCCTGCTCTTCGGCAGCCTCATCTCAGCCGTGGACCCCGTGGCGGTGCTGGCTGTCTTCGAAGAGGTCCACGTAAATGAGACCCTCTTCATCATCGTGTTTGGCGAGTCTCTCCTGAATGATGCTGTCACTGTGGTGAGTTGGAGCTTGGGGGACCTTAACGTGGAGCCTGACCTGGAGTCCCCCAGGACGGGCAGAGGATGCAGGTGACATCCCCAAGCTGGGAGCAGACCCATGCCATGCTCTCTTGGTCTTTCCTCTCTCCTGTCCCTGGGGGACTTTGCCTGCCAAGACGAGCTGTGTCGCCTGGCAGATCTGGGGCAGGCAATGCCTGTTCTGCGGGCTCTATCCTGCCCTCTCAAGGCACAACCGCTTCCTCAAGGGATTTGCTTTGCCTGCAGGTGCTGTACAAGGTCTTCAACTCTTTTGTGGAGCTGGGCCCAGCGCACATCCATGCCACAGACTACTTGAAGGGGGTAGGTGAGTATGTGTCCCACCAGCCTCTCCATCTCTTGCTCTGGTGTGGAAAGGTGCATGGGGACAAGCACGGGTGCTGTCGTAGCGTGGGGTGGGCACTGAGCACCACAGCTCTGTCATCTCCATCCCAGTGGTCACATGCTGGCCGTCATCACGGGATGCTTTGGTGGTGACCTGGCTGGAAGCGCAGGGCTTGGCACAGGAGCCGGGCTTGCTTGCCTCTGCTGTGAATGAGTCTTCTCCTCTCCACCAGCCTCCTTCTTTGTGGTGAGCCTCGGGGGTGCGGCCGTGGGGCTGCTCTTCGCCTTCCTCCTGGCCCTGATCACACGCTTCACCAAGCGTGTGCGCATCATCGAGCCACTTTTTGTCTTCCTCCTGGCCTACGTGGCATACCTTGCTGCCGAGATGGTCTCACTCTCCTCCATCCTGGCGTGAGTAGCAGGGTGTCCCCAGGGGTGGGGGTGTCCAGGAAATCAGGGGTGCGGTGCTGAGCAGCAAGAGGCGTTGAGCAGACCCGCTCTTCATCCTGCCATAGGGTCATGCCAGCTCCTTCTACCCCTCTGCAGAGTCACCTTCTGTGGGATCTGCTGCAAGAAGTATGTGGAAGCCAACATCTCCCAGAAATCCCGCACCACGGTCAAGTACACCATGAAGACACTGGCCAGCAGCTCAGAGACCATCATCTTCATGTTTCTGGGCATTTCGGCCGTGGACACCTCCAAGTGGGCATGGGACACAGCACTGGTGCTGGGCACCCTGTTCTTTATCCTGCTTTTCAGAGCTGTGGGTCAGTCTTCTGGCTAGTAGCACCCAGCCCCTTTCATGCCAAAAAGTGGTAGTCCCTGAGAAGGGCTGGGCCATGAGACCAGCCATGGCTCCTGGCTGGGGTTTTGCCTGGTCTCCAGGAGCAGGCAGTGCTCTGCCAGCATCCCAGGCTCTCCTTCTTCCCCAGGTGTTGTCCTCCAGACCTGCGTGCTCAACCGCTTCCGCCTCATCCCCCTAGACAGGATCGACCAGGTGGTCATGTCGTACGGTGGCCTCCGCGGAGCCGTGGCCTTCGCCCTGGTCATCCTGCTGGACAGGGAAAAGGTGAAAGCCAAGGACTACTTCGTAGCAACGACCATCGTGGTGGTGTTCTTCACTGTCATTGTGCAGGTGAGGATGGGCACCGTGCCCTCCTCCAGCGCTGCCTTCTTGTCCCAGAGCTGGCTTGAGGGTCCAGGCAGGCACCTGGGGATGTGTCGTTGGGGCAAGTACAGCTTTTCAAGTGGCCTTTGGTGCTCGGTACCTCCTGGCACCCCGTCCATGACCAGGCTGATGTGTAGGGCTGTTGTGGTGACCATTGCGATAGTGGGGCAGTGACCCACATTGTTTCCCTGCTGGCTTCTTGTTCTGGGACTGACTCCAAGAGCAGCAGCAGCGTGTGCCTGGCCAGGCTGTTTTCTTTACAAAGCTGCTGGTGGCTCCTGGCTCTGGGGTTCCTGTGCCTCGGGAAGGGGAAACGCATGGCAGATGGATGTGAGGAGAAGGGGGGGCTGGGGGAGTGGTGGTACAAAATGGTTGTTGCTCGCCTGGGACACGGGACCATTGCCTGGGTCCTGGGCACAGAGGGTCGGGTTTGACATCAGCTGTCCCCGGTCACGTCGTGCTGCTTCTGCTCCCCGTGCCCCAGCCACACACCCTCTCGCCCTCCCAGTCTTTCCCTTGCCTTCTCCTGCCATTCCAGGGCCTCACCATCAAACCCTTGGTGACGTGGCTGAAGGTGAAGCGCAGCGACCACCACAAGCCCACCCTGAATGAGGAGCTGCATGAGCATGTAGGTGGAGGCTGGACAAGGGTGATGCACGGGCTCAGCACCCCCAACCCCCAGCACCCGCAGCCTTGTCACTGCTCTTACCCTCTTCTCCTCTCTCAAGGCCTTTGACCACATCCTAGCAGCAGTGGAGGACATCGTGGGCCACCATGGCTACCATTACTGGCGGGACAAGTGAGTGTTTTAGCCAAGGTACTCTGCCAGCTGTCAAGTGGATGGGGGATGTATGTCCAGCCATGGGGTCCCTGCTGGAAGATGCTCCTGCTGAAGGCAGGACAGCAAGGCCAGGAAGGCAGGCTGTCTGTCTGTCTGTTGACCATCTGGCTGCTGTTGTGCAGCAGCCCGAGGTCCCAAAAGCGTCCCAGAGAGAGATCGGGCAGCTGTAGCTGGGGATGCTGTGAGAGCTGGCAATGGCTGCCCATGCTGGAGCTGCTGGGGGGATCTGTGGGGTGTCTGTGGGGATGGAGCTGCGCCAGGCACTGAGGAGGAGAACAAGCCCAGTTAAAGGCCAGGCAGTGTTTATCTGCAGTGCAGCAACAGGAAAAGGATGAGAAGAGCTGGTTTCCTGGAGGGGAAACGCTCCAGCGGGGCAGCTGCCTCGGCCCCCGTCCCCCCTCCTCGAGGCTTGCTGGTCTCTGGCTTCCCCTTGGGCAGAGCCAAAGGGTCAGCGTGTCCCCTCACATCCTGGCAGCGTGTCCCTGGGCACAGCCAAGTCCTGTGCCCAGCCCGCTTCCACCAGGCTTTGGACACTCAGTTTTGCATGGCTAAGGGGGTACGTGGCTGTGGCACCCAGCAGAAGCTAAACCGCCCGCGTCTTCATCTCGTGGTAGGTGGGAACAGTTTGACAAGAAGTACCTGAGCCAGCTCCTGATGCGGAAATCTGCCTACAGGCTGCGGGACGAGATCTGGGATGTTTATTACAAGCTGAACATCCGTGATGCGATCAGCTTCGTCGACCAGGTAGGGGCACGCGGTGAGGAGTGGATGATGGGATGGCCTTGACAGGAGCTGGCTGGCCTGGGGTGGTGGTCACCCCTGTGTACCCTCTGGCCAGGCAGCGAAGACCTCCTCCAGCCCAACTGTGTCCTTGCTGCCCCGGTGCCAACCTTGTCCTCTCACCTCGCAGGGTGGCCATGTGCTCTCAGCTGCCAAGCTGGCACTGCCCTCCATGCCCAGCCGCACGTCCATGTCGGAGTCATCGGTCACAAACCTCCTGTGAGTACAAGCATCCTCCCGTTACCCTGAACAGACCTTGCTGGACAACCCCCCCACCACCACAGCTGCCCTATTCCTTGGGGATGGGATGTGCTGGGGCTGAGAGGAGCCCAGCCCCTCCATCTCCATCTCCTCCGTCTCATCGCCATCTGTATCATCTCCATCTTGTCTCCATCACTTCCATCTCCGCCCCCCAGGAGGGAAAGTGGGAGTGGCGCGTGCCTGGACCTGCAGGTGATAGACACGGTGCGGAGCCGCCGGGACAAGGAGGATGCCGCCATGCACCATGTGCTGCGCGGGAGCCTCTACAAGCCCCGCCGGCGGGTGAGCATTCCCTGGCCCCCGAGGGTAGTAGCACCCGCAAGAGGAGCAGGGCTGGAAGATGCTCTGAGGGGCCAGCTGCTCACCCTGTGTCTCTTTGCCTCTCCCTCGGCCAGTACAAGGCCAGCTACAGCCGTCACTTCATCTCTCCAGATAAACAAGAGCGCCAAGATAAAGAAATCTTCCGGCAGAACATGAAGAGGCGGCTGGAGACCTTCAAGTCCACAAAGCACAACGTCTGCTCCTCCAAGAGCAAGGCCAGGCTGAAGGAAAAGGGCAGGAAAAAGGCAAGTGCTCCCCCAGCCCTCTGCTCCTTTCTTAGCTCTGAGATTTGGCCTCCCCCCGGGGCTGCAGACAGTGAGGTCCTTCAGGGTGTTGGTGAGATGCGGGGCCATGTGGGTTGGGGTTGCAATTTAGGGGGTTGCATAGGGAAGGTCCCAGCCTGTCCCTCTTTTTCGCAGAAGAACATCTCTCTGAGCAGCGAGGCGCCCAACGGGAAGACGCACAGAAATGTCCCCTGGCAGGAAGCAGGTAAGACTGGTGATGGCTGAGGCTTGCGGGTCCTGGCAAGGGGACCTGGTGAGATGGGATGGGAACAGCTCCCTGTGTCTGCCAGCTCAGTGCCATGGCAGTGCCTGGGATTGTGCTAGCACCAAGTCTTCCTCACATGAGTGCAGTCCTTCCCCCCCCCATCCTACAAACCATCTCCCTCCATCTGGCTGCAGCTCCTGTCCTGGTGATGGTCAGCTCAGAGGAGGAGGAGAGCGATAGCTCAGAAACAGAGAGAGAGGATGATGAAGGGATTGTGTTCATCGCCCGAGCCACCGACGAGGTGCTGCAGGGAAAGACAACTCCTGGTAGGCACCGGTGCTCCTGTGCCAGGGCAGCTGCTGTTGGGTAGCTTGTCCTACCTCCACCTGGGGAGCAGAGCTGGGCAAAGCCTGGGGAAAACCGAAGTTGGCAGAGCACGAGCGGGAGAATCGCTGTTCTCCGTGGCTCTGGAGGCAGGGCAGAGCCTCCCAGGTAGTTCCTGCACCTCTGGGCTGGTTGGCCATCCAGGTATTGGTTGGTTCTGCAATGTTTGCAGGGCCCAGGGAGAAACCAAGAGCTGTGCAAAATCCCTCTTACTGTCCCTCCTTCTGCACCCCCAGGCAGCGTGGATGTCTGCCCCAGCCCCTGCATCATCCCTCCATCGCCCACCCTGGCAGAGAAGGAGCTGCCATGGAAAGGAGACCAGGCTGATCTGGCTGTTTACGTCTCCTCGGAGACCACCAAAATCGTGCCAGTGGATATGCAGAAGGCGTGGAACCAAAGCATCTCCTCCCTGGAGAGCATCGCTTCCCCACCGGGCATTGAGAGCGGACCTCAGCACAGGAGATTCGCCTGCCCCGTGCTAGAAGAGCAACCCCAATCGGCGAGCCAGGCGACACCAGAGCAGAGCTCCTGCTTCCAGTTCCCCAGCCACCTCTCAAAGAGCGGCCGGTCGCAGAGTGACAGCAGCCCGGAGGGTGCTGAGCAGCAGGAGCTGCAGCCTTTGATGGCCACGGAGGAGCAGGGCAGGATGGTGCCCACCACGGTGGAGCCCAGATGGTTGACATTCAACAGGGCGAGCCACCTCTGAGGCCAGACTGTGGATGGGGAAGGGGCCTGGGGGGCTGCGGGCGGGCTGCGACCCACCGACTCCTCTGCTGTCCTGCGTTGTAAACCTTGTGTGTGTGTGTCTCCATAAAGTCCAGGAGTGACAGGAGAGCCTGGTACTCCTCCCGGAGCTGCACTCCAAGATGGGTTTTGCCCATGCACCTGTTGATGCAAAACTGGTCAATAATCGGGCTTCGTGCTGCAACAGCAGGTACCAGCCCACCCAGGGAAGCACAGACCCCAAACCTCTTTCTTCCTCTCTGGTCCCTACACATCTTCACAGCGCTGGGAGGCCAGAGATATTCCTCCCAGGGCTGGGATCCGACTGGGACTTGATCCCGTCGAGGCTGAGGTGTAGGAGTGCTGGCTTATGGGCCGTGGCTGATGGATCACGAGTTGATCTCCAGCCTGGCTGTGCGTAGGAGACCTCCAGGGCGAGAGCTGGGAGTAGTGGATGGTGCACGAAAGCCCATCCTCACCCAGCAACCGTTGGTTTCAAGGTGGCTACAGGGCCTGTTCCTCACAGCATGTGTGGAGCTCAGCCAAGAGGCCAGAGGTGGGCTCCTTGCTGTGGCAGCTCCGTGTTCCCCACATTGTGGAGGTACCACAGAGGCAAGGCCATGACCTTCTCAGGACTGGGAGCATCGCTCCTGGGGTTCAGCTCCACCAGGAGCCGGACTAGTAAACCCATACGCACAGGGACTCCTCTAGCAGCCAACCTGCTGTGCCAGCCTCTCACCCATTGCCTGGATGTCTTCCTGATAGTTGCTTTTCTGGCTGTGCTAGGAGGCAGCTGCCCCGCACAGCGTCCTTGGCATTCATCCTGCCCGCGTCCCAGTCCTTCCAGTTGCCTGGGGCCCATCAGCTGGGAGGACTGGTCGTGGTGTGGGGAGCAGAGCGAGCAGCGGGTATGAATGTACATCAGGAACAGGGGTGATGGGTAGGAGCTGAGTGCATCTTCAAAGGTCCCCGCCACCCGCCTGCCAGCCGCCCCAGGTCCCTCCTGCGAGGGTGCTGGGACCCGGTGGCAGCAGCCTACAGTGCAGATTAATTCTGATGGGACCCCAGTAGCCAAGAATTGCTCCCCCAAGACCAGGTCAGCACCCAGAAGGTCAGCATGGCAGCTGACTGGGAGGGTTTGGGGTCTTCCTTCCTAGGAGGGGTTCTTGGGCTCTTAATGACCCAAAGCAGGCAATTAGTTGTCTGTTCCAGCCCCATGGGTGTGCTGAGACAGCAGCTGTCAAGGGGAGCGTTAGATGCACTGGGTAAGTGAACCCAAAGTGGGGCGAGCAACCTGGCGGTACCCCCTGGTACTTTCAGTAAGGCTCAGCAAAGGCTGTTCTACCCTGCACCTGTTCCACTAGATGAGCATGAAGTTTTTAAAAGGTTTTTATATAGTTTTGCATTTCTGGTATGCCTTACTCTGGTTTTGATTTCTGATCTTGGGCCATACTAAATCTCTAGCTGGGTCAGTGTTTTCTGTAGCCATGGGTGCCACAAATGGCTCAAGACTTAATCTCTTATTTGCAAGAATATTGTTTTAATGTGAAAATATATGCAGAGTATTTTGTAATGTTCAATAAATTGGAGTTGGAGCAGGCATCGTGGTCTGGTCTCTCTGCTCTCTGGGAACCTCTGCACATCTTGGTTCAATTTTCCCTCACGGGTACCACATCTCTGAACCTCTCTGCTCTTCTCCACCCAAGGCCACAACCTCCTTCTCAGACTGTTTCCTAGTTTTGATAATTTTTGTGGAAAATGTGAAATCCTTTCCGAAGAGAAGCTTGCCTGCAGCCGTCATCAGGCTGTGCTGCGGGAAGCAGCCAGCAAGAGGCCAGCGAGCAGCTGGGTCCTCACTGCCTGGCATCGTGGCTGCCTGGGGCTGGGAGCCCAGATCTTCCCACCTCTGTGTTTCCTCTCTCTTCACCAAAAATACTGTTCGAATGGGCGCTTTGCAGGGTGTTCTGGATCACAGGAACCTCCCAGCATTGGTGTGTGCTGGCTTTGCTCTTCCCTCAATCTGCTGGCTCTGCTTGTCCTAAAAAAAAAAAAAAAGCCAGCAACTGGTGAACTTGGAGCTCCCTCTTTCCACCTTCGACTCCAGCTGTGTTGTGACAGTGGATGGTGGCTTCTACTGTACCCTTCACTGCAGGGTTTTATCAGTATTTTATTCTCTTATGTTCTAATTTTTGCATTTCACTTTAGAGGGGGAGAGAGCAGGCCATGTCCGGTCTGCGCAGGACTGCTCCAATCCTTCCAGTGCAGCACCGCTCCGATCCTTCCAGCGCAGCACCGAGTCGACTCAGCCTAAAAATACTAAAGTGCCTCAGTGGAAAAACACAAGAACTGGGCCAAACCACGAACAGATGTGCCCAAACCTTTGCTTCTCCAGGACGGAGCCAGGCATAACCAAAGGAGCTGCTTGTCAGACTGTAACACAGAACATACAACCCTCTGACTGTTACTATAAGCAACTCCATGCCGGATGTGCCTGGCTATGGCAGACCTGTCATTTGGCACGCAGGCTTCTCCTTAGAGCCTGCACAACTTTTTCCACAGTGATTTACTTTCTCCGATGCTTAGCTTCTCTGTGGTACCAGATTTTGTGAAGTCAGCAGAAGGAAGCAAGGCGGCTCCGGTTACTGGGGGCATCAGCTGGATGGAAGATCCAGGCTGCGTTTGGCCATCTCCCAAATCAGGTAGAGGAGCAGTGTTGCACGGCTGTCTTAAAATCACCACCTCACCCTTGCGCAATGTGTGTCGGAGCATCAGGTAAATTTTAAGCTGGAGGGGGCTCGGGAGGTCTGCGGTACAACCCTGGCTGGTGTCAAAGCTCGAAGCCTTGTCTAGTTGGTCTTGGAAAGTCCCCAAGGATGGAGACGTCACCCTGTCCCAGAGCCACACCACAGCTGCACGGCTCTTGATCAGAATGATTTTCTCCTTATGCCCAGCAAGAATTTTCCCTGGTGCAGCTTGTCCCTGCTGCCTCTTGTCTTTCCAAGAGTGTCTCTGGTTTCTCTGCACCTCCCAGCAAGTAGCTCTCCTCTTTGCCTTGTCTTCCTAAAGCTGATTCTTTCTGATATATACATATATGTATAGTATATATTGTTCTGAGGAGCCCCAAATTGGAGCCTGTGCCCACTTGTGTCTCACAGGCACCAAGTTAAGAGGAGTAATAATTTTCTTAAACCTGCCAGCTTCATGTTCTCCATTGCAGCAAGGGCACTGTTGACTCACCGGCAACTTTGTGCGATTTTTCATTCTGCTCTATTTCTGGAGCACTTCTGACGCCCTCATGCGACATTTTCACCATGCCCTGTACAGACACAAGTGGTGAGAAGTTAGTGAATTGCAGCCCAGCTTCTCACCTCCCACTTGGCCTCAGCAAGCACAAAGAGGCTTTGGCCACGTTCACGTTTTCACAGGGAACAGTAGGAAGGCAAAGGTGGGAGAATTTCGGAGTTCAGCTTGATCCTATCTGGGTCCACACATTTTAGAGAGACATCAGTCTGTTCTTTGGTCCTTCCTGCTCCTGTCCATCTGTCCAGGCATCTGTCTCACCTGAATATGATCAGACTGAACACCTCTCCTGAATTCTGCATTTGCCTTCCCGTTCTTCACAAGTGAAGCAGCCAACTCCTCTCCTTGCTTTCACTGGAAGCCCCGTCTGCCTTTTGGTGGAGGGAATGAATCAAATTCACCCTGGCATTATCCCTGGAGCGGTGGATGCCAGCCCTGGTCCCAGTTCTGCCCTGCTGTGCTGGCAGGTTTAAGGAAATTATTATTCCCCTTGACTTCGTGCCTGCGAGACAGAAGTGGGCACAGGCTCCCCAGAACAAGATATATATATCTAGATACATATATCTAGTGGAGAAAACCAGCTTTAGGAAGACAAGGCAAAGAGGAGAGCTACCTATGTTGAGGGCGCGGAGAAACCAGAGTTCAGCTCATCTCAGAAGTTGTGCAGAAGTTGCTCGGCTGACGAGGATGTAAACTGGCCGAGGCTCTGCGGCGAGTCCACAGTGAGTCGCTGGTGACAGAGCCGGGATCAGTCAGCAGTCGGGGTGGATAATGAGGAACAGATTCGTGCTGGGCAGCGGTTCCCATGCTGCGTTCCAGGGCAGAGCGGCCAGGATGGGAGAGCTTTTGTGCTTTGCGCTGCACCCCTCCAGCGTGTGTCGAGCCAGCCCCTCGGCTCACCCGCGTCTCCTCGCCGTCTGCCTTCTGTGAAGCTTTCCCCACACACCAGGGAATGAGCCACAGTGCAGCCGGGCTGAGGACAGACAAGACTGGTGGGATCTTCAGGTCAGCAGGAGCTGGGAAGGGTGACCCACACCTCCCTTCGTGGTTCAGCTTTCCCTGCGTTTGCCTGAAGGAGCAAAGGCGACAGTGGGACTCCCTGCTCTGGAGGACTGTGTGGCCAGGCTGCTGCCTCCGGGATTCTTGCCGAACAGCCAGGATGGGTGCCGACGTGTTGGGAGCTTTGATTTTATGAGTACCCCTCATCCCAGAGTTGTGATCTTCCCTGCAGCCCGACAGAGCTGATCCTAGCAGCCAGGGGGAAGGCGAAGATCACTGAAGAAGCCACCTGAGCTCCTCTAACCTCAACTTCTCCTGTCATCTGCTGCCGCGCAGCCAGGCTGCCCCAAAGGTAAATGAAACCGGTGGCGGGTTAGTTGGAGAAGGGAGGATGCTGAGGACACCCTGGGGAGGTGGCCACCAGCCCAGTCGGTCTGGTTGACATCAGATCACAGGTTAAGAAGGGCTTGGAAAGGCCACGAGGTACCGACTCTGTGGAAGGTCTGTTGTGTTTGTGCTTTCCTCTTTTCCACCCCTGTGCACGGGCTTTGCTGCCCAGAGCCTGGCTAAGCCCACGGAGAACCAGTTAAAGCTCTGCTTTATCTCTTCTGCCGTCCTGGGGGGAGGCTGGTGTCTGAGCTCTATGTGGGTTTTGGGGCTCCAAATCTCTCTCGGGCAGCCAGGTGGGCTCGGAGCTGCCGCAAGAGCCCTCCTCTAGGTAGGACCTGCTGCTGGGACCACTGAGCATCCCTCGTGCTGGCATCACCCACCTCCAGATTTCTCCTTGGGGACACTTTTTCTTGGAAAATCCCTTCTCCCAGGGCCAGGATATTCTCTCAGATACATGCAGATTTCCACAGGTATCCCAACCCTCGCTTATTGATGGAGGAAGCTGGCAAAAGCTTTGGAAAGGTACCCCAGAAAGATGGGGGGAAAAACCCACAACCCAATTACACAACTATAAGGGCCAACATTTATGATGTTTTCACGTCCAGGGCTGGTGAAGGACAGTTTCCCAAGACTGTTCATTGCTGACCTCCGATCCCTGGGAGGGGATGGAGAGAACTATTATACAAAACAACATGCTAGAAAACGGGGACGCACCCCACCCCCCCGCCCCTCTCGACCCCGCGGGGCCCTGAGGGAGCGGGGCCGGGCCGGCAGGTGTCGCCCCACGCCCAGGCCTCGGCCCGGCCAAGATGGCGGCCGCGCCCTCAGAGGGGAGAGAGTGCTGGGGCCGGGCGGGGAGCGGTGTAGCTCAGGGAGGAGGGCGAAAAGCCCCGCTTTTCCACAAGGAGGGGGATTTTTTTTTTTAAAGTATATTTGGTAATTTTAGGTGTCTTTCTGGTGTGCGCGGGGCGAGCTGCTCCCCTCTTTGCTCGTCCTTGCTCCCCTGCTTGCTGCGCTCGCCTGCCTCGTCAGGGGCAGATACCGCTCAAAACCAAATCTGTTATTTTTTTTTTTTTTCCCAAGAAGATGCAAAAAAAAAGAAAAGCAGCAAAGAACACACGCTTGGACCTGTGTGAAGTCAGTAGCAGTGAGGAAAGTTATTGCCTGAATGCAGAGGGTTGAGGTCCCCGCCATGTGTTGCCTGATCTAGCTGAGAGGCGTCCCTGCCCATGACAGGGAGGTTGGATTAGATGATCTCTAAGGTCCCTTCCAGCCTGGGCCATTCTAGGATTCTAGGATTCTATGAGGTACTGCTGGGTCTGAGCTGAACTCCCTGTGCTTCCAGGAATGGCTGGAGTAGGGATATTCCAGGGTATTCCAGCTGGAATACCAATCCCACAGCTCCTGACCTGTTCGTCTTGCTTACTGCTGGGCTCCTCCTCAGTCTAACAACGGGTCCTGCACGAGGGATCTAAGCTCCCTGGTCCCTTCCCATGGTGGCTCCATTGCTGCTGGCCTTACCCTGTCTTGATCTGGGAGCAGAGATCCCTCTGCCAGGAGGGAGAATCATAGAGTCATAGAATACCAGGTTGGAAGGGACCTTGAGGATCATCTAGTCCAACCCTTTTAAGTTTAAATGAGATGGCCCAGCGCCCTGTTAAGCTGAGCCTTAAAACTGGCTAAAGTTGAGGAATCCTTCACTTCCCTCAGAAGACTATTCCAATGTCTAATTGCTCTCCTGGTGAAAAATGAAGGGTGAGTGAGAAAAAAGCAGGAGAGACCGATGACAGGAGGCGCAAAGCCTCACCTGTCCGAAGATGAAGCTGCTCATCTCCTTTAGGAGACGCGTTATTATTGCTGCGGACGGGATTAAATCATGGTATTTCTTGCTGGTGGTCTCCAGCCCTGGTGCCATGGAGAGGAGGTGACCACCCTAGCTGGCATCATGCTCAGGGAACTTCTGTCCTGTTCTCCTGCCCGGTGCAGGTCTTCCCCTCCAACCTTACCTGGGGACAAAACCATGCTGGTGTAGGACCCATGATCCACATCACATCGCCTCCTCTGAGGAACCTGCTGTGCCTGTGTGCCACCTGCTCTGCCTTCCTGCCTGCCATCCTTGCTGTAGGCATTCCCCAGGGTTCACTCCTCTAATTGCCAACTGTGGATGTCCCAGGGCAGGCTGCCTCTATCCCTGTCAAACCAGCCCTTCCTGGTGGCATCTGAGGAGCCTTCCCACCTGCTCGGGATTTGCAGTCAGTAGAGTTGACTCCAATCTTCCCTGGGGAGAAGACCCTGGCCCCAAACTGCTGTTTGCTCACTGCAGAGTGTCTCGAACCTCAGCTGGGAGCCTTAGGGAAGCTGCTCTGTTGAGACTGAGATGGAGGAACCAGATCTTTCCTCTTTGCTACCAGCTGGGCAAGGCTGGAGTGGAAGCAAAACAAGTCTCTCCTGTGCCAGGGGAGACTGTATCTTGACTGAGCAGGTTACCATTCTCCTGCTGAAAATACCAGCAGGATTGAGTACTTTGAGAAGCACCAGGAGGACCTGTGGTGGGATTGCTTGAGTTGAGTGGGCAACACAGCCCAGCTGCTACATGAGAACTGGTCCCAGGGACCGCCCATGAGGGTGTATAAAGCTCTGATAGCCTGCCCACAGCTGGAGTTGCCCTTCGGGGTTATGGCTCTGCCTCAGGCAGTGCTGAGCTAACCTCAGTTTCTTCTCTGCCTGCCTGACCTGGAGGAGCATACTGCCAGCAGGTGAGAGCTCTCCTTCTCTCTGGAGAGGCTCTGCCATGGGAGAGCGGTCTGCTGGGATCTGCTGGGCGCAGGCTCTGCAAGTGCTGGCTGTAAGTGTGGGCTTTGGTGTGGGGGAAGCTGAGTGGGAGGGTTTGGCAGATTGTGTGCCCAGGGGCAACACCAATCCTGGGGGTCAGACTTCCTGGAGCAGAGCGAAGGAGGGGCTATGGTCCCTGGCTTCCACCCCAGGGAGGACCTAGGTGCTCTGCAAACTGGGGCAGAGACTGAAGTCAATGGTTGGAGTTGAGGGGAGCTCCCCTGGAGCAGGGTGCTGAGAGCTGTCAGCCCCCCTCCTAGCAGAGTGTAGTTGGATTGAAGTTGCTTAGGGGAAGAGAAGGGATGGGTCTCCAGCCCTTAAGTGTGTCCCAGCTCTTGTCTGGTAATGGTTGGTGCTTGGGATTGTATGCCAAGGGCTGGACCTGCTTCTCCTGGTGTGGGCTGGGCACGTATCTTGTGGGTACTGGTTACTTCTGCAGAAGTGCCACAAATGAGGGGCTCATGGTGGCGTAGAAGCACGGACTGGAGGGTGTCTGTCTGTCATTGCAACCCTTCCTCTGTCAAGCAGACCTGGAAAGAGAAGTGGGCTCTGGCAGCTGTGGCTGAGGCTGGCAGTTGCAGTAGCTGTGAGAGTCTGTGCTCCACATCTCCTGTGTTCATGAGAGAGGGGCTGGGGAAGCAGCCGCCGAGGCAGGAAGGGCGTAGGTGCCCGCTGGCATGTCTAGCTCGGAGGTGAGCGCGCTGTCTCAGAGAGCACAGTAAACATGTGCCACGGGGACTAAATAGCATCCAACCTCACTGCCAGCGGGGAAGGTAAACAGATAGAATCATAGAATGACTGTCTTATGCCATGAAGTGTGTGGGTTCTGGAGAGAGACAGGTCAGTTTTAGGCTGCTCTTCAGAAAAAGCCACTCTAATCTTCTGTTTGGAGATGGTGGTGAGTTTTGTAGCAGCAGTCTTGAAACCACAGCTGGGTTTCTAAGCCAAGAGCACTTTGTCCTCAGAAGAGACAAGCACCGTCTAAACTGCAGTGAGAGAGGCAAGAAGCTCCCCTTAAAGGATTTAAGCTCTCTTAGCTGGGTCTGCATCCACAGAGGTGTGCTTCTGCCTGGCTCTGTGTCCTACAAGTTTTGGGGGGGGATTTGGGCATTTGGGCTCTTCTTTCTGGGGTCCTGCCAACCAGTGCACCTGTCTAGTGCTTAGAGCACTGGGATGCTGAGACCCAGAACCCAAGCGCTCACCCCAGCGAGGAAACCTCTTGGTGTCTGTGTGCTGTAGAAGAAAACCCAAACGTGCCTGTTGGCAAGGTTCTTGATCAGGGCAGGAGGCCTGGTTTCCATCCAAGCCCTGCTCCTACCTACACTGGCTGCCTTCGTGATTCTCACGTGAAAAGTGTCTGGAGGACACCGTTGCGGTGTGCAGCGAGGCCTGGGGGTCGCCCATGTCGCCCTGATTAGGACTTCCCAAAATTAAAGAAGCCCAAAACTGCTCAGCCTGAGGCAGGCGTTGTGGGTGTATGCAGAAGTATCATGGGCTCTGGCAGCGATCGATGCCAGCACTGGGCTGTGGCTGAGCCGAGAGCTGGGGCACTTGGAGATGCCTGGAGCAGGTAAGTGCTCTTCATGTATTGAGTCCACCTGGCTTGTCTGGGGAAGACACGATGTGCCAGCAAAGGTGTGCCTTGCTATCTGTGCCGAGAGGCCATACGGCTGGCATTCCCCTGCCTTGATTGCTTCCCCGTGGGACTGCACGCTGTGAGCTTGTGCGTGTGCTGCAGCGGGCCTGACATGCAATTATTTTTTTATTGTTATTTTATTGATTTCCACCCACCCTGTGGCACACATGGGTACTTGAGAGCCGCAGGTGGGACCTTTCTGAATTCTGTACCTATAAAACATCTCGTGTAAAGCCTCCCAATGGCTAACTGCACGCCGGGTTTGCATGTGGCGCTGAACAACATCTTGAAGGGTAGCTGGAGACCTAGTAATTGTGTTGCTCTTGTTCCTTCAAATGGTGAGCGTGACCAGCTGTTGTTATGTAGTCTCTCCTCCAGTCCTTCTGGGAAATCACACCGTGATTATATTTCTGGCTTAAGAATTTTTTTTTTTTTTTTCCCCTAATCAGACTGGGCCTCACAAAGACGTTGCCACTTAGTGGTAATTACTTGCTTTAGAAGCTGAATGTCTCCTGAGGGTTGCAAATAGGGGATTATCAAATTAATTAGTTAAACCAAGATGTGCTTTTGCGAAGCCGAGGACTGCTTTACTTGTGATCTGAAATAAAGGTTTAAATATTATTAAACTGCATACAACCTGCTCTTGTCTCCCTAATGGGGAGAGAGCTAGGTGGTACAAAGGGCTGCTTGCAGCTCCTCTTGCCGCAGCACTTGTTCCTTTTCTGTGGCAGAGCCTGTTTCAAGCAAACATCTAGCACTGGTCTTAGGGCGCCTGCTTGTGCTGAGTGGGGTCTAACACTGCTTTTCAGGGGCCTCTCATGTTTTTATAGGCTGCTGAGTGAAAGGGGAAGGGGATTCACGGTAGGATTGTAACGTACCTTTCCTAGAACCTGTACAGTTTAATCTGTGGGATGACTGTGTCACCGTGTGTGGACATGTGAGCTTGGCGGAGAGCCCCAAACCAGTGATGAGGAGGTGCGTAGAATTTTGGGAACATCCGTCGCTCAGTGAGTTAGCAGGAGCCAGAAGTCCTGAAGTCCTGGTCTGCCACAGCCTGATCCCAGGCTCTCCTTTCCCTCGGGAAGCCCCTGTGGGCACAGGAAGTTCCCTGTGCTGTGCCGAGGACTTTGCCAGTGATCGTGCAAAGCCCATGTGGAGTGCGTGGGGTTGTTTTTCTAAGAGCTGTTGGCTGCCGTAGCACAATCGTCTAGCTAGCGTGGACGTTGCACAACTTCCCCTAGGTCAGATGTCCTTATCTGGCATCTAAAACATCTGCCCTGTGTTTCTTCCAGCACAGCTGGGTCCTATTGGTAAAAGTCTTGAGCTTTCCCCGACTTGCAGCACTGAAGCAGAACAAGCTGGTGTTGACTCCAAAGCAGAGGTTCTTTCCTGCCTCCTACCTCTGTCTGCATTCTCTCCCATCTCTTGCAGGGCTCTACGTTGAGGTGGTGCTTCAGCAGGCACCTGAGAAATACTGCAGCTCCATAAACCAGATCCAACAAAAGGGAAGGGAATGGTGAGGGGAAAGAGGTAGGGGTCTGCAGTTACGACCTCTGAAGTCTCAGAACAGTTGGTGTACTAACCTCTCTCCCATCCTCTCCTCTTTCAACTCTAAGGAGGCCCCACAACCTTCAAGATTTGACTCCCCATCCTTCCTGCTATGAGTGTTTGCTGCTTTTTTACCATATTTCACCTCTGGAACGGGTTGTACTTAATCATGTTTGGCTGCCACCACGTCTGGGTGCCAAAACAATTCCCTGAGGGGAAAATTGCCCATCGATTTGTGCAAAGGACCCAGGTCTGCTAGATGGGAAGCTGGAGCACCCAGATCTCTGCCGGCAGAGCTGGATGACAGCAGCCTTTCGCACTGGCTTCGTCACTTAAACCAACCCAGAGGAAAGCACAGGCTTCGTGCGAGAGCAGGGAGCTGCTCCTGCGAGGAGACAGGGAGAGACTGTGTCGGGAAACAAGCGCAGCATTGTTGTCCGCCTCAGTCAAGAGGGGCTTTTTAACACCCACTGAAGTGCTGGCTACAGCTGTCTCCCATGTGCTTCTGCGGGAAATGGGTCTACAATGCAGGAGAGGAGGGAAAGACCACTTCGCAATTAAAGGGGGAAAAAAGAAAAAGGGAAGCTATGTTAGGATCCAGCCATGAGTAAACAGTAGGAGGCACAGGAAGTCATGTCACCGCCTCTGACCAAGATGGGGGTGAGCTGAGCTCGGGCTCTTCAGCCTTGAAATCCTTGAAGGGAGGAAGGTGCTCCTGAGCTTTGAGCGCAGTGTAGACAAGGGAGGAGGTGTGAGGTTGGGCTTTAAGCCGCTCTTGTGTTACACAACCCATTCCCCCTCTGCTTCTATAAATGTACGCCTACGGCCATTGACTTTCTTGTGTTGTCCTGCATGGTGTTGGCTTGGGAGCTTGCAGAGAGCTTTCAGCTGTCGTGTCTGCAACCGAGCTGGCCGCTGCACCACAGAAAGCGTGTGCTAATTGTTTGAGTAGGTCCTGGATAGCGAGTGTTGGCTCTGTGGTCTGGGGAACACCTGGCTCCATTCCTGGGCACGGAGGTGGAAAATGGGATAGGAACCATGCGGGCTCTGGGTGCTTACGTGGTGCCCTCCTCATCTGTGTTTATGGGGCAGCTGCAAACTCCTACGCCAGCCCCTAAAGTGGCACTTTTCTCTTTCTGGCCCTCAAAGACCTGAAATTAGATGGCTTGACATCATCTTACCTGTTCACTTAAAACCAAAGGAGATGGTGACCTGCTCCCAGGCCTGTGCAGCCACATGAAGTGCTGAGGAAAGCCAAAAGCTGCTCTCGCTCCGGAGCTGCTGCCAGAGCTCTGGGTGTGGGAGAACTGACTGGTTCAGTAACAGCATGGGAGCAGGTTCTTAGCTCCGTCCCATTTCTTGGAGGGGACAGTCTGTAGGGAGACTCCCATCAGCTTCAGGAGGATGTTGCAAAGGTGTAGCCATGTTTGGGGGGGTGGCAGATATGTTCAGGGAATAGGCGAAGGGCAAAGGTACTTTGCAAACGTAAGCTTGTGCAGGTGGTGAAATCTGTTGTTGGAGGCTCTGCTGGGGAGGTATGCCAGGTTCCTCATCCTCCTGCTGTGAATGTGAGGAGGAAAGAAAGGCTCTCGTACCTCCACAAAGAAGATCACAAATTCCTATAATTGTTGTGGATGACAACAACGAGGCAGTGCCTGCGCTGGGTTGTCATTCCATGGGCAGGGATGGGATGCTCTCCTTCACCCAGTTTGGGATTGCCAACTGATCTCAGCCAGCATGGGCTGGAGGTCCTCGCCTCTGCGGGCAGTGCGCTGCTGCTGCGGGGAGAAGACAGCTGGTTGCCAGAGCCAAGACAGCAGAGATGTTTGGTGGCAATCGCTCCACGTTCAGCTCCTGTGCTCCTCTAGTGAGCTTGTCCGTGTGAGGAACGCCTTCCCTCCTGCTGGAGGTCCTTGTGTCCAGCCTGAGTCACCCTCCCCCTTGGGGTGGGTTGATTTGAGTGACCTCCCCCAGAATTGGGAACAGCAACCAGGTACCAGCACCGTGGCCCCCTTGATGGAGGGTTAGATCCCTGTCAAGGCTGCCAAGACCACACGCTGCCCGGCCAAGGCTGGGGAGGGCAGCCCCTGGTCCCAAGCCCTGCACCTCATTCGCAGGGCTCTGAGGCTTTGCCCGTGTGTCACTTCCCGGCCCCGCTTCCCGTTACACAAAGCCTTTGTGTGTCAGCAGATCCTGGGATGCCCTGCGGCACCTGCCTCTCCCCTCCCGCTCTGCCGTTGTGGCTCTGCCCTTTCCCGTTGTCACTTCTGTAGGCTGCTGCCTGCCTGTTCGGTGACCTTCCCCACTGCTCGGGCAGTGTTTTGGCCCCTGGCCATCTTAAACAATTAATGGAGGGGTGGAGAAACTTGCCATGTTAAATTGCTTCCTCCTTTGGGAGGGGGTGAGGTCTCCACATCTCTCGCCTGATTCCAATGCAGCTTGTGTCTGTTGCCTGAAGCGGTCACTGCCTCTCTGTTTTCCTTCTAGAAGTTAGAAAAAACAATATTTCGGAGCACTCTTTTTTTTTTTTTTTTTTGCATTTCTCGGCGTCTTGCTTAACCTGCGGCGCTGCCTCAGGATCTCGCTGAGTGGAGAAACTTCTCTGGACTTAAAGGAAAAAGCAAGCCAAAAGGAGGCGGGGAGAAGGGGGGGGAAGAGAGGATTTTGCTGGAAGCCTCTTTGGGAAGCTGGAGACCTTCTCGGGATGCCTGCCGTGGGCTTGTTCACCTCTAGCAGCTATTCAGATCTTCCCGGGCGAAGGCAGCTCCCTGCCACGGAGCATCCGCGTTAAGCAGGTCCGTGCCGAGGGCCCGGCACGCTCCGAGGGACGCAGATAGCGGCGATGCCGTAAGGAGCAGCCTGCGAGCGTTGCTGGCTCTGCCCGTGTCGGTCAGATCCCCACAGGGCTGGGGAACACGGCACCCTGCCCTCGCTATGCCCCTCCGCCGTCTAGCGCTGGAGTTGGCTGTCAGAGAAACCTCGGAGGTCCCCTGCTCGGCCTCCGTAGTGTCATGAGTTAGATTAGTTGGAGCTGTGCTGGGGGCGGTGAGGGCTTGGATTACAGTCCAGAACTCAAAGTGCTTCGGTGGTTCACGTCGTTGTCGGAGGGGGAAAGGAGACGCCCCGTCGCACACATGGAGGAAAACGAGAAAAAATGCTGCCTTTGGAAGTGAGGGGGAATAAAGGAGGCCAGGAACATGGTAAGGAAATCTCTTTGCAAAGGTCCCTTGCCCCGGGCAGGAGCAGGGCTGCACGGGATGGAGCTGTGGCACTAACGCTGGGAATGGGGAACGGCTCTCCTGGTACTTCTCATTACTCATGTAGGACGCTGCACCCTTGGGTGCCAGCCCTGCACGGTGGCCACTGGGACATGGGGTGCCTGTGGGGTGCAGCCCTGGAGCGAGGAGCTGGGATGAGGCAGGTCAGGCAGGGCGCTGTCTGCACAGCCCGGGGAAAGGGAGAGCGTTGGTGGGTTTTCCCCTGCCCAGGGTGGGTACCCAGGAGTTCAGAGAAACCCGGGCAGGGATCCTTTCCTTACAGTGCCAAGTTCTGCACGTGGGGATCCTTGTTTGGGGAGGGAAGAGATTGAAGCAGAGCACCTTGTCTGCCTTGGAGTGCCTGCAGGGCAGTCTCAGGCCCAGCCACCCTGGGGTGCCAGAGGCTGGAGGGATTGCTGGCCCTGTGGTAAGGTCCGACTGAGCACTAGTGGTGGCTTCTGGTGGCTTGTTCCTGGGCTTGGGCTGGGATCCGTGTGCCCAGCAGCCTTAAGTCTCCTGGATGTGTCCTCCTGTGTCACGAGCTGCCCCTCCACAGCAGAGGGAACAAAGTCTGTGAGGGGGACAAGCAACTTGCGTTGCTGCTGTGCCTGGCTGTGGCTTGCCTGGTGAGAAGTTCTGCTCCTGGGCTTGGAGAAACTTGGCTTTCATTGAAGGCTGAATCGTCCAACTTATAGCTGCTGCAACCTAAGCTAAGGTCATGGATCCATGTCTCTTCCCTTTGCCACCCTCCACATCTTCTGCTGAGGACCCTGTAGCTTCTCTGTACCCTCATGTGACTCTCTCAGAGCTGTGCTTTCCTCTCCCATCCTTCTGTGGAGGCCTGCAGGCATCTTCTTCCACTTCTCCACTCCAGTTGGGAGACCTCTTTCTCTCACCCCATGCTTAGTGTGTTCCTGGCTGTTTTTGGGTCTCTGTTTGTTGTTGTATGAAGTTGAGATCAAAGGAAAGCACTGTCTGGGTGGCTGCCATCCCTTGCAGTACCACGGGCTGTGTCTTGCTGTACAGGAACAGTACTTACAAATCTCTGCTCCGGGAGACCTGAGGCAGAGACCCGCCACTGTTACTCTCCAACCTGCAGGAGCGGGTGACTTTCTGATTCCCAGGTGCTTCATCCTCAGTTCAAGTCCTCCTTCAGCTTGCTCTAAGGAGTGATGCAAAAGCTGTTTGAAGCAGGGGCCTTTGTGTGGAGCAGTACCATGGCCAGTCTAGGTGTCACGGTGAGTTGTGGGCATGCAGGGACCATGCATCACTGCTGAGGAGGAATCCTGTGCCTCTTGGGTGCTGAGTTCAGGCTTGGCAGCAGCAAGGAGCAGGAACCAGAGACCAAGCTGCCACAGATCCAGCAACGGGTGCTGGCTGTGGTGTGGACATCTGCGGTCCATGGCATGTGTCTGTTTTCAGTGATGTGGTAGACCAGTTTGCGTTTCAGGAGGTGCTTTTCTGTGACGGCAGCTCCAAGCTGTTCTGTTTCACTTGAGTTTTTGGTGTCCCGGTGAATGAACTGAACCCTGCAGGCAAAAGATTTGGATCTGAGTGAATGTGGGTCAGTCTGTTGGCCTGCATGAGCCTTCCTCATGGCCTCCGGCACTCCGCAGGACTCTCGGAGGCTTGGCACCTGACGAGAGTCTGGCACTGTGCAACTGCTGGCTGCCCTGTCCAGCATAAGGTGGGTTATTCCTCTTCATGAGGTGTCCTTCATGCTTTGGTGTTAGGGCTGATGTGGTGTGCGTATGTGTACTCAGGGGTGTTGCAGCTGGAAGATGCCTGAAGCACCAAATGTGTAAGATACCTTGGGCCAAAGTAGCCCACTTTAGTAGAAGTTGTGCAAACCCTATGGTGTGAGCAAGGCAGGATCCTGACTGGGCTCTGCCCTGTTCATCCCATCATGGCTTTTGTGGCTGGAGATCTGCCCTTGTTTCCCAGTAGAGATTTTTCTTCATGGGAGGGGGAACAGGCTTCACCTTGCCTGGTGCCTGCTGCTGGATGGGGCACGGGAGATAGTCAGGGCATGTGACCAGACCACAGTGTGTCCCACTTGAGTTTCCACCTAAGCAGGTGCAAACTCTTGTGCTCTTGGGTGGGTCGGTTGGAGGCAGAGCGAGCAGAAACCTTGCTCCTCCACTGCATGGTGAGGAGGGCTGGTTCCCAGCCTCTGTCCCTACATGCTGGTGTCTTCCTGCAGGGCAGTTCAGGTGGCACCTCTGTGCTGGCAGGAGAAAAGGTGGGTTTGAGCAGAAAATAGAGTCTTTCTTTTATCCTCGGCTTATGTCTTCTCTTGGGGTAGGAAGGAAATGAGTCTGGGAATCACAAAGAGCTTTAAGCATTGGGGATCTTCTTTCTTTATTTCTGTGCCAAAGCTATGAGCAAGATGCTGGAACACAGACAAAGCCCAGAGACATAATCCTGAGCACATGGAAGTGGTTTGAAAGCATCTTCTCTGGGGTAATAAGGATGATATCTTGTATGTTTTGCCCAGCTTCTTTCCAAAAACACTGGGCAGGTGAACATGCTGTTCCTTGTAGCAATAAAAATAATGGCTAAATGCAGGCGACTGTCTGGCTGCATCCTTGTATCTCTGCCCAGCGATCACAAAACTTGTCCTAGTACTGGGTGGGAATGCAAGACAGGCCCCTTTAGTACCAAAGTGATAAAAAAAATCTCAGTTAAAACAGTCAAGGTGTCTTCTGCAGAAGCTCTAAACCCAACCCAACTGCAGACACTCGATATCAGAGCACCTTTTGTCCCTATTCCTGGCTCTCTACCCATCAGGGAATCCCCAGTTCCTGTCCTGCATTGCTCAATGTAGCCAGAGTCTGAAAAAATGAGTGGGAGCACCAGGATCAGATGTGTTGCTGACTGAAGAACAATAAAAAGCAAGAGTAGCTTGCTCTAGGGCGAGCCGCCTACTTTGGGTGGTGGGATGCTCTGTACTGTCTACACCACTCCCGATACCTGGGCTGCAGCTCGGAGAAGTGACTGGATGTGCCCTTGTTGACTCTCAAGGTTTGACGGTGCTAATACCTCTCTGCTGCACAGAGTGCCTCATCTCTGTGGACTGGCCTGGCCTTTCATTTAAAAATGAATGAGAAAAAAAAAAAAGGGGGTCTTTTCTTGTGGTGAGTGGTTTTGTACGTATCCCATTTTTTGCATCACTGGACACCAAGCTGAAACTTCAAAGATCAAAGCAGCACAGAATGAATCTGAAAGTTTTTCTGTCTGCTCAAATTTACCGTCCTGCCTTCAGGCCAGGATGCTCAGAATGAACCTTTGCTCCAGCTGGTGCAAACCACTGTCGATTTGAACAGAATTCAGTGGCTTGGCTGAAGTGAAACCAGATGAAGGCTGTTGCATGTTCTCCTCCCAGATACTGGTGGAAGGTCATGTCCAACGGGACGCGATGCTGTGGCTGGATGGTGGCTGGTGTGGCGTGGAGGAAAAAAGCGCCAGGAGTTCTGGTGATCTGAGCTAGGTGTCCGCCTTGAGCTTTGCAGCCTGCGTTAGGTGTGGCGCCGTTGGCGGGAGACCGAGTTGCGAAGCTTCCTGAGCAGGTTCCTTCAGGAGGATACCTTCCCCTGAGGCTGCCTGTCAAATCTTGTTGGCTTCCAACAAAACCCCAGTGCTGCTGAGCCTCCGACGTGGTTCAAGGATGTGGATTGTTTGCTGTCTGTTGTCATTTTTTTTTTTTTTGAATACATTTACCTTTTGAACAAGGTCCTTCTCATAGGCTCAGGAGGCTGGTATGCAGACCCGTTAATGGATCAAGGGGAAAAATGCCTGTGGATGTATTCTCCTTTGTGTTTGGGCTTATAACCACCCACGTTTTGGCATACATCCCTTCTGTGCACAAAGATGTCTTTTAGAAATCGCTAGTTAAATCTCCACCCTCCTTTTGATATGTATGGAAATAATGGGACACGTGAGACTGTTTTCTGTTTGGGGGGGAAAAAAAAAAGCTATAAAGGGAGTAGGTTTAAAAGCCTGTGTTAACTCCATTCTAACTCAGGAGTTTAGTAAAAGCAGTGCCCTAGATTTATGACTAATTTACTTGGCTTTCCAGGAGGCATTCCCTTAATGCTGTATCTGAATATAGGGGAAATGTTTTCCTTGGACTCCAAGTCCCAGGGTTGGCTGCTCAGGGGCAGGAGGGTTTTGAGCATGCGTGTCTGTTCCCCAGTGGGCTTGGGGAGTCTTGGGGCAACTCTGGGTCCCTCTGACCAGGAGCACTTCTCCCAGTGGGGCACAGGCTTTTTGGGGTGGCCCAGGGCTGAGCTGGCACAGCCATGGCCATCTCTGGGCTGCCTGCTCCGTCCTCCTGGCTGATCCTTCCTCACAACCTCTTCCTCAGAGGTGGCATCCGATTGCTGCTGCCAGCTGCTTTCTCCCAGCAAAGGTGTGTGGGGCTGTGCTCCATCGAGAAAGGTTCCTGGCACACTTTCTGTTTTCTCATGCAGTTTGGAATTCTCCTGGAACTGCTGCCCAGCTTGAGAGCATTTTCTGTTCCCTCTTGATGTAGCAGGACTTGTATTTCGTGAGCACATGGCAATGCAGAGTGTGTTACGACCAAAGGGAACTATCCCATCTGTTATGGGATACTGGCACCACAGAGTGTTAGCTAGCTTCCCATATTGAGGCTGTATTTTAACTAAAACAATCTTTTTTCTTACCAGCATATCCACCCTCAAACATGGAGGTTGCAAGAGATAGCAAACCCACCAGAGTCTCCTCGAGAGTCTGTCCAGCAGCTCGTGCACCTTGCAGAGGAAGGGGTAGGACCTGAACATGATCTATCCACAGCCTCGAGCTCAGAACACATACAAAGCTGGCCCCTAAGTAATAATCTAAATGCTGCGAAGATCACTTTTGGCACTCGTCAGCTGTCCTGCTGAAGGATTATCATTTTCTTTTTGAGCACAGGAGGCTGCCCATCTGTTGTAAGATGCCCCCAGATGGGTGTCTGAAGGCAAGGTGTTGGCTATGGCCTCATGCCTCTGAACTAAGAGGTGTTAAAATGAGTTGACCTGTTTGGCTAAGAACTTACTCAGGGTATTTTATAGCTGGCTGGTATAAACAAATCTTTCATCTGCCTGGAGCGCCCTTTTATTTGGTAGGTGTTAGGCACAAATGGTAAAGGGTACAAGATGCTACTGCTCAGGTTGGTTCGTCAGATGGATGCTGATGCCTGAAGTTAAGAGCAGAGCAAATACTGTAACTAAAAAATAAGATGAATGAGCTCAAGCTATTCTCCTGGGTAGCAGAGAGAGATCTTTAGTGCGTTTGGTAGAAGAGCCCTGTGAAGAAAAGGAATCTGCTGTAATGTCCCAGGACTTGTGTAGAAGCAGATTGGGCAATTCTTGGCTCTGTCTGTGCTCCCTAACAGGATTTAGCAAGCCTTGTCCGAGCATGTTGTAGGAACACGACACTCTGAATGTAGAGATCCTTGGCTGGACCGTGGCATGTGGTGCCATGGCCAGATTGTCGGTGCTAAAGCCGGGGCAGCCTGTGCAGGCTGGTGGTGGGAGTGAAGAGGGGAGCAGCTCTGCCCTGAGGGGTCCGGGGGGGGATGAGGAGGTGCATGCAGCTAATGCTGGGCAGTGAAACCACAGCCGCCCTGTGCTTATGCTCTTCCAGCACGAGTCTGTTGCTGGGAAGGGTGTTTTAGGAGCGCCCAAAGCTTTGCATTGGTCCAAGCGCAGCTTTGTTAATTAATTGCTCAGTTAGATCTATGCCAATGATGTTTAAAAAAGAAAAAATAAATCTGTGCTTAGACAGTTATTTCAGATTAAGGACTTAATCCCTTGATTAAACTAAACCAAAATAAGCTGGTCTCCAGCTGTAGGATGATGTGTTACACACAGCTCTTCTCATCTGCTTGCAGGCCCTCATTTCAGCTGAAAGGTGTCTAAGGACAAGGCTTTGGTCTGTTCTCTCACATGCCCTCTAAACACCTGTATTATCTGCCTGATCTATTGCTAATAGAAAGTAACAGGCCTTTGGGAGCTGGGGCTCATGCCTTGCTCTAGATAAGACCTATCTTCTGCTCAGTTCCTTGAGAGCTCAGTTCCAAGCGGGACGCATCCCTGGGAGGAAAGGCTTATCTCAATTTCCCAGTTCTACTCCCTCTCTGGCTATAAGACGACTTTCTTGAATTGTAGGTCAGTGTTTCATCCCCAGTTTGGCCTCTCTAATCCGTTCAGTGGTTGTCAGAAGCTTTTCTGATGGTTGCATGGACAAAGGAGAAAGCCGCAGGCCCTGCTCTGGAGAACTCTGTGTGAAAACCTGAAGGCAAGAGTAGTGTGAATGCAGAGCTCTGGCGTGTCATGTCGTTTTCTTTGGGGAGCAGCATTGGGCCAGGCTGGCTTCTCCAGGTGTGTGGGCTTTGCTCTCCAAAGGGCTGCACCATGAGATGTCTTTGGCAAGGGTTTAGGACGTGCTAAGAGCAGGTTTGCTGCTTGTGTTGCTGCATCAGACCCGTGTCACGTCCTGCTGGGCTGCAGTGCTCTTTGGGCAGGGGACCAGGCTCGGGTGGCTGTTGCTGGTCCTGTTGCCGTATGCCAACGCCCGCGTTTGGCTATCCAAAGCTTGGTACCAGGTTGCCTCTGCCCTTTACTACTGCCTGTGTTTTGCCCTGGCGTGACGACTGCTATATCCAAAGCTCGAGGCTCACAGTGGGGTCACACTACGCTTTCAGAGCAATGTGGGGTGTCCCCCTTGAGTGAAAACAAACCAGCCCTGGGCTGGCGGGGTGATCGCCTGGCTTTGGGCCTGCCTTTTACACCCCTGAGCATGCGCGGAAGCAAGCACCTCGGAGCTGAAAAGCAAATACATCATTTTTTCCCCCCCCTTTTGTTTAATTAAATGAGAGATCATGAGTTAATCGCTTCCAAGCGCTTGTTTTCCTGCGGTGCCTGGAATGATAATCCCGCGCGCTGCCCAGTAGGAACCACTTTGGCTGCCGCAGCCGCGTCAACCCGGCAAAGGGCCGGGAGAACAGAGGGAGGCATCTGGAAATGATTCTTCCAGCTCCGTCTTGCAGAGCACCAACCACTCCCTGCAAGGCTGTAGGAGCTGGTTTATCCACGGGCTGCGGAGCCGTCCTGCCCGCCCCGGCGGCAGGAGAACCTGGGCTACAGCCGTGCCCCGTGCGAGGGATCCCACGGCGGCACGAACAAGGCAGAAGCTGACCTGGCTGAGACTGCAAACGCTTTCCTCCCGAGCTGTAGTGGGTGCTTTGCTCCCTGAAAAGCCTAAAACAATAGCCCAAAGAGCAGGTAGAGCCATTCCTGGTTATCTCACAGGAAGGCGTTGTAATTACAGCAGTGGGAATGCTTACCTCTATAGCTGCACCACTTCATAGGACGTTATTTTAGCGAAAACATCCAAGGGTAGGCAGGGTGCCGAAGGCAGGCGCCCTCCTCCCAGCCTTCCCCTGAGCCTCGGAGCGAGCAGCGGGAGGGGGGAGCTGGCATTTGCTCTGGGAAGATTTTTCTCTCTTGAACTCATTGCCGCTGTGATTAGAGCGGCTCAGGAAATGGGGCTGGGAGGGTTCTCGTCCCGGCAGAAACGGAGTGGGAAATCTCAAATTTGGTTCAGAAAAACAAGCCTTGTTTTTAGCCAAACACCTCTTTTTTTTTCCTTTTCTGTTTTGGGTTTGTGTATTTTTTTTTGAACAGACAAATGTCTCTTTTTTTTTTTAAAGGCGAAGCAGCCTGGCTTTTGCCTTTGTTGTCAGAAAGTGGAACGGCTTCGTGGAAAGCCCAGAGGTCTGTTTTTACTGGAAATGAGGCTTCTCACGTCAGCCGAGAGCTGAGCAGCCCCAGCCAAGCGGCGCAGCACAGCAGCCTTTGCTGGTGGAGAGGACCAGCTCACCCGGCGTGCTCAGCTCCTGCTGTGCTCTCCTTTTCTCCCATCCCAAAGCTGGCTGGGAGCCATGGGCAGGCTCTGCCTCTTCCCAGTTTCACTGTTATTTCTACTTTCCAGCTCTGGGGTCTGAGGAGGGTTGGCTGGTCTCTTCACCTTTGCACACTCGGGTCTCCCCTGTCCTGCCTCCGCGCTGCCTGTCGGTACCTGGGCAAAAGGGGAGAAAGTGGGTGCGTGCAGGACGTGGCCGGGCTCGGGGCGGCTGGCAGAGAGAGGGCAAAGCTGTGGGAGCTCCTGGCAAGGCCTCTGTGCTGAGCGGGAGCCGAGACGCTCGGTGACTCAGAGCTGGGCGTACCACGGGCACTGCTCGCTGTGCTCGCAGCCTCGCAGGGCTCTGCTCCACTGCCCAGCTACGCTCCTTGCTCTGCCAAGCCACGGCGAGCGCTGGATTTAACTGGGGCGTGTTGGGATACGCAGATTCGTTCTTTGGCTGCTCAGATTTCTAGGGCCTAGGTTTGGCGGAGCAGAGCTGCGGAGCCTTTAGCTAAATTCCTGCTGCAAGATGAATCCTCAGTGTGTTAGGTGGGCCAGACCAGCGCGCTAGAAAGGAGCGTTGTCTGTCACAAGTCACGGCTTAGTCAAACAGTTAGTCTGGTCTCACCATACGGATAATTTTTAGGAGGTTCAGACAGCATCTGGGCTGTCAGCAGGGAAGATCTGTGCCTCTTCATGTTCTTGACCAAGACTCAGCATTTCATAGACAAAATTTTTGAGCAACGTGCTGATTTCTTAGCAAGGGGCTTAGATGAGTTGTAGGGAAAATGCTGGCAAGGCTTCGTGGGTCCAGCAGCGTTGCAGCCCTTCCCTTCACCAACCTGTGTTGTCCCAAACTGGCTGGGTTGCTGTCACAGGCGCTTGCTGGGAAAGCATCAGGTATTCTGACGCTGTACAAGGTGTGTAGCCCTGGAGGGTCTTCTCTCTGCTCCCTAGGCGGGCTGAATTCTTGTTCTTCAAACCTGTAGGAGGCTCTTCAGGGATCAGACTTAATTGGTGAGCAGCAGGTTCACAGGAAGAAGTTGTGTACTGAGTCAGAAAGAAATGTGGCATGGCAGGAGTTCCCAGTGGCTAGAGCTGCTCTGTAGTTCTCTCTGTGCCCACAAAGGTAGGCAGAAAATTCAAGTATTGCACCTAGAAAAGCCCAAGAAGCTCCTGGTTCCTCCAGATGCATCTTAGCAGGCTCCTCTCTCATCTTGTAGTGGGCGTTTGCACCAGGAGAGGTAGATGTGTCCCCTGAGCAAGGCTGTAACTGATCCAAGGGGCTCCTCTTCCTGCTGCCTGCTTGTTAGTCCTTGCTTGGGGCTTCTGCCCAGGCACTCGTAACCTTACCTCTCCCTGCCTCCTGCTTCTTCCTGCAGTTTACGATGGGCACTTTGGGCTGAGCAGCAACAATCTTTATTGCTCTATTCATTTCACAGCATCCGTGGCGCATGTTACAGGCAGGGAAGCCAGCCTACCCTGCTCATTTCTATTCTTCTTCAGACCCAAGCCCTCCTGGCTCTCCCTGCCCCTCCCGGGTGGGACTGTCCTAAGCTGTTCCCACCACACTGAGCTCCCACGTTGCTCACCCATCCCCACGTGCTGTTTTCCTCTTCCCTTGCTGTGCTCCAGCACCAGCAGCCAGCTCCCAGCTGAGGAGTGGTGAAAGCCGCTATGGCCGGACGTGACCTTAACCTGGGCTTTATTTAGCGCCTTGATTTATAGAGGAGTTATTTTAAAAGCGTGTTTCTCTTTTGGGAGGTGTGGTGAGCATGTAGCGGAGTGGTGGCAGGGAGCTGGAGTTCATAGGTCCTCCCATGCTGGTGACAAAGAAGCATTTGAGTCCCAAAACACATTTTGCTTGGGGAGATGCTCTCTGGCTTGGTTGGAAAGCGCTCCTGTTTGCGCTGCGTGGCTGAAAAGGAGCAAGTGTCCAGGAGCTTTCACGTGAGGGGGATGTGGCAATGCTGTTGGAGGCAGGGAAGCCTGAAATTTGCAGTCCTTGGAGAAGGCTGCTCTCTCCAGGAGGCTCCTGCTCTGGGCTGGCTGAAGTTGAAGCGTGGCAGGGCAGGAATGCCCTCTCCTTGGATCCTTGCTGCGTTTAGCTTGTTCTTCTCCTTTTGAGGCACCGTCCCCTCATCCTGGGTCACAAAGGTTTCTCCTTATGCCTGCTGGGGGTTGCGCTGCCTACTTGAGATACAAGGGATGTGGTTTGTAGGTCGGATGGGCTCTAGACCTCCTGTTTATTAGCGCAGGATGCTCTTTCCCTTCTCTCACTGGTTCCTCTCTGTTCCCTGCACCTCCAACCACGGATTCCTCCATGCAGGGGTCGGCAGGCACTGCCCGCGGGCTGGATGTGTGGGGCTGCCCATCTGCGCTCCAGCATTCAACAGCACCACGCGGCCTCTTGCAGCCCTTGCCGAGGCCCTTTCCTCAGGCCACTCTGCAATCTAGAAGTTAATCAGTACAAATAAACAGCCCTGTCCCCAGGATCGTGACTTGGTTTAATGAGTCTGTGATTGGAGGCGAAGCTGCTGCTGTCAGAGGCTCCAAGCTCTGCCATGTTTCACCCTTTCATGCTTCAAGGTGACTACTGAGGCTCTGTCCTGCCTCACCCTTCCGTCCAAGCAGGATCCACTGCTGGGAGACCACCCTGGGTGGGTGGGAGCACTGGAAAGCGGTGCTGCCTCTGCGTTATTCTGCAGGACACAGAGGCTGCATCCATCCTTTTTTCTGTAGCTGCCCAAGGGCACTGGTGCTACAGTTGTGTGTAGCACAGCGGGATGTATGAATTTGCTCCCGTGTTGGGAGCTTCTCATGTGGAATTAACAGAGACATTCACGACAATATCTTTTTCTCTCAATTGGTAGGGCTTGAAACTTTCTCTGTGCCTGTGCCTGCACAGCCATCATGGCTTTATGGTGTAGTCTAGCCCGAGAGAGATGAAGCCTCTCTGTTAGCACCAAACTCTGCGATAGCTACAGGCTATGGTTATTCTGTATTTTACTAAAGGCAGGATAATCTACGACTTGGTTTATTTTAACCATATAAAGGATTTTTGATTCAGTGCCAGTGTTAATAATTGTCTTCTGAAGGCTTTTCTAAGGCAGCAGGAATGGTGTGAGAACCTTAGAGCAATGCACTGACTCGTGCAAATATTTTGGCTTCTTTGTTTTATTTGCAATAGCGAATGTAACAAATTTCATTGTGAGGGGAGACTGATATCGGGAAGAATTTTGCTCAAGCAGGGGAAAAGATATGAGGGTAGAAGACAACACAGGACTGCCCCTTGCAGCTGGTTTTGACTGAGATTTTGAACCTGTGGACTGGGGCAGGGGGTCAGAGAGAAATTGTTGTCGTGGCTGGGCTCTCTGGGGTGGCTGGTGCCAGGTGGGAGAGCACCTGTGTCAAGGCCAATTTTATATGACAAGGACACAGACGCTTGCTGGGACAGGTTGGTGTCAACAGAGGTTACCGGAGCTGCGCTCGCCTTCAGCTGGCTGCGCTTGGCCTCTCTCTGTGATTTCACAACAGCGTGAGAGAGCAATGATGTGTAACGTTCAGCGCGTTATGTCAATATTTGACAATATTAGGTGGATGCCTCATTGTGAGAGGCTTCATGTTGGGTTTGGTACCTGTTTCTTTTGCTCACAGCCCTCTCTATGCCTCCTGGTAGGTCCAGGATACCATGTAAAGGGCACATTTCTTATTCAGGCTGCCTTCTGGAGTCTGTACAACTCATCCCATGGCTCCTCTTGGTCTGCTTTCTCTTATGTTTCCTGAACTTTGCCAAGCAGTCTTCCCCTCACACCCTGCTTGGGGATATTCTTGACCAGAACTGTGCAGAGAGCTGCAGGCTGTCAGCTCTTGGCAGTTTTCTCTTGACTTCCATGATCTCTAGTAGAAGATTTTCTCTGAAGACCTGTTCCTGCAGGGAAGGAAGTGCCCGGGAACTTCCAGGCTTTCCATTTCAATTAATGCAATCAAAGCTGGGGTTTTCTATCATTCTTTTCTGGGTGGAAAGAAACTTGTTTAAAAAAGCCTTCTCCTCCCTTTTAGGATTGGGGTTAAATGCTCGGTCCTAGCATTTGGCACTTGGACACGTGCATGCAGGGCTCCTGCTTTTCAAGTCCTTGGGTTAAGAATATGAAAAATAGCTCCTTAACCTCTGTTTATCTGGTTGCATTGACCTTGAGGGGTATTGCAGGAGGCAGCTGGTCTCTTGGAAGGGTTGCAAACGCTTTAAGAGCCTGCTGCTGTTTAGCCATGCTTGTTGCTGACATCAGGAGAAACTGTGACGAAGCCGTGCTGTGCCACGGGCAGTGTGTGGTTTGCCTGTGACCCATGTTCTGCCAGCATGGTGCAGGCAGGGATTGCTCGGGTGTCCTCATCTCTCCTGTGTGATCCCGCAGGCTGTTCTGCAAGAAGGCTTTACCCACAGAGCAGGGAGTTTATATTGTGCTTAAAAAGGAGGGACTAAAAGATCTTCGAGCTGTGTGAGGCTTGTGTGAGGAGCATCATCTCTGCTCTGGCTGCAGGTTGGTTCAGGCTTGCTCTGAGACTTTTGTTTTCTCAAGCCAGTAGAGGTATCTGGAGCAATGAAGGTGTGCTCCCATGGAACGGGGGAAGTGGGACGGTTTGCTTCCTCCTGATCCCTTCATCCTACTCTTGCCCGGTGGTGGTGTAAGCTGTTGTGGCACTGCTTTGTTTAACTTTCTCTCCCGATCTTGCTGTGGCACTGAGGTATGTTTTCAGGCATGTCCATGCAGCTGTTCCTGTTCTGCAGGAGGCTGTACGGCATCTGGGCCAGTGGCTGAAATGCTTTTCTTGTCTCTAGTGAAGGGAGGCAGGTTTAGATCGGATGAGGATCTGGCCAGACACCTGAGTAAACTTTCGTTTGGTTTTGTAGCAAAACTCACTCCCACTGGCTGTATGTTTGCCAGCAGGGTCCTCTCTAAAACAGAAAGGAAGGGAGAGATCCGGATCCTCTCTCCAGATGTGTACAGATTTATTTTTATTTTATTTTTTTTTTGTTGGCAAGCTCGCTTGATTAACACCCATGTGATAGATCAGAAGTTGGCCTCCAGCACTGGAATCGGTCCTGGCACTCTGGGCAGGCTCTGGCTGGCAGGCTTTCTTGGAATGAAAGCCATCACTTCTGGTCCCCAGGCACGAAGCGAGCGTCCTATGTATCGATGCTTGTGCTCAGGCACCAAAAGCCACCCTGTTCGGACACAGTCTGTGGATCCTCTTGTGAGGCAGGTCTTGCAGCAGAAAATTCCTGGCTCTCGGAGTAAGCCTTTCATGAGAGGCAAACAGCTTTGACTAACAAGGAGCTGCACTGGTGAGTGGCTTTCCCCAGCACCAAATGGCTCCAGCAGCTCATCCTGCACAGGGACTTTGGTGCGCAGCAAGAGCCGAGCAGCTTCCACCCCACTGTTGCAACTCCCCTAACCCTCCTGAGGAGCATAACCCTGGTATATTCAAATATACCCAAGTGCTGGCCACCATCTCCAGCCCGGGATATCCGAACCGCGGGGCCATCGAGCCGTCCACCCTATGATAGTGTCGCTCACTCGCACGCGCTCACGTGCTGCGGTGAGGGTTTAACAGCAGCCCCACCCAGTGCAGTCAGGAGCAGGACTTGCTGCATAAGCGAAAGCTGGGAAACCTCGCCGCTGCGCACAGCACTCTGCGAGCGCTCCGCTCGCGTTTTGGGAGAGTTTTTTTTGGTGTGTTTACCTGGAATCGCTGGTGCCAAAAGAAGCTAGAAAGGACTGAAGTTTGCTGCTTTGATCTTCTCTCCTCCCGCACTTGGCGATGGCTGCGCTCCCGGGCTTGGGGCTCGTCAGGGCGCCGGGGCATATCGTGCCGTGGTACCACTAACGCTTTCTCTCTTGGCAGGACTCGGAGTCGCTGGACGGCTGCATTCAGAGTACGTTATCAGCGCTCTACCCTCCGTTTGAGGCTACCGCAGCTACTGTTCTGTGCCAAGTTTTTGATGTGGTGGACAAGACGTACCGTGGGGATGGACTGCGCTACCTCATAGACTTCCTGATTCCAGCCAAGCACATCCTGCAGTGCATTCAGCAGGATGCCTGTGTGAGTACATCGTGCTCTCTAAGGCCTGCGAAGGCTTTCTTGGAGAGCTTTCTCTCGGCTCTCATCTGTAAGACGGCTGGCAAAAAGCGCTTGTGTGCATACGGCAGCCTAGGTGGGAGGGCAGGCAGACAATTAGGAAACAGTTGAGGAATTGTTATTGAAGCTTAAGCGTGCAGAGATCAGATGTGGAGCGGTGCCCTCTCCGTCCATAATCGGGAACACCGAACAGAAGGCTTAAGGGATTCAGAGGAAGAGGTTTAGCGAAGCGTTTGCTGGATATCGCTGACTCGGGTGGCTCCTAACCCCAGTCGTTCCCTGGCCCTGTGGGTGAGGCTGTCAGGCTGCTGCTGCTGGCAGGAGGATATGTGGGGCAAAATGCTGCCAGTCGGTGTTTTTCCCAGAACTCCAGCTCCCCTTTGATGGTTGCTGGAGCAGTCACAAGGCTCAGTAGCCCGGAGGAGTCACGTTACATTTGCTGCCAGAATGAGTCCAAGATTAACGTGCTTTACTGTTGGGAGTCTAAAATGTTAGAAACGATGAGTCAAATGCCTCCATCACAAACTTGGCTCAAAGTCTGTGAGATGGGAAAAAAAAACAAACCCAAACAACCTAAAACTAGGGTCTGTTCTAGCCTTTTTGTTTCTAAACCCAGAGGGGTCAGGCTTTCAATAGAAGTCCTCATGGTGGAGGCAAGGGAATTCTGGCAGAAGAAAAATCATTAAGTCAAAGCTGGTGAAATGCTGGGAGGGAAGCACCCATCACCTGCGATGGATCCACTTAACAACCCTGGGACCTGGTCACCTTGCAAGTGTTTTGGGGCAGCGTTTGTCCCCCCACGTTGTGACCAGCCGTGCCGTTGTGAGCCCAGGAAGATCCGACGTTGTGGATAAGGAATTTGGGGAGCTGCTCTCACCCTGACCACTCGAATAGGAATTATTCCCCTGGTACATCTGGCTTCGGTTCCTACTGCGATGCTGCACAGCGTGTTTTCCCCTTCCCCCTTTAAAGAAACAACAACAAAAAGGCTTTTAAGTTTGTAGGAACTGGTAATTATCGTTTCACAGCTTTCCCCAAACCGCCTCCCTCACGGACCAGAGGTGAGGTAGGAATTTCCGCGCTCCCCGAGTTCTTGGCAGCTCCCAGGGCTCGGTGGCGCCCTGGGGCGGGTGAGGTGACGGAGGGAAGCAGCCTGGGGCAGGTGAGGGGAGGGAAGGAAAGGGACCCGGGGCAGGCGAGGAGAAGGAGGAAAGGAGCCCGGGGCAGGTGAGGCGATGGAGGGGCCTTAAGGAAAGCAGCCGGCCTTGTGAGCGGGGCCTGTTGCTCAGCGCAGCCCTCTGCCCGCCACGGCTGGCAGGGAGCTGGGTGCTGCTCTCCCCAAGGGGTGGTGACGGGGCGAGGAGGGTGCCAGCCAGGGGACTGTGCCCAGGCCCGGCCATGGCCGCCCTTGGGGCCCAGGCCCCTGTGGGCACAGGGGTGTGGTGGCAGGGCGGGCCTTGTGGTGGCCGGCAGCCAATGGGAGGACAGCTGGGGCTGCGTTAGCCAATAGGAGCGTGGGGCCTCCTTGATGGGCGTGCTGAGCGGGAGGGGTGGCTGGAGCGGGAGGTGCTGAGGCGGTGGGGCCTCAGGCGGGAGAGGTGAGGGTGGGGGGACCCCGAGGTGGGAGAGGTGCGAGGGTGGGGGGCCCCGGCGGTCCCAGAGGTGGGAGAGGCATAAGGGTAGGAGGCCCTGGTGGCCTGGGAGGTGTGAGGGTGGCGGACCCAGAGGTGGGAGACGCGTGGGGGTGGTGGCCGCTGACAGACGGTGAGGTGTGAGGGTGGGGGAGGTGGCCCTGACGGTCCCTGAGGTGGGAGAGGTGTGAGGGCGGTGGGCACTGGTGCTCTGGGAGGTGTGAGGGTGACGGGGAGTCCGTGAGGTGGGAGAGGTGTGGGGGTGGTAGGACCTGGCAGTCCCTGAGGTGGGAGGGTGGTGGCCCCGGAGGATCTCAGGGTGCTGGTGGCCTCCCCAGGCTGTCCTGCGCCCTGGACCCGGGTGACATGAGGGCAAGGAGGTGGCTGAGGTGCCCTGCAGGAGGAGAAAACCAGGCTGGTAGGGCTGTCCTGCACATGCAGCACTGTTTGGGGAGGTGGTGCAGGGCCAGGGGCCTGTGCTTGGAGCCACCCTCCTCTCACAGGCCCAGACACAGAGGAGGGCCTGCCCGGCACTCCCTGGCCTGCCCGGTGGTCACAAGGCGCAGAGCTGGTGGAGCAGCCAAGTCCAGTGAGGGCTGCCCAGGGCGCAGCATCAGGTGTCAGGGTTTTCTTCTGAGGCGTTAAATGTCTGGGAGGGTGGACAGCAAGAGGCAGAGTGCACACACAGGCCCATCAAAGAATACAGTTGGACACCTTGAGCCTTTTCTCCTTTGTTCGTGACCCTTTCTGGCCTTAACTCACGATTTTGTGCTATCACAGTGGCAAGATAGGGAGATGAAGGGAAGTTCTGTGTACCTTGTACTGTCTCTAGAGATGGGCCCTGGCTATTCCATATTTTATTTAGAAGTCTGGTTGTTTGGATTTTTATTGCTGAAAGTTCTCTTCATTTGTTGTGAACCCCTTCTCTTCTTCAAACCTCCACTGTGTGCCCCTTCTTTTGTCTTTGCTGTCTGAATTCACAGGACTATTTCTTTTGTTCTTTAGAAGCTTTGTCTGCTTTTTAGAGTCTAAACAAAAGCAATGTTTCCTCCTTAGTTTGTAATTCAGCTGGTCTGTGTGAGCTTTTCCTGAAGGCACTAAAGGGAGAAGAAGCAACTCCTAAATGAATGCAGGGAATCGAGAGAGAGACAGGTGTTTTGTCAGCCTTTGCTGAAGTGTAGGTGGCATTGTGAAGTATTAGACAAGGTCCTAGGTGTGTTGACATGGCATATTAAAATCCATGTGATCCCCAGGGGCTGGAGAGGGGTGTGTGGAGGGGAGTGCCAAGGGCCATGTCTCTGCTCAGCACAGATTAAGAAGCTGGGTTTTGCACCTGACATTCAGGTGACATCCTGTGCTAAATGGACTGTTGGTCTGTTCCAGCTTAGCCATCGCTGTAGCTCTGGGAGCACCTTTATGCCATCTTTGTCATCGGTGCCCGTCTCTTTCCTCAGAGGCAGCTTTATTCCTGGCTGCAGCTGCTGGGTGTGGACTCTGTTCCTGGCACTCCTCTGACGAGCTTGGTTTGGCTCTGTAGCGATTGGACATGAGAAAAGCAAATACTTGAGCCTCAAAGTGAATTGTTAAAACAACCGAAATAAGCCTCTTCGCATAATCTTCCCTTTGAAGATGCTTTTTGGAGCAGGAACAGCGTGAGGATGCCCCACTTCAGGCCTAACGCTCTGAAATGTTTAGGCTATTGAGGGACTTGGATTCCTGCTTGGCCATTACTTTAGCTCTTACTGCAGTTTAGACTGACTTTTTAGGGTTTTCCAGGAACTCGAATGCCTTTTGGTTTTGGTGATTTTATTGCTGAGTTTTCTTCTTCTCATCAGCTGGTAGACAGATAGGTCATCTAAGTGGCGAGGTTGGATTTTGGATTTCTTAATGTGTGAGTGGCCCCCAAATAGGTTACTCTGCATCCAGGTTTTAACAGAAACTCTGCCAGGTAGGTGCAGATGGAATTCAGCTTTATGTTTATGCTACTGCTGATTGCATCTCTCACTTTCCAGTCATATAAACATTTTATAGTAGTTTGGGAACTGATAATTTTTGATTTTTTCTGTGTGTCTGCCTCTTCTCAATGGTACAGATGGCCTTAATGTATCAGCTTGGCAATATTCTAATGGAAGAGGAGGGGTTGGTGTGGCGTAAGGTGCGATTGCATAGTTTCTTATGGAAAACCACAAATTATTTCTGTTTAAACCCTAATGTACAAAATACTTGGCTCAGGCACTTCTGTAGGAAATCCAGGCTCTATTGGCTGAGGAGCTGCGCGAATCGAGCTTGGCGGAAAAGTCCGTGAAATGCTGAGACTTGCTGAGTCGGTAGCAACTTCTGGAAACTGTGTGCTGCAAGAGGACGTCTCGGTTAGCTGAATTTAACTGTGCTGTGTAAGAAAGGAGCTAGCTGGTAGAAGCATCTGTGTCTTAGAGATCAGAAAGTTTAAGAATGTCAGACTGCAAAGCTTAGCTCCCCGTGCCTTTGAGGGAAGTACAAGCAACTCTGTGTTAGGTTGTGGGGCCTTTTAACTTAATAGAAAGATAAAAGGAAGGGAGATGGGTCAGCTCTGAGTTCAAGGTTAGAATATAAAGGTAATATTAATATGATCCTTTGGACAAAGGAAAACTAAAGTAAGATTTGGTGTAGTAGCGATGCAGCATGTAAGGCAGCTGCAGTTAGTGAACAGAAATAAAACTGCCGTGACTGAAATGGGTATGGAATTGACTACGTCGAAGGAAAGGGACTGGCTCGTCTCCATCCTGGAATGTGGGAGAAGTTACCATGTAATGCTGAATGTCTGATAACAGGGATTTTTATTGAATCTGTTAAGTCAGGGCTAGTAACAAAATACAGAGAACAAGCTGAGCGTACAACAACACGCACTGAGCAAGGACTGAATTAACTGACCTGTTAAAAACTGGATGATGTTTTTTCATGTGGTTTGCTCCATGGCAGGTAGTGCAAGACCAGCCTTTTGCATAAACCAGGTCTCTCTAGAGAGAAAACTTTCGCTGTCTGATCTCTTCTGTAAAGAATTTCTAACGGAGCCATACAGAAAGTTCATTATTGTGTCAAAGGGCTGGAGGTTTATGTGAGTATTGCAAGATGGGTAACGAACTGGTGAAAGGGAGGGTGTTTGTACTGCAGTGAAAACTGAGTTGGAGGCAGGAGTCATGAGACACATTACTTCTCATCCATGACCTTGGCATAAAAAGTAAGAGTATGCATATGACAGATATTTGTGATGAAACCAGTCTGGGAGCCATGAGTAATAGCCTAGAGGAGGAGGAGGGTGATAAAGGTATTGCGCAAGATGAGCTCTAAAACTTGGTACTTGACTTTTTTGTAACGGTCGATGCGGAAGGTGGGCGTGTGCCTCCACAAAGCGACAGGCAGAATTTCTGTTGTGAGCTGAGGTTCATCAGTTTGGAAGGAAAAACTAGCAGGGTTACAGTAGGGGCACGACTGGAAGAGAAGCGGGATCTTAGCTTTAAGACGTCCTTCTGGCGCAGCCAGGAGGTGTCGGTGTCATTGTACACGGTGTTTTGCAGTGCTTTGCCCAGTGAAAAAGTAGGTGCTTTGGGCAGGCCAAAGATCAAGGGAGATGTGCTAAGGTGATGTGCGATGGGAACACATCCAGAGAATAAGGTCCAAGATTGAGGAGGAAGAATTATTGAGTTGGAAGGACTGAGGCTTTCAAACCTCTGAGCAACTTTGCGACAGGTACAGCGAGGATAAGAAACCTGTCTGGGCTGAAGGTGAAGCTTGATGAACATAGGAAGGAAATTACTTGATGGCATTACTTGTTGTTTCGAGGTGTGTGAGGATCTAGGAGCTTTCTTCCCATTCTCTGGTTTCTCTTTCTCTGCTATATGGCAAAATATTTCAGTTAAAGTATTTTTTCTTTCACCTGTCTGGGCTGCAGAATACAGTGTTTTTATAAATTGCTTTCTCTGTCAAGACTTCTGTGTGATTGTGTAAGAGAAATAGGATAAAACGTCTGAGGTCTAATGCTGCCAGTATTAAAATCTTTGGACTTCCAGACGACAGCTCTCTAAGTATCCGCCAATACAGGCGAATCCTACCGAAACCCTTGTCCTGACAGAGAAAGATGAAAGTAGTCATTGAAACTGGCTTATGTCATGGCTCAGTGTAAATCACTTTACCCAAACAGAGTGAAGTTCAAGGTTCAAGATTTTATTTTTTTGAAGTTGGGATAAAGCTGTAAGTAATTGAGTCAAGTCAGTTCAGCCATGAAAGTTCTTTTACTTTATGGGAATTTGAGATGTTGGGGGAACGAGGAAATCCCATGTCTGCTAAATGCAGGTCCTTGTAGCTTGCTGGTGGGATTTGCTGCCTTCTTTTTCTGTGGTTCTGCCATACTTTCCTCATTTGCTGCCTCCTTTCTCCTGCGTTGTCTTCACAGTATCTCTGTTCACTGGCAGGTTGCAGCCATCCTTTGCTGCTACATCACACATAACTTGTCTTCGTGTAGGCTCTTGCTAGCACCAGATGAGCGATACTTTTGACCTGGCTCCATGCTCTTCAATTTGGCTTAACCAAAATTAGGTGAAACATTCTGCGTACTCCAGCAGAGCACATTTAGGGAATAAAAACAGGTCCTCAGACAGACCTTGCCATTTTCATCCTGCCTCCCCTCAGCAGCAAAGCTTTTCAGCAGGCTGCTATCGGGTGTACCTGGTACAACCTAGAGCTCACTGTGGATGCCCTGGAAATCATACCTGTTACTTGCCAGCTTCTCTGTTAAGGCTGTGGATGGTCTTTAGTTGAGAGTGGTGGATTTTGTCCGTGTGTTGTTAGCAGTCTACTCTCTGCCTGCATTCCTCTAACAGCACTTGGGTAGGGATGCTGTAGAGTCTGAATTTTCATGTTCTTAGTCAGTCTGGTTGGTCCTAATGAGTCAGAGATGAGGTAGAGACAGGGTCTCCCAGCTTGAGCACTGGGAGGTGAGAACTGATTTCTTTATGCTGGAGTTCTGGGGCTTAGACCTCTGCCTGTTTGGGCTGACCCAGCTTTAAAACAGGGCTGAGACTTCTGGAAGCTGATTGGTTCATATTCAGATTCCAAGATGATGGTGATTTGTGTTAATTACTTTTTTCATTTCTGTTTTTTTTTATTTTTCTGAGAAGACCTTGCTATGGAAAACTCCCCTACACTAATAACCAAAGACCCTCAGCTGAACTGTCTTATTGCTGCAGCTGTGAAAGAGAGGCATTAATCTTTGTTGTCCAAAAACTGGAGCCGAGATCCGTTTCTGATGCTGAAAATACTTTCTCTTTTCTCCGTAGGTTCAGTACTGTGGCTTGCTGTTTCGCCACGAGGGCTGGCCCCTGTGTATTCACGAGAAGATTGTAGTCCAGCTGGCTTCCATTGACTGGCGAATCTTGAAGCCTGGTGACTTCTACCTGCAGGTGGTCCCCTATCTCAAGAAGTCTCCACGAATTGTATTGAAATGTTTGGCAAAAGACAAGCATAATGTAGAGGAAGTCGTGATTCCAGAAGTTTCCTATACCTCTATTTTTACCCTGGAATGGTTGAGTAGTTTCAATGGAGAGCGGATGGGTATAGCACTGGAAAATTGTTTATTAACCACTGATGATAAAATATTTCGCATCCCCTGGGATAAAGTGGTTAATCCTGAATTTATAAATAAACCCAAAATAATTGAAACCAATATCATCTCTCCGGAAACAACAGAGGAACGTTCAGTTTTGTGCCTCCCTATGGACTGTGCTGAGCACAGTTCGCCAGACCTAGGATCTCGGTATCTGCAGGAACAAAGTCCAAATCCAGCCAACCTGGTCACTAGCAGCACAGCTCTGCAGTTAAGTGAAGTTCTTGTCAATGGTGTCTGTAAAAGTCCTGTGCCTCAAGAGGACTTGAAAAGTGACCTTGAAGGGGAGTACGTTGAGTTGACAGAAGTTTCACTGCCCAGGTTTGGGCCACAAACAGGCTCTTTAACCCAGTCAGTAGCTTTAAATTATCTAACTCAGCCCAGAACACGAGTGAATGCGTCTAAAGGCAAACACAAGTTTATTGTCATTCAGGACAGTACCTACTCCAAGAACTCAATTCAGTCAGCACTTAGGCAGAAGGAGCACTGTCAGATGGACGCTCTGAGGACTTCTTCTGCAGAGGCTCTTGAAAATGTGGTTCCGTTGGCAAGTGACAAAATGATGGCAGGCGGAGAGCTGTGCCCAGAAGGTCAGCTGGTATCAGGTGGTCCTGGAGACATGGGGAATAGCCTTCCTGCAGCTGAATCTCCTGCCTGTGGTGCAGAGGATTCGTCTGCAGAGCAGGAGACCTGCAGTGAACACTTGATCGATTGGCAATACGCACTGTGCAGCTACAGCGACGCGTGTGCTGGAGATGGCGTCAACCACAAAGCACAATCACCTGGTGCTCCTGGAAATGTGGAAGGAGAAGGTCCTAGCAGAAATCCTGGTGCTGAAACATCAGAGCAGAGCCCAGAAACAATTCAAGATGCTATTGCTGCTAAAGAGGAGGTGATACATGGAGAACCACTGACTGAGGGCCAAAATGAGGTGGCACAGGTGGATGCCTCTCCTGTGTCTGTCCTAGAACCTTTGGGACAGCATTGCACGCTGAAGGAAGGTGCTGATGTTTCTTGCCAGAGTGTCAGTGAAAGTGTTGCACCAGTCCGGGCCACTATGTCACTTATCACACCGGAGAGTTCAGCCGTAGGTGTGGAGAGAGGGTCCCCTTCAGGGGACACGGCAGATTTAGGAGCAGTCGGTGCTTGCTGCAGCGATCAGGAGGCAAGTTTTAGTTCTCCATTAAATCCTTCAGAGCAGAACCAAGGAGAAGTAGATTCATTTGAGCCGGGAAGAAGGGACAGCCTGGAAGAAGTCAAAGAGATTGAACAAATACTGGCTCTAAATGAGAATCAGACTACTCATAACCATTGTTCTGAAGTCAGAGTTTCTACAGATGGGCTCTTGTCAGATGGTGAAGAGCAAGAGGTCTCTGCCTGTCAGCATAAGAAAGTTGAAGAAGCCATACCACTCCAAACTGCTCTGTCGACAGAGGGTGATCAGGCGGCAGAACAATTAAATAAGAGTGACTCTCGGATGGGCCCTGATGCACAAGAAGGCTCAGGTCAGTTCAGGACGCAGACGTCTGGAGAGACGTGTGAGGAACCACAAAGACAGGCAGAAGATGAGGGCTGTGAAAGTGAAGAGAACTCTGTGCTGAACCCAGAGTGTGTTGCAGTACGGGACTTGCAGGAAAGGGAAGAGAACCAGGGAAGTTTTCCTTATGGGGAAAAGTTAAAGTCTGTGGCCTTAAAAACACTGGAATCCATTGAAGAGGAACTGGAGGTTGCACCACTGTCCTCAGGCCCCACCGAGGGGTGTACGGAGCCCACCGCTCTGCACTCCCACCAAGAGGCAGCTCCTGGGGCACCATCCCCTAAAGGTAAAGCAACGGGGTGTTTGTGTGTTTGTCCGTTTGATAATGTGGATCAAAAACGAAGTCCTTGAGGTGCTGCTGACATGTATGTCTGCTGGGAGGCTTTGGGGCAAAGGCATAAACTACCGGAGAGTGATAAAGTTGTCGTTTTTGTGGCTTGAAATTAGCGTTCTCTTTGCAGGTGGGTTTATTGTAGGTATTCTGTTTAATAGTTCTTTGCAAATTTACGTTGCTGGAGAAAAAATTTCCAGTGTAAGTGACTTAATTTCAGTTAGTCTGATTGCTGGTGACCTCCGCCCGTTCCATTCATCGCGTGCACGTTACGGATGCACGCAGTAGGAATGCGCGAGTAGATAATGGCTAACTGTGCAAATCTCTCGTAGTTGAAAATTTGCTTTAGGAGGATAGTTGTGGCGAAAGGAAGCAGCAGTAGATGCAACGGTAAAATACTCGCTGCGTAATGTGACCTGAAGGTCAACAAATAGGTGTGCTGGTAACTGATTTAAGAAGGAAACTGCGGAGTTGAGATATTCCCCCCTCCCCTTCCTTCCTTTCCCCTCCGGCAGGCTTTCTTCAGCTTGCTTCTGTTTCAGGTAGGAGCTGTTTAACTTGAATGGGAGAGCACAGAGAAATTAAGCATCTGACTGCAACTCAGACGATATGTTTGCACTGGTATTGCCCAGACTTTTTTGCTGCCTGTGCTGGAGCCGTGCTCCTCCAGCAGGAATCGAAGGGGCAATCCTGGTCTCTCTGCCTTTTGCACCGCACTGTAGGCAAGCAGGGGGTAACCACACAGACTCGATGTTGGCTTTGTCTCTCTCTGCTGAGTCAGGAGAGCTGTAGCTAGATACGCAGATCGCATCGAGGAGCCTGTGTGTGTGGCGGGGGCGGGTGAAACATGCCATTCCAGTTCAACAGCTCTCGTTTCTGAGACCCCTGGCCAGGAAAATCACCCGGCTTGAAATACTAAGAGTGAGGAGGGACTCTTGAAAGGGTTGGAGGGACAGGACCACGTTGCTGGAGCGTGGTTGAACCTGTGGACAAACAGATCGAAAACGGGATGTCCTGGGCCAGGCTGGAGGTATAATGCTTGTGCTGCTCCTAAATTTTGTGAATAAAAGCCTGTGTCACCTCCTACAGCACCATTTGGCTGCAACCACAGCTACTTTGTCAAACAAAGTCACCTTTTACCTGATTACCTCCTAATGGAGCTAAAGGGTGTGTTGATGAAAACGAAATTTTATTAACACCTGCACCAAAATGTTTTATAAGTCATTAGGCAAGCCCACCACTGCCAGGCATTTCTGGTGGAGTGACAAGCTGTGAAATGGAGGGATCAGCTCTAAAGTTTCTGTTTCTAAAGTGTATGTCTCTCTGAGCATCAACCACCATGAACAGGGAGGGGGTGGGGGGGGAAAAAAGGTTACCTTTTGCTTATCTGAAGCTCTTAGGGGCTGTGTGCTGGTAAATAACTGTTCCCCTGACCAAGCTGAAACTAACTTGACTTAATATTTGCACAGGACTTCAGAAAACCTAGACGAGCATATGTTTTCCTCATGCCTTTAGTTGCTGCTCGTTCATTGTTCCCATCTCGTCTGTCTAAAATTAGCCAGGTTCAGCTCATGTGTGAGATAATAAGTGTGATGTTCTCTCTGCAGGACGAGTCTTGGCCGCTGCTGCGGATTTCAGCAATGACAGACCCCTCTGGAGGAGGGGTGTGTGTGGAGTTTGTTTTTAATGAAAGACAATTTAAATGTTTCTGAGGATTTGGCTAAAATAAGTGACATTCGTGGCCCGATTCTGATGGTGTTGTAGTTAACAAGTTTGGGTTTGTTTTTTTTTTTTTTATCTCGGAGTTTGTAAAGCAAAAGAAACAACCTAAATCATCAGGATCCCTCCCTCCCAAACCAACCAACCAAACTGTTTAAGGCACAGGGCAGCTCAAATGTCTGTTAATGCCGGGAGTATTTCTTAAACACTGCAGCTGGAACTATAATAAGCTTAATCCATTCAATTACGTTTGATTGCTTTGAGATCTAAACAAGCCATCCCCTTATCTAGCCTCAATAAACCCTCAGAGATATAATAATAAGATAATTCAAAGATAAAACGAGACAAAGTGAAGCACATGTCCTACAAATGGACTTTTTTTTTTTTTCCCAGCCAGTCTGTAGGCGAGTTAAATTCTCTCTAACTGTGTTGTTTTGCTGCTGTGATTGGAAACTGAGGGTATCTTGTCTGAACTATAAAAAAAACAACAAAGCCTCAGCTTTACTTGGTTGATCCAGATCTGCAATTCACACCTCGGTAGTAGTGGGCAGACGCACGATTTGCTCTGTGTGAGGTGGAGGAGCTTGCTTATTATGGCAGATATTGTAGGTTATGTCAAAATACACGTTCCAAACTGGGGCATCCGAGTTTGCTGGGTGTGCACATTTCCCTTGCCCTTTAACTCTCTCTCCCCTTCCTCCTGCCCTTTAACTCTCTCTCCTCTTCCTCCTGCTCTCAGTGACCTTATTCCCTACACAAATACAATCTGACGTAGGGAGGTTTCGAGTCAAATGTGAGCCGTTTTGTGTCAGTGGCTTAAAATTTAGGCTGCTTCCATTCGCAGATAATGTGACGGTGTTTTTTTTCTCTAACAACTAACTTGAAGTGGAAGCGAAGTTTGAAACTTAGCAGCTCTGGAAAGAACTCCTGCTGTGTTTTGGGGTTGGAAAATATCTTGATATTCAAGAAGTGGGCTGAAAAGCCACACTGGGGCATATTCAGCAGCACCTGTTAGGGCGTTCTGTTCCCTGTTACTAGGTGATGTTAGCATAGATGATCCTGGTGCTGGGGCAGTTTGCAGGAAAAATGCTAATGTCTCTTTGAAATGCACACAAGCAAATCCTCCTCTACCACTTCCTTCACCTCGGGGAAAGGTGGAACCTGCAAACACGGCAAATTCAGATGTCCTGGTTCTCCATTTGCTTTTTGATGTAATCCTCCGCATTCTACAATTTCCGCTTCAGTGAGTGCCTCCACCCCGGGATTGCAAATACCAAACAGTGGGCTTGGGCCTCTTGGGAGAGAGGTGGGGCCTGCCGATCCGAAGTGAGCCCGAGAAGCTTAGAAAGGAGATTTGTTTGGGTAAGACGTACGTAGTCTGGAGGCTGCACGACTTCCGTGAGGTTTCCCTGGGGCTGGAAAGCCTTGATTCCATGTCTCTGTCTGGTGGGCTGAGAAAATGCTTCTCTCCTCTGGCTTTTGGGAGCTGCTGCCTCATTCCTAAGAGATAACCAAGACAGGCCTGCTATGTGCATTTATGTCTTTCTCTTGCCCTCCTATGCACCTTCAGTATAGCTATGTTCCCTTTCTTGTCTTCTTTAAATGCCTTTTAGTCTTCTTTGCGGGCTTTCTTCATGTAATACAGATTCCTTTCCTTCAAACCGTGTGGTTCTGCTTATTGCCAGGTCTTTCTGCTCCTTGAGAAGATGATTTTATGTTTTCCTAAAAATCTCTCGGCCCTTACTGTGAAACCTTTGGGGCACGACTTGATCTTTGAGATAACCCATCTGCAGGTGATCAGTGCCCCCTGAAAATGCTGCTTTGGGAAGATCTAGCAGCGTTGTCCAAAGCAAAGGACCTTTTGCCTCACTAGGAAGTGGAGATTGAGGTAGGACTAGGAGCAGAACTGAACTCTGATGCGTCCCAGAACTGTGCAGAGCCCCACAGATCCATCGCAACCCCTCACTTGGCAGAATCTGGAGCCCAGGATATTCCTTCAAGAGGACTGTTCCTGAAGAATTTTGAGCAGCTACTCCATCATGGCCTCGATGGTGCAGAGCTCTGGAGCCCCTCCTAGTTTCCCCCATCCCCTCCAGCTGTCGGCTAATTTTGCACGGTGAGCCATGCTGCTCAGGGCTCTTCTCTCGCCCGCTTTAGCAATTTTGAAAGCAGTTTGGGCTGAGCCTCAACCTGTAAGTCTCCTTCACTGCTAAAACTTGTATTGAAAGCCACTTCAAGGAGTGCTTTGTTCCTGGTCCTGCTCTTTAATGAAGTATTGGAATCTGTTAGTAAATAAACTGAGTCAAATGTCAGCGTTGTTGATGCAACAGGAAGGCAGGATGGCTGAGGTCAGTTTTGAATAGCAATTAAAACGTCTGACTTCACAGCAAGTGAATAAATACTCCGGTCGCTTTTATTTTTCCTGAAGAAAGGCTGATTTTTTTTGTTGGTGGTGGTAAATGTTGGAGTATCAGGATTTGCACCAAAGTACAGCCTTTTCTTTCATGTATCTACCTGCCAAATGGCCTGGCTGTGTACTTAGACGTACTAAAGACGTATTGTTGAAGACGATTTGTTGGCTTGTAATTCTTATAATGTTGGGAAATGGGGAATAATACTTCTTACACAGGAGGTATATATATCTCTTTTTTCCTTCTCTCCAGCTACTTCTACGTAAAAAATGGAAGCTTGGTAAAACTAGCATAGTTTCCATGTAGTTGCCAAGATATTTAATTTTAGAATTAATTGATTCTGATAACTTGTACTGCAGTGCCGAGATGTCAGACAAAGGGAACATTTTCTCCAGCTCTCAAGCAGAGCTGCTTGGTGCAATCATCCTGTTCTTCAGGGGTTTAAAATAAGTTTCTGCCTTTCACGTTAGCTGTTAATTAAAAAAAGCCCGGACGAACAGAACAAGGTCTCTTTTGGCCAATTTCCAGCTGATTTGTCAGCCCTGAGTTGACTTCACATTTTCAGGAACTAATCAGAAAGTGGTGCTGGGGGAGCAATTCTGCTCGGATGGAGCCGCTCTCCCTGTCAGGAGCGGGTTTATCGCTTCAGCACGCTTGGGCTGCTGGAGTTTAGCCAGGGGCTCGCGCTGTGCGAGACTCTCAGGCCTTGAGCAGACATGTACTGCTTGATATGTTACTTTTTAAAAATGGCTTTGACTGCGGTAATCATGATCTGAACTGAGGGGTTTGGTTTGGTTTGGTTTGTAACTCGTACTCCACAATAAATTGGTTTATTCTTTTAGAATTATGGTCGTATGAATGCTATAATCTCTTCTGGAGCATGCGTGCTGCTGGCACAAGGACTGGAGGAACCGCAGAGTGCTGGGGCTTGGGGGCACATCCCTCCCCAGTCTGGTACTTACCTTTGGGATGGAGCTCTGCTCTAGCTTCTAACCGCTGCTTGTCTTCCAGGGATGGTGTCAGAAGGGGCAGAGACGAGAAAAGAAGCAACCAACCCAGATGAGTCGAAACTAGTGAGCAAAGTCAGTGCCTCAGAGGAAACCTCGACAGCCGTTACTCCCCCGACATCCCCAGCTCCTGGGATTGCCTGGGGTGGTCGGTCTGCGCCCACCATAGTCAAGGATGTGAACCCAGAAGTGCTCAGGAGCGGAGTTGCCTGCCTGCCCGGTGAGTAGCTGAGCCAGAACGTGTCTGGGAAGTGTGGTTTGTAGGAGAGCAAGGTTGATGAGCTGGTGCCGGTTCCATTTCGTTTCACCCCAGACCTCTCCAGAAGCAATGCTTCTCGAATCCTCTGAAGTTTCTGGATGAGAAGGACAAGATGTTGAACATGCCTCTCATAAGTTGCTCCCAGGGATCTCTAGATGTTAACCAAGTGCCCGTGAGTCAGAAATGCCAAATCCCTGTGCTCATACTGGTAGTTCAAAAAGAGAAGAGTGAGGGTGCAGCTAATGATGGGCTGGTGGGCCTGACATCAGCCCTGGTCGAAACAACAGGGGCTTGATTCACTTGGTAGATAATTAAAGGATAGGACTGTAGAGGATGCTGTTTGATGGAGCTCCTGTAAAACCAGTTTTATTCATGATAATTAGAAGTTGGGTTGATTATTCTATCTGGGCAGCTACATTTAGATTTTTAGGAAACGTTTGATTTCGTGACATGTAACCTTGAAAGGAGTATCCCGATGGACCGTGGATGAGCAACACATGAGATAAGTGATAGCATGGCTAAAGAGCAGATGACAACGAGCTACTGAGGGGGGACTTCCCAGAATTGTTCTGCTGAGATCAGATACAGGTCAAGTGTTCCTCAGTGTTTGCATGTGATATGGCTGTGAGCATCGAATCACTGCAGATAAAAACTTCTGCAACGGGACAAATATTGGCAGAGTGATAAACAAAGCTGAGGCTTTTTGGACGGAGCAGCTGGGATCGCTCGGTGTGCCGGGCCCCCACAAGAGGTCTTTGTCTTTTAACCAAGTAGGAAGTAAAGCAGAGGAAGTGAGATCTACCTCTCCAGCACGGAGCGGCCCTTTGGCAGCATCTGCATGAGCAGCCCCTTCCTTCCACAGCCAGGGGGAGGGTCGTCCAACGCGGGGCAGGAAGATTGCTGCATTCGATCAGCTTGGGAGTGACGTAGGAGTTGAAAAATCAAAAATAGAAATGGTGAATATTGGAGGTGGTGCGGGAAAGGGTGGCAGCCCTTTCTTGTAACTCAATTGGGTGTCGTATTGCAAGAGACTGGAAGGTTATTGATGTCATAAGATCATAGAATCATAGAATGGTTGGGAGTGGAAGGGACCTCTAGAGATCATCTAGTCCAGTTCCCCTGCCAGAGCAGGGTCACCTAGAGTAGGCCACACAGGAACTCAAAGATGAGGTGAAAATGGCTTTGTGCAGGGAAGGAGGAGAGGGAAATAAGACTTTTTCCAGTCTTCTGGAAGAAAGCAAAATGAGAAGCCAAGTGCGGGGCAGAATTTTGGTACATTCAAACACATAACTTCGCATTGGTAGGTAAACTGTTAAGAATCACAGAATGTCAGGGGTTGGAAAGGACCTCAAAAGATCATCTAGTCCAGCCCCCCTGCCAGAGCAGGATCACCTAGAGTAGATCACACAGGGACGCGTCCAGGTGGAGTATGAAAGTCTCCGGAGCAGGAGACTCCAAAACCTCCTTGGGCAGCCTGTTCCAGTGCTCTGTCACTCTCACAGAAACAAACTCCAAAGGAAGATTTCTAAGCTTGGGATCTGCTTATCAGGGTGAGTGTTTTAGGGATGTGTACAACAGCCAAAAAATTAGTTTGAGAGGGATCTTGAAGAGAAGCTGGTTGTCCGTGCTGTTACAGAAGCCTGACTCTGTGATCTGATGCTCTACTTGTTTCCTCTGTCGTGGATTCCTGTCGTAAGGTATAACTGTTAAACGAGGCAGATCCATTCGAGTGTGGGATGAAGGGGTGTGCCCTTGCAATGCATTGAAGAAGCAAGGTTTGGGTTTGAGACTGCTTCCATGAAAATTTTTGTCTAAGGGAGGAATCCTGTCTTCTACAGAAGTATTGGATTTGACTGACACCTCTGCGTGTCTCTGGATTTCAGTGAGCACCTCACACCTGAGGGAATGCGTTCGCCTCTCAGTTAAATGCTTTCTGTTGGACGTTGGTAATGATATAAGAATTATGTTGGAAAGGAAGAACCTTTATGATAAATAGTGAGTAAGAACTAATTAATAAACTAGCAGCTGATGGAATTAAGAAGAAATTTTCCTTTCAGGACAGTTTCAATTCTGCATTCCACTCTTGAATCATCTGGTTATGCCACTGTTGGAGACCTAGCCTGGGTGGCTGCGGTTGCATTTTTGACCTGGTCAGGCAATTCCCAAGCTCCTATATGGAAGTTCAAGGTTTAAGCAAGTTCTGGTGATGCCCAGCCTTCCTGATGGATAAAAAAAATTGCTTTGGAGTGAGAAAGCTTTTACTGAACCTGGTTATCAAGCCAGTACTTGAGTGTTTCACTTTTTTTATTTTCTGGTGATACCTTTAGCTTATGAAACAATGTATATTAGTAAACTTTTTGTAACTTCTCTTTGATTATACAGTGTCCAGAATAGAATATTTCAGGAGTAATAAAACCCCTCCTGAATCACGCAGACGATGAAAGACTTTTGTCCCTGCTGTTAGCAGGAGAAAGCCTGTGTCACAGCTCTGGTCCCTGGCAGGGAGAAAGCTCTGCTTTCTGGATGATGTCCATCTGTGTCTGTGGCCCTTACTCAGGTGACAGATTGAGATCACACCGGGGCAAATTTCTGTGCTCGGGGCTGTCCATCTGTGTCTGTTTTACCCATCAACTCCTCACATGCTTGCTCCTGGGATGGGGAGAGAGGTGATCCAGGACAGTATCGTCTGTGGTAGTGATAGAAGAGACAGAAGAACGTAGTTTTCTTCAAACCTCTGGTTTTGTCTTGTGCTTGAGATTTTTTCCCCCTTTCTCTCTCACACGGTTTGTATGACAGGAAATGGCTCCTGCTCTTGTGAAGGACTCTTCACACAATAGAGGTGTAGTCCCTCCTGTTCCCCGGAACACAGAGCGCTGGTCGCTCGAGAGGGAGCTCTGGGTCTCTGAAGCGATGTGTCTGTCTGCTCTTTGCTGCTTCTTTGCATCTGGAGAGGAGGCTGGATATAATTCCAGGGATGGCACTGCTCTGCCTGTCTTTTCAGAGTTCTTGGTGCACATCGTGGCTAAAGCTTAAAGCCAGACTCTCATTGAGTTTGGGGAGCTCATAGAAGCAGGCTTGGTTCCTGTGATAAGCTGTGACTTCGGGCTTTTGGAAATTGGGTAGCAGAGAACTGTTGTCCTGGCTAACTGAAGCAGAGAGGTTTCTCTTTCCTCGGCGTACCTGCATTATCTTGTCTGACAGAATGTTGTAAGAGAAGTGGAGGTGAGATTTATTTATCTTGAGATAAATAATATTTTATGAGATCCTTGCTTTTCTCACTAGATTGGATTATCGTTAGCCAGCTTCAGCTGTGTTCTACAAAGAATGTGTGTTTAGGTAGAAGAAAGCGGTCTGAATGTAACACTACCGTGAGAGAAAGACAAGCAGAGCTCAGCTACTTCACTCTGGGGTGGCATTTGGGTATTTTGGAAGTGTCTTCCTAACCTATCACAATCTGCAACACAGAGCACGTGGAGTTCTGGGGCACATTTCCAGGAAGGTGATGGGGTGGTAGCAGGGGAATACAAGGCTTACACACCTGGAACCAGGCTCCGTTGACTTCCTCGTGTGACTTTTTTCCTCCTCCCTCTTTTTTTATTTTTTATTTTTTTAACAGGTACCAGAGATAAATCAGGGCGTGCAGTAGCCATAATAACAACGAGGAACACAGCCTGGCTGAACCCCCACTGCAACACCACGGAGCTCGTACGCCTGCTTTTGTACTTGCACAGCATCCCAAGGTTTGTGGCACAAAAGGGCTCACAGGGTGGACACTGCTGCTGAGTCCGCGTTACCTTTTGAGGGGTGGAAGCTGAGGCCGGGAGTGGAAGGGCTGACTTTGACCCTAGAAACCTGATCCAGACAGTCCCGAAACCGTACGGATGGGGAGAGCTGATGAGGCAGTCACGCAGCAGCTCTGCAATACAGTGGTGTGACATGATATTTTAGGGCCAGGCCTCCAAGCTGACTGGAGGATCTGCAAGGGTTGAGAAAAATCTGCCTTGATGTCTAGCTGACAGTCGGTTTTGGAGTCTGCAGGCTGGAGTTTGCTGCAGCTACTCTTCCGTTCACTGCGACGCTCTTCCTCCCCCAGCTCATCTCGGGCTCTGTGGAGAGTTCATTTCACTTTTAGATGATTAATAAAAAGTAAAGCTAAGTCTGTCAGTGTTCTCTTTACTTTGTTCTGAAGCCTTTAAACCATTGATAAAGGGAGCAGGTTTAACCCATGAGAAGGCTTTGGTTCTCGTGCTTTGTTTCTCCTGCTTCTTCCTTCAAATCTCTTTCTGGTCTGATCCAGAACGGACCAGAAGCAGCGTGGCTGCCACCAGGCTTGTCTCTGAACACAGTTGGGAAGGAATGATTTTCCCGTGCGGGTTATGCAGAGCAGGTATCGCCACCTTTGCGTTCAGTGAGATGTGTCCCAGGAATTGGAGAAATAGGAAGTTCAGGTGGAAATTACAAAGATAAAATCTGAGCAAGCCAGGAGGTGGTTTCTGTGTCTGTATTTTGTGTAGGACAAGGTGGCTGATTCCCTGTCATAATGTACAGTTTTGGGTGTTGTTTTTTCCACCCGGTCATGTCTATAGGTTCTATAACCTTGTTGGTTTTTCTTGGTGATAAACATGACCTCTTTTTCTCTGCCCTTGCAGACCAGAATGCCAGGCTTTGGGTCTGACTGTTCTTGTGGATGCTCGTCGCTGTTCACCGGTTCCTGCTCTCTTCAAGGCATTCAGCATATTGCAGGTGAGCCTTGAGCTTGGGCAGAAGAACACTCGCTGGCTTGCCGTCCTACTTGGATGTTACACCTCCATCTGCTGCTTATGTCTCCATCTGCCACTTGGCTTTCAGCTGGCTTTGGGAGGTGGAGTTGTGCACCAAACCCTGTTTTAGGAGGATGACCTGGACCTGCTGGACTGCAGACAAAGCAGAAGACCTGAGTGAGGGGGGAACACCCCTCCCCACCCCTGCAAATCTGCTTCTGTCTCTGTGCTGAGCACAGCCTGTACCCAAGCCTAAATGCTGTCAGAGAATCCTAGAATGTTGGGGGTTGGAAGGGAGCTCCAGAGATCACCCAGTGCAACCCCCCTGCCAGAGCAGGATCACCCAGGGCAGCCACACAGGAACGCGTCCAGGCGGGGTTTGAAAGTCTCCAGAGCAGGAGACTCCACACCCTCTCTGGGCAGCCTGGGCCAGGGCTCCGGCACCATCACAGCAATGAAGTTTCTCCTCGGGTTGGGGTGGAACTTCCTACATTCTAGTTTAAACCCATTATTCCTTGTTCTGTTACTGGGCACCACTGAGAAGAGATTGTCCCCTTCCCCTTGACCCCCACCCCTCAGGTATTTCTCTACGTCAATAAGTCCCCTCTCAGCCGTCTCCTTTCAAGGCTGAACAGCCCCAGGTCCCTCAGTCTCTCTTCACAGCAGAGATGTTCAGTCCCTTGATCACCCTCGTAGCTCTCCCTTGGACTCTCTCCAGTAGGTCCCTGTCTCTCTGGAACTGGGGAGCCCCAAACTGGACACAGGATTGCAGGGGTGGTCTCCCCAGGGCAGAGCAGAGGGGCAGGAGAACCTCCATAGACCATGAATTGTCATGAATTGTTGTGCTTGGTGGTGTTGCCCTGCACGCTGAGGGGCTGCGTGAAATACGCAGGGATTTTCGTCCCACGGGGCAGAAGGGAGGCACAGAGGCCTCCGCTTGCTGTAGAGGGAAGGAGAGGACCTTGCCTGTCGTGCCTGGTGGAGGAGCACACACAGCTGTTGATGTGGCTGTTGGTGAATGATTGGAATCGGATGTGCTGTAACTCTGTATCGCTTCAGGTCAAAGGCTTTCCTGTCAGTCGCTTGCAAAGCAGGTGGGTTGTGTTGCCCCCGCTCCCAGATGGAAACTGTCTGCGGCTGTTAGGCGGCCAAGGAGAAGCTGGGTTGTAGCTATGACTAATCTTGTTTAAGCAGGTGTTCCTTTTAAATCAGAGCTTAGGTCTCCCAGGACTCCCAACTCCACGAACTGGAACAGGGCAATGTTTTAATGAAGCTGGTGTCTCTGTGGTTTATGTGCTTCAGTGCCACATCTGAGAGTTGGGGCTGAGTCAGAGCTCTGTCCTCCTGTTTCCTGAGCTGGGTGTGGAGCTGAGTGCTCTATCAGAGTGCTCGTTCTCAGTGGCGAAGGGGTAATCTGGTGCCCTGCTCGCTTCTGCAGAGGTAACAAGCAAATATCTTCTTTTTCACACCGTGCCCACGTGGCAGCGGGCTTGCTAAACATTTTGAGTATTTTGTTGCCTGCGTAAGGTGCGTAATTGTATCTAAGTGGGACAATATGGAAACTGGCAACATGGTGAGACTGTCCTCAGTCTCCTACAAGTGTGGCAGGAATAAAACCATTCTAACCTTGAGTTTCCTACCCTCTGAAGTGAGGGTGGGGAGCGAGAAGCTTTTTGCAGCACCTCCATAATATCCTGCTGCGGTGGCTGTTTGGCTCCGAGCACCTTGTTATCGGGGTGGTGCAACAGTTAGTTAACAAGGATTAAGGTGCTGCAAGACAGACTGCTGGAGCTGGGTGTGTGCTCCAGGTAACAGTGACTGGCAGAGGCTGATTACTCTGCCTGTGGGTTTTCGGTCCTTACCCTGACTCTTCTGCAGGCTCTTTAAGGGAGACCTGTTCAGCTAGCTCATCACCTGGGTATGGCACAGCAATAATTCCCCAGCTCCTCTGAGCCTTTTGTTGGTCCTTAGTATTTCTCTCTGTGATCTCATATCAGCTCTGAACAAAGATAGAGGAATACAGAAAACTGACTAACTCTGGTGAGGTGAGCTAGGCTTTCTAGAGCGCAGTGAAGTTTTCTGACCAGTGGCTGCAGAAGCACAGGCTGTATGTTGTGCCCGTGGAGTCACAGAACAGAGCATCTCCTTGGGGTCCTTTCTGAAATCCCTGACACATCTCCCAGCGTCTCTTGTCTTTGCAGATGCTCTCTGGAGCTCAGTTTTCTGCTATTGTGCTTTCCACTTCAATGGGATTTGGTTTATGTGGGATTTGCAAAGCCTGCTACGATAGCGTGGGTGGACTCTGTTAAGATGTTGGGATCCAGTGTTGTTTGTTCAATTGTGAAGGGACGTTTTTCCCCTGAGCAGTGAGGAGCATTGCTCTTCGGTGGGTAAGCACAGCTCCCTTCCTGCTGCAGCACTTCAATCTGTTAACCCCTCCCTGGGGAGGGGAAGACTTTGATCCCACAGGTTTCTGGGTCAAGATCTGTCCGTCCGAGGAAATACTTATTCTGCTCTGCCATCTTCCCAGAATAAATGAGTGAACAGACTTTTTAAATGCTAATGGACAACTTCTGGTGCTTGCAGATAGTCTCCCAGTGCTGTAGGGAAAGCTGTCAGTCGCTCTGTCTAGAGTCACCTAGTAAACCAGTGAAAGCTTCTCATCCTCTCTGCCTTCAGGGTTTGGGGGGAGTCGTGTTCTTCAAGACTTTCTTCCCCATTCCATTTTAGAATACGTGTGGCTGGGAAAGCCCCAGCTAGCACTGGGAGCAGAGGGAGCAGGGCCAGAGGAATAAAGCGCTGCAGCAAAGCTAACTCAGGAAGAAGCAGGAGGAACTCTGGCAGCTCTGTATGGGGGTGAAGGGAAATGCACAGAATAGCTCATGCTGGGAAGCTGCATAAAGATGCTTTGGAGCAAGGATTTTTCAGAGGTGAATGCTGCCATGATGTTGGGTCAGAGGTTGTCCACAGTGAGGTCCGTGCTGCGGGGCCTGTCCAGAGGAATTTCCCTGCTCAGTAGTGCTGGACCAATCCCTTGGTCAGGGAGCAGGCGGGGTGTGGACAGTGGAATGTGTGTGCCGGCCTTCATCAGCACATATCTGTGGGATTTCCCTCTGCCTGAGTCTTTATAAAGCAAGAGAGGCCTTTTGAATTTCACCTATTGGTGCAAGCACTTAATCCTGTGATCTGCTGCACGTGTGTGTTGGATCGGGAAGGGAACACACAGATACAGTAGCAACTCAAAGCGGAAAAATTCTGGGCAAGTCTTTGTGTTCAAGAGGTGTATTTACATGCTCCGCTACTGCCCAAGTCTGACATTAAAGACCGGGCACCTCCTACCACTCCATTAGAAGTGGTGACTTTGAGGTGGAGCACGGTGTTTGGCGACTCTCCCATCTCTGCAGGCGTTTCTGGCAGCCTGTGGGTCAAACCCCGCTGGTGGGGTTAAGTCTGTGGGCTTCCGTTTGGGCCAGGAAGGCAGAAAACTGCTTGAAACTTCAGTCTCAGAAGGGTAGAAGAAAGTATCTAACTCTCTTGTTAAAGAATAGTAATAAAAGGATGAGCGGTTACCCTGGTGCGTTCTGAGCTCCTAGTGAAGCCCCTCTCTTCTACATCATCCACACGGTGCCTGTTTTGGGAGGCGAGGAGTTCACTTATGTGTGTGAGATTGTGTTCCTTGGCTTCCACATAGCTGGTTTGATTAGCAAAGCTGGTAAGGTATAATGCAGAAAGCTGCAGGAAAGCTTTCTTGAATAGCATCCTGCTGCTTCCAGCTCTGCCTGGCTCCCAAGGTGCTCCTGTAAACTCTTTGGTCAATTTGGATTGCTCCATCAGTGCTGGCTGAGGCTGACTTCTCTTCAGCTGTTTAAATAAAAAAATATGGTGACAAATACTACTTCTTCTTGGATTGGAAAACCCAGAACTTCTTCCCCAACAGCTTTATTTGTGAACGATTTTCCAGTTTCTATTTTTAGGAGTAACAACCAAGCGGGAGGTTTGGCTGTTGTAACCTTGTGTTACACCATCACTACCTTTATCCCTCGCTCAGATTGCACATCTCATGACTGTTGGCATAGAAGAGGGGTTGTGAAAGAATAAATCTATTTGGTGCCATGATCTGTCTTGAAACTGTGGCTAGTCTTCTTCCTTTGGTGCTTCTTAGCAGGCAAATTTAGAGCTGCTGATACAGCTGTAATACCTCCCCATCCTCTCTTCAGATGAGCTGCAGTATTTACCTAGTACAGCCTAATTATGCAATAAACTGGTTTTGGCCTTTTGATAAGTGTTCAGTGTGATCAGTCTGGATCTTTCTGCTATGTTTTCCCCTTCCTGCGGTCACTCTCTGTGCCTGTTTCTCCCTTCCTTGTGGAATGCTTCTATAATTGGAGAGTTGCTCCTGGACTGCAGAGTTGGAACTAGAGCTGCCAGACATCCCTTGTATTTGTAATTTCTGTTGGTTTAACAGTACTGACAGGATGCAAGTCCTTGATTGGGAGTTGGCAGTAAGTAACGACAAGGCGATGTTTTGGCACTGCCACAGGGGGAAAAAAAAAACCCCAAAACCAGCTTCCTTTCCATGGGGAGAAGTGACCAGGGAAGTTATCAAGAAAAAATTTGGACATGTTTCCCCTCCCAGACGTATTTCCCATTGTGGAAGGCGGGGTTGCTTAGTACAGCCAAGACCTGACCTCTTTCATTGCTTCCTTAAATACTGCAGGGTGAGTTGATCTGAAGAAAACTACCTCAAGGACATAGCCTTGGTGCTCTGTAGAATGTCATTCCCCATACCTGGTGACTGCCTTCCAGGCTTTGTAAATACTTTTGACGATTAAATTGCAATCTTGGGTACAGACCATGGGTGTTCCACATTCTCCTCAGCATCGCAGGCAGATCGTTAATGGATTTGCTCTCTGTTCTGTTGTAGGACGTAGATCCTCATTGCATTCATGGAGTACTGCTTCTGGTGGAGAGAGATCTGACTTTTCGGATGGAGAAGCCACCAGCAGGACAGGTAATGGAACTGTTCACCCAGGGGTTGCTCTTAGAATCATAGAGCTGTCAGGGTTGGAAGGGACCTTAAAGATCATCTAGTTCCAACCCCCTGCCATGGGCAGGGACATCCTCCACTAGATCAGGCTGCCCAGAGCCCCATCCAGCCTGGCCTTAAAAACTCCCAGGGATGGGGCTGCCACCCCCTCTCTGGGCAACCTGTGCCAGGGTCTCACCACCCTCATGGGTAAGAACTTCTTCCTCGCATCCAATCTGAGCTGACCCATCTCTGGCTTCAATCCATTTCCTCTAGTCCTGTCACTGCCCATCGTCCTAACAAACCCCTCCCCAGCTTTCTTGTAACCCCCTTGAGATACTGGAAGCCACAATAAGGTCTCCTCAGAGCCTTCTTTTCTGCAGACTGAACAGCCCCAACTCTCTCAGTCTGTCTTCACAGAAGAGGTACTCCAGCCCTCTGAGCATCCTCGTGGCCTTTCTCTGGACACGCTCCAGCATGTCCTGATCTTTCTTGTACTGTGGCTCCAGAACTGGATGCAGCACTCCAGGTGTGGTCTCACGAGAGTGGAGCAGGGGAGGAGAATCCCCTCCCTCGCCCTGCTGGCCACGCACCTCTTGATGCAGCCCAGGACACGACTGGCTTTCTGGGCTGCAGGTGAAGCTCATGTGGAGCTTCTCGTCCACCAGTGCCCCCAGGTCCTTTTCTCCAGGGCTGCTCTCATGCCAGTCCCTGCCCAGCCTGTATCAGTGCTTGAGATTGCCCCGACCCAGATGGAGGACCTTGCCCTTGGTCTTGTTGAATTCTGTGAAGTTGACCTGGGCCCACCTCTCCTGCCTGCCAAGATTCCTCAGGATGGCATCCCTGCCCTCCAGCGTGTCAGCCGCCCCACACAGCTCAGTGTCGTCTGCAAATGTGCTGAGGGTGCGCTCAATTCCACTGTCCATGTCGCTGACAAAGATGTTAAATGAGACTGGTCCCAGTACTGATATCCCTGGTTTAACTCTCCAAGCAGCGGGTGCTCTGTCCCCTGATGGACGTTTACTCTCATGTGAAATGTCTGTAGTTATTCTCTGTGTTTTAGGATTGTGGTCTCTTACAGGTGTGGTGTTTATAATGTAAAGTTGATGCGAGCTGAACAGATCTCTGTCGAACAGATCTCTGTCGTGCTTTGTTTATTGCCGGGTCCCTCAGTGACATTTGTGCCATAATGAAGCCCTCAAGACACGACTTTTTTTTGGGGGGAACATGGATAGCTTTATGGAAGAGTCCTGCACAATTGACAGTATTAAAGATGCTTTTCATGTTCTCTTGCCAAGAGGGGTGATCTTTGGTCAAGAAGAGATCCCATTAGGCTGAATTTTGAACTTTCCCAGAATTTGCATGTCTCGTGTTTCCTCTCCTCGTAGCTGCTGCTGTCAGTGGCTGAGAGACTCCTGCAAGAGGGGGAAGAGGAGATGGGTATGTGTGTGAGGTTCCCTCTGCAGCCGAAATGGCTGGGAAGACTAACAGGAGGAGGGAAAAACCATCACAACATCACTGAGCACCCCCACTAGAAGTAAACCTGCTTTGGATTCCATAGCTGTGTAAGAAATGTAGGCTTTTTTTGTCTGTGGTGAGTGGATAGAGCATCAAACTTCATCTTGGTCATCTCCCTCTGCTCTAAGACTGTTACAAACTGTGAGAGAGGCCTGAAATTCTGTTCTTGCTGAAATCCTACAGACTGAAGAGGAGGCCAGGCCTTCCCTTTTGGCTCCTGGGGATGGAGTTGCGAATAGCATTGGGGTTGCTGCGTGTGGTGTTGCTGCCCCAAAAAGGCTGAAGAATAACAAAAATGCCCTTAGTCCATTGCCCCCATGTGGAAGAATTTGAAGGCAGAAAGGGAGCTGCAGGCGTGTGCGTGGAGGGAGAGCTACAGAAGATGTTAAACACGTTGAACAAATCCAAAGAGTGTAGGAGGAAGCAGAGCAAAGGCTGATAAAGACACAGGCATGCGGGAGGAATTGGAAGCATCATTGCTATTTGGTGGAAACTTCACAATGTGTGTATGGGAGGGGGGTTAAATGCCTGCACCTGAGTTTCTGTGTCTGGGCCAGCTACCACATACCTGCAGGAGCACTTGACTGTTTCTCTGTCGAGGACGAAAACTCTCTGAGGTCCTCCAGACTCGCAGAAAGCGAGTGATCTGTGCCAAGCTCTGGGAAGCACTCGGAGCGGATAGCTGCTGCCATGAGCCGAGAGTTGAGGGTGGGGCAGAGGCTGCTCTGTTAAGACTGTTTTTCCAGGAAATGAGATGGGGGAAGCTGGGGCTGGATTTAACCTCTCGGGCTCTCCAAACAAATGCAAATAGCAGCGCAACGGTGGGAACATCTGAGGGAGTTGCTCTGCTTATGCGAGGAGGTACTGGCTCTGGAGGAGGCTGCCAGGCTTCCATCGCAGCTGTTCTACTCGGTGTAACAGCATGTTGTGGCCTGTGTTCCCTCAGGGTTTGCCTGTTGAGCTGTACAGCAAGCTGCTCTAAGGTTGAATTGTTGGGTTTTTTTTCCTCTTTCCCCCTTCAAATTGTAGTGATATTGCAGAGATACTCTGAGTGCCTTGTTTCTGTGCAAGAAAGGTTGCTGCCTTTTTGTTAACCTTCCCCTCCTCCTCCAATACTCACACCCTAATGCAAGTGTACTTCTATTTCTTCTATTCCTGTGCAGTTTGAACTTCTTACCTCCATGAAATCCCTCCATAAGCACATAGACAGCTCGCAACTGCCTCTAGAACTGGACGGGACCTTCCCTTACTGCCACCGGGACTGGTTAAGCTTCCGCATGGTGAGTAGGATGTCTTTTTATTCTTTGGCATCTGAGAGAAGAAAAGACACGGTAACGGAGTTGAAGCGAGAGGAGCCTGTCAGCAACTGAACCTACAGGCATCAAAAGACAATGGTTCCTATGTATGCAAATTAATCTCTTTTTTTAATCTAAAGAATACTAATAGTGTTGTTATAGAATAGATAGACACTGTAGCCTATTGGTGTGACTGCAGGAACTAAAATTTTTGGGTTTAACTCAGCAGCTTCAACTGCATTAATTCGTCCTTCCCTTCAAAACGTGGTCAAATCTGAAAGAGAATCCTGTTCTGTTGCGATGTGCAGTGACGCTCCTCTTGGTTATACTCGGGGGCTTAAAGGCAGTTGCATGTTAAACTAATCTCTGAAGAAGGTGTTAGTATCACGGTGCCATTGAACTCCCAGTCAAGAACTTGAGCATAATAAGAACAATTCGATCTTCTTGGTTTTGGAGCAGGTTCCTCAGACCAAGCTAAGAGCTCAGTAGTAAAAACTAGAAGAGTGAAACTTGGAAGTTCCTGATAATCAGTTTAGATACTCCTGGGAACATATTTTTTCTCCTTTAGACGTAATTACCAAAGTTGTCACCAAGAACTCTTTTATAGAAAGCATCTAAACTGAAAATACAGAGAAGAGTCAGCTGTGGAGGAGCATCGTCTTCTGCTCTGAGAGCTGGCCACGTGGGGCAGGGAAATGAAAACTTGCCAGAGACGATTCCGTGGAGTGAATCTGTAAAAGCAGCATCTGCAGCACCAATGCCCAGCTCTGTGTAAACTTGTGCCGTGGAGGGAACATAAGTCCTGTGAATCCTGTGCTTGGTGAAGCTTTAAAAGCTGTATTGAGGGATACTTGACACGCTGAGACTGAGCAGGACTAAACCTCTGTAAATGAGCACGCAAATGGGCCGCGTTCACGTTGAGTTTGACTTATTCACCCTGGTAGATGACAGAATCATCTCCTGTGCTTCTGAAAGATTCAGTGGGCTTTTGGCTCCGGCCTTTTGGGCCAGTGCTGTGTGACATGCTGCAGCATTCGAAGCAGGTTGAGATATCCTTGGTAATACCCTTGTGTGGCTGGTGGGAAGCTTCAGCAGTCAGCCTTAGCGTGTGCCAGATGTGAACTTACCTTTTCCAACTTAATTTAGAAGCTAAAACACGCATCTAAAAGTACTAGCATGCACCTGTGCTGGTACAGTAGAGGTACAGAAGCCTAACCTTGGTACCTGGGATTGAATTTGAGGTTTATTTGGCAGCGAGGGAGCAGAGAAGCTTTGCGAGAGGTTATGGATTTGTTCTTCTGGGTAGAGTTGAGAAAAGCATGAGAGCTGAGGTGATCTGTGCGGAAGGAGAATTCTGGAAGGAAAGGAGTCCTTCTTGATCGTGTCTTGCATCTTAACGTGCAAAATGTTCCTGAAGGGAATTAGTGCAGGAGTCGGTCTGTCGGGGTTGCCTATTTATACGTGCTAACCACCCAGATGCTCAGCCCCTTTCCATCTGCAGCAATGTGGCAGACGGCGTTTGCTTCCTGTCTCGGTGATCTCACCTGCATCCTGCCTGCTCCGCTGTCACTGCTGGGGCTGTGCCAGCCCCCCCAGGCAGGAGGGAGTTCAATTCAGTAAAGATTCCAACAGCTGCTTTTTTTGTTTTGTTTCTGAGCATGGTTGTTTCGGAGTAGCTGTTTCTCCCTTCTCTGATTTCAGTGGCTAGAGGGTGGCATCTGACACTATCTAAGCTTTATATCAGTGACTTTTCTAAAAAGTACCATCTCCTGAACCCCTGTGAAGTCTTTGGGTTTTTGTTTTTGATGCCTCCCCTCAAAGAGAGGAGGGATTTCAGATTTGTTGCTAGTTTAAGGTGCTTAATTGTGGAAGCTTTCCAGTATCCTCATCTTTAATTTACACTACTTTTAACCTGGAGAGAAAGGATTTGAGGTAGAGAAATTCCAAGTACTCGTTCTGTGTTTTGTTTCTCCAAAGTTCACGCGTAGTGATTCATCTTAGTGGGAAGTTACAAGAAAAGACAATAGTAGAAGAATGTGGGACATGAGTGGACTGATTTCCTTTTCTGTAAGGCATGACCCATACAAGCCATGAGGATTCAAGTTTATACAGTCTGCCTGGAGGCCTTGGTACAGCGTGACGCATCCGAAGCCTCCGATGGGCCTCTCTTTGCTGGTACAGCCTCACCGAACAGTATAATTGAACCCTTGGGTTAATGTGTTTGATCCTGTCTTGCTTTTTGTACTTTTAACCTCCTGCAAGCTGAAAAGACAGCCTTCCTGACAGCTGTGAGACAGTCATGGTCCTTTCTTCTTGTAGAAGCTGGAACATTTGCTACAAGGATGCCAGGGTGCTTGTGCCTTCCTCCAGGGAGCTATTCATAAAGTGGAATCCGGAAAATTACCAGGAAGGGCTGAGGTAAGCGTGTCCCTCCCCTCGGATCAGAGGTAAGCTTGAGACAGGAGAGTGTGGGAGGCCGGATAGCTCCAGAAAAGCTGCAGCTTTGAATTCACAAGTTGTAGTAGCGGGATATTCCGAGTGCTGGGTGTCACTGCTCAAGGTTGGCTCATAAGGCCCAGATTAAAGTCAGGTGTTCACCAGGCCAAGGCTGTGCTGCCTCTGGAACAGAAGTTTGGAAGAGAGGGAGAAGAGGAAGGTACAAAGACCGAGCCTGTGTTGTTGCAAACTTGATATTCCCCAACTCTCAAGAAGCTGCCGTACCCCTGGCATGATAGGAAGTTGCTGCCAGCTCTGTGCCGAAGCTCTCGGCAGCAAAACGGTGAAAGATATCACGAAGGCCTCTCTGGGCCTTCCTTTGTGTTTATATCCTCAAACCCTTCATTGCATCTTGCCCCACGGCTTGGAGCCGTGTGAGTCCAGGCTCAGAACGGTAGGAGCTAGCCACGAGGGTAAAATGAGCCTGGAAAGCCTTGTTCTGTCTATGCCCAGCAAACGGACAATGATAGGAACCGAGTTTTGATTTTAGCCTGTCGGGGAAAGTATCAAGAGCGTGAGGAGCGCTGTTTATCACTTTGGACTTGGCAGGCTTGAGAAAAGCAGCTGTGGGAGCCAACTTTCCTTCCAGCTTTCCTAGGGTGGGCCAAGGTGAGCCGTGGTGGTTTGTGTGTGGGTTGGGTTGGGCGCTGGTTTCTGCCTGTAGGTTGCAGTAACTGCTCGTCTCCCTCTTGCGATCCCTCCAGGAGGCGGCTGTGCTGCTGAGGAATTACAGGCAGCTGATGAAGAACGTGCTTGAAGATGCACGGCTCATCAGGCTGCAGCTGGAGGGTGGAGCGCTCCTGGCCAGACTGAGGAAAGAAGAGTCCTGTGTCACCCTCACCCACGACTACAGGTGAGCCCCACGAAGGTGGAGATGAGCAAAAAAGAGGTGCTGGGAGTCTCTGTGAGGTGTTGGTGCAGGCTAGAAAGCAGTTTCGTGTAGCGAGGACTCTTGTTGAAAACAACAAATGTGAAAAGCGTGATGAATCATAGAACTGTCAGGGTTGGAAGGTACCTTAAAGATCATCTCGTTCCAAGCCCCCGCCATGGGCAGGGACATCCCCCACTAGATCAGGCTGCCCAGAGCCCCATCCAGCCTGGCCTTAAAAACTCCCAGGGATGGGGCTGCCACCCTCTCTCTGGGCAACCTGTGCCAGGGTGTCGCCACCCTCATGGGGAAGAACTTCTTCCTCACATCCAGTCTGAACCGACCTGTCTCTGGCTTCAATGCATTCCCTCTAGTCCTGTCGCTGCCCGACATCCTAAGAAGCCCCTCCCCAGCTTTCTTGTAGCCCCCTTGAGATACTGGAAGCCACAAGAAGGTCTCCTCTGAGCCGCCTTTTCTGCAGACTGAGCAGCCCCAACTCTAATGAATTTTACTCTTCTCCTGACTGTTTCATCTTCGGTCCAAAAACTTGTCTGTGTGGTTTCACTTAAATAGTTGAAGCTCCTTTGCCAAGCCGAATCAGACTTCTGTAATGGAGAACGAACTGGGTATTTTGTGCACCTCTAAAACAAACCTTAATTGATGATGCGGGTGATGAATGCTTCGGTCTGGGCCATCAACACGTTGTGATTTACCGAGGTACTCCTTACGCAAGGGGATTTCCAAGGACCTTGACCGTGAGGAATGCTTTCTGGCTGAAACCAGCTCCGATCTCCTCGCGCCTTGGTACAGTTTGCACAAAAAAACGCTCGCTGCCTGTTCGCAGAATCGGTGTGAGAAGTGGGGAGCGAGAGAGGCCGGCTGGTTGAAATCCCTGCAGCGTTGCTCAACCCCTGTTTGTACTCTTGGAGCACCTGAAGCCTGTCAGTGTGTGAAGGCCTCTGTGCTATGCGCTGCGCAAACAGCAAGGGAGAAAGACAGCCCTTGGCACCCGAGAACTTCCAGCCTCGGTGTGAGATAAATGCGGGTGTGTGGGTGCAGGCGAGGGCGTAGCGGGCGGCGCGGAACACCCCTGTGCATCCACAGGTCCGGTTAAACTCCCCATTGCCCTCGCGAGCTGGGAGGTTTGAAGGGGAGATAACAAAATAGCTTGCAGGGCCTCTTGCCCAAACGCTCGGAAAAGAGCAGCGTTTCTCTTTTTGAAAATACAGCCAGGGGATGACAGGACAAGTCGCTGCCTGTCGCTGGGAGATGGGAGTTGGCATTTCGGTGCTGAGCGAGAGGGGAGCGTGGGGACAGGGGTGAGGATTTCTTTCCGCTGCCTGCGGCTCTGGCAGTCCGTGCAGACACAATTCTCTTGCCGAGCTGGTGAAGAACCCCTGATACAATCTTGGGTAGGATGAGTACAGCGTAGCCTTTCCGTTCTGACGCGACTGGAGAAGCATAGATAATGCGGGTCGTTGTGTTTTATTCTGGTTTTAATTCTTTCTTTATGTTAAGCAACTCTAGAATCCTGGAAGCCTGGGGAGAATGTGTGTGCTTTTTATGTTTTAGTTTGGTTTTCAGCTAAGGGAAATGATCAACTTTGAAACCCGATCTGACAGAGCCCCTAAGAAGAATTTACTGCTCCGATTACCTTAGGAAGGGCAGGGGTGGGGGATCCACGCGTAATTCTTTGATTGCGCGGCGTCTGAGCGCATGCCGAGGCTGCGTAGCACTGTTTAATTCAGATTACATTTGTTGTCTGCCAGTATGAATGGAGGGTGTGTGCCATGGGGTCAAATATGTGGCTCTCTCCAGCCTGAAGAGCATAATTGAGGATGGTGGGAGAAAGTCCTCTTCTAGCCTGTGGAGTGGTTGCAGAAACTAAAAGCCGTGCGGTATTTTAATTGAGGAAACGCCTACTTGCCATGTAACTAAAGAAGCCCACTCTTCCTTGTTCCAGGATCCTTTTAAAAGGGGAAAAAAGCTTCTCACTCGGCCAGAGAACTCTGTGTGAGGCGCTGTTGGGTTTAGATCCTCCATGGCTCTGCACTTGCTCCTTCTCGCCAGATATTAAAGGTTCTGAGCTCTGCTCACCCTGTAAAGGCTTCTGTGGTTGTGATTTTTTTGAAGGCATCTTTAACGAATAGGATCAAAGTAGGGCAGGAAAAAAAATATTGTAGTACTCAGCTGGCATGGATGTATGTGGGTCCAATATTAAATTTTCGACTGGTGACGTGTGAAAGTGGAACAGGACTGGCTGTGTCCGTGCGCTCAGCAGGACCTTGTTGTATCGCTTTTCTGAACCTGGAATTGTAAAAAATCTCGATCAATATTTAACAGTCCCTAATTCCACGCCCACTCTCCCAACACTTGAAATCAAATTATTTACAAAAGCGAGTCTGAACCGCCTTTTGGCTCTTGTGTTATCACTTTTGTTTTTAGGGGTTTTTTTTCTCTCTTGTGGCACAAAAGCCTGATCAAGCAGAGAGTTGTGACTGCTGAGACTTCTTAGTCAGAAGTTGAGGCCAGCGGTGAACAGATAAATGGTGCGGGAATTGATTGTAAACAGAGGAAAAATATTAAGAGCATCTTTCTGGACTCTTAGGTCCACTTGATTAAAACCCACCAACCAAAAATGCAGAACTAAAGGTAAAAAATGTGATTTTTCTGAAGAGGCATAAAGACAAACACAGCTGCACCGTTGCCTTAGGATTCAACGAGCAGGAGATCGACTCTTTTTTTCGCAGGGGCTCTGTTTTGCCGGCTCTCGGAGCTGACTTTCTTGCTGGTTTGTGGCTTCGTGTGGCAAAAAGAGTACCGGGAGGTGGTAAGAATAGAGATGGATGAGCCTGTCTGAAAATACTTGGCTGCAGGTTAGAGATTGTGTGCTAAAACAGGCAAGGAAGCAGGCTCATGCTCTGGGCAGTCGGATGTTATCTGCCAAATACCTTTTGGGAGCACGCGCAGCAAACAAGACTCGCTTTAGTCTTTCTTTAGTAATGAAACTCTTCCCTTGGGGTTGGTTTTGGCGCCTTTCCCTGCTCTGCCCTCCTGGAGAGCCGAGGTGCCCTTTGGAGTGTTTGGTGCCACAGAGCAGTGGGATCTCGTCGCTGCTCGGCTCTGAGCTGGGCTCTGCGAAGCCGGTGACACGTTGCGGTACGTCCGTTTGTTTCTCTGACAGACGCTTTAAGAGCTTTTGGGAATCTCTTCTGGATGGTCCCATCCCAGGAGATGCTGTACCACCACAGCAGAGGCTTCAGCTGGTAACTCTACTCGCTCTCTGTTCCCAGTATGAGCTGACCAAGAGTCTCCACACCTTTCTCCACCGAGATAGCCTTCCCCATCCAGCCGCTTATCCACAAAGAAACGCTTCTCCGAGCAGTCTTTCAGGATCTCGGCCTCTTGTAGTTTTTTTTCAGGAGGAACTCTGTCACCAGAGCACGGCCTTGCGGTGTGCTCGGCTGGTCCCACACCGCTCTGCCACCCCTGGCAGACCAGCTTGACTTTGGCTCGGAGTTGGCGTGGGCGCGGTACTGACGAGCCGGTATCTTTGTGGCGCCTCGTTAAGTGCTGTAATGATAGCTTCAGCGCAGGCAGGCCACCCAGAGGTGCAGGTGGACCGCTGAAGGCGGCATTGCCACTTAATCGGTGCTGGAGGAGCTGGTTGGCTTTAAAACCAGCACATTTGCCTTCACGCTGTCTTCTGCGCTGAAGGCTTGGACCTGGGGATAGTTTCTCTAGGTCTGTTAGCTGAAAACTTCCAGAGTTTGCTGTCCTGCTCTTTATGGGGATTGGAATGTGTAGCTGAAGTTCCTGTTGGTAAGTGTGGACAAATACCATGGAGACATCCATTACTTTAATGCTATCAATGCTTATTTTTGCACTCTTGGGCAGGAACCGTTTGATAAACGCAGTTCTTTTTAATAAGTTACACGGAGCTGGCTCTCAGGCACCTCTTTGGCTTCTGGATATCTAGTGCATCAATCAGCAAACCTGTGGCTTGGAGGCAGCTCACTAAGCCAGTTGTGGAAGGTGGGACTAATGCGTCGCTTTATTTTGTGGTGGATTTCACAGACTTCTCCAGGCTTAGGATGGAAGTGTTGAAGAAGCTGCCAGAAGCCGGGCAGCAGCAGTGGGAGCTCTTACTCAAGTGAGGCTGGGCAGGAGGACTCTTAACCTGTTTTTTAGCCAGACTTTTTCCACTGTTAGTCTCATTATTGCTGCTCTTCCAGCGTAGCCAAGAGCCCAGGCAAAGTGTCCGGTGATGCCTTTCGTCCTGTAGATACACTATGAGTCAGAAGTGGAGTAAAGAAGATGGAAACATTTATATAAATATAAAGATGCTTTCTACTAGTTGAACCAGAATACACCTGACACAGACCTGGCCCTGCCAGCAAACCTGCATTCTCAGCGTGGCACAGGAGTGGGATTGCATCATGCTCTGCGTGTTGGCGGTCAAGGTAGCCACAAGCCTAGAAGTGAGAGCTGAAAGAAAGAGGAAAAACCTCAGACGGTGAGGGAATGACCAGGTTGGGTGCTGGGCTTTGTGCGACATGGAACCAGAAAAAGCATAATCTCTTCCCCGGAGCTCCTCATCTGAAAAGAATTTGTGCTTGCAAGCTGTGAATAAGCAGCTTATAAATAGATGGAGGAGTGAATTCTCCTTTTGTTTGCAGAAGGCAGCGTAGTTAGTCTCTGGACTTGGAGGGCGGAGTGGCTGGAGCCCAGAGCTGGTTTTGTGAGCGGGCTATTTTTAGTGTGGCTTGGTGATCTGGTTGGAAGCCCTGGGTGGAGACCTGAGCCGAGCAGAGGTACTGGGCAACACGGAGCCCTGGGCAGCAGCTGCCAGGTTTCTGCTGCTGGACCCGACTCGATTACAGCAACAGGGTGATCTTCTGGCTCACAGCCTCTGCACCTCTTGAGCCTGGCTTCCACATGCGATATGGAGGCACCAGGTCTGGTTGAAGCTGTGCCCAGTTTGTGTTGCAGCGGGCTATAGCTTAGGAGCTCGTCTTAGTGAGCTTCAGCAAGCCCCCTGTTAGTGGCAAGTCGTGGGAGGAGTTTCCTGCTCCAAGGTAGGCATGTGCCACTCTGTAAAGTGGTGTGTGAGCTCCTTTGAGCAGAAATAAACTCAAATAATGTACAGGCTCTTGGGGGCTTCAGGAGGGACTGCATAGGCACCACCTGAAGCTCTTGTCTGTCTGGGGTAGAGGCAGAAAGACTGAGCTGGTCTTCCTAAACATGGGGCAAGGGTAGGGAGCAGACGGGTGTCTGGTGTGTATGTCCTGGTCTGGGCGGACTGGGATGACTGGCATTCTTGGTTCTTCTTGGTAGGTGTCCCTTGCCCGTTTCTCCTGTGGACCTAACCCTCAAACCTTCATCTCTTGGCTAGCACAAGCTCTCTGTATACCTCGAAGCGAGATGAAAAGCACCTAAATTCTAGCCTCAAAGGATTGGCAGCTTCTTGCCATGAGATGCCTCCACGCTGTTGCCGGCGACACAGAAGGTGCTGACAAAACACTAAAACCTTTGGCCTTTAGCGGTGCCTGGGTGGCAGTGCCCTTCCGTGGTCTTATTTGTTTGCGCCAGGCGGAGGGAGGAGCGCACGGCAACATTTCTATCCAAACACATACCCTGCTGCTTGCTATTCATTTTCCTGACAGTCTAACCTGTTCCCTCTGTTTGCGTGGTGGTTCGAGCCCGGTGAAAAGCAGTTTAACGCTCGCGTTAAACAAACCTCGTTGCTCTGTGCGTGGAGCTGTTGTCGGTTCGCAGTGTGTGAAGGGCTGTGTGGAACCAGTCGTGGCATTTGCAGAGGTAGAAAAGATTGCAGAGGTCTGCCCAGGTAAGTTTTCATTGTTCTTTTAGGCTTTTCCCGAGCCCCTTGGCTCCCTTTCTGCTGTTTATTTTCAGCCGTCTTCTATCCTAAATCTTCCTGCATCCAGTAGGATTTTACCCAGAACGCTCCGGTTTTGCTCGGTCTCCTTTGTGGCGTTTTGTCGTGCCAACGGGGCGTTAGGTGATTAACGACACGCTGCGCATTGTATCCGTTTTTAAAAAATACCACGGAAAAAAATTGCAACGAGTTTCCAGTGTAGGATGTTAGCTGAACCGCCTCAGGTTCCTGGCTCAGCCCAGACCCTCCCACAGGCATCGCTTTTTTTTTTTTTAAGGGGCTGAGTTGGGGTAGGTGTTCCTGTTGCTGTGCAAAAGGAGGACATTTCGGGGAAGTAGGTATCTGGCTTTAAATGATGGTGGGTATCTATTTGAGCAGGGCATCTTGAAGCTCTGGTGGTCCTAACTGAGCTCATAGACTGGTGCAGTCAACCTAGATGACGAGTGCAAACAGAAATAAGCGCATGGGCTGAGGTTTGGAGATGCAGGAGCTTTTTAACAACTGGTAGAAAACTGTGTCTTGAGGCCCGATGTTCCTGCGTCCTGTCTAGGGCTCTGCTGCGAGGTGAGTTTCTGCCGTATTTCTTGGTTTGGGATTTCTTATAATGCTGTTTTTCCCAGCCAGTTTTGTGGATCTTACCAGGATTTAAAATCAACCCGAGACCTGAACACAAGTTTTATCGTAACTGAAGGCAAGCCTGGCTGGGGAAGAAGTCAAAGGTCACCCTTTGGGACAGCACTCGGACACTTGTTTAACTGCATGCATCAATCCCTTTGCTTTTAAAAGGACTTCAGAGTGTGTTTCTGCTAAAAACACTTCTAAAGGAGCCGTGCTCGGAGTAGAATTCTCTCGGCAATTATGGTCTGCGGTGTGTTGTGTTAATTGGATGGGTTGTTGCCAGTGCCTGTGCTCATCGGGTAACCCGGTGAGGAGGGATTCAGTCAGGTTTCGGCTACGTCCACAGTTCCCATCGTGAATGGCAGGAACCCCACAGGCAACCCCAAACCTTTTGGGGTTTGATCCCCGTGCCTTTCTAAGGGCACTTCGGGGCTCTGAAAACTGTGCCCGGTTCCATACCTGAACCCAGAAGTTCCAAATACTTCCATTAGGTAATTAAAACCTCTGTGGTTATTTGTGTGCTGCAGAGAATAATTACAGTTTATTTAGCAGTATCTGCAGTCACTCCACCGTGGCCAGTTTGAATTTTAACCTCAGCTGCACGTGCAACCTTCAGCTTGAAGAGCAGGAGCACGCTTTGGAGGCTGAGCTCCTTTTTTTTGGGATCATTACAAATAGGACAGGTGTGGAGCTTGCTACCAAAATGCCTTAACGAGAGTGCCTCCAAATGCCTCAAATTTTTCTCTTCCTGCAAAACAGCCCTCAGGCACACAGGACTTTCACTGCAAAGCTGGAAGGATTTCTTCCCAAAGCATTGCTCAGGGTGGGTAAGTGCTTTGTAGCACAAATCATAGAATCCTAGAATGGCCCAGGCTGGAAGGGACCTTAGAGATCATCTAATCCAACCTCCCTGTCACGGGCAGAGACGCCTCTCAACAAATGATCTGGGGGGTGTCCTTGGACCAAACCATCTTTTTAGATCCCCTGCTTACCTGATCCTATTCCTTTGCTGCCAAAAACAGTGCGAAGGCATCCCGAAGGGAAGTTCAGCACCAGGAGTGGATGGTTGGCTGGGGCTGGTGTTGTAACATCTGGCCGTGTTTCTTCCAGACTACAGAACGATCAGGGATACCCGATCTCCCAGGGCAACTTCAGTGCAACATGCTTGCCTAAAAAAAACCCGTCAGCCAAAGGCACTGTGCCTCGTGCTCCTGCCATCCCTGAATTTTTTGCCTTTTTAAAATTGACCCAGGCCAGGCAGAGGATGAGCTCTGGTTTTAGCCTTGCCTTTAGCCCTTCCTCTTGCTGTTGGCTAGAGCAGTTTGCCAAGGCACAGAGGGCAGGTTGCAGAGTAGCAGCAGCTCCACCACCTCCCTCCCTGATCTCTTTGCTTTGTGTCTGGCAGACGTCGGCTCATGCGGCACCTGCTTTTGCAGGCCCGCTGCAGGTTTTATTTTCTGCAACCATTTTATTTTCGAAAACAAACCAAGTACTTTGAAAAGTAAAGCATAACTCTCCGAGGCTGGCTTTTTTTTTTTTTTTTTTTTTATCTTTTTTGAAGGATGGATTCAGGCAGAAATGGTCTTTCTAAATTACGGGTTTAAAATTACCCTGTCATTATACAACTGCTTGGCCCTCCTCCAGAAAACTGAAGATGTTTGGAACCTTTTCCCACTGAAACGATAATTGCTCAATGAAAACAGGATTTGGGGAAACATAAACTGACATCAAGCTACTCTTTTTTTTTTTTGCTATAAATTGTATTGACTCTGCACTGTTGCAAAATTACTTGGGATGATTTGACCATGGAAGAATGTAGTGAAAGACTTATTACCACACTCACATGTGCGGGGAAATTGCCATGCATCCAACCAAATCTGAGCTTAGACAAGACTTTCCACTGACTTCAAACAACTCTGTGCTTTTCTTTCTCAGAGTTGCACAGTTACACACTATTAAAATATCTTTAATAACCAGGTGTTTCCCTTTGTATGGCGAGGTGGAAGTCACTTTTTTCTTCTCCAATCAAGTTTTCAATGTTTGGTTGGTTTCTTCCAAGCTGCCTTGAAGGCAACAGAGGACAGGCATGAAAACCTCCAAAGTCTGACTCTGAAAAAGGAGTAGTTATTTATGCAAGGTATCTTTTTTTTCCTGTGAAACTCTCCCCATTGCAGGATATTGTTGCGTTTACTCTGAAATGACTTAAGAAGTTTTGAAGATGTGTATCAGCAGATGGATGGGTGTGTGCAAACTGGTTTGCAGAGGTTTTGGAGAACATGCTTACTGCCCGATGGATACTTTCTGCGAGCACTGGAAGTGCCCAAGTGAATCGAAAAAACAAACTTTCCCATGGGCCGTGAGCGATTTCTTTGTTTGGCTCAGTTTGCCAACTGACTTCATGCTCCAGGGTGGAAGGGGTTATGTTTTCCTCTGTGTAAGAGAGTGGAAGATGGATGTTAGTCAGAAAGCCTGTCGGGCTGGTGAAAGCAAACTGTCAGGAGCTGACGACGTCTGAATGGAGTTACCTTGGAGATGCGATGGAAGACGTTGAGGTTTTCCTGAATGCCTGCCAGGCGAGGCAGAACGTGTGAAAACAGCATCACTGGGCCTTGAAACAAAGGGCTGAGGTGCTGGGATGCTGGAGGAGCTCAGTGGAGGAGGAGGAGGGACGATGCAAGGCCACACCTGAAGTCTCTCTGGGCCTCTGAGCCCGGAGGAGCTGTTTGGAAATGTGTTTTTTTATTTAATCTAGGCAGCTTGTGTGCTGTCACTCAGAAAGCCATTGAGAAAGGGAGCAGCGTTGAGGTGTTGAGTTGTGCCCTGATCAGTGTGCAAGAAAACAAAATTACTTAAATGACATGAGTAAGGGATTTTAGATAATGATATATACCCTATACAGCCTGATATACAGACAAAAAAAAGAGCTCGTCTCCAGCTCTCTTACTTGAAATGAATTCTCTGTCCAGTTCCTGCTTCTAGTATAAACTCCCGGGCTGGCTCTAGGGAAGTTCAAGATACCTGCGGATCCGTAGAACAAAGATTTTCCCTGTGTGCGTCTGGTAACGGGGTGGCATTTTTAGTTCCATTGAATACTCCGAGCCAGAGGGAGGATGACTGGGGGCCTGGAGACGTGTAGCCTTCACAGTATTTGCCAGGACGTGGATTACAGGAGCGGGCTGAGGGCTCCTTTCTGAACTGGAGGCTCGAGCTTGGTTCTTCCCTCCTGCCTTCTGCAAATATGCGATGAGGGCTTGATCTTCTTGAGATCTTCCGAGCCCGACTCCTTGTTTTTCTACTATTGCCACTAAGCTGGGATAATTCCTTCTGTGGAAGGAACGTATGTGGGGCCAGAAGAGCGCTCATTGGGGTAGATTCCTTTTTTTTTTTTCCAGCTGCAAGCAGTTTGCCTGAACCTATTCTCCTAAAGTGAACTCCTCCAGAGCTTGGTGGGTGGGCCAGAAGTAGGATTTTATTGCTGTGTTTTTCAACCCTGCTTTGCCTGATGTGATTTGCTGGTCGTAAGGCCAATTCTGATCTTGCAATATCTTATTAAGTGTTGAAACCATGCATGCTTTCCTTCTCATGAGCTTGGGTGGACATAAGGACTCCCATTACTGAAAGGTCTGGCAGGTCAATCTAGCTTGTTGGCAAGCGCCATCAAAGAAGGAGCATCAACCCCAAAGCCATTGCCAGGGAAGCTCACGGAAGGGTTGGAAGAATATTTTGCCTCACGAGAGGGTAATTGCAAATGTTTGCATATGACAGCCTGTCACATCTAGAGTGGAGGAAGAGCATTTGCTGTATCGCCGCGCTTTCCTGGGCGGATGAGAGGGTTCGTGCCAGCTGGGAGTGAGGCCGAAGGGTGTCTGGCTGACTGGCCAGCAGCACTGCGTTTGTCAGGAGACAGGCTGGAGAGCTGGGTGAAGGGGAACCTCATGAAGTTCAGTAAGGACAAGTGTAGAGTCCTGCGTCTGGGGAGGAATAACACCAAGCACCAGGACAGATTAGGGGATGTCCTGCTGCAAAGCAGCTGGACAGAGAAAGACCTTGGAGTCCCAGTGGGCAGTGAGATGTCCCTGGGACAGCAACGTGCCCTTGTGGCCAAGAGGGCCAGTGGGATCCTGGGGGGCATTAAGAAAAGTGTCCAGCAGGGCTAGGGAGGTTCTTCTGCCCCTCTGCTCTGCCCTGGGGAGATCACCCCTGGAATCCTGTGTCCAGTTTGGGGCTCCCCAGTTCCAGAGAGACAGGGACCTACTGGAGAGAGTCCAAGGGAGAGCTACGAGGGTGATCAAGGGACTGAACATCTCTGCTGTGAAGAGAGACTGAGAGACCTGGGGCTGTTCAGCCTTGAAAGGAGACGGCTGAGAGGGGACCTTACTGATGTAGAGAAATACCTGAGGGGTGGGGGTCAAGGGGAAGGGGACAGTCTCTTCTCAATGGTGCCCAGTAACAGAACAAGGAATGATGGGTTTAAGTTAGAACATGGGAAGTTCCAGTTCAACCTGAGGAGAAACTTCATTGCTGTGCGGGTGCCGGAGCCCTGGCCCAGGCTGCCCAGAGAGGGTGTGGAGTCTCCTGCTCTGGAGACTTTCAAACCCCGCCTGGACGCGTTCCTGTGTGGCTGCCCTGGGTGACCCTGCTCTGGCAGGGGGGTTGCACTGGGTGATCTCTGGAGCTCCCTTCCAACCCCCAACATTCTAGGATTCTGTGATTCTATACAGAAACCAAGACCTGACAGATATGTTCTGCTGCACAAAACCCAACAGCAGCCGTGCTGTTGCCAAATACAACTCCCGGCGATCTTGCGAACTGTTTCTCATTAGCTGTCCTTGCTGCGGCTGACGGGAACTGGCCTTCACAACCTGCTCTGGAAACGCGCTTTCCAGAGCTCTGCTTGGATGCTGGTTATGGCTCTGCTGCTGCAAGTCCTCCTGGGTTGGAGCTGGATCTGTCCCTAGGAAAGGATTACGAAACAGAAGGCTCGTGTCATCACAGTTTGTTTATGGCGGTTTTGGGAAACGCAGGAGCGGCGTTAAAGCTCAGCTCTTTCCATCAAAGCTCGCAGACTCTCTCCTAGAGAACCTGTCTCCTCCGCTCTGCAGTAGCGCTGATCTTAGTCCAGAAACAATTTGGGTGTTTTTGGCTGCGCTTTGGAGAAATTCGTTCAGTCTAATGGTGTTTTGAAGAGGAAAAACAAAAGTATGTAGGAGCTTGAGGTTTGACAAGTTGGCTGTTGCACCCGGAGTGGAATTCCGAATGGAAAAATCCTGTGGGCTTCTGCTGTGCAGAGCCAGTTGTCCAGACCTATTGCACTACCTCGTGTCGTTAAATATTCTCTAAAAACTACGAGATAGTTGCCCCTAAATGCTCGTATTCGGTTGCATTTCATGAGTTCAAGATTGCCTGTAACCCAAGACAGAAGTAAATGTGTGTGCTGAACTGCTTGCATTGCTTTCCAGTAGCAAAGCTTGCACGGTTTTATTAACTACCTATTTCACAAGTACTTTGGGTAATTTTAATAATACGATAAAAAAAGCAGCCATGCTCTCTGAAGCCAGAAGATTGTGAGACAGTTGCAAAATGAAAGCTGCTTGTGGGTGATAGTCAGGCAGCTGAACGTGCTGGTGTAGAGCACAACCAAAGCAGGCTGGGGTATTCTGTTATAGGTGTCCTTGAGTCCGTACTTGTAAGAGGAGGGGAAATGTAGAAGCAGGAGGAGAAGTTTAGGGTCACAAAGAAAGAATCGTCTTGACTGCTATCCTGGATCCTGGCTGTAATTCACCCGAACGTGTGCTGGAGACGTGCAGCACACATCGGGTGCTTTATGGAGAGATTTGCCTTCCTAGTGATCACTTATTTCCTTATTCAATTTAAATTCGAGTGGTGATTTTAGTCGTGGAGACTGCTTGACCCTGTGCTTTGTGAAAGCCCATTGATGCAGTAATCTGCATTTATGAAAAGCTTGAGCATCCTCTCTGAAAGTGTGATGAGTACGGTCCACTTTGCAAGGAGCCTGGCTGGGAGGAGATGCTCTTGTCCTTCCTGCAGGGTTGCCTGAGTTGGGATCAGAGCGGTGAATCACTGGAACGTGCAGGGAGCAGCGTTATTCTCCTCCTGTCCTCCAGGGCAGATTGACCAAAGCGCTGCTCTTAAGCCCTGTCACGTTTGCCTGAAGTGCTGGAGGGAAGGACCTACCGCAAAACCCCTGACCAGGCTTCTGTCCCCTTCCAGAGACGCGCTTGATGCTGCCAGCGTGCTTTATAATCGAGTTGATGAGGGTGTTCACCGCCTGGTGATGCTGTCCAACAAGCGCATCCAGGAACTGGAGCTGGTGATGGAGTTCGAGAAAGTGGAAGAGTGTTTTAAGGAGGTAAGGCCTGTGTGTTGGCTCCGGTGGCTGCCTGCTGCCACCCTCTGACTGTGTGCCCCACAGCAGGTACTGGACCTGTCGCATCTCCTCTGTGAAGGTGTAGAGTGATGCCTGTAGACCCTTTAAAAAGAACGACTGAACGGAAGAAATGGAGATAGATTTTTCAGATGTGCTCAGAGCCAAGCCACTGTTTCGCCTGGTGCCTCCTGGTGCCACGTAATATTCTCCTGGCTGCTCGCTGTGTGTGCATCAGTCAAACCCCGTAAAAGCACAAGATGTTTTTCCCTACTTAAAGATCACAGTGTAGTGGCTCGTTGCTGAGCACTACGCTTTGGAGGTGCGGTGTCTTTTCACAATGCCCAGCAGAAGTACCCTCCCAGCAAGGCACCTGTGGAGCCGTTCTTCGCGTTCCACCTTGAGAAGCAGCTGAGCTATGGCAACAGGCTGCTGACAGACCAGCGTGTCTGCTCTGGGCTGTAGGTCCTGCAGGGTTTGCCACACGTTGCGTACCGCACGCTGCCTGCTCTGCGCTGTTGTTTGGATTCTTGTGCCCTGCGAGGGGCCCTCCTGTCTGATAAGCCCCAGGCTTGCTCCTTTTGCTCCTGGGGGCAGCACTACACACAGGCAGGGAACAGCCTCCTTGGCCTGAAAACCATCCTCAACACCCCACGCTCCCCTGCGCTTCTGTGGGAGTTTAAACTTCCCGGTGGGTGGTGCTCGTTAAAACCCTTTTCAGCCATGGGATAAACAGAGCAAATGGGCTTTGAACCTTTGAAACATGTAGCCAAAAGAACCCTAAGCAGTCGTGAAGTAGCTCAGGTTGTCTGAGCATCCTGTGAGGCTGAACAGCTTTTTCAGTGTTGCATATCCCTAAGCCTGAACCTCAAGGTGATGGGGTTGCACAGTCATCTTTGCACAATGAGATTTTTTTTTTATATATGTATATTGCTCTGTCTGTTTGAAGGGTTGTGTGCTGTTCGGAGCTCACCTTAGGAACCTACATCCTTAAAAGATCAGTACTAGGACCAGTTTCACCATCGCCCTTCTAAGGATTTAGGGCTCTTCTCTGGAGAGGACTGGATTTGCAAAGGAGGCTGTAGCCTGCCTGTTGTTTTCACAGGCCAAGGTGGATCCAAGAGTTTTAATGACTTCCCATTTGGAGGTAGACACTCGGGCGCCATGCAACTCTGTGTTCAGGACAAGAAGTGTGATGCAAGAATCTAGTAAAGACTCCCTTTAGGAAGGGGCACAGGAGCACACAGGCTCCTAACACTGAGCAGAAACAAGAAAAGGCACAAAGGCAGCCTCTGCAACCCATCCCTGATTTAAGCTGAACTTTTTTTTTTTTTTTATTGAATTGAGCAAACCTGACTGCTCCTAGCTTACTTTGCTTGCAGGTGAGCAATGATGGCAGCAGCTGCTCCTGCTTTTAAGCCTTCCTGGGAGCTGCGGCATGATCCTCTGAAGCTCACAACCTGGGAACCCCCCCACCCCATCTCCTCCTCTTGCCGCTTGGGCTTGTTCCCATCGAGCCTTCTCTGTCTACAAGACCAGGAGTTTGTCCTTGGCTGTGGGGTCGAGTTGGGACATGAGTTTAGATGACACAGGAAAACAGGATGCGTGGGCATTAGGAAACGTTTAGGCTGTCCCTTCCTGCAGGTGCAACTCTGCCCGAAGCGCCGCAGACAAGTTCATGAGCCTGTTTTTAAAACCCACGGTTGATGGAGATGCTGTGTTATCCTGCCTGGCCCTCCTGGCTTTGCTCTTAGAACACCCTTGTTAGTTCTCTACCTGTGGTTGAGGATAGAAGCCTTTAACTGTGCCGGCGGCTGGGCTCTGTCAGGAGCCTGCAGTTCCTCCCGGGTCTGAGGTGAGCTGCTGTCAGACAAACAGCTCAGAGTCCCAGAGAGACACAAAGTATTGTGGCTGGGGAGAGCCCCTCGCTACATTCCCTCTGATGTAGCTCGTGTCCTGTCTGAAAAGAGAAACGATGTAGGAAATCTGGCAGCAGGGAGATTTTATCCCAGTTGAGGGTAACAATAATAGGAATATCAGGCCAGCCTACAGGTTGCAAGCTCCCATTAGGCCGGGGCTCACCCAAAACACAGCCCAGGCAGCTACTTGCCCTGTTTATGCCTCGGGCTAGTGAGCAAGAGGAGAGCTTCGTGATTACTCAGTAACCTGGAGTGGAAAAACTCCCAGCAGGAGGCTCGGGCTGAAATGCCAGGATGGGGGGGGGAGAAGTGTACATGCACATTCTTTCCAGTAATGAAATGACCAGCAATTCTTTGCCCTTTCCACATGAAGGCTTACCTCTGTGAGTAGCACAGGGTGACTAACAGTGGAGCTTCTCCCTTTTCTCCTAGGTCAGCAGTTGGATTGAGAATGTTGGCAGAAAACGGCTAAAGGAGACGATCAACCTGGACGATTCTTTGGAGATGCTGCTTCAAGCACAAAAGCAGTTCAGAGAGTTTGATCTTGTTGCCAGTGTAAGTGTTGTCTGACTGGAAAAAATTGTATTTTCCAGAGTCTGAGTTACTAGCATGTGTGCCTTGTACACGCTCAGCCAAACCTGGGGTGTAACGATGACATGGGTAGAGCGTCCATCACCGAGGTGTGTGTCATTCCTTCACACTACTCAGCTTCCCTGCTCTCCTCGTGTAGGCAAAGCCACCAGCTCAACACTTTAGTGCACGGTGTTTGCCAGTCTTGAGGAAAATACCTACCGTGATGGAACATGGATTTATTATTTTGCTGTTGTTGCTCCCTTGATGTGCTTATAACGCTGCCTTTTTTTGATCATAGAATCACGGAATGATTTGGGTTGGAAGAGACCTTAAAAATCATGTTCCAGCCCCCCTGCCATAGACAGAGACACCTCCCACTAGACCAGGTTGCTCAGAGTCCCATCCAGCCTGGCCTGGAACACTAATCCTAATTTTGATCTTGACCTGTGGCCTTGCTGTGTAGGCCTTTACAAGCTCCTGTGTGGCTAATATAAATTATAAAAGAGGTCAGAGCTCCAGAATTCTACTGGAAACAAATACACACCCACTCATGTGGTTTGAACCTTAAAAAAGAAAGTCTAATTAACCCTAGCTGTTAATGACCTTGAAGACTATCTGCTGCCCGTATCGGGTGTCTGTCTTCATGCTCAATCCCATTTTGCTTTCAGGAATATTGCAGGAGGGGGCAGGAAGCACTGAAGAAGATGGATCGGTGGGAAGACTTTGCCTCTGTGGATGTGCATTCTTACAGGATAAAGCTGCAGACCTACAGAGACCAGCTGGAGGAGTTCTGCACTCAGCTGGATGAAAACAGGCACCGAATCTGTGAGACCGTCAGGCTGTATGAATTCTTTGACAAGGTAAGGCAAGGGCCAAGAGGTCGGCTTCTTGTGTCTTGGCCACAGTGCCAGGGGTTTGTTCATCCTGTATCCTTATGCTCTTGGAAGTTCAGCCCGTTGACACCTCGGGAGTAGCAGCACCCTGCTAGTCAGCCCTAAACACAGCCCAGCTGCTGTCTTGTGGAGGCCTGCCTGAAGAAATGAAGCACCAGAATGGGGCACTGGGAAGCGTGGCTGAGGGAACGAGGGGTCGGGTTGGCCCAGGTTTCTGGGAAGCAGGAGGAGAGGACATGTGTGGTGACTGTGCTGAGTGCTTGGCCTTCTCGCTTGTTTGGTTTCATGCAAATGTACCCATTCAGCAGACCTGCACTTGGATTTGGCGTCCTTTAAAGCTGCAGATGAATCAACAGTAGGATTTTCTAAGTGCGTTTTAAAATACAGCTTTGGCAAGCGCAGAAGGGCAGGGAGCCTGCGCTCCATTGATTCCACACTTGTACAAACATTGGGTATTGAAGTTCTCAAATTCCAGAAAGAATAGACGCTAAAAGTTAAACTGTACCAGATGTAGGTGCCACTTAGTCGCTGTCTCTGAGCTGCCTTGGCAGCCAGAAGTGCTCGGAGGAGGGAGGGGGAAATTCAGCTAAACACGAAAACATGGAGAAACGTCCTGTGCGAGGGGAGAAGGCAGCCCAGAACATTTGCTGTCAGAACATGGGAGAATTGAGCTTGTTTAGTGATGCTCTGCAGGTCCCTAGCTCATCTGTGCAGCTTGGTGTGTGGGTAGAGGACTCTTTTGCTGTGTAAATGTGTAATTCTGGGTCATTGTTTTCCCCGCAATGGAATGAAAAGTGCCTGCTGTGCCGTAGGAGAATGGCAAGAACCTGTGCTCTGCTTGCTCACTGAACACAGATGGTCAGGGCTTGCTCTGCTCCCTCAACACCCTTTGCCCTTACGAGGGATCCCGGGAAAGATTTTTTTTGTCGTGTTTCTAGTAAACTGAGGCACTCGAAGGTCCTGTATGAACGCACCCAGCTAGTCGGGGATCTCTGGAGCATGAATGTGAGCAGGAGCACGTGAAGGCTGCCGCGTTCTCCCTCTTGGTCGTGCCCTCCACGCCGCGCAGCCCCACTGAGAACAGAACGGTAGCAGCAAGGTGCGTTTGCCACGCTGCTCTGGTGGGCATCTCACTTAGGGAGGAAGGAGGATTCTGTTCTCCCTGGTTTCACTAGAGCTCTAAACAGTGCTGGTGGTGTACATATAACACGTGTGTATTATGAACTGGTGGCCAAACGAAACCGAGGGCGTGGGGGGGGGGGTTGTATCCTGCAGCTGTAGGGTGAGCGCAGAAACCTCTGTGCAGTGTAAAAGTTCTTTCAGGGCCGATTATTTTGATCTTTCTGCCTTACCAAAGCAAAGTCGGTGGTGTGGCCTAGGAGGTGGGGAGAAAGCAGAAGATTTTTATCTAAACTGATTTCACTCTCTTCTGATGCTGAGCTGCTTTGACCTTCCTGCGGCGATCTTGTCAGTGCCTGCCTAACCCCCTTCCGTCTTCCCTAATATCTGTGGGGATATCAACAGCAGGAGTCTATGCTAAGCAACAACCTTGATTTTTCCTTCTTGCAAAGAGCCTGCAGTGTGCCAGACCCTGGGATTTGGGGAAGAAGCCTGAGGGATGCGTAAGCAACGCACGCTATGGTAATGAGCTGGCAAGCTCACGTCTCTCCAAACACCTCGGCGTGCACGCAGGGTGTGGAGCACCCACCGTGGGGATCAGGATATTCACCTGCATTCTGCTGGCTCTACTTCTGCATGTGGTGGGCACAGGCTGTGGGACAGGCCAGCACAACCCCACAGAGGCCATCAGGACACCGTACCATGGGGGGTTTTTTTGCCGCTTGGCAGTTCCTGGTGGCCCATCAGAGGCTCCCTGTGATGAGGCAGGCTGAGCTGGGCCAGACCACATGGAGCTCGCACATGGGCTGGCAGGCTTCCCTCCCCAAAGCCACGAGCGGTGCCAAGCTGGATGTTTCCATTTGTCCCCGCTTCCTTTGCGGCAGGAGCTCTTGGTGCCTGCCGAGGGCCGGGCTGAGGCGAGAGGAGCGGGGAGGGGAGCTGCCTTCCCCAGCTCTGCCCTGATTGTTTTTCAGTCCCACGAACTCAGCGCAGGCATGCTGGGGGGACCTGCCATCTTCCTGTGGCTTCCAGCCTGGTCTGGCCACTGTCCCTCATTTACTCGCTTCCAAGAGTGTGGGGATTTGGCACCACAAAGTGCTTTTGGGGGGAGAATTGGGAAGCTGAGCAAACGAAGGTGTGTGTCGTACCAAAAGGCTGGATGTCTGCTTTGTTCTGGGGCGCAAGCACAGTCCCCAGCACCCTGCTCTCCCACTGCTTCACGGTAGTGCTGCCAAGCTAGTACAAGCTTCCCTCTCCTTGCTTACCTTCACCTTTTTTACCTTTCTTGGGGTGGAATTATTTCAGGCTTGGAATGTCCCGCAGTGAGAGCTGTGTGCCCTCTCAGGACTGGAGCTACCTAACTCACGGTGACGTGTCTGAGCCAGAGCACCCGGTGTGGGTTCCGCCAGCCCGGGGATGACAACCAGTCCTGCAGAAGGTCGGCAGCAAAGGCGCATGATGTTTGCTGGCAAAAGTCGCTCTGGAAGAAAGCACTGACCCAACCAGAAAGGGCGGAGTCGCATCGCACCAGCTCAGCACCTGCATGCCCTGCAGCCTGTGGTGCTGCTGAGCTGCCTGTATCATTACAGGAGGGCCTGAGGCAGCTCCAGAGGCTTTTTCCTGCTTGTTAGGAGGTTGTGCAAGATGCTGCCTCTTCTGGCGCTCAGGGGAATCGTGAGCATTGCTCTGCTGTGGCCTCTTGAGGTTTAGGGCCTTGCTTTGCATTTGCTTTCTGAAGGAAGCTGACCAGAGCTGCTCAGGATTGGTGAGGAGAGGCTGGTCGAGAAATGATAGCATTTCCCTTGCTGGGATTTCTTTGAGCTGTGCTCCACGAGCCCTTCTCCATCTGCCACCCTTGGATTCCTTCCCTCAGAGGACCCCTGGCCGGCAGCCTGCGCCAATTCTGGTTCCTCAGCAGTGAACTCCAGCCATCCCTGGCTTCTTTCAGCTCCGTGCAAAGAGCTGCTCCTTCCCGGCTCTGCTGGGATGTGTTGACATCTCTCTGGGAGCGGGTTACCTGCGCTCGGATCTGCCTCCACAGCGAGTTCTCCTCAGCTCTCCTCCTCCTCTGGCTCTCCTCCTCAGCCACTTTGTTCTTTTGTGGCTTAGAAAACAAAGCCTTTGGCAAGTGAAGGAGGTGCCTGCCCTTCCTGGGGGAGGGCCAGCTGGCCTGCATTTGATTATGGCAGCGCCTCCTCATCCCTCCCCATTGTCCTTGCTGCTGTAGGAATGCCAGCCTTTTTGCGCTCCGGCCCCTGAACAAGTGTTGCTGCCTCTGGGGCCCAAAGAGGGGCCGGGGCCCTTCTTCCCACCCCACCAGGGCTGCAGAACCTCTTCTGCGCATCTCCATGCACCTTCCCTCGGAGTCACGTCCACCCAGCCCGACTCCCGCAGCCGACGGGACGCGGCAAAACCCTCTCGTAAGTACCAAGTGTCGGGGCGTCCCGGCTGACTGTGTGAGTCCTTGCAGAGACTGTTTGGAAACAATGCGAGAGAGGCAGCTTTTTCACTCCGGTCGCTCGCGAGCGTGAGTCGGAAGGCTTTGCGTGCTGCTTTTGCGCGCTCAGACGGAACCCCCACGGGCTGTGGGCATCTTCGCGTGGGCCCTCCAAATGCCAGGGTTTCTCTTTATTTGCGTGATCGTTTTGGTGGGCGTGATTTAACTGCGGCTAGAAGTTGTTGGGATTTCGTGCCTCCGGGTGTAGGCATGAGGCAGGTGGAACCTTTTGATCCACCCGCGCTTCTCTTAAAAAGGTTGTGGGCGACGTGAAAGGGGGCTCCTCTCCTCGACTGCCCCAAGGTTTGCTGGGTCCTGCGAGTGACTGAGCCCCCTGCCCCTGCTTCAAGAGAGAGATGTGATCTCAGATGTGACAGCAGAACCTCAGAGAATGAGAAATTGGCTGATTTTTGCCTCCGTCGTTACCTTTCACTTCTCCCCTAAAGATTGGGAGCAGTGACGTGCTGATAGCGTGTTTTCTGCTGCGCTTGGTTTCTGATGGTGTACCACGTATAATGCCAACAATGACGGATTCGAGGGGGAAAAAAGCACCAAACAAGTCCCCTTCAGGCAATAAATTATTGATGTTTCTTTTCCTTTGATGAGGAAGGAAAGGTTTGTGAATGCTGGTTTGTGGGAAGCTGGAAAGGATCCTGGTGGCTGTGACCTAGAAACGTGATTTTTCTGTTGCGGGCTGTTTGGCCCAGTTTGAGAGTTGAATTTACTGAAAGGGCGGTGTGATTCCCTGCTCTGGGAATGAGGAGGAGAGGACAACTTAGCACCAAAGTGGAAAAAGAGGCGTTTGATGCGTCCTTACTGGAGCATATTTCTGAACAGAGATGCAAGTCGCTGTGCCATGAAGCTTGTCTCATGCTAGCAGTCTGGCACAGGTGAGAAAGTGGCTTTTTCCCTCCAGCACCTCTGGGGAAAGTGAGATTTATTTATTTTTTTTCTGGGGCTTATGATAAAGTCTCTGGGAGAAGCTCAACGTGAGCTGTTCTGTCTGCCTCCGTGCAGAGGTTGGCTTTACTTTCCTGGAGGCGGGCTGCATAAAATTCTTAAATTAAGAGCTTTCACCTGGTTCCTGCTGCAAGTACTGCAGAAGGTGCAGGAAGATCCGAGCAGCGCGGCAGAGAGGGATGTACACTGCCCCTTCCTCGTGCTGTCAGCCTGTTTAGGGGAAGCTGCCCTTGTCTGCTTTCAGAATTGACAGCAGCTGTCTCATCTCTCTCCTCTCTCTCCTTCCTCAGTTACGCTTGTGAAGTCGTGCCCCCAGACAGACACCCGGTCTGATTTGCTCCTCTCCAGTTTCAGGGGTGTCCTTTTTCACCCGCAGCCTGAAGTGGTTGGAGGGAACGAGCCCCGAGGTCGGAAAACCGATCCTCTGGCAGACTTCATGCAAGGTTAATGCGTGAAATCTCTCCCTTCTCTCTCCCGCCCAGGTTTTTGCTGGAGGAGTCTTCTTGCAAGGTTAATAACCCTCTGCTGTTGATTTTCCCATGGGAGGGTATTCATGTAGCAGAAAGTTTCTGCTTTGCCTTGGAGTTTGAGATAGCCCTTCTGCACAGACGAGAAGTGCTGAGCGTTCAGATCTGCTCTGCTACAGCTCCCCCGTATTTTTCCGTCTCGCAGCATTTAGTGTTTTGGAAACAGCTCTGATTTACAACTTCTCCAGTAATTCACTGCTGGATCTACTGGTGCCCAGGCTGTTTTCTCCTCTGTTTCATCAATGACTTTATTGCCCAATTGGCATCACGGCAGCGCCTCGAGCTACTGCAGACTCGGTGTTGGTAGGTGAGCACCGAGTGGTACTTAGCACCAGCACCCCGCTCCTTTTTGGTTGCGCAACACGGGTGTGAGACTGGTGCATAAGTCTGTCCCTCGGTGTTACAGGGCAGCAGGGAATTAATTAGGGCTTTTGATGTGCTAAATCCAAGCGCAATTTGCACTTGGAGGGGAGGGCCTCTTGAGCACCTGTCGAAGCACCTCAGGCTCCGATTTAGTGTGTGGTGGGTCTGTGGTAGGTGCAGGGGGGCAGCAAAGCCTTGATCTGCCTGTCTGGGCTCCTTCTCCCGCCTCCTGCGCTGGCAGAATTCCCCTCTTCTCACTGCAGGGCACAGCAGGGAGAGGAAGGACCAATTCCAATTAAACATTGGAATAGTCTTCTGAGGGAAGTGGTAGATTCCTCAACTTTAGACGATTTTAAGGCTCAGCTTGACAGGGGGCTGGGCCATCTCACTTAAACTGTATTTCTTTACCTTGAAGGGCTGCACTAGATGATCCTTGAGGTCCCTTCCATCCTGATATTCTGTGTCTCTGTGTGATTCTGTGAAGGCTGGGGGAGCCAGCCAGCATGTAGCATCTTTAGTGGGGTGTAGGCTGCTCACCCTTCAACTGCCTTCACAGGTACCAGGAGCACCACCGTGTTCTGTGCATGCAGGGGGGCGATGCTTCATGTGCTGAAAGCACTTTTTGCCGTCATCCTTGATCCAGGTGGGATCAGCTCTCTCGCAGGATCACGACACCGGTGACCAGTCAATACTGGCAGGGAAGCAACATTTCCTCCCAGCTGGTTTAGGGATTTTCTCAACTCGAGGTGCAAGGTCTGACAGGAGCAGAGATTGTTCCTCAGCTGACCCCAGCCTTGTGTGAAGCGTTGAGTCTGGGTGCTTTTTTTCTCCCACACTGATACCAGGATGGGAGCTGCACAGGGCGACAGATTTTTCTCAGTGTTCATGTGCTGGCATCCATCTGGACGCTGGGATCCTCCCGAAGGCTGGAATTCCCTTTAGTCACGGGAGTTAAATAGATCTGTTCAAGCAATCTGGACGTGAAGCTCCCCTCCGCGTACAGATGGGGCAGAAGCTCACAATGGCTCCATCTGCATATCAAAGCCCTGGACATATGGACAGGATTCTCCCAAGTACCCGCTGCTGCCGCCGACCATGCTCTTTTGGCTGCTCTGTGAGGGTTTGCACCCTCTGAGTCACATCTCGGCGTGCTCTGAAACCTGGGAGCTATTTATACTTTTCCAGCTACCCTGAAGAAATCTCACTTTGAGCTTTGCATCTCCTAAGGTACAAAAGCACCTGTGATGTGGCTGTGGGGACAGATGTAAAAGAGAATCCTGGACTGTCTTAGGTTGGCAGGGACCTTAGAGATCATCTAAGCCAACCCCCTGCCATGGGTAGGGATGCCCTTAACCAGCCCAGGTTGCTCAAGGTCTCATCCAGCCTGGCCTTGAACATCTCCAGGGAGGTGGGCAACTCTCTGGGCAATTGATTCCAGAGTCTTGCCACCCTCGCACTGAAGAATTTCTTCCTAGGATCCAACCTAAACCTATTCTCCTTCAATTTAAATCCGTTTCCCCTTGTCCCATCGCTGGACACTCTTGTGAAAAGTCCCTCCCAGCCTTCCTGTAGGTCCCTTCAGGCACTGCAGGCAGTGATAAGGTTCCCCCCAGAGTCTTCTCTTCTCCAGCTGAACAACCCCAGCTCCCACAGCCTGTCCTCGTAGCAGAGCTGCTCCAGCCCCTGGATCATCTTTGTGGCCTCCTCTGGACTCGTTCCAACAGATCCATGTCCCTCTTATGGTGGGGACACCAGAACTGGACACAGGATTCAAGGTGGGGTCTTACAAGAGCAGAGTAAAGGGGGAGAATCCCCTCTTTTGCCCTGCTGGCCACACTCCTCTTGGTGCATCCTAGGACAGGGTTGGCCTTCTGGAAGCAGGCAAAAAAAAACCTCCAGAGGAGACATTAGTCCCAAGCAGCCTGAAAACACGCTGCCCTCCTCCTCCTCCATCAGGCAGAGGTCGTACATCCACAAATACACGTGCTCAGCTCCTTTGTGCCTTCTGCTTTCTCAGCTTTCAGCAAGTTATACTGAACACCTGTAACTTCTTTCAGTTTTTAAATGCTTCCATGACTCTGTAGGTTGTAGCCGAGTGAAGGTCCAGCCACCAGATCCCAGTTTTTCAGGGCAGCTGGAGAGAAGGACGGTGACCAAAGTGAATTTCAAGCAGGTGCTTTGGGTTTGTAACTGGTGAAGCATCGGAAAGGCGGGGTGAATAATATTCACCGAGGCAGGGAAACAACATTCTGATCGGGAAGAGGTTCTGAGTGGAATTTCATTGATATATATTAAAAAAAAAGCTTTGCAACAAGTGCATAAAGCTGATGAAAAAAGATGGGCAGCGCCTCAAATGTGAAAAGGCACTGATTTTACTTCCCTGGTCCTCTGGGCTCAGGAGTTCTTAAATGTAGAGGAAAATCCCCTCAGTGGGACCAAAAAAAAAATAAATCAAAGGGAGGAGGGCGAAAATCAGCGCAGAATCTACCCAAAGGTGCAAAGTCCTGAGTGGTTGTGGAGCAAAAAGAAAAAACTGAAGGGAGAACACGTACGTACATAGAGAGATATGCAGAGAAATCGGCCCTGGCTGCTCCGAGGAAGCTCCGAGTTGTACCGAAGCGGGGTTGTTGTGGCTTGGGGTGATTCAGGAGCTGAGTCAGGCCGTTCCTGACGGTCGGTGTGTCCCGGCGGGTGCAGCAGGTAAAGAGCAGGGCGAGCACGCGTCCCGCACGCCAGCGCCGGCCCGACGAGCCACGTTCGCCCTTCGGGTCCTCTCGCTGTCGTCAAAGACAGCAGAAATCATGTGCAATCCTATTTTAGCCAATTACATACCCCTGTAATTAAGACTCTCTTCGACTTGTCAAGCCTGGCCGCCCGGAGGGGAAATGAAGGGATTTTTATTTTTATTTTTTTGAGCTCTCGTTCACCAGGAGCGCTGCTGCTAAAGGATTTCCAAGCACGTTTCTCTAACGAGTGCCCTTTGATGGTGCTTGGGCTGAGGCGTGAGGAGAGCAGCCCTGACCCCTGTTGCTTCCCTGACCCCTCGTTCTTCTTCCCCACCCAGCTGTGGGTTTCTGTTTCTTCCCCTTTCTTATGCTACAACCCAAGGAGTCGGAAACCTCCGCTTGTCTCTCCTCCTTTGCCTTCCCACGGTGTTTGTGCAGCGTCTGGCACTCGGCAGCAGGCAGAAATGCAAATACAGGATTTGAAGTTCACCCTCCTTAGCAGCTCCTTTTAGGTGAACTGGTGATTTTAGCGGTCTCTCCTCCCTTGGAGATGGGAGGCCCAGCAGCTCGGAAACGGTTTAGCTTTGTGTTTTGAGAGGGCGAGTCCTTTCTTTGGTGTCTAAAGCTGAGCTTTTGCCAGCTGCATCCCACGTAGAGTTCTGATTAGTTTGGTTGCTGCTGCTAATGAGTCCCAGGCAGGGCTTCAAATGCAGTTTGGAAAAGCCGAATGCCTGCAGAGTGGAGAAGAGAGAAACAGCGAACCTCTGCGTGGAAAAGGAGATTTTCTAACTTGGTGGTTTTGCTGAAACGTTTGCGCTCTGAAACGAGACGGTTTCTTGTACCTCCGAGCGCAGCTGCCTGCTTGCAGAGCTGCAAATCTTGCTAAGGAGTGAGCAGGGGCTTTGCCTTTTAGAGATGTGGCAAAGCTCTTGTGTGTCAGGTGGCGTCTTGCTTTGAATTCTGCTTGAATTTGGGGCCGGTTGGGACGTTTTCTCTCCCTGTTTTTTTTGGCACCGTGAAAGAAAGGCGATCCGGCCTGCCCCCGGTTGCGGTGTTCTCCGCACACTTCAGTAGGTCTCGTGTGAAATGCTGCCCCTTCTCCCCTCTCCCCGCCGTGTCTCCGGTTACCAGGGCTCCTCAATCTGGCGTTTAGGCTGTAGCAGCCTTTGCCTGGAGCTGAGCTGAGGGGATGGTGATGTGGGATGATGACCTGGAGCCCCTCTGTCCGGATGGGAAGTTAGGACACGGTCTGGTTTTGAACTGATGAATCGACTTGCCCAGGGGGACGTCTGCGGGTCCTGAAATCTTGCTCTTTCCTTCATGGGTTGCTGTTGGTATCGGTGGATGAGAGTGTGAGGAAAGCCCAAAGCAGCCCCAGGCGAGCCAACCGTTCTCTTGTTTAGCAGAGAAACAACCTTCTCAACGTTTACCAGCTGACAGCTCTTGTGACGGCAAGGTTTTAGCCTGGATGATTTCGCTTCTGTTATATTTTTGACGTAAAATGGGGTTTTTACTGCGGTCCTCCTGGACTGTCAGCTTTTTTTTTTTCTGAACTGGCACTTAGAGCGGACGTAGTGGCGGGGAGGGGAGATCTTGTGGGGAGTTGCACGGTCGTTTCGTGCCACGGTCAGTCGTGTCTCACTAACAGCAGAGCGCAGCTCGTGTGCAGGAGCTGCACGCAAACTGGAATCAGGGCTCGTTTGATTCTGTTGGTTTCTTTTTCGCTGTCCTTGGCCGCATTCCCAGCTGCTGTACTGCTTCCCTCTCTCCTTGTTGCAGAAAGCAGGGGAGTGATGAAGGATTCCAGCCCTGGGACATCGTTACAGAAGGATGGGGGTCTTGGTTTGTCTTGTTGCTGTGCTTCAGTCACTGTCCCCACAGCTGTATCCCATCCCTGCCTGTGTCAGTGCTCCCGTCAGGAGCAGTCTTGGCTTTTCAGCACCCTTATCTCAGCTCCCCTGCACGGTCCATTCAGATTCAGAAGGAAACCTTCTAGCAACAGTTAGTCACCCACCCAGGTGCAATTTTCTTCTGCGGAGGGTGTTTGATCTGCCTACTCCACCTACCTGTGCCTATTCAGACATCCAGTTCTCTGTGTGACGAGAAGAATACAGTTGCAATCATCATCTCCCCACAGGAGGAGGAGAAGGAGGAGGTTTAGAACAAGGCAGGCCCCCTTGAAGTTCCCCTTTCTGGCATCTGCCTGCAGATGCGTGGTGTCTGTCTCCTCTTTTGGCTGCCCAGAACGCGTCTTAGAGATCATCAGACCTTGACCGTGGGAGGAATCTGGTGGGTTTGTGATAGGTTTGGGCTGGGGAGGTGGGTTCAGGTGAGGATCCAGGACCCTGGGAAGGATTTCTACATGGTGCTGCCAGTGTTCCCCGAGCCAAGAGCCGCGCAGCTTCTCTTGGCCCGTGTTTACAGATGGCACTCGAGTGGTGCCAGAGATGACAGACCCCAGGAGCTGCTGTCCTGCATGTGCCACAAGCCTCGCCCGTGGTGAAGCGAGCAGCAGGGTGATGGGCTTTGAGGGTTGCTCCGTGCTCCGGTGAAGCCCCGGGCTCTTCCTTACAGCACAGCAGTTCCCCAAGAGCCCCTGCTCCCCCGGGCAGCCGGGCAGGACCGACCTGTTGCTGACTCCTCCTGCAGCTGGATAGGTCAGCCCTGTGTACACAGGAAGCGTTTGTTTGTCTTTAATCCCGTAATTGGGAGTTTCGGTAACGACTTGTCTCTAAAGATCAAAAGCTGAGGTACAGGCTTCTTCCTACCTCATTCCAGACACGATTGGGAAGATTCAACTTCCCTTCATGCAGGTTCCTCTTCTCAGATACAAGCAGCTCTTGAGGAGAGAAGCAGTAGGGCTGCTCGCTCCCAAAAAGCCTGGGTTTTAACCTCACCGGGATGCAGCTGATGGCAGATTTCACTCCCTGGGTGAGGGTGTTCCCTCCTGGGGTACCCTGGCAGCCCCAGGGGAGCGCTGTCATTTCATGCACAAAAAAAAAAAACCCAACAAAAAACCCCCCAACACACTTGGGGTGTTTGAAGCAGACGATGTGCCTGGAGAAAGCCTTGGTGGCCACTTAGCATGTTCCCGAGCAAGCTGCGGGGCGTGGGGCGCTGCTCCCATTGTGCAGGGAACAAAGCTGAGCTCTTCGCTGGCCTACGACAGGCGCTGGGGGTGGAAGAAATGCCTTTGAGATTTCAAGTCATTGCTGCGCGGCTCTCAGGGTCCTCGCCAAGAACAGACAGATACCATATGAAGATGAGAAGCTGCCTCCCTGTGTGGTACATGGCCCTGCCTCCTCCTCACTGTGGCCCCGTGCGGATCCGCAGAGCTTCCCAGAAACACAAGAAGCCTCTTTTCTCTCTCTCTCTCCCTTCCATCTGTGGAAGCGAGGTCCCCAGCCTTGGGGGAGGCCTTCCCGGGGTGGCTGCCTTCCCTGCTGGCTCTGCCTCTCCTGCACGTTGCTCTCAGCACCCTCTTTCAGAGCCACCGCCTGCCTTTTCGTGCTCTGCCTTTTCCTATCGCTGAGCAAAAGGGAGCCAGCGTGCAGCCCTCGGTGGGGATCACCCATTGACCTCCCCAGCCAGAGAAGTGAGACGTGTCCTTAGCCCACACCAGCAGCCAGGCAGGGCTGGAAGGGGCTGGTGTTTGCTTTTCCTACAGCTGGAGGGAGCAGCTCAAAAAAAAAAAAAAAAAAGCACCACAGCAAAAATAGGCCATCTGTCATGGGCATGTGGATCCGCGCTCAGCGTTTCACCGCACCTCGATGTGCATCCAGAGAGTAGAACACCCACCAGGTCATGGATAAACATGGGTTCTGCTCAGGCTCTGGCACGTCCTCTGCCTATGTGCACCCCTCCTGGCGCGCGGCGAGTTTGGAGCAGAAAGCCTGGATCAAGAGAGAGGCAGGTCAGGAGCCTGTTCCTGCGTGAGGCAGGAGCACGAGAGGAGTGGGAGCTGCTGTTCTTTTGATTGTCCTGTGCTGTGGTTGCACGTTTCGGAACTGTTTTTCCCCTCGCCGGCAGCTGCTGGTATTTCTGAAGCAGCTCCTTGCTCTGTCCCAGTTCAGCAGGTGGGAAATTGTCAAAGTCTGCTCTCTTTGTTCCTGGCACCAAGCAGGAGTGTTCCTTCTCTGCAGAAACGTAGCAGGCACCGGGGGGCTGAGAGGTGCCTGAGATGGTCTGGCTCGCTTCAAGGGGAGCCCGTGGTGTTTCCACACATCCACTGGTCTTAGGCAGTTGGTGAAAGGTGCTGGGCACCTTCGGGATGTTTTCCCAGCCTTGTGCATCCGATTTTAACAGATAACTTTGTGTTTTCACTCATGAGCAGTAAAATTCCCTGGCCAGGCCTATGGCAGCTGGTCCCATCTTATTCACTCTAAAGTTAAACCCTGTCATCATCCCTGCGCTACAGAGAAAGCAGCGACTTAAGAGCCTAATTCAGATGTTTGCCTTTCTCCTCGTTTTTATCACGGTGCTTTGTTAACCCCTTTCCTGCCATGGTGGTAAAAGCACTCATATGTCGTGTCGGTCGCGTTGCACCACATTTTGCCCCCTCCCTCTTGCCCGACCCATACAGCAGAGCTGTTTTAGCAAGGCCAGTGCTAGAGTTAAGCCATGTTAAAATCCCCCTTCCAGCATTCCTGGAATGTTAGAAATAAAGTGCTGAGGATGCGAGTAACCAAGCGTGTAGTAGCAAGCAGGGCCAGGCAGGTAAGGCAGGGCACAGCGGGCACGGCAAATGCCCAGGCTGCGACCGGGCTCTCTCGTTCTCAGATTCCTGCTTGCTGCAAGGCTGGGTCAGACCTCTCAGGCTGACCCACGGAGCCCAGCTCTGATGGAGCTCCAGGCTGGGGAGCAGCGATGCCCTTCCCTCCAGCTTCCTGATGCCATTTGACCCTGTGCTGGTGGCTGGGCAGAGGAGGAGGGCGAGTTCCAGGTTTTATACCAAGCAGGGCCACACTGAGGTGTGAATTCCTCCAGTCTTAGCAACAGCTTTCTGGGTTTTCCCCTTTGCCCGGAGAGGATGGACGTGCCCAGCATCGCCGGGACCTGACGGGGCGGCCGGAGCCGTGGCAGAGCAGCCGGCACAGCTGAAGCCCTCTGCATAAGGAGCTGTTTGTTTGACTGAATTGTTAAGCCCCATTGACAATAGGAGCCCCCCCTTCCCTCCTCTCACACTCGAAGAACTGTGGTGGCCACACACTGCTCCTTTCTCTTGTCTTCGGGTGCCAAGTTAGGGGTTATTCTTCCCCGAAGTCTCTCTGACGGGCTGTTGCCTTTTGTTCTGGCTCTCCGCAGGCGTACGAGTGGGCCTTGGAAGGGATGCGACACCTCGCCTGTATCAGCATGGAGGACTGCGGCTCCGCCGAGCACTGCACCGGTGTCATCAAGTGCCTGGAGAGTTACAAGGGGCAGCACCCAGACATCAGCGACGCCCGCTTCCAGGAGATGAAGGAGCTGGCCTGCGAGCTGAAAAGCGACAAGGGGCTCAAGCAGTGGAAATTCGCCTGGTCCAAATGCCAGGAGACCAAACTGGTTTTTGAAAAGAAACTCGAAGCGGCCTTGAGAACCAGAAGGTCTCTGCTGTCGGACTACAAAGCGGCCGCGGGGGCCGGCAGCGAGGCTGGCAGTCTGTCCCACCGGAGACACTCCGAGGGGGCCACCTCCGGGTCCCCCTGGGACAGGACTTACAGCCCATCCCTCTGCCACAGCAGGCCCGGCTGCTCTCCAGGGTGGACGAAGGAGAAAGCTCCCTCACCCTCTCCAAGCTGCCCCGGCGACGTCAACTCCGGAGAAGAATTTTCCTGCCAAGTTGCTCTCAGCCCCGGTCCTCACTCAAGCAGAGTTTCTTTTGCCGGTGGGGCCTCCAAATCTCCAAAGCTGCCTGAAGAAAAACCAAACCTGGAGAGCATATTAGAAACCCTGGAGGTGAAGCCATCCTGCACGTCCACTCCGGCCTCTGGGAAGCTGCCTCCCAGGAGGATGCTCCGGAAGGCGCAAAGCTTTGACCTGCCTTGCGGCGAGAGCCTGTGGTCGGGCTGTCAGAGGACGCTGAGCGAGCCGACCAGATACGGCAACACCGGCGTCTTTATTAAGGGGCTGGAGGTGAGCAGCACCGAGCTGGTGGACAGGACTTTCGCCCTGCGGCAGCAAACCTCACACAGCTGGGCTGCGGATTGTCTCATGGAGGGACAGAGGGGCTGCCTCTCCGCCGCGGAAGCCAAGAGCTGGGGCAGGTAAGTCACCGCGATGCTTGATGCTCCTCTGGTCCATGGGGTGGTGTAAAGGATCTTGTTGCTCTTCCTTCACGGGGTGGTTCCTCTGTGAGATGGGAGAAGACGGTTCTGAGGCAGGAGAAGGAGGTCTGTGAATGTTCAAGGCCCAGGATTTGCAAGGGGAAATGGGTCCAAGTTGCACCAGGGGAGGTTCAGGTTGGATATGAGGAAGAATTTCTTTACTGAGAGGGTTGTCAGGCACTGGAACAGGCTGCCCAGAGAGGGGGCTGAGTTGCTCTCCTTGGAGGTGTTTAGGAGAGGGGCAGATGCCATGCTGAGGGACGTGGTTTAGTGGTGCCGGTAGGGCTGGGACAAAGGTTGAACTCGATCTTGAAGGTCTCTTCCAACCAAAACTATTCTCTGACTCTATGAAACAAAACATTTGGGCACCCAGCAAACCAGTGTTTCTGCTCTGGGAGGGCAGAAGCACAGAGCATCACCTCCCCTGCTTCTGGGGGCTTTGTATTTGCCCTTTTGGGGCTGCCATCTGTATTTGGGTGACCAGCAGCTGGCTTCTGCTTTCTTCTTTTTTCCTCCTCTGTCCCGGGGAATCTCAACTTAATTGTTGTCCTGTCACATCATGCCTAGGCTATGGAGAGCCCAGGGATGCGAGCTGTTCTTGGAAAGGGGGTCAGCTGCTCTTACTGGTAAAGATTTAATAAATAAATAAATCGAAAATTGATGGCAGAGCTGAGAAACAGATGCTGGCTGTGGGGCAACTACAGAGTTCCTCCACTGCTTCTGCTCTGGGTGGGGTGGCTGGGGACAGTGAAATCTTTTGGAAGGGGGCCTCTCATATCCCAGCGTGTGTCAGGAAAGCTCATGAACAGCCAAAGGAGCTGGCTTGGGAGAAAGCGACAGGCAGGGAAGGGAGGCACCCGCTGGAGTAGTTTATGTTTGGTGCTGCACTGCCTCGCAGTGGAAACCTCGAGTACCCGAGAGCGATCCTTGCCGAGGTGTGCGGAGCAACCTGCGCTAGGAACTGCTGTCTGATGGTGAAATTCCACAAGGTTTTGTTGCCTGCTCCCTAATTTTAACTGGGGCGAGCCCAACAGCACCTGGGTCTAGGATTAATCCCCCAGGATTAACACAGCAGCCTGCGTGCCTTCAAGGCCGAGCGTTTCCTCTTGCAGCAAGCTGCGGCACATCATCGACGAGATGGTGACCACGGAGCGCGAATACGTCCGGTCGCTTTGCTACATCATCGATAGCTACTTCCCCGAGATGGAGCGCCTCGACCTCCCCCAGGACCTGCGCGGGAAGCGCAGTGTCATTTTTGGGAACCTGGAGAAACTCTACGACTTCCACAGCCAGTACTTCTTGCGAGAGCTCGAGAGCTGCTGCAACCACCCGCTGCGGGTCAGCCACTGCTTCCTCCGACACGTAAGGCGTCAGCACCTTCCCCCTGGGGTCGGGCTACTCCGGACGTGGGTTTGGCCCTTGTGACCAGTTTGGCTGCTCGCCTGCATTTTGGTGGCACTTTGGGAGCAGGAGAGGTTCACTGAGCTGGCTTGGTTTGTCCCTGCCAGCTCAGCTAGGTTGGACTGTGGTGGCTCTGAGGCTGAGCACGGGCAGCAGCAGATGCTCTTTGCTTTTTCCGTGGCTACCAAAAGACGCTGCCAGGGAAGCAAAATATCTGCTTTTAAGATCCCACCTGCTTCTGCAGGGCCACCCTTACCTTGTCTTTCTTCCATGGTGTCTTTGGGGAGGGTCTTCAACATACACCACCTGCTGCTTTCACTGAAAAGAGCTGCTAGACTGAACCACGGGCACATTTGCTGCTACCAGGTGAATGGTGTCTCTTGGGGTACATAAGGGGCAAGGGGTAAGAGGACAAAGGACTAAAAAGTCCTAGCTAGGAGGAGGAAGACAAGAACATTCCCTGTCTCATAATAAGCTTGTAGCAAAGTCGTTCCTGATATCGGAGGTGGCTCTGGTGCAGCCTTGGAGAGGCAGAAGTACCAGAAGGACCAACCCGGAGACATGACTGTCACCATGTCCTGGCTGCACCTCGGTCTCACATGGGGATCTCTGTTGCAGAAAGACCAGTTTGGGATGTACGCCTTGTACAGCAAGAACAAGCCCAAGTCGGACTCGCTGCTGGCCAGCCACGGGAACACCTTCTTCAAGGTAAATTCCGCCGCTTGTGTCGTGATTATTCCTGGTGTTCGGGTCGCTCTTTGGACAAGCACAGCTTTCCTGCTGGAGGTGTGCTGGGCACTACCTCTGCTTTCTGGCGTGGCCTTCTCCATGGGTGTACCTGAGGGGACAAGGGTGCGGTGAGCACTTTGGAAGGGAGCCCAGCTCACAGCAGGGTTAGTCCTACGACCTCGTGTTTTTCTGTGGAGCCAACAGTCAGGAAAGCTGTGGGTGTCAGTGCCTGCCTGGAGATACAGGCTTCTCCACGGGAAGCTGCTGTTTTCCCTCACTGCTGCGTCTCTCAGTTCAAGCAGGTGCAGCTTGGGGATAAGATGGACCTGGCCTCCTACCTGCTGAAACCCATCCAGCGGATGAGCAAATACGCGCTGCTCCTGAAGGACCTGATCAAGGAGTGCAGCGAGGCGCAAGAGCAGGAGCTGGGCTACCTGCGTGCAGCTGAGGAGATGGTGAAGTTTCAGCTCCGTCACGGCAACGACCTGCTGGCCATGGATGCCATCCGTGACTGCGACGTACGTGCCGGTGTCCTCCCCTACCTGGGGGTAGGGGCAGAGCCACACTTCGTCCCCTTCTTTAGGCAGGGGGTCTTTGGTTCGTAGGGTGAGCCTCCCCTCAAATGCCCACAGCGACCAGGGTGCCAGCTCCCCAGTACAGCGTAGCAGGACTCCAGGGCATCCTGATTTGAGAGCACCAAGGTGAAAGATGCACAGAGCAAGGGAGTGGCAGGGCTTGGAGGTCTTCTTGATCTTCTAGGACAGAGCTGGGTGCTGTTACTCAAGCTGGGCGAGCTGCTTGTTGTAAACATGCTCCCAGGTGCTTACTGGTGACGTGAGGCAGCCCTTGCAGATGGTGTCCCCTGGACTACCTTGAGGTCTCCCATCTTTTCTGAGCTGGCGATAAAGAGGGCCAGGCAGTTTGCTAGAAGGAATTCAAACTGATGCTGATGGCAGGAGTAGGCCCAAATCAGCCAGGTGAGACTTGAGGGAGAGGTCTGTGAGATGCTGGAGGAGGAGAGAAACCTCAGGGCTCAGGCTGGAGAAAGATGGATCTGAGACAGGAAGAACTGAGGGACTGGCCTGACCCATGGCTCCTCTTCAGCTCTCTTCCCCCAAGAGAAAGCTCTGGCTGCTACCCCCAGTTGCTACCCCAGAGCTTCGTCCCAGGACTGCAGAGTGTAACAGGAAAGGGTCATCTGTGGGTGATGCCTGGGAGGAAGGTGCAGCTCTCCCCACTTGTTTTGGCCTGGTGTGGCCTTTAGCAATGCCACGCAGCCCTGCCTCTTCAAGAGCCCTCCCAAGGTGACAGGTAGCTCCCACTCTTCACCTCCTGGGTTACTGCTCCTCACTGGGCTCTTCCTGGGGTGTTTGTTCCCTGTGTGCAGGTGAACCTGAAGGAGCAGGGGCAGCTGGTGCGGCAGGACGAGTTCACCATCTGGTTGGGCCGTAGGAAGTGCCAGCGACACGTCTTCCTCTTCGAGGACCTCATCCTGTTCAGCAAGCCCAAGAGGATCGAGGGGGGCTTCGATGTGTATATCTACAAGCGCTCCTTCAAGGTAAGGGCAGCCCTGCAGCTCCCTGCTGAGCGGGAGGTGTCTGTGGCTGGTTTCCCCATGGACATGTGTCTCTGAAATGAAGAGCAGGAGCACCTTCAGCAGAAGAGCTCCTCCCACCACTGCTGAGCCTTCCCAGAAGGGAATATTTCACACATAATGCCTGGGCCCGCTCCGTGCTGTGAGCTGTGGGGCCAATGTCTTCCAAGGGAAAGGCAGTCTGTGTGTGGCAGGGAGGTGGTGCCTGGGCTCACCTGTGCCCAGATCGTACCCTCGAGCTCCGTCCTGTTGAGCCTGCTAGGCTGGGGGTAGCTCTGGCGCAGGGCGCAGGCAGACGTGACCCATTCTTCTCTCGGTGGAGCCCCAGCTGATGCTTCACTCATTTTCCCGGCAGACTGCAGACATCGGTCTGACGGAGAACTCTGGAGACAGCGGCCTGCGCTTCGAGATCTGGTTCCGGAGGCGAAAGTCCAGCGACACCTACATCCTCCAGGCCAGCTCAGCTGAAACTAAGCAGGCCTGGACCGGTGACATTGCCAAGATCCTGTGGCAGCAGGCAGCCCGCAATAAAGGTGTGATTCCTTCCCGGGGCGTCTCTGCCGCAAAAGGTGCGGGAGCCCTGTTCGGCTCGTGCTGTCCTGAGTAGGTTTGGAGCCTGTGACCAGGCAGCGAGCGGCCGTGTGCCAGCATGCAGCCTCAGGAGCATGTGCTAGGCTTGGCTGGGCATGTCCCCTCCCTTGCCTCTCATCCCCAGGGAATTTAACTGGTCCAAGTGCCGTGTAACCACAGGCACCCACCTGGACTCCGTGAGAGAAACGGGAGCTGCCTGCTCCGTGAGCGCCGGCTCTGCTCCCAAAAAAATTGCTTCTCTCCCCATAATTGAGGCTGCTACTGGAGTAGTGGCTGCCTGAGTCCCTCCTCTCCACCCCAGGCTTCCCGCTTGGCAGGACTCTCGCAGGTGGCATGGCACTGAGCTGCTTGGCCAGAGCAGGGGACGATTGCTTGTCCACGGAGCCTCCTCAGGGCTGGGGAGCAAGGGGACGACAGATCTGTGCAGGAGCGCTCTGGCCTGGGGCTGGGTAGTGCTCGCGGGGAGGGTCGGGTCAACCTCACAAGGCGGCTGTGGGTTCTTTTCCTCTCCAGAAATCCGTATGCAGGAGATGGTCTCCATGGGTGTGGGCAACAAGCCGTTCCTGGATATCAAACCCAGCGAGGCAGCTATCAATGACCGCGCTATCGATTACATCATGAAAGGCAGAGGTAAGTGCCGGCCGTGCCTGCCCCCCTTGCTCTGCCTCAGCAATGCGAGGCTGCCGCTCAGGGCTTTTTTTGTCTTTTTTTTCTGGCAGGTGCCAGGACCAGAGCATCGATCGCGGTGTCGCTATTTGACCATTCCAACCCGTACAAGAGGACGCAGGCGCAGCTCTCCGCTGGCGGCACCCCCGCTACGTACAGCCCTTCCTCTTCCTCCTCCTCCTCCTCCCTGCTGGGACCCCTCAACCTCCACATGTACCTGGACCAGGCTCTGCTGGCTCCCAGCCGCCCCTTTGACATCGGCACCTGCATTGAGGAAGACGAGCTGGAGCACGAGACGAGCAGCCAGCCCTCGCTAAGTACGTACGGACCCGCGGCACACCAGGCGCGTCGTGGGGTCCTCCTCGCGTAGCTGGACCGGGCTCACTGGGGTCACAACAGACGGCGTGAGGGTGGCCCTGCCCTTCCATCCCGGCTTTGTCTCGGTGGTTTTGGGGCCATTTAGCTCAGATGTGGGGATAAGTAAAGCACCCACAGCTCTGCAGCCATCCCCATGGCAGGCTTGGGGCTGCCGTGGCCTAGGGGACCAGTGCTGGTGTCTCTGCCCCTCTGGTGTGGGGCATTGTGCCTTGCTCTCATCAGCCTGCTCCAGGACTAACTTCCCTGGCTGGTCCATACCAACTTCTGGCACCATTTGGGTTATTTTGTTGCCTGTGGCTTTAAAGAGGCCCGGACAGGTGTGTGGCTTGTCTGTGGGCTTGTGTGGCCGGTACCTCTGCCAGGAGATGCATTGTCAGGTGTGTGTGTGTGGCACAGGTCCCGTAGACCAAATACGTGGTGATCATCATGCCCTTCCTCTCTTCCCCCAGCCACAGAGAGCTCAGAGTCATCACACTGCATGTCGGGCAGCGGCTCCAGCGGCTCCGACAGCGGCTGCGTCTCCAGCATCCCGCAAGAAAGCTTCTGTGAAGACATGGGCTCCCCTCCCTACATGCCCCTTGGCTCGCAGCACAGCTCAGCCATGGAGGAGAAACCGAGGTTCACCAACAGCCAGTACATTTCTGCAGTAAGTGCGAGCGGCCAAAACGTTCTCTTCGCTTTGCCCGTTCCTGCCTCCCCGGTTCAAGCTGCCGCCTCTCACGGTGGGGACTGAAGATGCTGCTTTCGGGTTGGGGGTCACTGTGGGGAAGTGACCCGTCCTCTCATGGAGACTCGCCGCCTGTGGCGTGGGCGAAAGCCCCTCTATTTGTTGGAGCCTCTCCCGTGGTGGCCGAGATCCCTGAGGAGACGTGCTGGAAAGGACCTGCCATGCTGGAGGCGATGTGGGGAGGAGAGGATGGCGCACACGCAGGAGCTTTGATGCTGTCGTGGGCCGGGGGCATCTGTAACCTCCTGGGATGGATGGATGGGGTGGATGGATGGATGGGTGGGTGGATGGATGGATGGATGAGTGGGTGGGTGGGTGGGTGGATAAGTGAATGGATGAGTGGATGGATGGAGCACTGAGCTCCTTCCCTGGGAGGTTTGGGCCTCTTGGGGAGCAATGCAATGGATCCGAGATGTCAGTGTGTCTCCTCCTACGCTCCCAAGAGTTCTCAGCCGCTTCACTTCCCACTAGATCGTGTCCTGATGCTGTTGTCCTCTAACCCTGTACTAATGCTGGCTTCTCTCCTCTGCAGAAAGCAGGCCAGGTCACCATAAGTCCCTCGACAATAGTGTGAGCCCCTCTGCACGTGTATACCGCCTAAGGAAGCGGAGTTGTTGTAAGTAGCCCCTGAAGGGGATTTTCCAGCAGCTCTTAAGTGCTGCTCAGGTTCAGCAGTAGCTCTGAGGCAGGAGAACGTCACCCTCCGCTTCTCCATGAGAAGTTTTCCACACCCGGTCTCTGAGGTTAGAGGAGATCGGCTCCCACCGAGCTGTTGCCTTAAACAGCCGGTCTCACGCCTCCCCGGTTTGAGGAAGCAGAAGCAAAATGAGCAAAATCCCTTTCAGGTAGCGGAGGCTTGAGCTCCACTCGTCCTCAGCGTTCAGATGAGCTGCTTTCCTCTGGATGCTGCCCAGCTGTCTAACCACTAATCTGTTCTCTTGGGGCTTGTCGGCCGAAATCCTGCTCTTTGGGAGCCCCTGGGAAATCCCTCGCGTTCTCCTCAAACTGAATTTATCTTGCAGTTTCCTTTGAACCGACCGAGGAGGCTGCAGGGCAGGAGAGACCTGCTGGGTTATGGGTTATGGTCAGGATGTCCTGAGGGAGCTGCCAGATGTTGCTCCTGTGCCTCGTGATTTCTGGAGGACTCCTTATGTGCTTTTTTTCTCCCCCTCCTTAGGACTGAGCATCCGGAGAGAGGGGCGGGAATGGTGGAGGCATGGAGTGGCTCCTAATTTTGGCACTGGGGAGGCCTCAGTGCAGAGGCTTGCGCTCTTACAGGTCCAGGAATTTGTAACCAGAACCAGACGAGGTTAAAATTTAAGATCATTCTTAAATCCAGATCCTTCTGGGGGGGTCACAGACTTTTTCAATGAGATTTTCTGGCCTGGGACAACAGTGTGTAGCAAGCCCTGAGCCACGGAGGTGGTTCTCCGCATCGGGGAGTATTCTTTCCCCACCACAAACGCAGTTCGGACAAGTCGTGGGGCTTTTTTTTTTTTTTTTCCCCCAAACACTTTGCAAAAAAATATCCCTACTTCCCAGGACTGAGGGACCTGCCCCGCCGGTCTAACGCGTTGCCCGGTGCTGTGTTCCAGGTTTGATTGCCATTTCAAACGCGCGGAAGACCCCGGGCCTCTGACCGGCAGACGGAGACAGTCTTCACCCAACGAAGATAATTTATTTTTTTTCTTTACACGTAATCAGGCTCTTTCAAACAGCCCCAAACCTGACCTGGGAGAGGGAAAGTCCCCAGAAGGTTTCAGTCGACTACACGTCGTAGCTTTGGTGTTGGATGGGACCTTGGGCGTTCGAACCTTGTTAGCCCTATATTTATGAGTATTAAGTAACATAGCGGTTTGGAAAAAAAAAAAAAAAATTAAAAAAAAGTATTATTTTTAAAGCTATGAGCTGTACAGATTTTTGTTATGAGTGACTCTGTTACTATTTGTTCTGTAAGCTGCACATTTTATAAAGTTGTTTTTGGAAGGACGTGAAGAGAAATCGAGGTATTTAAGAGAAGTAGCGTAACTTTTCTGTTTCAGGGTTGTATTGACCTGGAGCTCCAGATTTAACGTCCTTCCTTATGTCCTAAATATGTCTATCATAGCAATAATTTATTTTCTTGGCTTAACACTTCTGTTTTAATAAAAGCAAGTTCATTGTTAACGGTGAATTGTTGCTTCAAATGATTCTTCTGGTGCCTCGGCGCCGAGCTTCTCTCTGTTTTAACCCTCCTGTCAGCTTTTGCCCCCGCGCTAACCGGCACAACCCTGAAAAACACCCCCCACGGGGGGAAAAACCTTCACCTTGACACATCCCTGGTGTCGCTGGGGCAGAGCAGGGAGTCCGGAGAGGCTCAAACTCAAGCTGGGGACCAGTCTGTGCCCCCCACCCCAAATTTTGGGGTGGTGGAGCCTGGCTGCTTGCCTCGCCTCCAGCTCGGCTCCCTCTCCGGGTCCTTGTCTCAGAAGCTGTGACTCCAACCCAGTCGAACCTGAAAACGCGTCCCAGCGTAACGAGGACAACCCTGCCCTGTGCTCCGAGGTGTAACGTCACACCATGAGTCCCCGCGCAGCCTGCTGGGACACCTCCTCCTTGGAGGAAATAACAAAAATTGCCATTTTTATTTTTATTTACTTATTTTTTAAAACCAAACTTGCTCCCTGTTTACTCCACACTCTGGCTCAGGCTGTCCCCAGGGTTCACCACCGAGAAGATGGAGCAAGAATATATTCAGCTGCAGTTTTCTCCCCGCTGTAATCTCAGAGGTTAAACCTGCAACGTCCGTTCCTTCAAATTCCTGTACTGTACACAAAACACGTGTTTATTTTTTAATCAGCTGGATTTTTCTTTTTAAACCTTGTTCTTTTTGGGGTTTTTTTTTAGACAGCAAAGAGAATACAGGTCGATGCCTTTAACAATTGCACAGGGAAGATTTTAGAAGTTACTATTTTGGAATAATTGCTGAGTTAATGCAAATTTTGGAGGGGGGGGAGCTGTCAAGACTCATGTCACAGGAGGGGGAGAATTTGCTAATGCAAACGTGAAACTTCCTGAATTTCTCCATTTCAAAGGTTTTTGCATTGCTGGAAAAAACAAAACAAACCTTTAGTCATGTTTACCTGACGCTGTTTTTTCAGGGTTTTGATTGATTTGTCTAATAAAGG